>OX352774.1:226179379-228579379 GCA_947095535.1 Poecilobothrus nobilitatus
TATATTTACTCGAAATCATTGCATCAACCTAAATACGAATATTTGAAAAAATTAATAAAACCAATCAAAGGAATGGGATATAACGAATTTTCAAATAACGTTGATGTAATTGAACCTTCTGTCTCACAACCAAACTCAATATTTATTTTCGATGATGTAGCTTGCGATAAGCAAGATAGCATACGAAACTACTTTTGCATGGGACGACATCAAGAAGTGGATAGCTTTTATTTGTGTCAGTCTTATACAAGAATTCCAAAGCATTTAGTTAGAGATAATGCCAACTTTTTGATTATATTCAAACAAGATTATTTAAATTTAAAACATATATATAATGATCATGTAAATTCTGATATGTCTTTTAATGATTTTAAAAGGTTGAGTGCATGCTGTTGGAATGATAAATATGGTTTTCTATTAATTGATAAAGATAGCAATTTAAATAATGGTCGTTATAGAAAAAATTTTGATACATTTGCTAAATTTTAGTTAACAAGAGATTGGTTAGCCGTTCGTTATTAACTGAACGGATCGTTTAGCAGATAGCAATTAGCTGTTAACAGTTAGCAGTTGACAGTTAGCAATTAGCTGTTAGCAGTTAGCAGTTAGAAATTAGTTGTTACCAGTTATCAGGTAGCGGTTTAGCAGTTAGCAGTTAGCGGTTGCCAGTTAGCAGTTAGCTATAGAACAATTCAGTCGTTAATTTGCAGTTAATAATTGAACAGATTACTTTCCATTTAAAAATGGATGAATCACTTATGAAAGATTTAACTAAAACTCGTAAAAGTTTAAAAACAAAATTTCAATTGAAAGATTTAATTAAAACTCGTAAAAGTTTAAAAAGAAAATTTAAATCTTTAAAAATTAAGAAGCTTTCAGAAGATCATAATCGGGAAGAAAACTTTACTCCAATTACAAAGCCATTAAAAGAATTAACAAATATTGTTAAACAACAACGAATTTCAGATATCAAACCGGAAATTGAATGGGCTGATGATAATGATAAACATTCTAAATTAATGGGGTCATTTAGGTCGGAAGTTAAAACACCTAACAACAGAAGTAATACTTACAATGGATTTAAAACTTCAACACCGAATACTATAAAATTTGATAATGATGAACCACCATCAATTTCACAATTTTTTCTAAACAAGTCCGAACTCGATAAGACATATGGACCCTATTTTGATGAATCATTAAATGTGCGAAAACTTGGCAATGCTAATTTTGAAATAGATGAAATTAATAAAAATATTTTGATTGATAAGGAAGTTTTTGAAGGTACAGATGGTCTATATGAATTAATATTTAAAAAAAAACCTCTAAAATATACTGAAAGTGATTTAAGTACATATCATCAAATTCTTAACAAAACGAATGCACATAGAAGAAATTATAATCCTTTAGAACAAATAAAGGGAAACAAAGGTTTTAAATTCAAGAATATATTAAGAAAATTATATGAACATGATTATAACACTAGGCATAAAAAAACTGGATCAGGTTATTTGAAAAAAAATTTTACTCAATTTTTTCATAAATCTTTAACGCCAGAAACCCAATTAAATTATACAAATCAATCAAATCAATATGTTTATTGGGATGATCCTAATGAGTTAGTTGATAGATTAAGACTTCTAATTTCATCACAATCAGCTGGTAACAATAATCTTCATAATGAAATTGTATCTATAATTGAAGAATTAAGAGAAGCAAATATAATTCAATAGTATTTTACATTAGCAATCAGTAAAAATCAAAATGTCACTTGATAAGTTTGGACGTAGTGCAGCTTCTTTTAAAAAACTACATACTCAGGGTCCTCCAGGTATAGGTTTCAAACTAACTTCTGAAGGAAATTATGATTTAGATAACAAAATTTTATCAAATGTTCAAGATCCAGTTAACGGAAATGATGCAGCAACACAAACATTTGTGAATAACCAAATTTTCTTTCACAAAGAACTATTACAAAACGAGATAAAAGAAATGTTTGATCATACAGAGACAGCAATGTCTATAGAACTTAAATTAGCAGAAGAAAAATTAAGAATATTAGAAGAAAAAATACAAGATAGTTTAGAGCAAATCCATATCAAATTTTCTGCAATGTTAAATGAAAAATTTTCAAATATTAATGATTTTATTGAATTTCAAGTTAAAAAACCAATTGGATTTATTAATGCACGACTACAAAACGCTGAAGCCAAAGCTCAATCAGCGCTGGATTTAATTAATAATTCAATAAATTAATTGTGATTAGTTTTCATTTAACTTCCAAAATGGATATACATCAAATAGGATATTGTTTAAATATTTTTTTAAATAAATATGAAGATATTTTATTGGAAGAACATTATGAGCAGTTAAAAGACCATTTCAAATTTTTAAAGTTATTTAAAAATTCTCTACAAATTGAAACAAAGGAGAATGGATATCATTGGGATATATGTCCTTATACATCAGATAATATTGAAAGTTTTCCAGATACTTGCCCATGTTATTCAGCAGAAAAACGTATGTTACATTGTACCAAACTAATGGGATTATATAAAAGAATTGAAAATAGGTTATAATAAAAGTATACATATTTGTAAACTATTAAATAAAATAAAAAAATATAAATTTTACAATTTGAACATTTATTGTTTGCTTTATTTATTTTATTTATAAATGAGTGAAAGAGTATATTTTAATTAGTTATTTTCAAGATGAGTAAGAACGAAGTTGTAGATTTATTCAATTGGCTTGATGCTTCAGATTCATCTGATAAGAGCGATGAAAAGGAAGATGATATTTCGGTTGCTTCTGACGATATTTCAGATTTATCTGAAGAGAATTATGATGATGAAAAAAAAGTAAAAAAGAGAGTTAAATTTATGTTAAAGCCCCAAATACATATATTATGCAAATGGAATATAGCATATAAGTTAGCTCGACAAAAATATTGGGAAGTTATAGCACTGGATCGCTACAGATTTAATCAACGAATTCAAAATACTGCTGATATTATTTCTAAGATTGTAGATAGTAATCACCGGAAATTCATTTTCAATCAAAGATTTTCTAATTAGTTATACATAATAATTACGTACATTTATTTTATTTTGTTTAAAAATGAGTAAAAGACAGGTTGTTGAAGAGCTTCATAAGCCTGCACGGAGAAATTTCAAACGACGTAGAGTTATAATTAAAGGATTTGATGATCTTTGGCAAGCTGATTTAGTAGAAATGGGTTTATATGCTAAAGAGAACAAGGGTTTTAAATTTTTGTTAACTGTGATTGATACCTTTTCTAAGTATGCATGGGTAATTCCTATAAAAACAAAAACTTCAGAGAACGTTACAGAAGCAATGCAAAATATTTTTAAAAGTTCTAAAAGACATCCCCAAAATTTACAAACTGATGATGGAAAAGAATTCTTCAATACAATTTTCAAAAATTTAATGGATAAATATCGAATAAATCATTATTCAACATTTAGCTCGTTAAAAGCTTCCATAGTAGAACGATTTAATCGTACTCTAAAAGAAAAAATGTGGAAAGAATTCAGTTTCAATGGGAGTTACAAATGGGTTAATATTATTTCAAAACTAGTCAACGAATACAATAACTCTAAACATCGTACTATTCAAAAGAAACCAACAGAGGTAAACAGAAAAAATGCTGGTGAATTGTTAGCCACTATTTATAATCATATTAAGATTTCTCTACCAGCTAAATTTAAAATTGGTGACTCAGTTCGTATAAGCAAGTATAAACATGTTTTTGAAAAAGGTTACACACCAAATTGGACAACGGAAGTATTTAAGATAAGAAAAGTTCAAATCACTAACCCTATCACATATTTACTGAAAGATTATCAAGGTCAACTCATACAAGGAAGCTTCTATGAATATGAATTGTTAAAAACTGAAAATAAACAATTGTTTTTGATTGAAAAGATTCTTAAAACTAGAGATAATAAAATTTTTGTTAAATGGTTAGGGTTTTCTTCTGATCATAATTCCTGGATAAATAAAACAGATTTATTATGAAAAAAAAAAAAAAAAAAAAAATTTATTTTTATTTTATTATCTTACAATTATTGCAATTTATTATTTTATTTTGATAAATTATGAAATCTCCATTTGATATGATGATTTTTGTTTTATTGATCGCAAATCAAGTATAGTGTAATCGGATTTATAATCTCCATCTATAATAGGAACTGTTTCCACTTCTCCATTACTTAAAATTCTATCTGCTAATATTTCTCGATATTCTAAGCATTTAATTGCAAGAGACTTTTGTCTAAAATTGCTATTATATTCACATCTTATATGGATTTCTTTATTATTATTATTATCATATTCCAATTGAAAATGTCTGTAAAATATATTTTCACTATTTATAATTCCACCAATATTACGTTCTTTTAAAATTAATTCCTGCCTAAAAGCCTCAATAGCCTCATCTATAGAAACATATTGAGGTGCTGAGTCAGCTTTATCTTTTGGTAATTGTTCATCTGGTAAAGTAGTTATTGATTCTATGGTTGTAGTTTTTACAGCATTTGTTGTTGTTTTGTTTAATTCTGGTGAAATTACATGTTTTAATAGCTGAACTGATAAATTTACTCTCACAGTCTCATTACTTGGAAGTAATATATTAAAGTATGTGCTCCCAAAGGCTGATTCATCTAATCTAATATTAGAAAATGGAGCCGAATTTGCTTGAATGGTTAACAAAAATAATATGAAAAATATAAATCTTTTCATAGTTAATCAAAAAATGTACGATGTATCTTGTTTAAAGGTTAACGAAGTAATGTTTTATTAGAAATTTCAAAATACAAATCTTTTTTTCTTTTTTATTTTCTAGAAATTTCTTTGTTGTGTACAGACTTAACTTGACTTATAATGGAACACAAATACATAAAAAGCGGTAAAAACTTATCTCTTCCATCTGAATAAGCTTCCATGTAATCTAAATATTCCTCTTTTAAATTTTCAAGTAATTCTCTAAAATGACTTAGCTTATCGCCAATTTTTGATTTATTATTTTTTTCATTATACATATTCTCTATTGATGCAATAAATATAATTCCCTCTTCAATTCGTTTTCTTATCATCGACTTTTTTAACTCATTTTGATTTTCTTCATATTCATTTGTTTTCATCGACAATGATTCAATATGTTGTGAAATTCTTTTATTCTTATCTTTTGGTAATACATTTGAAATATTCTTATCAATCAACTCCCAATCATCCTCTTCAGCAAATGGACAATCATCTCCGAAACTGTTTGTTACTTTATTTTTGATTGATGATTGTCTAATTGTACCAATAATAGAAATATCACCGCCATATACTTCAATTTTTATATGTTGCCATTCCAATGGAGATAAAAATAATTTACTGTTTATTGACTCACCATTTCTAATTTTTAAAACACATATCTTTTCTCCATCTTCTGGGGTTATATATATCTCCAAAAAATCATGAAATATTTTCCAATTAATTACTCTAATTGAAGCCCATTTCATCCCGCAAATGCAATATTTATAACCATGTAAAATGTTATCAGCCCAAAACATTATGATCGTTTTACTTGCTAAACTTATCGTGTTATAACACATTTTAATCATAAGATTAACCTTTTATACAATTTTGAACATATAAGATTATTAGACTTAAATTATTACCTTAAATTAACTTAGATTATTAACTTAAGAAAAACTTATCCAGGTAAGAATTGGGATTGAACCTAAACTAACCATAATATATTCATAAAGGTACCTAATATCTGACCGATTTCTATCTACAAGAAGAAAATTATATACATCGAAAATCATTAAAAATTAAATGTAAAAAACTTTGTAGTATATATTTGGTTTTTTTCCTTTTTATATTAACAAAAGGAATCCCCTAACGTCATTTTTGGTTTCTATTTATTTGTTTTTAGATATTTTAAAGTTTGTATATTTTTTGCACCTGTTACCACCACAATATTTCATAATTTATAATGATACAAATCTACATGTGCACACACACACACACACACACATACACATATTTCTGTTTATTTCTTTTGTGATTCAATCGCACATTAATTCATTAATTTATTCAGGTTTATTATTCAAAGAAAACAAAAAAACCACAAAAATAATTCATTGAATTGTTCTACTCAAATCATTGTAAAACCTAAATTCAATATAAAGCTTTCTAAAAAAATTAAAAATTGTTTAATTAAAACAATAGAATTTATAATCAATATATATTTTTTAAGCTCCTGCAGGCAGCATAACCGTTGAAAAGACTTTTTATCAAATAATTATAATTTTCCAACAATATAGTATAAACACAAACCAAAAGTTTCACTTTTTTTATTTTTAAAAATAAACTCTGAAACAAGTTTAAAATTAAGTTCATTAAGCTTTCTTTTTTTTCTTTTAAAACCATTATTTTAATTTTTCATATAAACTTTAAATCAAGCTTAGTTCTGAGTTTATTATTTAAAACATTTTTTTTTTTTTTTTTTATTTCAATATTCTTAAACTTTTCATATAAATAATTTAATACTAAATTTGTTAGTTAAGACAATTTTTTTTTTTTTTTTATTGTGTATTTTAGCGGTAAAAAAGCTCCTCCATGCGGCTCCGCCATAGAAAAAGCTTTAAAAAAGCTCCTCCATGCGGCTCCGCCATATCCTTACTACTAACACATAAACTTTATTTTTTGGTCCAAATTCCTATTTTTAAGGAAAATATTGAGTTTTTACTGAAGAAGCAAAAATGATATCAAAATAAGCTTAAAATTGTGAAAAAACAACGGGAAATGGTAGAAAAAGCGATTTAAAGATTTGGTATTTTCAAAATCTATTTTCAGGCGATAAAAATTAGTTATGAGTTTCGGATTTCGTTTTTATATTTAGAAATATCGTCCCCAACACATAAACTTTATTTTTTGGTCAAAATTCCTATTTTTAAGGAAAATATTGAGTTTTTACTGAAGAAGCAAAAAAGATATTAAAATAAGCTTAAAATTGTGAAAAAACAACGGGAAATGGTAGAAAAAGCGATTTAAAGATTTGGTATTTTCAAAATCCATTTTCAGGCGATAAAAATTTGTTATGAGTTTCGGATATCGTTTTTATATTTAGAAATATCGTCACCTACACATAAAATATATTCTTTGGTCAAAAGTCGTATTTTGAAGGAAACTATTCAGTTTTTACAGAAGTAACAGAAATGATATCAAAATAAGCTTAAAATCGTGAAAAAACAACGGAAATGGTAGAAAAATCGATTTAAAGACTTGGTATTTTCAAAATCCATTTCCAGGCGATAGAAATTAGTTATGAGTTTCGGATTTCGTTTTTATATTTAGAAATATCGTCCCCAACACATAAACTTTATTTTTTGGTCCAAATTCCTATTTTTAAGGAAAATATTGAGTTTTTACTGAAGAAGCGGAAATGATATCAAAATAAGCTTAAAATTGTGAAAAAATAACGGGAAATGGTAGAAAAAGCGATTTAAAGATTTGGTATTTTCAAAATCCATTTTCAGGCGATAAAAATTTGTTATGAGTTTCGGATATCGTTTTTATATTTAGAAATATCGTCGCCTACACATAAAATATATTCTTTGTTCAAAAGTCCTATTTTGAAGGAAAATATTCAGTTTTTATTGAAATAACAGAAATGATTTCAAAATAAGCTTAAAATCGTGAAAAAACAACGGGAACTGGTAGAAAAATCGATTTAAAGACTCGGTATTTTCAAAATCCATTTCCAGGCGATAAAAATTAGTTATGAGTTTCGGATTTCGTTTCTATATTTAGAAATATCGTCCCCAACACATAAACTTTATTTTTTGTTCCAAATTCCTATTTTTAAGTAAAATATTGAGTTTTTACTGAAGAAGCGGAAATGATATCAAAATAAGCTTAAAATTGTGCAAAAACAACGGGAAATGGTAGAAAAATCGATTTAAAAATTCGGTATTTTTATAATCCATTTCCAGGCGATAAAAATTAGTTATGAGTTTCGGATTTCGTTTTTATATTTAGAAATATCGTCCCCAACACATAAACTTTATTTTTTGGTCCAAATTCCTATTTTTAAGTAAAATATTGAGTTTTTACTGAAGAAGCGGAAATGATATCAAAATAAGCTTAAAATTGTGCAAAAACAACGGGAAATGGTAGAAAAAGCGATTTAAAGATTTGGTATTTTCAAAATCCATTTTCAGGCGATAAAAATTTGTTATGAGTTTCGGATATCGTTTTTATATTTAGAAATATCGTCGCCAACACATAAACTTTATTTTTTGGTCCAAATTCGTATTTTTAAGGAAAATATTGAGTTTTTACTGAAGAAGCGGAAATGATATCAAAATAAGCTTAAAATTGTGAAAAAACAACGGGAAATGGTAGAAAAAGCGATTTAAAGATTTGGTATTTTCAAAATCCATTTTCAGGCGATAAAAACTAGTTATGAGTTTCGGATTTCGTTTTTATATTTAGAAATATCGTCCCCAACACATAAACTTTATTTTTTGGTCCAAATTCCTATTTTTAAGGAAAATATTAAGTTTTTACTGAAGAAGCAAAAATGATATCAAAATAAGCTTAAAATTGTGAAAACACAACGGGAAATGGTAGAAAAAGCAATTTAAAGATTTGGTATTTTCAAAATCCATTTCCAGGCGATAGAAATTAGTTATGAGTTTCGGATTTCGTTTTTATATTTAGAAATATCGTCCCCAACACATAAACTTTATTTTTTGGTCCAAATTCCTATTTTTAAGGAAAATATTGAGTTTTTACTGAAGAAGCGGAAATGATATCAAAATAAGCTTAAAATTGTGAAAAAATAACGGGAAATGGTAGAAAAAGCGATTTAAAGATTTGGTATTTTCAAAATCCATTTTCAGGCGATAACAATTTGTTATGAGTTTCGGATATCGTTTTTATATTTAGAAATATCGTCGCCTACACATAAAATATATTCTTTGGTCAAAAGTCCTATTTTGAAGGAAAATATTCAGTTTTTATTGAAATAACAGAAATGATTTCAAAATAAGCTTAAAATCGTGAAAAAACAACGGGAAATGGTAGAAAAATCGATTTAAAGACTCGGTATTTTCAAAATCCATTTCCAGGCGATAAAAATTAGTTATGAGTTTCGGATTTCGTTTCTATATTTAGAAATATCGTCCCTAACACATAAACTTTATTTTTTGGTCCAAATTCCTATTTTTAAGTAAAATATTGAGTTTTTACTGAAGAAGCGGAAATGATATCAAAATAAGCTTAAAATTGTGAAAAAACAACGGGAAATGGTAGAAAAAGCGATTTAAAGATTTGGTATTTTCAAAATCCATTTTCAGGCGATAAAAACTAGTTATGAGTTTCGGATTTCGTTTTTATATTTAGAAATATCGTCCCCAACACATAAACTTTATTTTTTGGTCCAAATTCCTATTTTTAAGTAAAATATTGAGTTTTTACTGAAGAAGCGGAAATGATATCAAAATAAGCTTAAAATTGTGAAAAAATAACGGGAAATGGTAGAAAAATCGATTTAAAGACTCGGTATTTTCAAAATCCATTTCCAGGCGATAAAAATTAGTTATGAGTTTCGGATTTCGTTTCTATATTTAGAAATATCGTCCCCAACACATAAACTTTATTTTTTGGTCCAAATTCCTATTTTTAAGTAAAATATTGAGTTTTTACTGAAGAAGCGGAAATGATATCAAAATAAGCTTAAAATTGTGAAAAAACAACGGGAAATGGTAGAAAAAGCGATTTAAAGATTTGGTATTTTCAAAATCCATTTTCAGGCGATAAAAACTAGTTATGAGTTTCGGATTTCGTTTTTATATTTAGAAATATCGTCCCCAACACATAAACTTTATTTTTTGGTCCAAATTTCTATTTTGAAGGAAAATATTGAGTTTTTACTGAAGAAGCGGAAATGATATCAAAATAAGCTTAAAATTGTGAAAAAACAACGGGAAATGGTAGAAAAAGCGATTTAAAGATTTGGTATTTTCAAAATCCATTTTCAGGCGATAAAAATTAGTTATGAGTTTCGGATTTCGTTTTTATATTTAGAAATATCGTCGCCTACACATAAAATATATTCTTTGGTCAAAAGTCCTATTTTGAAGGAAAATATTCAGCTTTTACTAAAGTAGCAGAAATGATATCAAAATAAGCTTAAAATCGTGAAGAAACAACGGGAAATGGTAGAAAAATCGATTTAAAGACTCGGTATTTTCAAAATCCATTTCCAGGCGATAGAAATTAGTTATGAGTTTCGGATTTCGTTTTTATATTTAGAAATATCGTCTCCAACACATAAACTTTATTTTTTGGTCCAAATTCCTATTTTTAAGGAAAATATTGAGTTTTTACTGAAGAAGCAAAAATGATATCAAAATAAGCTTAAAATTGTGAAAAAACAACGGGAAATGGTAGAAAAAGCGATTTAAAGATTTGGTATTTTCAAAATCCATTTTAAGGCGATAAAAATTAGTTATGAGTTTCGGATTTCGTTTTTATATTTAGAAATATCGTCGCCTACACATAAAATATATTCTTTGGTCCAAATTTCTATTTTGAAGGAAAATATTGAGTTTTTACTGAAGAAGCGGAAATGATATCAAAATAAGCTTAAAATTGTGAGAAAACAACGGGAAATGGTAGAAAAAGCGATTTAAAGATTTGGTATTTTCAAAATCTATTTTCAGGCGATAAAAATTAGTTATGAGTTTCGGATTTCGTTTTTATATTTAGAAATATCGTCCCCAACACATAAACTTTATTTTTTGGTCAAAATTCCTATTTTTAAGGAAAATATTGAGTTTTTACTGAAGAAGCAAAAAAGATATGAAAATAAGCTTAAAATTGTGAAAAAACAACGGGAAATGGTAGAAAAAGCGATTAAAAGATTTGGTATTTTCAAAATCCATTTTCAGGCGATAAAAATTTGTTATGAGTTTCGGATATCGTTTTTATATTTAGAAATATCGTCACCTACACATAAAATATATTCTTTGGTCAAAAGTCGTATTTTGAAGGAAACTATTCAGTTTTTACTGAAGTAACAGAAATGATATCAAAATAAGCTTAAAATCGTGAAAAAACAACGGAAATGGTAGAAAAATCGATTTAAAGACTTGGTATTTTCAAAATCCATTTCCAGGCGATAGAAATTAGTTATGAGTTTCGGATTTCGTTTTTATATTTAGAAATATCGTCCCCAACACATAAACTTTATTTTTTGGTGATTCCTATTTTTAAGGAAAATATTGAGTTTTTACTGAAGAAGCGGAAATGATATCAAAATAAGCCTAAAATTGTGAAAAAATAACGGGAAATGGTAGAAAAAGCGATTTAAAGATTTGGTATTTTCAAAATCCATTTTCAGGCGATAAAAATTTGTTATGAGTTTCGGATATCGTTTTTATATTTAGAAATATCGTCGCCTACACATAAAATATATTCTTTGGTCAAAAGTCCTATTTTGAAGGAAAATATTCAGTTTTTATTGAAATAACAGAAATGATTTCAAAATAAGCTTAAAATCGTGAAAAAACAACGGGAACTGGTAGAAAAATCGATTTAAAGACTCGGTATTTTCAAAATCCAGTTCCAGGCGATAAAAATTAGTTATGAGTTTCGGATTTCGTTTCTATATTTAGAAATATCGTCCCCAACACATAAACTTTATTTTTTGGTCCAAATTCCTATTTTTAAGTAAAATATTGAGTTTTTACTGAAGAAGCGGAAATGATATCTAAATAAGCTTAAAATTGTGCAAAAACAACGGGAAATGGTAGAAAAATCGATTTAAAGAGTCGGTATTTTTATAATCCATTTCCAGGCGATAAAAATTAGTTATGAGTTTCGGATTTCGTTTTTACATTTAGAAATATCGTCCCCAACACATAAACTTTATTTTTTGGTCCAAATTCCTATTTTTAAGTAAAATATTGAGTTTTTACTGAAGAAGCGGAAATGATATCAAAATAAGCTTAAAATTGTGCAAAAACAACGGGAAATGGTAGAAAAAGCGATTTAAAGATTTGGTATTTTCAAAATCCATTTTCAGGCGATAAAAATTTGTTATGAGTTTCGGATATCGTTTTTATATTTAGAAATATCGTCGCCAACACATAAACTTTATTTTTTGGTCCAAATTCGTATTTTTAAGGAAAATATTGAGTTTTTACTGAAGAAGCGGAAATGATATCAAAATAAGCTTAAAATTGTGAAAAAACAACGGGAAATGGTAGAAAAAGCGATTTAAAGATTTGGTATTTTCAAAATCCATTTTCAGGCGATAAAAATTAGTTATGAGTTTCGGATTTCGTTTTTATATTTAGAAATATCGTCGCCTACACATAAAATATATTCTTTGGTCAAAAGTCCTATTTTGAAGGAAAATATTCAGCTTTTACTAAAGTAGCAGAAATGATATCAAAATAAGCTTAAAATCGAGAAGAAACAACGGGAAATGGTAGAAAAATCGATTTAAAGACTCGGTATTTTCAAAATCCATTTCCAGGCGATAGAAATTAGTTATGAGTTTCGGATTTCGTGTTTATATTTAGAAATATCGTCTCCAACACATAAACTTTATTTTTTGGTCCAAATTCCTATTTTTAAGGAAAATATTGAGTTTTTACTGAAGAAGCAAAAATGATATCAAAATAAGCTTAAAATTGTGAAAAAACAACGGGAAATGGTAGAAAAAGCGATTTAAAGATTTGGTATTTTCAAAATCTATTTTCAGGCGATAAAAATTAGTTATGAGTTTCGGATTTCGTTTTTATATTTAGAAATATCGTCCCCAACACATAAACTTTATTTTTTGGTCAAAATTCCTATTTTTAAGGAAAATATTGAGTTTTTACTGAAGAAGCAAAAAAGATATCAAAATAAGCTTAAAATTGTGAAAAAACAACGGGAAATGGTAGAAAAAGCGATTTAAAGATTTGGTATTTTCAAAATCCATTTTCAGGCGATAAAAATTTGTTATGAGTTTCGGATATCGTTTTTATATTTAGAAATATCGTCACCTACACATAAAATATATTCTTTGGTCAAAAGTCGTATTTTGAAGGAAACTATTCAGTTTTTACTGAAGTAACAGAAATGATATCAAAATAAGCTTAAAATCGTGAAAAAACAACGGAAATGGTAGAAAAATCGATTTAAAGACTTGGTATTTTCAAAATCCATTTCCAGGCGATAGAAATTAGTTATGAGTTTCGGATTTCGTTTTTATATTTAGAAATATCGTCCCCAACACATAAACTTTATTTTTTGGTCCAAATTCCTATTTTTAAGGAAAATATTGAGTTTTTACTGAAGAAGCGGAAATGATATCAAAATAAGCTTAAAATTGTGAAAAAATAACGGGAAATGGTAGAAAAAGCGATTTAAAGATTTGGTATTTTCAAAATCCATTTTCAGGCGATAAAAATTTGTTATGAGTTTCGGATATCGTTTTTATATTTAGAAATATCGTCGCCTACACATAAAATATATTCTTTGTTCAAAAGTCCTATTTTGAAGGAAAATATTCAGTTTTTATTGAAATAACAGAAATGATTTCAAAATAAGCTTAAAATCGTGAAAAAACAACGGGAACTGGTAGAAAAATCGATTTAAAGACTCGGTATTTTCAAAATCCATTTCCAGGCGATAAAAATTAGTTATGAGTTTCGGATTTCGTTTCTATATTTAGAAATATCGTCCCCAACACATAAACTTTATTTTTTGTTCCAAATTCCTATTTTTAAGTAAAATATTGAGTTTTTACTGAAGAAGCGGAAATGATATCAAAATAAGCTTAAAATTGTGCAAAAACAACGGGAAATGGTAGAAAAATCGATTTAAAGAGTCGGTATTTTTATAATCCATTTCCAGGCGATAAAAATTAGTTATGAGTTTCGGATTTCGTTTTTATATTTAGAAATATCGTCCCCAACACATAAACTTTATTTTTTGGTCCAAATTCCTATTTTTAAGTAAAATATTGAGTTTTTACTGAAGAAGCGGAAATGATATCAAAATAAGCTTAAAATTGTGCAAAAACAACGGGAAATGGTAGAAAAAGCGATTTAAAGATTTGGTATTTTCAAAATCCATTTTCAGGCGATAAAAATTTGTTATGAGTTTCGGATATCGTTTTTATATTTAGAAATATCGTCGCCAACACATAAACTTTATTTTTTGGTCCAAATTCGTATTTTTAAGGAAAATATTGAGTTTTTACTGAAGAAGCGGAAATGATATCAAAATAAGCTTAAAATTGTGAAAAAACAACGGGAAATGGTAGAAAAAGCGATTTAAAGATTTGGTATTTTCAAAATCCATTTTCAGGCGATAAAAACTAGTTATGAGTTTCGGATTTCGTTTTTATATTTAGAAATATCGTCCCCAACACATAAACTTTATTTTTTGGTCCAAATTCCTATTTTTAAGGAAAATATTAAGTTTTTACTGAAGAACCAAAAATGATATCAAAATAAGCTTAAAATTGTGAAAACACAACGGGAAATGGTAGAAAAAGCAATTTAAAGATTTGGTATTTTCAAAATCCATTTTCAGGCGATAAAAATTTGTTATGAGTTTCGGATATCGTTTTTATATTTAGAAATATCGTCACCTACACATAAAATATATTCTTTGGTCAAAAGTCGTATTTTGTAGGAAAATATTCAGTTTTTACTGAAGTAATAGAAATGATATCAAAATAAGCTTAAAATCGAGAAAAAACAACGGAAATGGTAGAAAAATCGATTTAAAGACTTGGTATTTTCAAAATCCATTTTCAGGCGATAAAAATTTGTTATGAGTTTCGGATATCGTTTTTATATTTAGAAATATCGTCGCCAACACATAAACTTTATTTTTTGGTCCAAATTCGTATTTTTAAGGAAAATATTGAGTTTTTACTGAAGAAGCGGAAATGATATCAAAATAAGCTTAAAATTGTGAAAAAACAACGGGAAATGGTAGAAAAAGCGATTTAAAGATTTGGTATTTTCAAAATCCATTTTCAGGCGATAAAAACTAGTTATGAGTTTCGGATTTCGTTTTTATATTTAGAAATATCGTCCCCAACACATAAACTTTATTTTTTGGTCCAAATTCCTATTTTTAAGGAAAATATTGAGTTTTTACTGAAGAAGCGGAAATGATATCAAAACAAGCTTAAAATTGTGAAAAAATAACGGGAAATGGTAGAAAAAGCGATTTAAAGATTTGGTATTTTCAAAATCCATTTTCAGGCGATAAAAATTTGTTATGAGTTTCGGATATCGTTTTTATATTTAGAAATATCGTCGCCTACACATAAAATATATTCTTTGGTCAAAAGTCCTATTTTGAAGGAAAATATTCAATTTTTACTGAAGTAACAGAAATGATTTCAAAATAAGCTTAAAATCGTGAAAAAACAACGGGAAATGGTAGAAAAATCGATTTAAAGACTCGGTATTTTCAAAATCCATTTCCAGGCGATAAAAATTAGTTATGAGTTTCGGATTTCGTTTTTATACCCGTACGATAGGATCGGGTATAATAAAATTACTCCTCCGTTTGTAACACCTCGAAATAAGCGAGCTAGATATACCTTCAAAGGTATGGATCGGATCAGAAAAAAATTCTAAGATTTCTGAGCCATGTCCGTCCGTCCGTCCGTCCATCCGTCCGTCCGTCAGCACGCTAACTCAAAAACTAAGAAAGCTAGAATCTTGAAATTTACACAAAATTTTTTGGGTGTAATTTGTAGGTTCCCTATTTTTTTTGGTTGAGTTTGGACCAAGCCTTAGGGTAGCTCTCGAACACCTAACTTTTAGATCCCCACATTTTTTTTGCAATAGAGCTATGCAATTTTAGCCGCTGATAGATCTCACAAAAATATTAATTTTATTTTTAATAACTTTTTTTTGTAGCCCCACCCGTTACGGAGCTACAGCTCCCAAAGGTTCAAAAAAGCTCTATATTTAAATTGTTATAGCACAAGTTTTGTAAGGTATATCTTCATTTTGAAAACGCCAAACGATTACTACTTTTATTAGCTTTAAAACTATATATACAATATATATATATTTGTGGCATACGGTGTCTTAATTTACCGTTATGCGAAACTAAAATTTTGCAAAATCCTTTAACCCTTCTATCTTCTAAACGGTTTAAGTTGGAAACTTGAAATTTTGACAGAAGTTAGATCTTTGAAAATAAGTATGAGTCATTTCAGAAATTTTTTTTGTATCACCCCCCGTTTAGGAGCTGTAAGGGGTCAAAAACTGAAAATTTTATATTTTTAAACACCTGTAACTTGAACACCTGTTAGAATTTTTTTAAAGTAATACATAAAAATTAAAGCTTCAACATTATATTCTTATTTCTGTTAACAACTTTTTTTAATAATATAGGGTTACTTTATAATTGACGAAAGTGTTACTTGATTTTTTCAAATTTTCTAACAAAATTCTTCAACAAATTTTTTGCATTTTGTTTTACTCGATAATTTGAAATTGTTGAGGATATAATGCGTAGTACATAAAAATGTAAATAAATATACAACATAACGGTTGCTTGAAGAATTTTTATTTATATGATATTAATATATATACATACTTATATAATATCATGTTTATTTACATATCGCATACGTCACTAGTGAATGAGTGATAAGAGTATAGATGTATATTATATAGCGCCGTATTTACATACATATATGTATTTTATTGTACTTATAAGAAATTATTCTGTCAATGGAATATTTAAATATAATATAATATAATATTTAAAATTATATTTACTATTTTATACTAAGTAAATTTAATATACATTTACCTCTTAGTATTAAATGGTACTATAGAATATTTGAAAAAGTTTTGGATTGATAATCGTTATGTGAAAGGTTAGAATCTGCTTTCGAAGAATGTACACATCACCATATAGTTTGAATATATGTACAACCCATAGTTCTAGAAATTATAAAATTCACCCAAATTATTTTAAAATACTAAAATATTAAAAAAATAATATTGTGAGCAGAGTGACAGGCTGTTAACATACTAACGGTTCGTACGGGTATCTAAGAGTTGACAAAGGCAACTGTATTCTTCCTCGTTATATTTAGAAATATCGTCCCGAAAACTTAAACTTTATTTTTTGGTCCAAATTCCTATTTTTAAGGAAAATATTGAGTTTTTACTGAAGAAGCAAAAATGATATCAAAATAAGCTTAAAATCGTGAAAAAACAACGGGAAATGGTAGAAAAAGCGATTTAAATATTTGGTAATTTTAAAATCCATTTTCAGGCGATAAAAATTAGATATGAGTTTCGGATTTCGTTTTTATATTTAGAAATATCGTCCCGAAAACTTAAACTTTATTTTTTGGTCCAAATTCCTATTTTTAAGGAAAATATTGAGTTTTTACTGAAGAAGCGGAAATGATATCAAAATAAGCTTAAAATTGTGAAAAAACAACGGGAAATGGTAGAAAAAGCGATTTAAAGATTTGGTATTTTCAAAATCCATTTCCAGGCGATAAAAATTAGTTATGACTTTCGGATTTCATTTTTATATTTAGAAATATCGTCCCCAACACATAAACTTTATTTTTTGGTACAAATTCCTATTTTTAAGGAAAATATTGAGTTTTTACTGAAGAAGTAAAAATGATATCAAAATAAGCTTAAAATTGTGAAAAAACAACGGGAAATGGTAGAAAAAGTGATTTAAAGATTTGGTATTTTCAAAATCCATTTCCAGGCGATAAAAATTAGTTATGAGTTTCGGATTTCATTTTCATATTTAGAAATATCGTCCCCAACACATAAACTTTATTTTTTGGTCCAAATTCCTATTTTTAAGGAAAATATTGAGTTTTTACTGAAGAAGTAAAAATGATATCAAAATAAGCTTAAAATTGTGAAAAAACAACGGGAAATGGTAGAAAAAGCGATTTATAGATTTGTTATTTTCAAAATCCATTTTCAGGCGATAAAAATTTGTTATGAGTTTGGGATATCGTTTTTGTATTTAGAAATATTGTCGCCTACACATAAAATATATTCTTTGGTCAAAAGTCCTATTTTGAAGGAAAATATTCAGTTTTTACTGAAGAAGCGGAAATGATATCAAAATAAGCTTAAAATTGTGAAAAAACAACGGGAAATGGTAGAAAAAGCGATTTAAAGATTTGGTATTTTCAAAATCCATTTCCAGGCGATAAAAATTAGTGATGAGTTTCGGATTTCATTTTTATATTTAGAAATATCGTCGCCTACACATAAAATATATTCTTTGGACAAAAGTCCTATTTTGAACGAAAATATTCAGTTTTTACTAAAGTAGCAGAAATGATGTCAAAATAAGCTTAAAATCGTGAAAAAACAACAGGAAATGGTAGAATAATCGATTTAATGAGTCGGAATTTTCATAATCCATTGCCAGGCGATAAAAATTAGTTATGAGTTTCGGATTTCGTTTTTATATTTAGAAATATCGTCCCGAAAACTTAAACTTTATTTTTTGGTCCAAATTCCTATTTTTAAGGAAAATATTGAGTTTTTACTGAAGAAGCGGAAATGATATCAAAATAAGCTTAAAATTGTGAAAAAACAACGGGAAATGGTAGAAAAAGCGATTTAAAGATTTGGTATTTTCAAAATCCATTTCCAGGCGATAAAAATTAGTTATGACTTTCGGATTTCATTTTTATATTTAGAAATATCGTCCCCAACACATAAACTTTATTTTTTGGTCCAAATTCCTATTTTTAAGGAAAATATTGAGTTTTTACTGAAGAAGTAAAAATGATATCAAAATAAGCTTAAAATTGTGAAAAAACAACTGGAAATGGTAGAAAAAGCGATTTAAAGATTTGGTATTTTCAAAATCCATTTCCAGGCAATAAAAATTAGTTATGAGTTTCGGATTTCATTTTTATATTTAGAAATATCGTCGCCTACACATAAAATATATTCTTTGGTCAAAAGTCCTATTTTGAACGAAAATATTCAGTTTTTACTAAAGTAGCAAAAATGATATCAAAATAACCTTAAAATCGTGAAAAAACAACGGGAAATGGTAGAAAAATCGATTTAAAGACTCGGTATTTTCAAAATCCATTTCCAGGCGATAAAAATTAGTTATGAGTTTCGGATTTTATATTTAGAAATATCGTCCCGAAAACTTAAACTTTATTTTTTGGTCCAAATTCCTATTTTTAAGGAAAATATTGAGTTTTTACTGAAGAAGCGGAAATGATATCAGAATAAGCTTAAAATTGTGAAAAAACAACGGGAAATGGTAGAAAAAGCGATTTAAAGATTTGGTATTTTCAAAATAATTTGGTCATAACTAATTTCATCCATTTCCAGGCGATAAAAATTAGTTATGACTTTCGGATTTCATTTTTATATTTAGAAATATCGTCCCCAACACATAAACTTTATTTTTTGGTCCAAATTCCTATTTTTAAGGAAAATATGGAGTTTTTACTGAAGAAGTAAAAATGATATCAAAATAAGCTTAAAATTGTGAAAAAACAACGGGAAATGGTAGAAAAAGCGATTTAAAGATTTGGTATTTTCAAAATCCATTTCCAAGCGATAAAAATTAGTTATGAGTTTCGGATTTCATTTTTATATTTAGAAATATCATCCCCAACACATAAACTTTATTTTTTGGTCCAAATTCCTATTTTTAAGGAAAATATTGAGTTTTTACTGAAGAAATAAAAATGATATCAAAATAAGCTTAAAATTGTGAAAAAACAACGGGAAATGGTAGAAAAAGCGATTTAAAGATTTGGTATTTTCAAAATCCATTTCCAGGCGATAAAAATTAGTTATGAGTTTCGGATTTCATTTTTATATTTAGAAATATCGTCCCCAACACATAAACTTTATTTTTTGGTCCAAATTCCTATTTTTAAGGAAAATATTGAGTTTTTACTGAAGAAGTAAAAATGATATCAAAATAAGCTTAAAATTGTGAAAAAACAACGGGAAATGGTAGAAAAAGCGATTTATAGATTTGTTATTTTCAAAATCCATTTTCAGGCGATAAAAATTTGTTATGAGTTTCGGATATCGTTTTTGTATTTAGAAATATCGTCACCTACACATAAAATATATTCTTTGGTCAAAAGTCGTATTTTGAAGGAAAATATTCAGGTTTTACTGAAGTAACAGAAATGATATCAAAAAAAGCTTAAAATCGTGAAAAAACAACGGGAAATGGTAGAAAAATCAATTTAAAGACTCGGTATTTTCAAAATCCATTTCCAGGCGATAAAAATTAGTTATGAGTTTCGGATTTCGTTTTTATATTTAGAAATATCGTCCCCAACACATAAACTTTATTTTTTGGTCCAAATTCCTATTTTTAAGGAAAATATTGAGTTTTTACTGAAGAAGCGGAAATGATATCAAAATAAGCTTAAAATTGTGAAAAAATAACGGGAAATGGTAGAAAAAGCGATTTAAAGATTTGGTATTTTCAAAATCCATTTTCAGGCGATAAAAATTTGTTATGAGTTTCGGATATCGTTTTTATATTTAGAAATATCGTCGCCTACACATAAAATATTTTCTTTGGTCAAAAGTCCTATTTTGAAGGAAAATATTCAATTTTTACTGAAGTAACAGAAATGATTTCAAAATAAGCTTAAAATTGTGAAAAAACAACAGGAAATGGTAGAAAAATCGATTTAAAGACTCGGTATTTTCAAAATCCATTTCCAGGCGATAAAAATTAGTTATGAGTTTCGGATTTCGTTTTTATATTTAGAAATATCGTCCCGACAACTTAAACTTTATTTTTTGGTCCAAATTCCTATTTTTAAGGAAAATATTGAGTTTTTACTGAAGAAGTAAAAATGATATCAAAATAAGCTTAAAATCGTGAAAAAACAACGGGAAATGGTAGAAAAATCGATTTAAAGACTCGGTATTTTCAAAATCCTTTTCCAGGCGATAAAAATTAGTTATGAGTTTCGGATTTCGTTTTTATATTTAGAAATATCGTCCCGACAACTTAAACTTTATTTTTTGGTCCAAATTCCTATTTTTAAGGAAAATATTGAGTTTTTACTGAAGAAGTAAAAATGATATCAAAATAAGCTTAAAATTGTGAAAAAACAACGGGAAATGGTAGAAAAAGCGATTTAAAGATTTGGTTTTTTCAAAATCCATTTTCAGGCGATAAAAATTTGTTATGAGTTTGGGATATCGTTTTTGTATTTAGAAATATCGTCGCCTACACATAAAATATATTCTTTGGTCAAAAGTCCTATTTTGAAGGAAAATATTCAGTTTTTACTGAAGTAACAGAAATGATTTCAAAATAAGCTTAAAATCGTGAAAAAACAACGGGAAATGGTAGAAAAATCGATTTAAAGACTCGGTATTTTCAAAATCCATTTCCAGGCGACAAAAATTAGTTATGAGTTTCGGATTTCGTTTTTATATTTAGAAATATCGTCTCCAACACATAAACTTTATTTTTTGGTCCAAATTCCTATTTTTAAGGAAAATATTGAGTTTTTACTGAAAAAGCAAAAATGATATCAAAATAAGCTTAAAATTGTGAAAAAACAACGGGAAATGGTAGAAAAAGCGATTTAAAGATTTGGTATTTTCAAAATCCATTTTCAGGCGATAAAAATTTGTTATGAGTTTCGGATATCGTTTTTGTATTTAGAAATATCGTCACCTACACATAAAATATATTCTTTGGTCAAAAGTCGTATTTTGAAGGAAAATATTCAGGTTTTACTGAAGTAACAGAAATGATATCAAAATAAGCTTAAAACGTGAAAAAACAACGGGAAATGGTAGAAAAATCGATTTAAAGACTCGGTATTTTCAAAATCCATTTCCAGACGATAAAAATTAGTTATGAGTTTCGGATTTCGTTTTTATATTTAGAAATATCGTCCCCAACACATAAACTTTATTTTTTGGTCGAAATTCCTATTTTTAAAGAAAATATTGAGTTTTTACTGAAAAAGCAAAAACGATATCAAAATAAACTTAAAATTGAGAAAAAACAACGGGAAATGGTAGAAAAAGCGATTTAAAGATTTGGTATTTTCAAAATCCATTTTCAGGCGATAAAAATTAGGTATGAGTTTCGGATTTCGTTTTTATATTTAGAAATGTCGTCCCCAACACATAAACTTTATTTTTTGGTCCAAATTCCTATTTTTAAGGAAAATATTGAGTTTTTACTGAAGAAGCGGAAACGATATCAAAATAAGCTTAAAATTGTGAAAAAACAACGGGAAACGGTAGAAAAAGCGATTTAAATATTTGGTAATTTTAAAATCCATTTTCAGGCGATAAAAATTAGTTTGAGTTTCGGATTTCGTTTTTATATTTAGAAATATCGTCGCCTACACATAAAATATATTCTTTGGTCAAAAGTCCTATTTTGAAGGAAAATATTCATTTTTTACTAAAGTAGCAGAAATGATATCAAAATAAGCTTAAAATCGTGAAAAAACAACGGAAAATAGTAGAAAAATCGATTTAAAGAGTCGGTATTTTCATAATCCATTTCCAGGCGATAAAAATTAGTTATGAGTTTCGGATTTCGTTTTTATATTTAGAAATATCGTCCCCAACACATAAACATTATTTTTTGGTCCAAATTCCAATTTTTAAGGAAAATATTGAGTTTTTACTGAAGAAGTAAAAATGATATCAAAATAAGCTTAAAATTGTGAAAAAACAACGGGAAATGGTAGAAAAAGCGATTTAAATATTTCGTATTTTTAAAATCCATTTTCAGGCGATAAAAATTAGTTATGAGTTTCGGATTTCGTTTTTATATTTAGGAATATCGTCCCCAACACATAAACTTTATTTTTTGGTCCAAATTCCTATTTTTAAGGAAAATATTGAGTTTTTACTGAAGAAGTAAAAATGATATCAAAATAAGCTTAAAATTGTGAAAAAACAACGGGAAATGGTAGAAAAAGCGATTTAAATATTTGGTATTTTTAAAATCCATTTTCAGGCGATAAAAATTAGTTATGAGTTTCGGATTTCGTTTTTATATTTAGAAATATCGTCCCCAACACATAAACTTTATTTTTTGGTCCAAATTCCTATTTTTAAGGAAAATATTGAGTTTTTACTGAAGAAGCAAAAATGATATCAAAATAAGCTTAAAATTGTGAAAAAACAACGGGAAATGGTAGAAAAAGCGATTTAAAGATTTGGTATTATCAAAATCCATTTTCAGGCGATATAAATTTGTTATGAGTTTCGGATATCGTTTTTATATTTAGAAATATCGTCGCCTACACATAAAATATATTCTTTGGTCAAAAGTCCTATTTTGAAGGAAAATATTCAATTTTTACTGAAGTAACAGAAATGATTTCAAAATAAGCTTAAAATCGTGAAAAAACAACGGGAAATGGTAGAAAAATCGATTTAAAGACTCGGTATTTTCAAAATCCATTTCCAGGCGATAAAAATTAGTTATGAGTTTCGGATTTCGTTTTTATATTTAGAAATATCGTCCCCAACACATAAACTTTATTTTTTGGTCCAAATTCCTATTTTTAAGGAAAATATTGAGTTTTTACCGAAGAAGCAAAAATGATATCAAAATAAACATAAAATTGTGAAAAAACAACGGGAAATGGTAGAAAAAGCGATTTAAAGATTTGGTATTTTCAAAATCCATTTTCAGGCAATAAAAATTTGTTATGAGTTTCGGATATCGTTTTTATATTTAAAAATATCGTCGCCTACACATAAAATATATTCTTTTGACAAAAGTCCTATTTTGAAGGAAAATATTCAGTTTTTACTGAAGTAACAGAAATGATTTCAAAATAAGCTTAAAATCCTGAAAAAACAACGGGAAATGGTAGAAAAAGCGATTTAAAGATTTGGTATTTTCAAAATCTATTTTCAGGCGATAAAAATTAGTTATGAGTTTCGGATTTCGTTTTTATATTTAGAAATATCGTCCCCAACACATAAACTTTATTTTTTGGTCCAAATTCCTATTTTGAAGGAAAATATTCAGTTTTTACTAAAGTAGCAGAAATGAACTCAAAATAAGCTTAAAATCGTGAAAAAACAACGGGAAATGGTAGAAAAATCGATTTAAAGAGTCGGTATTTTCATAATCCATTTTCAGGCGATAAAAATTAGTTATGAGTTTCGGATATCGTTTTTATATTTAGAAATATCGTCGCCTACACATAAAATATATTCTTTGGTCAAAAGTCCTATTTTGAAGGAAAATATTCAGTTTTTACTGAAGTAACAGAAATGATTTCAAAATAAGCTTAAAATCGTGAAAAAACAACGGGAAATGGTAGAAAAATCGATTTAAAGAGTCGGTATTTTCATAATTCATTTCCAGGCTACAAAAATTAGTTATGAGTTTCGGATATCGTTTTTATATTTAGAAATATCGTCCCGAAAACTTAAACTTTATTTTTTGGTCCAAATTCCTATTTTTAAGGAAAATATTGAGTTTTTACTGAAGAAGCGGAAATGATATCAAAATAAGCTTAAAATTGTGAAAAAACAACGGGAAATGGTAGAAAAAGCGATTTAAATATTTGGTAATTTTAAAATCCATTTTCAGGCGATAAAAATTAGTTTGAGTTTCGGATTTCGTTTTTATATTTAGAAATATCGTCCCCAACACATAAACTTTATTTTTTGGTCCAAATTCCTATTTTTAAGGAAAATATTGAGTTTTTACTGAAGAAGCAAAAATGATATCAAAATAAGCTTAAAATTGTGAAAAAACAACGGGAAATGGTAGAAAAAGCGATTTAAAGATTTGGTATTTTCAAAATCCATTTTCAGGCGATAAAAATTAGTTATGAGTTTCGGATTTCGTTTTTATATTTAGAAATATCGTCGCCTACACATAAAATATATTCTTTGGTCAAAAGTCCTATTTTGAAGGAAAATATTCAGTTTTTACTGAAGTAACAGAAATGATTTCAAAATAAGCTTAAAATCGTGAAAAAACAACGGGAAATGGTAGAAAAATCGATTTAAAGAGTCGGTATTTTCATAATCCATTTCCAGGCGACAAAAATTAGTTATGAGTTTCGGATATCGTTTTTATATTTAGAAATATCGTCCCCAACACATAAACTTTATTTTTTGGTCCAAATTCCTATTTTTAAGGAAAATATTGAGTTTTTACTGAAGAAGCGGAAATGATATCAAAATAAGCTTAAAATTGTGAAAAAACAACGGGAAATGGTAGAAAAAGCGATTTAAATATTTGGTAATTTTAAAATCCATTTTCAGGCGATAAAAATTAGTTTGAGTTTCGGATTTCGTTTTTATATTTAGAAATATCGTCCCCAACACATAAACTTTATTTTTTGGTCCAAATTCCTATTTTTAAGGAAAATATTGAGTTTTTACTGAAGAAGCAAAAATGATATCAAAATAAGCTTAAAATTGTGAAAAAACAACGGGAAATGGTAGAAAAAGCGATTTAAAGATTTGGTATTTTCAAAATCCATTTTCAGGCGATAAAAATTAGTTATGAGTTTCGGATTTCGTTTTTATATTTAGAAATATCGTCCCCAACAGATAAACCTTATTTTTTGGTCCAAATTCCTATTTTTAAGGAAAATATTGAGTTTTTACTGAAGAAGTGGAAATGATATCAAAATAAGTTTAAAATTGTGAAAAAACAACGGGAAATGGTAGAAAATGCGATTTAAATATTTGGTAATTTTAAAATCCATTTTCAGGCGATAAAAATTAGTTTGAGTTTCGGATTTCGTTTTTATATTTAGAAATATCGTCCCCAACACATAAACTTTATTTTTTGGTCCAAATTCCTATTTTTAAGGAAAATATTGAGTTTTTACTGAAGAAGCAAAAATGATATCAAAATAAGCTTAAAATTGTGAAAAAACAACGGGAAATGGTAGAAAAATTGATTTAAAGATTTGGTATTTTCAAAATCCATTTTCAGGCGATAAAAATTAGTTATGAGTTTCGGATTTCGTTTTTATATTTAGAAATATCGTCCCCAACACATAAACTTTATTTTTTGGTCCAAATTCCTATTTTTAAGGAAAATATTGAGTTTTTACTGAAGAAGCGGAAATGATATCAAAATAAGCTTAAAATTGTGAAAAAACAACGGGAAATGGTAGAAAAAGCGATTTAAATATTTGGTAATTTTAAAATCCATTTTCAGGCGATAAAAATTAGTATGAGTTTCGGATTTCGTTTTTATATTTAGAAATATCGTCCCCAACACATAAACTTTATTTTTTGGTCCAAATTCCTATTTTTAAGGAAAATATTGAGTTTTTACTGAAGAAACAAAAATGATATCAAAATAAGCTTAAAATTGTGAAAAAACAACGGGAAATGGTAGAAAAAGCGATTTAAAGATTTGGTATTTTCAAAATCCATTTTCAGGCGATAAAAATTAGTTATGAGTTTCGGATTTCGTTTTTATATTTAGAAATATCGTCCCCAACACATAAACTTTATTTTTTGGTCAAAATTCCTATTTTGAAGGAAAATATTCAGTTTTTACTGAAGTAACAGAAATGATTTCAAAATAAGCTTAAAATCGTGAAAAAACAACGAGAAATGGTATAAAAAAATCGATTTAAAGACTCGGTATTTTCAAAATCCATTTCCAGGCGATAAAAATTAGTTATGAGTTTCGGATTTCGTTTTTATATTTAGAAATATCGTCCCCAACACATAAACTTTATTTTTTGGTCCAAATTCCTATTTTTAAAGAAAATATTGAGTTTTTACTGAAGAAGCAAAAATCATATCAAAATAAACTTAAAATTGTGAAAAAACAACGGGAAATGGTAGAAAAAGCGATTTAAAGATTTGGTATTTTCAAAATCCATTTTCAGGCGATAAAAATTAGGTATGAGTTTCGGATATCGTTTTTATATTTAGAAATATCGTCCCCAACACATAAAATATATTCTTTGGTCAAAAGTCCTATTTTTAAGGAAAATATTGAGTTTTTACTGAAGAAGCGGAAATGATATCAAAATAAGCTTAAAATTGTGAAAAAACAACGGGAAATGGTAGAAAAAGCGATTTAAATATTTGGTATTTTCAAAATCCATTTTCAGGCGATAAAAATTTGTTATGAGTTTCGGATATCGTTTTTATATTTAGAAATATCGTCGCCTACACATAAAATATATTCTTTGGTCAAAAGTCCTATTTTGAAGGAAAATATTCAGTTTTTACTGAAGTAACAGAAATGATTTCAAAATAAGCTTAAAATCGTGAAAAAACAACGAGAAATGGTATAAAAAAATCGATTTAAAGACTCGGTATTTTCAAAATCCATTTCCAGGCGATAAAAACTAGTTATGAGTTTCGGATTTCGTTTTTATATTTAGAAATATCGTCCCAAACACATAAACTTTATTTTTTGGTTCAAATTCCTATTTTTAAGGAAAATATTGAGTTTTTACTGAAGAAGCAAAAATGATATCAAAATAAGCTTAAAATTGTGAAAAAACAACGGGAAATGGTAGAAAAAGCGAATTAAAGATTTGGTATTTGCAAAATCCATTTTCAGGCGATAAAAATTAGTTATGAGTTTCGGATTTCGTTTTTATATTTAGAAATATCGTCCCCAACACATAAACTTTATTTTTTGATCCAAATTCCTATTTTTAAGGAAAATATTGAGTTTTTACTGAAGAAGCGGAAATGATATCAAAATAAGCTTAAAATTGTGAAAAAACAACGGGAAATGGTAGAAAAAGCGATTTAAATATTTCGTAATTTTAAAATCCATTTTCAGGCGATAAAAATTAGTTATGAGTTTCGGATTTCGTTTTTATATTTAGAAATATCGTCCCCAACACATAAACTATATTTTTTGGTCCAAATTCCTATTTCTAAGTAAAATATTGAGTTTTTACTGAAGAAGCCAAAATGATATCAAAATAAGCTTAAAATTGTGAAAAAACAAAGGGAAATGGTAGAAAAAGCGAATTAAAAATTTGGTATTTTCAAAATCCATTTTCAGGCGATAAAAATTAGTTATGAGTTTCGGATTTCGTTTTTATATTTAGAAATATCGTCCCCAACACATAAACTTTATTTTTTGATCCAAATTCCTATTTTTAAGGAAAATATTGAGTTTTTACTGAAGAAGCGGAAATGATATCAAAATAAGCTTAAAATTGTGAAAAAACAACGGGAAATGGTAGAAAAAGCGATTTAAATATTTCGTAATTTTAAAATCCATTTTCAGGTGATAAAAATTTGTTATGAGTTTCGGATATCGTTTTTATATTTAGAAATATCGTCACCTACACATAAAATATATTCTTTGGTCAAAAGTCCTATTTTGAAGGAAAATATTCAGTTTTTACTGAAGTAACAGAAATGATATCAAAATAAGCTTAAAATCGTGAAAAAACAACAGAAATGGTAGAAAAATCGATTTAAAGACTTGGTATTTTCAAAATCCATTTTCAGGCGGTAAAAATTAGTTATGAGTTTCGGATTTCGTTTTTATATTTAGAAATATCGTCCCCAACACATAAATGAAATGATATCAAAATAAGCTTAAAATTGTGAAAAAACAACGGGAAATGGTAGAAAAATCGATTTAAAGACTCGGTATTTTCAAATCCATTTCCAGGCGATAAAAATTAGTTATGAGTTTCGGATATCGTTTTTATATTTAGAAATATCGTCACCTACACATAAAATATATTCTTTGGTCAAAAGTCCTATTTTGAAGGAAAATATTCAGTTTTTACTGAAGTAACAGAAATGATATCAAAATAAGCTTAAAATCGTGAAAAAACAACAGAAATGGTAGAAAAAGCGATTTAAAGATTTGGTATTTTCAAAATCCATTTTCAGGCGATAAAAATTTGTTATGAGTTTCGGATATCGTTTTTATATTTAGAAATATCGTCACCTACACATAAAATATATTCTTTGGTCAAAAGTCCTATTTTGAAGGAAAATATTCAGTTTTTACTGAAGTAACAGAAATGATATCAAAATAAGCTTAAAATCGTGAAAAAATAACGGGAAATGGTAGAAAAATCGATTTAAAGACTCGGTATTTTCAAAATCCATTTCCAGGCGATAAAAATTAGTTATGAGTTTCGAATTTCGTTTTTATATTTAGAAATATCGTCCCCAACACATAAACTTTATTTTTTGGTCCAAATTCCTATTTTTAAGGAAAATATTGAGTTTTTACTGAAGAAGCAAAAATGATATCAAAATAAGCTTAAAATTGTGAAAAAACAACGGGAAATGGTAGAAAAAGCGATTTAAAGATTTGGTATTTTCAAAATCCATTTTCAGGCGATAAAAATTTGTTATGAGTTTCGGATATCGTTTTTATATTTAGAAATATCGTCGCCTACACATAAAATATATTCTTTTGTCAAAATTCCTATTTTTAAGGAAAATATTGAGTTTTTACTGAAGAAGCGGAAATGATATCAAAATAAGCTTAAAATTGTGAAAAAACAACGGGAAATGGTAGAAAAAGCGATTTAAAGATTTGGTATTTTCAAAATCCATTTTCAGGCGATAAAACTTTGTTATGAGTTTCGGATATCGTTTTTATATTTAGAAATATCGTCGCCTACACATAAAATATATTCTTTGGTCAAAAGTCCTATTTTGAAGGAAAATATTCAGTTTTTACTGAAGTAACAGAAATGATATCAAAATAAGCTTAAAATCGTGAAAAAACAACAGAAATGGTAGAAAAAGCGATTTAAAGATTTGGTATTTTCAAAATCCATTTTCAGGCGATAAAAATTTGTTATGAGTTTCGGATATCGTTTTTATATTTAGAAATATCGTCACCTACACATAAAATATATTCTTTGGTCAAAAGTCCTATTTTGAAGGAAAATATTCAGTTTTTACTGAAGTAACAGAAATGATATCAAAATAAGCTTAAAATCGTGAAAAAACAACAGAAATGGTAGAAAAATCGATTTAAAGACTTGGTATTTTCAAAATCCATTTTCAGGCGGTAAAAATTAGTTATGAGTTTCGGATTTCGTTTTTATATTTAGAAATATCGTCCCCAACACATAAATGAAATTATATCAAAATAAGCTTAAAATTGTGAAAAAACAACGGGAAATGGTAGAAAAATCGATTTAAAGACTCGGTATTTTCAAAATCCATTTCCAGGCGATAAAAATTAGTTATGAGTTTCGGATATCGTTTTTATATTAGAAATATCGTCACCTACACATAAAATATATTCTTTGGTCAAAAGTCCTATTTTGAAGGAAAATATTCAGTTTTTACTGAAGTAACAGAAATGATATCAAAATAAGCTTAAAATCGTGAAAAAACAACAGAAATGGTAGAAAAAGCGATTTAAAGATTTGGTATTTTCAAAATCCATTTTCAGGCGATAAAAATTTGTTATGAGTTTCGGATATCGTTTTTATATTTAGAAATATCGTCACCTACACATAAAATATATTCTTTGGTCAAAAGTCCTATTTTGAAGGAAAATATTCAGTTTTTACTGAAGTAACAGAAATTATTTCAAAATAAGCTTAAAATCGTGAAAAAACAACGGGAAATGGTATAAAAAAATCGATTTAAAGACTCGGTATTTTCAAAATCCATTTCCAGGCGATAAAAATTAGTTATGAGTTTCGGATTTCGTTTTTATATTTAGAAATATCGTCCCCAACACATAAACTTTATTTTTTGGTCCAAATTCCTATTTTTAAGGAAAATATTGAGTTTTTACTGAAGAAGCGGAAATGATATCAAAATAAGCTTAAAATTGTGAAAAAACAACGGGAAATGGTAGAAAAAGCGATTTAAATATTTGGTATTTTCAAAATCCATTTTCAGGCGATAAAAATTAGTTTGAGTTTCGGATTTCGTTTTTATAGTTAGAAATATCGTCCCCAACACATAAACTTTATTTTTTGGTCCAAATTCCTATTTTTAAGGAAAATATTGAGTTTTTACTGAAGAAGCAAAAATGATATCAAAATAAGCTTAAAATTGTTAAAAAACAACGGGAAATGGTAGAAAAAGCGATTTAAAGATTTGGTATTTTCAAAATTCATTTTCAGGCGATAAAAATTAGTTATGAGTTTCGGATTTCGTTTTTATATTTAGAAATATCGTCCCCAACACATAAACTTTATTTTTTGGTCCAAATTCCTATTTTTAAGGAAAATATTGAGTTTTTACTGAAGAAGCGGAAATGATATCAAAATAAGCTTAAAATTGTGAAAAAACAACGGGAAATGGTAGAAAAAGCGATTTAAATATTTGGTATTTTCAAAATCCATTTTCAGGCGATAAAAATTAGTTTGAGTTTCGGATTTCGTTTTTATAGTTAGAAATATCGTCCCCAACACATAAACTTTATTTTTTGGTCCAAATTCCTATTTTTAAGGAAAATATTGAGTTTTTACTGAAGAAGCAAAAATGATATCAAAATAAGCTTAAAATTGTTAAAAAACAACGGGAAATGGTAGAAAAAGCGATTTAAAGATTTGGTATTTTCAAAATCGATTTTCAGGCGATAAAAATTTGTTATGAGTATCGGATATCGTTTTTATATTTAGAAATATCGTCGCCTACACATAAAATATATTCTTTGGTCAAAAGTCCTATTTTGAAGGAAAGTATTCAGTTTTTACTGAAGTAACAGAAATGATTTCAAAATAAGCTTAAAATCGTGAAAAAACAACGGGAAATGGTAGAAAAATCGATTTAAAGACAAAATCCATTTCCAGGCGATAAAAATTAGTTATGAGTTTCGGATTTCGTTTTTATATTTAGAAATATCGTCCCCAACATATAAACTTTATTTTTTGGTCCAAATTCCTATTTTTAAAGAAAATATTGAGTTTTTACTGAAGAAGCAAAAATGATATCAAAATAAGCTTAAAATTGTGAAAAAACAACGGGAAATGGTAGAAAAAGCGAATTAAAGATTTGGTATTTGCAAAATCCATTTTCAGGCGATAAAAATTAGTTATGAGTTTCGGATTTCGTTTTTATATTTAGAAATATCGTCCCCAACACATAAACTTTATTTTTTGATCCAAATTCCTATTTTTAAGGAAAATATTCATTTTTTACTGAAGAAGCGGAAATGATATCAAAATAAGCTTAAAATTGTGAAAAAACAACGGGAAATGGTAGAAAAAGCGATTTAAATATTTCATAATTTTAAAATCCATTTTCAGGCGATAAAAATTAGTTATGAGTTTCGGATTTCGTTTTTATATTTAGAAATATCGTCCCCAACACATAAACTATATTTTTTGGTCCAAATTCCTATTTCTAAGTAAAATATTGAGTTTTTACTGAAGAAGCCAAAATGATATCAAAATAAGCTTAAAATTGTGAAAAAACAAAGGGAAATGGTAGAAAAAGCGAATTAAAGATTTGGTATTTTCAAAATCCATTTTCAGGCGATAAAAATTAGTTATGAGTTTCGGATTTCGTTTTTATATTTAGAAATATCGTCCCCAACACATAAACTTTATTTTTTGATCCAAATTCCTATTTTTAAGGAAAATATTGAGTTTTTACTGAAGAAGCGGAAATGATATCAAAATAAGCTTAAAATTGTGAAAAAACAACGGGAAATGGTAGAAAAAGCGATTTAAATATTTCGTAATTTTAAAATCCATTTTCAGGCGATAAAAATTTGTTATGAGTTTCGGATATCGTTTTTATATTTAGAAATATCGTCACCTACACATAAAATATATTCTTTGGTCAAAAGTCCTATTTTGAAGGAAAATATTCAGTTTTTACTGAAGTAACAGAAATGATATCAAAATAAGCTTAAAATCGTGAAAAAACAACAGAAATGGTAGAAAAAGCGATTTAAATATTTCGTAATTTTAAAATCCATTTTCAGGCGATAAAAATTTGTTATGAGTTTCGGATATCGTTTTTATATTTAGAAATATCGTCACCTACACATAAAATATATTCTTTGGTCAAAAGTCCTATTTTGAAGGAAAATATTCAGTTTTTACTGAAGTAACAGAAATGATATCAAAATAAGCTTAAAATCGTGAAAAAACAACGGGAAATGGTAGAAAAATCGATTTAAAGACTCGGTATTTTCAAAATCCATTTCCAGGCGATAAAAATTAGTTATGAGTTTCGAATTTCGTTTTTATATTTAGAAATATCGTCCCCAACACATAAACTTTATTTTTTGGTCCAAATTCCTATTTTTAAGGAAAATATTGAGTTTTTACTGAAGAAGCAAAAATGATATCAAAATAAGCTTAAAATTGTGAAAAAACAACGGGAAATGGTAGAAAAAGCGATTTAAAGATTTGGTATTTTCAAAATCCATTTTCAGGCGATAAAAATTTGTTATGAGTTTCGGATATCGTTTTTATATTTAGAAATATCGTCGCCTACACATAAAATATATTCTTTTGTCAAAATTCCTATTTTTAAGGAAAATATTGAGTTTTTACTGAAGAAGCGGAAATGATATCAAAATAAGCTTAAAATTGTGAAAAAACAACGGGAAATGGTAGAAAAAGCGATTTAAAGATTTGGTATTTTCAAAATCCATTTTCAGGCGATAAAACTTTGTTATGAGTTTCGGATATCGTTTTTATATTTAGAAATATCGTCGCCTACACATAAAATATATTCTTTGGTCAAAAGTCCTATTTTGAAGGAAAATATTCAGTTTTTACTGAAGTAAAAGAAATTATTTCAAAATAAGCTTAAAATCGTGAAAAAACAACGGGAAATGGTATAAAAAAATCGATTTAAAGACTCGGTATTTTCAAAATCCATTTCCAGGCGATAAAAATTAGTTATGAGTTTCGGATTTCGTTTTTATATTTAGAAATATCGTCCCCAACACATAAACTTTATTTTTTGGTCCAAATTCCTATTTTTAAGGAAAATATTGAGTTTTTACTGAAGAAGCGGAAATGATATCAAAATAAGCTTAAAATTGTGAAAAAACAACGGGAAATGGTAGAAAAAGCGATTTAAATATTTGGTATTTTCAAAATCCATTTTCAGGCGATAAAAATTAGTTTGAGTTTCGGATTTCGTTTTTATAGTTAGAAATATCGTCCCCAACACATAAACTTTATTTTTTGGTCCAAATTCCTATTTTTAAGGAAAATATTGAGTTTTTACTGAAGAAGCAAAAATGATATCAAAATAAGCTTAAAATTGTTAAAAAACAACGGGAAATGGTAGAAAAAGCGATTTAAAGATTTGGTATTTTCAAAATTCATTTTCAGGCGATAAAAATTAGTTATGAGTTTCGGATTTCGTTTTTATATTTAGAAATATCGTCCCCAACACATAAACTTTATTTTTTGGTCCAAATTCCTATTTTTAAGGAAAATATTGAGTTTTTACTGAAGAAGCGGAAATGATATCAAAATAAGCTTAAAATTGTGAAAAAACAACGGGAAATGGTAGAAAAAGCGATTTAAATATTTGGTAATTTTAAAATCCATTTTCAGGCGATAAAAATTAGTTTGAGTTTCGGATTTCGTTTTTATATTTAGAAATATCGTCCCCAACACATAAACTTTATTTTTTGGTCCAAATTCCTATTTTTAAGGAAAATATTGAGTTTTTACTGAAGAAGCAAAAATGATATCAAAATAAGCTTAAAATTGTGAAAAAACAACGGGAAATGGTAGAAAAATCGATTTAAAGATTTGGTATTTTCAAAATCCATTTTCAGGCGATAAAAATTTGTTATGAGTTTCGGATATCGTTTTTATATTTAGAAATATCGTCGCCTACACATAAAATATATTCTTTGGTCAAAAGTCCTATTTTGAAGGAAAATATTCATTTTTTACTAAAGTAGCAGAAATGATATCAAAATAAGCTTAAAATCGTGAAAAAACAACGGAAAATGGTAGAAAAATCGATTTAAAGAGTCGGTATTTTCATAATCCATTTCCAGGCGATAAAAATTAGTTATGAGTTTCGGATTTCGTTTTTATATTTAGAAATATCGTCCCCAACACATAAACTTTATTTTTTGGTCCAAATTCCTATTTTTAAGGAAAATATTGAGTTTTTACTGAAGAAGCGGAAATGATATCAAAATAAGCTTAAAATTGTGAAAAAACAACGGGAAATGGTAGAAAAAGCGATTTAAATATTTGGTAATTTTAAAATCCATTTTCAGGCGATAAAAATTAGTTTGAGTTTCGGATTTCGTTTTTATATTTAGAAATATCGTCCCCAACACATGAACTTTATTTTTTGGTCCAAATTCCTATTTTTAAGGAAAATATTGAGTTTTTACTGAAGAAGCAAAAATGATATCAAAATAAGCTTAAAATTGTGAAAAAACAACGGGAAATGGTAGAAAAAGCGATTTAAAGATTTGGTATTTTCAAAATCCATTTTCAGGCGATAAAAATTAGTTTGAGTTTCGGATTTCGTTTTTATAGTTAGAAATATCGTCCCCAACACATAAACTTTATTTTTTGGTCCAAATTCCTATTTTTAAGGAAAATATTGAGTTTTTACTGAAGAAGCGGAAATGATATCAAAATAAGCTTAAAATTGTGAAAAAACAACGGGAAATGGTAGAAAAAGCGATTTAAATATTTGGTAATTTTAAAATCCATTTTCAGGCGATAAAAATTAGTTTGAGTTTCGGATTTCGTTTTTATATTTAGAAATATCGTCGCCTACACAAAAAATATATTCTTTGGTCAAAATTCCTATTTTTAAGGAAAATATTGAGTTTTTATTGAAGAAGCGGAAATGATATCAAAATAAGCTTAAAATTGTGAAAAAACAACGGGAAATGGTAGAAAAAGCGATTTAAAGATTTGGTATTTTCAAAATCCATTTTCAGGCGATAAAACTTTGTTATGAGTTTCGGATATCGTTTTTATATTTAGAAATATCGTCGCCTACACATAAAATATATTCTTTGGTCAAAAGTCCTATTTTGAAGGAAAATATTCAGTTTTTACTGAAGTAACAGAAATTATTTCAAAATAAGCTTAAAATCGTGAAAAAACAACGGGAAATGGTATAAAAAAATCGATTTAAAGACTCGGTATTTTCAAAATCCATTTCCAGGCGATAAAAATTAGTTATGAGTTTCGGATTTCGTTTTTATATTTAGAAATATCGTCCCCAACACATAAACTTTATTTTTTGGTCCAAATTCCTATTTTTAAGGAAAATATTGAGTTATAAATATTGACTGAAGAAGCGGAAATGATATCAAAATAAGCTTAAAATTGTGAAAAAACAACGGGAAATGGTAGAAAAAGCGATTTAAATATTTGGTAATTTTAAAATCCATTTTCAGGCGATAAAAATTAGTTTGAGTTTCGGATTTCGTTTTTATAGTTAGAAATATCGTCCCCAACACATAAACTTTATTTTTTGGTCCAAATTCCTATTTTTAAGGAAAATATTGAGTTTTTACTGAAGAAGCAAAAATGATATCAAAATAAGCTTAAAATTGTTAAAAAACAACGGGAAATGGTAGAAAAAGCGATTTAAAGATTTGGTATTTTCAAAATTCATTTTCAGGCGATAAAAATTAGTTATGAGTTTCGGATTTCGTTTTTATATTTAGAAATATCGTCCCCAACACATAAACTTTATTTTTTGGTCCAAATTCCTATTTTTAAGGAAAATATTGAGTTTTTACTGAAGAAGCGGAAATGATATCAAAATAAGCTTAAAATTGTGAAAAAACAACGGGAAATGGTAGAAAAAGCGATTTAAATATTTGGTAATTTTAAAATCCATTTTCAGGCGATAAAAATTAGTTTGAGTTTCGGATTTCGTTTTTATATTTAGAAATATCGTCCCCAACACATAAACTTTATTTTTTGGTCCAAATTCCTATTTTTAAGGAAAATATTGAGTTTTTACTGAAGAAGCAAAAATGATATCAAAATAAGCTTAAAATTGTGAAAAAACAACGGGAAATGGTAGAAAAATCGATTTAAAGATTTGGTATTTTCAAAATCCATTTTCAGGCGATAAAAATTTGTTATGAGTTTCGGATATCGTTTTTATATTTAGAAATATCGTCGCCTACACATAAAATATATTCTTTGGTCAAAAGTCCTATTTTGAAGGAAAATATTCATTTTTTACTAAAGTAGCAGAAATGATATCAAAATAAGCTTAAAATCGTGAAAAAACAACGGAAAATGGTAGAAAAATCGATTTAAAGAGTCGGTATTTTCATAATCCATTTCCAGGCGATAAAAATTAGTTATGAGTTTCGGATTTCGTTTTTATATTTAGAAATATCGTCCCCAACACATAAACTTTATTTTTTGGTCCAAATTCCTATTTTTAAGGAAAATATTGAGTTTTTACTGAAGAAGCGGAAATGATATCAAAATAAGCTTAAAATTGTGAAAAAACAACGGGAAATGGTAGAAAAAGCGATTTAAATATTTGGTAATTTTAAAATCCATTTTCAGGCGATAAAAATTAGTTTGAGTTTCGGATTTCGTTTTTATATTTAGAAATATCGTCCCCAACACATGAACTTTATTTTTTGGTCCACATTCCTATTTTTAAGGAAAATATTGAGTTTTTACTGAAGAAGCAAAAATGATATCAAAATAAGTTTAAAATTGTGAAAAAACAACGGGAAATGGTAGAAAAAGTGATTTAAAGATTTGGTATTTTCAAAATCCATTTTCAGGCAATAAAAATTTGTTATGAGTTTCGGATTTCGTTTTTATATTTAGAAATATCGTCGCCTACACATAAAATATATTCTTTGGTCAAAAGTCCTATTTTGAAGGAAAATATTCAATTTTTACTGAAGTAACAGAAATGATTTCAAAATAAGCTTAAAATCGTGAAAAAACAACGGGAAATGGTAGAAAAATCGATTTAAAGACTCGGAATTTTCAAAATCCATTTCCAGGCGATAAAAATTAGTTATGAGTTTCGGATTTCGTTTTTATATTTAGAAATATCGTCCCCAACACATAAACTTTATTTTTTGGTCCAAATTCCTATTTTTAAGGAAAATATTGAGTTTTTACTGAAGAAGCAAAAATGATATCAAAATAAACTTAAAATTGTGAAAAAACAACGGGAAATGGTAGAAAAAGCGATTTAAAGATTTGGTGTTTTCAAAATCCATTTTCAGGCAATAAAAATTTGTTATGAGTTTCGGATTTCGTTTTTATATTTAGAAATATCGTCGCCTACACATAAAATATATTCTTTGGTCAAAATTCCTATTTTTAAGGAAAATATTGAGTTTTTATTGAAGAAGCGGAAATGATATCAAAATAAGCTTAAAATTGTGAAAAAACAACGGGAAATGGTAGAAAAAGCGATTTAAAGATTTGGTATTTTCAAAATCCATTTTCAGGCGATAAAACTTTGTTATGAGTTTCGGATATCGTTTTTATATTTAGAAATATCGTCGCCTACACATAAAATATATTCTTTGGTCAAAAGTCCTATTTTGAAGGAAAATATTCAGTTTTTACTGAAGTAACAGAAATTATTTCAAAATAAGCTTAAAATCGTGAAAAAACAACGGGAAATGGTATAAAAAAATCGATTTAAAGACTCGGTATTTTCAAAATCCATTTCCAGGCGATAAAAATTAGTTATGAGTTTCGGATTTCGTTTTTATATTTAGAAATATCGTCCCCAACACATAAACTTTATTTTTTGGTCCAAATTCCTATTTTTAAGGAAAATATTGAGTTTTTACTGAAGAAGCGGAAATGATATCAAAATAAGCTTAAAATTGTGAAAAAACAACGGGAAATGGTAGAAAAAGCGATTTAAATATTTGGTAATTTTAAAATCCATTTTCAGGCGATAAAAATTAGTTTGAGTTTCGGATTTCGTTTTTATATTTAGAAATATCGTCCCCAACACATAAACTTTATTTTTTGGTCCAAATTCCTATTTTTAAGGAAAATATTGAGTTTTTACTGAAGAAGCGGAAATGATATCAAAATAAGCTTAAAATTGTGAAAAAACAACGGGAAATGGTAGAAAAAGCGATTTAAATATTTGGTAATTTTAAAATCCATTTTCAGGCGATAAAAATTAGTTTGAGTTTCGGATTTCGTTTTTATATTTAGAAATATCGTCCCCAACACATAAACTTTATTTTTTGGTCCAAATTCCTATTTTGAAGGAAAATATTGAGTTTTTACTGAAGAAGCTAAAATGATATCAAAATAAGCTTAAAATTGTGAAAAAACAACGGGAAATGGTAGAAAAATCGATTTAAAGATTTGGTATTTTCAAAATCCATTTTCAGGCGATAAAAATTTGTTATGAGTTTCGGATATCGTTTTTATATTTAGAAATATCGTCGCCTACACATAAAATATATTCTTTGGTCAAAAGTCCTATTTTGAAGGAAAATATTCATTTTTTACTAAAGTAGCAGAAATGATATCAAAATAAGCTTAAAATCGTGAAAAAACAACGGAAAATGGTAGAAAAATCGATTTAAGGAGTCGGTATTTTCATAATCCATTTCCAGGCGATAAAAATTAGTTATGAGTTTTGGATTTCGTTTTTATATTTAGAAATATCGTCCCCAACACATAAACTTTATTTTTTGGTCCAAATTCGTATTTTTAAGGAAAATATTGAGTTTTTACTGAAGAAGCAAAAATGATATCAAAATAAGCTTAAAATTGTGAAAAAACAACGGGAAATGGTAGAAAAAGCGATTTAAAGATTTGGTATTTTCAAAATCCATTTTCAGGCGATAAAAATTAGTTATGAGTTTCGGATTTCGTCTTTATATTTAGAAATATCGTCCCCAACACATAAACTTTATTTTTTGGTCAAAATTCCTATTTTGAAGGAAAATATTCAGTTTTTACTGAAGTAACAGAAATTATTTCAAAATAAGCTTAAAATCCTGAAAAAACAACGAGAAATGGTAGAAAAAAATCGATTTAAAGACTCGGTATTTTCAAAATCCATTTCCAGGCGATAAAAATTAGTTATGAGTTTCGGATTTCGTTTTTATATTTAGAAATATCGTCCCCAACACATAAACTTTATTTTTTGGTTCAAATTCCTATTTTTAAGGAAAATATTGAGTTTTTACTGAAGAAGCAAAAATGATATCAAAATAAGCTTAAAATTGTGAAAAAACAACGGGAAATGGTAGAAAAAGCTATTTAAAGATTTGGTATTTTCAAAATCCATTTTCAGGCGATAAAAATTTTTTATAAGTTTCGGATATCGTTTTTATATTTAGAAATATCGTCGCCTACACATAAAATATATTCTTTGGTCAAAAGTCCTATTTTGAAGGAAAATATTCAGTTTTTACTGAAGAAACAGAAATGATTTCAAAATAAGCTTAAAATCGTGAAAAAACAACGGGAAATGGTAGAAAAATCGATTTAAAGACAAAATCCATTTCCAGGCGATAAAAATTTGTTATGAGTTTCGGATTTCGTTTTTATATTTAGAAATATCGTCCCCAACATATAAACTTTATTTTTTGGTCCAAATTCCTATTTTTAAAAAAAATATTGAGTTTTTACTGAAGAAGCAAAAATGATATCAAAATAAGCTTAAAATTGTGAAAAAACAACGGGAAATGGTAGAAAAAGCGAATTAAAGATTTGTTATTTTCAAAATCCATTTTCAGGCGATAAAAATTAGTTATGAGTTTCGGATTTCGTTTTTATATTTAGAAATATCGTCCCCAACACATAAACTTTATTTTTTGGTCGAAATTCCTATTTTTAAGGAAAATATTGAGTTTTTACTGAAGAAGCGGAAATGATATCAAAATAAGCTTAAAATTGTGAAAAAACAACGGGCAATGGTAGAAAAAGTGATTTAAATATTTCGTAATTTTAAAATCCATTTTCAGGCGATAAAAATTAGTTATGAGTTTCGGATTTCGTTTTTATATTTAGAAATATCGTCCCCAACACATAAACTTTATTTTTTGGTCCAAATTCCTATTTCTAAGTAAAATATTGAGTTTTTACTGAAGAAGCAAAAATGATATCAAAATAAGCTTAAAATTGTGAAAAAACAACGGGAAATGGTAGAAAAAGCGAATTAAAGATTTGGTATTTTCAAAATCCATTTTCAGGCGATAAAAATTAGTTATGAGTTTCGGATTTCGTTTTTATATTTAGAAATATCGTCCCCAACACATAAACTTTATTTTTTGGTCGAAATTCCTATTTTTAAGGAAAATATTGAGTTTTTACTGAAGAAGCGGAAATGATATCAAAATAAGCTTAAAATTGTGAAAAAACAACGGGAAATGGTAGAAAAAGTGATTTAAATATTTCGTAATTTTAAAATCCATTTTCAGGCGATAAAAATTAGTTATGAGTTTCGGATTTCGTTTTTATATTTAGAAATATCGTCCCCAACACATAAACTTTATTTTTTGGTTCAAATTCCTATTTTTAAGGAAAATATTGAGTTTTTACTGAAGAAGCAAAAATGATATCAAAATAAGCTTAAAATTGTGAAAAAACAACGGGAAATGGTAGAAAAAGCTATTTAAAGATTTGGTATTTTCAAAATCCATTTTCAGGCGATAAAAATTTGTTATAAGTTTCGGATATCGTTTTTATATTTAGAAATATCGTCGCCTACACATAAAATATATTCTTTGGTCAAAAGTCCTATTTTGAAGGAAAATATTCAGTTTTTACTGAAGAAACAGAAATGATTTCAAAATAAGCTTAAAATCGTGAAAAAACAACGGGAAATGGTAGAAAAATCGATTTAAAGACAAAATCCATTTCCAGGCGATAAAAATTTGTTATGAGTTTCGGATTTCGTTTTTATATTTAGAAATATCGTCCCCAACATATAAACTTTATTTTTTGGTCCAAATTCCTATTTTTAAAAAAAATATTGAGTTTTTACTGAAGAAGCAAAAATGATATCAAAATAAGCTTAAAATTGTGAAAAAACAACGGGAAATGGTAGAAAAAGCGAATTAAAGATTTGTTATTTTCAAAATCCATTTTCAGGCGATAAAAATTAGTTATGAGTTTCGGATTTCGTTTTTATATTTAGAAATATCGTCCCCAACACATAAACTTTATTTTTTGGTCGAAATTCCTATTTTTAAGGAAAATATTGAGTTTTTACTGAAGAAGCGGAAATGATATCAAAATAAGCTTAAAATTGTGAAAAAACAACGGGAAATGGTAGAAAAAGTGATTTAAATATTTCGTAATTTTAAAATCCATTTTCAGGCGATAAAAATTAGTTATGAGTTTCGGATTTCGTTTTTATATTTAGAAATATCGTCCCCAACACATAAACTTTATTTTTTGGTCCAAATTCCTATTTCTAAGTAAAATATTGAGTTTTTACTGAAGAAGCAAAAATGATATCAAAATAAGCTTAAAATTGTGAAAAAACAACGGGAAATGGTAGAAAAAGCGAATTAAAGATTTGGTATTTTCAAAATCCATTTTCAGGCGATAAAAATTAGTTATGAGTTTCGGATTTCGTTTTTATATTTAGAAATATCGTCCCCAACACATAAACTTTATTTTTTGGTCGAAATTCCTATTTTTAAGGAAAATATTGAGTTTTTACTGAAGAAGCGGAAATGATATCAAAATAAGCTTAAAATTGTGAAAAAACAACGGGAAATGGTAGAAAAAGTGATTTAAATATTTCGTAATTTTAAAATCCATTTTCAGGCGATAAAAATTAGTTATGAGTTTCGGATTTCGTTTTTATATTTAGAAATATCGTCCCCAACACATAAACTTTATTTTTTGGTCCAAATTCCTATTTCTAAGTAAAATATTGAGTTTTTACTGAAGAAGCAAAAATGATATCAAAATAAGCTTAAAATTGTGAAAAAACAACGGGAAATGGTAGAAAAAGCGATTTAAAGATTTGGTATTTTCAAAATCCATTTTCAGGCGATAAAAATTTGTTATGAGTTTAGGATATCGTTTTTATATTTAGAAATATCGTCACCTACACATAAAATATATTCTTTGGTCAAAAGTCGTATTTTGAACGAAAATATTCAGTTTTTACTGAAGTAACAGAAATGATATCAAAATAAGCTTAAAATCGTGAAAAAACAACGGAAAACGTAGAAAAATCGATTTAAAGACTTGGTATTTTCAAAATCCATTTCCAGGCGATAAAAATTAGTTATGAGTTTCGGATTTCGTTTTTATATTTAGAAATATCGTCCCCAACACATAAACTTTATTTTTTGGTCCAAATTCCTATTTCTAAGTAAAATATTGAGTTTTTACTGAAGAAGCGGAAACGATATCAAAATAAGCTTAAAATTGTGAAAAAACAACGGGAAATGGTAGAAAAAGCGATTTAAATATTTCGTAATTTTAAAATCCATTTTCAGGCGATAAAAATTAGTTATGAGTTTCGGATTTCGTTTTTATATTTAGAAATATCGTCCCCAACACATAAACTTTATTTTTTGGTCCAAATTCCTATTTTTAAGGAAAATATTGAGTTTTTACTGAAGAAGCGGAAACGATATCAAAATAAGCTTAAAATTGTGAAAAAACAACGGGAAATGGTAGAAAAAGCGATTTAAAGATTTGGTATTTTCAAAATCCAATCCATTTTCAGGCGATAAAAATTTGTTATGAGTTTCGGATATCGTTTTTATATTTAGAAATATCGTCGCCTACACATAAAATATATTTTTTGGTCCAAATCCTATTTTTAAGGAAAATATTGAGTTTTTACTGAAGAAGCAAAAATGATATCAAAATAAGCTTAAAATCGTGAAAAAACAACGGAAAAGGTAGAAAAATCAATTTAAAGACTTGGTATTTTCAAAATCCATTTCCAGGCGATAAAAATTAGTTATGAGTTTCGGATTTCGTTTTTATATTTAGAAATATCGTCCCCAACACATAAATGAAATGATATCAAAATAAGCTTAAAATTGTGAAAAAACAACGGGAAATGGTAGAAAAAGCGATTTAAAGATTTGGTATTTTCAAAATCCATTTTCAGGCGATAACAATTTGTTATGAGTTTCGGATATCGTTTTTATATTTAGAAATATCGTCACCTACACATAAAATATATTCTTTGGTCAAAAGTCCTATTTTGAAGGAAAATATTCAGTTTTTACTGAAGTAACAGAAATGATATCAAAATAAGCTTAAAATCGTGAAAAAACAACGGGAAATGGTAGAAAAATCGATTTAAAGACTCGGTATTTTCAAAATCCATTTCCAGGCGATAAAAATTAGTTATGAGTTGCGGATTTCGTTTTTATATTTAGAAATATCGTCCCCAACACATAAACTTTATTTTTTGGTCCAAATTCCTATTTTTAAGGAAAATATTGAGTTTTTACTGAAGAAGCGGAAACGATATCAAAATAAGCTTAAAATTGTGAAAAAATAACGGGAAATGGTAGAAAAAGCGATTTAAAGATTTGGTATTTTCAAAATCCATTTTCAGGCGATAAAAATTTGTTATGAGTTTCGGATATCGTTTTTATATTTAGAAATATCGTCGCCTACACATAATATATATTCTTTGGTCAAAAGTCCTTTTTTGAAGGAAAATATTCATTTTTTACTAATGTAGCAGAAATGATATCAAAATAAGCTTAAAATCGTGAAAAAACAACGGAAAATGGCAGAAAAATCGATTTAAAGAGTCGGTATTTTCATAATCCATTTCCAGGCGATAAAAATTAGTTATGAGTTTCGGATTTCGTTTTTATATTTAGAAATATCGTCCCCAACACATAAACTTTATTTTTTGGTCCAAATTCCTATTTTTAAGGAAAATATTGAGTTTTTACTAAAGGAGCAAAAATGATATCAAAATAAGCTTAAAATTGTGAAAAAACAACGAGAAATGGTAGAAAAAGCGATTTAAAGATTTGGTATTTTCAAAATCCATTTTCAGGCGATAAAAATTAGTTATGACTTGAGTTTCGGATTTCGTTTTTATATTTAGAAATATCGTCCCCAACACATGAACTTTATTTTTTGGTCCAAATTCCTATTTTTAAGGAAATAATTGAGTTTTTACTGAAGAAGCAAAAATGATATCGAAATAAGCTTAAAATTGTGAAAAAACAACGGGAAATGGTAGAAAAAGCGATTTAAAGATTTGGTATTTTCAAAATCCATTTTCAGGCAATAAAAATTTGTTATGAGTTTCGGATTTCGTTTTTATATTTAGAAATATCGTCGCCTACACATAAAATATATTCTTTGGTCAAAAGTCCTATTTTGAAGGAAAATATTCAATTTTTACTGAAGTAACAGAAATGATTTCAAAATAAGCTTAAAATCGTGAAAAAACAACGGGAAATGGTAGAAAAATCGATTTAAAGACTCGGTATTTTCAAAATCCATTTCCAGGCGATAAAAATTAGTTATGAGTTTCGGATTTCGTTTTTATATTTAGAAATATCGTCCCCAACACATGAACTTTATTTTTTGGTCCAAATTCCTATTTTTAAGGAAAATATTGAGTTTTTACTGAAGAAGCAAAAATGATATCAAAATAAGCTTAAAATTGTGAAAAAACAACGGGAAATGGTAGAAAAAGCGATTTAAAGATTTGGTATTTTCAAAATCCATTTTCAGGCGATAAAAATTTGTTATGAGTTTCGGATATCGTTTTTATATTTAGAAATATCGTCGCCTACACATAAAATATATTTTTTGGTCCAAATTCCTATTTTTAAGGAAAATATTGAGTTTTTACTGAAGAAGCAAAAATGATATCAAAATAAGCTTAAAATCGTGAAAAAACAACGGAAAAGGTAGAAAAATCGATTTAAAGACTTGGTATTTTCAAAATCCATTTCCAGGCGATAAAAATTAGTTATGAGTTTCGGATTTCGTTTTTATATTTAGAAATATCGTCCCCAACACATAAATGAAATGATATCAAAATAAGCTTAAAATTGTGAAAAAACAACGGGAAATGGTAGAAAAAGCGATTTAAAGATTTGGTATTTTCAAAATCCATTTTCAGGCGATAAATATTTGTTATGAGTTTCGGATATCGTTTTTATATTTAGAAATATCGTCACCTACACATAAAATATATTCTTTGGTCAAAAGTCCTATTTTGAAGGAAAATATTCAGTTTTTACTGAAGTAACAGAAATGATATCAAAATAAGCTTAAAATTGTGAAAAAACAACGGGAAATGGTAGAAAAAGCGATTTAAAGATTTGGTATTTTCAAAATCCATTTTCAGGCGATAAAAATTTGTTATGAGTTTCGGATATCGTTTTTATATTTAGAAATATCGTCACCTACACATAAAATATATTCTTTGGTCAAAAGTCCTATTTTGAAGGAAAATATTCAGTTTTTACTGAAGTAACAGAAATGATATCAAAATAAGCTTAAAATCGTGAAAAAACAACGGGAAATGGTAGAAAAATCGATTTAAAGACTCGGTATTTTCAAAATCCATTTCCAGGCGATAAAAATTAGTTATGAGTTTCGGATTTCGTTTTTATATTTAGAAATATCGTCCCCAACACATAAACTTTATTTTTTGGTCCAAATTCCTATTTTTAAGGAAAATATTGAGTTTTTACTGAAGAAGCGGAAACGATATCAAAATAAGCTTAAAATTGTGAAAAAATAACGGGAAATGGTAGAAAAAGCGATTTAAAGATTTGGTATTTTCAAAATCCATTTTCAGGCGATAAAAATTTGTTATGAGTTTCGGATATCGTTTTTATATTTAGAAATATCGTCGCCTACACATAATATATATTCTTTGGTCAAAAGTCCTTTTTTGAAGGAAAATATTCATTTTTTACTAATGTAGCAGAAATGATATCAAAATAAGCTTAAAATCGTGAAAAAACAACGGAAAATGGCAGAAAAATCGATTTAAAGAGTCGGTATTTTCATAATCCATTTCCAGGCGATAAAAATTAGTTATGAGTTTCGGATTTCGTTTTTATATTTAGAAATATCGTCCCCAACACATAAATGAAATGATATCAAAATAAGCTTAAAATTGTGAAAAAACAACGGGAAATGGTAGAAAAAGCGATTTAAAGATTTGGTATTTTCAAAATCCATTTTCAGGCGATAAAAATTTGTTACGAGTTTCGGATATCGTTTTTATATTTAGAAATATCGTCACCTACACATAAAATATATTCTTTGGTCAAAAGTCCTATTTTGAAGGAAAATATTCATTTTTTACTAATGTAGCAGAAATGATATCAAAATAAGCTTAAAATCGTGAAAAAACAACGGAAAATGGCAGAAAAATCGATTTAAAGAGTCGGTATTTTCATAATCCATTTCCAGGCGATAAAAATTAGTTATGAGTTTCGGATTTCGTTTTTATATTTAGAAATATCGTCCCCAACACATAAATGAAATGATATCAAAATAAGCTTAAAATTGTGAAAAAACAACGGGAAATGGTAGAAAAAGCGATTTAAAGATTTGGTATTTTCAAAATCCATTTTCAGGCGATAAAAATTTGTTATGAGTTTCGGATTTCGTTTTTATATTTAGAAATATCGTCCCCAACACATGAACTTTATTTTTTGGTCCAAATTCCTATTTTTAAGGAAAATATTGAGTTTTTACTGAAGAAGCAAAAATGATATCAAAATAAGCTTAAAATCGTGAAAAAACAACGGAAAAGATAGAAAAATCGATTTAAAGACTTGGTATTTTCAAAATCCATTTCCAGGCGATAAAAATTAGTTATGAGTTTCGGATTTCGTTTTTATATTTAGAAATATCGTCCCCAACACATAAATGAAATGATATCAAAATAAGCTTAAAATTGTGAAAAAACAACGGGAAATGGTAGAAAAAGCGATTTAAAGATTTGGTATTTTCAAAATCCATTTTCAGGCGATAAAAATTTGTTATGAGTTTCGGATATCGTTTTTATATTTAAAAATATCGTCACCTACACATAAAATATATTCTTTGGTCAAAAGTCCTATTTTGAAGGAAAATATTCAGTTTTTACTGAAGTAACAGAAATGATATCAAAATAAGCTTAAAATCGTGAAAAAACAACGGGAAATGGTAGAAAAATCGATTTAAAGACTCGGTATTTTCAAAATCCATTTCCAGGCGATAAAAATTAGTTATGAGTTTCGGATTTCGTTTTTATATTTAGAAATATCGTCCCCAACACATAAACTTTATTTTTTGGTCCAAATTCCTATTTTTAAGGAAAATATTGAGTTTTTACTGAAGAAGCGGAAACGATATCAAAATAAGCTTAAAATTGTGAAAAAATAACGGGAAATGGTAGAAAAAGCGATTTAAAGATTTGGTATTTTCAAAATCCATTTTCAGGCGATAAAAATTTGTTATGAGTTTCGGATATCGTTTTTATATTTAGAAATATCGTCGCCTACACATAATATATATTCTTTGGTCAAAAGTCCTTTTTTGAAGGAAAATATTCATTTTTTACTAATGTAGCAGAAATGATATCAAAATAAGCTTAAAATCGTGAAAAAACAACGGAAAATGGCAGAAAAATCGATTTAAAGAGTCGGTATTTTCATAATCCATTTCCAGGCGATAAAAATTAGTTATGAGTTTCGGATTTCGTTTTTATATTTAGAAATATCGTCCCCAACACATAAACTTTATTTTTTGGTCCAAATTCCTATTTTTAAGGAAAATATTGAGTTTTTACTGAAGAAGCAAAAATGATATCAAAATAAGCTTAAAATTGTGAAAAAACAACGGGAAATGGTAGAAAAAGCGATTTAAAGATTTGGTATTTTCAAAATCCATTTTCAGGCGATAAAAATTAGTTATGAGTTTCGGATTTCGTTTTTATATTTAGAAATATCGTCCCCAACACATTAACTTTATTTTTTGGTCCAAATTCCTATTTTTAAGGAAAATATTGAGTTTTTACTGAAGAAGCAAAAATGATATCAAAATAAGCTTAAAATTGTGAAAAAACAACGGGAAATGGTAGAAAAAGCGATTTAAAGATTTGGTATTTTCAAAATCCATTTTCAGGCAATAAAAATTTGTTATGAGTTTCGGATTTCGTTTTTATATTTAGAAATATCGTCGCCAACACATAAAATATATTCTTTGGTCAAAAGTCCTATTTTGAAGGAAAATATTCAATTTTTACTGAAGTAACAGAAATGATTTCAAAATAAGCTTAAAATCGTGAAAAAACTACGGGAAATGGTAGAAAAATCGATTTAAAGACTCGGTATTTTCAAAATCCATTTCCAGGCGATAAAAATTAGTTATGAGTTTCGGATTTCGTTTTTATATTTAGAAATATCGTCCCCAACACATAAACTTTATTTTTTGGTCCAAATTCCTATTTTTAAGGAAAATATTGAGTTTTTACTGAAGAAGCAAAAATGATATCAAAATAAATTTAAAATTGTGAAAATACAACGGGAAATGGTAGAAAAAGCGATTTAAAGATTTGGTATTTTCAAAATCCATTTTCAGGCAATAAAAATTTGTTATGAGTTTCGGATTTCGTTTTTATATTTAGAAATATCGTCGCCTACACATAAAATATATTCTTTGTTCAAAATTCCTATTTTTAAGGAAAATATTGAGTTTTTACTGAAGAAGCGGAAATGATATCAAAATAAGCTTAAAATTGTGAAAAAACAACGGGAAATGGTAGAAAAAGCGATTTAAAGATTTGGTATTTTCAAAATCCATTTTCAGGCGATAAAACTTTGTTATGAGTTTCGGATATCGTTTTTATATTTAGAAATATCGTCGCCTACACATAAAATATATTCTTTGGTCAAAAGTCCTATTTTGAAGGAAAATATTCAGTTTTTACTGAAGTAACAGAAATTATTTCAAAATAAGCTTAAAATCGTGAAAAAACAACGGGAAATGGTATAAAAAAATCGATTTAAAGACTCGGTATTTTCAAAATCCATTTCCAGGCGATAAAAATTAGTTATGAGTTTCGGATTTCGTTTTTATATTTAGAAATATCGTCCCCAACACATAAACTTTATTTTTTGGTCCAAATTCCTATTTTTAAGGAAAATATTGAGTTTTTACTGAAGAAGCAAAAATGATATCAAAATAAGCTTAAAATTGTGAAAAAACAAAGGGAAATGGTAGAAAAAGCGATTTAAAGATTTGGTATTTTCAAAATCCATTTTCAGGCGATAAAAATTAGTTATGAGTTTCGGATTTCGTTTTTATATTTAGAAATATCGTCCCCAACACATAAACTTTATTTTTTGGTCCAAATTCCTATTTTTAAGGAAAATATTGAGTTTTTACTGAAGAAGCGAAAATGATATCAAAATAAGCTTAAAATTGTGAAAAAACAACGGGAAATGGTAGAAAAAGCGATTTAAATATTTGGTAATTTTAAAATCCATATTCAGGCGATAAAAATTAGTTATGAGTTTCGGATTTCGTTTTTATATTTAGAAATATCGTCCCCAACACATAAACTTTATTTTTTGGTCCAAATTATTACTTTTAAGGAAAATATTGAGTTTTTACTGAAGAAGCGAAAATGATATCAAAATAAGCTTAAAATTGTGAAAAAACAAAGGGAAATGGTAGAAAAAGCGATTTAAAGATTTGGTATTTTCAAAATCCATTTTCAGGCGATAAAAATTAGTTATGAGTTTCGGATTTCGTTTTTATATTTAGAAATATCGTCCCCAACACATAAACTTTATTTTTTGGTCCAAATTCCTATTTTTAAGGAAAATATTGAGTTTTTACTGAAGAAGCAAAAATGATATCAAAATAAGCTTAAAATTGTGAAAAAACAAAGGGAAATGGTAGAAAAAGCGATTTAAAGATTTGGTATTTTCAAAATCCATTTTCAGGCGATAAAAATTAGTTATGAGTTTCGGATTTCGTTTTTATATTTAGAAATATCGTCCCCAACACATAAACTTTATTTTTTGGTCCAAATTCCTATTTTTAAGGAAAATATTGAGTTTTTACTGAAGAAGCGAAAATGATATCAAAATAAGCTTAAAATTGTGAAAAAACAACGGGAAATGGTAGAAAAAGCGATTTAAATATTTGGTATTTTCAAAATCCATTTTCAGGCGACAAAAATTAGTTATGAGTTTCGGATTTCGTTTTTATATTTAGAAATATCGTCCCCAACACATAAACTTTATTTTTTGGTCAAAATTCCTAGTTTTAAGGAAAATATTGAGTTTTTACTGAAGAAGCGGAAATGATATCAAAATAAGCTAAAAATTGTGAAAAAAAAACGGGAAATGGTAGAAAAAGCGATTTAAAGATTTGGTATTTTCAAAATCCATTTTCAGACGATAAAAATTTGTTATGAGTTTCGGATATCGTTTTTATATTTAGAAATATCGTCGCCTACATATAAAATATATTCTTTGGTCAAAAGTCCTATTTTGAAGGAAAACATTCAGTTTTTACTGAAGTAACAGAAATGATTTCAAAATAAGCTTAAAATCGTGAAAAAACAACGGGAAATGGTATAAAAAAATCGATTTAAAGACTCGGTATTTTCAAAATCCATTTCCAGGCGATAAAAATTAGTTTTGAGTTTCGGATTTCGTTATTATATTTAGAAATATCGTCCCCAACACATAAACTTTATTTTTTGGTCCAAATTCCTATTTTTAACGAAAATATTGAGTTTTTACTGAAGAAGCAAAAATGATATCAAAATAAGCTTAAAATTGTGAAAAAACAACGGGAAATGGTAGAAAAAGCGATTTAAAGATTTGGTATTTTCAAAATCCATTTTCAGGCGATAAAAATTAGTTATGAGTTTCGGATTTCGTTTTTATATTTAGAAATATCGTCCCCAACACATAAACTTTATTTTTTGGTCCAAATTCCTATTTTTAAGGAAAATATTGAGTTTTTACTGAAGAAGCGGAAATGATATCAAAATAGGCTTAAAATTGTGAAAAAACAACGGGAAATGGTAGAAAAAGCGATTTAAAGATTTGGTATTTTCAAAATCCATTTTCAGGCGATAAAAATTTGTTATGAGTTTAGGATATCGTTTTTATATTTAGAAATATCGTCACCTACACATAAAATATATTCTTTGGTCAAAAGTCGTATTTTGAAGGAAAATATTCAGTTTTTACTGAAGTAACAGAAATGATATCAAAATAAGCTTAAAATCGTGAAAAAACAACGGAAATGGTAGAAAAATCGATTTAAAGACTTGGTATTTTCAAAATCCATTTCCAGGCGATAAAAATTAGTTATGAGTTTCGGATTTCGTTTTTATATTTAGAAATATCGTCCCCAACACATAAACTTTATTTTTTGGTCCAAATTCCTATTTTTAAGGAAAATATTGAGTTTTTACTGAAGAAGCAAAAATGATATCAAAATAAGCTTAAAATTGTGAAAAAACAACGGGAAATGGTAGAAAAAGCGATTTAAAGATTTGGTATTTTCAAAATCCATTTTCAGGCGATAAAAATTAGTTATGAGTTTCGGATATCGTTTTTATATTTAGAAATATCGTCGCCTACACATAAAAAATATTCTTTGGTCAAAAGTCCTATTTTGAAGGACAATATTCAGTTTTTACTGAAGTAACAGAAATGATTTCAAAATAAGCTTAAAATCGTGAAAAAACAACGGAAATGGTAGAAAAATCGATTTAAAGACTTGGTATTTTCAAAATCCATTTCCAGGCGATAAAAATTAGTTATGAGTTTCGGATTTCGTTTTTATATTTAGAAATATCGTCCCCAACACATAAATGAAATGATATCAAAATAAGCTTAAACTTGTGAAAAAACAACGGGAAATGGTAGAAAAAGCGATTTAAAGATTTGGTATTTTCAAAATCTATTTTCAGGCGATAAAAATTTGTTATGAGTTTCGGATATCGTTTTTATATTTAGAAATATCGTCACCTACACATAAAATATATTCTTTGTTCAAAAGTCCTATTTTGAAGGAAAATATTCAGTTTTTACTGAAGTAACAGAAATGATATCAAAATAAGCTTAAAATCGTGAAAAAACAAAGGGAAATGGTAGAAAAATCGATTTAAAGACTCGGTATTTTCAAAATCCATTTCCAGGCGATAAATATTAGTTATGAGTTTCGTTTTTATATTTAGAAATATCGTCCCCAACACATAAACTTTATTTTTTGGTCCAAATTCCTATTTTTAAGGAAAATATTGAGTTTTTACTGAAGAAGCAAAAATGATATCAAAATAAGCTTAAAATTGTGAAAAAACGACGGGAAATGGTAGAAAAAGCGATTTAAAGATTTGGTATTTTCAAAATCCATTTTCAGGCGATAAAAATTTGTTATGAGTTTCGGATATCGTTTTTATATTTAGAAATATCGTCGCCTACACATAAAATGTATTCTTTGGTCAAAAGTCCTATTTTGAAGCAAAATATTCAGTTTTTACTGAAGTAACAGAAATGATTTCAAAATAAGCTTAAAATCGTGAAAAAACAACGGGAAATGGTAGAAAAATCGATTTAAAGACTCGGTATTTTCAAAATCCATTTCCAGGCGATAAAAATTAGTTATGAGTTTCGGATTTCGTTTTTATATTTAGAAATATCGTCCCCAACACATAAATGAAATGATATCAAAATAAGCTTAAAATTGTGAAAAAACAATGGGAAATGGTAGAAAAAGCGATTTAAAGATTTGGTATTTTCAAAATCCATTTTCAGGCGATAAAAATTTGTTATGAGTTTCGGATATCGTTTTTGTATTTAGAAATATCGTCACCTACACATAAAATATATTCTTTGGTCAAAAGTCGTATTTTGAAGGAAAATATTCAGGTTTTACTGAAGTAACAGAAATGATATCAAAATTATCTTAAAATCTTGAAAAAACAACGGGAAATGGTAGAAAAATCGATTTAAAGACTCGGTATTTTCAAAATCCATTTCCAGGCGATAAAAATTAGTTATGAGTTTCGGATTTCGTTTTTATATTGAGAAATATCGTCCCCAACACATAAACTTTATTTTTTGGTCCAAATTCCTATTTTTAAGGAAAATATTGAGTTTTTACTGAAGAAGCAAAAATGATATCAAAATAAGCTCAAAATTGTGAAAAAACAACGGGAAATGGTAGAAAAAGCGATTTAAAGATTTGGTATTTTCAAAATCCATTTTCAGGCGATTAAAATTTGTTATGAGTTTCGGATATCGTTTTTATACTTAGAAATATCGTCGCCTACACATAAAATATATTTTTTGGTCAAAAGTCGTATTTTGAAGGAAAATATTCAGTTTTTACTGAAGTAGCGGAAATGTTATAAAAATAAGCTTAAAATCGTGAAAAAAAAACGGGAAATGGTAGAAAAATCGATTTAGAGATTCGGTATTTTTTAAACCCAATGTTAGCCGATATAAATTAGTTATGAGTTTCGGATTTCGTTTTTATAATTATAAATATCGTGCCCTACACAAAAACTCAATTTTGTTAAGTTTCAACTCTTTAAAATAATGAAAATTGTCAACTGAGAAAGTTAGAAGTTAATTTAATTACTTCATTAATTTTGAATACTAATAAAAACTGATAAAGATAACAGATAAACATTTTTACTAAGAAGAACTTCAGACTGACATTTTTACTAAGAAGAACTGACTAACATTTTTATTAGTACCTAAATATATCATATATATTATTAGTACCATCATGGTATACATGATGGTAGATCTAGGTGTATAATTTAAATCCTATTTCTTCTAACAATTTTTTAACAAATGTCAGTTTTTTATGGATACAGGAAAAGAACTTCGTATTCGTCTTGTATATTTTTAGAAGCAATCATCGACAATTATAAAACAATATTTATTGAAATCTAACTCTAAACAGTGGGAGAATGTGTTCAAATATCAGCATAAATTTTCGCTTAGAGTTATGAAGTCTTATTACAGAAATGATCCGGTAAATCATATAGTCTAGATATATAATTTTTTTAAGAAAATATTCTGTGAGTTACAAAAAATTTTAATATAAAGAAGGCAAAATGAAAAGCACAGATTTTTAAAGGAGCACATTTTCAAAAAGGCTATAAAATAATAAAAAGTATGTATGTATGGATATTGGAATACTTTTGTACCAAATTTGCAATTTTTTTTTTTTTTGAACTTGTTAGATGTTTTATCTGATATCAACTATAATGCTTAAAAAACATTGTGTGATTTGACGATTTTATATTGAAAAAAAAACATTATATAAAATAAAAATGTTATATAACGATATAAGTTTTGAAAATAATATTTTTGAAAATTTTAGCGTCTGGTAGTAGATACTGTCAAATATTGGGATACATAATAAAATTTCTTCTATAAAATTAATATTTTAATGATATCAAATCCATGGTTAATATTTCAATTCATCTTAAACGACGTAAAGGTTTTCTAAACCGGCGGATAGAAGGACGGACGGACAGAGTAAAACTAACGAGTTTTAAAAGAACTGTAGCAATAATTTTATATTTTAGATTACAAGAAAATTTTGCAAATAAATTTGATTTAATTAATAATAGGTTTAGGGTACATAACAATAATTTATTGTCATCAAATATTGTTTTTTTTTTGCTTGGGAATTTTTAAAATTTTAATTATTATATTTTTTTTTTATTGCATTTCTCTGCCACATAACTGTAGACAGGAAATTACACATCCTTTCCTGTTCAGGGTCAGATGTCGTAAGGGGGAATAATTCTTACGACGTGTGTGAGATTCGAACCCACACTCCCTCGGTGTTTACAGCGTATTTTATACGCTCTTACCCACTCACTAGGCCACCGAGGCCCCTTATTTTAATTATTTAATAGAAGTTTATTTAGTGACCTCGGTGGTTCAGATGTTAAGTATATCGGTTAATCGACGGAGTGTGGGATTCAAATCCTGCAAAGGTAGTAAATTTTATTAATTGGAAACAGATCCACCTTTCTACAAATATTGTATGTAAATAAATATTTAAACAAAATAACCGAAAGCTTCGTTGCTCTAACACTAATTACACAATTTGGTTAAATAAAATCATAATAAATATTTTTCAAATTAATTTTTTAAATCCAACAACTGCTTTAAAAATTTACAACAAAACTCTATGAATTAAAATTGAAATAAAATTACTGTGGACAGAAAATGTCAGAATGTTCATAGAATAGAAATGAGTTGATTATCGGTTGAAATATGTTTTCAATGATTCTTTAAAAATTTACCACACAGCAATTGTTCGTAATATGATTTTTTGACAATTTATAGTACAAATAGGTAATTTTGTTAATTTTATTCATCTTTGTTATAATGATATTAAAATCATGTCATTGTCATATTTATAAATATTTTTTTTTTAAATGTTTTCGCCATCAGATAATAAATTCGTTAAAAGTTTCCCCTCAATCTCATGATTAAATCTTCTATTTAATAAAGGTTGGCCCAAAATATCCTTTTTTTTTATTAACTTATTTATTTTTGCATTTTCCCCCCCTAATACTAAAGCCAATATATGTAAATTAACATTCTTATTATTCCTTATTATAACCGTGTCAACATTGTTCTAAGGGATATAATAAATTTGTTATTACGTGTGTGACGCTGTAAAGGAGACAAGATATATATGGAAAAGGATATTATATGTGTATACATATATAATTGATTAAGATTTAATTCTGAGTCGATTTAGTTATGAGTGTCCTTCACCATGATAACTTAAGATCTAAATGAAGCTAAGATTCTGAAATGTTTATCATTATATAAAAACCTGGGTAAACCTTTGCGATTAAAATTGAATATTATCGACGGGCGAGGTCGAGTAACTACTATACAACTTCCTTTTTTTTATATGAGTTGACAAAACCAACATTACGCTCTTTCTCGTTTTTTTTTTTTTTTTGTTTTATCTAAGTATTCGAAAGAAATGTTTAGTTAATTTCGTTATGAATAATGCGTTAAACATATAATTTTTATGAGTACGAACTTCGAAATTTGTATGACTAAATTTACATGGGTCTCTAAACTGAACATTGAATCATAAAATTATCATAATAGAATCAAAGAAAAAACGAAAAAAAAAACTTTGACGTCAAAATGAGGCCTAACCATTAATAATTTTTTTGAAGAAGACTTCAGGACACGCCTTGAAAAGAAAGTCAAAAAAAAAAACATTGTTTTATTACTCGTAAAATTTTTTTTTTTTTTTGAATATCCTAATGCAGTTACAGTGACTTAAAGTCGCACAATGTAATTACACCCTCATAAAAAATTAAAAACGAATATAAATATCAGGTAACGAAAAATAAAAATTAAAACAAAAGGGTATCAATTTTTGTTTTCATTTTTAACAAACATCTGTTTTTTTTTTTTTTTTTTAAATAATGTTTCAAATACACATATTATCGTTGTACAACAATGAGTGCAGGCAGATACCAAATCGACTTTCACTCACAACACAATAATTTCAAATTTCCTGGGGTTATGTTTTTTTAAAAAAAAAAAAATATGTATTAGAATTGGAAATAGAACGTGTTTAAAATTCCTAGAAAAAGGAGATGGATTTTATTTTAAAACGTATCATTTGTTTATAGTTATTACAATTCACCTTGACAATGAATTTAATTTTTTTTTGTCTTTTTTTTTTTTTTGAAAATTTCTATATACATACATATGTACATATAATATGTATGCAGTTATGTACTTATTACAAAATGAATAAAAAATTTTGTTTTAACAAAGTAAAGTAAGAATATTTTTACTAACCCAATATCTAATAATCCACACATGTCGTTTGTAGAGTGCAGTGTCATAACATCGAACGAAATAAAGTCAAGTTCTATTACGTTCTATTTTTATTTCCCATAGAGTAAAACAACAAAGAATTTATGGAAAAAAAAAAAAAAAAATTTTAGAAAATCATTTAAGATATATTTTTTATAACTGGAAAAATGGAACACATGGAATGAAACGAAATCAAACGATCAAAATCAATTGATTCACGCATTCCATTTTATTTAATCTGTTCCTTGAAATAAAGCCAAAATACACGTTTTTCGCTTTATTTCAATTGCACATTTGATATCATAAAGTTTTATTTTGGCTTAATTTAATTTTTTAAAAACGAAATAAATGGAAAATTAAAATGAAATAAAGACAAAAACAATTTAAACATATTAAACAGATTAAAAGTTTTAATTCTAATTTTTTTTTAAGTTTAAAATTGTAACGAATTATAAAATCTCTCCTATTTAGGAATCTCGCATATACCCATATATGACCATATATAAATCATGTAACAATTGGCTTATTTATCAAATTGAAATAAGATCAAAATTTAAAAATTGGCTTTTTGGTTTTATTTCAATTGGCTTAATTTCATTTGGCTTTATTTCGGAGAACCATAAAGCCGATTTTATTTAATTTCATTCGATGTTATTTCACAACATCGTCCTTATGGGTATTTTATTGGGATACAGAGGAAACAAATTGATTATTTTTTTTCCTTTTTTTTATATTTACTACAATTATTTACAATACATACAAACATATACATAATAATATGTATGTTAAGTGTAGTGCCTAATGATTGTTAAACCAGGTTAAATTATTTCTTTTAATAGATGAATAACCATACAGAACAAAAATTCTAATAACAATATTAGATGTTTTTTTTTTTGAATTCTTTAATATGTGTGAATCTTTATTTTGAACATCTGTCTCTTGATTAAGGAAGTTACTAATAAAATATATAATAATATATAGCATCGTATGTACATGCATACAGTAGCATTCACATATAATTAACGATTCCTTGTTTTTTAGAATGAAAAAGAATGAAAATATACATACATACCTACTTAATATCTGGTAGTTCTAGTTCTATAATGTAGAAATTTTAGAGAGCTATTATAAAAGCAGGTAAAACATTTAACCTGGTTTAACGACAATTCAAAGCGTTTATGATTTTGATAAAAGTATAAAACTCTTCAACTATTTTGGGAAATATTTTTTTTTTTTAATTCTAAAAGTAAATCCCGTCTGTGAATCATAATAAAAAATATGTTTATAATCGAATATCTAATATTTGATTCTATAAACTAATATGTTTATAATGCGATTCTAGGCTAATCAGACACAAAATTCAGTATAAATAAAAAATAAATAAATATGTAAATTAAAAGAATTCTTGCTCATACTAACAAAATAGATGATGCAGAAATATATGACAAAAAGAGTGAAAACGAGTCAAATCATGATTGAAACAAGCATGAGTCCTTTATGAATGTGTAGGACTTTATCCTACTGAACACCACCTCCCCTTTTTGATCAAACAATAGGTTATACGACTTAGGTATGGCTAGGTTTGTAATTCAAAACCTCGTTTTTTTCTAAACTTTGTTGTATTATGTTTTTTAATTTTAATTTAAGAGATTTTGTTTTTTTATTTGCGATTATGTACAGATTGATTCTCTTTAGGGCTTGTATATTTATAGATTTTATTTCCTTCAGTTGTTGACATAATGGGAGCTTTTTTCAATTGGGGAGAACATTTTTTCAATTGTTAATTTAATTTTCTTATATCTCAAAAACTACGTAACTAATTGATAAGTTTGAAACGTCGTCGGGAAGCTTTGCATTTCAGCAAATAACGTTTTTCCATATTTCAAATACTTTCCGTTCAAAAGATATGAACAAACGAAAACAAAAAATTGATATACTTTAAGATTTTTTTATATTCGTTTCAAGTTTTCGCCCTTTTTTTTTCTTTGATTTTGAAAACCAAGGCTTCGTCAAATTCCCTAGCTAGAAGCATGTTAGTTTGTGTTAACTCTTTCCCTCATTTAATATTTTATTAATTAATGGAAATATTCAACAATTATTTCACAAATTCATTTGTTTTAATTTAATCTGTTTTATATTGATTTATTCTTGTATTTAACATTATTTTTTCCGTGTCTATGAACATTTTACGCAAATGTTCTTCAAACAACCACTAGACTAACTTTATTCTTCATATGAGTATTTTAGGTTGGTTTGTCAAATTCTTTCTGATTTGGAACGAATTTTTATGTTTTAGACATCTCAAGAAGTGTAAATTCGGGAACAGTAGCATATTAAATATTTTTTTAAATACAAAAACTGTTTTTAGAATCTTGACTAAATTTTTCATTATTTTGTACAGTTTATCTTAAAAAAAAACTAATTTTTTACTGAATAAATAAACATTAGTAAAAAATTCTAATAAATAAATAAATAAATCATAGTCAGCTCCAGTATTAGCAATTGAGGACTTAATTAATATTACTTCCTATGTGTTTCTAATCAGATTAAATAAATAAAAAATTAATAAATAATTAATTTCAACTAAAATTAAAATATAACTACATATTTTGTAATGATGATCGCAATCCTGTACCAGCCTGTACTTATTTACATTTTAATAAAAAAAAATTAAACCTCTTACAGAAGCAAACAAAGATTAGATTTTGATTAGATAACCATTTCATATTTTGACTAACAGATGGACATACAATCGTCTCACCAAAATTTCAAAAATATGTATAAAATTTTTAGTTTTTTTTACAGAGTATTTAATAAATTGTGTATGCAGTTATTTTCAAACCATACCGCATACGATTATACGATTATACCACATAATATTCTGATTATACCAGATTATTCTATATTGTGGTTGTAGTCTTTGATTATACCATTATTTATCAAGTGAATTAAATTTTATCCGATATAAAAGGCAAAAATATTTTATTTTATGGTTCATGTATTAGGTAAAATTAATTTTATTTTTAATATGTGGAATATCCAAGGTACACAAATTTTATATTCCACATACACATTCTGTAGTTTTCCTGTTTACCGTTTGTCTCAGCTGTCTTAGGGTGTGTTATAAAATGCCCCATCTATTGTTCGAATGGATAACTTAATTTCCAAGTAAGGAGTCAAATAAAATATATGTAATTTAGATAATTTTTAAGTTATTTTTTTTTTCAATATATATTCGACCAGAAATAAATTATACATTTATACCATATTATATTGTACATATTAAATTGGTTAGGAGATGTATTTTATTTCCTTGCCGAGCTTTTAATTTCCTTTTATTCCCTTTGTATGTTTATTAGAAAACTTAATATATTTTGTTTTTATGCTTAATTAAAAATGATGGAATGTGGCAAAATTCATCGAGGATATTTTTTTTTACATTGTACTTGGCTTAGTTTTTCTTCATTGTTTTTTAGATATACTGTTACCCAAAAAGGCAATACAAATTTAATATTTTAATATTGAAAAAGAGTAGATGCTAATATTGAATAGCATATCTCCCATTTTGTTCTAATATGCACCTGCAATGCAGACTGCTTTACCAGACGATCTGTTAAACAATTGATAAGGACAAAAACAAATTTATACATTAAACGTCTAATGATATATTATAGAGACATGTTCCACCACTCTGTATCCGAATATTAACTGTCCTTAGACATCTCTTAGACAGTTTCTAATGCAACATTTGCTAATAAATTTTATCATAAAATTATCCACTGTATTTAAAAATTTTGAAGAGAACGAATAAGACAAGCCAAACAAAATAATAGTATTGTTTTTTCTACTTGTACTGCCGCCACTTGCTTGCTGAAGCAATATAATGCCCTCGACACCAGTATATAGTAGGTCATTATCTTCTTCATATTATTGGAGTTTCAGAGTGAATTTATCACTTATACATAACCTAATTTTTTTTTGGGATTAATACAAAATCGTTAAAAATTACAAATTCTATATACTAACTATCATCATCCCATACTAGAAAAAAACGAATTTTATATACAATTTAGAGATTTCTTTTATTTTTATTAAAACTAAAACTTTTTTCAACAATTTATCAGTTATTTAATTTCTTTGTTCAATATTTTTTTAAACTTAAATTTTAAAAATTTATTATTTAACCAGACATAAAGTCTCCTGGTACTGTAACCTTATATTTGGTTCATCAGACATGCATATGGTTTTTATTATCTTTGATGTTTTTTTTTCTTTAGAAAGACAAAAGACAAAATCATAAAATAAAGAATTTTTCTAATAACACGAGTTGCTTACTTTCATTGTAATTGTATTTTTACACTACCTTGCCATAAAAAATATCTCATAAAGATTATATTTAAAAGTAACAATAATAATTGAAGATCTAGAAACTCAAAATTAATTTCTTCTAAGTTTAGATGAGATTAGATAAGATTTAATGGGAATTTTAATTTTAACAAATGTAAAATTATTTAAAAAAAAATGATGCTTCAAATTGTTACAATTTATTTAGAGAAAATTTAAATAATCTATGATATATTGAACTGTTGATTGTTTAATACAGATCAAATGTTTGTCACAAAATTTGATTAGAGTCGAAACGAATCAATTAGGAGAACGTTATGCGAAATCAACTATCATTTTTTCGATTTTAATCTTAATCATGGCAAATTCTGTATTAAAAGAAAAACTGTGTCGTAGTTTTAGATCTAACGATTAGTAAACAGTACTCACTAACATTATTCTATTTTTTTTCTCAAATTATACTTTCTATATACTAAAAATCGTGGGGTGTACTACGATAAGTTTTACATAGAGCCAGAAGGAGGTGATAGGAGATGTCGAAATAAACAAAAAATTCTATAGAAGGGATGGTGTCTATTTCTAACAGTTTCCGAGTGGTATGACTCGGTATGACTCGAGTGGTATGACTTGAATATTTAAAGAATGTGTATGTGTTTGGGGGATCAAAACCAACAAAAAATTGTTATGCGGGTTGGGAAGAGAGGAGTTTTATTTCAAATAGTTTTCGAATTAGTAAAAAAAAATAAATAATATTATTATAAGTATTTTAATATGAAAAAAACGTTCTTGTTTTAATTAAAAATTTACCATATTTTCTTTCTCAATTATTTCAAATATCATAAGAGATAGAAAAAAATCAGTTTAAACAAAATTAAAGAGCTACCACCCTTATATAAGATTTCAATTCACTAAAAACAGTGCCTCGTCTTAAAAGATTAAAACGAGTCTTAAAGTCTAACCGATATTTTTGCGTTAACTCTTATAGATATACTGCAGTTGCAGACCACCGTGATCGTTCATCTGCCTTTATTGCTAAATCCGTCCTATAGTTCTTTTAAACTTTCTATTAGAATTTTCGGAATGTAAGAGTTCTGATTCTACATTTATGTTTTAGTGCATATTTTTTTTATTTGTTTTTAGGGAACTCTAGATCTCTACGTAAATCGGAATTTCATTATACATATATAAAAAGCGTTACGTGAAATTTTATTTTAGAAAATTTGAATGCTCTGAATATTTGTTTGTTTGGCATAAGCCTATAACGGTATACAGTACAACCAAATAAACTTAAATATTTGGTTATGTAACAAAAACATTTTTTCTTTTTGATGTGCTTTTTCCACCTTAACTTAATATCTAATCTAGGCAATCATCTGATGATAATATATATATATATATATATATAAATTGCACAAAAATTTTAATAAAATATTAACAATTCTCATAAAATGGAAAAGTACTTTTATAAAATATAAAAAGAAAAATAAAGAATTGAATCGAAAGTACAAGTAAAATTCTGTCCCTCTTTCTATGCTTTAATTTAAAGTGTTTTTAGGATTATTAAAAAAAAACATCATAATAGAATACACTCGTAAAATACATTTGGATGCCATAAAAAGTACATTCATCCTTTCCCTTTTCTAAACAAAGATTTTCTTTAAAACTTTTTAAACATTTTTTTTTTTGTTTTTTTTTTTAAAGTATTTTTTCTTTATACAAAAAATTTTTTTTTTTGTTGAAACGTTTGTTCATTGAATGACGTTAAAACTTTTTATTTGCATTTTTTTATAATTCAGTTCATTCAACCGTCAGTTAATGTGTCAGTGCCTTATGGGCTATTAAATATTGTGTGTATGTAATTCAAAAAAAAAAAAAAACATCTTTATTTATGTGGTCTGGTCAAAATATAAAAATCAGAAAAGAAAAAATTTAATTTTTCTCTTTTTGTTTTTTGTTTTTTTTACACCATTTACAGGATTTGTAATTTAAATTCGAAATTTATAAAAAAAGGATCCTGAAATGCTGTAAACAAAAATAAAAACAGAAAATAAAGTGATGAGAAAAAATGTAAAAAGAAAATTTTTTTTCTATGTCTGTTTATATCTACTACCACGCTACTGATGTTTTTAACATTGACAATGAAAATATTTTACTTGTATAATTTGGCAGAAAATCAAATAGTTTAGTAGATGACTGGTTTTCAGTATTTCAGTAAATAATAAAAGGATAAAAAGTAAAATAAAAATATAAACAAGATAGTAAGAAAAACCAATGGTTTTTAAAGGCGCACCATTTCAAAAAGATAATCCTTTGGAATTGTAATTATTTTTGCATCAAAGTTTCTAATTTTGCAAGGTTCAAGGTTCTGAAAAAATTTTCGGAAATACTTAGGACAGTAAATTTTGTGAAATTATAGATTTACATAACGGTACATTTAAATAAAAAATTACACGAGCTACGAAGTATTTACGAGATATCGTATTTGAAAGTTATGTCCCAAGTTTCACTTCTAAGCATTTTTAAAGGTAAAAAAAAGGTACATTAAATTGATGGGGGATTTTGAGAGCATTCAGTAATGTTCATCGGTGATACACATGGAATTTAACGCAAATTTATTTTTATGTTCACCGGAGAGCACGGAATTTTAAAATACTTAAGTGATGTTTACCGGTGATAAACGTGGAATTGAAAGTGTTAAAACTCTTAATTGACCTATTGAATCGCCTTGTTATATCTGTCATATTTTTGGTTTATCCTATTTAATTTTGATATTTGTCGGTTTTTACATTTATAAAAATGGCAGAAAATTTTTTTTTATATATTATTGTAGAAGTTTTGTAAAAAGACAGCCAGACAGACAGACAGGGGGAAGAATAAAGTGAAACTAATAAACAAATTTTTTCAAAACTTTTTAGAATAATGTGCTAAAAAAGATGAAAAAATTATTCAGAATGAAAACGTAATAGACTAAATTCTTTTATTCTTTTATTTTTGGATGAAATTTTATATTAGATAAATATGGAATTGAATTTTCAACATGTGTTTCTTAAAATACACTTACACAATTATTTTTAAACTTTTATTAAATTTATTCTTTATTTATATCTTTTATTAAATATTAAAATTATTTGATTGCAATTTTCAGAGTATGAATCGTACCTATATATAAAAAAACAAAAACACATTTTTTTTTTTTTTTTGGAAGTTTATCATGCGAAAATTGTTCTGAAAATTATTTATTTTACATGGTTTCCATTTCGAGATAATTTAAAGTGGCTAAGTGGCTAAAGTTACTTTAATTGGATATGGTTCAGTTATTTACATGGTACAAATTATTCTATTAATGGTTAAAATAATATATTTTAAGTATTTTTTGTTGAAAAAATGGAAACATCTAAAGAAGTCATTGGCAAATAATTAAAAAGTTTCAACACAATAATGGTATATTAAAGAAACAACATATAACCATGATAATGTCATGATTATATGAAAAAAAAAAACAAAAATATTTAAATTTAGCAATTTATTTATTAAGGACGAAAATATATTATTTAGAGCCCGAAAAAATATATATCAGGACTTGAAAAGAAGATCTTTAAATAAACTGGTGTTTTTCATATTATTTTTTGCGCAAACGTGCACATATATATTCACTTTTACAAATCTTAAACAGTAGGGATTTTAGTTTTGGAAAAAAAATATATTTTTTTTTATATAAAACGTAAAAACGAGAAATTATTTTTATTAATATTTTCTCATTTTGATTTGAAAGCAATAAAATGCAATAAAAAAAAAATGGGTAAAGGATGGAAAAAATCTAAAATTTAAAGAAGGATTTGATCTAAAAGAAACGGTACTGTCCTAGAAATTACAGAAGAAACAGCAATTAATGCTAAAGATCTACTTTCAACAAAATCTAAAGAGTTTTACAAAAAGGACTATCTAAAATTTTGAAAACGGCTAGAAGGATTTGAAAATTAAAAATTACAAAAATTGTATAATCATGTGCATATTATTAACATTGGTAAAATTTAATATTAAACATATTATATATTGTGCAAAAATTGTTAATTAAAAAATGTTAATCCACTTGAATACGTATATTATTTTTCCACTTAAATCATTGTAATTTTTATACCTTCATCCCAGAAAGTATATTACAGCATCTTAAAATTAAGCCAGTCATATATTATTTCTCCCTCTATAAGTACAAAAAATATTTAATACATATGTACATTTATACGTTTATTTTTATAATCTAAAACAAATTTAATAAATATACTAAAGTTTAAAATAAATATTTTAATTAATATTATATTAAATTATGTATATATATAAAATTTACATAAATTATATATTAAAAAACATTAAATGAAAACAAACAAACAAATCAAACATTAAATGGTATTATGTCGCATGTAAAAAAAAAAAAACAAAATCATTTCAGGCATATCTTTATAATATAATATTTGGGGTCCATTTATTTATTTTATGTATATTTCTATAATTTGCAAATATTTACATTTAAAAAGATAAATTCATTCGATAAAGAAGAAAATTTTTGTAAATATTAACCTACCACAAAAAAAGAAAAACAAAAAAACATCATATATCATCAAACAATGCATCCCTTCTTTCAATATGTGTATTATATACGAAAGGGAATAAAATTTTCAAGGATGATGCTTGTAATTGCATCTGTTTAGGCGCCGGCGCTAAAAAAAATTTCTACATTTTGTTTATATAATATCCAAATATGTATGTATGTACTTACACTCAAATTTTTAAAAAATTTTTAACACAAATACATTTACATAAAGGCAATTTTTTTTTTCAGAAACAAAAAACAATATAAAAAGCACACCTGTTTAATAAGAAAATTGCAAACAGCGATATTTTATTTGTTTGTATATTTTGTATAGTAAATGTAAAACAAAAAAAAAAAAAAAAAAAAAAAATAACAAAAAAAAAAGCTTCATATATAGAAGAAAACTTTACGTTGATTTTGTGTTGTGCAAAAAAAGGAAAAAAAAAACAAAATATAATAATCGCTCTTATCATTTTGGTATAATTTAGTTGTGAGTCGAATTCGGTAGCGTGTAATACTTTTTAAATGATTTTCGGTTAAATTATATAAACTTTATTTTATGTTTTAATAAAATCGCGTTATATATTATATGTATATATATATAATTTTCTATTTTATTTATTATTTTGATTTAATTGTTACATTATCTAATAATTTTTTGAATTAGTTTTGATAAAAATATATATACATATATATATGTATATATATATTATTAATAAGGGCTTTGTTATTTTAAAAAGCGTTTTGTTTGTTCAAGCGTGTTTTTTTTTTTTCTTTAAAAATCGTTTAAAAATTGATAATTGGTTTTTTTTTTTTCGTTATTAGTTTCTGTTATCTTAAAAGTAATTTTATTAAAATTGATAAAAATATAAATGTTTAATTTATTAGTTTAGTAAAAAAAAAAAAAAAAATTTAAAGAATATTTAATTAATTGGATAATTTTTAAGCTGTATAATAAATGTTAGAAAAAATATAAAATGGATATAAATAATCCATTAATAACAAAAACTCGTATGAATCCAAAAATATTTGATCGAAATAAAAATAATCATGATAAAGCTTGGAATACTACAACTACAACAAATACAATAAAAAATAAAATCTTAAAAGAAAAAAATGATAATACTCATTTAGGACCATACGAATTAAAAATAACTCTTGAACCACTTTTAGAAACTCAAAATCAACAACAACAAATTGTCATATCAAATGAAAATAAAAAATTACTAATAAAACCAATTGTTAAATGTAATAAAGAATTGGAAAATGAAATTAGTCTTTTACAACATCAACATCAACATGAGCAACAAGAACAAGAACAACAATATCAAAATATATTAAAAAAATTAAATGATGGATGGATTCAAAATGTGCCTTGGTTAGCACTAATTATTAGTTTGATGCAGGTGCGCTTATTAATTTATTTATATATATAATATATTAAATATCTTATGTACTTATATATATATAGAGATTTTTCATTCAAGACCTATATACATATACAAAACAAAAAAAAAAAAAAATTAAATAATATTAGGATATCATGACCATTGATGATGCAGTGTATAAATCACCGGTCTTTCATACGAAAGGTCTCGGGTTCAAACTCCGGTCAAGTCAAAAATAATATATAAAATATAATAAAATAATGTAAACAAAATATTAAATATAATTATAATTTAATACTTGTACCGAGGAGACCCACATTCTTTAAGGCAAAAGGATCCTAAAAATATCGGTAGATATTTATATCTGGGATATAATATTGTACCGAGATGCCCCGCATTCTTTAAGGCAAAAGAATCCTAAAAATATCGGTAGATATTTATATCTGGGATATAATATTGTACCGAGATGCCCCGCATTCTTTAAGGCAAAAGGATCCTAAAAATATAGGTAGATATTTATATCTGGGATATAATATTAAAATAAAAAAAAATTAGGATTTAGTTGTGATATGTGATGATACCTATATGATGATTAACATGTGAAAATAATATAAAATATCAACATTTCATATTTTGTTAATTTATAAAAGCATCCATTTGAGAAGAATTATCCCGTATAATATCATATACGAGTCGCTATTAAAAGTCTATTCTTTTATTTGGAAAATTATTAATGAGAAATTATAATTTTTTATCATTTGCACATAAAAAAAACAACAAAAAAAAAAACAAAACGAAAAAAAATGTGTAATATATTATAAGGATATTAAAAACTCTTTAATTTTCATTTCCTTAAATTAAAGGACTCCAGTCATTCATTTATTAAATGACGTGAATTTCGATTTTTATTGTTAATTTCATTGAAAATTTATATTTTTACTTTTAATCACCTTAATTTTAACTAATTCTATGATAGTATATGTATTTTAAAAGAAGTGAAGAAAGAAAAAATTAAAAAAATGTGATTATTTGGCGTACGGTTTTTTTTTGCCAGTCTGTAGAAAATTTAGTCTATAAAATAGTCTACTAGTTTAGAACGTTTAAACTTTAGTCTACAATATTTAAAATTTTGAGCATTTAGGGTTAAAATCTCTTTATAAAAAAAAAAAAAAAGTGTTTGTGTAGGCCAGCTATTAGAAAGTTACACAAAGTTGACAATAACTCTTTATATCTATTATAACTGAAATCTTATACTAAATATTTTTTGTATTCGAAAAAGACAAACGGCAGAATATTTTATTATTTAACGTCGTTAAATGGAATAAGTGAAATAAATTGATCGTTAAGTGCAATCAAATTTTTTTAAAAATTTTGAAAGCCTTATATTCATATTTTGTACATTAAATTAAATGTTTGTATATTTATACCTATTACTGGTTTAAGAGTATGAGAGTTCAATGGTTTTTTTTTTTTGGCAATTTTCCCAATTTTCGAATTTTGACACTTTCAGTTCAAATTTTTTTTTTTTGTTTTTTTGAATATGAGATATTTAAAGTGTAAAATTTATTTATTTTGTTTTTTAGAAATATAAAATTATTTTCTTAATTAAATAGGGGTTTCTTCAAAATTAAAATGGACGAATCTAGAATCATTTTTGTATAAAACATACGAAAGAATGGTTTATGTTATGATGATGAAAATGATCGATCTTTTTTAAAAATTTTCTTAATTCAAATATTACTAAAATAAATTTCGATATTTATTTTGATATAAATTTTTAAAATCAAAGGTTGCCTTTTCCCTCAAACCTCAAACTTTTTTAAAATTCGTAAAATACAAGATAATTTTTGTTTTTAATTTGATTTGGTACTGCTTTAGTACTGGTACATATAACCTCTGTCTCTGTGTATACTGTATCGTATTTTTATTTAATTTTATCAATTATATTATTATAAAACTACCAGAAGTAACTATGAAGGGTTTTCGGTATAATCAAGGACAAATCAAGGATCATGTAATAAAGACACGACAATAGAGATTTAAAAAAAAAAAATTTTTTATTCGTGTTATATACGACACTACTCTCTTTAATACTTATTCCTAAAGAAGCAAGGGGTAATTTTTTTTTTTTTTTTTGTAATTAATTAAAAATGTTTTGTGCCTTTTTCAGATTATTTATTACTATATATGTGATTTTTTGATAAAATTGTAAGCTTTCATTAAAAATTTTTTTTCCCAGTTTTGATTCATATAACTTTGAATCATTCAACCAATTTTAGAATAAAAAAAAAAAAAAATTATATATTACTCTGTTTGTTTAACTCTTTTCAGTAAAAAACAAAAAACTAACATAATTTTCTATAATATTATGTTTTTCATTAAAATGAAATTTATTTTCTACAAAAAAAAAAAAAAAAAATTAAAAAAAAAAAAAGCTTTAATTAATTTACCTTAAAAGGTCACCTTTAATAATGATTTCAATCCAAATGATCTCAATATTTTTCTAATTTCCCACTTTTTTCTGTGGTAAAATCAAACCCAAACTAAAGTAAAAAAAAAAAAAAAACCCAAACACTTGTTTATAAGCTCTTTAATATTTCATCATGTGAAATGAAAATTATTCGAAAGATTTACTAAATAAAGAATTAAATAAAAAAAAAAAACACAACACAACACAACACTATTATTATGTAACATGAAATCATAAGTGTTGTTATACACTTATTTGTAAAGTTACTCTATGCGTAAATAAATTTTTTTTTTTTTTTTAAATGAAAATTCAACTAAAATCATAATTAGCAAAATATTATATGTATTAGCAAAATGGGAAAAAAAAATGGCAAAATATCACAATGAAAAATCGTGGTTTAAATAAAAAAAAAAATGATACTTTGGTATGTGAATGTTAATTTATTAAAATACGTTAGGCATTTATTTGTTTTTTTTTTTTTTTTGATTTGAAATTTTTTTTTTTTTTTTGTTTTTGTAATTAAATTTTGTTTTTACCCTTAATCCTAAAAACTAACTATAGCCTACAAAAAATTGAACAAATACGGCTTTTTTATGTGCTAATATTACATTTTCTTTACTCTCATAGAAATAGTTATATAGTGTGTCAAAGGTCACAAAGAACGGAAGTGATAGAGAAGTTCCATAACAAACAAAAAATTGTTCTGGAGGGGTGGTCTATTTCTAACGGTTTCCGAAATAACGTCCTTTAAGGTATTCTCATTCACTTTTTAAAGAAATAACAGCATCTTTGCCCCTGTATAACATATAGAAGATTTGTTTAAGTGTCAATAGGTAGCTGAAGTTCTTCGTGACCTTTAAGTTTCGGACACCCTGTATAATAAAATTGTAAATACTAGAAATTGTTTTTACAATTTCACTATATACAAGTATTTACGATTGGAAAATTAGGGTTAAAAAAAATCATTGCTAAGAGTTAACGTAAATTTAACCTTCTTGATCTATAGTTAAAAACAATATACATACATATGCTCGTATATTTATTACTTAGTATAGTGTAGTGCTAATTAGTAATTGTTTTTCATCCACCATCAGTGATAAATATAATTTTTATCTATTAATTTGTTTTTGTCCGGCAATGAATATTTATATTTGAAATATTTTCGTCGATGATATCCAATTTTAATCTATAGATTTATATGTATAGCCGATCGATTATAATGATACAATAAAGAAACATGATTTTAGTTCTGAATCTCATTATATTGGTGTAAAAATATGATATACCTCTCTGGGGCTATGGTACATTGGAATCTTTTCAATGTACTCCTTATTGTGGTAGAATATTATGAGATATTAAACCATTTTCTGGAGTTTTTAATATTCGCTATCATAATAATTAATTTTATAATATAAAATCATTGATTCTTATGATTTTTGTTTCCTTATATACAAATTATTTATTTGAGTATAGGTAAGTATATAATAATGTTTGTAGTCGCATTCGGAGTTTAGATTTATATAGGTGGGTCTATTTACAAATTCTTAAGCATTTTCTTTCAAATTTACAAATTGTTTACATTAAACTTGCATTAATGTTGTTATACCTCATATGTGCCCCATATATTGACTTTATTTTATTTTTTTTTGTTTTTTTTTAATGCATTTCTCTACCACATGAATGTTGACAGGAAATTACGCAGTCATTCCTGTTCAGGGATGACTGTAAATGTCGTAAGGGGGAATGACTCTTACGATGTGTGTGGGAATCTAACCCACGCTCCCCCGATGTTAACAGTGTGTTTTACCCACTAGGCCATCGAGGCCCCTTATTGACTTTATTATGGTTTGATAATATTCTAATTATTTGTTATACTTTTATATTTGTTTTATAATAATAATAATATATTATATATGTACTTTGATATTTAGGTGTATAATGTTTTTTAATAAATTATTATTTGTTTTTCAAAAATTTAACTATAAGTTTTATTCTGACCGTCTGTCTGTCTGTCTGTTCTTTTACAAAACTTCTATACCGTTTAAGATAGAACAATGAAATTTTAACAATGGATAGGTCTTTTAAAAGAAATTAATGTTGCAGAATACTTCTTTTATGTAGTCCCACTCGTTACGGAGCTACTACAGTCCGTCAAAATTTAATAAACCCCTTTTTTTATTTCTCAGGTTTTGCTTAACATTTTGTCAATTTTAAAACAAAATTGAGAGAAGAAAGAACTTTCAGAATTAGCATAAGTTGTCTCAGACCATTTTTTTGTACCGCTTCCTCCTTAAGAGCTTTTAGGGCTTAAAAATGGTTAATAAATTTGCTATTTGCTAAATGTACGACTTTAAAAACCGCTGGTGTTTTTCACGAATTCAGCTATACAATCTTAAAATAATAAATTTCCATTTTTGACTTAAAGGGATTCCCATTCGAAACTTCTTTGTAGAATATATCACTAGTTTTTACTTGCCACTGTAAGTGTAGCTTTTAAATTGCCATCATGTAGAATTTTAATTATGCTATATGAAACCATATCGAAACCTATATTGTGGTTACGGAATAATCGTTTGTGGTCAAAAACATAAAAAAATCATGTTAAGATTTTACTAAAAAGATAAACAAACATAGTAATGTGTAATATGTATACAATATACATATATATGTATATTTTTTCTAAAATTGGTTGAATAATTCAAAGTCATGAATCAAAACTAGAAAAAATTTAATGACAGGTTGTGATTTTAATAAAAATCATATATAGCAATAAATAATCTAAAAAGGTATAAAACTTTTTTAATTAATTTAAACAAATAATCTCCTTGTTTTAGAAATACTGGGGAGATTTACATGAAATGAAAAAAAAATCTTTAAACAATAATACACAAATATTTTTATTTGAATAAAAGATTCTGAATGATATAAGATTTGATAAAATTGAAAAACAAGGAAGAATGTAAAGCAAGGGTTTTTAAAAAGGTACATTTCCAAAAGACAATACAAGAATTGAAATTTTAGAATTGTTGTGACTTGCACAAAAATTTGAAAATTTCATGTAATAAGAAAAATAGTGAAAATAGGACTTTTTTGCAATTTTGAGGGGTTGCAATTCCGGAACCGTTATAACTAAGAAAAACCATTAATCTTGTATCTTGCCGAAGAAAAATTTGTACAGGTGTCTAAGTTACAGGTTTCTATAAGAATAGCACATGTTCAATTTTTGAGCCCTAATAGGTCTTAAACAGGGGGTGATCCAAAAAAATTTTCTGAGGAAACTTATACTAATTGTAAAAGTTCTTGCATCAAAATTTCAAGCCGCTATCTAAAAGCGTGCCGGAGTTATGAAGGTAGAAAAATCATTTAAAATTTGATTTACACATAACGGTAAATTTAAATACTAAATTTAAAAAAATTATAAAATTTTGATATTGATTTACAAAACATTGCTGTCGAATGGCGTTTTCTGATTGAAAAAATGTTTAGCAGAACATCACATATACACATTTAAAAATAGGACTTTTTCAAAATTTGAGGGGCTGTTGTTTTCTGATGGATGGGGCTACATGAAAAAGTTGTTCCACAAAATTAATTTTTTTATGAGACCTAGTCATGGTTAAAAAATTTTTTCTTTATCTTTAACAGTGTAGAAGTTTTGTAAACTGACGGGCAAACAAACGGACGGACAGAGCGAAACTAATAGGCATATTTTTTCAAAACTTTTTTGGAAATGTGCTAAAAACACAAAGCAGTATATTAAACCAGATTAAACTAAGGGGTTGTGAGAGTGTACATTTTTAAAATTATTTAATATAAATCTGAAATTAATATTAAAACTTTGAGTTAATAATTAAAAGTTTTTTATTCAGAGTACTTATATATGATTATTTGAAGGATTCAGTCTTTTTGTCGATAAAAAAAAATGGTTGAATGAAAAAAATGTTGAATAGAAAATGTAAAAAAAAATTCGTTATTTGTTCGAATTTTTCTTTTACAGCACAGTGCATTCTAGACCTGTATCATCCAATTTAAGTAAGAAAAAAAAAAGTTAGATATAGTATACTTTTTTCAATTTAATAAAAACGATTTCCCCCTTTTTTTCTGCGATGAAAAAGAGATCATATCAAAATTATATATTAAACGAAGAAGAGGGTAGGATTGACTGTGTTTACTCTAGGATAGCAGCTCGAACATAACGTATGCTATTTTCATACAGTTTAAAAAAAAAGAATAATTTATCTTTTAGAATTTTATAGAAATTTTATAGAAATTGATAATCTTCATAAAACATTATTTAACTTGATAATCTTTTACAAAATTTCAAAAGTCCAATTTTTTAAGTATCCATGCTATAAGCAAATAAATTTCGCAGCTATCCTAACCTATTGCATTTGACTAAATAAATTTTGAAGAAATTTTTAGCCTAAAGTTTAACCTCTTTTGACTTTTTTTGCTTTTGAATTTAAGCCACTTAGCTTAATTATAGACACGAAATTATTCTCATACAAAAAGAAGTTGTATAATAACTACTTGAATCGGCCGTTCGAACTTCTTCAATTTCCATAGCAAAACTTTAGGGATTTACATAAAAATAAAATAATAAAAATTTCTGAATTCTAGCGCCATTATTTTTTTAGTAATTGTGTCAAGGTCTGATACGAAAGATCGCTTATTAAAATCCCGTTAAGACAAAATCCCGCTTTGTTAAACATATATATAAATGTTCTGCAAAAGGCGTTTAACTCTGATTTTGAATTCAACTCTCAAATCCCTCCTAATTCAAAATATCACATATAAATACCCATATATAAATATTCTGCAAAAAGGGTATAATCCTGATTTTGTAACCAACTCTAAAATTCCCCCGAATTAATTTTGTTTACATAAATATTTCAAAAATAGAAAAATATTTGTTCTTTTTTTTCTATAGAAAATAATAATAAAAAAATTCCACATAGCTATTTCTAAAAAAAAATATTTGCGGTTTACTTATCGTCTTTCCCTGTAATAAAAAATAAAAAACAAATCAAAAAAAGTGATATTTTTATAAGAAAAGCGGGATTTTGTCGTGGCGAAATTTTGTAAAGGGGGATTACGTCCCGCTCCCATCGTGGCAACATATGGACGAACGGACAGTTAAATGAACTATTAAAAATGAAATATATACATATATTTTTCGATTGGTATCTATCTCGTCTTCTTTAATGTGTTAACGTGTGTTACAAATGTAAAGACAAATACTTTCTACCCTTGAAACTACATTCGAACGGCTAGGTATATAAAAAATACGAAATTACACAATTCTGAAGGCTGTTTTTAATTCTGATTTTTCACAATTCTGAGTTTTTGTAAAATTTTTAAAAAGTACCTACTGATGATATATACGCTTTTTCCAGAATAGATAGTATGAAAGACGCTACAAGTTTACAAGTTTCCCGGGAGTTTTACAAAAAGTTAAAGTTTTGTAGTTTGAATTTTGTAATGCAGAATTTTTTTGACATTGAATTGAAGAAGACATATGCTCAAACTCAGACAAACTCATTATTGTATCTTGCAATTTGTTATGGTAATTATATAGGATACACTATAGTAATAATAACTTTAAATTATGAACTATTTATGTACATGTATTTTCTATTGTATATTTCTAATTAAATACAATTTAATAATACAATTAATAAGATCTATTGTTCATAAATATTATTGTTTGTTTTTTTTTTGTTTATAAAAAACAACATAAAAAAAAATTTATAAGATATAATGCTGAATATATAATATTACAAGTCATCATTTAATTATAAAATAATTGTACCTATATCTGTATCTCTTATTAGAATCCATGAATGCTTTTGATTTAATTTCACGGTTGAGTGAATCACTTGAATTAAATAAGCAAAAAATTTACTATAGAACTTGTATCAAAACATAATAAAGCAAAAAAAAAAAATTATTTTATTAGAAATATTGCGCCCAAAAACAAAAAAAATATAATTTTTTTTTTTAAACTTACGTCTGGAGGCTTTTTTTTTTGTAGAAATTAAGAGTAAATACTATTAAATTTTTCAAATATAGATATTTTATCTTTCAATCATACTAAGGTTTTTGTATACCATCGTCCGTCACGTTCTGTCAATTCACCTCAATATCTCCTATTTCCAACTCCTAAATCATTTTAATATAATACTATATACATAGGTATATAGCAACGCATTGTATCCTATATAAAAGGAGTTTATAAAACTTTACATCATTTGAAAGAATTTCAAAGAAATTTTCGAACATAAATAGAGCATTCTTTATGATTTTTTTTTTTTCTAACGGAGGTGGGAATCTTCCAAAGACACTAAGTATACCTCCTTGGTATATATAACTAAACTATATTTAAGTATATATAACTAAACTCACGTCCTCCTTTAGCCAATATAATGGACTGAAATCCCTAACTTTAAACGCAGTATATTGACTAGGGTAGTAGGGATATGAGAAGTTAGGACAAGGGTGCGGAAACTTTGAATTGAGAGTAAGGGAACAACGAATTCGCCTCTTATTATTACTATTTTACTATCCGTGACGAAGCCATCAACAGTTACAATATGCTCTGTACGTTTATTAATTTTTTTTTTCGTCACATCAATCCAGCAACAATTAATATACATTATATGTATGTGCTAAATGCAAATTATTGTCTATATATTTTGAATAAGTTTTCTTTTACCTAGAAAGTCTTCTTTTACCTTATTTTATGCAAAAACAAAACCACTCTTGAAAAAAAATTTTAAAATATATATACATACCTATATACTTATGTATAATTTTAAGAGGTGAGAAATTTATTTATACATATACACACATACATACATTATATTAAATTAGAATTTATAATTGAGCCAGAGATCCCATATTACAAGTCAATCAATTTAGTTTCAGTTAATTTATAAATTCTAATTTTTATTTTTAAACTTTTCAATTCTTGAAATATATGTATTCTAATATTTAATGGAAGCTCTTTTGTCGTTACAATTGTCACTTAAATTCAACTATGGAAAATAGCTTTTAATTTTACCGCTATTATAAAAACTGTCAAATATCAAACATCAAATATTAAATGTCAAGATTGCCCGATTGTGGGAGATCACGATGAAAGCAGGTGAAAACCAGAAAAGATCAAAAACTTGTTAAAAGTATATTCTTAACATTACTTTTTAATGGTATCTAAAGCTTTTTTTTTTATTAAAAGTATAAAATAATTTGTATCTACTTACTTTTACAGTTTTAAATAGAAATTAAAATTTTAAAATTAGAACGAATTCAAATATAAACATTTATCTTATCCATATATTAAATGTTCAATCATTTTAAATATATTAAATGAAATATTTCAAAAAAAAAAAATAATAATAATAATAAAAACAACAACATTTCAAAAAAATAAATAAAAGTGAATGAAATAATAAAAATTCTTTTTTTAAATCTTAAGAGATAATAATTAAAATTCTTGCATTTAAAAACACAAAAAAAAAAAAATTTTGTACTTTAATGCTTTCTTTGTATCTTTGTATTTTAGTGTTTTGTGATTTCTTTCTTTTATAATTTACTTAAAATAATTCTATTAATTCCATAGAAGATTTCATATATTATTATCTATAATATCAGATATATTAGTATATTACCTACATATGTGTACATAAACGGCATATAATGGTTCTAAAAATAAAATTTTTTTTTCTTTGAAACAGTGCTTTTCAAGGTACTCAGTTCATTACGTCAAAAAAAAAAAAAAGAAAAACATCAACTTAAAATATTTGTTTGTTTTAATTTTTTAAATGTAAATTTAAAATAAAATAAAATTTTCAACCACATGGCGCTTAATTATTAGTATAGGTACATTTTTAAAAGCTTCTTTAAAAATATACATATGTACCTACATAAGTATTTGAATTAGAATTTATTATTACCCTGTATACGTCCGTCTGTCTCTATCTGTTTTTTTTTTAATAACGCACCAGATATCACCGTTTTAGATAAAACTATAAAATTTTAATAATGTATTTTAAATCTTTTTTTAAAAAAAATTATTATAATGGTAGAAATTTTTTCATAGCAGACATTCATATGAGGAAAACAGAAGATATAGTTTAGTGTGATTGAAACAGGAGGTGCAGTTTAGTGTAGTGTAAAGTCCTTGCAGTACTACTGTTTTAATGGTTTCGATTAAAATGATTGTTCGGTCCCTTTCAAGATTCCGATCCCCTAACCCCAAAAAAAAAAAAACTCATTCATAGATAGCTACTTGCTATACAGTCTATTAAATTTGTGAAAAAAAATCTCTTTAATTATATAGCTCTTAAATTATATATATGTAGTTAAGCTACATAGTTAATATGAAATTAAAACATTTAGCTAGTTCCGTAAATCGTATTTTAATGTAACTATAGCAGACACTAGATATAATCTATCAAAGCTAAAAACAATATTATATAGATCTTCATATCTAGTGTATAGACCTTCTAAAAATGTAAAATATTAAGACGAGTAAAAATTACCATTAAAATTAAGTTTACGTAAGACCTGGAACAAAATTTTTGTATTACCTCTTCGTTCAAGAGCTTATATGAGGGATAAAATATTGAACATTTTTAATTTTTGTACACCTGTAATTTTGACAAATGTACCTATTTTAAGTATAAAAATTTTGCATAAAAGCATAAAACTTTGAAATTAAAAAAAAAAAAAAAAAATGTAAATTCACTTACTTTCTTCATATTTATTTTTCCCAATAAACATCTTAGTTTATTTTATAAAACTTATGATTCTTATGAAAGTTTTGAAAATGTCTCACGCTAAAAGCTCTTGGTTTAACATCTAACTTGTTTTTATTATTTTTTATTTTTTTTTTTGTGTAGCAGAAATTTTTGCAAAACGAAACATTTGAATTTTTGATTTTTACCAATTTGGTTATAGGTCATATTTCCGTTGTTTTTTTTTTTATTTTGAATTCAAATCATGTATTAACATTAAAACGTAAATTTTCGTCTTAAGAATTTCAATAGTAAGAATTTTGAAATTAACGACTTTTAGCCTAAAATAGTTATACATTCCAATATTTCAATACAAATTGTTTAATTCAATTAGAAACTAAATGGCAACATTAAATAGAAAATAAATAGCAATGAAATAGCTAAAAAAAAATTTAAGATGAATTTGAATTTATTTTATTTTTATTTAAAATTAGTATATTTGTTTTTATATTTAACGTTGAATTTTTTAAAATAAACATAACCACACATTTATATTCATCTTCTTTGTATTTAATTAAATATTTATTTTCATTGATTTTCTTTGACCACCCATCCCATTTCAATTTTCGTTTGAAGTTTTACAAAATTGGAAATTTAAACTTCACGGGGGTCAATTAACAAAAAAAAAAAATTAAAGTAAAAACGAGGAAGAATACAGTTGACTTTGTCAACTCTTAGATACCCGTACGAACCGTTAGTATGTTGACAGCCTGTCACTCTGCTTACAATATTATTTTTTTAATATTTTAGTATTTTAAAATAATTTGGGTGAATTTTATAATTTCTAGAACTATGGGTTGTACATATATTCAAACTATATGTTTATATGTACATTCTTCAAAAGCAGATTCTAACCTTCCACATAACGATTATCAATCCAAAACTTTTTCAAATATTCTATAGTACCATTTAATACTAAGCGGTAAATGTATATTAAATTTACTAAGTACAAAACAGTAAATATAATTTTAAATATTATATTATATTATATCAATGGAATATGATAGAATAATTTCTTATAAGTACAATAAAATACATATATGTATGTAAATACGGCGCTATATAATATACATCTATACTCTTATCATTCATTCACTAGTGACATATACGATATGTAAATAAACATGATATTATATAAGTATGTATATATATCAATATCATATAAATAAAAATTCTTCAAGCAACCGTTATGTTGTTTATTTAATTACATTTTTTTGTACTACGCATTATATCCTCAACAATTTCAAATTATCGAGTAAAACAAAATGGAAAAAATTCGTTAAAGAAATTTGTTAGAAAATTTGAAAAAATCAAGTAACACTTTCGTCAATTATAAAGTAACCCTATATTATTAAACAAAGTTGTTAACAGAAATAAAAGTATAATGTTGGAGCTTTAATTTTTGTGTATTACTTCAAAAAAATTTTAACAGGTGTTCAAGTTACAGGTGTTTAAAAATAGAAAATTTTCAGTTTTTGACCCCTTACAGCTCCTAAACGGGGGGTGATACAAAAAAAATTTCTGAAATGACTCATACTGATTTTCAAAGATCTAACTTCTGTCAAAATTTCAAGTTTTCAACTTTAACCGTTTAGAAGATGGAAGGGTTAAAGAATTTTGCAAAATTTGAGTTTCGCATAACGGTAAATTAAGACACCGTATGCCAAAATTATATATTTATTGTATATATACTTTTAAAGCTAATGAAAGTAGTAATCGTTTGGCGTTTTCAAAATGAAGATATACCTTATACAACTTGTGCTATAACAATTTAAATATAAAGCTTTTTTGAACCTTTGGGGAGCTGTAGCTCCGTAATGGGTGGGGTTACAAAAAAAAGTTATTAAAAATAAAATTAATATTTTTATGAGATCTATCAGTAGTTAAAATTTCATAGCTCTATTGCAAAAAAAATGTGGGGATCTAAAAGTTAGGTGTTCGAGAGCTACCCTAAGGCTTGGTCCAAACTCAACTAAAAAAAATAGGGAACCTACAAATTACTCCGAAAATATTTTGTGTAAATTTCAAGATTCTAGCTTTCTTAGTTTTTGAGTTAGCGTGCTGACGGACGGACGGACGGACGGACATGGCTCAAAAGTCTTAGAATTTTTTTCTGATCCGATCCATACCTTTGAAGGTATATCTAGCTCGCTTATTTCGAGGTGTTACAAACGGAGGAGTAATTTTATTATACCCGATCCTATCGTACGGGTATAAAAAGTTTTATTGCTTTTACAATTAGTGGAAACAAAAAAATCAAATATTAGATAGTTAAAACTAAAGCCGCTTTTTAGCTGAGACCGAATGTGTTACAAATTTTATTCTAAATTTTTATTATGTCTAAGTTACGAGGAAAAGTTGAAGAAAAGTACAAAACATAAAAATAGTCATCATAAAGCTGCGTTTATATTGGAGCTGCGATAATTTTTTAAATGCGCTGATACTAAAGCAAAACATAGAAAATTAAAAAGTGCTTCAGAACCTATTGCAAGCACTTAACACTAGAAATTAGACACTTGACACGTATTTTCTTACGCATGTATTACATACTCTTTTAATGCAAATATTTAGTGTAGTCGAGATTACACTAAACATTTGACAAATAATCAACGACTATCAGCTAATTTAGTCTTATATATATTTTCGAAAACACGAAATGTTTTTTAGAATTAATTAACTGCAAGTGCTAGTGTTTAGTGCGAAATGCAATAGCTTCGGAAACGCTTTAAAAATGTATTTTCTATTGAAGTGTTTATATTGCGGAGTACAAGTTAGTTAATTATAAACTATAAGAGCCTATCCAGTGTGGTGATTAAGACAATGGCCTTTTATTCGATACAATTATTAATGTCATATTGTCACGTAATATATTTTCATAAAATAAAAATAAAATAATTCTTGTATATGATAATGAAGTCGTACAAATAAAAAAAACATTAACTTTCAGTGCAAAAAAAAATTTTTTTCATTGGAGTCAATCTACATAGCTTCATCCGAGTAATCAACGAGCTTAGTGAAACTGATGATTCCAAAAACTGAAGCTTAGTCATTAGTCAAATATGAATAATAAGTGGAAAGAAGAAAAAACAAAAAAAAAGTTGTAATTAATGCTTCATTACATTTTCTTCTCTCATATTTAGTCTAAAAAAAAATTTTTTGTTATTTTGAAAATTTATGTCAAATTTTTTTTTGTTTTTAATGCATTTTTCTGCCACATAAATGTGCGCCTGTTCAGGCGTGGCTGTAAATGTCGTAAGAAGGGTTAACTCTTACGACGTGTGGGAGATTCGAACCCACACTCCCACGGTGTTTATATTTTAATATATTTTATACGCTCTTACCCACTAGGCCACCGAGGTCCTCAAATATTTTTTATTTTTTACAGTTATTATTTAGTCAAAATATTTTATTAAGTTATAAGTTTACTATTCATTGATTATATATAGCTACAAATTATGTTAAAATTTTATAAAAACGTATTTTTTTTTAGATCTTTCATAGTTTTTAATATTATGTAATAATTATAAGGCTATAGAGAGATAAAAATCGCAATAATAGGTTCATTCTGAACAAATTGTGGAATGAAGTATAGTTTTCAAATTAGTAGTGATGATTAAATTACCCAAATATTATATATTTCTCAACAATTAAGAAGGACACGCCAGACGTTTTATTGAAATGCAATATTATTTTGTAGAACTAGAGGATAATAAATATATATTTTCCTAATTTTTAATGATAAATTTACAAAGAATTAACTTTTACTTAAAATACGACTATACTCTCTATAGTTGTTATAAAATCTTGGATATAAATTCAATACAAAAGCATAAAAAAAAATATGTATTGTCGCTACTCTAATCTGCATTCTTTTTGTTTTTCGCAGCTCGCAGCCAATATCAACTATAGATCCTAAGAACTGGTAGATATTATAAAGAACTTTCGTATATAGATTAGATTAGATTAGATTATTGTTTAAGAGATGTAAGTAACACTGCGTCATTTTGATGTAGCTCTATTGTATTTTCTTTATTATTACATGTTGTAGATTTTGCATTCACTTATAATACTTCTGTTAACCGTATTGCCTCTAAGAAAGTAAAGATCTGTGTAGGATTTATTGCTGGCAGTCCCTTTTCAAGAGCAAAGCAATATGCTTCACAGGTTTTGATTATGTGTCCTGGAGTCTCTTTTTCTTTTTTGGCAGAATCTACATGATCCAGCATTCTCTATTCAAATTGTCTTTAAGTGCTACTTCAGCCGGCAGCGTCCCGACAGGTTTCCTTTTAGAATTTTCAGTTTATTTTTACTGAATCCTATATGATTTTTTCATATCTTTTATGGCTATATAGTTTCACAAAAGATCGTTAAATAGTCTGTCCCCGATTTTTCACACTATATATGTTTATCTATATTTTTTTCTCTTCGATTTTTTGTGCTTCTCTTATTTTGTGTTTATCTATGTTACAAAAAGGTCCGGAATTCGTGTATAGAAAGGATAATAAAAATTTAAGAAAAGTTACATTATATCTAAAAAAAAATTAATAAATAAAACAAAAATTATTATTTTGTAGAAGAATTAAACTCAGATAGTATAAGAATATGTAATAACATAAAATAAAATAAGTCGATTTTAATATCGTTGAGAGTAGTTCTAATATCGTTCATTACTAACAACAAAATTCTTCCCATCATAGGATAAAATGAATAAAACAATAAATGGTTATTTAATACTTGAAATGGGTAGTGTATCTGGCTTATTAGGTTATACTTTTTTTTTTTAAATGTAGAATATATATATGATATAAAATTAGGATGATGGATGAATATGTGTTTTAATAAACGTTTAAGCAAGATTTTATACTCATATACCATCATCGTTTTAGGGTATAATATATTTCCAAATATGTTTGTAACACCTTAAAGGAAATGAAATATAGATATATAATTGATAGATAAACGAAAATATAAAATATTTTTGATCAGAATTCAATTCTGAGCCGATTTAGAAATGCACGTCGATCCTTCCGTACAATAACTCAAGCACTAATGCAGTTAAAATTCTGAAATTTTATTATTTCATTTTTATATAAAATACTAGTTCGATCATTGATTCGAATAACTGACATACAATTTATGTTTTGATATTAGAATACCTCAGTGTCTACTTAAGTTTGTACCGTTATAAGTTTGATAAATTGGTATCTGAAATTTTGGAAAAGATGATTAAATATGATCGCAACTGTATATATTATAATCGTACGGGTATCCTAGAGTTGGCACAGCAAACTACACACTTTTACACGTTTTTTTTTCAATTATTTAGGATAGACGATTTTTTTAATAATTAAATTGATCTTTCATTGATTTTTTCTTTAAATGCAAAATGTATATATATATATGGAACAAAACCAAGATTTTTTAAACCACATTAGTAATAAGATCTAATTTATAAGAAAAAAATACGTGAAATGATGTAATGGATTTTGTGGTTTTTTGTTTGTTTTTATTTTTTTTTATGCCATTATCTGGATTAATGCTTTAAGTAATAATTTTATATTACAATTTTATACTACATATAAGATATACGTCATATTATTATAAGATTTTTTTTTCATTTTTTTTTTTTATTTTTCAGATTTTGATATATTCATTTGCAACAGAAAATGTTTATCAAGCTTTAATGTATACACCATATAAGAGATATCAAGTTTGGCGATTTTTAACATATACATTTTTACATTCAGATAAAATTCATTTAATGCTTAACATTGCATTACAGGTAAATTTATATATATTTAATTTTTATACATAATACAGTTATAGTAATTATTATATATATATATAATATTAATTTTTATTTTTAAGTTCTTAACAGCATTTTTTTTAGAAATAGAACAAGGCCATTTGAAAGTTCTTTTCATATATACATTGGGCGGTATATCGGGATCTTTAGGAACTTCTATATTTCAACCGAAATTATTAATGATTGGTTCTTCAGCAAGTGTATACAGTTTACTTATGAGTCATGTACCTCATTTGATAATGGTTAGTTTATAAAATTGTTGTATAATTTTTTATTTTTTTTACTTTAAATTTTTCTTTAATTTTTGTACACTATCTCCTACAGACAGATATTTTTTGTTTTTCTAGGCAGATATAATGAAATTTCAGAACAAATGCTATACATATATGAACCTACTGTTGAGGGAAGGATTTCTGAAGTTATTTTAAATGTAGATACTAAGCAAAATCTTAATCCAAATATATAATTTATTTTCTATTATAACCGCATAATCAAATTCTTCTTGTTATTTTTGAAAAATTCACTTTAGCAGCCCGTTCATTTGTCTGTACTTTAATATTTAAGATTATTGTGATTTGTTCTTAAGATTGTATATGTTAGTTTTTAAGTAAATGGTAAGATATGAATAAAAAAAATGAAAGAATAGATTTAATAAACAAAAAAGTAAGATTTGTAAAATAGCTTCTTTTCGTAGCCTCACTTGTCGTGAACGAAATTTGATATATACATATATATACAACATATATATGATTTTTTTTTTAATTTTTGCAAGTTATAGCCTTTATTTTTATAGCCTTTTATTGTCTTTGGTTTTGCATACCACTTTGCATACTAACCCTGCTAATTTTGTAAGTTCTTATGATTTTAAGTTGATAAGAGAGAATATCAATAATCAATTATGATACTTTTTATATTCGAGAATTTCAAAATATTACTTTTGAAATATTTCTGTGTGTTGTCGGTCTCTCCAATAACTATAATCAGTATGTAAACACGCTTTCTAGAAAACGGTTTAATATGTAGCTAAAGGGTTCACTTTTTTAAATTTTTTTTTATGTGAAAAATATGATAAGATATTGACAGTTATAAAATCAATTTGAGTATGGGAGATGTTATCTTTGATAACTAGAATATGCAGCCTTTCCTTTATATGGACAAAACTATATTAATAACTGTATATAGTTAATGCATTTCTGTAAAAATTATAAACCTTAGAAATTTTGATAAGTTTGCTTAAATTATACTTAGTGATAAATGGAACTCTTTCTGTTTAAAACTAACTGCAATTTTTTTTTGTAGATCTTCCGTTGGTTGGTGCATAGGTGCTCTTTAGAATTCTATCTTAAGATAAGATTTTAAGAATCCTATTTTAGAAAGCCTAAATAACATGAAGATTCCGTTTTATATTTTTCATATTATTCCTTACGTATTTTTAGTTCTAAACTCTGTTCTATAACCAGGTTATAGAGTTCAGTTTAAGACTGCAAACTGAAGTAATATCTAAATTTTCAGTTCAGCCGGAGATGCGCAGAGTCAGTGATAGAGAGTCTCTTACATACCTTTTTCTTTGCAACTTGTACTCTGTAGTATTTAAGGAATAGTCTATCCTACCTGTATGGGTTCCTATCGGCCAATAATTAATCCGTAATTATCCTATCCGGCCATGATACCCATAATTATCGCTTCTGTGAATCTCAAATCTATATTGTTTAAACGTTATTGTAATTATTTTTTCGTTATTCTCATTTTTTTTTAAATTATATAATAATTAAAAATTTTTAACGTTTAATTTATCTGAGTGAATAACAAACATTTTATTTATTTAGTATCATTGATATTTTTTTCTATCGGAAGTGCACTTAATCGATTTACTGCGCTTTGTAATAAGCTCCCATTTGTTTAATTAGAAGAATAGTTTATCTAGGGTATCAAAACGGGCTTAAAACATTCTAAATGCTTATCTGCAACCTCTTTCTATACCTACCTATTATCTAGTTTGGTATCAATTTTGAAAAAGCCAACAGTTTTCCAGGACTATTCCTCAATCAATTCTTTATTTATTATGTATTTTCTTTTTATTAATTTATATTACAAATCTATATCCTTTAAAAAAAATACAAATAATTTTAATTTTTATTTTTATATTGTTTAATTAATAAAAAATTTATTTTTCTATCTTTTTAGAATTTTCGCATTTTACCATACCGTTATTTTCGAATAATAGCTGTGATGATTTTATGTGCCAGTGACATAGGATTCTCAATTTACCACTGCCTTATACATTTAAATCAAAAACCACAAATAAGTCTGGCAGCACATTTAAGTGGTGCATCAGCTGGTTTTCTATTAGCTTTTATAATATATTCAAAAATGGAGTATAAAATATTTAAAATTTTGCAATATTTATCAATGTCAATATTTTGTAGTTTTTTAATATTTGCAATATTTTTTAATTTTAATTGTAAGCAATCTTCTCAAAATAGATTTAAATGTTTTTTATAAAACAAAAAAAAAAAAAAAAAAATATTTTCAGAATTAAATGTAATTTTTAAAGTATTTTTGATATTAAAATTTGGTACAAATACATTTTTTTAACTTGGATAATTTTTTTTAAATTTGTTTTATATATAAATTAATTTATGGGTTGTTAAATAATATTTAAAAAAGTAAATGTATAGTGTTTAATCAAGTGTTACTTTTCATATGACATTTATATGAAGTTTCAAATTTTTTTGAAATGGGAAAATAATATTATTAAAAATATTTTTCTGTATATTAATGTGTATTCGGTTCTTGTATAGATTTTAACTGTGATCGATCGATCATTTTAAAAATAACATAAATCAAGTTTTTTTCAAAAGCCCTTTTTAGCATATTTCCAAATTTTGAAAAAATGTGCCTATATTAGTTTCACTCTGTCTCTCGTCTGTTTACAAAACTTTTACACGGTTAATTGTATACATCAATTAAATTTTAACCATGGGGAGAACTTATAAAATAATTAATGTTGTTGAACAACTTTTTCTTATATAGTGCCATATATTACGGAACTACAGGTCCTCAAACTTTGGAAAAGTCCTATTTTATAAATGTCTATATCTCAAGTTCTGCTTAATAATTTTTTCAATTTAAAAACACCACTCGACAGGACTTTTTTTTTTCCTTTAAAAATCAATATTAAAATTATACATTTTTTTTAAAATTTAGTATTTAAATTTACCGCTATGTGAAAGCCAAATTTTGTATGATTTTTCTTCCCTCATAACCTTATCACGCTTTTAGATAGGGACTTTAACTTTATCTGCACATACCAATTAATGTGAGCCATCTTTAAAATGGCTGCAGATAGGTCATCTCACCCTAATCAATCAAGATCTCTATTATTTCTATACTTTTACATCTCAAACTGACTTTAAATTTTCAGAGAAGGAAGAACTTTTAGAATTATTATAAATTTCGTCAGAAAATATTTTTCCTGCTTAAGAACTATTAGAGCTCAAATATTGAAAATTTGCTATTTTTAGACACGTGTAACTTAGATAAAAATGAAAGCTCTAGTAAAATATTTTTACCTATGTTAACGGTTTCTCTTAGTTGTATAGGATTATGGAGTTACAGTCCCTTAAAATTGCTAAAAAGCCTTATTTTTAGATGTATATATATCTATCTGCATAGTAGTTTTACAATCTAAAAACGTTAGAAGACTGAAACTTTTCTTACCTTTATATAGTAATATCAAAATTATGTAATTTTTTGCAATTTATTATTTAAATTTACCGTTACGTGAAGATAAAATTTTGCAAGATTTTTCTTCCTTCATAACTCCGGCACGCTTTTAGTTAGAACCTTAAAATTTTAAAAGAAGAAAGATCATTTAGAATTATTTTAAGTTGTCTTAGAGAAAATTGTTTTACCAACCCCCTTTTTAAGGACTATTAGGAATCGAAAAATTGAAATTTTACTATTTTTAAACACCTGTAATTTAGGTGCCTGTACACCTAAACATTTTTCGAAATTAAAAGCAAAATTAAAGCTTCAACTTTATAATTTTACATGGGTTAATGGTTTTGCTTAATTATGTAGAATTCAATTCAAATTGAAGAAACTGTCTCTTTATTTTTCACATTTTTTTTATTGTAGGAGCATTTTCAAATTTTGATGCTAGTGACAATTCTAAGCAGTTTGTATTTTCTTTTGAAAAATGTTCGCCTTTAAAAATCGTTGGTTTACATTCTTCTTTGTTTAGTTTTCTATTCAGTATTTAGATAAAGAACTAAAATATTTTGAGAACCAATTTCTTTTAGAGTATTTACAAATTTACAAAAACGAGTATGTTTTAAAAGCTATAATTATAATCATCTAGAATTTAAATAAAAAAATTAAAATAAAAAAATACAATTAAAATGAATATTGGTCACTTAATATCTTTTATTAAATTAATAAGTACAAAAAAATTTTTTTAAATATCATATTAATATCGCATGAAGACAAAAAAAAAAAAAAAAATTAATAATTTACTTTAATAAAAAGTTATTGATCAGTCACACTTAAATCTATTAAATTTGTATATCCCAGATAAAATCTAAAATTATCATTTTTGTAAATTATAAATATGTAATTAATTTTTATTTACCATTTACAAAAACAATAATTAACTTAAATATTTATTTATTATCTTAAATTATATTTATTATATTTATACTAAATTTCTAAACTATTGTTACTTTAATATTCTAAATTTTTTAATAATTTACAATCTCTTACTATAAGAATTTTAATTCTAATTTAGATTTCATTTAATTCAAAAAAAAAAAAACATTTTTTTTTCATCTTTTTTGTTTTCTCCTTATTTTTTTTTTATAAATCTTTAATCTTTTGTTGTTCTTGAACATTCCAGTGAAATGCAACTGACTCCTATTTCTGTACATTTACATTCTAAACAAGCATTTGATAATTCTGAAATTATTCTTCCAACTCGATACATTCTACCATAAATATTACAACCTGCTAGTTTTAAAATACCGGCAGGATCATTAATACTATTTGATTTTTCTGGTTTCGAAAATATCTCTGTATGTATATCATTTTTTTGTTGTTGTTGTTGTTGCTGTTGCTGTTGCTGTTGTTTTTTTAATACATCAATATCAATTGGATTGACCACATACGGATCAGAATTAGAAAAATCAGTTTGATTTTGTAATACCTTATATGCTCCAACAGTAAATGGTTCTTTATTAATTTGAGTCAATAGTAAATCAATATCATTTTCTAAAGGTTTAGATTCTGAAGGACGTTTAACTTGATAACTAGGTATTAAACCAGGTAAACCTTTAAAGGGATCACGCATTGATATTGATTCTGATACTGAAGTAGATGATGATGATGATGATGATGATGATGGAGATAATGATGGCGCTGATGATGATGATGACGAAGATGACGATAATGGTGATGATGATGATGATGATAGTGAATGTATAATATTCTTATTGTTATCTATTTTTTGTGTTTTATTTGGAAGTGAAAATGGTCGTTGTGGCTTTGGTTTATATAATTCAGACTCCCGAATATTTTGTCTATTTCCATTAAGAAGTTCTCCTAAAATACTTAAATTTGTTGAATTATTTTTATAAGAAAATTTGTCACCAGAATTTTTGACATCAGCTTGTAGTTGATCATTTATAAGCCCAGAATTTATATTTGAAAGTATTGATAAATTTGATGGGATTACTCTAAATGGTGGTATTGTAGATGTTGTAATATTTTGATTAGAATTTCCACCTCCACCTAAAAAGTAATCAAGAAAACTTCCAAAACCAACACTATCACCATCAACATAATCCTCATCAATCATCATATCAACATTATCAATTGTTAAGTTATTAATTTTTTTGTAATCATCATGCCTATCAAGTGGAAAACTTTCAGCTAATACATCATTTTCTATCGGTTGTACATTGTAATGATTTTCTATATTTGGATTAGTTTCAAAATTGTCTTCTAACATTTCAGGTTTTTCTGGAAAGGTAATATTTTCATGCCGATCTAAAGGAAAGTTTTCAGCAAGAACATTATTACTTTCAGTAAAAGTAATATTTTCAAAATTTATATTATTAAATTCAATGACGTTGTGTTGTTTGAAATCTGAATCAAAATTATAGTTTGCATCTGTTGTTATATGAATTATTTCCTTATCATCATAAGCTGAAGATTGTTTATTCCCTAGATGTTTCTCTTTGTCTTCAATCAATAATACCAGATCTGGTGGACGTTCTGTTTTAATAACATCCTTAAATGGATCTGTTGAAGTGATAGCTAAAAAAAATTCAAATTAAATTTTTAAATTTTATAAAGTTATAAAATGATCACTTATACCTATTGGAGTTTCAGTACTGCTAACTTTCTTTAAGGTTTTTGTAACGCTTGAAGCAGGTGTAACTGTTGTTAATTCTGTTATTAATTTTGTTCCATAATAAAGGTTACCGTCGACTATTGGTTGTTTAGGAACGAAACCACCCTCAGTTTCTTTTGGTGGAGAGAATCCATTATGGTTTGCTTCGTTATACCGTTCAATTTTTGTATTCATATATGTTAGAGAAGGTAAAGCATCAGAATCCTCAAAAGGACTAACATCTTCAATTAAGTCCGACCAAACATTTTCAGCACTTCCATGACGTTCTGTAATTGTTGGGTATGTTGGATGAGTTGGAAGTTTTTCTTTAATTGGTAGTGCATCAATTGGTAAGAATGGTATAATTTCTAAATTTGGAAGGCTAGGCGGTAATGTGTTATGACTATAATCTTCACCTTCTAAAGAAATTTCAGAACTTGAAGATTTATCAGTAGCTCTTAAAGATGATGAAATTGTTGATGATTCTAATGAAACAAAACCTTGACCGTTAGAGTTGCTATCACTATATGAAATTGTTGTTATATTTTTGTTTGATGGTCTTGATTGTACTGCACTGTTTTTCTCTATTACTGGTTTGTATGCAGTTGTATTTAAAATTTGATTTAAATTTTGATCAAATTGTATTTTTTTAAATGGTGGTATTGCTGTGGAAGTTATGTTTTGCTCTTTTAAATTTTGTGTCACATTCTTGTCGATTTTGTTTGTTAAGTTATTGTCAATTTTGGTAGGTTTTATTGAAGTAACATTTGATGTTTTTCTAATTAAAGATTGAAGTTCATCAATAACTGTAGATAAAAATGAAACTTTATTTTTTATCTCAGGTTTCGTTGTCTTATCTTCAGTTATGTTAACTTTATTCACGATATCTTTAGTTTTTGTGTCTAATTTTGTTTTATTTATCGAGGTTTCTTTTAAAATTATTGATGGTGTTGTTGAAATAATCTTTGCTTTAGTTGTTATATTTTCTGAATTTTTATTGATTGTGTTTACATTTTCAATTTTTTTTGTAGTATAATGCAAATTAAAAATTGGTAAAGTTGTTGATTTATGATTTACCATTTCATTTTTACTCAATTCTTCTTTAATTGTAGAAAATTCTTCTTTTGAATCGTCTTCAGTAGATAATGAGCCGACTTGAACATCCTCCGTTGAGTAATTTTCATTTGATGTTGTACTTAAATTTCTTTCTTCACTATCTAAATAATCTTCATTGCCTCCATCAAAATCTTCATTTGATTGTATACTATCTTCATAAGCTTCATGATTTGGCCGTGAAGTAGTACTTTCTGTACTATCTAAAATGTCATCTGTTCCAGTTTCTTGCTCTAAATTATCATTATTTTCAAATACTTCACTTCTAGCTTCAATACTATCCGTTGTAATATTTATTTCACCAGTTGACCCAGTTTCATCTGTACTATCATTTTCTACAGTGGAATCAGAAACACTTAAATAATCGTAAGTTTCATTATCATTATCATTAAATAATCCAAAATAATCAAAATCATAAGGTTCTGTTGCACTTGAATTATTAATCTTTTCAGTAGTTGAATTTCTATCATCAGTTTTTCCTAAAAATATATCAAAGAAACTGACATTGCTGTAATCTTGATAATCTTCAGTGTCTTCTTCTTTTATTACAGGGGGATTTAAAGTGGTTGAAGTTGTTGTTGTTGTAGACGTTGTTGTTGTATTTGGATTTGGTTTAGTAACATTTGTAACTGTTTGTATGAATAAATCAAATAAATTAATATCATCCTCATCTTCGTCCTTATTTTCTTTATTGCTAGTTCCTTCAAATACAGAGTTGTTTGATTCTTTGTCATTATTTTTTAAAACTTGCCAATTTTGATTAAAAGAAGTTGATGTATTTTTATTTTCCAAAATTTTAGTAGTATTTTTTTCTTTATTGTTAAATGTACTTGCATTTGAATCAATAATCTCAAGACCTTCTTTTATTACATCAAAAAAACTTTTTTCGGTAGCCAATTTAGAAGAATTTGTTATTTGTGAACCATATAGTTCTGCAGAATTTTCATCTGTGGAATTATTTTGTTCATCTTCAGAACCTAAAATCCAAGAAAATAGTCCGATTTGTCTCGATTGGAATGCTCGATCCCATTCACGTATGGAAGGACCACAATCATAGCTTGATGGACAACACTGACCATTTGGAATAACTGGAATGCAATTTCGTAAAGCAGGAGAACATTTTTTCGGAGCACATTTTCGTTTGCCTCTTATACAGAAACAGATATCACATGGCTTATCATTATCAGATGGCATTTTTTGTCCTTCCATATAAAAATTATTTCCATAATGACAGCCACGATTACGTTGTAATCTTTGAGAAATTCTCTGGTAATGTTTGTTACTTGTCTTTTTTTTATTATTTTCCTGTTGCCAAGATTTCCCGCCACCTGATTTTGTAGTACAATCATATCGAACTGGACAGCAAGTTGAATCAACAAAAATAGGTTTGCAGCCGTCAAGTGGAAGCATACATTTCGGTTTTACACATCTTTGTTGTCCACCTGTATTAAATTAAAATGAAACCATTTTATAATTTATAGATAAAAATAAAATTTGAATAAACTTTTTATGCTTACCAATACAATAGCAATATGAACATAAACTTGACGATGACATTGCTGAGCCAGATTTATAAACAGTTCCATTTTTAACACAAACTAAAATAAATAAAAACTTTAAAAAATTAAATTTATTTTAAATATATAACTTACTGTCTCCTGCAGCATCAAAATCATCATCATCTGATCGTTTTTGCAAAAAATTATCATTAACAACTCGATCAATGCTTTCTCGTTCATAATGATCCAAATAAGATGCGATCCTTCGACTGAGCGCATTATTATAATAATTATGAAGTCTTAAACATGATAAATATGGACAACAAGAGTTTTTTTTCTGTACTAGAACACAACCTCGAGGTGGTGGTACAGGCATTTCTGGACAAATTTTTAAACTGCACAATAGAGTTTTTAAATTACATTTGCAATTCAAACATGGTTCAAGAGTAGGAACAAATGAACCATCAGCATAAAGTGATCCATTATGATAGCATCCTAAAATAAAAAAAATAAAAAAACAGATTATAATTTAAACCAAAATAAAGTAATTTTCTAAAAAACAAAACAATGTAATTATATGTAAAAATTGGGGATTATATCAAAAATGTTCTAAAAATTTCTTTGTTTTTAGGTTTATTAAATTTAGGAAAGATAGAGGTTTAATACGATTGAGTATTCTATTTTATATATAAACTGAAATGTCCTAAAAATGAAAATAACAGATTTTAACAAGGACAAAACTAAATATCCATATATATTAGTTAAATACATAATTTGCGTAATTTCTGATTAGAAGTAGAAATTTTTAAAAAATAAAGCCAATTATCAATTTTTAAAATACTATAGATATATTTTAAAGGTTTAATTCCTCTGAAAATTTTAAGTAATGCATCTCATAAGAAACGACACCATTTAATACATTTGTTAAAATAATTAATGCCTAATAATGATTTTAATATTAGGCATTAATAAATAATTCTCAAAAAATCGTAATGTAACATAAGAGGGGCAGTAAGTGCCCATATTTACACTGTAGAAATTGAACAGCAAATGCCCAAATCTATACACTGTGTTTTCATCTGTTGGCAATACTCCATTTTACAATTTGTACTTATTCAAAAAGAATCTTTTCCAATTTCAAAACTAATTTATCTTTCAATTCCTCACTTTTGTAACATTTAACTCATTAATTTGATACCTCATTTAGTTAAATCTACACCAACGCAATGTAACAAAAAAATCTTTCCGCAAAGTTTAGCTAACGATTTAAAAAAAAAAGAAGTTCACATAATATGTTTTATGCTATAATGAAATATGTACATATGACTATCAGTTCAAATTTTTAAAAACTGTAAAAACTAGGATTTTTTTCGGGAGGTTGTATTCGAATAAATATTCAAATAAAGTATTTGAATGGTTAGTTATAAAATTTAGGAAAAATCTTCACTCTTCCCGTTTTCATATTGAATAAATGTGCAGTTGAACTTATATATGTACAACCCCATTCTAACATACAGCTTTTTTGTAATTTAGATGTTACCGTAAAATATACTTATACACCAGCTACAGGATCTCTAGTATATAATGTAACAATGATTAAACTTTTATTGATTTTTCAGAAACGGTGAACATATTATGAACGGAGAACAGGAAACAGAAAATAAAAATAGATAACTGACAAGAGTTTATTGTACATTCATTATAAATTAGGGTAACATATTATGACTTATGAGTGTTGTCTACAAACTATATTTTAAAAATCAAAAAAGAATTTTATTAGAAACATGTTTAATTTAATGAAACGTGAAATTTGAAATTACCTTTAAAAAATTTTCTTTTATTCTATTGAAATTATACAACATTTATTTTTTTTTTTAATTATTAACACATATTTATATTATATGTATACATATACCTATATATATATATAGATGTTTTTCCTTAAATTCTATTTTTAGCAATGGTAAGTTCAAAGGTAAATAACTAGCAATTTATTAACAACAAAAATTTCATATTTTTTTTGTTTTAGAATAATAGTATAAAAATAACCCACGCCTTAACAGTTATTTCAAGTTACCATTTTTAAAAATTTGTTTTGACTTCTTAAGAGTAATAAATTATAGTTAATATAATATATTTTTTTATCTCTAACCATTTGGTGATCAAAAATTAACTGTTAAGAACCATATTTTGATACTGGGATTTCTTTTTTTTTTTTTTATAAATTAAGAATACCCAAAGAAGAATTTTATTGTTTTTTTTTTTTTGTATTTTACGAAATATGTATAAGATTTTAAAACGAAAGCCATTTTAATTTTGTTTTTCAACGGTATTTGGACATTATAGTTCAATATAATATGATAAAATAATTTTTTTTATTTTTATTAATTTATTATGTTTTTTATTGTAGAAAAATACGTGATAAGTATTAGCAACTTTTTAAACTTTCTAATTTTAGTAATAAATTAAAAAAAAAAAAAAATATTTTTAAAGAATTTTGTAATTTTGTAAAATGTTTTAAAATTTAATTTTGTATACATACTTTTTGAAGAACAAATGTATTGTTAATAATGTATCAATATGTATGTATGTATAACAACTAATAGTGTATTATAAAATATGATATGATTTGGATAGTTTATGAACCCTATTTCTTTTCTGCACATTTAATGAAGTTGTTACTGTGTTTCTGTTATAAAGTGTTATATTAATGAATTTGTAATTCTAAACATCTTTTTTTTGGAAATTTACTCACCCCTTAAAAACAAAAAAATTAGAAAATTAGATTTTTGTAGATTTTGCCAATATTTCAACCCTGATTTTTTTTTATGTCTAATGGTATTTTTACTCTAGACCATTAAAGTCTGGCATTTTAAATTATCAATTGTAAAATATGTTATTTTATTATTAAATTTTTTTAACGCAATATATAGAGTTGGAAAACTAACAATACAGTCCAGTGACAGAACGTCCGAAGAAATAAAGCTCGCGGGTTTTAATTCCAAAACTTTCGGAAGGAAAAAAGGAATTAAAATCGGCGGGCTTTAATTCCGTTTGAATTGGAATTAAGACCCACACTATTTTTTGTTATTAAAAGAAGAGAGTAATAGAATATATATAGCAAACGCATTAAGATGAATTTTAGAGTTTTGGACAAAAATTGGAGTATCCCCTTTTTCCAGAATATTTACTAATTTGTATATGTGCAAGATACTGAATTAGGAGGGATTTTAGAGTTGGTTACAAAATTAAGGTTATAAGCTTTTTCCAAGATATGTATATGTATTTCCCTCCTATTGTCAGGGAATATGGGAGGGATTTTAGAATTGAATTCAAAATTAGGATTATACGCCTTTTACAGAATATTTAGATATAAGCATATGCGAGTTTTGAATTGATCACGTGATACTTTTTAAATGAAGCAAGAATATCGCAGTAATTATTCAGTACTTCATAAGTAAAATATTAAAAAGCAGACCAAAGAAAATAATAAATAAGTCAATCATTATCTAAAACATTTAGAAAACATTGGCCATATACGGCAAAAAAAATAGAAATACTTAATAGTAAGGGTATAAATACATGAAAAAAGAAATAGCGAGACGATAGTAAAAAAAGTGGCTCCGCAAGAAATAATCCCCCCAATCAAAATGTAATAACACCGCCTATAGAAAATACCGCCGCAAAAATTGGGCCGTTCTTTCATTTTCTTTTTGGGACCTTATTCCATATGAACAAAATAATTTTGCAAATGAAATAAGCTCCCAAAACAACTATATTTTGGGCATTAAATTATTTCATTATTTTGGGGGATTATTTCATTTTTATAATTCTGTAAAAAACGGTCATTTTCACGGCTCCCGGAAATAACACCACAAGAAATAATCCCTAAAAAAAAATGAAACAGCTAAATTTTGTATGGAAAATATATTGCAAAAAATGAAATTACGCCGCATTATTTTATTATTTAATTTTTTTGCGGTCTTATTACATTTTCTTTTTTCAGCCTTATTTCATATAAAATAATCCCCCAAAACAAAATAATTTTTCAAATGAAATAACCCCCCAAAATAACTATATTTTGGACATTATTTCATTATTTTAATAAATGATATTAAACTTTAATATTTGTTTTAAATATTTTCAGTTTCAAGTTGGTCCTTCTAAAGTTATGAGGACTCAAATCCCGGTTAATGAACCTTACAATCTGTAAACTTTGACAACTTTTTCTATTTTCAAAATTTTGTATTTCTACTTATTGGAGAAATGCTTATATAATATGCAAAAATCTGATGTACCAAATTTTGGTGTTATTACAATACCTTCCTTATACAATTATAGATGTATACGATCGGTCTAAAAAATTATTTGTACATTAAATAAAATGACTAATCTCTACAAAATAAGTTGTTAAACTTTAAATATTTAACAAATATCTTTTTTTTTTTATAAATATCTAAACAAAATAAAAAGAAAAGACGTGACTTTAACACATTCTTTTCTTGATAATAAAAAAAAAAAAAAAAAACTTTTACATTTGTGATTAAATAAGGCCTATTAACCGAATTTTATAAAATTCTTATATGAAATACCAAAGAGTAACTTAAAAGTTTACCGTGATTTGAATAATAATAATAGATGTATATATATGTATACATATATGTATAAAAGAAGTACTTGAAAAATTAATTGTTTGATTTTTTTTTTGTTTTTTTGAACAATGTCAATAACAATTATAAAGAATTTAATTTAAAAAAAAAATTTATAATATGTATTCCAGAGAGACTGGAATATTATAATTTTTCTTTTATTTTTTTGTAACTTGTTACTTACTAGCAGTCATTTTGGTTACAAGTGAAATTAATTATGTGTTTTTTTTTTTAAATAATTTTTGATACATATTTTATACATTTACTTTTAGGACAACAAAGCTATTATCATTTTTCAGGTTATAATAAAAATTAATATAATTTTTTGTTTTACATTTTAACCTTCGCCTTTAAAAAAAAAAAAACAAAATTTCTTTTTCCTAAAATTAAAGAAAGTGAAAAGTTGTCAGACATTATAAACTATTATTAACTTTCAATTGTTTTACTTACATTATGATGACATTTAAATTGTATTTCAGGAAAATTATTTTAAAAATTATATATTTGTCATGTTGGAAACCCTAATTTTTATTATAATACAAACCAACAATTGTTAGTTATCGTTATAAGTTTTCTTTGCTTCAAAATTGTAATTAGGTAGAGGTATATTGAAAAAAAGAAAAAATAAAAAAACTCCTAATAATACGAAAAAATTGTATGTATGCATATGTATGTTATAGGTATATATATATATAAAAATAATTTTATAATCAAATTATCTTCGAAAGTTTAAAAAGACAAGAATTAATTTTTCAATACATTTTCTTTATATCTACATATATTTTTAATTCGATTACTATAAGAACCAATATTTTGTTAATAAAAAAAAAAAATCCATTTAAGAACACCGTCATTTATTTATTAAAAAGAACCGTTAAAAAAAATTAATAAAAAACATAATTATGTATTTTATATAAAAACGAGGAAGAATGCAGTAGAATAGACTGTGTCAACTCTGGGATACCCGTATAAACGTAATATATCCTGTTTCTATATAACTTGATCATTTTTGAAACAATTTCAGATGTTTTAGTATCGACTTTATAACTGCCAATGTATATTTATGTAAGTTGTGGAGTTGTATGACAGTTACCCAAATATATTGCACCAGCACAACCAAATTTCACAGAAGTTGTTGCCATAAAACTTCATCTTCATTTGTAAGATTGCAGATGCCTAGTAGCTTCATTAAGTTCCAAGAGGTGCAAGAAGCCTGAATCGGCTGCACTATACCAACCAAATTTTACAACAGTTTTTGACATGTAACTCGACATCTCTTCACTAAATTTCATATACCTATAGCTTTATTAGACACTAAGTTATTTTCATTTAAAAAAAGAAGTTGTATGGCAGCTACCCGAACCTGTCACACCACCACAACCAAATTTTACAGAAGTTGTTGCCATAAAATTTGATCATAATTTGTAAGATTTCAGACGCCTAGCTTCAATTAAGGCCAAGAGGTGCATCAACCAAAGTTTACAAAAGTTTTTGGCATGTAATTCGACACCTCTTCACAAAATTGCAGATATCTAGCTTCAATAGACACTGAGTTATTTTCATTTAAAAAGAGAAATTGTATGGCAGCTACACGAACCTGTTTCATCAGCACAACAAAATTTTACAGATGTTATTGACCTGTAACTCGATACGATTTTGCAAAATTTCATATACCTATAGCTTCAATAGATACTGAGTTATTCCTATATAAAGAAAGAGGTTTAATGGCAACTACTCGAACTCGGCGACCAAAAAAGCTGGATTTTAATAGCGAAACTAACAATTTTGCAAAAGTGACGTAAAAAAATTTCAGCTTCCTAACTCCTTTATTTTTTGAGTTATCGTGCGTTCGTTCGCACGGACATGGTTTAATCGACTCAGAATTCGATTCTGAACCGATCCATACCTTTGATATTATATCTAGCTCGACTCCTTTAAGGTGTCACAAACGAAATGGCAAATTTATTATACCCTTGAACATAGTTCATGCGAGTATAAAAAAAAAACATTTTACAGATTGTGCCTAGCAGATTCTGATTTAATTTTTTTTTTCACTAAATTGATACTTTAAAAATTTTTTTGGTATGTATACCTAATATACATTGTATATATATGTGGACAAGGTTAAAGAAATTTAGAATCTGGATAAGTAATTTAATTATGTACCTTACCTATATACAGTGTTTTTAATTATTTATCAAGCTGTTTGGTGTGGTTGAATTTATGCTTGCACAATAAATTCGGGATGTAAATATTACATACAGCGGTAAATACTAAACCAAGAGGAATTTGCCAACTAGATGGACGAATGGATACGATTTATACACATGTATGTATATGTATATATACAATTTTGCTTTTATTTATTTGGTCTGAAATTTTGTTCCTCTTTCAAAAAGTTGAAACATTACATGTACATTTATCAAAAGTTGTTGCAGTCATTTATATAGGTATTACATTTTTTAAATTGTTTAAAGTTTTACTTAATTATTGAAATTGAACTCTTACAAAGAGCATACCAACATATAATACGGTCTAAATATATATCACATACAAAAAAACTGATGAGAACTTCTAATATTTTTCAAACATTTTGGCGCGAAATTTTTTGGTTGCACCTCATTCTTAACAGTTTTACTCCTTTATAACTCTATAGTTTTTGTTTTTGTCTAAATTTTTCATATTGATCACTTCTAGTTAATTATTACCTTTATATATGTATTATATTATATATATATATATGTATATTGTATATATATATACTCATTCAATGTGATTATTAAATATTTTCTATATTCTTTTCTATATTTGGCCAATCTCCCAAAAGTTTTTCTTAATATAAAATAAAATTATAATTTTACAGCTCGCTGCAGATAATAAAATGTATATACATAAATTCATTATTGAGTTTGATTTATTAAATTTTCTAATCTAACTTACTTTACCATTATAAAATTATAACTTTTTTTTTGTTTTTTTTTTAAGAAATTAAGATACATATATATTTTATAACTTTTTTTCTTTTAGTCGTTGTATATTGCAATAATGAAGGTATATGTATAAGGTATGTACTTTTTGTTTTATTTCACTGAGGGACTGTTTTTTATTTTTTTTCTTTAACATATGTACATTTTATATACCTTTCTTTTCGTATCTATTTCCTTTTAAAATAATACCTTACTTATATTATTTCATTTTTCTTAACAAAAATAAAAAAAAAAATAAAATAAAAAAAAACATAAAATAGAATGAGGGAAGTCAATAATCACATCATTGTTCTTACTAGTTCTTTTAAATTTTCATATATGTCAGTATGTACGTATGTCTGTTCATTTTATATGTATGTATGTACATATATAGAAAAATCATTAATTCGTCAGTATCTTGCGCAGAAGCATACATAAAAAGACGAATAAATCTTTCTTTAAAATTATTTCTGATATAAATTCAGAATTCGTAAATCTTTGACTTTATACATTTACAACAAAAAAAAAACTTTACTCTTTACATGAGAAAATTAAAATATATATTAAAAATTTACTTATTTAAAATTTAAAATACTAGCAGCAATAGAGCTAGACAGTTGTAGTTAAGTTCAAGTCTTACTGTTTTTTAAAATACTTTGAGAATTTTCGGCCGTTTTCCTATAAATATTTAAAAAAAAATACTTCTCTTAAACATGAGAAAGTGCAAACATTTCTTCTGATGTAACTTATATTATTTCAACCAGCTCCGAAGTTTCGGAAGAACCAAAATCTTCCAAAATGTTGCTATCTTATAACGATTTGTGAGCTTGTAACTCTGTAATGGATGAAGCTACATAAAAAAGTTGTTCATTTTTTATGAGACCTGTCTGATTATTAAAAAAGCGAACGTACGGGGAGTATGAACAGAGTGAAAGTAATCCACAAATGTTTTAAAAAATATTTTGAAATATTATGCTGAAAATGTGCTAAAAAATATTTCAATTAAGTTAAAATCAATTTTATAAAAATCATTTCATTAAAAAACATAATTAAAAAGAATTTTCGGAAATTAATACTTTGCGACTATGTTTTGTATCAACATTTTGTTTATGACATTTGTAGCAGCAATCCTACATATAAAGTTTATGGTTGTTCTTACTTATTATACTGATGCCACTAGACGTGCTATACATCTAATTTATTTCGAGTTGTGTTTAATAACATTTATATCGTGTTTGTTTAATTATTTAACTTCAACTACTTTAAATATGGGCTTAAAAATATCTAATCCATAATAAATTAAAATGAAGGTTAAAGTTCAAGTAAGTAAAATTTAATTTTGTATTCCTATTATAGTCATAAAAGAATATTGACTAGAATTATTTTATGAACTTAAATTAAGGTTAACTATATATTAAACATTTTTTAGGGAATAATTTATAATTAATCCCATATAAATTTTATTTTATATGGACTTAATTATAATTACTTAACGTCACTGTATTTGACTACACACATATATGTATATTATGCATGTACTTATAGGTACATATGCATATATATATATATATATATATATTTTTCTTGTGAATATAATGTTTTTAAAGGAATTGTTGAAAATCTACTACACTACAATTGTAGTAAACTTGCTACTTTGTTTTTTAAATTTTTAATTTCTTAATATGAGACTTTTACCGTAATGGAGTATTTTTTCCCAAATCTCTCCGGACTCTGACAGAAAAATAAACATGAAGTCAAACAAAGAAAATAAAATGATGTAAAATTCATTTTTAATTTTTAATATATATTTTTTTTTTGTTTTTATAATATTAAAAAAAAATTTTTTTCCTTAAACGAATTTATTTAAAATATTTTATTAGTAGGAAATTTATTATAATTAATTAGACAATTTTAGCAAAACTCTTAATTATACTAAAAACAGCTACAACACTGTTTATATATATATCTATATACATAATATAAAATATATCAATTGAATCCCACATATACTTATATGTATATCTTATACAATGCCAGCAACAAAAATAAAAGAAAAACAAAAAAGAAAAAAAACTTAAAATTTACAGTTAGAATAAAATAAAAATTCTCAAAGAAGAAATGGAAGTTATAACTTATAAATAAATAAATGGAAAGTAATATATACCTATGCTTATGTTGATGGAACATGGAACCCATCTACCGAATTGTTATTTTTTCACAATTGTTTAAAATAAATACATAAACTAATTTAAAAATTTTTTTTGCCAGAAATTTTAAAATAATTTTAACCAGATTTTTTAATTTTATATACTTATGTTCATATATGTATATGTTGGTACATAAATAAAACTCTAAAGTCTAAACGAAAGAACTTTTTAAAGTTTTTGGTAATGTGCCTTTCAATTTAAAATTTTTTTAATTAAAAAATGGTTCATCATCAATATTCAAATTTAATTTGTTAAAAATAAATATATGTATAGGTATTTGGTATAAGAAAATAAATTTTATGTTTTGTCCAGTTAATTGAAAATTTTTTTTATCGATTTTTGTTGTATACCTATATATGTTTTTGTAATACCGTTAAAATTCAATTCATTGTCGGTTAAGATCAGAAAATTTAAAATTAATGTTCTGTATTATAGGTTTAGTCACAGCATGGGCATCTATTTTTTTTTTTTTTTTATATTATTTTCATCTTTCTCAGTTTATTGAATTAGGTCAGTTAATTTTTTTTTTTTTTTTTTTTTGTAATTTAAAAGCTTGTTTAGCATGTTATTTTTTTTACCAATCTTAATATAATATATTTTGCTGTATCATTTTTATTTTTAAATTTAAATTAATCTGGTTGTATTTAATTTAATTTTATTTTTAAAGAAATTATTTTAATTATTTTAATCATACTTTATAATAAATAATAATTAAGGTAAATCGATTAGTATATAAATACATACATTATAAATAAAAGAATTGGAGAACATAATAACATAAAATAATTATAATTTTTCTCAAAATATTTTTTGTAAAGAAAATTGGAAAAATTAAGGCTGTATTTTAGTTTAAGTCCCGCTTCAGATTTTCTTTAAATTTTGCATAAATAAGCTTAGGCAGTAATAAAGATATTTTGTAATTGTGCGAATTCCCGTTAATGTTATTAAGGGGATCAAATAGACTTTCAAATTGTAAAATTGTAAAATAGACTTTCAAAGTTTAATTGTATGCTTTGTATTTTTATCGTATCTAGTGAAATTGGAGTTCTTTTGACAAAATTTTATGTTTATTTAATATAGATTTTAAGATTTTGTCTCTAAAAATAGATATGTATTTATTGAAAATTTTCAAATAGGTACAAAATGATTTTTACCGTGACAAATAAGTTTAATTAATTATTGTTAAGCATGTTCGTGCAAAGTTTGAAGAAAATTGGGTCCGGGAGCTAAACTAAAGTATATAGCCAAAATTAAGTAACATTTTTTTCAATTTTAGGGAAATGTTATATAACTAAGAAAAACCATTTATATGCGCCTTACATTTTCAATTGGTATCTTAAGATAGTAAATATTCAATTTTTGCCGCTTTGTAGCTCTCAAATAATGACAATTGAAAGATACAAAGAATTCAAACTTTCAAATTAATTTCTTATATAGAAAATTTATTTATTAATAAGATCCTGTTTATGATTAAAATTGGTTTTATCACTGGTTTATCTCAAATAGTGTAAACGTTTTGATAAGCAATCGCACAAACTGATATTTTTATATATTAAAATATTTTAAATTTGTTTTTAAAATGTGCTGAAAAGGAAATCGAGAAAACAAAATAAAAACCTTCATTTAGAGTTTATCAATATTTTGTCAAATAGATTTTTATTTTATTCTTGGCTCTTGAAAAGATAAAATATTAATTCCAATTTTAATTATTAGATAGATAAATACCGTTACCAAAATTAATAATAATTAAGAAACACCATATTTGCGCATAGGTATAATTAATACACTTTTATATATATTATAATAAAAATTAAATTGAAAAAAAAAATTTTGGAAAATTAATATTTAGCATTTTAAAATAATTTTTTTTAAGATAATAGCCAAAATATTTGAGATTTCAAAAAAGTGATACAAAACTACAAGGTTTGATTAAAATAGAATATTAAAATGCTTTCAAGTAACATGTACCTATAATAGTAAAAATAATTTTTACCATTATCTTTACCTCACTTTTCAATAAATAAACAATGACGCTTTTTAAAACTTAAATAATATCTTGTAATAAAAAATTATTTATATGCGCTTATGAAACTTTTGAAATAACTAACCATAAATATTATCAAACCAGCTTTATTACCTTATAATGGATAAACATACAATAATATTATGTACATAATTGTACAATAAAAATAAAAACTACACATTATACAAAATAATGTTTACCGTTATTTTACTTTTATTTACTTTCATACCAGCACTTTTGTCTTTAAAGAATTAAAACATAAAAAAAAACAAAAAAGATGAATTGCGGGTGGTTTTCTCTCATGCGTAATTCTATCAGCACCAATTCAGTATAAAAAATAATTTTTACAATATATTTTTGCAACTTAAAAAAAAAAAAGAATCTCAAAGATAAAAAGGAAAAATAAATAACAAAATAAATAAACAAAAAAAAAAAATGTCAAAACAAACAAGTACGGAAAATGCGGAAAACTAATAAATTAATATACAATTGCATTCGATAGAAACAAGATGTCTCCATGTTATTCATGACTAAAGATAATGTTAGACCCATATAAAGATAAATTATTTATTTAATTCAAAAACCTTATTTTATATACATATATGTATAGCTATATACATTTTTTTTTGTTTTATATGATGTCACCTTTTCATTCCTACATACATATACATATATATAATTATTTATGTGCATATATAGGTACCTATATGTAATTGCAAGAATATGTCGTTTCAATATTAAATTAACTACGCTATCCAGGTACATATATGTATATATACATATATGTATAAATAAAAATATGTATTTACTTCACAGTCATTATATAATATAAAAATTTATTTAAGTATATATATAATAGTAGAACCAGAACTTACTTTACCTTTTGAAGCGATTCCATTTAAAGATTACATACTTTCTTTCATGCGTTTAATATAATATGTATATATGTATGTATGTAGGTAAGGTACATATGTTTGAATAAAAAAAAAAGCAGAGAAATCGACTAAAATCGACCAAAGACTTTCTTTCGTTCTTTTATTTGTAATGTGTATACATTACTTATTTTTTTTTTTTTTTCTTTTTTGAAGCTTAACTTAACATTCTATTCTAGCTTATACTATTGATATCACACACGTAATATACCGGTTTGAAGTTCTTCACCTTGTTATGTTATGTCTGCTGATGGTAAATATAATATAAGAAGCATAACAGCAAGAAAAAAAATTTTTTCAACCGGTATGGTACAAGCAAAAACAACAATAATTCATGATTAAAAAAACTGCAACATAGATTTTATCTCTTGACTTAATATTGAAAGAACAAAAGAGAGACAACAAAATAAAAAAAAAATAAAAAAATAAATGATAAAAATTTTCTTTACGGTACCATAACATATAAGAAGATTGAAGGTGTAGCTAAAATATTTTTTTTTTATTTTTCTATATACTTTATAACAATTTGCTTTCAACACAGCTTCACGTGCGTCATAACTGTAAATTCAATTTTATAAAACAAATTACATATTATTTGAAAAATTTATAAAAAAAATTCTATTTAATGGTTTTTTTTTTTTTAAATGATTATGAACTTAAAATTATTTAATTAACTTTTGTGATTTTATTAAAAAAAAAAAAATATTTTGTTTTCTATTTTATTATAAAAATATTTTTCTGTGAAAAGGGGAAATTAAAGTTATTAGAAGTAAACTGAAAACAACAGTCAACACTAAAATGTTAGTGTTGACAAATATAAATTGGTGAAATGAGGTTTAAAGAATTAAATTTTATATATGTATCTTGGATCTAAAATAAAACAGAAATAGAAAAAAGAAAAAAAATCAGAGATTTGGCATAATTATTCAGTTTAAAAACAAATTAAAAATAATATTTGTATAAAAACTTTAATCTAACCTGTTGTTACATATGCATTTGTATCATATAATAGATTGTAAGAAAGTTAGATGAACAAAAAATATATATTTTAGAGCTAAAAACACAAACACTATGATATGCTAATTATATATAACTAAATTCAATGTAAACAGAGTAACCATGACATAAAGAAACCTACATAGTGGCATGTGACATATAATATGAAATTCTATGAAAAGACCTTTGATTCAGATGGAGTAATAATCTCAGTTTCATATTAACAGAACGAAAAGGTTTAATAACTGTGAAGAAAATGTTGAAAATCGTCAATCCTGTCAAGCTATATCTTTTATAAAGATGGTAGATAATTAACACTGGCGAGTGTATATTTACACTATATTTGGTAGCAAGGGAGATATATTTTCAATTATTACAACTTCTACCTGTGCGGTATCTGAATCTGCACCCCCTCGATTAATAAACCACGCTCTTAAACACAAAGTCACAGAGCTCCCTTCTTAAAGAATTTAAATAAATTTTATTCTTTTAAATTAATTATATAATTCTTAACCTAAAAAAATTACTTTTTTGTTTTGTTCTAAAATCTTCAATAAATGAAGAAATATAATAATAATGGTAAGATAAAATTCGAAAAAAAAAAAATAAACAAATTGACTTACCTGTTCTTTCAATTATAGCTGCGTTTACACTAAATCCATTAAATTTCTTTGAATTATAGAAAAACTCTATATTAAAAAAAAGTAGCACAATCAATCCAATAAAAATTTTACACTGATTTTCTTGACACATTTTAAGGTCACATATAATTACACCTACATTCAAAACAAAATTCTTCAAAAAATTATGTTAAACAATTATTATGAAAATCAAAAAAAAAAAAAAATAAATAAATAAATAAATTTTTTTTTCTATTTCAATCTTTTTTTTTTTTGTTTTTAATTTTACTTTTAAACTAAAAATTTATGTTAATTTTTAATGTAAACAACATAAAAATCATTTTTCAAAAAAAAAAAAAAAATAATAATAATAAATATTTCAATTTCTCTTATTAAAACAAATTCTTTGTTTTTTTTTTTTTTTATTTTACTCTGAAATCAGAACACCATATGATGACCATATACGGAATCACTGAATTTTCAAACAATAGTTGACAGGTCAAAAAAAATTCACTCTCTTAAGTACAACAAAATAGTACAGATTGTTTTGTGACGCTTTTCTTACTTCACTTAAATTTAAAAAAAAAACAAAAAAAAAATCCGTTATATTTGTATCTTACAAATAACATTTAGGAACTTTCGAAAAAAAAAACACAAAAAAAAAAATGAAAAACAAAAAAAACTTAAAAATTGAAAAGTAAAATTTTTTAATAATGATCCCAATGAAAAAAGAAAATTTTATTTTGGACATTTACTATTTACTAACATGCTATTCACTTCTATATTCTAAGTTTGTTTTTTTTTTTTTTTTTAACATTATAAAAAAAACTTAAAAGTTAATACGGTCATTAGTTAATTATGTTTACCTTTTTCAATCTACTAATTTTTATTAGTTACCTTACCTAGTGAACATAAAATATGAAGAGAATTTCTAAGCATTATATTCGATTTAAAAGAAGATGGTTCTTTTTTAAAAATTAACTAAAATAAATGAAAGCTACTGGAGTTGTATTTAATTTATTACAATTAGTGAATGGAAAGTGGTAAAATTCAAAAAAAAAAAAAAAAAAACCCCACAAGCAATTAACAAGATGAAGTTATTTCGATAATAAAAAAGTGTTTTTATTTTTGAAAAATTAAAAATCAAAAGACAAGTTATTAATATATCTATAGATAGAAATGCCAGTTTATTATAAAATGATGTTTTAATAATTTGTTGCTTCTTTTTTTTTTTTTTTTTTTTTTGTTGAAAACTTACTTATAAATTTTATTGAAATTTTATAATTGGGAAATTTTTATTTCTTTTCTAAATGTAACGCGTGCAGAATAAAAGCATTGAAAATTTATTCTGTCTTATTTTTTGTTTTCTTTTTATTAATATCCTTTTTATTTAATGATTATTCCTTATGATGAAATACTGACATCTGCTCATCTGCTCATCTGATCAAATACTCATCTGTATTTAAATAGATCTTCTTCTTCCTTATAAAAGGAAGCTATCGAAAAAAAACTGTTATCATTAAAATTTAGTTTTAATCTAAATTTTAAGTTCATGTAAAAATAAAACAAAAACACAATCAGTGTAATCCTTTTGACATTCTTATACATACTATACATAACAAGACAAGATATATATATAATATAAATTATAAAGTGTTATGGAAAACAACATTAATTAGATGTTAATATTTGGGAATTGATTTTAATATATTATTTTAATATAAAAATGATTTTTTTTAGCACATTTTTTAAATTTTAAAAATTTTCTTATTTGTTTCATTTTGTCAGTTTGTCTGTTTCTCTGTATACAAATCTTTTACCATTTTTACACTGTTAAAGCTAGAATAATGAAATTTTAACTGTGGATGGAGCGAATAAAAAAATTGATGTTATGGAAAAACTTTTTTTATATAGCCTCATCCATAACCGAGTTACATCCCCTCAAATTTTGAAATAGCTGTATATTTAAATTTGTATATATTTTGTATATATGTATTCCAATTTGTATATTTGTATAAGCTTTACAATTTGAAAAAGCCAAACGATAGGACATTTTATAAACTTTATAAACCATTATCAAAATGATATTTTACATTTTTTTCTTATATACATAATATTATATAAAATTCTAAGAAAAAATAAAAATTTTGGTGTATACCACTTAACTGTTTTCATTGTCATTCGGAAAATGTACGCCTAACGTTTTTAATTTAACACGAAGATTTTTAATTATTTTTTATTTTCTAATCTTTCTTAAAAGTTTAGAAAATTATTTATTTATTTAAAGAAAATTTAATTTTAACGTCGTAAAATACGTTATTTTATTAACCTAAGGCAAAATGTTTTTGAATTATTAGAACTAGAACTAGGCTTTAAATATTTATACAGACCCCTAAAGTTGTGATTGTCAAATCTAATATAAAATTTGATAAGAAACAAGATTTTTGATAATAGAATGTAATTTATTATTTATTTTGATAGAAAATTTTGTATTTTGTAATAAAAACTTTTTAATTAGAAAAAAAAAAAATTTATAAAATAAAATTTGAATGCATACGATAACTTTTACTTCTAGTCATCCAAAAATGAAAAAAAAAATTTTAAGTTTATTTTCCCATAATCAATCAGAATTTGTATATTTGGCATTTTAAACTTCTATAGATTTTTTTTCTTTTTTTATATACATACATATATACATATTTACATATACGATATATACATAAAATATCAAAAAGTTGCAAATCAACAATTATATTTAAGAATATGTAGAACATTTTTTCAGGTTCTTTATATCTACTTTGTATCTATTAAAAAAATTTTAAATAATTGTCCTACTTTACAGAATTAATTTATAATGTAAAAGTTTTAGTATATAATAATAAATAGCATCAGTTACATTCCAGTTAGCAGTTATCTTTAAGTAGGATTAAATGGAATTATGAAAAGGTAAGCTTATGGTATATGATTATTGATTTCGATTTAAATAATTTAAAGATTCGAAATGAAAAAAAAAAATTTTTTTTTTTTTTTCACATTCATAATATTGATCATTTAGGTAGGATACCATATATAACATACATAGCATACCATAATACCATATTGGCCTTATAACCTATTTCTTTAATTGTATTCAAATTATAATGGAATTTCAAATTGTAGGAGTATCTAACGTAGATATATGTATAATATGTATACAATATAATTTATTTATTTATTTACAAATATTTTCAGTTAATATACAATATTTATAATTGGACCCTTTTTTATAGGTGTATTATGTATATATAAAATATAAATTATATTGGTTGCATTTGATCAGTTCAGTCAGAACAACCTACAAAAATCATATCAGATGTTACATTGGAATACTCATTGTAACTTTTAAAAGATATTTAACTGTATATGTTACTTTTTTTAACAGTTTATGTGAAATTAATTTCAGCGAGTTTTGATCAATTAATTTTATTTTAAATCTTTTCGATTAAATCTTTTAAAACAAACGCTTTATTTATTGATAAAAGAGCTTTCCCTATTTATTGTGTTTCCAATTTCTGAACCCGTCGTTAAGACGTGAATTTAATGAGCGTTTGCATTAAATTTTCTGTGGACTCCTATATATACAACCTAAAAATATTTCGAAACTCATTTTTCTTTCTAATGACTTTTTATATTTGATCAAATGTGTAACGTTCCGAACTATTAATCTGTCAAAATGATTTTTTTTTTTCAAATAAACTCCTATCGGCACGTTGTTTTTTTTTTTGCTTTTCGTTCGATTTTTCCCATTTTTTATATCCGAAGAACTTTAGAATTCAATTCGATTCGATTGTATTATATATCAATGTCTATACTATATCCATTTCATTAATTTGATTCTACCCATTTAAGGAATTATAATAATATAATAATTATTAAATAATGCGTTTAAAACGCAACTAAATTAATTAGAGGTAAATGGTTTGACGTTTGACTGCCATACACAACATCTAACTAGCTATAGCTAGCTAAATTATCTGCAGCATTCTAACTCAAGCTAAGATAGAGTTATGAATAACCATCAAATTATTACTTGAAATGTCATAATTGTTGCTGTCAATGTAACTACAATTGCAATCACAATGTCATTTGTGTATTTTTAAATACTTTTCCATTATTAATTTGAAAAAATATAAAATAATATATACATATAAAATTATTTGTTTAATATTTGATAATGTGACATTTGTTATTAAGCACGGTAAGAACACGTATTACAAATATCAAATTCGTTTTGACGTCTGTGGCTCTTTATTAGTAGTAAGCGATTTATATATACATATTACATTACAATATTTTTTTCAAAAAAAAAAAAAAAACAAAATGCCCTTATATAAAAAGTGACAATCAAATAAATTAAAATATTATAATATATTCATAAATATAGCTTGTAATAAATAGCTGTTTGAACATCGGTTTTGCCATACAAAAGAAAATTACGATAGATTGCGATTAAGAGAGGAAATTGATATTAATTATTCCCCGTTAATCAAAATTTACAAAAAGTTACTACAGTAAGCTCTCAAACAGTACGATACTTCTAAAACGCAGTCTGTTCATAACACAGAAATAGAAATTTCTCTTGCAACGCGATTTTTTAAAATTTTTTTTTTATATTTTTATTTTTTGCGTTTATGTATGGAAATTTATGAAAGAAAATTTTTTGATTTAAAAATAAAATATCATTTTACATGAAGTTTTTAAGATATGAAATCGTTATTTGTTATGTACTGCAGAAGAACTTGGCAGTGGTTGACAAGAATTTAAACTCAATAAGCTGTTCTGAAGAAGAATTAATGTAAATTTTTCTTATAACTTTATAACTTATAAGAATTTTTTTTTATAAATTATAAAAAGTTAAAGTTTTTATTTATAAAAACTTTAATTTTGTTTGGTTGCATTTATGTATATATGTACTTTACGTTTATATGTATTTTAATTTTTGAACAATTTACTTTAGACGTTTTGCTAAATTTTCTTATAACTTTTTTTTTTTAGAACCGAATCTAATTATTCTATAGAATTTATGTTTCTGATTACAGTAGCATTTCCTATTATACTATGAGATCTTTCTTAGAACGTATATCTATCGCGTAATAGGACGGTTTACTGTATAAAACATAACACGTACAAAGGTAAATTTATACAAATAACAAAATATAGATAATTCTAAAAATAAAAATAATTTATTTTCATAGTTTCTTATGTTTACTATCTATAAACTTATAAATTAATCACTATATAATTATTATTAATATGCAAATATTTGAAAAAAATTCAAAGTACGGAAGAAAGGAAGAAGAGAATTTCCTTTATAATTTTTTTTTTTTTTTTTTAGATAAATTGGACCAGTTTTCTCTATGTAAATTAAAAGATGAAATTAATTATGAACTGATGGGCTGATCAACATAAATATCTTTTATGTTAACTGAAAATATTTAAATATAAAAAAAAAAAATTAAATCCTTGTTGATGTAAGCATTTAAAATTTAACAATATAATTAAATCGTGTAAAACATGCCATATAAATTTTAAAACATGTTTTTCATTTTGGATTTTAAATATTTTAGTTTATAAATATATGATCAAAGTTATCACGGTTAGTGCATTTTTAAATGAAAAATTGTGATCAGTTTTGATATTTAAAAATTAAAAAAATGAATTTAAGTTAAGATTCTAAAAAAATAGTGGAAATTAAATAAAAGGACATTAGTAAAATTGCAATAAAACTTTATTTTTTTTATTCTCATTCAGTATATGTTGGAAGTAAAAATTAATAAACTAAAATATGAGTTGGATACGAATGCTCGTATCTTAAAATCTCTTTTTTTTTGCTTTTTTTTTATTTCCTTTTTTTATTTTTAACACAATTAACAAGAAAGATATGGATATCAGAGGTTGAATATTTAAACTCTAAAATAATTATACCACTCTAAAAACGATGGTAGATATCATCGGAAAAATCATATCTCTGACGGAAAAATCCAAAAATTTCTCAAATTCATCTCATAGAGTTCATCTAAATTTTGAAAAAAGAAACTACCCCATTAAAATCCCCATGTATACCTAATCTTGTAGTATATCAATACCGATACGACAATGGACCGCAATGACACCAACTAATTTTTTTATTTCAGATCCATTCTCTTTCTATAACTCTTAACCTTTATTTTGGAATATTTAAAGATTATTGGAATATTTATAGATTTTTTAAAAACTGAATCCTTTTACTTATTATTTTTATTTTTTTCTTTGGTTTTTATTTAGGAGGAATTTGTTGGAATAAATTAATCGTATTAACAACATATAGAAAAAAATTCACATTTTTTTTACATTCTTTAAAACAGTGATACAACATTTTTGAACCATTATTATAGAGCGAATATTGTTAGACTAAACCCTAATTTAGGTTCATAATTCAGGATTGATCACCTAAATGTTGATAGGTTTGAAATCAATATATCAATTCCTCTAAAACATTTTAAAATATTAATATTATATCAATATTTACTTTTGATCTTACAATCTTCAATGATATCATCTTTTTCACTATATACAAATATGTAGTAATTATTTCCATATATAAGTAAAGTTACTTAAAGGTAAAAATATATAAAAAAAAAAAATATCGCAGACTTAAGTAAATTTTGCAAATTACTTTATTTATAACAAGACAAGATAAATAATTTTCGTATATATTTGCATGTCATTTTACAGATTGTGTGTTGTGTTCTATTCATATACTTATGAATTAAAATCAGGAAAAAAAAAATAAAAAAAATTATGGTATAAAAATATCAAAAAACAAGAAAAAATAAAAAGAATTGTCACAGTACATTGGAAATATTGCATTCTATTCGTATATAAACTAAATAACAACTCACATTCACAAGTAGGTTTATTCAAAAATAAAAAATATGAATATTATACTCTTTTGTTTACAAAAGTATCTAAACACTTTTATACCAAACTAAAGAAGATATAATAAGGTAGCTTTTTTGTAAGATTATTTTTTTATCTATATAAGACATTGCCTGAAGTTGTCCCTCTATATATATGTATTTAGTATAAGAATTTATCCGAAAAACATTTGTTGTAATAATTTATTATTATTATTATTATTTATTCAACATAGTAATAAAATTACTATATTAAATGTCAGAACTGTATATAACTTTAAATAACTAAAGTTCTTTTGCTCTATAGTAATATGTAATATTACAAAAAAAAAAAATAAAAAAAATTTAAAATCTTAAACGAAAATATAAAAACTAAATATTAGTATAGAAAGTAGAAAATATTTAAATATATTGACTTTAATATCACCAATAAAATATACAAAAAATTAAATAAGTATCTATAATAGGGAAAAAATATATGTATATATTAAGTATGTATACTTATGTACGATTTTATTCATTCCGCAATATTTACTAAAATTTCAGGGTATAAAAAAATATTTGTCTATTTAAAAAAAACTTAAAACTAATAAAAAAATTCTTCTTTTTTTTTATTAATAAGTAAATTTAATCTAAATATTTCTAATTTTATTAAAGCCATCTGCAGAACCTTTTTACATTTTTATACACCCATAGTTATACAAGAATTGATCGAAATGTACTCGAGTGACCATCACAAAGCCCCGATATAAATATAATTTAAAATGAATGGCATTAACTAAAGCTCCAAAATTCCTCAAAAAATTCCAAAATCAAAGGAAAAAGTCTGACAAGAGGCATTAGCATCTTGGTGGAAAATTTCATCTAATAATGTGTGTGAAAAATTATGTGTCGAGACATTTACAAGAGGTAATTTCTGTAAAAGAGGGGCAATACAAACTTAAATTTTTGGAAATTTTTTTGATGTACTTGTCTAAATAATTATGAAATTTTTGTAAATAAAAAATCTGTAAAATAAATTAAAGTTTAATATTTTAAAAAGGTACAGTGGCTACTTTAATTTAAAATTATTTTTATCATTCTAATATTAATTTTGTCTATATTCTGAATTATAATGAAATATAAACTGTATATGAAATCATAATATTATTTAAGCCAAATGTTATTTAAAACAATGTTAAAATTGTCAAAGTTTTCAAATGGGTAAAATGACCTTTTTTTTTTATGTAACACGAATGCTAACTGCGAATTCGATCTTATTTTTTAAGGTTTATCGATATACGAGTACAATACTTGTATTATAAGTGATTATAAATCAAAATATTTTATTGAAACCACATAATATATATATCTATACGTTTTTGATTTGTATTTTTTTTTTTTTTTATGTTTCCTAGATCCGATTTCCTTATTTTAATTGATTGTAATAAGGAAATTGAATCTAGGTTATAACAAAAAGTTTGCGGTTATATTATAAAATGGTTTAATAATTTAAAATATGATATTTGTTCTAACTCATAAAATTTAAATTACTAGGAAATCTTTATGAGATATTATACAAACAATATACATATATGTATATGTACATATATGTATATCAAAAATTTATAAATAAATTACCCTTGAAAATAATAATATATGTATGTATATTCATAAATAATTGTAATTTAAATATTATTAAGAAGTATATAATATGTAATAAGAATTATATATATATATAGTTATTCTATACATTGACAATTCATGTAATAAAACCACAATTAAAAAGAAATTAATTTAAATTACTTCCTTTAATAAGTATATAGATTTCAGTAGAATTTTAATATTTTCTTTTTAATCTTATGTAATTGTTTTATATAAACATATATAAATACATATATATATATATATAAATATATGTACGATTAATGAATAATTAAATAGCAATAATTGTATATTGTATAACTAATATACTACTAAAAAAAATGTAACCAATTTAGCATTTTTCTGAGAAATATGGCAAGAATTATTTATTTTTGGCAGGCAAAAAATTTTAAAATCTTATCGGTATTTTTTTTTAGCGCAGGGTTTTGTATAATGGACTAAGTTACAATTAAATAATTGCGAGTTCAAACTGAAAATACTTCGACGTTTTGGTCGAAAGTTTTTTTAATTATACAGATTCTAGCAATGACTATCCATAGAAGTAATATTTCTGCTAGCATTACCATTATAATAAAATATAATATATAAAATGCTGAATTCAATATAGCGAATTCAAATAGAAATGTTAAATAACTTTATATTTAATTTAAGTACAAAAACTTATTGTTATGGAAAATATAAAATACAACCAAAAACTATAAATAATTAAAAAAAATATATGTATATAGGTATAGACAATGAGAATGATCATTTAGATGATCTTACAGCTGATAAAATAAATAATCTCAATTATATTGATATATTTAGCTAATGTTTAAGATTAGATTAGGATAAGATTTTGATATGAATTTCATATAGAAATCATTTGTAAAAAATATTTTAGCAGTAAATTAAAAATTTTTTTAGCTAAAAAATAAAAATTTAGCAAGATTTCAAAATATATTTACTGGTCACTTTAAAACTATTTCAATTTACCGTTATTTTAATAAAAATATGTATTCGAAAAAAAAAAACAGAAAGTTTAAATCTAAAACCAAAATTTACTAGGTTTTTCTATCTTTTGAGACACTTAACGAAAATTTTTACTAATTTCTGTAAATACACCTGTAAAAAAAAATAGCCCAGTAACTCATAATGTCCTAAAAGAATAATAAATGATTGCTTTTGATTTCAAAAATGAAATATGTATGTATGTACATAAGTACAAGCAAATTGGATAATTAGAATTTTATAATTTTGATTTTTTTTTTTTTTTTTTTGTTTTATTCTCATTTTTCATTGAAACTTTTTATGATTTTCTTGTATAATATTATAATCTTTTGCAAATCAACACACAATTTGTATAAATGTATAGATATTATGTATATTTTTAATTTACTTTTCAATTTTTAATATTCTTCCTTTATTTTTTCAGTCACGTTATTATATTATAACAGAATGAATGCAACTTAGAACATTGAAAATCAAAAGAATTAAAATGCACGCTTTTAGTTATTTAATTTTTGTTTTTTTTTTGTTTTTTTTTTACTTCTAAAGTCTGGTCTTATTTTAAAAATCAGACACGGTTGACCGAAATAATTGAAATCAGCATTAACAATACAAATATACCAACATATATATATATGTGTATAATATATATGTGTTCTGCATATATAATATAAATATATTTTGTTTAGTTATAAAATTATTTTTAATTATTTTTTTGTTGTTTTTATTATTATATCTTTTTTATTTTATAACTTTTCAGTTTTATTTATTTTTTTTTTTATTATTTATTCTTTTCAGTTTTCTTACATATATAAAAATATAATAATTAAAATTTATAGAATAACGTTTATTTTCAATGTGCAAGTTTAATCTTACTGCACATAAGCAGATAAATAATTACATATAAATCGAGATTTTTTAATATACTCCGTTATAATATAACATTAAATAAAATAATGTACGTCCGATCACCACAGTGATTTTAACTCAACTAAGAAAAAATTTCAGCAGTTTTTTGTTGCAAGTACATTTTCTAGATAATCGGTGGTAACTTGGTAGTTTTGTATGTAAACCAAATAAGAAATGAATGAATGAGTGAGTGAGAAAGAAGCTTTCTTCTTTCTAAGCTTTCTTTAGAAATTCTGTTTTTTTTTTTTTTTTTTGTTTTTGTGTTTATTTTTTTTTTTTTAAATCGCATTGAAGTTGGGTTTCATCACTTTTTTAAGAAATGCTGGCAGTAAGTTTTTGTTTTTTTTTTTGTTTTGCAAAAAAAAAAAAAAACAACACCCACGCTGTGAACAATATATTTTGATATAAAAAAAAAACTCTACATAAGGTTTTAAAAATGTAAAGAATAATTTTTGTAAAGAAGAGAATATTCTACCCTTTCTAATATTTAAGACAAGTGAATGGATTCAATGAATGAACAGTTATTTGAGAAATTCGTTTAACTGAATTACAATGCCTCAATTTAAAAATATTAAACTATAGTAGTAATATATTGAAGGTAACTAGTATTTTGTTTGCAGTAACTAACGTGTTAATTGAATATTGATTTTTGTGGAATCAACAGTATATAGAATAAAATGTACATTTGGTGAAATTTAAAAAAAAAAATATGAATGTTTTTGCTCATTATAAAAATACTTATTTTGCTAGACTAGAAGATGCTATATATACTATACTGCATATTGTAACTGACTGATCATCACATAGTAATAATTTATTCTATAATACTAATAATAATACCTGAAATAGTTGGAGCTGCCTTAAATTATTACCTCATGCAGGAATGTACTATGTCCTACTGACTGTTGTAACTGTTGATGACTTATAAATAATCACTCATAGTCAAATAGTAATAATTAAAAGTGTATTCGTTGCTGTTCCCAATTTCAAGTTTTAGTATCCCTGTCCTATATCCTTCCTATCTCTATTCCCTAATTAATGCATTGTCTTAGCAGTTAGGGTTTAACCTCATCATATTAGCTAGAGGAGGAAGGTAGCTTTAATCAGTAAGAATTTATATAACACTATCAAGGAGATGAAAGATTCCTACTTAGGAAAAAAGATATTTTTTTTTTTTGCGATAAATTTAATCCAAAATTAATAAATTGATTGGAGAAAATTATTTAATATTAATTTTTTAGATTAAATGAAGAATTAAAAATTTCTTTTGGTTTTTTTTCTGAAATTTGTAGAGTTTATATATGTATATAGAACGTGTTTTAAAAGGTTATTTTCATTTGATTAAAATAATTTAAATCTTAACAATTTTTTACCTAATGGGACAGTCGTTAGAGTGCATAAAAAAATTCTATATAGAAAATGTGAAAAACTTTTTGAATCTTATTAAACTATCATTCATTCATCATTTGCTTTAAATTTATCGATTACAATTTAAGCAATTCTCTATATGTATATATAAAAAATCATGCTTTGGCCTATGTAAAATAATTAAATACGACATTCTTAAAATAGAATCCCAATATTACCTTTAATTCATATAACATTATTCATCATATTCTTCCCCATTATCTTTGTATATCTTCCCTCTTGGTTCTGCATGCATCTAGTATACTTCAGAAATATTTCTTATGCTTAATAGCATAACGTTTAACGTATAGGTATAGGTTTAACAATAGGTACCAAAAATATAACACTCTATATTTGTATCAATTTTTTAGTAGTAATAACTTTATCAATAATATCATAAATAGCATAATAAAAATGATTCTAATATTAATAAAGCGGTTCAATACTGTTTTTTTTTTATTTAAATTTTATTTTTATTAATTCAATAGTATGTATATATATATATATTTACTCTTAAAATCCCTATGTAGAATATATATGCAATGGTTAAAAATTTTTGTCGGTAAATAAATCTAGTCATCTTTATAAAAGATGAAAACCATTCTAATTCAATGGTTTTACAAATCATTAAGAAATTCATTTATTTGTTAAATTCAAGTTCAAAACTTTTAAATAATAAATAAAATATTAAAAGAACACGCAAAGATTTCCATTACTAGAACTTAAATTTTAAAAAAGATAATAATAAATTCATAATGTGGTTTTGACGTCTTCAACTACCACAGGTTTTTAATTATTATTATTTTTTTTTTTTTTTTTGTTTTTATTACCTATACTGCAGTCTGCAGACATGGTCTAAAATACATATCTTATATTTTAAATTTAATAAATAAATTATTATATATATTTATATTTATATGCATATACATATATTTAATATATGTACATCTATATTTATACTTATTCTTCATCTTTTTTTAAGTTTATTCAATTACTAATTTATCTATACATTACCATAATTTTTCGTTGTATAAAAAAGGCAGTACACAAAATGAATAAACAAAACAGAACTCAGATTTGTATAAATACATAATATTAAATGTAGTTATTTATATTTACATAGAATATGTACATATATTTATATATAGACTTTGAATATAGACAAACAAGAATAATCAATTTATATATTTGCGTGCAAGAAAGTAATCATTCCTTCACCGAGGTATAGATTTTACAATAAAATACAATACCAGAATTAACAAAATTGATTTTATCTCATTGACGTATCGTTAACACAATTATCTTTTATCCTTTTGATCAATTTGAATTTTTATTTTTCCTTTAAATGTCACTATTGTCGACAGATCGATGATTGCTTTGATCGTTCATGTTGAAAAAATAAAAGTTCTATCAGTTTCGATGATCAATTGATTGATTTCTATATAAATAATTATATATTTTGATGAATATATTATATATTTGTTATATCTATATGATAAACTATATACTATATAATAAAAAAAAAATTTTAGATAAATATTACGATATTAAAATATATTATGTATGTACTTGCAAATTAAAGGATCATATTGTAATCATATAAGATTTAGTTCTAAAAAAAGATAGTCGGTATAAGATCTTATATTTGGATATCGTGATGAAAATTAAAAGTACTCATATAAACTCAGTACTTGTATTGACTTATATACTTGTATATAATATACTTATATAAATAATAATATATAACATATTATTATTTTAAAATAGAATTTTATGTACAATAGATTCCAATTAACTGTTATAAGTCTATCGGTTTACTGCAATTACATGTTGGGAACAATGATTTTTAGATATAATTTTTTTTTTTTAAATTCATTTCTATATGTTATATGACAGTCATATAAATGTGTAATTGGATCATTACATGTACATAATAATGCGTTGGCGAATGCATCGAAATATGCATTTAAATGTAGAATGGCTGCATATGAAATAAACGCGAAATTTTATTTTACATTTAAAAAAATATATTATTATATTTTATTATGCAAACAAAAAGATCACCCAGCGTTATATTGTAGCTGCCCAGTGTTATTTTTATTACATTATATTCTGGGATTTTTTAAAATTTTACAAGTAAAATTATTCAAATATAATTATTAGTATTAAAATAAAAATTGTAGATTATTATTTTAAATTTATGTAGCACTGCTGGTACTATATTAAATAAAAATTAGATTTAAATATTAATTGCATGATTGCACTATCTTGCAAAATTCAATTTAATTAGTTCCTTTGCAATAAAATTTATACATATGTATATGTACATATTAAACTTTTATGCTTTGCAACATGAATAAATTATTTCAGATATCTCATACATAAATACGCACATGCATATGACTGACATATTATTATTTTCCTAATCTAATCGTACGAAAAATTCTAAAACTTATCTATTAATAATATTAATTTGATTTATTTATTTTTTTTTATATGAGTTGTATATTTAAATTAAAAATTATGTGCTAATATGTTTTTTATGGTATATGTGAAATGGATGTGGACACATACACAGTAAATTAACAGCTAATACAAATAATATTATTAATTTTATTAATTAGTACCAATATTTATTTTTTTTTATCACACAAACTTCTGTTAAGTTAAATATATATATTAAAGCAAAAGAAAACTTCGCTAAAGGTATAAGTTTGATTAACCCCCCGGTTTGAGGAAAAGAATATATGTACAATAATTTCCTAGGAAAACATTTTCTCAGTCGACATTATATTTGAACACCTATACAATTTCTTGAAATAGTGTCTCGAATTCGAACTTTTTAGTAAATCTTATTTATTTATATATATATTAGTAAAGTATGTATATTTATATCAGTAAACTTTTGTATATAAGTAAAAACTCATGCACTTAAATAAATTATTAAAACCGCCATTTTGTAACCAATTCGAGAACCGGTGTATCATTTTTGATTGCTGACAGATCGATGATCGTCATTAACGTTCTTATTATTGAAAAAATAAAAGTTCAATCAAATTTTATGATCAAACACATACCTAATTCTTAATAAAAGTAAAGAATTGAAAATTTAAGAGGGAGTTACCTCAAATTCGAATTAACAAAATTATAGAACCTCGAATTATATAATCCACTCTAAAACTCCTTCTTCTTATAGAAGATTTTTGTCTCTGATAGATTTCAAAATTCTAACGAAAAGCATGCTGCAGACTATGAAGGAACGAAAATCTTGCAAAATTTTGTCTTCATATAACGGTAAATTTAAATATTGAATTGCACAAAATTATATAATTTTGATATTGATTTATAAAACTAAACAAATTGTCCTGCATCTTAAAGGATGTAAATATATAAAACAGTTGTTCTACAACATAAATTTTCTAAGAGATCTATATCAGTGGTTAAAATTTTATTGTTCAATCTTAAATGGTGTAGAAATTTTGAAAACAGAAGACTGAAGGGCCGACTGAATGAAATTAAAAATAAAATTTTTTTTAATAGATTTAAGCACATTTCTTAAACATTCAACGTTAAAAAATGAGGGTAAGGATATTTATATTTACTAATCATTTATTTTACCCGGCATCTTATTTTGTGAATATGGCAAAAACAAATGTAAACATATTAACTATAGTTGTGCAAGAAAAACTACTGCTTCAAATTAAACAATATAAAAAAATACTATTTTTTTTTTTTTTTTTTTTTGAAAAATTACGATAATTATTTTTTAATGCGTTAATATTAAACCAAAATATGATTACATTTCAGGTTTTTTAGAGTATAAATTGATATAAATTATTAAATAAAAAAGTTTAAATGCATTTTTAAAACTTTTTAAATACACTTTAATCATATACACTTAAGCGGTATTATTTTTAAAATATAACCAATCAAAAATCCCGTAAATATAGTTTTATTTTATTTCTTTTTTTTTCACCTTTAATTGCAACCAATTGTAAAGTCAAAAATATTAAATTTTAATTAAGAAGATTGAATGTTCTTATAATTGAGGTACAAAGAATTTCCATTTTCACTTTGATTCATCATTGACTTCAATTATAAAAAAAAAAAAAAATCATAAATAAATAACGAAAATGTTGAGAAAAAAACAAAAAAAAAAAAAATAAAAATAGTTGCGCCAAGAGAAAATAATCTTTAAGAATATTAAACTATAGCCATGTTTAATTTTTCTTTATTAAATTATTGAAGTTAAAAACCTTGAAAGATTAAAGAATAGAAAAAAAAGGAAAAATATATGATAAACTATATATGTATACATTATAATCAATATAATATATACATCGAATTATCAATGACTGAACAACTAAAAATATTGCATCTAGTCTTTATTATATAATGAAAATTATCTGTAATTTTCTTTATTTCAAGAATAGAAATTGATTGCAATCTTTATCGGTTTTAGAATTAAATTATAACTTAGCTTAATCATAGTATCTGTATGATTAAATTATACTTTTATATTTAAGAGTTACCAGATGATTAAGTTACCAGATTGAAAATATATTGTATTACATTCTTTTCACTTCAAATTTGTCCATTCGCCTTTTTCGTCATATTTTTAGAAATTTAAGAAATTTAGCATTTTTTTATTTCAAAATGCGTAAAAAAAGACGGATTGAAAAATTTAGGCGGATTTGATTTTGAAAAAGGACAAGTTGAAAATATTAAAGATTTAAGAAGGAAACTTTTCTTTTCTTTTTTTTCATTATTATGTGTTCCATATATGTACATATATATATATATATATATATATATTTATATGTTAAGAGAAAACAGTTCAATTTTATGTTGTAAACGCACTGAAGGTACAGTTTTTTATCTTACCTGTTGCAGAACAACTTATTTTCTTGCAGCGCTGGAAAACACTAAAAGACAACAAGAAGAATTGCTAAAAATTTTCTTAACCAACTAAAATTCATTTAAATCAAAAAATATTGGTCTGATTATTTTTAGGTTTATAACAGTTTCCTATAGTTTATGGCTGTGTATCAATATCAAAAGAATGTTAGGAGGTTTAGAGAAAATATTTTTGAAAATCATATAATGCATGTATATGCATGTATGTGAGCAGAAAAAGTTATAACTTTAAGCAAAAGTATGTTGCAAAATAGTTCAGAAAAAGCAATATAATATTTCAAAAGTATAATATAACCCATAAGCTGTGTTATAGTATCTGGATTTGTATTATGCCCAGAGTTGAGTACCTGTAAAATTAACTAAAAGCATGCTTTTTCAAAGAGTTGGTTTGAAAAGGAATGACTCTGATATTCTGGTTGACACTGTTTGGATTCTTGTTTAGATATGTGAAATATACCAATATATGTTTCAATTCATAAGGAACTGTTTCAAAAAATTAGAAATGATATTTCGGAATGCTAATTTTGATGCAATATGTTATCTAGTTATAGGGTAGGGAAAGGATATACTCAAAGTCAAAAACATTTTCAAAAATTTGTTGTAACATTTTTGTTGTATATTTAACTATTATCTGCTATTATCATAACATATTAAAATTCGTTTCAGATATTTCAGATAATTTATATAAAAGTTTGTCGATCCGATAGCTTTGAAAAAAATAACTTAATAACAAATATGTTCAATAAGTTTTAAAAGTTGGTTTAAAGGAGGCTTGAGTAAAATAATAAAAAATTTAAATATTTTCTGAATTTAATTTTCAATATAGAGAATTTGGCATGATTTTCTTACGTCTTGTTAGTATTTTTGGTAATAAAAGAATGTGTTAATTTTATAACTGCTTTTAATAACATAAATGATTTTCAAAAATTGGTTTAATAACTTCGAACTCAGTTTTTAGTGTGGAAACGTGCTGATCTTTAAAAAAAATCATCAATTACGGACGAAATGAAATTTAAATCGAAAAATTATTGAATATATAATCATTGAATCATAAAATATATTTTTAATAAGTTTTTAGTATAGATGAAAATTAAGTAAATATATATATATATATATATATATATAAGTAATATATATATAATTGTGAATTTTTTATGTTCCACAATTAAATATTACACAGAAAATTCTATCATACCAAGAACTGTTTCTACCTCAAAACATTTTTAAATTTATAAGATATAAATAATTAAAAAAATAATCAAAAGTTTAAATGTCAGTGATACCAACATAACAATTTAAATATTTCATTAAACAAAAAAATTAAAGTAATATTTGGTTTTGTTAGTATTCAAAACTTATGCTAATTATTTTTGATAAATTTAATAATATTTTTAATTTTATCTTGTTTTGTTCTCCAATTATTTTTTTTTTTGAGATTTCTAAATTTCTTAAGATATTGAATTTTTGCTTAATTTAGTTTTCATATCTACAAAGAGAGTGAACCACCAATTGTACTAAAAGTATGATAAAGTTTTTGATACGAAAATGTAGGTGACTCTGTCAATAATACAAAATTAAATATTACATTTTTTTTTTCAAGTAATAAAATAAATTTCATAAAAGATGTAGATTGTAGAACAGAAACAGAATAGGTAAAAAAGCAAGAACTTACCAAACTTAATGAAAGCTTCTTTCAAGACGAGAAATTTAATTATTAAATGTAAAAAGAATATATAATTACTGCAATAAAGAGACAGGCAAAACCAGTTCGAAGGAAATATTAATAAAATACTTCTCCATAATCTTTGATCTTCATTTAAGACAGTAAAGAATTGTACCCTTTATAGCTGTTAAATATATTCGATTAACCAGATTTAACCTTAGATATATTTAATTATAAAGAAAAAATTAACATATGTACTTGTGTCAAAAGCGCCATAAATTTATGCAAATAAAAAATCTTTAGATTAATAAAAAAAAAAAATCATAATAAACATAAAATTTCAAAGTAAAAAAAATATATTTTGAATTTATGTCATTTATTTATTAAAAATAAAAACTTCAAAAATATTTTTAGTATGTAATTGGTATTTTGTAAAACAACGTTAATTGAAAATGGATCGTTTAAAAAATAAACTTTTGTTTAATAAAAAAGAGCAAATTGAAGTTCTACTTAACTCAAATAGTATTTGGCTAAATTCTCTGTAAGTTGTAAAATTATAAAACAATATTTTTCCATTATATTTTTAGCGTTAATTTATCGAGTTTAGTTTTGTTTTTCAACATCCAAAGTTTAAAATTAAATGTGCTTAAATATGTACATACTACATATGTATATGATAAATTACAATAGAAGAAATGTTTATTTCACAAAGTTTTTTGACATTCCGCTATGATTGTATATTGTATGCAAATGTTTTAATTTTATTTTCTTATTTAAAGATAACAGATTTTTCTAATAAATAATAAATTAATTTGTAAATTTTGAAAAATATTATGTATAATGGAATTATAATGTAAACGTTTAATTTTAAGATTTAATTTTAACTATACATAGTTTAAATACAAAATTAAATTGTATTGTGAATATTCAGTTATTTCAGTTTAACTTAAATCAAATTCACTAAAATAATTTAATTAAATTGTTAAAATATTTTCACTCAATTTTGTAGATTATGTTAATTTTTTTTTTTTTGCTTAACCATATATTACTAATAATAATTAATATTTTTTTGTTTTAATATATTATTAAATATTAAGTAAAGTTTTAAACAATAAACTAAATATTATATAGTTTAATATAGTTTTTAAATGGGAAATTGTTTAGAAAATGAATGAATTTCAATTCATTCTATATAATACGAGTGCTTTTAATTTAAATTCAATTAGATCCAATATATATGATGTCAATTATGGTGACTATCTAAGAATTTTTAATGTTAATATAAGCAGTGAGCACACATGACAATTGGCGCTGGTGTAGTATTTGTGTAGAAAATGTATCAATTATCTGTCATTTTTATTTCTTGGGCTGGTAGACTTTTATTATTGTTATGATTATTATTAAAATATTTAATAATAAATAATTTTTGAAAGAGTGAAGTCATAGTGAAGTTGTGTTAAAAAATATTGGAAAAATACTATAATAAAATAAATAATATATACTAAAATTTTTATTCAATTGATAATTTAATCAAATTTACTTCCGTGTTAAAAAAAACAAATAGAAATTTTTTATATAAATTCAACAAAAATATAACAGTAAAATCTAGTTTTTATAAGAATTAAAAGTTTGAAACTTTATGCAAATTTATATTAAAAATATTTTAAAATAATCAATTAATTGGACATAATTTGTTACCATGTGCTTTTAACTATAAATGTTTGGCGCAAAAAAGTTATAAATAAACAAAATTACCTCAGCATAAGTATATGCTTGTACAAATATACATACATACATATTTATCATAGAAAGAAAATTATTGCTACAGTTATTTATATATACAAAAAGAAATCAAATAAATATGCGTTCAAGGTGTATATATAATATATTTTTTTCTTTAATTTATATACTGAAATTTTTTATTTAATTTTCTTTTTTATTTTTAGAAAAATTTATGTGTTGATAGCTTCTGTTTTGGTATTTCTTAATCTGGTTAATAATTCTAATGGATCAATTTTAGATTGGATATGGCCTGATAGAAATGGTTAGTAATAATATAAAGTTTTCTATACATTATAAGGTATTCGTTTAAAAAGAAAGATTTTGTAGAATGGTAAAAGGTATATTTGGTATGATAATGTTTCCCGGAATGTTCATTGTAACCTTGATTTAGGCATTTCATTTTTTAAGTATCTAATTTTTTTGCTTACATATTAATTTTGTAAAAATTAAGCAAAATAGATTATATTGCAAAAGTTTTTAATAAATTATTAATTTAATTTTGAATTAATAAATATTGTATCTGAAGTTCCCTTTAATTAATCGTTTGGATTGAGCAAAACTGATTTAAAACTAACGAACGTCATACGGTTCACATACGTAATTTCATTAAGTTCAGTATTCAAGATAATAAATTTTAAGAACTATATTTATTATTTATGTTGATTTTAAATTGCTTGGCTACCTTAATTTAAACAAAATTAATTATTATGCTATAATATATATTGCAATTATATATTTCTACTGTTATTGTAGCACTATCAATTTCTATCTATAGAGTTATTTAAAAGAGTACATATGAAACTTACGCAAAAGTATGTAAAAATAAAACAATTCTTAATTTTGAGTTGAAAAATGAAATTTTTGAATTAACATCCATAATGTTTGTTCAAGATAAATAGAATTATAATAGAAAAAAAATTAATTTATTGTAATGGCTTTTTTTTTTTTAATATAATTCGTAATACATGTAAACAATTTACTCCTTATTGTCTCTGTTGGAATTTAATATTTATAGTATAAAAATTGTAATTGAAATTGCTGATATTGGTGAATGTTTTGTCATATCGATTTAAATTCAATAATCTAAATTTCATTAATTGGTTTTTGTTAAATACATTTCAGTTCAAAATTACCGGACAGATATTGAGCACAGTGATTCTTCATTACCCGTTATTCCATTTGAATTTAGTGAAACCAATGATCGATTCATTATGGATATGTCTAAAGTGCTTGGAATACGTCTGTCCGATTTGGATTTTTGCCAACAGAGAGTAAGGAAAATAAAACAAAGATTTTTTTGCACATTTTATTAATTTTTTTTTTTGTTGTTTTTTACCTACATTATATTTTTCTACATACATTATTTATGTTTATTTATAATATATGTTTACTTTTTTCACATTTTTCATAAACACAATGAACAAATCTCGTGACCATTAAATTATTTTTATTTTTTTCATCATCACAAAGTGTGACTAATTTTTTACGTTTTCCTTCAAGGTCATTTTATCATTGAAAAGTTCATGCAATACGCTATCCGATGAAGAACTCGGAAAATTAGCAATTGCTTTAATGAATTGCCAACATATTGTTGAAAAACGTGAAACAATAGATTGTTCTGCAAAAGTTTCTCTGGCAGACTGTATATCACAGATGAGTGATGATATGAAGGCAGCTTATGGTCATGTTTTAGGGAGAACTAAATCAGTATGTTTAGCCATACGACAGGATCAATTTCGGGGAATGACGGAAATTACGATAAATAAATTAATGGCACAAGTTGATCGTTTAAGAACATCGCAAAGCCAACTAGAAAGAGCTACATTAGGTTCAATTGATGAAATGACAAATGGTCAATTAAAACTTCTTGACAAACAAAATGAATTATTAAAGTTAGCTGACGTCCAAAAAATTTCAGTTGAAGCGAATTTAAGGGAAATGTTAAAAGAAAAAGCTACTTTAAGAAGTGGACATGCTGACTTAAATTTATTTATTGGAAAATTAAAAACCAAAATTGGCAAGTCCCTTAACCAACATCTATTTTTTTTCCACATTTAGTGTTTGTCTTTTCTTCAACAATTTTGCAATTATTAATAACACTTTTTCTGAATCAAATACAAAATATATTCTTTTATGTTTTTTTTTTTCTTTTTATTTCTAGAGGAGGGATTAAGTAACCTTAATGAACAAAATAGTGAAACTAAACAAGTTTTTAAAGATCTTTTTGATGATTTAGGACAAATAAATGAAATCTCAAATAAAATATCACAACGTTTATTGGATATTGATAAAATTGCAATTGAGCATGGAAAGAGTACAAACGTGAATTTTGAAGGAACAATTCAAAAACTAAGGGAAGCAAATGAAATTGTTCAAAACTTTTCAAATCAAATTAATGCTCTTAAACAAGATTTTCATTCTAAAATACAATGGATGGAGCCACTTTTAGGAACTGGAGATGTTTTCACTTATCGTTGTAATGTAATTTTCGTTCATATATTATATCTTCTTTTGGGAATGTTATGTTTAGTATTTATCAATGCTGCAGTAATAAGTCGTTTTTTGTTACTTGGAATTATTTTAATCAGCTTGCTTTTTACTTTAAATGAAATAATATCTTTGAATTTAATTTCTCTGTTACAAATATTAATTGCACTTGTTGTTATTAACTTCTTCAACAAAATCAATAATGATTTTGATTTAATAAAAAGGATTATTAAATATTTCACATTGAAACCAATTAAAGATACTTCACCAAAAGAAATTCAAATACCTGTTCATATTGAAAAAAATGGATATAAAACACCTAACTTCATATCAGAATATAATAATAATAATAATGAGTATGATGATGAAAGAGAAGAAATTACAATAAATCAATCTAGATCTTTTACATCCCTTGGTCAAAGTAGACCAAGTCTTCGTTTAATTTCATCTGAACTTGATAAAAATTCAAATTATAGTCGTAGTTCAACACCCCATGATCATGATGAATTTTCTCAATATGATTTAGGGCGATGTAAAGCGATAACTCGTAACGGATCTCGATGTCAATTAATGACTCCTTCTAGTTGTACTAATTTTTGTCGTATACATGAACGTTCTTCTAGAGAACGTTAAATATTGATTTAATTTATTATAGAAATTGTATTTTGTCAATGTTAATAGGGTTTTATATAGTTATAACTTATTTTTTATAAAAATGTGTTAAAACAAAAGCAAATTGTATGTTTTAAATTACTGATTTTTACTAAAATGATTAGATTATAATAATAATAGTCTTTTATATTGAGTTTAAAACTTTTTTGCTATTTTAAATAAATTAAGATGTATACGAACAAAACATTTTTATTTTAGTACTTAAATTGCTTTTTTATGTTTTCTTCATTTTATTTTTTGAATGTATTTTATTTGCTCAAACTAAGTTAAATTTATTAGTGTTTTTTTTTTTAGTTTTAGCATAATTTAGTTTAAATTAAAGGTGTCAATAAAATTTCTTTAAAAAATAAAAATTTATGTTAAGGTGCTAAATCAAATTGTTTAATTTATTTTAAAAATTCTATTGGTTAAAAATATTGTATGTAAATTCTTGGCAAAAAATAAAAACTCATTAGAAAATAAATAAATTTCTTGTGTTTTTTAAATTTCTTTTTAAAAATATTAATATTTTAAATACAAAAAGTATTCTAATTTTAATTATTTATACAAAATATAGGAAGATTTAATTTTTAAGAAAAGTAGTGCTGTTTTGTTACTTCCAACAATTTTAATACCAATTTATAAACTGGAAAGATAATATTTTTGTCAAAAAAAGTGAAATTGAGAATAAATCGGAGACTAAGTTACAAAATATTTTCTCTAAACGTAGTGTTGGTAGTTGCTGGAATGTAAAAGATGGGGTTATATAATAGGTTGCAAATAAACAGAAGTTAGATTATTTCTGTAAAGAAAATAACATAAAATAACTAATAATTACAATTACTTGTACCTCAACGACATTTTATACTTGAATAATTTTTTTTATAATACTAAATTGAGTAATAATTTAATTAGTTGAGTATATTTTACAATTTAATTCTATAGGAAATAAAAGCTTGCATAGTCATGTAGTATATACCTATTTTATGGATTTTCTAATATACAATAATATGTTGAATAATATCATAATATACCTATTTTTATACATTAGTTAAATTGATATTGAAAGTTTTTAAATTACTTTCTCTATTATTACATTATTACCTACTGATAAAAGGTAATTTAAAATAACTAATAATATTGTATGTATAAAAATAACTAAGTAATCAATACATATTGATTTCGATACCACAATAAAAAATTATCTCTTGAAAAAATAAATTTTAGTTTTTAGTTATAGAAATCTACAGAGTGTTTCACATGTGAAACATTGTAATAGAGTTCATCTTTATTTATGTTTTTTATGGTCCTGTTACATAACATACCGTTTATAAAATCGTGTTTTATTAAAACTATAACAGTCACTATTTAAAATGTAATTTTTTTTAATTTGGTTTTTTTTTTCCGGTTGTTAGTACCCAACACAATCCCTCATTCACAATCTTAAAACAGAAAATTCAAAACACTTAACAGTATAGTTATTATTTACAAAATACCCAATTGTGAAATCTCATTCTCGCGCATTAAATTATTACTCAAGGTAAGCTGATTTCCTAAAAAGAATAATATTGAACAAAAATATTTTATTTAAAATAAAATTATTTAATTTCAAAATAGGTGTTGAGTTTTAATTATTCCAACTACAAAAATTTTACTAATTCAAATCTCGCATATACATATGTATATATACTTACATACATACAATATATTGTACAATGTTTACATTTTCTGTAAAAAGCTTATAACCGCTGATTTTGTAACCAACTATTTAATATAAAATTCCTCATGATTATTACGATAAAATTGGAGAATTTAAAAGCAGTTAGAGTAACCTATCCTTAAAAAGGACACCTTTAAAAAAATGACATTTTAAACAACAGAATTTTAAAATTTCGAGATAATGGTAAGCAGTTTTTCTTTACGACCCCGTATTTTTATATGATCAGATATTAGGTGTTAAAAATTAAATAACTTTTTATTTTATTTGCTAATTAATAGTAGAATCCTTGTTAAGAAGAGTTCAAAAATATAAAATTCTTTAGTTCATTTTTATGACATTAATAGGTTTTTAAGTTTTTATATGTATGTAGCTTCAGTTTCTTCTTAAAATATTTATTGCGAAGTTGGAAAAAAACAGGGACAAATTTTATTTTGGATAATGTATATACATAGTATATATGTATATACATATATACCGATATACGTATATATGTATATAAGTATATACATAAAATATATGTATATACACTATGCAGGTATACTATAAATTTATAATTATATATTTAATATTTAAGCTACAAATACAATTTTTTATATTCAAATAAACTTAAGCTTTAACTTAAATTACTAAAAAACACCCTATAAGTACACTCTAGCAACTACTTGTCTATTCTTATATTACAAATAATGTATAGTCTAATAAATAATATTTTGATTATCAATTTTTGCTTGCACATTACATTCTGATCAAAGGGTTGGTAAAATGAACAGCATTAATGTTATATACATATACAAACACAATACATATATGCATATACATACATAATAAGTATATAGTGAAGTCGTTTTTTGTTATAGATCTGTGTGGTGTCTGGCCATTAAAAAAATTGGATTAAAAATAATTTCTAATCTAAAGCGAGTCATATATTATATAATATTGTAATCGAAATATATATATGTACATTTTTAAAACATATGCACATACATATAATAGGTATATTCAATTGAAATTATTTAACTTGCTCTTGAATTTTATTAAATTTTTTTTTCACAGGCTTATAATTATGATATGCAAATGTAAGAATTTAAAATTTTATAAATTTTAATAAATTTTAATAAATATAAAATTTAAAATATAAAATTTTAATAAATTCTTAAAACAAATTCTATATCGTTCTAATCAGATAAGGCCGGTACAATATTGAAAAGAAAATTCAAGAGTTCTTTTTAATTTAATGGATAAAATTTCATAAATTAAATTATTAATTAAATTTAGGTATTTTTTAAGCTAGCGCAAATAACAATGTACATATGTATGTTTATGTACATATATACAAGATTTGGCTCCAGTAATTGATATTGGGTACATTATATCAAAAATTATAAAACGTACAATAATTAAAGATATAAAAATGTCTAAAATCTATGAAAAAAGTTACAGACCATTAATTAAAAATATACATATATAAAGATTACTAAAACAAGTTTCATATTTATAAGAAAGATGTTCAAGCTTTTATAATTTTCTCTAATATCAAAATTTAATTTTAAAATAATGGTAACCCGTTTTTTAACTTAATTGATAAAAACCTTCTGTCTCTTGTTAATAATAAACTAAGCAGTGAAATATTTCTAAATGTATAACAAAATTTGTGGTGGTGTCTTTGGGAAAAATAAAAAATGAAAATGTGTTGATGAATTTCAGCGGATCAATATGACTATTAATACCCTCCTATCCTATTCTTTTTAAAATTTGGCATTTTAATTTCTAAAGCTTGAGATTGCACTGTTGCTTGACGTTTTCAGATTGAAAAAATTTTTAGTAGAATTTTTCTAGCTTTAAGAGGTTAAAATCCTGCATTATCGATTAAACCAACTATTCCTGCAAATTATAAAAATATAATAATAATTATAGAATCTGATAACAAACATTTGGTATCGGTATTTAAGTATGAAGTTTTGTTTTACTAAAAAAACTTTATATTTGAGATATATTATAATTAACCGTTAAAAAGCTTAAGTTAAAAAAGATACATAATATACATGCATTATAATCACCCATATTTCAGAATAAAGAAATAAAGTGCACTATACATTCCATTCATACTTTCTTCTCTACTCTCCAAATCTGTCACAAATCTCTCGATCAAATAATCGATCTCTCCCCCTTAGAAATTATATAATGAAAACTTTCTTATAAAACTAAAATGATTAAAAACTTTAGAACTAGGTTTAATTATTACACCCATATCATATAATATGTATGTTAGATTTGTAATACGTGTCAACAAAAATTTGTCATTCATTGAATTAAGGTTCGAGTTATGGAGCTTTTAAGTTCGTTTGAATACAAAAAGTTAAATAACCATGCTAAATAGTTTATTATGCCAAAATAGAATTAAATATTCTATAGTTCGAATTTTATTTAGTAATAAAATTTTAATGATACATAATATAATATAACACAAGTTTAACATGATATGAGTATTAATGGATCCTGATTAGAAAATTGAAAATTTTAACAAATAAATAAATGCTTTAAATCACTTAAATTGTTACAGTACTTTACAGTCGATTCAACCACTAAAGGGCGAAGTGCCATAATCCTCGAAGTCATAATCCCCTAAAAAAATTTGGGTCTTTTGGCTCATTTGAAATGGGACATAATCCCCTAAAACTGTTTGGACTTTATGTCTCACCAGCATTGAGACATAAAGCCCTAAAATCGGTGGCTCATAAGCCCCTAATTAATTAGGGGATTATAACCCACTGCTAATTTGCCATAATGCCCTAATTGTATTTGCGCTTTGTGACCCACTGTTTGTGAGACATAATGCCCTAATTGTATTAGGGGTTTATGTCCCACTTCTAGTGAGTCAAAAAGCCAAATTTTTTTTGGGGGATTATGACAATCGTTATAATTATATTATGTTATAACTAATTAATACTAACTACTTCTTAAATTATTACCTAGTTCTTAATTAATTATCTAAATTAAAACCAGTTTTTAAAAATAAAATCTTAAATTTTAAATTATCTAAATTAAAACCAGTTTTTAAAAATAAAATCTTAAATTTTAAATTATCTAAATTAAAACCAGTTTTTGAAAATAAAAATTTGATATCATACAATAAACGCACAAGACTAGTGAGTATCTTAGGCGGGAGAATTTTGAAGTTGGATGTTGCCGTTTTCCAGAATATGTTTATATAATATGTATAATTATATAGTATATGCGGGAAATGCATCCATATTATGCAGAGAGTTTGAAGGTTTTACACAGATTTGGAACGAAATTTCTCCTTTTAAGAAAATAAGGCGGGAACAATGACATATGTATTTTCAAAATCGGAAATCAATACATAAGCAACTTTTCACTGAAATCTCTGTTCACCTTCCTTTTCGTCCCGTTAATTTCTACGCAGACACTGGCCTCACCAGTGCCGCGTCACGCCGCAAACTATAGTGTCGTAGCCGCGCCGCCCTCCCCTGGTCATAAACTGTGCAGTTTTGAATCAAATGTGGAAGTCCCTAATTTTTTTTTGGAGATTATGACTTCGGCGATTATAGCACGTCGCTATTATTTTGAAAAAAACTTCAATTATTGGGGGGTCATAAGAACCTAATTTTTTTGGGGGATTATGTCCAACTTTTAGTGAGTGAAAAGCTCCAAATTTTTTTGGGGGGTTATGACTTCGGGGATTATGACACGTCGCCCTACTAAAGACGTCTTGAAGTGTTTAATCGAATTTCTTTGTCTATGTGGGGAAACATTAAAAAAATATATTTCTTACACAATGAAATTCTGTATTTTAACTATGCATTTTATATTAAAAAATTTGTCTTAAAACAAGTTTTATTTTTATTTAAAAAGAAAAAAATAATTTTTATAGTGTTATACATGTGGTCATACTCTAATTTAAAAAAAAAAAAAAATGCTTTTCATAAATTTCTCTTAAGTATTTTCAATATATTTAACTTTTTATATTCTATGAAAATTTTTGTTTTTTTTTTTGTTTTCTTTTTATTATGACCTAATTGTAATAAAATTGCACAAATAACAGAAATATTTTGACCTACATGTTGATATAATAGTACATCTATTGTCTCTCCATCAATTATTCTCCTCATAAAAACAAAAATCAAAAAAAAAATCAAAATAAAAAAACAACTGAAGAAATCCTATATTTTAAGTGTAAATCTCTCTACTAGTGCATTTATTTGTTTAGATTTATAAATTTTTACGGTATAATATTGCAAAAATGCATTTTATATGTTTTATATTGTACATTTCGAAAAGGGCGAAGAATCATGCATTTACCTATTTATATACATTATAATTTATACTATATAGATATATATAGTATAAATATATATATACATAGTATAAATATATGTATATATGTATGCATTTGTGTTTATAATTTTATAATCTAAAAGAAAAAAAAAAAAAAAGACAAAAAGGATATGAATTATATATATATGAACTGGATTTGTTTCAGTTTCTGTTGCATGAATAAAACTGTTCACTTATGCGCACGTTTGTTTTTGTTTTTTTTTTTTTTTTTTTTCTGTTTCTGACAAAATTTCATATGCATTTTTTATTTCTTTTCTGAAAAACTTATAAAAAGTAAAATAGAAAAAATTTTCATTTTATAGGTCAAATACCCTTGGCCTGAAAACAAAATACACTACATTTATATGAAAAATAAAATGTACTTATAATAACAGATGCCTTAAAATTTAACGAATTTAACAAACCACAAATAAAACGGTTAATTAATTATGGATCTTCTCATCTACGTCTATAGTTGTAGATTGTAGAGTCTTTTGTTTTTATTTTTAAGAATTTAGTAACAATTTTAAAGCAATTTTAAAAAATTATGTAGCAGTATTCAACTGTAAAATCAAATGATTTCTTTTTTTTTTTTGTACAATCAATAAATAACGGGATTTAATAAAATAAAATAATGCATATCTCCGTTAAATTTTATCCTAAATTATCAATGATTTTTTTTTTATAACAAATGAACATATACATAATATATACAAACATATACCGGATGTACTTCACATTGAAGAAGATTGCAGTATAGAATTGTGTCAATGCACCAGAGGACCAAAATATACAGTTTATTTTATTTATTTATTTTTTGTTTTGTGTTTTTTTTTTTTTAATTTTGTCTCATCTAAATTAATATACAGTTGCTTTCTTGTGTGTAAAATTGTATAGACTTTGTATAGCACCACTAAATTAAAAAAACAAAAATCTATAAATTTATGTTTTAACATAAATTTTTATTACCCTCCCTATTAAATTGTTAAGAATTAATTTTGATTCATTTATGTACATACATACATACATACATACATAATTTAATGATATGATAAATTGCATTATATATGTATGTACAAAGGACATTGAAATTAAATGAAAAACGTTCTAAAAAATCTTTAATACTACATTTTTATAATGTTTTAGAGAAGAGGGAATTTTTTTTTTTTTTTATAATGACAAGTGTAGAGGAGGGCTTGTACAACACATAACGGGGAAGATATAACGAAATCAAAAAAAAAAAAAAAATTTAGGTTAACAATTTTTAATGTCTCTTTTGTGTTATAAGATGTTTTTCAGACATTAGATTTTCAATTCAATGTAATTTTTATATAACTATATAATATATATTATATTAAATATACGTATAATATGAATAAATTTGTATAAGGACATTTTTTTTTTGTGTTTTTGGTTTATTTTTGTTTTTTCTATTTTAGTGAGTGAGTGAAGAAAATTAAACAAAATATAAAGTAAAACTAAAGGTTTTTAAAGCAGTACATTTAAAAAAAAAACGATATAAAAAAAGTATTCTAAAAATACGATAAGTTTTGTATCAAAATTTTTCATTTTTTTTTTTTTGAGAATTCCTTTTTTTTTGTTTTTAGTGCATTTCGTTGCCACATAAATGTGAACAGGAAATTACACAGCCTTTCCTTTTTCAGGCGTGGCTGTAAATGTCGTAAGGGAGAATAATTCTTACGACGTGTGTGGGACTCGTTTTTGTAAGAAAAATTATAAAAAATTAAGAGATACTTTATAGAATTTTAAGAAAATTTATAATTTAGAAAAGCTGTTTATTCATATAAAAATGTGTATCTATTATTTTTAAATCTGGTCTAAAAAATTTCGAACAGATATTTAAAAAAATTAATAGACATACAGGATATAATACTTGTAGGATAGCAAAAGGAAGAAATAGAATTGATATTGTGGCATGTGGGACGGACTGAAGATACGAAACTAATAATCACATTTTTGTTTGAAAATGTTTTGCAAATTAAATTGAATACAAGATAATTGTATAAAATAGTCTTAAAATAATATATGGGAAAACTCAAATTAGTATTATACATATTTGTAAACGTTAAAATATAAGCGAATTTTATCTATTTAAAATATATGTATAGTTAAATAATAAATATTTTTCTTCTTAATGTCCTTTAAAAAATGTCTGTATAAAAACTGAAATATTTGTAATACCTATGTAGTAAGATGAACATTGTTATAACAATAATTAAGTTTGTTAAAAATGAATAAAGGTAATATTATATCTATAGAATACTGGGTTGACCATAAAATCTTTTAAAAAAAATACTGCAAAAAACATTCATGAAAAAAGTCCAGTGAAATTTAACAATCAATTTTTTTTATGTTATATTTTCTAATATATAATTTTATATCTCGCTAATCAAATTATTGAGCTTTGATTTCGAAGTCTAACTCTTATACCTTACTATCTCTAAAGTAGTCTTTTTTGTTTTTATCATTCTAATTCAATATTATAAAGTTGTTTTTAGCTAAACTTATATACATAATTTTTTTTTTTTTTGTTTATTCCCCTGGCCACATAAATGTTACAAGGAAATTACAGTCTTACAGAAAATTTCAGCCGTGGCTGTAAATGTTGTAATATGGGATTAGAACCCACATTCCCTCGGTATTTATAGCGTATTTCATACGCTCTTACCCAATATAGGACACCGAGGCCCTTATACATTTATTCGCATAGCTTTTTAATTTATTATACCAATTTTTATTATTTTTTTTTTATTTACTAATAATTTTTATTCAATTTATTATAATAAATTAATTTAAATTTTATTTTAACCTTAAATTTTCTTTTTATTTTGAATAAAATAAAAGTTTTTATATGAAAGTATAATTGAATTATTATATCGATTTTGTATAGGCATCACATCAATATTACATAATATCATAAATGCATAATATAGTAAATAAAGATAGGTAGGTAGGTAGGAACGGACTACAGATTCACATTTAGGCCAATTAAGTTCCGTTGTGATACTCTGAATCACTATTTCTTCTAATTAAACCATTGAGAGCTGCTTAAAACAGCACTGTAAATTGATTAAGTTCATCTCCGACATATTGAAAAGGTTATTTAAGGAGAGTTTCCTCAGAATTTTTTTTTCTTTTTAGAGCAAGAGCTGAGCATTCACGCAACAAGTGAAACATTAATTCCTCCTTCTTTTCATCTTTCCATCTTCTCGCAGAAGCCATATGAGGGAAGTCTTAGCCTTTCATCAATACATACTTAACTTATATCTTATACCTTAAAAAAAATAAAAATAAAATATATACCTATGAATACATTTTGAATTTTGAATTTGCAAAACTTTCTACAAATTTTCTTTTTTTTTTTTTTTTTGTATTTGTAAATATTTAGAAAATCAACGCTTGTTAGTTTTAAATGTTTACAAGATTTAAAAATTTTCATGTCTAACTATTAAATAAAATATCGTATGCCGCATATTATTTATTGTATTTGTATAGTATAATGCACGTGCTTCAACCACCTTTTCTTTTACTATAATCTGTATTCTATTGTAAAAATATACATAAAAATATGTATAAATGTAAATAAAAATATATACAAAATGAAAACATAAACAAAATATAATTTTCTCACATGTTAAAAAAAAAAAAAACAAAAAATAATAAAAATTTAATTCAAAATATCTACCACTTGCGCTGAAGAAGAAATTCCTCTAATTACAAAAAATTTTATATTTAATTTTTTACGATATACGGTAAAATTAACTTTTGTTTTTGTTTTGTTTTTTTTTACAATAAATATATGTATGTATATTGTATCTGTTTGTAGCTATATACTGGAGTTGGAGTCTAAATTAAATTGAACAATTACAAATTTTAAAATATATACCTACTTACATATGTATATGTATGTATTTCTTAAAACATTAACTTACATATGCATAAGTAAATAATTTCATTTTAATTTCATAAGAATAATCAAATCTTTAGTTCTTTTTAAGTTCTATTTTATAAAATAACAAAAACAAACAAAACAAAAAAAAAAAACAAAAGAAGAAATAAATTATAAGTTATGTGGAACTACAATGTGTCATACCTTTTACCTTTTCTTTTTCAATTAGGAAATTAACACTTAAAATTACGAAAAATTTCTTTCCATTCTACAAAAAAGAAAAAAAAAATTACGATAATAAAATGATTTAATACCTATAATTTATAAATGTTAGAATTTAACAGAATCTAATGTTATTATAGAATATAATATAATATGTATGTATGTAATATACTATTTATATACATATGGACGCGGTATATTATGCTATCTATAAGAAACTACATTAACATTAGAGATTTTCCAATGTGAAATTTTTTTTCCAATTGGAATCTGATGCGCAACTATAAACTGTCTATTTCTGTTCTAAACTTTAACTTGTATTTTTTTTTCCTTTTTTTTTTTTTTTTGTTTTTTACGATAAAACTTTGTATAAATGATTTTTCTTTCAGTGTTTTATTTTTACTCGATTAAATTTTCTTCAGTTCAGTTCGGAAATTCATAATTGTTAGATGATCGGTAAAAATAATGTCGCGTTCAAAATTTATGTATTTTGTTTTTTTTTCATTTTGTTAATTTAAAAGAAAAAAACTATTTAGATTTTATATTTAAAGATAAAATATGAAAAAGAAAAAAATAAATTAAAAATAAAAATTTTAAAAAATTTATTTTTCAAAATTAAATTTGTGATTTTATGGTAAAGAAAATTTGATTATTTTATATTATAATTATTATAACATATATGTATACACATTTAATGTGAAACAATTTTAGATATAAATATATAAATATATATATATATATAAATTTATGTAGTTATATTAATGTAAAATATATAAAAAGCCTACAATTATTATTAAAGTAATAAAGGTTGAAAAATTTAAACCGCAAACAGAACAAACAAAAAAAAAAAAAAAAAAGATAATGTATTTCCTTAGATATAATATTTCCCTTGACAAGAATAAAAATAATACACAAAAGTACATTTCCATTGAATTAAATAATAAAAAAAAAAATATTAGGAAAAAAAAAAAAAAAAAATTTTTTTTAAATAAGCGAAAAAAATACAAAAAAAAAAAAAAATAAACATTATATACAAAAAAGAACAACAGAATTGGATATAATTTGGAAGCTGGCCTTAATTTACTTTTTTTTTTATCTTTCCTTTTAAATTTTCTTTTATTTTATTTTTATTTTTTTTTCCATTTTATTACTTATTTACTTGCATTGTTCCGTTTGCTTTTTATTTTATCTGATATCCTTATAGTTATGTTATTGCACAATTTAACTGTATTAAATTGATAAAATATGTATGCTGAAGTCCTTATTTAGGATTTTTCAAAGAAGTTTGAAGTTAATTTTTGTTTTTTTTTTTTTTTTTTAAATATCACGAACCACTGTATTCACATTATTATTTAATTTTTAAAAGTATCTTTAAATTCATATTAAAAAAAAATGCGGTCTTATTTTTTTTTTGATATACATTTCAAATTTTTGTTGATTATGTTAAAATAAAATTTGATATGAAACAAAATTTGAAGTTTTTTTTTAATCACAATTACTTTAAAATAACTATAGGTAGTTAAAAAAAGGCATCATTATTATTTTTATGAGTTCATAAAAGTTATTTAAATTTTTAATGAAATATTGAAATTTTATTATTAATAAAACCAATTCTTCTTATAGTATAGAAGACTTGTGAGACAGAGTATCGCCATATAATATACTCAAAAGATTGCTACGAGAACAGTATTCTGCATCATCCTTTAAAAATTAGTTATTGACAGAGGAAGTTATTGTATATAAAATCTAACATTATTATTTTTTTTTTGATTATATAGTACATAATGTATATCCTTTTTAATTATACTAATTTTTATTTTCTTCTATTAAAAGTATAGAAAAAATAAATTTTTAGTTTCTTCCTATTAAAAGTATATATATCTGTATCTTGAAGATGATTTTATTATACAATAGTTTTTAAGTTTTTTTTTTAAAAATTGTATATATATTATATATAACATATATCTAAAAATTGTATATTACAATTCAAATTTTGAAACTAAAAGTTCTAAATATTTTTTTAAAATTATAATATGATGATTAGGTCCCTTTACACCTTACAAAAAAAAAACAAAAAAAAAAAACCTCAAATATAAAACAATAAAAAAAAATATATAAAATTTAAGGAATAAGGACAAAAGAAAAATACGTGATCTAAATGATTAAAATATAAACTTTTCTTTTTTTAAATAAATATTTCAAATATTAAACCTTTAAATAACAAAATTCTATATAACTTACATACTATATATGTATAAAAATAAATTTTTATATATTTTTCTTTTAAATTTTTTAACAGTTCCAAGTTTAAACAAAAACAAAAGAAAAAACAACAAACAAAAAAAAAAAAAAAAAACCAACCAAACAACATGAAACATTTTAAAAGCCAGTTACTAGTCCTTATAATATTAATATACCGAAGATGCTTTAAGGAATCATCAACTAGCAAGGATTCGGAAAGAAATTTATTACTGTAAACTTGTTAAATTTAAATTTAACTGCAAAAAAAAAAAAAAAAAAATAAGGAAAAAAAAAAAATGATAATAAAATATTAAAAATATAAAATTAAAAATAATAAAATAAAAAGATTTAAATAAAAATGTAATAATAATTTTTTTTTTTTTTTTTTTAAATATATAATTTATACCAAAGAATTAGTGCAAATAAAATATTTAATGAAATAAATGAAATAAAAAAAAAAAAAAATAAATAAATAAAAAAAAAAAAAAGAAGTCCTGTAAAAGTGAAAATAAAAAATAATATTTTAGTGAAATTTAGTCATTTAATATTTTTTTTTGAATACTCAACAAAAATTATTATACATATTATAATTATATAGGATTTCTCTATACAGTATCTTTTTATTTTTTGTTTTTCCTAATTATCTATATAATAGTGTGTTATTAAGATATAAATATAATATTTAAAATTAATACCAATTTAAAAATCCAAAAAAAAAAAAAAAATCTAATAATAATAAATAAAATAATAAAATATATAGTGTTTAAGTAGTAATTATTTATTTTAAAGCAATTTTTAAATATTAAAAATTTTTTTTTTACTTTTTGTTTTTAATTTATTTAAATTATTATAATATTCATTAATATATTAAATATATATATATATACACATATACATACATATATATATATATATAAAAACATTATTTATTTTGTGTAAAAAAAAATAAAAAAGAAATTAAATTAAAAAAAAAAAAATGAATTTATTCGAAATATTGTTGTATATCGTTTTCTACTATGCCTCAGTTGTTATCCTAGGAATAAATAGCATTAATTTAGGTCTTATTAGTCCTATTGGTAAGTAGATATTTATGTATTTCGATAAATTGATAATAATTTTATTATTTTTTTTTTGTTTTGTTTTTTTTTCATTGTTATAATTCACTATATATATATACTCGTATAATATTTATTTATTTTATATATATTTTGTATATTTATAAATATTTTTTTTTTTCGCGAATTTTTATTTTTTTTTTTTATATATATATAAATACAAAAATTTATTCAATAAAGCCACCTGATCTATATATATAAAATTAAATTGTTAGGTATTTTTTGTTTTCTATAAGCATTTAAAAAAAAGTTTATTTTAAAACTGTTTTTTTTTTTTTTTTATAATTTTTTTTTTTTTAGTATATTCTCAAAAAAAAATTTTTTTTAAGGTAATATATAATAATATGCCAAATAGTTTATTTTGTTTGGATATCTGTTTGTTTGTTTCGAATCGATAAAGCAAACAGATATCCAGATATATATCCAGACCGTTTCAGATAAAGCAATGCAATTTTTTTTTTAATCATATAGATTTAATTAAAAAATTAATGTTTTAGTTGGAAAATTTTTTTATAATATTTAAAAAATATTCAGGTTCGTGTATTTAATAAAAGTCAGTCAGTATTGAATAGAGTCAACATATGACTGTAATCAATTTATGTTAAATTTCTGAATGAAAAATGTAATTTAAAATTTCGTCATAAATAAAAGAAAAAGGAGCCTCGGTGGCCTAGTGGTTAACAGCGTATAAAATACGCTATAAACATACTGAGGGATTGTGGATTCGAACCCCACACACGTGGTAAGAGTTGTTCCCCGTTACGACATTTACAGCCACGTCTGTTCATATTTATATGTACCAGAGAAATCCGCTAAAAAAAAAAAAATTAGAAAAAAATCCTGATGAAAGAAGTTCTAATCTGGTACAGGGTTATTTTAATATAAAAAAAGTTTTTATATGTAGTCCAATCTAGTACGGAGCAAAAGTCTTACCCATAAGTTAGAAAATTTTATATTTTATATTTAAATGATTACTAATTTACTTCTACTCAATATTTGTTCACCTTGAAAAGTCAGTGTATCAGTGCATAAATTTACCGTTTATGAGAAATTAAAATTTTAACAAAAATATGTATCTTTGCTTTTTACGGCTCGTAAATATCTCCGAAACGGTTAAAGTTTTAAACCTATTGGCTTACATAAATTTTAAGATCTTTAAGAATATATAAGTGATCTTAACAAAAAAATTTGCATTTCTCGCCGAGACAAGTTAAAAATTGAAAATATGCATTATGAAGAAATAATCTTTTGAATTTTTTTATAATTATGTGTACAGTTTCCTTAAAATGGAAGAAATTATCTATCCTAAACAGGAAAAATTACAAAATTTTGTTGCAATAATAATGGGAATTTTAGAATTTATTATCATTTTGAAAATGTGCTCTTTTAAATACCTTTGATTTATGATTATTTGCTAATTTAAATTAATTTGTCAGTTTTTATGATTATTTTGATTTTGATTCTCTAAAAACTAAATAAGTAATAAATTAATGTTAAAAAACTATTCTTATTTTTTGTTATTTTTAAATTTTTATAATTATAGTTTTGAGGTAAATTTTTGTTACTTGTTGAACTTGAATTATATTTTAAATATTCTTTTTTTTTTAGGTTATTCCACTACCACATAAATGTGACAAGGAAATTACAGAACTTTTACTTTTTAGAAAACTTTTACTTTTTTATGTGTGGTTAGAGGTAAATATCGTAAGGAAGACTTATTCTTACAATGTGCATGGGATTCGAACTGAACCTATCTCGCTGTTTACAGCATATTATTTCATTAACCACTAGGCCACCGAGACCCTTGAATATTCTTAAATTCACATAATATTACAAATATAATCTTTTAACTATAAACTATATCTTATCTATTCTTACTTTTCTGTTTTGTTAGAGTTTTCCCGATTTTACAATAAATATATTTGTACATAACTATATAAAAAAATATTCATTAAATTGTCTTTTTGTTTCATAATGTTTGTTTTTTTTTTTTGCATTTTCTATGTTAAATAATATAAATAAACTTAATTGAGTATATAGACATAACTAAACATATATTATAAACGTATATACTATTATATCGTATTGTATAGAATTTATAATTGCATGGAATTATAAATAGGAAATTTAATTATATGTAGGTATTATAGTGAAAAGAATCCTATTTTAGGATTTTTTTTTTTTTTTTTCAGATATAATGAAAGTATGCCAAGGATATTTTTTTTTAATAAAATTACAATATATAAAGTTACAATGTATTAAGAATATATTCTTTATAAATTTATCAATTTATATATGCAAAAAAAAAAAAAACCGTTTTCAAAAAGGGGTTTTTTTTTATCATAAATGGATTTGATATATGTATGTATGTACTTTCAAAAAGGATCTAAAAACTAACAAACTATTTATGTTTCCTGAACCTGTTAAAAAATTTTAATTGAAATTTCATTAATGATGAAATTTTCCTTTCTCTTTTCAAAGAATTCAAAATACAAAATGATGAATTTGAAAATTTTGCATCTATTTAGCACTTTTTATATTTTCATATTATTATTTTAAAACAATTAATTTTATTTTATTCAAAGGATGAAAAGAAAAAATTACTATCTAAATATATAGAAAACCTTTTTATTTATAATTTCCTTCGTAAGCTTATTTAATTTAACAAAACAAAAAAATAATAGTCGTTATCATATTTACAGCACTGCAGAGTGCAGGCAGTCATAAGTGATTCTTTTTTTATTTTATTAAATACTTTTAAAAGTTTCTAACAATAAGAAGATTTTAATGCTATGCATTGGACACAAAAAAAAAAGTCTTAAATTTAAGTACTTTTTAGAACTAGAAAGCTTTTAATTAAATTTTTAATTAAAATTAAATAAAGTAATTTTTAAATTGTAAATAAATCAAATAGATAAAAAGGAGTTATAACAAAATTACGATTTTTAATATTCAGATTTCAGATGGTTCAAAATTCAGACAAGTTCAATTTATTCGGAAAAATCTAAATTCAGATTATTAAATGATCAGACAGTTTAAAATTCAGAGAATTCCTAAATTCGGGAAAAAAAATGCAGGGTATCAGAATTAAGAATTCCTACTTTTTTAATATTTTATTAAAAGGTCTTATGACACTTTACTGGAAAAACAAATTCTGAAGAAAACCAACAATACCGAATTTAAATTTAGTAGTGGGAAAAATTCCGAATTCTTTGATGTTAAAATTTGTATGTAAATAAAAATGTATGAAATAAATAGAAAAGATTTTAGAGTTGGTAATAAAATCGCAGAGTTTTAATAAATTGTTTACCGGAGCCGGAGGGTTTGAAATCTGAAGTACCTACAAGAAAAATTAAAAAATGAATTTTTTCTGAATATTTGCAGGAATTTTAAATATTTGAAATGTGAATTGCCTGAATTTTATATTGTCTGAATTTTGATTTATCTGAATTTTTTGATTGTCCGAATTATTATTATTTAAATTTTCGTTTTTTAAATATTATCATAATAAACCCTATAAAAACACAATTTATTATTAAATATGATTTTTGTATTGTGTAGTGTTTTTATTATATCTCGGCAAAAATTCTAGCTTTCTATTTGAATATTTTTTTAATATATTTAAATATCCATTTTTTGTTTTTTTTTTTGATGAAAAGTACAAGGATGAATGAAAATGTAACAAAATATTCAACAATATGAAAATTATGTTTAGTTATCACTTATCACCTTAATAAGTACTTATAAATTGATTACATTAAATAAGTGAGTCTTAAGCTACACAAGAAAACTCAATTTTTTTTAAAATTAAATATATACTTATATAATTAAAAAAACATATTTTTAGCAAGACAGTATGAACGAAAGATTTTTAACGTCTGACATTTTGTTGAAGAATACACTAAATTCTTAAATAAAAGGAGTTATATTTTAAAAATTGAGGTGTTACAAATTTTGAAAAAAAAAAAAAAAAAATTCATATGACGGTAAAATGAAATATTAAATTACAAAAATTATATAGCACCATTTTTAGTTTTGATTTATAAAGTTTGAATATACGACTTCAACTTCCAACTGTATGGGGTCGTAATTTTGCAACAGTGTGGGTTACATAAAAAAGCTATTCTGTTATTTTATTCGATCTAAGTAGGTATGTATGTACGTTAAAAATTTTATTATTTTATCTCAAAATCTCAAATTGTGTAGATGTTTTATAAATAAATAGACCCCCAGACAGATTAAAACTAATAAGCTAATTTTTCAAAATTTTTTAAAAAAAGTGTTAAACAGTTTTATTAAAGGTATTTTTTTTGTATTTTTAAAGAGATTTCAACGTTATCTTGAAAAAAATAATCTTAAATTTTTTAGTTTTTAAAATCTTTTCGGAACGAAATTTTGGAAAATGAAAAATGAATGAAAAATTCTTGAATTTTATGTTGAAAGAAATATTTCTTTCAAGATTTTTGAAAAAATGGTGCTGTGCATTTAGTATAGTTAGTTATAATTAGTTACAGAATCAAAATTTTAATATTTTGTTTAGTGGTGATTTAGGAAGAGCTGCCCCATTATTTGATGATACATACAAATTATGTATTTCAAAAAATCATAAGGACAGATTTTCTAGTTGAAAACAAAATCAGAGTTATGCGCTTCGTTTCATATATTGAATTAATTTCTATATTCAGGAAATCAATTTTCAAAAATTAAGTATTGTTATTTTGTTATTGTGAAGACAAACTAAATAAATACAAAAAAACTCAAATTACAAAAAAAATTCATTTTAAGTTTTTATTTTAAAAAATTTTTTTTTTTTCAAGATTTTGTCCCAAAAATATTCTGTTTTTTCAATATTTAATCGTAAAAAGATTTTGATTTTCGAGATTTTTTTTTTTTTCAAGATATCCGGGGTAACCCATTTTTAAATAATTTATAATTTCTTCTTTTTATGTTTTTAAATTATGTATAATTATAGGTTTTAAATTTCACACCTATAGTTAAGTGTGTATCCTTTATAGGATTAATCCTTTTGTAGGATTAATTAAATATTAAAAAAAAAATTATAAAAATTCTTACTTTTTTTTTTTAAATTTTAAACATACTTTTTTTTATTTAATAAAAAGTTTTCTTTTTAAAATTTATGTGAATTTCCTGTCTAGAAGAATCTCTTTGTATTTGTTGTACTTAGTTGTACCTATTCAAACATCCGTTATATTCTGTATCTTTTGTTTTTTTTTTTTTCATTCTCATCATCATTATTCCTTTAAAGTAAAAGGACTTCTTTGTGCTATGAATTGAAGTCAAGCTGTTTATTCTTTATTTTAGATAATTTTTAACTTTTAATTTTCATCATTGTTTTGAAAAAAAAAAAAAAAAAAATTCTGTTAAATTAAAGAAGTTAAAATCTTATAATGTCCATTATAACTTCTGTTTTACTTTTCTCCTTTTGTTTAAAAAAGAATAATGTTTTCAAAATTGAAATTAATAGTAGTAATAATGATTAAATGTTTGACGAAATAATATCTTGGAAATGAAACCAAATCGGAATTGTTTTCACTTTGACTTTATCAGAGATATTTCATATAAAAATTACTATTTGATATCAAAAGGAAAATAATTCTTCGTTTAGGGAATAAAATTTTTTTTTTTGTTCACACAATCTTAAAAATATGTTTTGAAAAAAGATAGAAATCCAATTATACAAAAATCAATTGGTTAGAACATCGAACATCATTTGAATACAAAAAGTAGTAAACTGAAACCGTCTTAATTTAAACTTTAAACTAAGACTAAGCTGAAAAGGAAAATGAAAACTATTCAATTGTACTAAAGTCTATACTATATATAAAACTTTTGGGGTAGACGTTTAAAATTTTTCTTTTGAATTTTTTCATGATTACCATTCTTTTTTTACATTCCATTGAAAACTAAGTAATATTAATGATGAATATTTAATAGCTTTGAAAAAAAAAAAATTAAAGTTAAATTTTGATTTTTATGTGCTGTAAACTGATTGTACATTAAAAAAGGGTAATATTAAAAAAATTTTAAAGATTTGTTACAGTAGTTACCGCCATTTCTGGTTTTAACTTTTGCAAGTCCTAATTATTTTATATTATTATAAAAAACCAAAGGAATTTATTACGTACATATTTTAATTTGAAAAAGTTTTAATATTCTAATTATTCTGTTTTGAAGAACTCTGTAAAATTTTTTTTTGCTTTGATAAGAAAAAAATTGGCTGGTCAAATCGGTTACTTTTTTTAATTTTTCCTTTCGTTAACATTTTCTCAATCTAAAAACTTAAATCTATACTGCTTTTCTTCACTCAACAAATACTCTGTTAGTTTTGTAAGCTTTTTAAGTATTGGTTTCCATTATTTTACCGGCATTTACTTATATATTTAAACATATTGTAAATAAATTTTTTTTTTAGACGAAATTAATGAAAGTGGTATAAGTGGATATTAGTCCAACGCCCATCTTTATTTTTAGGTAAGGTGATGCATTTAGGAATGTAAAAGCTAGTGATTGATCCATATATACACCGTCACCATTATGAATCTCATCTGTTTTAAACAGATTGTACTGTTGGAAGGTTGAGGTAAAATTCGTGATGATAGACTTCACATTCGAAATTACAATTTAGAACAACAACATAACCACTTCGATCCCATTGATTAATTCATTAATTAAAATTTTTTATTTAGTTTTAGTTGTTAATTAGATAATTGCTTAAACTTTTGTCTTGTAAAAGCGTAAAAGACAAAATTTTTCTTTGGAATTTTTCTTTCTACGTTCGATTATTATAATTTTAAAATTTCGAAATAATTTCGAAAATTATTTTTTCGCTTATTTAAACTAATTTTCATTTTAAATTTTCATTAGCAAATATTATGACTACAACAATTAAATCAGCGACCACAGTTTTTTTTTTGTTTAAATCATAGATTCAGCAAAATTATATTGGTATTTTTGGTACAATCTTCTTCTAAATACTTTTTATAATGGAACAATAATTACTGAATTGCTCGGAATTATTTATCCCGTTATCGCTCGGAATTATTTATCCCGTTATTACTGAATTGCTCGGAACTTGATATCCCGTTATTCTAAGCAATATAATTTTAAAAAATTTATACTTATAATTAAATGCATAGTTAAATAAAATTTTTTTCGAAAATAAATAATGTACTAAAGAAACTAAAAGAAAAGAAAAAAGTAATGGGAACTCTTACATATAAGATACATAATAGATGGCGATCGAATAAAAATATTTATTTGTGTTTCATATAGTCTTGTACAATTAGATATACAACAAAGGAACCAACAACTTATTGAAACTAATGATTGCAGAAACTGAAGCTTATATTCCGAACTCTAATAAATGACTTAGTAGATGCCCTATGCTCCTTATAGGAGTGGAAAGAAATAAAAAAAAAACCAATGGGCGAAAATCTACTCTATACTTAGTTTATCCATTAAAACTTTGCTATACAACTTACATGTGATAAAAGTAATACGGCTCGTTTCTGTTCTCTAGCTTATAATATTAAAAATATATAATTCCACAACAATAACCAAATATAAATAAATATTCAATACAAAAATTATAATAAATAAAATAATTTCTTAAGATTCTTATGATAATATAATTTGGCATGCATACTTATATAGTTTTATAATCTTATACAATAGTTCTAGTTGAATAATGTAAAGACTTAGTAAAAATAATGATTCAAGAAACTGAAGCTTAGTCTAATATGAATAATAAGCTACTTTATGAATGATCTATGCTTATTATAGAAGTCGAAAAAAAGATTGGAGAAGAATTTGTTCCATGACCCATTAAAAAGATATAAAGTACTTTAAATCAAATGAAAAATACTTTACTAGTTAATTTATGAGTTTATTGGATATTGTTTTTTAGATTCCTTTATCTTCTACATGTATGGGACTTTTATATATTTTTTTTAATTTTTAAATTTATTTTTTAGTACATGTAATATTCTTTTATATAGTACCAAGTATTATACTTAATATTTCTTTTATCCACCCTTTACTTTTCTTATGCATATATGTATGCATATATTGTATAACTAAGTATTTATTTAAATTAAGTTGATTCTGATATTTTATTGCAGGTTTCCAATTATAAAACGACAGAATTGATGCATTAAAACGAACTAAAATGAATTTTTTTTTTATTTGTGACAGTTTAATTCTTTTGACAGTTGTTTACATAATTATTTAAATAGAGGAAAATGACTATTTAAGACTGAAATTAAACTGAAATTAAAACCCTTTTTATTTTAGAAATATAAATGTAACAAGAAAATTACACAGGCTTTCCTTTTTCAGGCGTGGCTGTAAATACCGTAAGGGGGAATTATTCTTACGACGTGTGTGAGATCCGAACCCACACTCCCTCGTTGTTTACAACTTATTCCATACGCTTTTACCAACTAGGCCACTGAGACCCCCTATTTTAGAATTGTTTAATTATTAAATTTTTCCATAAAAACATTAAGCATACATATTTTTAATTTATTTTGTTATGCATATCTAAGATACAAATTCATAGTTTGGAATGAGAACTTTTATCATCTATAGGACCTAGAGCTTATAATTTAAATAATAAAAAATTATTATATATAAATTTAATTAAATTTCACACTATATATATACTTAAAAAATGGTTCTCTTTGGTTGTGATAATGGGTTGTCGGAATCTCTTATTCATAATAATTTGGAGTTTCTTTAGAAATTGTATTTAAAGTGTGTTTATTAAAATTAATTTCATCCTGGCATAGAACATATATATATTTTTTTTGCATAAATGTAAAATTATTAATCATATTTTTTGTACCATTATTCTTTAACTATTTTCTAATAATTGAATAAATATATTAAAAATGTTTTTTTGTTTTCTATTATTAAATTTTCATTCAAAAATCTTATGATGAACACCGGACATGAATCATTTATAAAATTTTATAAATAAAAATTGAATACAACAGAAGTGGTTGAAGAATGGGGATGTCATGATACAGAAATTCGTCTGACATGCGGACGTTTAGATTCAAAACTAGCAATATTAGAAGCAACATTCACCCCAAATTGTACAAATGAAGATTGTCTACGGCTGGATATTAAAAGGTAAGTAAAATTTTATTTTCATTTAATGTTTCTTTTGTATAGTATTGGTAAAAAAATGGGTTGTATTTCCCCTCTTCATAATATTTTGGGCTTAGAATTTTTGCAAAACTAATGATAATTATGTTTAATTTCAAGGAACATAAGTTTTAAAAATGAATAAAAACAAATCTTTTAGAAAAGGGGTGAGAATATTTTGTTAGATGATAAGTAACAGGGTTATGGTCTTTGAACTTTAATAAAATTAGTTTTTTTTTTCTGATAGTTTTAAATGTCCTGCTGTTAAATAAATAAAACACTTTATTAGTGGATAATAATTTAATATTTAATTTTTTGGTTTTCTTTTTTTTTCATTCAAACATTCTAACACCTATTCACAATTTTTCTTCTAATATAGATTGACTAGAGCTTTTCATACTACACCAAAACCAATTATAACATTTTCTCGTAAAGATGAAACTGAAGCAGGACGTAAATTTTTAGAAGCTTTGAAAAATGCACCACATTTTCCAGATGAAAATCAAGATGAAGTTGTTGTTATTGATAGTGTTGAAACATTTTCAGAAGTTCCTAATGGTTCTAGTGAAATTTTAGAAAGTAATTTGGCAAATGTTGTGACTGAACAATTAAATGCAAGAAAAGCTTCACTTCGTGCATCTTTAGAAAAATTAATAATACGTTATTTAAGGAAATTATCACCAGATGATAATTTTGATTATGAGATGCATAAAAGATCAACAACAAGATTTAAACGTAATATGAGAAAAAAAAGAGTTAAAAGATTACAAAAACGCAATATAAAAGACAACAATAATAAAATAAATGAAGAGTATAATAGTCATATCATTGATGAATTAAATAAAAAAACTAATAATGCACAAAATCATAATAATATAAGTGATGATGTTATACATACAATTCCAAAAAATGTTAATCTTCGAATAAATTTAGGTGAACGTTTAATTGTTGTTAATGAAACTGATCCAGATGAATTAGAATATATGGAACGACAAAGAGGTTTAGAGGAAACAAGACAATTTTGTTCTGAACAAAAAAGAAAAGTTTCTTCTTTGGATCGTTTTGATATTGAAAGAGCATTTAGAAATGAATCTATAGAGGAATATAATATTAGAAGACTTTTAAATAGAAGGTAAGTGATTTGTATTTAAAAAATTTTATATGTAGAAACTTCCTTTTAGGAGAAAATATATTTAGGCAATTTTTTAATTACATTTTTATGAATAACATAAAATTTTATCAATTGAAAAAAATTTTAAATTATGCAAAAAATTACAGAAATTTAAAAAAAAAAAAACAATAATAAAAAATACTATAAAAAACTAGGACGTTTCTAAAAATAATTATTTTTTTTAAAGATCATAACGAAAAAGTGTAGCATATTTTTTTTTTTTCTTTGGGGCTATAAAAAGAACATTTGCATATTAAATTAAAAAATATGGGTGCAATGATGTATACATTCTATAGAAATATATGGATGTAGGTAATTGTAGCAATGTGCTAATTTATTCCTTATGCATTATCAAAAATTTCACTGCATTCCAAAATAGTGGTTTTTTGTTTAATAGCTTTGGATCTATTTCGTATGATGCTATACATATTAAAAATATGTATATTATATTATTGTTTCATGTTTTCATTACTATTATTATTTTTACTTTTTATTTAATAACTTAAATTCTATTATTATTAATAATAATTTAAAGTTTATTTAGCGAGACTATAAATACTTTCTGGGAAGTGATTATTTGTAGCTGTGCGTATATTAATATGATGCTGTAAATTATATTTTTTCTATCATTACCATAATAATAAAAGCAAAAGAACAAAATAAAAAATGGAACACACTTACACACAAATAATTATGACTTAAAAAAAAAATTGTAGTAATGAAATAAAGTTTTGTATGCTTTTAATTTAAAAAAAAAAATTTTTTTTTCTGTTCTCACTTCGTAAAAGGTCATGAATATTTCTATTGTTTTTTTCATTTCTGTAGGGGAAGTTATGGTTTTAAAGAACGCCTTTTACAAAATTTTTGTTGAACACTATTAACCATTTTTCAGCACAAGAGGCTTTTTAAAAATTTTTTATATTGTGGTTCTCGTTTGGCTGATACCTAGTTTCCAGTTTTTAAGCTTTTTGATTGCTTTTTAACCCTTAATATAGAAGAAGGGTTAAAAAGCGATCAAAAGAAGTGAAAAGAAATGTAGAAAAATTGTTTAAACGTATAACTTATTTGAAAATATTTTAAATGTTTGATGATACAGAGATAGAGTTCTCAAAATATCAGTGTTTTTATAACATTCGCATATACATAGATCAAATATACGTATATGGATATAAACAAATGCATTCAATTTGTTTGTGTTTTGAGAAAAACAAATTTAAAAACAATAATTTTTAGCAGGAGGCAATTTTTAGATAATTAAAGCCATATACGTAACATTTTTTCTTTTCAATTTTTTGATATGTAAAAATATTTTTACTGATAATTTAAGTAATAACATTGATCTACTTTTGTTAGAAGTGATTAAATACTGAAGTTGAAATGTTCAATATTTCTAACTGAATTTGTTTGTTGCAACATTTTTAATCATCAAATCCAATTTATATTAAAATCAAAAAAAAAATTTTTTTTTTGTTTTAGTATTTTAACTCACAGACATTTTTTATAATTTTTAATATATAAAAGTTTGTCAGTTGAAGAATTTAGCAGATGTTGTGTTGTTTTTAGGTAAAATTTCTATAACAATTCTAGTTCTATACCAACTAAAGAGTCTAATAAAACTAGACAAGGGCGAATTAACATCGGATTAACTTTCGTGTTTCAAATTTTTTTTTGTTTGAGATACAAACAATTGAAGGTTTACTATTTTAAAAACTCGATTAATAGAAAAATTTGCATTAGTTTTCTTCACTAATTGAAAGTCTTCTTAGTAAAATCATCATCGTATTTATGATTAAAAGTGTTATTTTCTATTTTTCTCTTTACAAAATATAAAAATAATATATCTAAATTATTTATCCTAAGTGTTTGAAATATTCAATCCATTGTTTTAAAAAACAAAGTGTAAAAAATTTTATTTTAAAAACATTTTTGTGTTCTATACAAAAACATGAAAATCTAAATAAAGTTTCTTTTTACAGATACATTGTCATATCAATTCTATTTTATTAAAATTTGAAAATATTTTTCTATCATACCTATATATTATAGCAATATAGTATGTAAATATATCAAAGTATATATATACATTAGTACATAATATTTTGAAAAAATCAAAACGGATAAAAATTTGATTGGAAATGAAATTATTTTTTTTTTTGTAAATCGATAAGAACATAAATTTCCTTTTTTTTTATTATTATTTTTTAAAAAACTTTTCTACACGCAATATTTGAAGGACGAATTGTATAAATTTTCACTTTATTTATATTAAAAGATACTCGTATTCAGATCTATACAGATTTTGCACACCCAAAGATATAATATTTTATTATATATCTTTAATAGTGTTTTTTTTTTTTATTAAATTTAGTTTTTTTTTTTGTTTTTATTTCAAATTTAAAAGAAGATTTAAAAAAAAACAACAAAATAAAAGAAAATTTTTTTAAAAAAAGGATATACAAAAATAAAATAGTATATAACCTATTTGTTTTCTAATAAAGTCTTAAGTTTTTTAAATAAATTTCCAATATAGAGTGTTAAGGATACTGTTTCGAAACTGTCTGCAATAATTTAAGAATAAAAATAAAAAAATTATTATAAAAAATAATTTAACAACAAAATTCAGCAAATAATAAAAATTTAAGAAAATATTATTTCGAATTAGAACTACGAGTATATACGAGTATATACAAAGGATAATGTAAAAAAAAATATTTTTAAATGTTTTCTTTAAACTTCAAAAAAACAAAAAAAAGATGAGTGTTGAAGTTGTAAATTTTGAATAATTATATCGATAAAGAACAATTTGCATAAAATGAATTTTGTCCATTTTTAATATGTTTGGTGGTTGGTTTTCAGGTTTATGCCACAAAACAAAAAAATTATGCGGTTTTGATACCATTTCCTCGTAACTATGATTTTTAACTATTTTAAATTGCTTATTTAGTTCAACTTTCCGATAGCTGGCTGGTACATTTGTGAAAATAGGGCTATCCCTAAATTTTAAGTCTGATTCTAGCCAAGGCAAGTATTTTACATTTACAGTAGAACATTTACAGTACAAGTGATTTACAACAACATTTACAGTAGAAGTGATTTTTCCATCCCTTTCTCTTTCTATTTTACAACTGTGAGGAATACCCGTTCTGACTGGATTGGATCAAAACTACCAGTTATTTTTAGTTATTACTATACGATATTTAAACGATCACAATTTAGGAGATCTTTCATTCTACTGTAAAAGTAGGCTATTTTTAGTAAAAATATAGGGTAGTAGGTAGCAATAAGTCCTTATACTATATATTATTTTTCAGTAAAAACAAAAAAAAATTATCACATATAATAAAATAATAGGCAAAGTAACATTTTGTCTTGTTAAAACAAATATAACTTTAACCGCAAAACAAATTTTACATGTTGTCAAATTAAATATATTTTTTGTACATTAGGTAAATTTAGATCTAAACAAAAACAAAAACAAAATATCGCTTTTCAAGTTTGTAAAGATGTTTTTTTTTTTTTTTGTTTTTGTTTTTATATAGAAATAGGAAGAAAAATTTCTTTGTATTTCCTAGACATTTTTTATTATTTTTATTTTCATCATTTTTTTTTTGTTTTCGTTTTATTTTTTAAATGGAATTTGATTCAAAAGAAAATTCAAACTTTCCCTTTTTTTTTTTTTTTTTGTTATACGAAATTAGATAATAAATAAATGTATGTATAAGTATAAATCTACGCATACATTTAATATTTCAAACTGTAATAGAATTTTTCCTATTTTGTTTTTCCATATAACCGTATATAAATAAAAAAGGGAGTTGTATACACAGAATTAAACGGAAATAAATATTAAAGCTTTAATATTGTCTATAATATAATAAAAAACAAAAAGAAAAAAAAACAAATAATCTTTAAAAGAAAACAGTTTGGGGAGAAAACATTGAAGCAAAATAAAATTTTTATTAAAATTTTTTAGTCTTCTTATTTTTGTTTTTACTTTTGTAATTTTCTAATTTAGAAAAATAAAATTTATTTGTGTAGTAAATTGTAGTAAAATTTTTAACTTTATTATGATTAACTTTTTTTTTTATTTTATTTTTTTTATTTATAATAAAAAAAAAATTTTTTTAATCTATTTTTCTTTTTTCTTTCGTTAAGAAATTTAATTTTATTTTTAAAATACAAGTGATTCAAACAATATTTTATTTTAATTAAATCATATTTGAAATCGGGTAGAATTTTTGTATATATACATATATATATGCAAATAACAGAAATTGAATCTTACTGCTTTAGATTAAAATTAGAAAATTTAGTATATTCAGTAAATCATAATTATACATTATTTACAATAAGTGACATGTTGTCAATTATATTGTCAATTTTTTGTCAAGTTAGGTGTAAAAAACTGTTACTCTATGTCAATTTTTGTCAAATAGCATATTATCTCAAATCGTTTTTACAGGATTGATAATATGTTACTTAGTACCTATACAAGAAGTTTAAGTTTATGTCAATTTTTTTAAAATTATTTATTATCTGAAATTGTTGTCAATTGATTGATAGTATGATTGATAACATGTCAATCACTGTATGATATGATATTAGTGAATATAAAAAGATTGTGAACTCACAACACCCAAATATTCGATATTTAAAACTTGACTGATACATAACTAGGTAATATGAGTGCCTACTAAATATAGTACGTTAGGATATAACATTATAGTATATGATGGGTAAAGATTATTAGAATAAAATTAATATTTGCATTGTGCAAAATAACAGTAAATAATTTTCTTTCATAAAAAGTCTATTAGTTCTAAAATATGTAGTTTTAAATTTGGTTTTGACAATTTTTTTTTTAAATATTTTTTTAAAAACTTAAACAAAATATATAGTACTCTACTAACATACCGATTCAAATCCTATAATATTATAGTAATACAAGAGTCGAATTTTGTATCAAATACCGGCAATACTGATTTCAGTATTACTAATATTTGACATTTCTGTTGGATCTTTTTCTATATGTATTATTTTACAATTAGCGATTATAACTGAAAATTAATTAGCAGTATTGTTTATTTTTAAAATTCTAATAAATGTAAATGTTATTATTAATTCATTTATTTAAAAATTTAAAAACAAATCCATCTGCTTTTTTTCATTTATATAATAAGAAAAACAATGTACATAATGATTCCGTGATTGTTTTTAGAAGAATAGAACTTTAGTTTCGATTGAGAAATAAAATTTTATTGGCAGTTATTGGCGAGATAACTTCAATTGCTTAAAAAAAATGTCGACAATTAGACTAATCGAAAGCGATTTATTAGAGCTAGTCATCATGGATATATGGCTGAAACTATAATTTTAAACAATAAAAGTGACAAATGATAATCAAGCTTAATTTATATACGTGCTTATTTTAATTAAAAATTTCACTTGCCGTTAAGTTGTAGAAAAATTTTAATTTAATTTTTATCAAAACTTATAGATTACTCTTAGAATTAATTTAGATTTTAGAATAATTTTAAAAAAATTATTAAAATCTTTATGTTAATTATAGAAATAAACAAATTATTAATCTGGTCATACAATATAAAAAATTTCAAATTAATCTAAAAACAAAGAAGAGCATAAAGTTGACTGTGTCAACTCTAGCATTCACGAACGAACATTATACATATTATTTATACTCTTTCAATAAATTTTATTCATCGTTCACAAAATACTTGATATTTAACTTAATTAAGTACGAAGATATATATTTATTTAAAAATTTCGGAATTATATGTCAGCTACTGAAACGTGTTACGCCAATCCAACAAAAATTTTACAGAAGTTGTTCCCAATTAAACTTGACTACATTTTCCAAAATTTTACATGTCAATATAAACATTAATTAAGTATCAAAATATGAGGATATAAATTTCGCTGTTGTATGACAGCTATACCAGAAAATGATGAGTTCGGCCAAATTTTGCAAAGTAGTTGGCATAAAACTTAATTTCTTTTGACAAAATTTCAGATATTCAACTTATTTGAGACATTGAGTTATACTCATCCAAAAAAAATTAAATTGTATGGTAGCTACTCGAATTCGTCGTTCAAATTCGTTAAAATTTTATTGGCAAAATCAGTATTTATACGAAATTGAAATGGTATAAAAATTTTAGAATTCTAGCTCCATTATTTCAACTCAAAATTCAATCCTGAACAAGAATATACATATTACATAATATATATTTTTCTATATCTAATCTCACTACCTTTACAATGTCACAAACGCAATGTCAAATTTATTATACCATTTGAATTATGCTTGTACGGTTATGAAAAGGAAATATAAAAGTTTTTTTTTTTTTTTTGGGATTTATTGAAATTCTTTTCTAAATTTATATGTTCATATTTACACGGATACACAAAAAAAAAAAAAAAGGGGAATCCTTCAGACGTGGAATATTCTCTTAAATTCAAAGTGTTTCCTTAGACTTATTTTCCTTTTTTTTTTTTTTTTGATTATATGTTTTATTTTTTCTTTTCTTTTTGTTTTCACAATTGATTCATTCCCCATCGTCTTTAGTTTTAGTTTTATTCAAGTTTTTCTCTCTTTTTTTTTTTTTTTGTTTTTTTTTTTTATTGTAGGATAATGTGTATCAGAAATAAAGAGTCTGCAATGTACGCATACATATTAATAGAAAGTATCTGTATAACAAAATGAAAGTATATAATATATACTAACTAGTAACTACCCAAAATGATTTTATAGTTATTTGAAACAAAATTTTCAATTAAAACTAAAAATATAATTTTAAAATAAATTTTATAAATTATTTCATAATTAGAAATTAGAAATTTATTTAAGTAAATTGATTTAAGCTAAAAAAAACTGTTATAAATTTGAAAATTTAATTAAAAAAAATACAAACAGACTGACAAAACAAATAAATTAGACTAAAATATATAATGAAAAATTCATTTAAACTTGATTTTCAAAAAAAAAAAAAAATAAAATTTAAGGGATTTCTGATTATATGTTAGTAAGTTATTATCCACAAAGGTATTCAGTACCACAATCAATTGTAGACAAGGGAGTATATGTATACAGATATTATTTGTTTATATTTTTCTGTATATGACTATGTATATATTGCCTATGGGCAATTAACATTAAGGTATATAACATATTATAGATTGGTTGTGTTGATGACGATGATAATAATGTTGTTGCTCATGATAATGACAAAAACGGATGCGCCGGCATTTCGTTTTCTTTTTTTTTCTTCTTTTTTTCTTTTTGTTGACAAGAGTTTTTTCCGTTCAGTCATTACTTCAGATATGTTTTTAGTTTTTTATTTTTTTTTTTTATTTTATCGATTTGTGAATTTTTGTCATCCATATAGCAATCGATTTATTTGTATTATTTTTTTTTTTTTTGCCAGATTAAGAAACAATAAGGCAATGTATAAAAATAAGAGGTTTTAATAGGCACATATTTCCAAAAGAGTTTATTCAATTGTAAATTTTTAGTTAAAAATAAATTTAAAAGAAAAAAAGGATTTTAAAAAACCATACAAAATTTTAAATTTTATTATATTATGTGTTTGTTTATTTTTTGTAGTTGAAAGGATTCTTTAAAATTATGATTGCATTCTGATAAGAATTGCTGTTCTTAATTATTTTTTATGTAAAAATAAATTTTAATAAATAGGATACATTTTCTGAAAATTCCATTTCAGTTATATATATATATATAATATAAAATATAATAGGAGATGTTTCGATCTTCAACAATACCGAACTCTTATTGAAATATCAGTAGGGTTTTAATCTTCAACAACAATACTCAATACTAAAAAGGCAATAGACAACTCTGAAATTCTTCCTATATGTAAAAATTTATATACAACTAGATCAAAAAAATTTAATCCAACTAGATTGAAAAAATTTTAGTTACTATAAAGTTTTTTTATTACACGACTATATACCCTTTTTAATATATTAAACCAACGCATATTTGAAGGCTTTACTCTTTTGCAAACGATTTTATTTCTACCTTTAATTTAATTTAAATTACGTGCAGAAAACACGTATACTAGAAAATACGTATACTAGAAAACACGAAAATATTGTTTGAATAGGTATAGAACTTTTTTCAAATTTGGTTATAGACCGGGTTATATAAAAATAATGATTAAGATATTGTATAATCATGCTTTAAAATTTCGTTGCTTTGTTTCAAATGATATAGAAATTTCATAATCACATATATGGACAGACGTATGGATTGAAAGCTGGAAATTTTTAAGCACTACATTTTTTCACAGAATATTTTGGAGAGCGGTGAAAATGGTTATTTTTTTTGGTTAATAAAAGTTTTATTCTTTCTAAATGGTTTTAAAATTTTATATCAAAAATAATAATTAAGGAAAATATTAAAAGTACTTAAAAAAAAAAAAAAAATTAATGACATTTGTATTTAAAATAGATAACATTATTTGCGATAAATGGTTTGTTAGTGCTTTTTTAATGGTTCTCAAAATTATATCTTGTCTATAATATAATACACAAGATGTTGGCGAGACCTTGCCAACATGTAAAAAAATATATTTTATATCTATAATAAAACATTCACACTGAATGTAAACTAAACTGGCAATGATGATATTTTTGTATATTTATTTAATAATTTAAAATTTTATTACCAGAGACACAAATTTTTGACTCAAAGTATTATCAAGAGACACAAACCGTTCATTAAATATATAAATAAATTTAGTAAATATTATTAGTGACCAAATTTTCCGCTAGAAGTATTATCAAAGACACAAACACTTCATTAAAAGTGAGTACAGTCAAAAAAGGAAAAGTACATACTTAAAAACACATTTTCAATCAAAATAAATTCAGCAAATTTTTAATTTTTAAATTTGACCGCTACGTCCATTATGAACTGGTCGCAGCGGTAAATTAAAAATAAATTATTAATCTTCTGTTGGCATTTTCAATCTTTGTTTTGGAAAAAAAAAAATCAAAATAGGTACTCTAAATAAAATTAAAACGTCTGAAAGTGAAAAGAGCAAAGTTTATAGTAAGCCTCATATTTATAAGAAAAAAATAATAGGCCGATTTAATTCTTGATTTTGTTTTCACTATTATAAAAGCTGGTAAAAGCTTCGCAACAGACTTTATAGTAGTTTTGTTTATTTAGGTTAGAATTTTGATTTTTTAAGCTGAATTTTTGATATAACATAAAATATTTGAATTTTTTTTATTAATATAAAATTCGGCAGACTTAGCTAATTATATTTCATAACAGAAATCAGAAACTTACTAAATATTATAGAAATGGAAATTTTTCTTAAAAAAAAAAGAAAAAATAACATAGAAAATATCATTTTAGAAGCCTTCTCTCACAATAGATTCATAATTTTGTACTAATTTATTATTAGACCATTAAATTAAAAAGCTGTCGAAAACGACCGTCACAAAAAAAAGACCCCGAAAATTTATGAAATTACATTATCAGAGACATGAATCTTTTATTAAATATACCAAAGACCTCTTCCAAAGTACATTTAAATAAAATAAATTCAGCTAATTTTTTTCAAGCAAAAAAAAAATAAACGCAAAAGACTTGAAAATAGTTTTGGTAATTGAAGTAATTTCGCGGCGAAAACAACTGTTTTTCATCGACATAAAATTTTTTTTTTAAAACTAAAGAAAAATAGAGAGTAAAATTTTAACAAGTATTAAAATTATTTCGATTATTGGGAGTGTTTTAAATGTAACAAAAAATAAATGTCGTAGCGGTTGGTGTTGGTTGGTTTTTCGCCGGTTTTTATTGTGCACTTTATACATGTGTTTCAAACAATTTTTGAGATATCGGCACGAACTTTTACCCTGAATGTGTTTTTAGCTTGGACCATTTTTTCTCAATAATTATAAAAACTGTCAAAAATTATCGCCACGAAAAAACGGCGAGAATAAATTAATAAACTGTACCTAACATTTTTAATTTTATGTGTTTAGATTTGTTTTATGTTTTTTTTCTATTACAAGTAAGTAAGTGATTTCAACGTTTTTTTTAATGGTGCTGATGTAAAAATGAAATTTTTAGGTAGTTTATTAAGGGAGTCAGTATGATAACGTAAATGTTTTTGAATCTATAGAATTTGTGCAATTGCACAGGGGATTTTCTAGTATATGTATATAGTTTTATTAAAGTTAAAACTATTATATAAAATTTTGCATTATGGAATAATATATTATAATATGTTATGAAAATGCTCCTGATACCATTAAATGAGACAAAGTTTTGAAAGCATTTGGAAAATTCAAATAAATTTTCAATTTAGATACCAACCATTTGTTTAGTTAGGAAATTTTGTAAAAAAAATGATGTGTCAGATCTAAAGTTTAAAAATTTGCAAAAATTACAAAATCCTAATAATTGAAATATGAAAACTGTTGAATAAGTTTAAAAATTTTGCTGTATAAGTCAAACCCTACTCAAACCCTTCAAAAAGTTTTTTTTTTTTGATAAATATTTAGTGATAAAAGTTTCCTACTATATATATATTGATGACAGCTCAGAAATTTTTTTATATATATACAGGGTGATTTTCTTTCGGTCTTGAATATTTTTAGGGTGCATTTTGGGGACCAAAACGAATAAAAAATTCGTTTATAAGGAGTGTCTATTTCCCTCGGTCGTTGAAATAATGGGGCCTAAAGTTTTTCTTGATATAATAGGGCATAAACTTTAGACCAATTATCTCAAGAACCGAGACAAATAGACCCCTCTTGCAAAACAACTTTTTCTTCATTTTAATCGACCAAGCACACAGCATGTATTCAATGCCAGAATTACCCTGTATATATAATATGGTATCAATATTTTAGAGAAATTTACAAAACTTTTTTAATTATTGTTTTGGTTAAGAACTGAGAAACTCTACTGTAGTTGTAGAGTCTTTTGAACAGATTTTTGTTATTTCAAATATCTTAAAATATTATGATATCATATCTCTTGTAAAAAAAAATAAAATCAATTCGATTAATTTTATATTTTGTATTATATAAACTTTTTATTTTGTTAATAAAATTTCAAAGAAAACGGTTTTAAATAATGTACTTTTTGTTTTTTAATATACCTATACTGCTTAACCACTCCAATATTTATTTTTACTTTAAAAAAATTTTTTATTTTTCTTTTTTTGGACTTTTAATAGTTTTTGTGACTTCCTTTTTCCTCTATAAACATTCAATTTAACCTTGAAATGTCTTGGCTATTTTTCATACACAAACAATATATATCTAATAGTATAAAAAGAATATAATCGGTTTTGCCGATAGTTTCAACATAACATATTATAATATTGAAATAAATAACATTATAATTAATAAATTTTCCCCCTTCCATAATAAAATTAAATATAAAAACAATAAAAAATAAGAAATTTTTTGAAAAATCAAATAGATTTACTACAGTAGGGAATGACAGCTATTTCTAAGATTATAACTATTTGATAAAGATATCAGGTTAAAAGCTTTTCGAATATGAAGTTGAAGATTTAAGAGATATTAAAAAAAAGCTGAAACAAATTAAATTTGACACAGAAAGTATTCCAAACGTAGTTTACGTATACGTTCCCAATTTCATATAGATTGTGCAATTCAGCATATGGAAGTTTGTTTATGATTCAAATATTGCAAACATCAAACAATCTTCCATCTCGTGTGTTCCCTAAAATGATTGTATTTTAAATTTTCAAAAAATTCAGGAGAATGCCAACATCTTCGTTTATCACAAATCTTAAATCTATTTTTACACTATATACAGAATTCTTTCTCCCAAACAGTGCAATAGTACTAAATGTCACCTTACCTATTGTTTGGTCAATAGAGGAGATGCTGTTTAGTGGATTAAAATTCCATACTTCAATAGAATAATTGTGTTTGCACTGTTCCTCTTTAGTGCCTTTTATTGATTCCCACTTACTTAAACCACCACCTTAAAAAAAATAGAAGCTTAAAGTTGTATTAAATTTTCCATTCAGGTTCAGTCTAGACAGTTTAGGTAACAGAGATTTTTTTTTTTTTAGTGCATTTCTCTGCCACATAAATGTGAACAGGAAATTACACAGCCTTTCCTTTACAGGCGTGGCTGCAAATGTGGTAAGGGGGAATAATTCTTACGACGTGTGTGGGATTCTAACCCACACTCCCTCGGTGTTTACAGCATATTTCATACGCTCTTACCCACTAGGCCACCGAGGCCTTCTAATAGAGAATTTATTTTAAAGAAAAAAAAATTGTTAAGTTATATTTTGACTATTTTAACTGTTTATGTACTATTTTATATAGTATTATATATAGAAGTGATTTATCTATAATAACACGACACAAATACTTGTTCAAAATTAATTTTCATTTTCATTAATATCGATATATGTAATAGTAAATAAATATATAATGCATGCGATAATGAATGAAGTCGCACAGTTTTCAATTAATAGAATTGTTTTTCTTTTTGTTTTAAAAATTGCGTAACATGCAAAAACAAAAATAAAAAATATTTATTTAAAATGTGAATGAAAACAATGTTCTTATATAATATATAATAATTTATGTAAATAATAAACTGTTAGGTGGTTTACTTTTTTTTCTTTATAGGTTATAGGGCGGGGAAATTGAGTATGTTTTGTATAATATAGTGTGAAATTAATGTTTTAAAGGAAATTTGTTGTTTTGTGTTTTCGGAGAATATACAGCAATATTTTCTTTAAATTATTTTCATAAAAAACTTTGTACAATTTTTGTATACCATATAAACACTGTGGGTGGTAAATATGTGTGATGCTTTTCAAATATCTTTTTTTACGGAAGAAGTTCATTAGATTTGACCATTTGATCGAATAAAAATCAATAAAATAGAAATAGAAAAGTGGTATTAAAGGAAAATCGGGTGAAAATGAAAAAGAAAAAGTAATAAATAAAAGGCTGTTTTTTTTTTACATCAGAAAATAAAATCAATCAAATTTGCGAGTTTTGAAACCAAATATAATATGTTTGATTATTGCTCTTCAGTGTATTATATATATATATATATATATATAATATATAAAGTAACAACACGCATTTAATTGTGTTGAAAAGAATTTATTTCCTGTTTTTAAAATCTTAAAAGTTTATACTTATGATCAATGGAACTTAAACATTTATTTTTAGATTAAAGTGGTTGTGTTTTATTGTATTTTGTACAGTTTTGAATTTGATAAGTTTTTTTTTTTTTTTGGGAAATGCAGGTATTAAGAAACATCATTAGGTTTTCTTGTATTTGTAACTATGATTAGAAATTTATTTCGAAGAATAAAATTATTTTTACAGTTCCAATACCCTATTAATTTTGGTTTTATGTTGTTATGTGTAGTTTTGTTGATTTGTCTGTATATGCGTTTTTATCAGGATTCTAACGTAGGATGTGATGAAAAGTAGATGATTTATTATATTTTTGAAATTGATAAACTTATGTATTATTTTGATGGTTTTTATAAGCGGTGTTTATAATAATAAAAACACATTTAAATTAATTTAAATAAAACACATTTAAATTAAGATTAAAGCTAATTTTTTTTTTATTTGAAAGATAATTGTATGACATTTATAGGTTTTAAAAATAATTTCCGGCATATAACCACCACGACTAGCTCTGAGGAACCGCATTTGATGAGACCAATTTTAGAACATTTTTTCGAGTAATTCAGACCTTATTTCATCAATAACACGAATTTTGTTGGCTTCCAAAGCGTGTAAATTCGTTTTGGTTTATCAGCATAAACAAATGACTTTACATAACCCCAAAAAAAATAATCCAGTATCGTTATGTCGCATAATCTTGGAGGTCAATTAATTGGACCATTTCTCGAAATAATGTTATCACTAAATCTCTCTTTAATTTTGGCAAATAGAACACTGATTTTGAAAATAAATTTTAAAAATTTGTAACCGTTGTTGCGGCGTGACTCTTTCCATGATAATTTGTCAATGCTTACTGAAAAAAAAAAATTTAGCTTCAATCTTAATTAAATGTGTTTTATTTCAATTTAAAGTTCTAACATTCTAAATATTTTTATCTTTTTCAACCTTACTTTATTTTGTTTTAAAGGTGTTGACAGTATACTAAATGTGATGAGTTTAATAATATTGGTTTTTTGAATATATGAACAATTTTAAAACATGAAAATTAAAATAAGAAAAATGAAACAGAAAACTAAATAAAAATTCCCATCAGATAGTTTTAATAAAACTCTATTCATACAAAATTGTTACGAATGTAAGAACTGGATTTTGAATTGCTAAATCAAGTGTTTATTCAGTTGGATTTTATTTTATATAACCGTAAGAACTCTTTTAAACATGTTATTCTATTATTATCTGGTTATATAACCTGAGCATCCTGAGCAGTTTGAGAGCTTAACAACTCTACCTAAAAATATCAGATAAGTATTATCCTGCCCTACAGTTTTTTCTGTACCCCAATCTAATTTTCTATAGGATTTTAATTATTTGCACAAATGTTTCTTAAAAAAGATATTTATAAAAATTAAATGGAAAAAATACTATATATATATACCTAGTATCTATTGCCTTTTATTTAATGAAAATTAAAATAAATTTTTATCAATAAATTTAACAATATATACTAAACTTTTTATAAAGAACTTTTGCGATCCAAAGTTCATCTGCAATCGATTGTATTTAATTACATGAAGAATTTTTTTCCTCATCGACAATTTTACATAATAAATCAAGGCTCAAAGGGACGCAACAGTTCAGTTCCAATAACAAAGGAGTAAAAAATTCAAAACCAAAAACAGAGAAAAAAAATGTAATAAAAAAGGGTGAAAATTTTCAATAAATTTTTAAGTCACCTTCTGTTTGATTTCTATGTTGTTGATTTATATCAATATATAAGGAGTGAGTTGTATCTGTTAAAATTTGTTCATTTATTTTTAACTCATACTTTAAATAATCATTTTTTTAATTTCATATGTATGCACTTTGAATACATGCTGAAAACCTGCAAATTCTATTTACACTAACGAGAGTTCAGAAGTGTTAAAAGTGATTTTAACAGGGTTGATATTTTTTCCTTTTGTTTTTAGGCTATGAACAAACCAATTTTTAAATGTTATTTAAAATTTATGAATGAATTTGTACTTATAAACAAATAAAAAATAAATATTTTAAAATTTTAATTGAATGGGTAGATTTTTCTGTATTAATTGAAAAACAATGGATTTATAGAAAATTAATGATACTAATTTGGTTGTATATGGTTTTGACACTCGTTGTTTATTATTATTGGATTATAAAATTAGTTATGGGGTTGGGTATTTAAATATTTAAAAAATTAAGCGTTTTAAGCGTTTTAAGCGTTTCAGAACAGTTTTAACAATTTAAAAATAAACATTAAATAAAAGAAGCAAAATAATGTACTGCGGGTGAAATTTTTATGATTTAGATAAATTATTAAATAATGGTCGCAGTGAAATTAACGATAGATAATTGTGTTCTTTATTCGAAAAGGTGAAGAAAATTGAAATGTTTTCGATTTCATCAATGTGCGTATGTCTAGACATGTCTTTCCATTTGTACAAAGTATTTTAAACAAATGAGAAAAGTCTATTATAAATTTTATAATATATTTGCAATGTATCTTCGAAAACTAAACGAAACCACCAAAAAAAAAAAAAAAAAATTAAAATATGTGATAGATTCAATTATGGATTTATAGAACCTTGTGAAAATTAGGAGCTAATTTTTTAAAATAATAAACGTTCGGGAAAAATTTTAAAAATATTGTTGACTGATTGGTGTGGTGGAAAGGAGTATTTGATAAAATATTGATTATGAATGTTGAAAGGAGCATTAACGGAACATTTTAATAAAAAAATTTAAAAAGATTCGAGAAAACTTTAATTGAAAATCAACATTAAAGTAGCGAATTAATAATAAAATTTAGTGTTTAACCCTTTTACGTATATGGGACATATATGTCCCAAGTATATTTTCTCATGTAATTTAAGAAGTGTAAAATGTTTTATTAAGAGATAAAACAATTTACTGTATGTTATATAAAATAAAATACGCCGATTTCAAAAAAGACATTAAACAATAATTATAATAATTAAAAGTATTGGAATCCCTTTGCATAAAATCCTAGAAGTGTTCTGGTGATACGAAAAAAATTAAAATTTTACAAAATTTAGTTTCTCATAACAATAAAATTAAATATATTAAATTCCGAAGAATTGTGGTTTGATACCTTTAGATTGTAGAAAGTATTCAGTAGATAAATTATATGGCTATATATGGCATTTGTAAATATGGTTTTTTTCAACTTTATAAGCCTATATTTTTGTAACAGCTGAGACTACACATTAAAGAGGTTCTTTCACAAAATAAATTTTTTAATGAGATCTATCTATGATTAAAATATCCATCTTAAAAATATCATCTTAAATAGTGTAAAAGTTTTGTAAGCAGACAAACTGACAAACGGAGAAAATGAAAATAATGAAGACGAATAAAACTATTAAAAATTTAACAAATGTATCCATATAACAAAACTTTGTAATCATATTTGAGCCGAGATTCTATTTACAAAATTAAATTTATGAATAAGAAATTTATAACTTATTATAAATGCAATAATGCGATATAGGCTAAACAGCACCTATAATTGTAGTATTAGTGCTTTTTTTTGTTAACAGTTTGAATTGTATAATTAATTAAAAAATAAATTAAAAAGTTTTATAGATGGAATTTTTCGATGAAAAAAATGACTTGCTCTAAAATAAAAAAAAATTATAGTAATTAAAGAAGTAATTAAATGTATATTAACTCTAGTTAAAAGTTATTTTCATTTTATTATAATTAAAAATTTAGGAATGTCAGGGCAATTTATTGTAAATAAAGTTAAATAGTATATGACTTTACATATATACAGTTTGTTTTTATTTATTTATTTTTTTTTTATATATTGAAAAATTGTAGAATTACTTTATTATTTATAAATATTTAACGAACCATAACACATTTTATTAGAACATTTCAAAATTATTATGCTCAATTATTACAAGAACCATTGGAAATAGTCTCCATTCTCTATATAAATATATAATATAAACCTTTCCGCAACTTTAATATAAAATTATTTTTTTATTTTCTTTCTTTGTGACTTTTTACAATCCGATCCTTCCCTGCACAATAAATTATTTTAATAATTATATAGGAAATTTTTCATTATCAAAAGGATCACATTAACTATATTTAATTTTTTTGTGTTATCGGTTTTCATTAATCCTGTTTAAATAGTTTTATTAATTTTTTGAAATGTTAAAAGTATATTTCATATTTCACCATAATTTTTGTTTTCTACGTAAAAAAAAAAAAAATTAAATATTAAATATTATAATACTTGTATTATGTATAAATAGATTTGATTGTAAAATAACGATTATCACGTGTTTTAAAGACTTTTAACCCTGAAATATTCATTTTGTTATTAGTTTTTCCTTTTCTATATATATGTATATGTATATGTTATATACACATAAAAAAACATGTATATAAATTTTTATTTATACTTTATTTCAATTCAAAAAATTTTCAATTTTTTATTCAAAATAACAACAAAAGTATGATATCCATCAATGTAAAAAATGAAATACATCGAACTTTTAAAATATACATATATACTATAGAGAGCAGTGAACTACCACCGTATAATAAAAGAATAAAAGTGAAAATATTTGCGCTTGTGTACAATAATAATTTCATATTACTGTAACCCTTATTTTAATAGTTCATACCTTTATATTTGCACCCAAAAAATATACGTTTGTATTATTATAGGTATTCTATTTTCAAAAACAAAAAAATTACTTTACTGCTTTGTTTTTTTTTTATCATAACCACACGCAAATGTACTTATAAAATTTTTGTCAAAATTCATAAATTTTATGACTTCTTAATGTCACATAATGATACATTAAATGTGTTTCGTTTTTGTCCTTGCAAGGACTGAATTTCAAAGGAATTTCATATTCCAAACATGTGTAAGAATATACGCATATGTACATACTTATATTGTATAAACGCATAATGTTGTTGGGGACTGTTATATTGCATTTATTCTTTTTTGAGTTTTTTAATATTTCAAAATAACTTAAGATATATGTTACTTTTAATTTATAATATTTTTATATTGTTTATGAAAATTTTCTATGGTAACGAAACGATAAAACATAAAAAGAAGTAAAATTTTCCCTATATACTCTTAGAAAGTATTCTTGTAAAAGTTAAAAAAAAAAATTAAATTTATGATGTTTAAAACTTCAAAAAATATACATACTTACTTATGTACATTCAGATAAAATATCATTTTTATTTATTTGTGTATTAATTTTAAGTGGTGTTTGAATATAATGTAATGCAGACAAAATGTCTTTTGCAGAAACTTCAAGAGAAAAGAAAAAACTGTTGGGCTTTTAAAGATTTTTAGATATGGATTGTATTTATATGTAAAAACTAAAAGGGAATTGTTATACTGTTTTTATATATGTTATTATAAATGTTAAACCGTTCAAATGTTTGTGACCTAAAATTTGAACTATTGTTTTAAATCTAAAATACTTCAAAAGTATTAGGGGAAACTCAGAGGTATATAATATAGTAACTATAAAGTTCAAATGTAATGGTATATATTATGTGTACTGCAAATTCATTATCTAACCTAAAAATAATTTATAAAATCCATATTAATATCTACATCTCTATATTAGGTTGGCCTGAATTTATTTTTTTAAGATTCCTGCATCTCATAATTGTATTTATCAAATTGTGAGTCAACTTGTTCTAATGATCATCCAAACTGCTTTTGTACCTTCTGTTTTCAATATTTCCTTTTGTACAGAGGTTATTTGCCAATCGTTTTGGATAATTATTTCTCATAGGACAAACCAATCATAGTGTTTCGGCTATATGAGGGGAAGTAATTTTTGTTTGATTTTGCTGGGATGTCCCAAATTTTATAGATACTATAACCTCTAAATTTAATACGTTATGAATATGGTTTTATACAGTAGCAACATATTTTTTTAATGACAGTTCGGTTTATCTCTCTAATAGCTAGTTTAATTATCTGAAACTTCGTTTGCTTTTTTTGTTTTCCAATGGTTTAACCGTAATGGTGATAGGTTGTCTGAGGCACAGATAGACTTTTGAAGATGAGCAAAAATTTGATGATAATAAATAAAGTAAATGGGATTATATTAGGAATATATTCTTATTATTAAAATTAGTTTCAATAAATTAATTTTCTATTAGAGGTACATGACCTAATCAGTCACATGTAGAATTTCTTAAATTGAATATATTATAATATATTATAGATATATAAAGTATTAATTATCGATCGGTCTAGTCAAAAACCAAATAAAAAGGTTTTATTTTTACACTCATTGGTTTTAAATGTGGGATCCCAAAATTATTGGTCGGCACTCTAACCACTACATCATTCAACTGTTGTACTAAAACTTTTTTGTTGTCAATATGATATTAAAATTTTTCAAATACAATTCGTACCAATGTTTTTTTTGCTTTTTTATATATTATATAATATAGATGGGGTAAAATTTCCCCCACTATATAATATATATGTAATTCTTTATTTTCTTTTATTTAATATATTTCGCATCCATTACAATTTTTGAAACCTTTGGTTTTAATCCCCCTTTTCACTTTTGATTTTGGTTTATTTTTTTTAAGTATAGAATGTAGGCGATATAAATAAAAAAATATTTAGAAAACTAAAATTCACTTGTATCTCTTTCCATTTTTGTGCTCGAAATGTTGTTTTCATGTTTATTTTTGTTTATATACATATATTAGAATCGTCAGATGCTTTTTGGAGCGTTCGAAAAAAAAAACTGTCTTATAAAATATGAATTATTACAACACATTATAGAACCATACTGAAAAGTTTTAACAATCGGTAAAAGTATTTAAGGATAATTTTGTATTGTCCTCACACAATTTAAAAAAAAAAAAAAAAAAACTCTGTAAATGCGTACAGTTGAATTTTAATAGTATATCTAAGTGTTGTCTGTTAGAGCAATAAGAGCTTTTATATGTACAAGTATTGTTTTAAAGATAAAAATTTGTTTCAATTAATATAAAAATACTTTTAAATTTGGAACTAAATCGTACTAGTGGGTGTCTTAAACAGGTACACTCAATTGGATTTAATGAAGGGTGTTTTAAAGAGCACGTATATGTTTTTTTCTTTCTTTTTTTACTATAAAAAAAAAATAAAAGTATAACAGGATAAAAATATAAAAGTATAATAAATATAATAAAACTTGGGATTTTTAAAAGCTCGCGTTTCCCAAACATTAATAAAATCATAATTTTATACAGGTAAAAATAGATTTTATGTGAAAATTAACATAAAAAAAAAACAAAGAAAAGTACCGAAAAGCAAATAAAATTTTAAAATTTTTTCATGAAATTTTTGAACGAAGGGGAATACCAAAATTTAATTATTAAGTATAATTAATTCTTATTTTTTTCGGCCTTGCTTCTTTTAAAACTAAAAATTTAAATCTTTTAGTAGCTTGACGCAACTGTAAATTCTTTTGATATTATAAAAATGTAAGGAGTTTTATTTAAATTTTAAGACTGTCAGACAGACAGTTAAATTATTGGAAATATTGTTTTAGAAAATTTGATTTAAAAAATTCTTAAAGAAGGGGTAAATTTAAAATTAAAATTCATGATAAAATATTAAAAAAAAAGTTATTACAGTTTTTGTTACCGTCTAGAAAATTGTACGTAGATTTCTAAAAAATAAACAATATTAAGGTGTACATGACAAAAAAAAAAAAAGGATTAAGGTAAGATTTTTTTAATTTTATGGAATGCAAAGAAAATTTATCTTTCATAAATTAAATTGAATAAGTTTTTTAAAAGTGTATAAATTTAAATTTTAAAAAGATGTATGTCAAATAGGTACAATATATAGATTTTTGTTGGTAACCCTTTGAAATTTTTTTATATCAGGTGTAGATGTATACAAATAGATTAATTTTTCTTTTTGAAGAAGATTTATTTTATTTAATTAACTTAAGCGTTCAAGAGATTTTATTAACAATTTATAAATTGCTAATTATTAAAAAAAATTAAAAACATATGTGATTAAGGTAAAACTACACTATACGTGATATTTACCGGTTTTATGAACTAATTCCCAAAAAACAAAAATGAACTAACTCTCATTATTTTACGTAAAATTTAACTTGGGGGATTAATTCATTTTTTTAGAGGTTAGTTCATTTTTAAAATTTGGGGGTTAATTCATCATATGAACTAAACATTCCTATCCTATTCTATGTGATTCCTAAATTCCTAATCCTATGTGATTTGTAATATTAATATAAATAAATAAATAAATAAATAAATAAAAATTAAAAGAACTGAATTCCAAAAATATTTTTGGGGTTTAGTTCATTTTTTTTTTTTTTTGGAATTAGTTAATTTTTTTTGAAGGTTAGTGCATTTTATTCAATTAAGCTACAATTAAATAAAAACTGCGAGTCACTTGTTTTTTTATATGTATTTATTTTGAGGTTAATTCGTAACGTATAGGATAATTTTTTTGAATTGGTTGATTATTTTTGGAGGTTAGTTCATTATTTTTGAAATTAAGTTTATTTTTTTTCGGGGTAAATCAATTTTTAGAGTTTACGGATTATTTCAAATAAACTAAACGCTGCAATATTCCAAAAATATGTTTGAGGATTCGTCGATTTTTCATAATGAATTAGTGGGGATTAGTTAATTTTTACTTTTGGGGAATAGTGACTTCGGAGTTATTTCATAGCGCCATATTTAAATTATAATTTAATTATTATATTTAATTATTATATAAAATTCTGTAAATTGATTTTCTAAATATCCAAATTTAAGATTTCGTTAATTATTGTCTAAGTAATTGCAGATGTGCAGATTAAGAGATAGAAGAATACGTATACATATATATAAATAGCTGAAGTAAAATCAAACTTTTTCTTTAAATTTTTCAAAACCACTCTAATAGTTCAAAACAAATCAACTTCAGGTAATTTAATAATCAAATAAATTTATATTCACTGAAAAATAACAGACGACCATTGTATTCTTTAAATCTTAAAATATTTAATTAAATAAATTATAAATAAATAAATCTGTGTTAAATATTTACCTATAAAAATTCATTGGTGTTTTATTAGACATCTTTTTTTTTTCAATTAAAAAAATAACAAGTTCTTTGTTATATAGTTTTAAAAATATTAAAAATTTCATATAATTTAATCCTTGTAGTAAACACCTTTTGGCTAATTAAATCGGGGGTTATCTTATTAAAATATGCAACTTGGAAAAAACAAACCAAAAAGAAAAAAAATGAAAAATGAATTTGAATATATAATACATTATTATACCCTAAAAGTATTAAATGGCACGCGTCTTCAATTTTCATAATCTTAAATATATGTATAATATTGTTGCGGCTTTTTGTTGAATTCTGTTTTGTATTCAATTGTATACAATACAAATGTCATGTTTTTAACTCTACATATATATTATATATATATATATATATATATATATACATATACCCACAAGTAGTAAGTTTCAATTTTCACTTAAATTCTTTTGTTTGCTTTATGAATTTCCTGGTTTTATATTAAGAAAGTTAAAATAAGGTATATACAATTTTATATTTGGAATTTAAAAGGTAATTTTAGGTTTGTAATCGCGATATTTATCGAAAAAAAAAGAAAAATAAATGAAAATTTTCTATTATAAAAGAGATGTAATAGCAGTATGTTTAAGGATTTATGTATATTGTTATATTTAATTTAATTGAATTTAATAAAATAAAGTAAAGAAACGTTTATAACAATTTAACTTTTTAAGTGAGACACACTTATTTTACCTGTGGAAAGTGAAAATATTCAAGAGACACCAAGAAAATCTAATTCCCCTTATTGGGAGTGTGTGATTTTTGACCACTAAAATCACTTCTCTCTATAGTCAATATAATAATCTGATAAATGAAGATTAATAATCATACAAATTCGAAAATAGTATAAAGGCTGAGGGGATTAGAAAAGGAAATGGAATACCTTGGAATGCGGTGAAAAGGAAATGGAAAGGAAGGAGGAACAAATTTTAAATTTAATTTTTGTAGGTCTGATATTAAATAAGAATTTTAACAAATGTAAGCTGAGTGATTCCTTTTATTTATTAAATTTGATTACGTAGATGAAGTTTGTCAAACAGAGTTTGATGAAAATTAAAATTTTTTAAAAAACGTTTTAAACTCTGATACTTTTAAATCATACAACTTCAGTTTACAAGATTATGCTTATGATCATGAGTATAAATGTGTTTATGTAATTTTTTTTTTGGAAAATTTTTTATTGTATTGATTTGATCTTATTATATAAAGTCAAAAGTATAGATTTTTTATATTTCTGTTTTTTTTTTTCAACATATTGAATAGCCAAAAAGAAAATATTTTCACCAAATCAATAAGAGACCTTTTGATTGTATAGGTATATTTTTTGTTCTGATATACAAAGTAAGCGAATTTATACATAATCTAACCAAACCTTTTAGTTGATATTTTATTATTTTTAACCATTACTATTGTTTTACTCAAAAAGTGACAAAAGGAATAGAAAAAGAAATTTTTTTTTTTTTTGTTGAAATTCAAGAAAAACCACAGAAATTTAAAATTTACATTTATACTAAATCTATATATATTCCATATATATGAAAAAAAAGAAAAAGAAAACCCAACAGAATGCCGGAAAAAGCATTTCATTCGAAGACATAAATAACATTTTTTTTCTTTTTGAAAATTTAAAAGTCAATCTAATATCTATTGGATCCACATTGGAACAGGAAGGTTTTGAAAGGAAAATTACTTTTAACTTATATATATAATTTTTTTCATTTTTATATTTTCTTTTTTTTTTTTTGTTTTTTTTTTCTTGTGGGTTTGGTTAATTCGTTCCCAGACGATTTTGTGGGTTATTTATGTTCTATATGTAATATAACTCGAAATATTTAAGTATTGCATATAATATCAGTAACATATTCTATATCCATCAGTAATAAAGGTAAAAGTTAGATATCGATTAAATTCTTCATTTCATTATAATAATTTATACGAGTATAAAATAATAGAGCACATTATATATGTAGAATGGATATTATTTCATTTATTTTAATTTTTAATTCTTCATTTTTTTTTTTTGATTTTCGTAGTTTTCTTAAGATAAAGATTATCTATTCTTTATTGAAACAGTGAATTTTTGAATGAAAAATTCATTAAAAAATTATATAAAAAACATTATTTTTTAACATTATAATACAGAATAGATTACCGTTTTTTTAATTAACATTTACTTTGTTGTTTATTACAATTTTATAAGACAATAATAATAAAAGAATATTTGTCTAAAACTTTAATCTATTTAATCGAGTTTTATTTTATATTTTATATAATATGCATATTAAGTAGATTTTATATTTTATAATTTTTTATTATAGTTAAAAAAAATAATGGACATAATAAAAGTATAGAAAAAAACAAATAAACTTTACACGTTTATTTTATTTCCTTAATCAATTTTTCTTTTTTTAAATTAACGCTTCAAAAGGATAATTTCAAATCTGAATAAATCAAAAACAAAAAAAAAAAATTTTAATTTCACATTAAAATGTGGAATAGGAGGCCTCGGTGCCCTAGTGTATAAAAGCGTATAAGCTGTTAACACCGAGGCAGTATGGGTTCGAATCCCACAAACTTCGTAAGAATAATTCCCACTTTCAACGTTTATAGTCACGCCTGAGAAGGAAAGGGTGTGTAATTTCCTTATCATGTAGTTAGGAAATTAACTAAAAAAAAAAAAACAAAATAAATATGGAATTATTATGTAATAATTTATCAATAATAAAAAAAAAATAGAAAACAATTTTTGAAAATTTCACGAAAAAAACCAATTAATAATAATTTTTGCAATCGGCATGAAATAAATATAAAAAAAAAATTTTAATGTAGGCCCATAATTAATCATCAAATTGATGCTAATCTTTTAATATTTAAATTATGAATTGTATCTAATAAAAAACTAAAAAAGAAAACTCAAATAAAAAAAAAATTCAAATAGAGGAATAAATTGAAAAAAAAATTTTTTATTATAATCCACAAAAAAAAAAACAAAATAAAAAAAAATTATTGCAAATGTCCTTGAACTAAATTTTCTTTAATAAAATTCAAATTTTCCTACAGGATTGCCTTTTATTTCATTATAGTGAAATATTGTATAACACGTTTTTATATACTATATATATGTATATATAATATAAAATATATTTTGTTTTTGTAAAGATAGCAATAAAAAGAAAAACTTTTTGTATTTTATGTTAAAAAAAAAAAAATGTTATCTAATGAATATTTGAAAATGCCATAAAGAAAAACACGAGCAAATGCTTAAAAAAAATTTCCTTCATGATTAAACTATCAAGGATATTTTAGTATATATATTTTGGTATCTATAATAAAATTTAATATAAAAAATAAAATATACATACATATATATATATATATATATATATATATATAAAGACTTGATTAGGGGTTACCAAATGTTTTCCTCTATATTTAAACAAACCTCAAACATGTCAAACTGTCAAGTCTAACTAAGTTTAATAGAATATAAAAAAAATAAATAAATAAATTAATTAATTAACGTTATTTTAACTTTTAAATTATATATAAGGTAATTTTTTGTTTTGTTGTTGTTTTGGTGGAAGTTTTCTGTATTCAAAATAAAATTTTTTGTTTGTATGACTTTTATGGGGTTTAGGTTGATATCTTCAAAATGATAATCTCAAATTTAAAATCCCAAATCCAAAATCACAAAATAGAAAATTCCACAGCACAAAATGCCAAAAAAAAAAAAAAATTCCAAATGTATAAAATTTCAAAAATAAAATTCCAAGTGTACAAAATCCCAAGAAATAATATTTTCTATAATAAAATATCTTTTGTCCCCAAATTCTCCCTAAATAAATTATTGAAACCCTGATGTTTTAAAAAAAACTTTAAAATCCCTAATAATTATTGTCGTTGGATAAATATTTTAACAACAAAGCACTTAAAATTATGGGAGCTACTGCCCTCAAATCCCCGTTAAACAAATCATTGAAGTCCTGATTTTGTAACCAATTTTAAAATCAAACTTAATTCAGAATTTTACATGTATATATTCTGGAAAAGCGTGCATAAATCTGATTTTGTATTCAACTCTAAAATCTATTCGAACCTCTTTTTCTTTTTACGGAGAAGGCATTTTATAGTTGTTTACTTAATGCACGAGTAATGTCAACATCGAAACATAATTCAAGATAATAAATAGGTGCCTTAATAGGTGGCTTTAATTCCTTTTGAATTGAAATTAAGACCCACACTATTTTTTGTTATTAAAAGAAGAGAGTAATGCAATACGCAAACGCATTAGGAGGGATTTTAGAGTTTTGGATAAAAATTGGGGTATCCGCTTTTTACAGAATATATACGAATTTATATGTGTGCGAGATTCTGAATTGGGAGAGATTTTAGAGTTGGTTAGGGAATCAGGGTTATATGCTTTTTCGAAAATATGTATATAAGTAATACTCCTATTGTCATGGATTTTGTGAGGGATTTTAGAATTTAATTCAAAATTAGGATTATGCGCCTTTTACAGAATATTTAGAAATATCCATATGCGAATTTTGAATTAGGAGTATTATATACATATTCTGGAAAAAACGAATAACCCTGATTTTGTAACCATATCTAAAATCTCTCCTAATTCAGAAACTCGCATTGGCATATATCTAAATATTCTGTAAAAGACGTATAATCCTGATTTTGAATTCAATTCTAAAATCCTTCCCAAAATTTTTGAGGCCTTAACAATGAGGCAAAAGTCCTATGGGACTTCTGATAAAATCCAGTGAACTGAAATACCGACTCATGATAGTAACCTTTGTTTTACTCTGTGGGCGTTAATTCTTTTTTGAAATGGATTTAAAGCCCACGGGCGTTTATTTATTAAAAGTTTTGGAATTAAAGCCCGCGTACTTTATTTCCTCGGGCATTCTGTTACTGCACCTTTTAATATACCTGAAAAAAAAAATTAAGAGGGTGTTTAGAGTTGGTTACAAAATCAGGTTTTTCCCTTTTTCCAACGTAAATTTGTTCTGGAAAAATAGAATACTCTGATTTCGTATTCAAGTCTAAAATCCCTGCTAATTATTTTTTATGTATATTTCAACAGAAATCCCTCATATCACTGATGTCAAAATCAAAAGGAAAAATGAAATATTTGGAAAACGGAAATAAGGTTGATTTGACTTTATTTCCTTTTTAAAGCGGTAATAAAGCCGATTTTTTTAAATTCACGATTTCGACATTATTTCCGCATCGGAAAGGAAATAAAGCTGATTCGACTTTATTTCCTGGGGCATTATTTCCGGGCACCTAATAAATACATTAAAAATATGTAAACAAAATAATAATTACATATGATGTTTATTGGTTGTTTTTATTGTTTTGTTTATTGGTTTCTTTTGTTATCATTGGGATTTTTTGTTTTGGGGATTAGATGAACTCCCCTTTCAAATGTTTAGTTGAAAGATTTTCTGATAGGCTGTAAATACGCTGTTTTACCTTGTAGCTTCTAAACTAAGGTCATAAGTTCAATCTAAACTATATTTGACTATAATTTAAGCAAAAAATTATTGCCGGATTGGTAACCTTTTTGAAACATGTGTACCTATAAACAAATACAGAAATATCTAATAAATATTTTTAAGAAAGGAGAGGGTGTAAATGAAAAGATGTCAAACAATATATATATTATAAAATACAATTTTTCCTTGTGTCCTTGGAAAATATATATACATTATACATTTGTTTTAATATACAAATAAAAAAAAAAATTAAGAATTTTGGAATGAATTTAAATATATGAGTGCGAATACACATGAATGTAAATCTTTAATCTACAGTAAAATAATATTCTTAGAATAATTTTAAATTCAGAAATTTATAAACTTCTTCAATTTTAATAAGAAAAAAAAAACAATTTAATTTTTAAAATTGTGTTTTTTTTTTGTTAATACTTTCAGTATAAAAGAAATTAATGATTCCTTATTTTAATCTTCATATTTGTTTAGTCTTTATATTACGAAGTAATTGTTAATTTTTCTTTCCATTTCTCTGTAAAGTACCCTGAAAGAAAATTTTAATTCTTAAACATAAATATAACTAAGAGAATTGAGTAATAAATAAAATGCTATGTTTTAATTAAATATATAATACAATATTAGATTTTAAATATTTGCGAGATTAAAGCTTCTAAATAATTATAAGTCTTGGTATAAATATAAGAACACAAAATACCATACAAATAAAAGCTTCTTATATGTTTAACCTCTTTGGGGTAATTTATAGTTACTTTTTGGTTTTTAAATTTTTTAATAAGAAAGAAAAAATATTAGTTCCAGCAATTCATTCCATTTTCTAATTAACCGCATGGGTGTATGAGTTTTAGTTTCAGGAATATATTATAAATAAAAATATAACGTCTTTTTGAAGAAAAGTACAACTTGTGGTTCTAGAAACACAAATAACTTCTGTTTGTCGAATGTATTTTCCTTAAATTTCTCAACCTACCTATCTAAAACCTACAAGGCTAAATTGTTAAATTCTTGATACAAAATTCGGATACTTAATTTTATTAATTTATAAAATAATAAGTTTTTGATAGTATTTTTTAAAATCAATAAAATTTTATTTTAAGTCAACCAAAAAATTTTATCAAATATTAAGTTTTTGCCAGAAAAAAAAAATGCAAGATACATTTTCTGGATAGTTCATTTTAATTAGCAAACTTTAATAAAAACTCAGTTTTTGATAAACAAAAAATACGTGTCGTATTTTATTCTGCTATTTATATTAAACAGACTACAGATACATAAATCCGTAGGTACCTAAATATACGATTCAATAGGCACCATCTCAATAGAATAGCCATACCAAATGTTATATAATTGGTATACTTTTCAAGCGTAACCAAAGAGCCGTGATTCATAAATATGTCGTGCTCCCGATAAAATGTCTTTTGGCTCCATTTTTTTTTTTTGTAGATTGTATATGTGGAATATGCTCCCCATCAAATGTTGACAATACTAGTTTTCACAATATGCACTTATTTAATATTCAAATTACCTTTTCAATTTCGTATTCTATTTATCTTCTAATTCCTTCCTTTTGTCCTATTTTGCTCCCTCAATTCCTTCCCCATTTAGTTAAACCTTCACCAACAATGTACAAAAGAATCCTTTTCTATAGAGTTTGACTACTAGTGAAAAAAAAAACAAATTGCATTCTCATTTTTTCAATATGTAAATTTATATAAAGGGTTAAAAAGATATGGCATCTTGTTACAAAGGGCTATAAAGCTTTAAAACGATGTGCCATCTAAATATTTTTATTAAAACTAAAATGAAAATTGAATGTTTAACTAAGTGTCATATTTCAAGGTGTATTCATAGTATTTTGATGCGGAAATATCTTATTAATTTATTTTTTATATTTTATATTTTATTACAATTTCACAAAAGCATAGGGGTCTCGGTAACCTAGTGGGTAAGAGCGTATACAATACGCTGTAAACACCGAAGTAGTATGGGTTCGAACGTCACACGTCGTAAGAGTTATCCCCACACACGTCGTAAGAGTTATTCCCCCTTACGACATTTATGGCCACGCCTGAACAGGAAAGGCTGTGTAATTTCCTGTCCACATTTATGTGGCAGAGACATGCATTAAAAAAAAAAAAAAAAAACAAGAGTATAAATGACGTTGCAAAATAGAGGGCCCGTTTGCTCACGGATGTGCGCCAAAACTTATTAATTTAAATGTCAGATACATATCTACGTACATATTTATTTTCATCAATATTGATCCGGTTAAGTTAATGTAAATTATTATTTGAGTTTCTTTTTTTTATTCGAAGATTTATTTTCAATTACATATTTTCTCTTTTTATTCATTATGATTTTGTATATGTATGTATGTATGTATTTATGTATTTTTTTATTAACGAAAGAATGTGTTCCGAAGTAAACAAGTGAATTTAATTTTTTAAAAGTTGTATAATTTTAATTTAAAATAATTGTAAATAAATGTTATAAAATTCGGTATGATTTTCTTTTATACATAAAAGTTTCGATGGAAACACTTTAAGACATATTTTTTTGTTTTTCTTTCTAAATATATTTAATTAAATCGTTAAGATTTACGCAAATTGAGTACTATATATATATATATATATAAATTATATATTATATAAACTTCAATATTATAATCAATAGAATTGCAGATAAATTTCAAGTATACCTATAAGATATAAAATGTACTAATAATTTAGATACTTTTCTATATTTTTCTATCAGTTTAATTAAAAATATATTTGTTTCATATTTAAAAATAATAATAAAAATAAAATAATTAATTTTGTTATTTTTTTTTCACAATTAATTTAAATTCATATTTTAAAGTGTTTTCAAAAAGTATATTTTTTGGCGCGAACGAATACTGAATGCACACCTATTTATAGATTTTTGTATATTATCATGATTGTATATAGGCATTATACATAAATATAATATATATAGATAAATACATAATTAAATCTACAATATTATTGATATTCATAATTAATTTTCGAAATGTGGTGTAAATTATTTTTTTTAAATTTTAAAGTATTTACTTTTAAGTTTCGTTCTATTTGTCTCTCTGACTGTTTGTTTAGGAAATGTCTACACTGTTTGAATTAAACCACTACACTTTTAGTCATAAATAAATCTATTTAAAAAAATTATGTTGATATATAGAATAACTTTTTTATATACATACTTTATATACTATCAATTATAATGCTACAACCCCCATAGTCCTATATTCTATATCTAACTTTTATATAACTAATATATCCCATGTTCTACAAGATATTCTTTAAATCTCAGAATGCCGAATGAAAGGAATTTTTTTAAGCTTTATAAATTAAAACAAAAAAAAAAAAAATACAATATTTTGGTATTTGGTTATGAATTTACCGTTATGTATTTAAACGACTAAAGTTAGAAACTTGTAATTTGTAGAGAAGTATAAAATTATTGAGTATCAGACATTTTTTTTATATTCCTTCCATAGTTCAGGAGTTATAATTGGTAAATGGCGGGGGGAAATAAGACCTAGAGCAATAAAGCCTAATAGGCCTTATTTCACTTTCGAATGAGAAAGAAAGCCTAATTCGCTTAATTTTAATTTTAGACTTTATTTCTCATTCCAAAGTGAAATAAGGCCTAATTATTTTTTTTAAATAATGGAATTAAAGCCTAATTGTAATTTATTATTCCAATAATAACATTTTTTAATATTTTTCTTTCATAATTTAATTCTCATATATTTCAGCAGCTTATTTAAGTAATAAAATGTTTTCTGTTTTTTTTTTTGGCACATTTCAATTTGTAAGTGCGTCAGTAGTCAGTGTTTCTTCATAATGAAATAAGTTCGACAAGTTAAAAATTAAAAAATTTCGTTTAAATTCAACATTCAAACCTATTTCACTTTTTAATGTAATAATTTTGTCGAACTTAGTTCAGTTATTAGAGTTGGTTAAAAAATCTGAATTGCATCTTTTTCGGAAATATGAATATACGTAAGTATGCGGGACTCTAAAACAGAAGGGATTTTATAGTTGGTTACAAAATCAGGATAACAGCTTTTTCTAGAATATTTATAAATAATTTGGAAAAAGCTGATTTAACTCTGATTTTGAAGCCAACTCTAAAATCTCTCCTAATTACAAAGAATTTTTAAAATCATGGGGAAAAAAAATAATTTTTCAGCTTTCCATACAAAAGTATTAAATTTTGACTGTTCTTTCTGAAATATAATAATAAATTTTGTGAAAATTTAGACATTTTTATGAAAAACACAAAAAAAATTGTTTTGAAGGAATAAGGGCTGCTATCCCCGCGCCGTTTCGCCCGCGCCATGTTTGCAGAGATGGGCGCGGTAGCAGAGATAGCAGTTCTAATTCCTTCAAGGGAAGTGTGAAGGGATCGGCTAAGAGAGAGGCGGGGAATGACTCGAAAGGAAGGGCGTGAAAGTAGTGGCTCGAAAGACAGGGCTGGCCAGAATATAGAAAATTGTTTGAAACCTGTTAAAAATATTCAGATTTTACAGTCAGCTACAAATTTGTAATTGGAATAATATAATAATAATATAATATTTCTAAAGTGAAATATATTTAATTCTCTTTGAAATGAGAAATAAGACCTACCGCGAAATTTTACGAATTAGGCCTTATTTCTCAACTCAAATGTGAAATAAGGTCTATTGGGTCTTATTGCTCTAGGCTTTATCTCCCCCCGCCGTGGTAAATATTATTTGCTGTTTTTAAACACCTGTTACAAAGTGATCAAGTGCAAATCTCTTAAAAATAAAATACAAAAATTAATACTCATGAATTATATTTTTTTATTTGTTTAACGGTTTTTTTTTTGCAAAATTTTTCGGAATTTTATATTTCATACATTAACAATATTAGGAAAATGTGCTTCTTATAAAATCTCTTAATCTTACATACCATACTTTTTTTTATATGTTATTTCGAATAGGTTTTTAATTTTTACCATTAACAAAAAATAAAAAAATAATATTAATCTATTTTCTTTTATTTGGCAAAGATGTAAAGCATCTGGAAATGAATAAAATAAAAATAAAAAAAATTAAAATAATATTGTTATTGTATATATAGATATGTATATTATATATATGTATATGTTGATATTAATTTGTTGTGGAGGTGGTTTCACGTTGTTATTAAAGTTATTCACCTCTGTTATCAGATTAAATTCAATTTATTTGTTATAAAATAATTTACTCTGCCATTTTTTTTTTTATTTTCTTTTCTTTTGGTTTACTTTAGCTACGACATTATAAAGTGTGAAAAGAAAAAAAAAACAAGAGTTAAATCTCAATATTCATTTACTAGTTTTTCGAGACAGACATAGAATTAGTATACAGAAGTATTACATTTATAAAATATTGATTAATTTATATTACCTGTTATTATTTCGGTTTTAAATTTCAATCATGCTTATACACTAACAATAATAATATTTTTTTTTTCGATATGAAATATAAAATCAGTAAAAGATATTAAATGACAAATCTTAGTAAGAAGTTTTAAATTAAAGATTAATACAAAGTTTGTTTGAAAAATTTATTCCATTATTGTAATCGATGGCTTCTGCGATTCAAAATTAAGAAAGCCAACTGTTACTTGTATATCTTTGATAGAGTGCGTAGTATATTTTAAGTGAAATGATTAGACATACTACAAATTTTTAGCTTGAATGGTTTTCAATTTATATTTATATTATGTTACTTAGTAACGGTATAACCAGTAAGCACAATCGTAAATGTCATAATATTGTTATAGATACTATACAAATGTCATAAACAGATATTTGTATAATTTATACAAAATCACAGTAACGAAATATTAGTTTTTAATAATATTTTTGAAAAAAACTTAACAGTAAATAATTTTCTATTATCCTTTATTAATATATTTTTTATAGAACTGGATTTCAGTTTAATAGAACTGTTTAATTTAATTTCTTTAGTTTGGTTTTTTTTTATGTATATGTATAGGTATATTTATCTATTGAAGGCAGATTACAGTAATTGTCATATAATATTATTTTTAAGACTAGTAGCTCTATAACTTTATTTTATTTCAATTTCCAGCTATCATGTGATATTTATTCCAGCTGTCGTATGAGTATGTGAGTCAAAAGTTATAGGGCAACTAATATTGTAAAAGTAAAAAAATAATAAAAAAATCCCAATATATCGAAAATTGCTGATAATATACCCCATCCTCCCATACGAGTTTTTCATAGTTTGGCCTTAGGAATGACGGTTTTTTCCTAGTTTTGACCTTAGGAATTACCCCTTGTAATATTTAGCCTCTTATGCGAAACACTAGATACCTATAGTATATTCAACTAAATTTTATATTTTGACCATTATCAAATTATATGAAAATATTATTCAATATTTCTTGATAATTGTTAACCTTTCATCTCAATAGAACAACATAAAGGGTATAAAGAAGAAGATTGAATATAAACCGTTTTTAACCGAATTCTTCTCAGTTATTATTAATATAATGGACAGATGCCAGTAAAAGATTCGACCTAATATCTTTTAAAATATTCCTTGAAAATCGATCATACTTGTAAAAAATTTCAAGACATAGCGTTTATTGTTTATCATTTTAATCTAGCACAAGTTCTTTGTACTTCTTTGGGAATAGTGTTGGTTAACAGGATGTATTTTAGAAATTCCTATAATTATACATATAAATAACAAGGAAAACTTAAGATCTTATGTTTCATTATAATTTATAGATTATACACTTATATGAAAACTATATGTAATGTATGTAATTGCAGACTTTATAAATCAATACGAATAATTTTAAAATTTCATTAAATTACTAAGAAGGAAACTACTCACAATGACTACAAACATATACATAGTTATAAAATGCAGAAAGTTTTTTTATTCCTTATAAAGGTTTAATTATATTTATTAAAATTTAAAAAAAAATATGAAAATATTAGACAATGGAAGAAAAATTAAAATAAATTTATGATATGTTGACGAAAAGAAAAAAACAGAAAAGAAATTTTAAATTTTAATTATAATTTATTGCTGCATAAAAGTTAAATTATTAAATATGTGTGTATGTATAGGTAAAATTAGTTGACCACCCAAATTTCATTAAATATTATAATATCATAAAATCTACAAATTACATTAGATTAAATATTTTAAATTAACTTTATAAATTATTAAACATATTAGGTATGTGTTAAAATTTTAATTTTCTTTAAATTTCAACTATACATATATGACGTACCTAGTAATCAAAGATTATTTATATAAAAACAAGGTGATAGGGTTATTTATATTCATTAAATGATTTGTTTTGTTTAATTTTTATATTTGTTTTTATTTTCAAATTTACCGATTAAACAAAAAGGAAAATATTTACTTTTCGTTCTGTTATTGTTCCAAGTTTGGTTAAAACGATTTTTTTTTTTTGTTTTTTTATTTTACTAATCACGACATAATTTCAACGGCGGAACTACTCAATCATTCTTATCCGTTGTAGGCGCCAAAATATCAAAATTTTTCTATTGTTTAAGATTTTCACTTTTTTTTTTTTTTTGGTTTTTAATTTTTTTTTGTTTTGTTTTCTATGATTGGATTTTTAAATCAAAACATCACTTTACGATTAATAAGTCATCATAATTGAACGCCGATACTTAAATCTTTCATCTTCGGTATAGAATTTATTATTTCTTTTAAATGTTTATCGTAATTTTTTTTTTCTATATACATAGATAAAATATCTAAAGTTTATATAATATCGGAAAAAAAAATTTAAATTCAGAACGTGTACATAAATGGATGCACCCACGTATTTACAAATATTGTTTAAATGTTACTTAATAAAATATCTCATATAATAATATAACTTATATTTTCCATTTTGGAAAAAAAAAAAACAAAATAATTGAATTTAAATTGAATTTCATTAGACTAGTAGATAGGTAACGACATTAAGATATTAAGTATGACATATAGAGTAAAAAATAAACCATTAAAAAATTTATTAAAATAAAATTTAACACCTAAACTACCTGATTATTAAAATGAAGTGTTACAATTTTTTTTATTTAAAAAATATTATTTGACCACCTGTCATGAAGTACTAGAAATAAGTTGGAAATTATTATAGTAAATTTTATTGCTGGTAAATTTTCTGAAACATTTTAACGATTGTTCGATATTTATTTTTCGTTCATGCTTCATGCTTTATTAGATTATTATTATTTAAGGGGTATACGTAACACTGCAACTTTTGATGTACATCTATTGTGCTCCCCTTATTAATACGTGTTGTAAATTTCGCTTTCACTTATAATACTTTTGTCAGCCTTATTGCCTCTAAGAAACGGAAGATCTGTATAGCTGGCAGTTCATCTTCGGTAAAGCAATATACTAATAGTTATTCATATCTTGCTCGGGATACAGCTTCGCAGTTTTTGAATATGTGTCCTAGAAATTCTTCCTTTTTTTGATGAAATCTGCATGTACAGTCATTCTCTATTCCAATTTTCTTAAGTTTCCTTATAAGACAGAAAGTCTGTTAGAATTTTTAGTTTATTTTTATTTGATCCTATAATTTTTTTATGTCTTTTCCGGTTATAGTTTTCCAGAAGCTTCTTAGATTTCCGGCTTTAATATTTGTGACATTAACTTTTCAACTCAGAAAATGCTTTTTTATTTTTTAAAAATTATATTCTGTTTGAAAAATTATATAATCTGATTAATTCAGATGAATGTTTTGATTGTTCTATTTAAATTCTTGCTAAGTAAAACTGAAAATAATATTTACTAATTAATTATTTTTTTAATTCTATTGAATTTCTATTTTTTTTTCATTACAATATGTATGTACCTACATATTAAAAATTAAAAAATGTTTTTTAATATATTATTTTAAAGTTTTCAAATTCTATTAGGTATTAAAATATATAATTACGTGTATTAATTTTAAAAACCAATGTCGTTTTACTCGCCCCTATTAAGAAAAAAATTAAGACAATTTGTCAACAGTAACACTCATGTATAGAAAACGTCATAAACGTCATTTACGATAGGTTAATATCGATGTACGCACCCAAATTAAATTCCCCTTGTTATTTTTAAGCAATAAATAATGCATTTTAAATAATATTTACTTAATTCTTTTTAGGTGGGCATAAATTTTATTTGTATTAAAGTCACATTAGTACCTCTTTTTTACTGCAACACTTATTATAACTTGACTATAACAAGTCATTATATATTCTAAATGATGTTATATACAATTTAAACCTTTATTTTGTTCTAGAAAAAATTTAAACTGTATACTATATTGTCACTGAAGAATTTGAAATTATTTTATGAATAAGTTTAAATATATAAGTATAATTTTATACATGATGCATAGTTCTCAAAACAACTAACGCATATAATTAACTTTAAGATAAAATAAATCACGTAAAGATAAAATAAATAAATGCGTACTTTTTTTTTATTGAATTTTAAATTTTAACTAATTTTTTGAAATTCACTTTTGAATTTTAAAGAACGCATTTTTTTTTAAATTAAATTCTGGATTTGTGTTTTAACTTTTAAAAAAGAACTTTAAATAAATTAAATATGTATTTTAACTTTCTTTCCTTCAAAAAAATTTTAAAATATTAAGTGTCAAAAAACGTAAATGAGTTAGTGCAGGGAAAAAAATAAAAGTGAAAAAAAAAAAAGTGAGAAAAAATTTACTTAATTTTTTATTGTCAAAATGACGATCAGTTGCAAAAGAATCGCCTTTTATAATTTCCTAAGTGAAGCAATAAAAAAGATTGAAAACTCTTATATCGTTTTCTTTTCTGAAAAAAAATTTTGACTTGACAAAGTGCAAAACTGATAAAAAGTCAAACCAATTTTTTCTAGTTTTGCACTTTTTTTCTCAGTTTTGACCTGAAAAATTTTTTAGAATAGAACAGAAAAACAGCAACATTTTTTTTTTCAGATTGCTGCACTGATTTCTTTATCTACAAATTATATTTTACTTATTTAAAAATTTTTAAACTTTTGCTTCTAATCAAATATAAATTTTTTTTTTTTTTTGTAAACTAGATATTTTTCAAAACTCAACCAAATAAATGAAAATAATGTATTTTTATATTGTCATTAATTACTATTTACTATTTAACTGACAGTGACAATTATATATATACATATATTTTTTAATATTTTCATTCTGGAGAGTGCAAAACTCATTTTATTGCCCCGTCAATATTTTCAGGTCAAGTTTTTAAAAAAAATGTTGCCCTGTGAGAGTTTTCCCCTAAATTTTTTTTAGAAAAGAACACGAACATTTTTTTCAATTTTGCATTTTTTTTCAGAAAAGAAGGGAAAAAAAGTAACCCGAAAAAAAAGTGTAACCTCAGGTCAAAACTTTTTTCAGAAAAGAAAACGACATCAGTTGCAAACATTTTTGCAACAAAATCCTATTATTTGTATTAAAAAATTGATGACACTAGACGTCAACCACAATATTCAATTCGAAATTTTTGCAACTGATCATTATATTTGATGATAAAGAATTTTTTATCAGTGTAATACAGTTTAAAATAATATTTTTTGACAATTATTTAATCTAGATCAGAAAGTTATTTTGTATCTAGGCTTGAAATTTACTGAGTTCTAGTTTAATTACTCGCGGGTTAACAGACGCCGTTTGAGAACCCCTTATTCTTTGAAGATTTCGTGAATTATGGTATTATAAAATTGACTTTAAGCAGACATTAAGCAGATAATTATTTACTTTTTCTGCTATATAGTAGTTCTTTGGCATAGTTCTTATTTCATAGAATTGCCTTTTCGTGTAACTATTTCGCTTGAAGTCGACAGTAAGAAAAGAAGAGATATACTCACATTATAGGTATTGAAATACTTTGTACCGAGTAGTGAGTATACTTTGTTTCGAATTTTAAAAGAGTTTCCAACTGACAGAAAAACTTATATAGGTATGAATGTACCTATATTACTCGGACCCACTCTTAGCGGCTTAGATTTTTTTTTCAAATTACTGATTTATATGGTTTAAATTCGATTGGAGACGAAACTATAGAAAAATGATGTGATGGTATGGTATAAAACAACTAATTTTGAACTTTATTAAACTGATCTGCAGAGAAACACATCATCAAAAATTGAACATACACGCATTACATACATACGCATTTATAATTTATATAATTATAAATACATATACACATTAGATAATTTGTTCTAATTTATTTAGTCTATTTTTTTTTATAATGAAACTTAAATAATATAATAAAGATAAAACATTGATGATCACGAGGCCGAGTTATTAAACTAATCTTTAATGGATTAAAATATAAATTTAAAAATCAATTTTAAAATTAGTTTAATTTGCAATCTATTCTTAGCTATACTCTATTTTAATTTTATTTTTAATTGATGACCTCGTAATTATAAATATATGTATACCTATAATAGGAGGTATAGAAGACATCATCATATATACTAAACATATTATATTGTATGGTAATTGATGATGAATTAAACCGGTTTTTTTTTTGTATTAAAATTATGTTCTAATTAAAAATTAGTTTTCTATCGATTTTAGTTTTCGTTTTCGATTCAATCGTTTAATACTTTTTGTTTTCTTATGCGTTTAACGATTTTTTGTTTGTAATCGTGACTTGAATTAAAACGTTAAAACTTATAAGGCGCTAAAATATTTTTTTTCTTTTTGTTTTTGAAAATGTATTTTTCTTTTTTTTTTTGCCTTAAAAGTTTTTGGGGGTGTTTTGTTATTTATTTTATTATAAAAAGTTCGATGACAATTTTCAAAAAAACAAAAAAAAAAAAACCAGAAAATATACAATAACATTAAAGAACAATGGATGAAAACATGAAAATTTATTTTTAATGGTCGATTGTTTATAAGGCTAAGCGACATTTTCAATTCTTTACGCATAGTTAGTTACGCACTATTTTTGGATATTATTTACTTTAACTGTACATATTGTACAATATTTATTAAATTAAAAGAAGAGAATATTTTACTTTGAACATTTTTCAATATATACATACATATTATGATATTATGTATATAATAATAAAACATTCTATAATATATAAAAAAAAAATGACTTAAAACTGGTATTACATTCATGTAATTATAATCATCCTTACATATTACATTATATATTAACATTAACACAATATTTATTTAAATTTAGGTGCATATAATTATGTAGACTGTATAATATATATATTAATATTGAAATTTAACAATTTTGATGACAGGGTCGTACGTGTAAATCGATTTTTAAAAACTTTTATATATAGGGTTATTAGAAACGCGTCATCAATTTCAATTATGAAATGATTCTATAATGAATACCATAATTAATTTATTTAAAGGTTTATAATATAGATAACTATATGTTAATATCGATATATATATATATATGTATATAATAAGTTTATGTACAATTAAAAGTTCCGGATTAAAATTTTAATTAATTATTTAATTTTAATTTTCAATAATTATTCCTTGTTCAATAATAGGCTCTGTGATCTTGAAGCTTACTCGGTGCACCGTTACATTTCTTACAGTTCTGGGCACATTTTTTCCTGGGCAGTTAGTTAAAGGCTGTTAAATTTTGGTTTGAAAGATTATTTTTGCTGAAGCATTTTGGTTCATACGCTTGGCCTGGTCTAGTATAGTGTTATTTCTTTTCCTTTAAATTCTGTCAATTAACCTAAGATCATACTAATTTCATCTACTATACTTGTTCTTAGTAGCCATATATATTCTATATATGTACATTAAACACTCTCCACCTTTCTAATCCATGCACGTCAGAACTAGAAATATAAGTATTTGTTGCAATTAATATTTTAATATAACGTCGTAAGGAATTTGTTTTTTATTTAAATTTTACGAGAATTTTCTAAATTATATTCAAACTTAAAAAGTGATAACAGATTTCAAAATATTAAACGTATATTTATTCTCTATTTTGCTATTTACTTATAATACATATAGTCAGAAACCTTACAACTGCCTAAAATTCTATATTTATTAATATTGTTTTGTTTTCTTTTTGGTGATCAGAAATAATGACGCAAGCAATAGAACCGAAATTGTGATTTTTTAAAATTCGGTCTTATTACTGTTTTAGAAAAGAAAATAATGCCAAAATCGAAAATAAAATCAAATTTTATTTTTGGGTGGGAATTACAAAACCGGATGATTTTTATACCTACCTGATGTGGTTATTTTGATAAAAATATATTATTCTTAGAATAGTGAGAAGTGAGAACTACCGCAGTATAAAAAAAAATATCTAAGATATTTTGTGATAATTCTAAAAGTCTTTTCTAAAAATTTTAAGACTATGGTTGGACGTCAATATTTTCTATCCCTTTTTTTAATTCTCTCTCTTTCCAATTTTTTAAAATGATAGAAATCTAGCTTTTTTGAAGCATTTGAAAAATAGAATGGAAAATTAGAAAACTTCAATTTTTTGAAGCGTTCAAAAAATAGAATTCAAAAATTAGAGAAATTTACTTTTTTGATGCGTTTATTTATATTTATTTGAACATTATTTTTTATTTTTTAAAATTTTGAATATCTTTTACATTTTATGCCTAACCATAATAAAAATATTTCACTTTTAAAACGAATAATTCAGAATGAAAAATGTCAAAATATTTGTATAAAGAAACATCAAAAAAAGTGGAAAAAAGTGGAGGTAAAATAAGAAACTTTCTATTTTTCAGTCCCAAAAAAAATTAACAAATAGGGATGAAAAGGTGTTGCTTTTAGTATGAAAACGGGATAAAAAGATGACGTCTAACCGCTAAGTAAGACTCTATCTAACAACATCGCGTGATATGGGGCTTTTTTCAACCTTTTAACCTTTTAAAAATGGGGCTTTTTCAAACTTTCTGGGGATGTAGTTTCGTAAATGGATGGGGCTACATAAAAAAGTTGTTCTATAACACTAATTTAAAAAACTTAAAGAAACCTGTGCAGGATTAAAATTTCATTGTTCTATCTTAAACGATGTACAAGTTTTGTAAACGAACGGACAGAGAGAAACTAATAAGCTTCTTCAAAATTTCAAAATTCGTTTTGTGAAAAATGTGTTAATATAAAGATAAAAAAAACATATAATAATGAGGAAAAGGAAAGTAGCCCGATTTAACTTTATTTTTCCTTCGATAAAACAGAATTTAAACAAAATACGATTTCGGCTTTATTATAGTTTTAAAAATGAAATAAAATCGAACCTTAGGCTTTATTTCTTGAAGGTATTATTTCAGGGCACCTATTATTTTTTTTTGTTGTTTGTTTTCTTTTTACTTTGTTCATTTGACATTAATTTCTTTGCTCTTCTATGTATTTTTCAATGGTAATGACCCCGTAATTGGAATATTTAGGCAAAATAAAATACACAAAAATAAAGGGGTCTATTAAAAATAACTAAAATTTTTTTTTTTTTTTTTTTTACAATAGCTAAAACCGATCACGGTCAATAATTATTGAGTTCTAGTGTATTATTAATTTTTAGTCAAACAATTTTTTTAAGTTTTACCTCAAAAAATTTATAGACCTTGTAATAGAACCTTTTGTTTTTTTTTTTTTATTTTAAAAAATTATTAATTTGTCAACTAAAACAAAGAAATTAAATTTAAGAAACGTCGTAGAGACAAAAATTTTAATTGATTTGATTCGATTTAATGATTTCTTAAAATGTGAAATTATTTTTATTAATTAACCTTAAAAATATTGGGGTTACCCATAATTTGGATGCCTACCTTAAGAATATTGATATAATACGAAATATATGTATGTAAATTAATGTTTAATTTTTCTATTCTATTATTTTGAAATCGTATACAAAAAATCTATAATCAAAAAAACATTTAATGGGTAATTAGTTTATATGATAATTAAAAAAAAAAAAACAAAAACACAAATATTTTAATAAAAATAAATTTTAATGGTTTAATTTTTATCTTTATTTGTAAAATATTACTGCAGATATACTTGATTGGTTTAAAAAATAGTATATATAGTATATGTGTGATATTAAAGGTCACCGATACGAAATTTTTATATATAGGAAATAGATAAATTAATTTTTTCTTTTTGTATTATTTCAAGGTTTTCATTCTTTAAAATTTTAATTATTAAATTGTGCATTATGTATTTATTTAAAATTGTTTTTCTATATATGTACTAATGTTCCTATGTCTAAAAAAAAAAATAATTAGAAAATTGGAAAATTCTGAAAAATACTATTGAAATAAAATTTTGTATTATAATAATTAAATTGGTTTTATTTCATTTTATGATATTTTATGCAATTTTTCAATTTATTTTCACAATTATATTTTTAAAAATGTGCTTATTTCACTCTATCTGTTAGTTTATTAAATTTTTATACAGTTTTTTGGTACACCAAGGAAATTTTACACAATTTTTTTACGTATAGATACACGTCACTCTAAAAAAAAAAAAAATATTTTAAAAGAAATTTTTAATGAATGCGGACTTGTGAAAACTGAAAAAATTTAAAAAAGAAAATTTTTTTTTGGAATTTTGTTTTAACTAAACTTAAATGAAAATTTTAAGTTCATTCTATATATATTATCTTTTAAGTCAAGTTAGTTTTAAAAACTTGTAAGTTTGAAAAAAAAAACAAGTAAAAGTAACAGTAAGTCGATGCAACCGACTTATTTATACCCTACACCTAAAAAATTTAAATTAAATTAAAAATTCATAAGTTATTTTAGTTAGGTATTTAATATACCTAAGCTAAAAAAATAAATGCTTTTACAACATTTGTACAAAATTTCAGATTTCTATCTTTATTAAATTCGAAAATATGCTTGTTAAGTCTTGGGAAGTGTGTGGAGGCACGCGGACCACCACCCCAATTCATCTCAAATTTTAGAGACATCAACAGGGTAGAACATTCTTATATCAAATTTCAAGTTTATATATTTATTAATTTCGAAGATATGCTTGTTTGGTCTTAGGAGTTGTGTGGCAGATACCCGAACAACCATTCTAATTCATCTTAAATTTTGGACAAATCAGGGATTCAGGAAACAACACCTTAGTACCAAACTTGAAGTTTCTATCTTTATTAATTTCGAAGATATGCTTGTTCGGTTTTGGGAGTTGTATGGGAGGTACCCGAACGATCATTGCAATTCATCTCAAATTTTAGGCAAATCAGGGATTTAGGAAACAGGACCCTCGTACCAAATTGGAAGTTTCTATCTTTATTAATTTCGAATATATGCTTGTTCGGTTTTGGGATTTGTATGGGAGGTACCCGAACAACCACTCCAATTCATCTCAAATTTTAGGGATATCAGGGATTCAGAAAAATACACCCTCGTACAAAATTTTAAGTTTCTATCTTTATTAATTTCGAGGATATGCGTATTCGGTTTTGGGAGTTGTATGGGACGTACTCGAACGCATGGTCCGATTTCGCCCATTTACAATCCCCGCCTTACCTTAGTCATTGTTAACCTACAGTATAAATTTCATCAAGATAGCATCATTATTTTTTGAGTTATCGTGCGTACGGACGGACGGACGGACGGACGGACGGACATCGCTAAATCGACTCAGGCGGTGATCCTGATTCAGAATATATATACATGTCTATACCTAACTCGCTTCCTTTTGGTGGTTACAAACACCATACCAAAGTTAATATACCCTATACTTAATGTGTAGGATATAATAATATCATTTAAATTGCAATAAGTTACATTTTTAAGAAATTTAATTTTTCTCCACATTGTTTATTTATTAACTTCTACGTCGATGATATGACCATCGACCATCAAAACATCCTAAAACAATTTAAAAAAAAATCTTCAAAAAGCATATGTAAACGTAGAAAACTATTGCGCTAAATACAAAAGCAAAATAGATTTATATGTGCCTCATGGGATAACAGTATCAAATATCTTAGCTCATTAACATTTATAAAAAAAATTTGTTATACAAAGAGCATACTGATATTTCTACCAACAAATGCATTCAAATTATTAAACTTCTTTTACCATTAATTAACACAGAAAGTCTAAACTCAATTTAGCGAATAAAACTATTAAATTTTAAAAAAATTTTTAAAATGTCATACTTTATGGGTTTGTAATATGGGGTAACAATAAATCAGATAAAGCGACTTCAAAACAAACAAAATCAAATTCTTAAACTATTAAACAACTTATCTTTTAACTTTCAAATCAGAACCTTCATGTTTTGTTGCAAGTTCAATGTTATTTTGTATGATTTAATCAATACTTATTCCATAAAATATAATTCCATCAAATGTACTGATTCTAATAACATAATAAGTAATAACGATTATATTATTATAAAAATTTAGTAACTTTTAAATAGAACATATATAAGTATGCCTTCATTTTTAGTTTATTTAAAATATAGTTCGTAATATTTATTTATTTATTTATATACAGGTGCCGTGGTACATAAATGTGCCAGGTAGCTATAACCCCTGTTTCCTGGTAGGAATATGGGGTGTACGAGATATTATGTGATATATTAAGTATTTATATATTGCGATATATGAATATTTTTATTTTTTTTATATTATAACTATTGTACCCAGCCGGAAATCGAATCCGAGACCTCTCATTCCCTTATGAATGAGAAGCGGTGCGTCAACCACTGCACCAATGGCTGGATGCTTCGTAATATTGATTTAAGCATAATTTAAATACGTATAAAACTAAAAAATAAAAACTAAAATGAAAACAAAAAAATTCAAATTTGAAAGTTTTTCCGCTCGATATTTTACTTTTGCTAAGAATATAAGACTAATGGTTGTAAACCGAAGTAATAATTAGTTACTTAACTTAATCTGAAACGATTCTATAGATTGTAAAGGGTATTCTGTGACACTATACTTCTTTTTTTTTCGAGGGTCGGTGGAAAACTTCAAAAGTTACCCAGAAGAAATGCAAGTGATTTTTCCGGATAATGTTGAAGTTTAACCAACAAAAACCACCCATTTTTTAAACCCAACTTTAGGTTGGGATCTTTAATACAAATGTACAGTTTGGTTTACGGGATTGGAAATTATTAAATAGAAAATGTTGTTATAATTCTAGGTAAATTAATAAATAAAAAAAAAAATAATTTAGGTAACGGAGAAATTTCAAAAAAAAAACGTGGAAGAGTGCGGTAGAGTAAAAGATGTTTTAAGTGCCGACGTTAAATACCGAGATATATTAATGTAAATTTTAGAGTTATATGATATCTACCCGAACCTGTCGCACCAGCAAAACCTTAAAATCTCTTTTAAAATCCCTTTGTCTTATAGTTGAGCTTACTCTAAATATTTTTTAAATACAATATTACTGTTTGCAAATAATTTTCATCAATTCTTTTAATTTTATTTTTTTTTTTGCATTTTTTAATTGAAATTCCGAAAATTATTTTAAGAGGTAATTATAGAATTAATGAAATAGTGATTATAATTTTTTGATCTTATTTTATTTCTCCCATCATGAGGAAAAATTTTAATATTCGTGTTAAGTATCTTTTTAATTATATTTCTGGGAAAATATAGAGATTTTAAAGTTTTTCAAAATGTAAATTATGTAAATTTAATGTTAAAATGTTAAAAATGTAAATTTCTAATGTAAATATTTCCAGATTTAATGATTTTGTAAAATTATTACTTCTTAGTATGAAAAACAAATAACTTAAACTAATATAAAACTTACTTTTAAAAAATTTGAAACATTGTATAGATTTTTTCTCCCCCCGAAATGGAGAGATATAGATCTTCAAAAGATACCAAGAAAGTCTAAGCCTCCTTGCTAATATGGAATTTTTATTAATTAAAACCATCTCTCCTTGCAATCAATATAATAGAATAATTATCATAAGAGGAAAGAGGAAAAACGGAAAGAATATTTTGAATTTAAAAATGGATTTCTGAAGTTGAAGTTTTATCAGATATAAATTTACAAATTCCTTGAACTTCTGTATATTACGAATCGAGAAACATCAGAGTTGGTAATGTATTTTAAATTTCGGACGTACGACCTAAATATGACCTTTTTTATTTCATTTTTCATAGTTTTAATACTGTAGATTTATAATAGTGTTAATAATATATATGTAATAGATTTTAATATATAGCTTTAATAGTTTAACCATAGATAAATATGCGAGAAAGCGACTCTACTTGTATTAGATAAGATTGGTTAGAGTTTGACCATTATACTTTTAATTTCGCGATATGAATACGATTATTACTCTTCAAATACAAAAGAAATCTTAATCAAACAAATTGAAATTGTTTCAGAGCAAAAATTATTTCATTGAAACTATTCTCAATATTACAATGATATCCTTAATAATCTGTATGCCATTGAACCTACAAATTATTGAATTGACAAAAAATTAATAAAAATAACGCTAATGTTAATGCATATTTTTTTTTGTTATATTGCAAATTATATGTCAACCTCCTTTTGAATGTTTTTTTTTTTTTTAAATTTTAATCCTGAAAAAAAAATCACCATTTTTTTTTGTAGATTCATAGTATACTAAAAGAAATGAATTTCATTTTTTTTATTAGATTTTTTATTGCTTAAACTTCACAAACAAATTCAGAAAATTCAATACAAAAAGATTAGACTATCTGTATATATGCAAAGTAGTTTTTTTTTTCATGGAAAACAACTAGTAGGCGGTGTACAATCCATCCAATATCTCTTTAATAACAATAGATCAGAGCGACATATTTTTAAAAATTTCCTTGTAATTCCAGACTTTTCCCCATTCCTTAATTTTTTTTTATTCCTTTTTTTTTTTTTGGTTATTCTCGACTTTTTATACAAAGGAATTATTTACTTTTATGTATTTAAAAATGAGTATTTATATGTTTATATAAATGTATATATATGTATATGTAAATGTACAGAATAGATTTATGTTTAAAAAAAGATTTTTTTTGAGAAATAAATTTCAAATAAAACCCTTTCTTCTAACAGTTTGATCTAGTGAAAAGTTTTTTTTTTGTTTAATATAGACGTTGTTTCATGATAATAAAACATTTTTGTTTTTCTTTTTTACATAATTTTTATATTAATATATACATAAATATACATATTTTCAGATATATATATATAATATATAAACAAATTTTTAACGACAAAATGATTACGTTAGTATTAAAAACAGTTTAATTTTTTTTTTTTGTATAAGTATTTACAGTGTCATAGTTGCGATAGAAAATATCCTGAGCGATATATGAAAAAAAAAATAACTGTTAAGGATTTCGCAAATATGCATATTTGATATAATGAATATATATATATTTTAACAAATGGAGTAGTCAAAATTCAAATGTATATTGTTTTATATTGTTGTGAATGCAAAATTGAGATCATTTAATATTAGTAGAAAAAAAATAAACGTCAATTTAGATTAAATTCGGACGGACAAAAATTGAAATTATATGTTATTTTTATTTATTTGTATAAGTTAATTAATTCAAAATAAGAAAATCCATTAAAAATTTTTAAAATGTAATAATAAAAACATATTTATTGTATTCATTATTTATACACGTATAGAGTGAATTGTGACCAAATTTAACATAATGTCAGCTCATTAAGGGTTTTTTGGCTTTTTTTTTTTATTGTTTTTCTGGTTGTATTTTAATTGAACGATTTCAAATTAAAAAAATGCAAAAAAAAAACACAATTTAAGGCAAAAAAAATTGTCTGGTCCATTTATCAGTGATTTTATACAGCACTACAGCACTTCAAAAATCGTTAAGGTGATAACCCAATGCTTGTGTCGCTTTGACGTTTAAGTAGAATACATTGATTTAAATGGAACATGACCAAATAGAAAAGCGACGGTAGAAGTGCCGCATAAAGTGACGCTAGAGTAGAGCAACTTTCTACTTTTATACTCGCGTTGTGAATAATTTTTTTTGTTTTTTTTTATTTATTTTTTTATTTTATATTGGTTCTTGGTTATAAAGCGACGCTAGCATTTGGTTTTTATTTTATTTAGAACGCGACGATACAAGCGACGCGAGCATTAGGTCATCATCTTTAAAATTTTATTGATTCATTCCAACATATATAGCCAGCTGTCACGGTAGCCGAATTGATAAAACTTTTTTTTTTTAAACAACAAAGGTTTGAATTAAAGTACTTCTATATATAAAATTAGGCCTTAGCCTGAAATTTATTTTAGGTTTTGATAAACCATTCCTTTACACTTAAGTGATTAGATTAAAGGTTATGGTTAGATTAAAGGTTATTTGACTTTCTGACGTTCTAAACGTAGCCTATAAGCTCTATAACTACAATCTATAACACTGTGAAGTATGAAAACTTATTTATTTAGTTAAAATTATGGACAAATATAATACAGGAAGTATTGTATATGAAAGGCTGTAGCTGTAGTAGGTTTTTTACTTCAAAATAAATTAAGTTTTTAGTAATATTTATATTAGTCATATATTATTCATTGTGTGTCTTTGATTTTCGGCAATATTTTTACATATTGATTAGAACTTTTATGGAATAAGTTTCATAAAATTTATTAAAACATTTTATTGTCATTCCAATAGTAAAAAGTTTATGTTATCTTTTGTATAAATTTTACAAGAGGACTAAATTTTATTATATTATGTAGATATTTTTACTTATTCTTTTATTCATCTTCAGTAAATTTAAAATTAAGTAAATTAACTTTGCTTGATATGTATTATATTATTAATTTCTTCGTTTTTGCTTCTGTCATTACTGTTTTGCAATTTGGGTTATAATCCCATTATTTTGTCTACGGGGGAGTCTTTATAGTGGATACAAATTTAAACTAAAAAGAGACTTACGCTTAGTATTTTTTGAAGATCTAAACCTCCCACTTAAAAAAATAATATTACTATACAACTTTATTATGTTTCGTTCAATATAAAAACTAGCCGGAACGGAGAAAAGTAAATAAAGTTTATATGAGTATTTAAAATGTATTAAAATTTAAAATCAAAGTATTTTTTTAAATTTTCATTAACGACAGATTCATATTTTTTAAGTTTTAGCCCTAAATTTTAAAAATTTCATTATAGTAAAATGTAATCTGCAAACGTCAAAATCGATATGGTTTGTGTCTTCAATTGATTTCACCACAAAATAAGAAATTTATAGACAAATAGCAACACTGTATCGTTATACATAGCATTTAAAGATACGGAGACCAAATCGTTAGAGATGTCAGAGATGGTAAATTTAATATGTGCGAAATATTTGACCAAAATAAGAACTGCACTCAGAACTAAAATTAACTAACATCTTTTATGCTTGTCATAATTTACTGGAAATCGAAAAAAATATTAGATAAAACTTTATAAATGTTATCAATTAAATTATAGACTTTCGAATAAGGAAATTTAGTTAAAAATTTTTAATTGTCATTTAATTATCGTGACATTTAGGAATATTTTAAATATTAAAAATAAAATATTCTTATATTGGTATGTAGGTATATTCAAAAGTTTTGAAAGATTAATAATTAATTTTAAAATACTATGTGGAAAATAAAAAAAAAATACAATTTTCATAAAAACTTTTATTTTCTATTAAAAATCATTAGACAGAAAAGATAAATCTATCTCAAACTTCACTACCTTTCAATTGTATTTACATTCTATAGGATATATAGGTACATAATATTCCTTTATTTTGATCCTTTATTTTTTCACTTTTGTGTTGCTTAACTATTCAATAATAAATTCAGCAATTCTTTTGATATAGATATACTGAAAGTATTATAACAAAAAAAAAAAAAATGAAAACAGGTTATAAATTAAGTTTTATTTTGCAAAGTTTATCTTACTCTGACTTAACTCGCTGTATTTCAGTGGAGCGGGATGAAAAACTTTAAATGTCAACAAAAATTTTGAATATCTTCTTTATTAAAATTCAATGACTTTAGAAGAGTTACACACACATACGTATATATATGTATATATAATAGAAGAAATTTTATTTTTCCGTTCATTAGGTTCATAAAATATTTAATTTTTATTTTTATTAAATTTATCAAAATTTTAAGCAGAGTTTAAAAAAAACTACATTTATTCCTGATATCTTTTAAATAGAATTTGGTGTGATGGAGATATAAAATAAAATATATCATCTCTAAATATGGAGATAAAGTTGGTTGGTTGGTTTATATGGCTATACTCTAGAAATCTAACTTAGAGAGCATAATAACACAGATAGATGCCATTTTGATACTATATCCTACAATTTTTGGTTCAGCAATAAAATAGCTCTTCAACTTTATTTTAATTTCGACTAACTAGGTTGTTTAGCTCAGATTTTTAGTCTTACTCTAGCTAAGGCCGAACATTCTTATAGAAAGTAATGAATAGTCTTCATCATCCGTTCTTCATTGCAGTTTTTAGACTGCGTGTTGTAAGGAATATTCGTCCTAGTTGCATGGTATATTTTGCAGTAACTCAGACTACCCCACCTATAAATTTTACAATTAATAGAAAATTTGAGGATATTGTGTCATTTCCGGGTCATGCTCGATCTGCCTTATCTTGCTAATTCGTCTGCCCGTTCGTTACCTTCAATTTAGCTGTGCACTGTCACTTATATAAAAGTAACTTCAGATCAACGACTGAAACGAAGGAGCTCTTTGCAACATCCTTTTTATATTTTGAATGTGAAGATAGAGGAATAGTTTGAGTAGTATACATTAATGAGATTAGTTTTTTAATTAAATAAAAAATGAAAATATACTTTTTGTAGCAAAAATAGTCTAGTGGAAATCTTTTATTTAGAAAAATTTTCTTTAAAATTATAGTAGCTATACCAGTTCCAAAGCTATCCAGAAATACAAAATTACGAATATTTCGATCATGTGTAAAAATAACGGAGCTAACGTCAAATATAATAAACAGTAGCCGTTAGGCATTCCTTAAAAATTGCATTTTAGTAGATATTATAATATACAGTACTCTGATCGCGAACGATAAAATGAAAATCTATAGTCAGAAGGAGAATTACTGAACAAATAAAAAAATAAAAATGTAAATAAAAATGATATACAGCACAAACTTCGAAAATAGATATCCGTACAGTATTGCTAGAATAACTCTAGAATGGAATTTGCAAGATACTAGAAAATGTGATCCGGTCAAACAACGCTTAATGAAGAATAAATCCTTCGAAGCTCAAGAATAATAACATATAGTAGGAAAATGGCAAAACAATAACCAATTAATTTCTATGAAAATGTTTAGTATATATACCATAAATTATGCTCTCAAAAGGAAAATAGAACGTTTAAAAAAAGCTGGGTAATAGTGTAATCCTTATAAAACGCATAATAAATAAAAAATTAATTTATAACATTTTAATTTACATTTGATTTATAAAAATTGTTACATTAAAAAATGTCCATTAAAAGTTTTTATAATTTCAAAAATAAATATTTGTTTTTTTTAATTTACATAATTATGAAGAAAAAATTCAAATTTTGGTAAATATTCGGATATTATTTAAAAAAAATATACTTTTAAATAAAGTCATCAGAAATAATAATATAATTAATATGATTTTTCAATGTTTTAAATGTCTATATGTAATAAATAAAAACTGAAATAATTTTCTGAAAAATGAGAAATTATGTATTTATCTTAATAAATTCTAAAAATGAAAAAAAAAAGAAAATTTTCCAAGCGATTTAATTTTTAAATTCATGCTCAATTATTTTTTAATAAAATATTCTTTTAAGTACAACGAACGAAATTTATCACTTTTAATGTTCTTATAGCTTTTTACTTTTATTTATGGGCTCATTAAGTGGGTGGTAAAACAAAAACAAGTAACATATGGGTAAACATAACATACGCATAGTCTTTATATTTTATGTTAGTTTTTGTTTTTTTTTTTTTTTTTGACAGAAATTATGTAATAATTTTGTATTTGGAAAACTATTTAAGAACAAAAATAATAACCACAACAATAATAAAGAGAACGACAGCGACAGTAACAACAACAACAACAACAACAACATAAGACCAGTCAAATAATAAAAGAAAATATTTAAACGCCAAAATGAAATGAAAATCATTTGATATTTTTCAATAGAATCACTCAATAGGTGGTAGTGCTGATGGTTAAAACAAAAAAAAAAAAAACAAAAATAGAAAAACAAAAAATCTCCATTAACAGATTTTGTTTCATTATTTTTTAAATTAAAGTGATTTGAACCATCTGAAGATCAAAATGAGTAAATGACGTCAACTTTTTACATGAATATAAAATCACAAAATTTAAAACAAAATAAATTTTTTCTTAATTTTTTTTTTTTCTTTAAAACAAAAAATAAAAAATAAAAAAACACTATAAAAAAGAAAAATATTTATGAGTGTTAACATCTTTTATTCTTAGTAAATATTAGAGTAAATGTAAGAATTTACAAATTAATGTAAGTTTACGCCTCGCAACAATGTGACTTTTTGATAAATTTTTGTAAAGTTAATGAACAGTTTTTGTTTTTTAGTTTTGCAAATCAAAGCTTTTAAATTTTTAACGATTAATGACTATTAAAATTATATATTTAACAAAAGTCTATATAGCTGTGTAATAAATGTTATAGAAACGAAATATATATTATGTGTAGGTATTAGGTATTATGATATACACCTAATCATTAAAGAAAAAAACAATTAACAATGATTATATTATAATATGTATGTAAATGTAAGTTTAAAAAAAAAAATGAATAATTAATCAATACTAAAATCTTTTTTACTATTCACTATTATAAAATTTCTTACCTATACTTTCAATAATACTATTTGTATCCCCTCTTTTGTTTTTTTTTCGTATAATGATAAAGTAATATGAATGAATATTTTAGAGAAGAAAATCTAATTTACAAAATTTGAACTACTTAAAAATTCGAACTTATTAAAAATTCGAACTAATTAAAAATTCAGAAACTAGCAATTGAAGCACTAAATTGGAATTTAAAAGCGAGTCGAAGAAGGAACTGTCAAACAACACTTAGAAGCACACTATACTACAAGAGCTGATCTCAATAACCATGAAAACGCATGGGTGGAAGCTAAGACAATTAGTCCAAATAGAATCAGATGAAGATACCTATAATAGACATTCTATGCTATCAAGAGGAGTTTCAAGGAAATAAAAAAACAAAAACAAAAATATTTTTAAATGCCTATATATATAATCTTTTACAGGATAGTAACACCACCTAGCTGACCAAAGAATATATAGGTATAAAAGACTTACTATAAAGTCGAAACAGTTTGGAGGAGGAAAAATAATATAATAATAGTTAAGGAAAATTATTTTTTTTTATATATTATAAGTTTCTACCTTTAGCCATGTATTTATTCAAAAATTTTATGAATTCATAAAAGAAAAATAAAGAAAAACCTTTTTCCAGTTACGTTTATGAAAGTTTTTCATCAGTTTTGTTTGTTCCTAAAATTATTTGTGAAGATTAATTTGAATATTTTTCAAATTTCTATTTAGTAAAATTACATATATTATGTATATATATTTCTTGGGTAAAGAACATAATTATCCCGTGAAAACGAAAAGAAAAATGACAATTTTCTCATGATTCGTTAGTTTAGCTTAGTGAACATGGCAAAAGGTAAATTTTTTCACTTATTCCAGAATATTTTAAACAAATTTTCTTGATAACATAAAAAAAAAAAAGTTAGAGAAAGAAAATGAAATGAAAAAATTTACTTTTTTTTTATATAGGAGACTTGTACTTACTTTTTTATATAGGAGACTTGTACAAAATAAGATTAATAAAGTCCCCTTTAGTGCAAATGCATAATTATTATTTTGCCATCAGGGCTTTTACAAAATGAAAGTTTGTGACAAATCAAAAGTTTGCCCGCACTCATATTTCTTACAATCAATGGATAATCATTTCTGTGTATTTGTCTGGGCCAAAATTAATATTTTAGATTAGTAATATATGATTCTTATTACACTTGAATCTAAAATTTCTTTGTTACATACGTTCTTTACGTTACGTTCTTTCTTTCTCTCTTACATTTTGTAAATTTTATTAATTTTTATATATAAATTCTTATTATTTTATTAAATTGACTAAAATTTGTCTTATTGATTTTGCAAAGTAAATACAATATATTTAATGTACAGTATAGTTTAAATTATAGGCAATTATATACAAAAATATATATACAAAATTATTAAAATTCTAAAAACTGGTATCTGTACAAGATCGAATTAGTTTACAAAAAAAAAAATAAAAAATTAAAATATCTCACAATCGCAATATCTTTATTTTTCCTTTCGAAATCAAGGATAAAAATGTTCTTAAATTTTACTTTAATTTTAAGGATAAAAAAAATTACTACTAAGAGATTTTTAAAAACCTCTTATGTATTTTCAAGTTCATGGACAATAGGAATGTTCTTTAAAAAAGAAAAATTATTTTCTTAATAAATCATTAAGTTTTTCTAATGGTTTTTTTAATGGTTTTTCTAATGGTTTTTTTAAGTATCTTATAAGATAAAAAAAAAAAAACTGTTATAAACAAGGCAGTATGTAAAAGCAAAGATTTTTACAAAGACTGTAAGACTGTATAATTAAAAGTATTGGAATCCTTTTGTATATCAAATCTTGTAATTATTTTTTTTGTTTTAAATTGTCTATGTAAGAAAGAAATTTGTGAAAGAATAAAATTCACTTTCTTCAGTTTTAGGAATATCCTATACAATATATTTTAATTAAGAAAAGCTGTACACACAAGATGTAAAAAGATGTAATATTAGATTTTTTTTTTTTTATGTCTTACTTATGACAAATCCGAGCATGCGCCTAATTTATGGGTTTCTAAAAATAGTAAATTTTCAATTTTTGACCCTTAATAGTTCTTAATTTAGCTCCGTAATGGATGGGGCTACATAAAAAAGTTATTCTATAATATTAAATTTTAATGAAACCTGTATCTATGATTCAAATATTATTGTTCCATTTTAAAGAGTGTAGTAATTTTAAGACAAACGGACGAATAGACGGAGAGAATGAAATTAATAAGCAAATTTAAAAAAAAAATTTTTTTTTTTAAATGTACTAAAAAACAAATAATATGTTTCAATAGTTTCTTCAAATTATTTTTTAAGTTTAAAAAGAAACTAAATGCAAAACTTTTGTAGAAATAGATATGTGAAATTAAGAATATGTGAAATTAAAGAAGACTTAATTCAAAGAATCAAAATTAATAAAAAGAATTTTTATAATGTATATAATTTTTCTTGTTGGCATCAAATTTCTCCATTTATATCCATTAGTAATTTAACCAAATGATATATCAGTATCATTCAATTTGATCCTTTCTCAGAAAATAATATGAATATTCATATTAATATTTTGCAACCACTTATACAATAATTTTAATTGATTTTTTTTTTTGTTTAATCGAATTTGGTGTTTTAAATAAACTTTTTGTCAAGTTAATTGATTTTCAGTTTGTATGAAAAACCATCATGTTTTTTAATCATATGTGCTTCAAAAAAAAAGAAGGAAAGGGAACGACTTTTTGATAAAGATATACATTAATCGCTATTAAGAATAATTATTTCAAGATATATATCAAACTAATTAAATTCATAAATTTAAACTGAGTATTTAAGATTTGATCAGACTAAAATCTATTTAACAATTTAAAGAGTTAATAATAATTTTATAAAATTTTGAAAGTTTAGTTTGGGTATACCATCTAAAACACTAGATTAAAAAAACATCTGGAAGGGAAAGGATCCAAATTTAATTATATACATATTTATATATATTGATCCTATAATAAAATACTCAGTCGAAAATAAGTGCATCAGTATTGTAAAACTAAAACCAATTAATGTATGTTAATTTCAACTTCAAACCCACCATTATTAACATATTTTCAAAATTTTGTTTCGGGTTCACTCATAACATCAATTCCAATATAGTACCAAATTGTTATGGAATTTATTTGATTCTTTTTAATACCATAAGTAAAAGTAAATGAAATTCTATAATATTATACAGCATATAGGACTGGTTATTGCAGTACTCTGAATTTATGCTCTTCATATTCTCTGAACTTCAACAATACTCTCTTATGTTATTTTAACTTTGAAGCCTGAGGTTGTACTCAAATCTAACTTTTTCTAGCAAAAACTACGCTTCTACGCTTTAATTCTAAGGTTTTGTTTAACAAAATTAAATTTGAGTTCAACTTCAATTTTATGCATTCCAAAGAGACATCAAATGGATCAAATTGGACCAACTAAAACTCAAATCGCATTTTTTTTTTAAACAAAAGTTACACCTGAACACGTAGGTTTTGTTTGAAAAAGTGAGATTTGAGTTCAAGCTTAGCTTTTCCATTCGACCTTTTATCTCTAATTTTAGTTCTTTGATATCCCTACCAATATTTAGAAGATAACATAATTATAGAATAAATGAATCAATAAAACGATACTATTATAAAAAAAAAAAAAACTGAAAAATATATGCCTACAATTCGGAATGACCGAAATAATTTGGCAAATTAAGAGCAAAGATAAATATTAAATAAATATCCGACTAACGGTAAAGTGATTATATAAGTCACCGATTTTTCAGGCCTTGGATTTAAACTCCGGTCTAGTCATATCCGGGGTTTAAATCCAATATAATATCATATCATATAATTTAATATCATATAAATAATATACTATTCTATGGAATATGTATATCTATATCTATATATATATATATGGCTGACATGTCTAACCTTTTAATTAAAATTGTATTATAATTTAAATAATACCATTATTAATTAAATTTATTTTTTTTTAATTTCAGATGTTCGGGAAAGAATCATTGTAGTTTCATTTTTAGCATTGATCATCCATTTTCTAAAGTATGGGAAACTGGAACAGTTCGTATTAAATATGTTTGTATGGATGGTAAGTATATTTTTGAATTTGTTATTTTAATTTATTGTTTGCCTTTATTTTTAATGACAAAAAAAAAAAAAAAACAATTAGGTACATCAAATTATATAAATCTATAAGGACTCTTCTACAATTTATCTATCATTTAAAGATACAAAAAAAAAATTCATTAAATTGTTTTTTTTTATATAAATTTTAGATCTCCTCTGAATAACCATGAGAATTAAAAATGTCAATAATAACTAATTAAAAAAACAAAATTTTTTGATATCAATCTTTTTATCAGTCATTTAATTGAAAACCGATTAATAAAAACGCGAACAATAAAACAAAGTTCAAATAATTTTTTTTTGCTTATACATAAATGGTTAATTATTAGAAATGAAATTTAAATGTTATTTTTTTTTTATTATTTAATTAGACAGCTGTCCAATGAGTTTTGTTTTATTCTCTGCATGAACTGAGATTAGATAGTATAAGATGTATGTATATATATATAGGGTTATAGGAGTGTTTAAAAAACATTTTGTAATAAAATAATAGAATCTTTGTATTAATTAATTATCTAATAGATTTCTAATAAAACATCTGCTATTTATATATTGACTATATCATTTTTGTTATTTTTTTTTTTAATTGATTAAATACACAAATATAAGCACACAATACATATATAGATATACTCGCAGTCACAATATATTGATATGTTGCATGTTGAGAAAAAAAGAACTGAATTCTTACCCATATAGCTATAGCTATACATTTTTTAAGAATCAACAAGCTAAATAAGCATTTAATTTTTTTTTTTTATATTTTTATAAGGGGATTCTTTGTTTTTAATTGAACTGCATTTTAAATATATTTAAGTATTCACGGATTTACAAATCATATTTTTATAAAACACTTATGCGGCATAATAAGACTTAAAAAAATTTAAGAATTAAGTTTTAAATTTCAGTTTTTTTATTTAATTGCATTTTAATTTTAATGAAGTAATTGAAAGTGGCTTAAATAAGACTATAAGTATATAATAAATCTCTAATCCCTTTTGAAAAATGTATGGTATTATATTATAACGAGTTTCCATATTTTAGATCTAAAGGGTTATAAGTTATAAGGTTACTTATACATAAAACTGTAATTAATGGATTACATAATAATCTTTCAAAAATATCGTATATTAATATATGGTTTTCCACACATAAGAAGCCATTATAAGCTATTTATAAATAAAGGCATGGCATTATTTTATTACAGATAAATAGAAAAAAAAATAATTGCATCTCTGTGACCGATAGTTAAGCGCAGTACCAGAAATAAATTCTGTACAGGAAAATTTTACTTTTATAGTAAAATTTTATGTAATGCACCTTGCGACTGCATTACCATATGTATATATTTTAAATAATATTATATACAAATTTATAAGAGCGTTTATACGGCCTACAACTTAAAGGAAAAGGTCTTACGTTTTTGCTGTATCATTAATGCTGGCAAGTAATAATTTAAACAAAAAAAGAAATAATACCTTATGTTACATATTTTGACATATTTTGAATAGTACCTCTTACCTCTTCTCTTAAAACCTCTTAATTTTTACATTACATTTTTATTGTAATATATTTTTACTACTCCTTAATTATATACATTTTATATTTATATATCTAAAGATTTGCAAATATCTAGATAGAATTTTTTCGTTCTGAATTTTATCGTATCCTAATACGTTTTATATATAATATCACGTATATGTCATAAGTTTTCATATGTGGAAACCTCTATTAAATAATAAGTATACGTATAATGTTTGTATTTTTGCCAGTATGTAATCATGTCAACTCTATAACTCTATAACACTTTAGCCTACACTTAATTGAACTTTAGCGGTAAAAACCTAGTTTTAAAGGAAATGGTACAACTGAAATAAAGGGGAGCAAAGCATCATATTGAAAATAAAATTTAATATTTTAATGTGTTTTATATATTAAAAAAACAAAACTGATTGAACTTATTCTAAAGTAAACTTGCTTTGTGTTTTCTGTCTAAAACTTGGCACTTTTTTTTTTTTTATAAAATGTTGGTGCCAAATCATATTCTCTATATAGAAAATATCTAAACATAATCACATTAAAGCATACGACAAAGTCAAAAAAATAACTGCCAATTCATTTCTTTTATAATCATTAATTAGTTATTGATTTATATATATGTATGTAGGTACTCTATAATAGATTTCGAAAATTCGAATATGTAATAAAATGCATTAAAAAGTCAAAAATATACCGATTATTTAATATAGCAATTTATACATGAGATAAAATTTGATAATGAATTCTTTCTATACTCTTATTTGAACAAACCTCACCATCATTTTGACTCTATATTAGCAGTATGACGATGACACTCATTAAATATCATTAAGATATAATCTGGTATAAAAAAAAAAACAAAAAATAGAAAATTTCATTTGAATTAACAAATTGTTCATTTGTCAAAATTTACTTTCTAATTTAATTCTTGTCACCAATTTTTTAATTATTTTTTATCGCAAAACAAAACGGCAGAAAACAGGAAAAAAAAAACAAAAACGTATAGCAAATATTGACAGTAAAATAATACGAGAAAAAAAAAAAACAAAAAAAAGATGCCAATCATTACAAAATATAAAACGCCTGAATACAAAAAAAATAAAATAAAAAACAAAACAAAAAAAATTCTTAATTCTAAATACATCAACGAAATTCATTCAGCTATAATATGAAAATCATAAAAAAATCCAACGGTAATCAATCAAATTTATTGAACCATATCGGAAGGATATCTTTTAAACAATAAAATGAAAACACAATAGGTGTTGTTTAGTTTATCTATTAGATATTATATATATATATATAGGGTGTGTGACTAAATTTTGAATATATTACAAATATATACATATATATATTTTTATTTATTAAAAGTTTAATTTAAGGGACTACATTTTCATTCAAACCTTTTTATATTAATTACTTAACTTCACGATTTTAGAAATGATCATATAATTGAGATTCATTTTGATCTTTTCTCTCAACAATATGTCATCTGTTTTAATTTTAAGGTTTGTCTAAAGTTTATAGTGACAATTTAGTGACTATTTTTTTTTTTTTTTCTTATTATCATAAAATATTGATTCATTACTGAATTTCACGAGACAAAACTATTTAATTATAATACTGATCTTCCTATAAATTTTAAAATACATTTTAATATATAGGATCATAACCACAACAAAAAAAAAAAAAAAACCCCTGAAATAAATTCCAAACCTTAAAATAAATATCTTAAAAAGTAAAAAAAATTTTCTTTTTATGGGTAAACAAACATTAAATATAACAAAAAAAAAAAAAAAATAATATTAAGAGGGCAGTGAACCAAAACACATCATAAATGCATCTGGTCTGTGACTTTATAAAATAAAAAAAAATATTCTTTTATTACTTTAGGAACACTCCAGTCGATTAAGGACGCGAGACTATACTACACCAATATATATATACATAAACTTTTTTATTTCAATTTTGAAAAGTTCTCTTTTCTTGATTAAAATCAAAAAAAAAACAAAAATAAAATAAAAAAACACCAAAAAAATAAAATGTCATTTCATTGTGTTAAATGTCCTTAAAAGGATCATAAAATACATATTATAAATAAAATAAAAATTTTGTAACAATATCAGGCATTAGATATTTTTTTTTTTTTTGTTTTGTATAAGCACCTAAAATACGCGGAACTGGATTTTATAACCATGATAAATGAGAAATTTCATAGGGTTTAATGAATTTTGATATTTTAATGTAGATAATATTAAATAAACAGAGCGTATCATTGATATGGACTAGCCGATAAAAGAACCGGAAATCTATACATAAGTAGCGCAATATAGATATAAAGAAAAATGAAATTAAAAGATTCTTTTATTATTGTTGTATTTTTAAAGTTAATATCCGGCGAGGATTAATTAGATTAAGAATAATACTTTTTTTTTATTGATTTAAATAGAATTTAAATTTATATATGTATACATATGTATATATATATATATATTATTTAATACACCTGCTGTCATACGTCAATAAAAAAAGATAATCTTAAAATATATAAGAATTTATTTCGGTTTATTCGAAATTTAAAATTTATTATAACAAAAATTTAAATTTTAAAGGGATATTTATCAATCCTTTTTTTTCTTAAAAAAATGTTTTTTTACATATTATGTAAATAGTTTTATGTTTAATTTAATTTAAAATTGAAAAGGTGTTTTAAACCTAAGTAAAGTTAACATTTAGTAAAAATTAACATTTTTTCTTATATAATTTTTTTTTTTAATCTTTCTTTAAAATTCTTTCAACCGGATCTTCCGGTATAAAATTGTGAAATAAACTCCTATCTTCTACATATATTGTTTTAAACATTATTTTTATTTAATTAAATGGGAAATAAAATAAATCAGATTGATTTGGAACAATTCTATTTATTTATTTATTTTAATACGTCCTCTTATTGTATGCGGTCGGTGATAACCGCCTGTTCTTTGCAGATGCAATCAAAGATTTGAAACAGTTATATCATTCTATTGAAAAATAAACTAATACAAAATATTTTTTATTATGTATTTAGTTTTTTTGTTAATATTTTGCTCAATTGTTTTAACAATATTTCCTCAGTTTATTCCAATATATGTATAATATACAACAAAATGGAACACAACTGTAATGAACTCAATATGTCTTTCGTATTCATTTTCATATATGTATATTTATATGAATATCGAATTTCTCTATTAAATATATAAATATAAATAAAAAAAAATTTATTTGTTCTTTACTAAATCCTAACATTTTTAACATAGATATATCTATTGAAAATGATTCTATCAACATAATATTATACCTACCTTAAAGATATTGTGTTAGAATATATTCGTAAATAAAATGTTCTTATTATGTTAACAATGAACTTAAAGGATCATATATGAGTTGAAAATGTCAAATAATAAATAAATGTTTTACATATATATATATAGTCTCTACATGGTTTACTTTTGTATATACCAATACATATTCTATAGATTGATATAGATTTATTTTTCAACATTAAACCATTAGACATTTTGTCACCATCGGATCATTTTGTATAGGAATGATATTTGGATAAAGATTTTTTTAGATTCAAAATTTATTTAACTATGATATAATTATATCTAATGAATTATAAACTTTTATTTATTTAAATGATTAATAAATTATATAAACTATATACATATACGAGTAATATATTTTGAGAAATTCCGTAAATTACAAAAACAATTTGGTTAAATTTATCTAAGAAGGATTTAAAAAATTGTAACATTAGAAACATAATTGAACATATTATAACATTCAACAATTTCTTTTTAATTATGTCAAGGTCGACCGGAAAAGAAAATAAATTTTACAAAATTTCATTAAATAAATTGAACATCTAAAAGATAATGTTGTAAAATTGTTTGAATAAAATACATTTACGTACATACCAAAAAAAAAAAAAAACAGAAAAACAGAAAATCGATATTTAAAAATTAATTAAGAAATTAATTTTTAACATAAATATTTTAATAATATCTTTAAATTTAAAATTTGATGTAATATAACAGACCCTCTTTTTCTTTTTTTGGTATTTTCTTACAACATAAATAAAATTATGTTTTTTCAAATATTTTTAAAAATGTATTAATTTAAATTTGTATTTATTTGACAGTGTAACACAAAAATTTGTAAACGTTTTACAAAAAACTTTTTTTTTTTTTATTATCTATTCATTTAGATGTCAAATATGTTACTTTTCTTTAAAATTAATGTTAACCTTGAATTTTAATCTAGCCTTGAATTGCATTTTTATTTATAATTACTAAATATACATATATTTATTTACTTTATATTCCTTCTGACATTATATTGTTTAATACATCGAAATTGATCAGGGTTGCTATTGCATCAACAATATTTATCACTAAGCAAATAAATATTTTTTGTTGCACCAAAACCATATTTGGTAGTTTTTTTTTATTATAATTTTGATTATAGTAAAAACACTCACTTATCAAAAAAAAAAATGATTATTTGATTAGCGATAAATAATTGTTGCAATATGGCCCAAATCTTTTTCCTGATATAACCTCCTAAAATACAAGAAATAGTGTGCTCATCATTCTCGATTTCTCACAAGAAAACTTAAAACAATTAAATTAATTCATTATTTAGATATTACATTTTTAATTTTATTTTATTGGTATTTACTATATAGGAAAAATACATTTGAATTTCCTTTTTTTAGTTTTAATGGAAATAAAATTAATGAAGTACCTAATTTTTTTTCTAAAATTTATGGTCTGCTTTTATAACATATAATTGAGAACCAAGATTAGAAGGAAATTATATCAAAACGTCAATTCGTTTGTTCTTTTTTTGCTCTTAAGATAAAACCCTAAACTCTAGAGAACAATTATGTAAACCAATCAACCAAATATTACCAAGTTTCCGCCCAAAACAAAAAGAAATAACAAATACCTGGAATATAGATTTAGAAATGATCGAAAAAATTATACCAATAAAGTCCCTTCTTCCTTATTATAACAATCAAAATAAAATTTCTATAATTCATATATTTAAATTATTTATTACTGCAGTAAACTAAAATAAATTGTTTTATTTTTTTTTATTTAAAATATGTTTCCTTAAATTTATTTGTAAACATATGTATCTAAAAAAATAATGATACAATTAAAAAAACAAATGTGCTACAAAAACAAAATGTTATCAACCACTGACCTAATTGATCATTCATCTCTATAATCTTCAAAAATCTATTGATGTATATTATAATTTCTCCAAAAATTATTAAAAATTTATTCTATTTGAATTGATTAAATTATATTTTAATTATTATTCTACACACACATACATAAATATAGGAAGTGAAGAATTATGTATTGAAGATATTTTAAATTTTTCACTATGTAATCATGATTTTTTTTCTTCTTTCTTTTATAATAAATAAACAGACTCACTTTAAATTGCTTAATATTAAAAAAAAACCAAAAAAAAAAAACCTTCTTAAGTTCTTAGTAATCATTTTTAAGTTCTTAAAAAAAATATATCTAAGAATCGGAAAGAATTAAAAGAAAAATAAACAAAATTGAGTTTTTTGTATTTTTTTCCTTTTTATTCATTTTCTACTAAAAATTTTCTTTTTAATGTTATTTTATGACTGTAAATAGGGTCAAATATAAATTCGATAAATAAATTATAGGTGGGGGAGTTTTCATCAAAAATTTTATTACTAAAAATTTTGTTATCTTTACTTATACATAAACGTACATACATACATAAATATATGTATTTATAATATCAATTTTGAAATTAAAAACAAAACTGATACACTAATAAAAATTCATTAATTATTCAAAAGAAAGCTAAATATGTATTTTTTATGTTTATCCTTACATATATAAATTCTACATAATGTCCTTCTTCCATATTTAATAATAACTTCATAAAAGTTTTTCTATGTTTTTATTTAATATTCACAATTTTCATACATACATGTATATGTATGTATATGTATATCTTATACCTCTGGTTATACTTTCATATAAAAATTGTCAACTTTAATGTTTTTTCTTTTTCGAATTGTTGTCAAAGTTTTAAAAAACTTTAAAAAATTTATTATATTTAAATTGATATAGAGTTAAATATCATTCAATTTTTTTTAGTCCTGTTGTATTCGCTTATAAAACATAGGACTTCTACAAATTGACTCCAATTTTCTCTATCTTGCGCTATCTTTTAATTTCTGTCCAACACTTTCTACTTCTTTCTATCTAATTCTGGAAGTTTCTGCTTCAGAATCAGTTTCGATCTTCCCACGTTTTTTCTGTTTTAAACTACGGTTCTAGTTCAACGCTTGCCATTCAACCGATGTTATTGAGCATCTGAGAATATGGTAGATCCATCTCAGTTCGAAATTCGATCAGTTCTTGACTGGCTATAGTAACCATAATTGTTCGTTTAGTATTCTCTCGACCAGAATATTTGACATATTATTACTTAAGCATTTATTGGTGACAACCTGAAACTTTTATACCTATATGATGTTTCGTATTACCAACTAGATCTCATTGCTATACAGAAGCACAGATTTCATGCACGTAAATATTTTTTTTAGTGTCGCTGTTTTCCAGGTTCATTTTCATCCAATTAAATAATGGATATTTTTTGTATTTTAATTCTAATATCTAACCCTTATTTTTCAAACTCCTTCTTCTTTTATAAAAAAAACTTTGTCGATTTTACCTATGAGAAATATATTTAAAAAATATTTCCTGTTTAATTAAAAATATTTCCTGTCAAAATTTAAATTTCGGATCAAGTCACCGGAATATATCCTGAAAAAAATAAAACTTTGTACTAAATTACATCCAAAATAAGTCCCAATTATAGGTACTAATTACTTTCATGACATGGAAATGACTACCGAACAGATTGTAAATGCATTATATATTAATGTATGTATATATCAAATTTAAATTAATACTTTTAATGCAATGTTAACGGTATTATTAAAATGTATATATGTATGTATAATTCATTTTTCAATAAACTTTTAACTAAATATTTTTGTACTGACGCCAATGCAAGAATTATAAAATTGGTTTAATTCAATCAATATTGTCGGCGCCAAAAACTATCAAATTCAAATATTATATATATATATGTATGTACAATAAAAAATAACCAGATATAACCCATATTATATATATACACAGTTATTTACACCCGTTACGCTAATAAATTTATCCATGACCTACTCAACTAATTTTGCTTTTTTTTTTAATAAATTTTTTGTTTTTTGTTAGAAAAAGTTTTTACGATTCTTGTACAAAAAAAAAAAAAAAAAAAAGTAATTACGACATTAATAAAAGTTATATTTTTTATTTTTGTTAACCATAAATTAAAAAACTTTCTTTAGAAATTCATTGCATAATTGCTATATTGTTTTGTTTGTTAGTTTTCGTAAACTTCTAAATAATAAGAGGTTTGTTTTTGTGAAACAGAGAGTTGACTAAATCAATTTTTTAAACTTTACTTATATTTTTTTTTGTCATAATCAGACTTTTGTTATTTTTAGTAACAGAACCTGAGAAAATCATGATATCGTGACATTGAATGATCACAAAAAAATGTATAGTTCACCTAAATTTTTTTTTAAATGGAAGAAAATTGCAAAAAGAATTTTTCATAATCGTTTTTATATTCTTAAAAATACTATTCCTTTAAGAACATTATTCAATTATATTTATTTTCGTCCGTCTCTGCGTCTTCCTTTTATTAAAACTTCTTCACCATCATCTGAGGATTGAGATGAAGATATAAAATTTTCAAAGTAGATAAATCTTATATAAAACAAGTAAATGTAACAGTAAGTCGATGCAACCGACTAATTAATACTCTACACCTGAATAATTCCAATTAAATTAAAAATCCATAAGTTTTTTGGCAGCTGCTGGAACTTCTTCCCTTTTCTTCCTTATTCAGCTTCAATTTCAGTAATATAAAAGAGGCATACTTTAACACCCTTGTACAAAATTTCAAGTTTCTATCTTTATTAATTTCGAAGATATGCTTGTTAGCCCTTGGGAGGCGTATGTCAGGTACCCAAATTGCCATTCCAATTCATCAAATCCATCTCAGGGACATAAAGAAAACATACCAGAACGTCATTGCACCATTGCAATTTAAAGGTTCTACTTTTGTTGGATTTGGAGATAAGTTCTTTTGCTCTTGTGCTCGTCCGGAAGTTTCCAAAACACGAACCGATGTTTCAAATTCTCTCAAGTGTAAGTTTCAAATTTTACAGAAAAGGGAACATAACAGGACACTATTGTACTAAAAATAAAGGTTCTATCTTTATTGGTTATGAAGATATACATGTTTGCTCTGGGGCTCGTTCGGAAGCTTCCAAAATTCAAACCCATGGATCATATTCTCTCAAATTTCAGAGACTTAAATCAAACATGAAAGAACGCCATTGCACCAAATTTAAGGGTTCTGTTTTTGTTGGTTTTGAAGATAATCTAGTTTGCTCTGGAATCATTTGGAAGCTTCCAGAATCGGAACCCATGCATCGATTTTGTCCAGTAATTTACTATATAAATTTAATCAAGATACCTTTATTAGTTTTTGAGATACCGTGCGAACGGGCGGAGGGACGGACGGACGCACATCATTAAATCGACTCAAGAGGTGATCCTAATTCAGAATATATATATACATGTCCATATCTAACACGCTTCCTTAGGTGTAGGGTATAATAACAGTTGTAAAACAACATTTTTATGCAGCTCCACTCGTTGCGGAACTAAATTGGTCTAAAAAATTTTGGAAAAATACAGATATTCAAATTGTAAAATATCATTTCTATACTGGCGGCAACAGCAAATTTTTTAAGGTTTATAAATCAACATGCAAGTAACATAATATTTGTTATTAAACACTTAAATTTACCGTTATATAAAACGAATAATTTTTGATCTTCACAGTTACTTCAAAAATGATTTATATAGAATTATTTACTTCAAAAATAGTATAGGAATTCCGAAAAATTTAAATTTTTACATAAGTTAAGAACTTTTCTTAATTCTGTTTTGATTTGAAGAAATTCTCTCTCTAATTTGGATATAAAAGTAGTTACAATCCTTAGTAGTCTAGAATTCTTATAATTGTCTTTTTAAAAAGGTTTGGTTTTTTATACTACCTTGTTTTTTTTTTGTTTGGTTTGATTTATGTTAAAAATTTCGCAAATTCTATATATAAGAACAAAAACATATATACACTATTAAATTATTAATTTAAATGCCCATATGTGACTGGATGAAAAGGAATCTAGAATTTTTTTTTTAGTTTTTTTCTGATTTAGTTGACACGCAATCCTTTATAACACCACAATAAAAAAATAATTGACAGATTATGAATTTTTATATGATAAATCATTACATAAATTGGTAAAAGTATCAATTTTCATTCTTATGTCAGTATATGTGCCACCTTATTATTATAAATAAATGATATTACCTATATTTTTGTTGCTTTAGTCTACATTTTGAAATATTGAACAAAAAAAACACTAATATACACGTGAATATATTAAAGTTAATAGAACAAATCTAAAAATAATTTTTTTTTTTTTCATATTTGTAAAATACTTAAACTATTAATCTGAATTTTAGAACATAAATCAAATTTTTTTTTCATTTAATAATAATATGCTTAACACTTTATATGAACTTTAACTTTAACTCAAAAATTATGATCTATTAATTTCACATTAATGTTTATTTTTATTTTCCAAACTTGCCAATTCCGGATATTTTCGTATACCTATCGTATTTTTCCCGGTTTTTCAGTATTTACAGTATATAGTACAAACTTTATACAATATAATATCGATATCGATCCCGATCCCGACCCTTAACAAATTTTCTCTAATTAATGTTTCACTTCACATCATTCAACCATTAGTTTGCTTTGTTTTGCTTTTGCTTAGCAGTCAATATTCAATTTTGTATATGGTTAATATTTAATTTTGTTCATATGCTCTTCCCATATTTGGTAAATATCACCAACACATAGGCTATTCTTTGAACTTTTAAATATCTGAGGAAGCTTAATAAAAATTAAATTCCGTTGTATAAAGCGTTTAGATTTTTTATAAAGCGTTTAGGTCAAGCAATTAAAGTAAACATCCTGTCATAGTTTCATCCAGCTCATAGTTTTTGTTTATATCTACTACATATATTTCTCATTTGCAAATTTGAAATTTTTAAACCTAATCATTCTCAGATTCGTTAAAAAAATTTGAAAATTTCAACTTTTGCTACCTAATATTACGTAATTTCTTACCAATTACATGGCATACTATGGAATGGATAAGAAAAAGTGTTTTTTGGCATGTCTGTTCACTGCTGGTTATATACAGGCAATCCCGGTAGAGAGAGAATTTAAAAAATAAGATCTAAATTTTGGCAATTTAGTTGAAAAAATATAATTTTTCAACTTAAATTTGAAGGATCTTATTGTTCTGCAGTAGAAAATAATAAATGATATTATTTTTATAAAATTTGGAATATATTCTATTAACTGTAAAAATCATTTTAAAAAATTTAATTATTTGCATGCTCAAAATTGAATTTTAAAAAAACTCTACTGAAACTGAAAAATACACACCCACCAAAAATAAAAAGAAAAGAAAAAGAATGCTATAGAAAATAGAGAAATATTATTTTACGAACATTATTATCGGGTGTACTTCGTTCAAACTTCGATTAAAATTTTCTACAAGATTGCCTGGTGGTATATAACCAGCAGTAGTCTGTTGGCTTAAATGTATCGTAGCATAGGCAGGCTTATTTTTAATAAAGGTTTAAAGAAGTGTAAAAATAAGACAAAAAATGTAATAATTAGTATGTAATTGTTGTGATTTTTTTTTCCCATTTTAATATTCTTTCATATTAAATTACATAAAATTTCAATCACATACACATACCATATAAATTTCAATTTAAAAATTTGAATTTGTAAACTGTGAATAAGAAAATCAAATATAAAAAAATGTGATTTGAAATATTCAAAATATAACGATTTTTTTTTTTTTTTAATTTTACATTTCTAATACAAAAACCAAGTAAAAAATTGATATGGTTCGTGTATTTAATATCCAAAACGAAAAAGCTTAAAATCAAAATTATAACCAAATCAATCAAAGTTTTCTATTAATTCGATAAAGTGAATAATTGATTGTTGATTTTTGTTGATATTTATGTTTATGCAATATTTTAATTTGAATGTTATGTCGTAAATTTTAAAATAAATATAAGGTAAATACACCTTAAAACAATAATATAATATAAAAATTAAACTCAATGTTACAATTTGCATGGAAAACTCTTAGTTCGCTTTAAAAAAAAAAAAAAAAATTGTATTAATTGTTTTAAGAAGATTGACACATCCTAAAGCTTAACCATTACAATCTAACTAATTCCTTTAAAAACAAACAAATTTTATCTATGTCAGACTTCAAGCTTGTGCGGTTTAGATCGAAATCTCTAGCAAATGAACAGACAGATAATCAAATTTTCTGCTATATTAATTATAAAATATTTTACGGTACAAATTTAAAGAATTTAAGAATTTTAAAAAATCAGTTCTCTTTATAAATGTTACAAGTTTAATATCGAGATCATTTCATTATTTGATTAATAAATCTGTAAATTTCTTAATGATTTTCTTTATTGCTTTTCAAAATAAAATATGTGAAGAAAATGGAAAAATCATATTTTAAACAAAATTTAATTAATTAAATTTAACTTTTACTTTTATTTTTATTTTATAAGAGTCATCCTTTTTCATTTTGTATAGACAAACGGATATTTCTAAAAATTTAAATACTGTCATAATACAAAAAGATTTAAAAGTTTTAATTTTAATGAAAAAGTATACTCTTTAATAGTGAATACAAATAATTGTAAAACACCCTATTAATTACGTTTAAATTTTATTTCGAACTACTTTGTTTTCCATCCAACAACATCTTTTTTTTTTTTTACAAAAACAATGATCATTACCTTATAATTAAATTATTAAAATAGCATTTAATATCTATTTATAAAAAAAAAAAAATTTCTTCACGTCTTAAATATAACGATCACTTTAACTTTTTTACTATCTTAATCTTCCTGCATTTTTCAATTTATCTAAAGCAATTACAAATTTAAGTAAATCACCTAAATTTGCAGCTTCTATAGCATCTGCTGGTAAATCAAATTGATTTAAAATAGTTCCCAATTGACCAGTTGAAAATTCTATTGAAAATAATGATAACGCATTTTGAAATTGCGGTGAACTTATATTTTCAAGAATATTTTCTTTTGGTGAAATTTCATTATCATTAATTTTTGGAAGATATTGTAAAAGTATTTGTACATTTTTTGAATTTTTTAAAAGATTTTGTATTATATCAGATGATTGTTGAATAGATGTTGATAAATCTATAATTAATTTTTGATTATTTGTACCAGAAGTACCACCACCACCACCACTACTATTTGTTTGTTGATTTATTTCTTCTTGAATATCCGTTTCAACTTGTCTACTGTCTTGTTCTGTATTTGGACCAAAAAATGATTTTAATACAGAATAAAGTTGTAAAATTTCTTGAGGTGACATATTTTGTAATACTAAATCAATTTCTTCACTTTCAGTATGAGAAGTTGCTGTAAATGGATCATTTAATATGCTATTAACACGTGAAAAAATCTCTTCATCATAATTTATATTTGGCTCTTGTAGCCAATAAAAATGACGTTGTTTTGATGTTATTCCTTTTAAAAGAAAAACACGTCCAGTTTTACATTGAGGTACTTTAATTAATTCAAAATCATTTGGAAATATTATTAGATCATCTTCAATTTCTCCATTTAATCGATCTTTCCAACAGAAATGCATTAAGTCGTCTGGAGCTCTTCTTAAAAAGCATAAACCTTTTCGTTTATCTGGATATACAATTGTTCCCTTTAAATGCATTTTACCAGCTTTAAATTCAATAAGTGCCCCCGGAGTATTTCTAGAACCATATCCGGTTGTACGAAGCATATAAGAAGTAAATAAAACAAATAAAACAAATTTAATTTTGGATTTTAAACGAAAAATAAAAAATTTTTTTCACAAAATAATAATTATTTTTAATTTTTCTTATTTAAAAAAAAAAACAAAAAAAAGAAAAATATAAAAAAAAAATTTGAAATTTAAAATTTTTAAAATGAAAATCGTTTAGAAAATTCAATAATGCCAATATAACATTAAAATACAATAATATTATAATATAAATTTTTATTTATTTTATTTTATTTCGGATGCGTTCTAAAAATTTTTTATATAGAGCAAATTTTATATTTATTTTAAATTTAATATATGTATTATACATACATATTTTAAAAATTATTTAAGATTAATCACACACTACATCAGATTTTTATATTTTTGAAAAATTTTCCAAGAATGAGATTTATTTTTTTATTTTCTTTCCATATAAAGAATTTCCTTTTTCATTGATTTTTTTATATTTTTTTTTATTTTGAGTTAATGTATATATATATACTTAATGTATATATATATATATATATGTATATATAGTTTATAAAATATCCTTGAATAATGAAATGGCACTCTTTAGAAATAATAATCTAAAAATTACACAAAATTAATATACATTATAAACACCAAGGACATCATTATTACACTTTATTTTCAATTCAAACCATATAATATTTTTGTAAAGTAAATATTTATCTTCGCAATTGATATACGGATATTGAAATGTTTATTATCTCTAAATATAGAAAGGATATGATTTTATATTATTAAAAAAAAAATATACATATATATTTTTTTCTTTTTTGATGTATCCATAAATCTATCTACAGATACATATATTGTGCTTTTATTCAATAATTTTAGAAATTTATAGACCTAAAGGATTCTTATATATATACGTCCTTATATTGAAATGTTACAGCTTCCAAGGACAAATACTTTTTAGAATAAGTTTATTTAATGCAAACAAAAAACAAAAAAACAAACCATAAAACAAAAATATTAATAATTTTAGGATAAAATAATTTTAATATAATATTAAATTTGAAAATTTATATATATAATATTAATTTATTTATTGCTATACATAATATTTATTTAGGATATACTAAAAAAAATAAGTGTTTGAAAAATTTGATTGATAAACTATAATCAATCTTTATATTCAGAAAAAAAAAAAATTTTAATGTTTCTAAAATTTTTATATATCAAATATTTAATATAATTTTTATATAAATTAATTCATTCATAAACTTTATATTGTAGTAATAATTTAAGATTGGATTTTATTCACAAAACTTTTTAAAACTTCATTAATTTTTAAGAAATTTCAATCCATTTTTTCTTATAAATATGGTATTTATAAGAAATTAAACTATTTTTTATAACAAGATATCAAATATATTAATTTTATTCAACGACAAATAAGATAAATAAAATTTTAAGAAGAGAATTGAAAAAAGTTGCAATTATAAAGAAAAATGAATGTATATATATATAATAGTAGTTGACTGTCTCAACTCTATGATATCCGCACGAAGATAAGTAATGCTTAATTATCTTTTACAAAATTTCAAATATTTGTTTTAAATAAGTAGAGAGTTTCTGTTTTAAATAAATAGATTTTAAGTTTTAGCAAATTTTGGAGTTGTATATCGACTACTCAAATCCATTGTATAGCAAACGAACCAAATTTTACTCATTGGCATAAGACTTAACTTTTTTTCACAAAATTTCAAAAACCTATTTTTAATCGACAATGAGTTATTTTCATATGAAAAATGAAGTTGTGTGGTATCTATCCGAATCTATTGCACTATAGAGCAAAAAAATTGTACAGAAGTTTTTCAGATAAATATATAGACTTGTTTTCGCAAAAAATGCGGTTTATGATTTTAAAGAAACTCACTTTTAATATAGGAACTAAGTTATTTTTATATAAAAAAGAAGTTTTATGGCGCCGAAGAAATTGTATTTAACAATATTTTTCAAGGCTGAAATTATAAGAATTTAAGATGTCTCACAGCTTCATTATTTTTTGAGTTATCGTGCGGACGAATGAATAAACATACATAACTAAATCGATTCAAAATACAATTCTCAGTAAGAGTGTATAGATCTATTATATATAATTTTTCATATTTATTTCGTTTCCTTTAAAGTGTCACAAACGTAATGAAAAATTTATTATACCCTAATAACTATACATTCGTACAGATATAATATATTATATTCTGATATAATCCACAGAACAAAAAATAATATTTATAACTTTAATTACTATTAGTTTTATTTATTTATCATATTTTAAGATTATGATCATAAATTCTTAAATCTTTAAATTCCAACAATATAAATTTTTTTTTATATTTTTTTTTTGTATTTGATCTCTTACTCTTAATTTTTGTATACCAATCATTTTTTTATAGCATATATATATTAGTTTAGTTTAGACAAATTATCTGTAAAAGAAAACCATGATATAATGCCGAAATGGGGAAATTGTTGAACTTGTATTTAAAAGTTGATATAATATTTCTTGTTTTTTAACTTCTAAATGACCTCATATTTTAAATTTTAGAGACATCTATTTTAGCATATCTATATATTGTATTCTAATCTTTCCAATCTGAAAATTTCCTCTTTTAATTTATTATAGTGTTGACTCGTTAAAAATTTTGCTATAAAAATAACAATGCTGGGGCTATAGTATAAAATATTCATAGCCCTCTGTTTCAACATCAATTTTTTTCCTTTATCGAAATTTTATTTAAGACCCATTTCTAATGAATCTGGAAACTCAAATTAATGAAGAATTCTTAAAATAACAAAAACAAATAATTTTTCGAATAATAAAACAATTGGATTAATGCATCCAAAATTGCGGGTTGAATATTGTAAGATCAAATTTGATCTATTAGTAATATATACACAAAAAGACCGATATACGGACCGGACAGTAACATTTTATATACGTATTAAAATTAACAAAATAATCTTTTATAAAAATTATTGAAATAGAACCATTTAAATTTTGTTCAAATAAATGGAACCAATTATTTTGGCTGCCTCATTAGTTCTTGTGTCAATAAAATTTTTTTTTTTTTTTTGTATATACGAATTGGGATTTTCAACAATGTTTCAAAAATCCTTTCAAGTAAGAAAAGGACACGAATCATTTAAAAAAGTGTATATATATATATATATATGTTTGTTTTTGTATGTATATTTCTATATGAAAATTTTTACTGTTGATATATAGAAAACAAAAAATTGCAACTAAAAATGATTCAGTTAATAATTTTTGTATAACGTTTTGTTGAAGAAGAAACAGTAAAGCATTTAATATTTAAAATTTTAAATATATATATTTTTTTTTTTCAAAATGAAATTTTATTTTAATAAAATACGAGTATATTATAATAATAAAGGATAGCATTGGAAACTTCTATCACCTTAACGATTATTTATTTATTTATTTTGATTCATTAATCATTTAATTATACATAACTTGACAAAATTTAGTGACTTTTTTGACATTTTATAAAAATGTACACAAAAAGCTCATATATATCCAGTTTCTAACTTTTTTCGCATAGCATGCATTTTCTTTGTCAGAAGAATTGAATTTTCCAATACAAAACTGTCTCGTATACAAATACAATTTGTCAATCTGTTTCGACACGATAAAATGTTGTTCTTTTAACTAATTTCATTTTACTCTGAGTGATTATCAAGCTGTTCTTGAAATTATTAAGCACTTATGAAGATTACACAGCTTCTCTTTAGCTTAATTTGAATTATCAACTTAAATAAGTTGTTTAAGTTCATTAATTTAAGTTAAAAAAGAAGAAAAAAAATCGGATTGAGTACAAAATTCTTAAAATCTTAATCACAAAATCTCAAATTTTTTTCATTTTTTCACAAAACTATAAATCACAAAATCTCAAATTGCAAAATTCTCGCTCATTTAGGAGAACTTCAAAATAAAATTGGAATCAAAAAAATCTAAAACATATATGATATTTATTGAAAATATAATATAATATTATATAATAAATACTGTAAAACGCGTATAACCCTGACTTTGTAACCAATTCTAAAATGCTTCCTAATTATTTTTTTACATACTTCAACATCAACAAATTTTAAATAGTAGAGGCTGTTGCTGCGAATCCCAAATCGTCACTAAACAAATTATTTAATCTCTGATTTTGTAACCAGCTCAAAAGTCTTTCCAAACTATTTTCTTTACATATATTATATATTAACTTCAAAGAATTTAAAATTGTGATGACTGCCGCCCCGAAACTCTCACAAAATAAATGTTTGAAACACTGATTTTGTGACCAAGTTTAAAACCCCTCTCAATTATTTTTTTTTTACATACATATTTTAACATCAAATAATTTTCAATTAGGGGGGGGGGGGGGGGGGGATAACCAACTATAAAATCGCTCAAATTATGTTCTTACAAAGATGATAACAGCTATAAAACATTGACAATTTTCGATTTTGTAATTTTCGGAATTTTTAATTTTGAGATTAAAATTTTAAATTTTTGAAATTTTTGGAATTTTTTAACTTTGGGATTTCGAGACGCTTCAAAAAAGCGATATTGGAATTTTTCCTAAATTTTTTAAACAAAAATTAAGAAAAGTAAAACGGTTTTGAAGTTTTTGCATCAAAATCATCAACTTTTCTATAAATACATAAAACTGAAACTTTATCTTTACTTTCATCCAAGAAATGGTCAATAAAAAAAAAATATATATGTATAAATGTATTCACAAATACTATTGAAAAGAAAAATCAATACCAAAAAGTTGTAATTTTCTTTGGTACTATCCGTATCTTGGTAATTTTATTTATGATAAAAATAAGTTAAATATATATACAAATATAAGATATTTAAAAATTTTTCATAATTATGCATAAAGGTTTATAAATTGATCTAATTAAAAAAGTTTTTAAAAAGTGATTCCTTTTGAAACTATAATCAAATAATGAAAACTACAAAATTAAATAATGAAAACTACTATATATGTTCTTTTCAACCATTTTTCGTTATATTATAAACTATTAATTAATTCACTCAAAACTTTATTTCAATGAAAAAAGTTTTTTTTCTTTTTTTTTTTTTAGTATAGATACTATATTTTAATTATTTCTCACTTCTATAATAAATTAAGTAGTTTGCATTATTCTTTTTATCTATTCAAAGTTAGTTTAAGATTTTTTTTTTTTTGAAAAGTAATTTATATATTATATGGTATAAATTAAAATCTATATATATATATATATATATATATATATATATATCAAATTAATATATTTATATTAGGTAGGAGTGAATTATACAAATAATATATAAATAGATAATTAAATTATCTTGGAATTAGTCAAAATCACAAAATTGTAGTGAATTTAACATTTTCAATTAAATTAAAAATAAAGAGACAAGAAAAAAAAAAATTAAATTAAAAATGAAAGTAAGATATAAATTTTTAATGTGAAGGAATTGTGTTCTTTTATGAATATTTGATTTTTCTATATATATACTCGTATTATAGGTAATCATTTGTTTTGTTATGTTAATTGCTGCTGTTTTGGCCGGAGATATTTATTCACCAAATGTTGTACATCATCATGGTTTTGGAGCACGTTATATTAGTCCAGTTGTTTATAGTTCACCAATTGTATCATATGGTGCTGCTCCATATTATAAAAGTTATGCAGCAGCACCTTTAGCACATTATCCAGTTTATTCAACACCATTTGCTTATGGTTCTCATTACGGTCATAATTATGGTTCTTATTACGGTCATGGTTATGGATCTCATTATGGTCATGGACCAGTAATTTATGGAACTGCAAAAAAATCAAAGTACTAAAAAAAACTAAAATCTATATTTAATGTATAGAATAAATTATATGTTTATATATGTATATATATTTGGGTGTATATATATATATATAGTAATAAAATAAATAAATATAAAAATAATAAACTATAAAAAAATGTTTTTAAATTCAATAAAGATGAAGAAAAAAAAGTCCCCAAAATATAATACATTAAATTAATTTATATAATAACTAATAAGTGCAATTTTACAAAATTTTAACACTTGTATCATTTCCAATTTCACGTGATGCAAAATGCAAAAATCGTGATAAAAGAATCAATGGTAGTTCTTCTACATTCGAAGTGTAAAAGTCGAAAATATAAAATCATATCAATGATAAATAAAAAAATTTCAAATAAAAACTTTAATTAAACCAAACAACCAAACAATAACAAAAATTATTAAAGCAATTTGATTCGAACGTCAAAATTTGAACTAATTTACGATATTCCTGTGGTTTATTATCACTTTTAAAAAAAAAATTGTAAATACATCATATATCCTTTCTTGTCATTTAACAAATTGCTGATTGAGCTTAATTTTCTTTTCAGTTTATTATTGTATAATTTCTTTGGATGGTATATGTAAATACTGCAAAATATGTGGGTGGGAGTTCAGTAAATTAAAATAAAGCATAAAAAAATAAAATAAAACATAGAAAGTATTAGCAGAGACAATATTGTCTTTGGTATAAGTATTAGTATAATATTTTTTTATAAACCGTGCATGTATAGATTATAAATCTCTGATTAAAATTTGTCTGATTTTACTTTGCATTAGAGACCGATTTCTAACTTTATAAAGCTCGAAATTAGTTGCTTACAAATGTAAACACATACTTAGAAAATTATGAAACATTCTCAATGCGAAAATAAAACTGAAATAGGGAATTTTCTCAATTCGGTCTAATTACCGTTCTGAAAATCTCTCCGAATTCAGAATTATTAATTTGCACATATTATATTATTATATTAGCTACATATTCTGTAAAAACCGCATAACATTAATTTTGTAACAGACTATAAAATCCGAAAGCACATTTATTTTCCATGTTCTCGCAAGTCGGCGCAACACGTCCTGCATCAATAGACGCATAACCGGTTGGCATACAAGTTCATTAATGTGAATATCAAACAAAATATTAAATAAAATTATAAATTAAAAAAATTAAAGAAAACATTTTGAATACACCAAAAAAAAAAAATTCTGAAATTAGCAGAGATTTTAGAATTGGTTAGAAAATTAGGGTTGTCCTTTTCTAGAGTATTTATATATTTGTATACTTAAAACGCCTAATTTCGTATCTAACTCTAAAAAGCATACTAATTTTTATATATGTATATACATACTTCATATAAATCCCTCAGTGACTACTAATGCCAATATCAAAAGAAAAAACAAAATATTTAGAAAATAAGGTCAATTCGACGTTAAAAGCCAAATTTTTAAAATTCGCGATATCAAATTTATTTCTCTTCTGATGCTGAAAATAATACCGATTCGGATTAATTACCTGCATGCGACATTATTTCCGGTCATTCAAATTTACGTATCGTTATAACATTTTCTTCTATCTTATACAATTAGTTTGATTATCAGAAATAAGTTTACTTCATATTATATAAAATAAGAAGAAAAAAAATACAAGTCAACCATTAAAATTAAACCCGGTGGGGTATGTAAAATAAAAAGTTTTCAAATGCGCGTATTTTTGAAAAGACAATAAAAATCAGAATTGTAACTATTTTCTCATTAAAATTTTTAATTTTTTATACAATTAATTTATAACACTTTCTATTACATTTTAACAAAATGCTGTATATGTCAAAAAAAAACTTTCATTTTAGCACCAAAAATATTTTCATTGGTACCTATGTTTCAGGTGTTTATGTTTCAGGTGCTTATGTTTATGTTTGGTGCCTATGTTGCCTATGGGTGCTTATCAGTAAAATTTTTAATTTTTAACACCTTATTACGGCTCTTAAAGGAGAAAAAATAAAAATTGTTTTTGAAGTAACTTATTGTCATTCTTAAAGATTATGCCCCTCTCAAAAATTTAAAGTTACAAAAAAAAAATATTGAAAATAGCACTTGTTGTAAACTAGAAATGATTACTCCTAAGTGTAAAATTCATTCATTTATAATTGCATTTAATAATAAATGTATAGAATATAACTTTATATGATACATAATATATAATTAAAAAAAAAATAAATATATATCTTTAATTACTTTAATATTATATTCTTCGTTTTTTTTTTCTAAAACATGTTAAAATTTAATCCAAAATAATCATAAATTAATGAATAATAATTAATTATACATATGTACATATATACCTATATATGCTTATTTGATCAAAGGCAAAGTTCCAATGGTTATTTTAATTCCTCAATTTGTCATCCAATTGACACTACAAGAAATAATTTAAATATCAATAGAAAAAAACTAAATATAAGACAGTCAGCTTAATTTTGACAAAAAAAAAAAAAAAATAGATAAAACAAAATATTTGACCATCACGTTTTTCTTTATATTTTCATTAAAAAAAGTATCGTTATTGTGAATATTTTTTGGTATTCACTATAAATAAAAACAACAAAAAAGAAAAAAAAAATAAAACCAGTAATTTTTTATTTGAAACATATGCCTACATATAATGATGTATTAAATCTATTATATATGTTCCAATTAAATTATCAAATATATAATATGTATACATAATATATTAAGAATATTTAACTATATATATACCTACATACATAATGTACTTGACTAATTTATGATCTTTTATTATTTTATTTTTCGAACAAAAGCATCAGAAGCTTTACTTTAATTTTGTTCTTCTTCTTAAATCTTAATGTTAATCTAACTTTAAATCTAAAATAAAATTATATAATTAAGATATTAAATAATCTTTACTATATACATATATATAGGTATGTATAATTAATTCATTTATAATTTCAATTCAATGAATAAAATTCCTAAAATATTAAACCAATCAGTTCTTTTCTATATAATAATAAAAAAAAAAGTATAAAATAAAGTAATCGATTACTATTTATGTTTATCTATTCAGAATCAATTGTTGATTACTTTATGAAAAGTAATTAAGAATAAATTGTGACCTAATTTAATTTATATGAACTTATAAATATATATACATATATATATATTATATTATATTATATATACATTTCTTATTTTAAATCCGTACATATGTATGTAGGTAATTTGTATGTACATATTTATTTTAAAATTAATATGTATGTAAGTATGTACAACAATTATAGGTATATAACATTATATAAATAGAGAATTTAATTTTTTTTTGGGATTAGTTAAAATTACGAAATTGTCACGAGATTATTTAACTTTTGAATCAAATTGAAAAAAAAAAAAAAAAATAATTTAAATTAAAAATGAAAGTAAGAAATAATTTTAAAGGTTTTTTTTTTTTTTTTTTTTTTGTGAATATTTGAATTTAAATTTTTTTTTAGGTAATCATTTGTTTAACTATGTTGATTGCTGCTGTTATGGCCGGTGGTATTTATTCGCCAACTGTTATTCATCATCATGGTTATGGTGCACGTTTAATTAATCCAGTTGTATATAGTTCACCAATTGTGTCATATGCTCCTGTTCCATATTATAAAAGTTATGTTACACATTTGGCACATTATCCAATTTATTCAACACCATTTGCATATAGCTCTCATTACGGTCATGGTGGACCAATAATTTATGATGGTTTAAAAAAATCGAAATATTAAAAGATAACTAACTAATAACTACAAAAACAATATTAAGTACAATTAATCGTATATAATGTAAAATTATAAAAAATATATATATGTATTATGTATATTATATAAAATATATTATTATTATATAAAATACAAATAAAAATATCGTAACTATATAAATATAATCATTTTCTTTACTTTTTACTCGTTTTGATTTGTTTTGTTCTTAAGAAGTCAAAAGAATTTTTGAAGGTTATATATATATATATATTGCAATTATATATACATTACATACATAATATATATAAAAACAATTATCGTTCAATATATTATATTTTGTTTATGGGAAAAGAATCGATTTTTTTTGATAATTAAACTAATACTTATTATAGATCATACACGAAACTTATTTTTAATAAGCTACGAAAAGTAATCATAAACATCTTTTACCAAAATTAAAGTCGTTATTATTTATTTAAAAAAATAAAATTTAAAAGTGGACTAATATAGAAAATAAAAGAAATAAAAAATTTTTAAATTTTATATTTACCATTGAACCAGAATTAAATAAACTTTAATAGTGTTAAATAACTGATTTCTTATACCCAATCATCATTATTTTAAATGTTATGTGACAGTTTTTTTATTTTTAAATCTCAGTATTTACCAGTAAATGTTAACCTACCGCTGCCAATTTATATAGCAATATGAATTTTTGGATAATTTTTTACTCTACACTTTAGTACAGAATTATATAAAATTTTCATTAAATATCGATTTGTTGGAAAAATGTAAGTAAAATATTATTGTATAGTAATTGTGAACATGCGATATTAATTTTAGTGTCACATCCCTTTAGAGTCAATATTTTTACCCTTACATTCTGATTAAAAAAAATTATAACTTGATTTTATTTTATGTTGTTTTATGTTGTTCATACATACATACATTTATAATGTATGAACATATACTCGTAGGTATACATACTTCGAACTAATTGAAAAACTGTTCACCCCCTTATTTTTTGGTGTTATTGATAAAAAAAAAAAAAAATAAAGAAATTAATGATGTATAAGAATTGCTTGCCATGGATATTACTTTGAAAAAATATAAAACTAAATATAAACAAGGTAGTTTTATATTCTAAAGATTTCAAAGATTTTTAAAGGTGTTGTCACTGTTAAAAGGACAATAATAAAAACAGTTTAGATTTTTGTGAAACTTGCACGAAAATTTATAAATTTTCTTAGAATTTTATATATAGGTGTTTAAAAATAGCATAGGTATAGGAAAATAGCATAGCATTTTAAATTTAACTTTTAACTCGCTCTAAAACACGGCGAATGCTAATTCTAAAAGATGTTTTTTTTTCTCTAAATTTCACTGTTTTTGATTGAAAGCTATGAAAACAGTTATGAAGGAAAGAAAATATAACAAAATTTTTTGTTCACATAACGAAAAATTTAAATACTTATAAAACAGAACGATTGTATTATATTTTGATATGGATTTACAAAGCTATTGTTTGACGCGCTCTGATTAAAAAAATATTAAACAGTTCTTCAGTTATATAAACCTTTGAAAATTGTGCTTCTTTGCAACTTGGAGGAGCAGTAACACCGTAATGGTAAAAACTACATTCAAAAAGTTTAGACATAGGTATAGTTAAAATTTCTTAACTCTAGCTTTAAGGGTGTAGAAGTTTTGTAAATGACAGAAGAACTGACGGTGAAAATAAAACTAATAAATAAATTTTTCAATTTTTTTTTTTTTTTGAAAAATGTGTTAAAAATATCTTTCAAATCTTATTGTAAAAATTATGCAATTACTTAATAAGATACAGTGTATTAAAAAATATAATAAAACAATAGATAGATCTTTTTTATTATTAAAGTTTTGAAAAAGTAGGTATTACGGTTTGGCTATTCAAAGCAACATTTTTTTAATATCAAAAAATGATTTAAATTGAAATCAGAAAAATATTGGGCTTAAATAATAAAAAAGATATTTTTGATAAAATACAGACTACACATAAATTTAGCTGTCTACTGTGTACCATTTCTTTTCTATAATTTTTTTTATATGTTGCATTACAAAATCTTAATGCGAATATAAAAATTATAAATAAAAACAATATTATATTGCAATAAAGGATAAAATATAACAGAAAAAGAAACTTTTACAAGGTTTAAAATTTAGTTAAATAGCATCAACCTTTTTCTAATACAGATTTATAAGAGGATAGAAAGCTTGAATTAAGACTGTGTATTCTCCGAATTTTGTTTCTTATTTAAAAAAAAAAAAATTAACTACATAATGTAAAATTGTTATTGAACCAATCTCTTTTACATCTCCTGTCTAATCTCCTTACAAAAAAACTTGTTTTAAAATGTTTTATAGCTGTAACTCGAATTTTAATTTTCATAAGAACTGCAAAACCTTTTTTTTTTTTTTTGCCACTCCTCGAAAGAGCATAGGGCATCCACTAAGTTATTTATTAATTATTATATATTTTATTTGTATCGAAAAAAAATTGGTAAAAATTCAATTTTGTTTTACGCTTTTTTGATTATACTAAAACTTAACAAACTAAAAACTATTCTAATTTATTCTAACCTAACCTAACTTACTATTCTAACCTAACTTAATCTACTAATTCTCCAGCCACCAATAAAGGATTTGATTTACTTTTTTATCTTTTAAACGAATATTAATAGGTATCGTATCTGCTTATGTTATTTTCATTGTTATTATCTAAGTTTTGGTTTGGATTAAATAATATTCTTTTATCTGACGCTCTTCTGTAAATATAATATAAGATTGGCACTTTCTGATTATTTTCTATATATTTTCTTTTATCTAGATACATAAATACTTCTGGTGGTATCCAATCTGTTACCAATGTATTTTTTATATATTCATCTGGTGGAAATAAGGAATAATATATATTCGTGTTCATTTGAACTTCAATGGCCCTATCATAATGTCATTGTATTAATTTTATTATTAACTTATCTATTCTTTTGATTTGACTTTTTTCATATACATTTTTGTTTGAGACATAATGTGTATATTCATTTTCAGGTTTTCTGTGCATGTTAGTGCAGTATCTTAAACATTTTCTTTCATATTTATTCATATTTACGTAGGTGTTCCATTACTGATGCACTTATATTAAACCATATGGGTCCACCATATGTTAAAGTTGGTCTTATTAATGTCTGGTACGCAATTACTTTCACTTTTTGACTAATATTTTTATTGAAGAATATGTTCTTCGACATCATTAGTACTTTTCTTGCTTTATTTATTTGCGTCATGATGTGCAATTTAAAGTTTAAGTTATCTGTTAGATATATTCCCAAAGATATATTTTTTTGCTAATAAATAAATGAAATAAAATGAAATAAATTTGTAAAATATATAAATTATAATGGATAACAAATACAACTGGACTGGATACTATTACAATTTATATAAAGTTTTGTTTATTTTTATAAAGCAAATTTGAAGATCTTTTTATGTAAAATTGAAATAATGGGTCGAATGCATAAAACTGAACTTGAACTTAAATCTCACATTTCCAAATAAAAAAACTGCTTTGACTTAAAGTTTCTGTTGTCGAGATTTAAGTTCAAGTTCAATTTTATGCATCATTCAATCCAATGAGTATTTAACAGATTTAATTAGTTGATATAATAATATATTATGTAATGGATATCTTGTATACAAATAATATTTAGATGTAGGGTTAAAATGTCACTTTACAAACAATCTAATAATATATCACATATTTAATTTAAGACCTTCGTTAAAACATTTATGTTTATTATTTATGTACCATAGAATATATCGAATGTTTAATTCAAGACATGATTTAAAATATTTATGCTTAAAACTTTGAACATGTGGTACAGCAATGTGCAAAAAAATCCTACTACATAGGGTTTATTATAAAAAAACACTAAAAAATACAATTTTTTTCTTTAACTAATTTTAAATAAAATTTAAAATTGATTTAACTCAACTTCTCCTTCTTTCAGATTTTCGAATCAATCATTATTGTGGAGAGCATTTAGATATTGGTTATGAACTAACACCACAAGCTCAAATGGAACAACATGGTAGTGGTGGTTCTAGTGTAGGGGGTGAACCACATGCTGAAGCACGAGTAGTTAGAGAATCATCAGCTAGAGATCATAGTTCAGCATATCATTCTGTAAAAATATTAAGAGCTGATGACGGTTTAGATGGTTTAACAAATTTAGAATTACAAAAACTTTCAAATCAAAACAATCCAGTTACTTTAGGGCCAGGTACTTTAAGTGATTCAAGAAAACGTAAAATAAAAATTCATAATCCTGTGATAGAAAAGTCAGAAGTTAAAGATAAAGGAGTATACTCTCAGGTTAATATCAAAAAAAAAAAATTTTTTTTTAAATTATTGTAAACGTTTTAAAAAAAAAAATTTTCTTTCATTTAGGACTTCAAAGTATTGAAAATTTTACCAAGTGATATTGGTGATTTAAATAATTTAGATAAAGTTCCGGACCAAATATATATTCGAAAGGATCTTGATGAAGAAATTTTATCGGGAGAAGATGGTATCCATCATCAACCAACATTAACTCAAACTCATTTATTCACTTCAAATACCATACCACCTACATTACAAACAAGTACTTCAACTGAACATAAATCTTCACTGCCATTAGCTAAACCCTCAACTTCAACATATTTGGGTTCAGAAGGTACTACAGTATTATATTATCCAGCTCCAAATTATCCTGAAACACCTAGTAATAAAGATATTGATGATAATAATAGCTGGTCTATACCAACTGATGATGAATTAAATTCACTACATTTAAATGGTGGAAATACTAGTAAGTTTGAAAACTACACAATGACAATACGTGAGGGTGATCAATATGTGATAGTTTTTCCAACAACAACAACAACAACTTTATCTCCTTTATTAGAAAGTGTATTTTTACCACCAGATAATTTAATTTATGGAAAAGATAATTTGAAATCTAAAAATCAAACAATTATTTCAAATTCTACTATTATAAATGATTTTAATTCCACAACGAAAATACCATTTATATTAAAAACAACATCAGATGCATCAAATCAAATTGATGAAAATTTTAATATTAGTAAATCAAATAATTTATCTAATTTAGAAAATGATACAAGATTTTTATTAACTTCTACCACAACAACTGCCAACATATCAGCCATTTCTTCTACAATGTTAATAGATTTTAGCACAGATTTAACTAGTCCCACCTCGACAAATGCAACTACTATAACTACTACTGATATGACATCGTCTACTTCATCGGAGAGTTGTGAGAAATTTGTTTTTATTTTCCATAACAAATCGTTTAAAATGTCACATCATAACAAATAATCATTTTCATTTTCAAAATTATTTGTAGGTTTTTTTTTTTTTTTTTTGATATCTTTTTAAAATTACATTTTCATTTTAAAGGTGTATAATGGATCAGTTAATGATAAATTTTCAAGATTTAGAAATTGATGTAAATATATAATATGTATGTAAAATAGTCAAAAATATAAATCTTATAATTTTATTAGCTTTAGGATATTTTTAGGTGCACTAATAAGTTATGGTGGCACATAAGTTAACATTCACTAAAAGAATTTCATCTCATCATAATTTAATTTTCTTAAAATCATTCACAGATATTTTATTGATTCAAGTTATTATATTTTTAGAAATAGATTTTGTATAGGTTCAAGATAAATTAAGATAAATTTGAAAAGTATATAATTAAATTTATTCGCAGATGCTATTAACTTTATACTTTTTAGCCAAAAAAAAAAACAAAAAATTCGTTTCTGATTTGTATCATCATTATAAATCATAAAAAAATTTTTTTTATTTAATTGATTTTTCAATGTGCAAAAAAAAAAAATTCATCTAAAAAAAAAAAAATAAAACAAAATTTTGACACTAAATTTTCTTTCTCTTTACTCTTTTCTTTATGTTTAACGCATTAATAACATCATTATGTATAACACCCCACATTATCATTGTTTAATTATGTTGATATTGTGATTATCATAGTATATATATACATATATTATTTACCTTTATTTATATATTTAATTAAAATTTTTCAAAAATATCTAATATAATTTATATATATATATATATATATACAATTTAGCTGAATTTGGTGGAACATTTAGTGTTCGTGATAGCGGAACAACAACTGAAACAGTTTTAGTAGGTCATCATTCAATTGAAAATTCTGATTTATTTAATAATGAAATTGAATATCCAAGTCCAACTGTAAGCAGTCAATCTCCATCAGCTAGAACATCAGATATACCATTTTCATCATCAGAAACAACTTCAACAATTGGTGTTACTGGTATTGAAGACAATAAAATTATTAAAATTGAATTACCAGATAGTACAGTTTATGATGAAGATGTTGAAAATGGTACATTTGATAGTTTTGAAGATGAAAATGATGATGATTATGATGATATTCATGATTTATTTCCAACAAGAAGTACTTATACTAGTATACAAAAAACAATATATCGAAAACCTTTATTACATGGTTTTATAATGACACCAGGATATCCAAAATTTTATATTGGAGAAATAAATTGTAAATGGGAAATCTTTGCACCTAAAGGCTATAAAATACGTTTAAGTGTTTTAGATATTTCATTAAGAAGTAAGTTTTTTTTATATTTTATGTCTTTAAAAAAAAAAAATTTAAATAAATTTTAAATTAAATATAAAGGGTCATCATCACCTTTTCAACTTTATAATTTAAATTTTATTATTTTTTGCTTATACCTTCTTTTTTTTTTTTTTTGTTATCTTGAATAGGTGCAGAACCAACATGTATGGATTACATTGAAGTAATTGATCAAATATCATCAAGAAGTTTATTTAACAGCTGCTCTGAAGAAATAAGACCAATAGAAGTTATCAGTGATTCTCATCAAATTGAGGTAAAACCAAAAAATAAAACAAAACAAAAAGGATTTTTAATGGTGGTTAAAATGAAATTAAATATAGATTAGTTTAAAAATTTTTACACGTTTTTTTTTTTTTTTTTTATTGGTAGAGGGTTAAAAAATAAATTACCAAAAAAAAAAAAAATAGTTTTACTCCTTTCTGTCAAGAAGGTTACATACAATATATACTGTTATTTAACATATTCCCTACATATATATTTTCTTTTTATTTTCTCTACAGGTTATGGTTAAAACTACAACCAAATTTGCATATCCTAAACGTGGTGTTTTGTTACATTATTCAGGTGAGTTGAAAAGGTGTTTAAAATGATTGGAATTATAAAAAATTTTAATGATGTTTGAAAGTGATAAACTGTTTTTTTTCTCAAAATTTAAATTTTACTTGTATAAAACTCATTTTATGAAATAAAGGATATCATTATACTATATACAAAGTGTATTCTTAAATAAATTGCATTGCGGGGTGCAAATAAAAAAATAATATATTTATGAAAAACTTTATAGTTATTTGAATTTTTAGAAGTGCCTGTGCATTAGGAAACCTTTACGCAACATTTAATGTGTTTCTTGCATTAATGAAGAGTTTATAATTAAAAATCCAAATATTCCATTTATTTTCGTTTTAAAGTCTTTTTTTTTTTTTTTAATTTTTATAATGTATTATTTAAAAAAAAAACAACTCAATAATTAACTAAATTTAAGTTCTACTTGTATGTACAACTATATGTATAGTACAATTTATTTGCAATTTAATTAAATACACAGGCTTAGAAAACTCATTTCCTTTTCATTAAATATATTATACCAATATTTCGGACATTATTGTGGTTATCTCAGAACAAAAATTAGTAAAATTTAATATTAACTAACTACTGAAATATTTTATTGATTGGTAATAAAAAAAAAAAAAATAAAAAATAATATCTTTTCAAAAAATGTTTGTTAAAGGTTTATTTTATTTCAATTTATCATGTATTAACCATTTATTACCTAATGACTTCTTTTATAAATAACAGATAACAGTTATTTATACCTTGTATGTAAATTGTAATTAACTAATTTTTAAAACCACTCAATATAATCCGTTAAAAAAAAAAACAGCTCAATTGAATAATTCGAATTGAATTTTTCTAATGGATAACAGATGTCGCTATTTTCATATATAAAAAAATTAAATGTATTCTTTACGGTTTTGATTACACTGTAAAAAATATGAGAATATTTTTGAGTGTTTTTTTTTCTTGACGAACTTTAATTAAAAAAAAAAAATTTTTTTGCTTTATATACCAGATTGTACTTAAGTTTAAAGTAAGCTAAAAACCTAGGTAGAAATTTTCATTTATTATCAAATTATTTTATTATAAATAGTATTTTAATTTTATTTCTATTCCATTAAGTAATTTTTTTTTTTTTAATTCAAAAATTTAAAATATATCAGCAGTTATGAAAAATTTAAAAATGAATTATATAAATAGATTAACTATATACCTACCATTTATTGATGTGTAATTTTGATAAATTAATTACATTATAGAATAATCTTATGTAGGTACATATACTAAATTTTAAAATTATTTAATAAAAATTACTCTTAACTAGTTTCTTTGTAGTAACTGTACTTAGTTACAATTACAAAGGATATTTATATTTTGTTATTTAACACACATAAGTGTGTTCTTACTTAATTTAAAAATGCTCAAATAACTAAACACATATGTATGTATGTATGTATTATATACATATATGCATTGCAATTGTATCAAATAAAATAAAGAATGGCTTTCAAAAACTTAAACTGAGTGAGAATCCTATTTTGACAGCTAAACCATTCTAATCTTACAATATTAATACATATAACATCTGATATGTATGTATTAATATTGTAACTAAAAAAAGCATGCAAACTTAGCCCACATTACATAATATTTCCATATCTATATATATGCATAATTTTTATTTTAAAATGTTTCGTGTTGAAATTTTATATAAACGTACAAGTACGTTACGTATTTGATATTATGTAATATAAGTAAATAAATAAGCAATGCACATATGCATGTGTGGGTGCATTTATAGATCGTCTAAAATCTAAATCATCTAAACATTAAATTTAAAATCAAATTAAAACCGGTCAGAAATAAAAGGAAAATAATAGGGAAAATAATATATTTATTTCGCCTTTTCACAACGAAATAATTCTTGAAAATTAACATATCGTTATTTGAAAAAAAAAAAAAACCATATTCAAAATTATTAAAACATTTAAAGTTTCACGAAATTTTTTAAATTATGCTACCTATTTTGTTTCTGTACAAATTTAAAAATTATGGAAGGATATTTTCTTAAATTATATTTCCTGCTTACCTATATGCAATCTACGATTTGCATTATCTTATTATTATTTACAAAAATTAATTAATTTGTGAAAAGTTGAGATCCAATTTGTATTTTACATTTTTATAGCCACCTGATATCATAAGGCATTTCAAAATTTAAATGTAAAATCGTCTGTTAAGATTGTACCTACATTATATACATATTTTTATAGCTGATGATAAATGGATAACAGAACAGGAAAATAGATCCATATATTTTCAACTAAAGTCGAAAATGAGAATAAAAAATACAATGCATTATGCATTAAATCCAATCTACACACTATAACCATATTACAGCAAATTCTCGTTTTAAAAAGTATTTTTTACTTTCGAGTGCCATACATAAGTATGTATGTGCATATAACATACATGCATAATATGTTAATGTAAAATATTATTTATTATGTTATATACCTACGTTTATGTTGTTTTTTTTTTTATCAAAAATTACTTTCAAAAAATCAACAATTTCACAGGCTATTCTCAATACTCAGTACTCACTATATATTTTATTATACACTATACTATACATAATGACATGTTCTTATCAATATTATCTATCATATAAAATAATTTTCCACTATACAAAACTTTTCTCTTTCTTTTACACAAATACAATTATTATACAATATATCCATGCATATACATATTACATATTATATATATTATTTATTTATAACACACACATACAAATCATTTCTAATTTTATTTTTAATTTTTTCGTTTTTTTTTTTCTTTTCTTTTACTATAAAAAAAAAAAAAAAACAAAAAAAAATTAAGCATTGGGTTGTGTTGATCCGCCATTGCCAGCTGATGGAAATTTAATTAAAAAGACAGAGACAACAAATTATTATGATTGTAAGGAAGGTTATATTTTTCCTGATACGCTCACAAGTTCTCGTCAGTTAGTTTGTACAGAGCGACACGTTTGGAATCGTATTTTACCTGATTGCATAGGTAAGTTATACAATTTTTATTTTTATTTTGTTTTTATTAACAATATAATAAATAATAATTAAAACGATAATAAATAAAATAGTATTATCATTAATATTAAAAAAAAAAAAAAAAATCATTTAAAAATTCATTTTGCATGCCATCTGTAGTGAATAAATACAAAATTTTATTTGAGTGATAAACAATTTTTAATTAATTTATTTTTAATTTTTGCTTTTGATTCATTTTCGCCACGTGCTTTAATAAATTTATTATAATAAATTTTAATGTAGGTACCTAAATGAATTATATTTTTAATATACAATAAATATAAATATGTAATTTTATATAATATATATAAGTATATAGGTATGTAATTAAAAAAAAAATAAATGTACTATGTACTAACTAAAATTATAAAATTAAAAAAAAAAAAAAATATTTATTGTTAAAGAGTCAACTGGTATAAATTGTGATATGAAGTAGAAAATAATGTGATAACAATCAAATCAATGTCAAATATGATTACATATAATTTTATTTATATTTTTTCTTTTATATTGTTTTTGTTTTTATATTGAAAATGAAAGTGTTTTATAAATTCCCTCTCTTTTTAAAAATAGATTTTGTTTTTTTTTTTTTTTTGTTTTGTGATAGACAAAATTTGCGCATGACTATATTAAATTTTTTTTTTTGTTTGAAAAATTGAGGTAATGAACTCTTTTTAAATTTTTCATTGTTCATTTATTATCCAATATCTATAGCAGGGAAAAGAGTAAAAGACGATTTAGAAGAATTTAGTCCTCATTTCAAATTTTCCTATAGGATAATAAAAAAAAAAAAAAAGATTCAAAAATAATCAAATTCAAAAAATAAAGAAATTTTAAACAAAAACAAAGCATACACGTTATGATGATACATGTATGTTATATGTACATAATTAGAATTACATATAGTTATATATGTATAATCTATATGTGTTTGAAGTAAATTTATATTTCGTTAACAGACTAAGTAAGTATATCCTTATCCATAATATATTTAGCTATTATACATATATATAATTTCATATTGAACCTATGAGTATATACTACATATATACCATCAGATACATAAGTCATATTCTTATGTCATATGTATGTATGTATCTACAAAACAATCCATTTCTTTTCAAAAAAAAAAGAAAAAAGAAAATTTTATGTTGTGCAATTTTACCCATTTTAAATTTCATACTATAGATATGTAACTTAGTTTATAATTTGTATCAAAGAAATTTAGTAAAAAAAAATTTTGTTGCTCTGATTTAAACTTGAAACTGTGTTAATCTTAAAATTAAGTTAAATTATTTTTAATTTTTACTATGTACATAATATAATATGTGAATAAATTGTATAAGGTGAGATGAACTTGTTAATATAAAAATTATTAAGCCGACATTCTTTTTATATGTAAATACATAGATGCATATGTTATGTAGATGTACATATTATTTATGTACATATATTCTTTTAAATTTTTCAATAAGTTTAAAATAAAATTTATATCAATTAGGTAGTTACTTAAATTTTTTAGTGAGTCTGCATCCTTAATCAATTATTGTATCTTATATTATCTTTAGTGATTCGTCTTAAGTTTTAATTTAAATATTAAATAAATTTGAGTAGGTATATACAGATATATCACTTAAAATTTTTAAAACTACAACTAGTCTCTGGTATAACTAAGTATCTGCCAACAAATATAAGTATCTGCCAAAAAAAAAAAAACCAATTAATTTATTTTGTAATAATTTAGTAAAAAATATTTAATTAAAATTATTTAAATTTTTGAACAAAATTAAAGTAAATAAAAATAAATTACTAAAAAATTTGATAACATTAAAATATTGTATACTAGGATAATATAGTATTTATGTGACGAGCAAAAATTTGTAATCCTCAACCAGAGACAATTATTTTCCATCTTGTTAACTAACTACATAAGTACATAATGTATGTGATTATGTTGAAGTTGTTGTTTTTTATTTTTATCACTATACATTTGAGTGCGCAGCAAAAAAAAAAAAAAAAAAAATCCTTTTATTATTTTTGAATCACAGAAATGAATCATCGAATGAATCAATTTTACTATATAGAAATTGTTAAAATATACTTTAAGAAAGTACAATTTTTACTTTTATACATATGTATGTATAAAATATGTCAAAAATTTATGTACCTATACAAAAAAATAAAATATATAACTAAATTTATTGTATATGTATGTACATAGATAGGTACATAGATACTATAATAGTAAATAAATATTAATATCTGATAATATACACATTAGATACATACTATAGGTATATTTTGTATTTCATAGGTACTTTCTTTTCCTTTAAACTTTTTGTAAACAAATAAATTTAAAAAAAACTTTTAAGCATTTTTGTTTTATAATGTACTAACATGCATACATAATAAAGTTATGTAGATATATTTACGTGTATTTTATGAGAAAACATTATATTACTTAGTAGACAGAATTTTTTTATTTAACGGGTAATTTTGTTAATTAAAATTTTCAGTTTTATGACTCATTCATAACATATGTAAGTCATAATTGTATGAAAAATTGTCCTTTCTTTTAAATTGCTAAAAAAAATCTGTTCTTAAAGTCATTGAAATACAATTTTTTTTTTACCTTATAGGTATATACATATGTATGTACATAGGTAGTAAACAATGAACATTAAGTAAAGCAACAATTATGGTTAGTATTGCCAGGTTTATAATAATTTATGTTGTTATAATAATAAATATGCCATTATGAAATCGTAAGATATATCGTAGGTAGTACAAGTATGTACATAAAAATGTATGTTTAAGTCCTCATAATACAGTCATATCATACTAACATGTGGAGAAAAATGACGTATCTAGAAAATACATTCTATATTATATATTCTATTAATAATGTTGTTATTTATTTTGTTTTTAAAGTGACCCAAAATAGATTTTTTTTTTTTTTTAAATGGTTTTCACAATATTAAAGCTATTATTTCAATTAACTTAGATAAACAAAAATTAAATGATGAAACTAATTGGATTTCAGACATCAATATGTCCATTAATTTTGAAATAGTACAAACTAACTTTTGTTTTTTTAAATATACTTACATAGGTGCGTTTCTAAACTAAATGATTCTTATTAATTTTTTTCAAATTTTAAGTGTTTTTTTTTTTTTTTTTTATAATATGTAATTCAATCTTTTCCATTTCGAATGAAAAATAAAAATTGAAATTAAAAACAAGAATTTGTATTATATATGTACCTATATATATGTATTAATAGGTATATATGTATTTAAAAAAAAAAATAATTAATTTTTAACACTCTTTAAACTGTCATATGTTATTTATTTTAGTTAGACGTTTATAATTCTACAAGTTTTTTCTATAGATATGTGGTACCGCATATAGAAGAAAAAAATTGTCAATCTTTACCGTCACAAATTAAATTTTTAAAAATTTAATTGTGATCTAATTTAAGAATTTTTTGTTCAAAACAATTTATTTTGATAAAGTCGAAGAATTTATTAAATATGTATACATAAGTACTATAATTGAATACGTTAGATACTTTATTTCAATTTAAACATGTTTTTGTCAGATTTAATGTTAAAATTAGGTACTACTGCCGTGTAATCAAAAGGATTTAATAAGTATAATAATAAGTGATTTACATTTAGTGTATGCTCTATCTTATATGCATCTTATAGATGTAGAATGGAAAAACAATGTTGTTTAACACAATTGTTCAGTTTTATAATAAATCTTTAGACATTTTTAAATAGGGCCTTTCACCAGCACTTCTAGTTTTCAGCAATTGATAGTTTAAATTCTAAGTAATGAAAATATGTATTTGAGAAAATTGGTTTTAGAGTTTACAAACTAATTTATTAGTAGTATATAATTAATGTATTAGTATAGTTAGTACAAAGCTTGAGTGTTAACTTGATTTAAAACTTATTTATCGAAATCAAGATATGGCTTTAAAACAGGATATCTAGATTTACTCTAGATCAGATTTATGTTCGATTGACAAAAAAAAAGTATTTTAAAAGAATTTTTTATATCAAATCACAGTATAATTCCCTATCAGCAAATATCATCTTGACAAAATAAGAATCAAGTTGTATGCACAAAAATAAAATGGTCATTAGAATTGGGATTGTCAAATTCAACTTATACAAAATCATATTTTTCTTTAATATTTTTTTAATACTTTAGGTACCTATATAACGTTTCATAATAAGTATAGAAAATCTCATATCTTTTTGTATTTTATCGTTTTTTCTGATTAAAAACTTTAAAATTTTTTATTACCTACTTAAATGTAATACTAAAAAATTTCCAGCCACTGTAATATGTTATTATTTATTTATATACACAAATATATTTAAAATTTATTTATTGTAGTTCTTAAAATGTAAAAAAAATGTCAACTTCTGTTTTACATTTGAAAAAAAAAAACTTAAAAAATCTGCTGGCCTTAAAAAAAATAACACAAAAAAAGGTCAACATAAAAATATTTAGTCTACTTTATTAGAACATACACATATTTAATTTTACTTTGTCATCATTTATATGTTACATAAATTAAAAGTTTACTGAATTTGGAAATTATAAAAACTAAAACAAACTTTGGAAAATTAATACGATATAAAACAAAAAAAAAAGAAAACATAGGGTTTTTAATGTATTAAAATATTAAAATTTTCCTCATTCAAAATAAATTGAATTGAAATGCATTTTTATTAAAACTCTTATATTATATTATGATTTTATAATATAATCTAATTCTTTTATTCTCTTTTCCTTTTTAAATTTTCACCATCTATAACTATAGCTTAAATTGTTCTGCGATCGTTATCAATATTCTTTTTAATTTTTTTGAGTTTTTTTTTAATGTTCGCCCTTTGTATACTTGATATTATTATGTATATGTATTCCATTCAACAAAAAAAAAATTATTATGTTAAAAATATTAATGAAAATCAGTTTAAGGCACAATCTCAAAGTTATAGGGCATTTTTATTATACAAGGTGTCCGACCTGTACATGATTATGAAGAAAGAAGGTTATAGGGGAGGTCGGAACAAGGAAATATTGTTTTCAAGAGGGTAAAGGGACTAATTTTAAGGGTTTTAATGTTGTTCAAAGATTTCTGAGTATGTTTAAGGAACATAAAGAGTTTATTTAAATTTTTTTAAATATCTATAGTTTTAGTTTAATAATTTAGTTGTCATATAAATAGTAGTAGACATATAAATGTCTAAAATTCCAAGTTTTAAGCTAATATTTATATAATCAAATTTTTTGTCATATCTTTCACACCGTTACGATTTTTATTCAATTATTTTACTTATATCTTTTATTAAATTATATTAAAGAACAGCAGTATACAGCATTGCTTTAATTATAATGACGGTATAGGATAATATTTCAACCACAGCTATGGCTTCCAACTACCTTGTAGCGTTAGTAGTTATATAATAACGCAATTTCTATAGGTATAGTTGTTAAACTAATTACTTTGTTTACACTGACCGAGAAATCAAAAATGTATTCATTTTGACAATTCTGTTACAAAATCAAAATTTTTAAAAATTCAACTACATTCACTATTACCATTAACTGAAAATAATGATTTATAAAGGTGTGAAGTATATAACTGTAGCCCTTATTGTGGTTATCAGGAGTGTTATTATAACTAGGGCATAAGTTGATAATTATTTAATTACATATCACACAGAAAACAGTAAACGGTAAAAAGGTAAAAATTATGATAACCATTAATTTAAGTTGAAAATTTCAGATTAGAATAAAATTTATAATATAACGGGTTTTTTTCGTTTTATTATATTAATAACGGTTATCTCTAAAAAAAAATTTAAAATTAAACCTCCTTCCCCCAAACAAAATATTTCTCATTTAGACCTGAAACGTTTTTCCGATCTGTGACGATCTCCCCTATAACACCTTCTTTCTTCGTTTCTTCGTGATCTTGGACAGTTTGGACACTCTAATATATTCATGACATTCAAATAAAATATTATAAAAAAAAACTATTTTTTTTTTTTTGTTTTTTATGATAAGAAATCTTTTGTATAATACAAAATACTGAGGCATATTAAAAAATAAAATTTTTAAAAGATTTCATAGTAAAGCATTTACAACAATGATTGTTTTTTTTTTTTTTGTAAATAATTTATAATAACTAAAAAGTTACATATTAATAATAACAGCAATTTCATAAATAAACGATAATACAATTTTATTAAATAAATCTGCATAATAAAATTTTATTTAAAAAAAAAAATGTTATGTTATCCTATAATTTTTATTACAATATAATATTGCTATTATAGGTGCTACTATCGAAAGTTTTAAACGCAATAAATTATTGTCTATATCAAAAAAATGTTTTCATCACATACAAAAATAACATTAAAAATTATAACAACTGAAACTTTTTGTTTTTTTTTTTTTGTTTTGTTGTTATTGTTAAATTGAAATGTAAATTATTATTGTAAATAATTCTGTTTAAAATTTTTAGTGTGACAAATTCAATTATTATATCTAATCATATAATTTATTAGATCCACTCAATTAATTCATTCAATTTACTATGTATACTCGTATACTATATTATGTATACTCGTATACTATATTATGTATACTCGTATACTATATTATGTATACTGTATATACTACTGGTGTATGTATGTAATTATTAATTATTTAATTGAGTGATAACTCAACTCAGTATAGTAGTGCTGTCGAAACTACACCAATGAGAGTATTTATACTCCTCTCCTAACAAACAGCTATTTACTACCGTAATCCTCCCCGGAGAAAAATACTAATCTGTGATATTTTAGGAAAGACTACTTTTGAAAATTTGAAAAGGTTAAATTTAAAAATTGTGAATAATGTACCATCATTGATGATATTTCGTGTGACAAATTAAGAAAATAATTTTGTAAACTTTGTGGGTATACATATATATATTTTAATATTTGTATTTTTAGACTTACGATGTTTTTAATATTATGGATTTTGGAGTAGAGTCTTTTATCTTTGCATTTGTTTAGTTAATTATTTGTATTAGTTAAAAATTTGAAAAATATTAAACGGTAACCAAAATAACATAGTTCTACCTACATAATATGTAAATGTCACTTAGCAACATATGATCAGTTCTGATTATGAAAACCTAATGTTATTGCCCATATCTTACAAAATAGACATATGTTAGTTAAATTTCGTTAAACTATTTAGTGTTTCTTATCTTAATTCGATCAGAATGGAATTGACATATAGTAAATTTGACATTTCTTTGTTGATAATTTTTTTTCTCATTGTCTTATATATGTTTTAAATCTGATAGATCTTTTAAACTTTTAATTATTTCAAACATATTTTCAATTTTTTTTTAACTGGCTCTCATTTTTTGTGGTTTGACCAATGTTTTGACAGATGGTTATAACGAAAAAGAATTGTATTTATACATAGAATTGTATTTATACATGCATTACATATGTCGAACTATGTAATTTTGGTTAACACTTAAAATTAATATTTTCCTAATATAACTGACTTAGAAAAACTTTTTTTTTTTAAACAAAATTATACTTATACAATATATGTATATATATATCTATACTGATATACAATAGAATTTAACCAAAATCAAGCTGTTATCAATTAGAGTCCTTCTTAGACATATTTTTATGTTATATTTTAAAAAAAAAAAGTTTATTTAATCTTTTCTATGAAGTAATTCATTTAAAATAGTTATTGTTATAAAAAATACTTAAATTATAAAAAAATTAATGCTATCAAAAAAATTTTTATTTTATTTATAGTTAGAGTACGTAACGTACCTATGTTGTATTTTCTATCAAATTTCTTTGATACACTACCTTAACACGTTTAAGAACTCTAAGAACATTTTTTTAGAATTCTAAAAGTTTACTTCTCCATTAATAATCAAAACGACAGCACTAATAAATATAATAACAAATTGAAAATCTTTTATTTATTCAAGAATTTTTTTTTAAATTATCTGTAGTATAATTAGATACATTTGTACATAGGTATATGATATTATTTATCTACTGAATTAACTACTCAATTTAATTAAATTATCGATTGATATTTATTAGGTATTTACTATATATATATTAAAAATTTGACAATTTGATAATAATATAATAAATAGCAACCACAAATAAAAAGATATATGTATATTACATATATATATATATATATATATATATACATTTATATTCATCTAATCTAAGTCGAAATAAACAAATTCGATTAAAACGAAAAACAAAAAAAATCAAAAAAAAAAATTATATAAAAGTTCAATGACTCAGGACAACTAAAAAAAAAAGTTTTCACAAAATTGCATGTTTTTAGTGCATCGATTTAACAAATTTAAATATTAGAGAATTTTCAATCGACCACTACTTTACAAAATATAATACATAATATTATTGAGTGTAAAAATTTGATTCTTTTAAGTATAAGGTACATATATTTAAATTGTAGGTATATTAATAAGTAAAAAGAAAAAAAAAATCTTAATTTTAGTTGACATAGGTACCTATTTAACAAAAGACAAACAGGATTTTATAGTTTAACTAAAATTACATTTACTATCAATAGAAAAAGATATCATTATACGTAATTTAATTTCATTCATTTACATTATTTAACCATTTCCGCTAAATAATATCATATTGATATTTGATGCATGTACTTGGTACTCTACATTTCGCTTCTTCCGAATTATATAATATTTTTTTTATTTAATGCATTTCTCTGCCACATAAATGTGGAAAGGAAATTACACAGCGTTTCCTGTTCAGGCGTGACTGTAAATATCGTAAGGGGGAATAACTCTTACGACGTGTGTAGGATTCGAATACACACTCCCTCCCTCGCTGCTTACAGCGTATTTTATACGCTCTTACCCACTAGACCACCGCGACCCCTTTATATAATATTATGCCCTAAAAGGATACGAAATTTCCGTACAAATCAAATTACAAATTTCATATCTTTAATAAAAAAAAAGCAATAACAAGTTTAATATTTTGTAATGCAAGATTTATTTTTAAAGTATTTATGTATCTCTCTTCTATAACTAAATTGTTAATTTGTTATATGCATATTTACTAAATAAAGATAAAGACGAGCGGTTCCTGTTATAGGTATTTAGTGATAATATTAATGTAAGCGCCTAAAAGCAATGCAAGTATGGCTGTACGACATCCTGACATTTAAAATAATAAATATGTTTTAATTATTTAATTTTAATAAATAATTTCAATATCTATTTGAAAATATTTATTTGAACATCTATCTATTTACAATATCTATTTGAAAATATGTATATGTACATTGTAAACGAAATTTTATTAATAGACTAAAATATTAGTATTGTATATATTTTTTTCCGAATACCTCTGTTTTAAATAATTTAAAAACATTTTTGCTAGGTAGAAAAATCCAATAATATATTTTACTATATTTATTGTTAAATTTTTTTTTTTTTTTTTAATAATAAAAATATTTAAAGAATTGACTATCAATTTATTATCATGAACACATAGCTAAAGATGCATAAATATATAAAAAATTTAATATTAAAAAAACTATTCAATATTTAATAGATTCAATAAATATATAAAGTAAATAATTATAAACAGTATAGGTCATTCGATTTTTGAAAATTATGCATCCATTTGATATAACATAAGAAAACAAAAATACTTTATTACTCGGCTACAATCAAAGTTTCTTTTAGGACCATTTAGGCCGATTTGCGCCATATAGAAAAATTGTTGCCATAATGAAAACGTTTAGAAGCGTAAAAATGGAATTTAGTTTATTTTATTTATGAAGTTATTGTATAATTTATTCTGAAAAATTCAAAAAAAATTTTTTTTTTTTTTGCATAATATCGAATTTTTTTTTTTTTACTTCAATTAATTTCTCTGTGAAATCCATATAAAGAATATGAAATATTATGAATATTATGAAGCAATACCTTGAAATCAATGAAAAATTTTATATAGGAAAATAAGTAGATATGTAATGTATGTACTAAATTTTTAACTTTCAATTATTTTACCTTTTAAAACGGAGACTTAGATTAGTAAATTTAGAAAATTTAGAAAAGTTTTATCAGTCATTAAAAATAATACCGTTATATAAAAGAGTTTTGTACTAAATTTAAACAAATAATGACTATATAGGTAAATATATAAAATAGGTTCACCACAACATTTTGGACCTTCTTTAATGAATTTTGTATAAATTTACCACATATCAAAGTTATATACCTATTCAATTACCTTTTGTAGTAATCATGAATTTCTTTTTTTTTCCTCATTTGCAGATTTTACAGATAAAAGTAGTTTTTTCTTTATTCTGGTTAGGCTACATTAAAATTAGTACCTATATACCTATAGCAAATTAAAAAAAACCTGTTTTATAATTCTTAATATTTTTCCGCTACCCATTAAATTAAGCAATAAAAACTTACCTATATAATTTAATCATTTTTCTTTGTATAAAATTTATAAGAAAAAAAACTTAACTACCGAAATTTGAGCGTTTCATTTTTTTTTTACCTTGCAATAAAAACACTCCAGAATAGAATACAGAAAAAAAAAATAAAACCAGGAACAAAAAAAAAACTTGATAATATGGTCTCTCATAAAACTTCTTATACAGGCACAAAGAGTACAAATGAATTTGGATTTACATATTATTGAATATATAAAAATATATATATATATATAATATATTGTATAAAAAAAAACATAAGTAGCATACACATAGTATTATAGTAATAATAATTATATTGTCTCAATTCTCAATAGTCTCAACTCAACCAAATAAATTTAGATATAACCTATATATGTATATATTCTATAATATATAATAATAAATTATATATAGTTTATTATTAACGGGTAAAGTTAGTTTTATTTTTCGGTTTATTGACATTTCGATAAAAGTTTAGCCTGATAATAATTTTAGTTGCGATTTTCAATTCGTTGGAGAATTTTGGTAAACGCTTAAAAAAACAAAATAAGATATAAAAATAAAAAATATACAAAAAATGTAAAAATAAAAAAATAAAAAGTTGATTATTTTACACTTTTTAATATAAAAAAAATTAACATGAATTAATATTTAAAATTATTTTAATTAAATGTTAGAATTATTTTTTTTGGTTCATAATTAAATTAAAATTTAATTTCTTTTTTTTTTTTTCTTTTTTACTATACATTTTATTTTTATAATAATTAAATTAAAAATTATTTTAAAGCTATTGAATGAAATAAAAAAAAAAAATTGTTTTTGCAAAAAAATACAAATTTAAAATAAAAAGTTTAACTTAATAAATAAAATAATTAAATATTAATTTTAGTTAGAATAATTAACAAATAATAACTGTTACTTAATAATAATATTTACAATTACGTAAAATATATTTTTGCTGAATTAATAATAACACCTTTAATTACTTTTAATTATAATTAAAAATTTGAAAATAATTAATTTAATAATTAATAATTTATTTGTTTCTTAATTTTAATTAACATTTAGAGAATTATTTAGATTTTTTTTTACTTTATATGGAAAAGGTCATTTGTTTATTTTATATAAGTACATATTACATATGTGTATGGAATGCCGGTACAATTCCTTTTTCGAAGCAAGCTATTTTTGGTTTATTGTGCTCTATTTTCTCTCTTTTTTAGTTAGATAAATAAAGAGTAAAACCTTAAAATGTGATTTTGTATCAACTTTATTATATTTACCAAAAAAAAAAAAAAAACACAAAATTTATTTAATTTTTTTTTTAAGTTTATTCTTTTGCCACATAAATGTGACAAGAAATTTAAACAGCCTTTACTTTTCAAGCGTGGCTGTAAATGTTGTAAGGGGGAATTACTCTCTCGGTGTTTACAGTGTATTTTATATACGCTCTTACCCAATCACTACAGGCAACCGAGGGCCCCCTAAATAAGGGGGCCGTATTTAATTTATAATTAAATTTCGGACAATATCAATAAAAAATGAAAATTTTTTTTTGTAAGCCTTCATTAGGAACTAAATTTCGATTAAATTTTCTAAATTAAGATTTTGTGCGATATTCCCATTCAATTGAAATTGTTGCTAAACCATCCAATCTCTTCTGTGCCATTGTTATATCTAAGCACATCTTGATCAATTTTAATTTTAAAAAACTTTATTCGTTCATTTCTAAATAGGTAATAGATGACTTAATGCGTTCTGTTCATGTAGTGAATATAAAAAATCAATTCCGTGTATAAAACTATTGTTATTAAGTGAATAAAACTATTGTTATGATTTTTACACATTTGTTGTGTTGTTAATTTAGGAAAAGTAAAAATTATAATATGGGATTAGTATACTTCAATTACAGAAAAATTTTCATATATGTAAGTATGTATGTAATATCTGTAAATTTAAAATTTCATAGAAGGAAAAAGGAGGAAATAATAGACATACATATGTTTATTGTATTGTTAATCCGTCCATATTTTATAAAGTGAAATAAAATACATATTAATATAATTCATATACAGCGAGAAAAAACGATTTGTTTATTCAAATTTTGTGCGCCCCCCTATGTTTTTTTATTAATTATTTTCAAAAAACGCTTTCATTTTAAATAAACAGATTAAACAATTATTATAAGTATACATAGTTTAGTAATTTATTTATGCAAATTAAACATATGTATCTTTTAATAATACAAAATTTAATTAAACTAATTAAAAAATTTAAATTTTATCTAGAAAAAAAAAATAATCAAAGATTATGTAAATACGTTAATAAATCAACAGTAAACTTTTTTAAATATATATTTTGTGCTTGTTAAATAGTGGTGAAATTTTGAAATTGATTGGAGACACAAACCATATCAATTTTGATGTTTGCAGATTACATTTTAATATTGTGAATTTTTTCAAATTTATTTCAAAAATTTTCAAAATAAAAATGACATATTTTGTATGTACAGTTATTGTGCATATGCATGTATGTTGTATGTATTTATAAAAACTACATTATTATTGTAACTATTGTAAATATAACTAAGGATTTATTTTACGTTCGTTGTTTAAAATGATTTAGAAGGGCAACTTTTAATATATAACTTGTTAGCACATTTTCAAAATAATTTTAAAAAAATTTGCCTATATGAGTTTTACTCCAGTCTGTCTGTCCATTTCGATGTTTACAAAGCTTCAATACCGTTTAAAATAAAACAATGAAATTTTAACTACGGATAAGTATCGCAAAAAAAAAAAAAATAGTTTTATGGAACAATTTTTTTCTTTCCTTTTTCTTTCCTTATCAAAGTTTGAAAAATTCCTATATTTAAATTGTTATAAAGTGAATATTTAGTTTTGCCATACGGTGTTTTTTCATTTAACGTTATGCGAAACAAAATTTAATAACGTTGTTATGCGTTTAAAAATTTTTTACCCTTTCTATCTTTCAAACGTTTTATGTTATAAATTTGAAATTTTAAGAGAAGTGTTGCATCTTTGGAAAATAAGTATGAATTATTTCAGAAAAAGTTTTGTGTTGCCTTTCGTTTAGGATCTGTAAGAGGTCAATGACTGAAAATTCCCCTTTTTTAAACAACTGTAACTTGAACTTTTTTAAATTTTTTTTGAAGTAATATAATATGTAGGTACATAAAAATTAAAGCCTCTGAATTATATATGTATATTATATTTTTATTTCTGTTAACAACATTTTATATTATCTTAAAATTGACGAAAGTGTTACTTAATTTTGTTAACAAATTTTTCTGACGATTTATTTAAATTTTTGTATTATTATAAATTTAGTTTTCAATATAGCAATTTACTCTTTACCCAAAAGCTTTTATAGAATATTTTTTAATTTTGGAAATTGGCTTTTTTGAAAACCCTTGGTTTTTTCGTTACTTGGTGCTTTTCCAAAATATACCGAATATACATATTCAATAAGATTTCTAATTTATTTAAGTAAAAAAACTTTTTTTTAAATATTACGTCTAGTAAATTTAATTTGAAAACGTAATATATGTATCTATAGTTTAAATAAAGTGTCAATTTTGACTACCGAAGAAAATTTGAAGAAAAATTGAACAAAATGTTAAATCAATGACTATTCGTGATTGATACTTTTTTAATTTGTTCTATTTAAATAAACTATTTTTTTTTTATAAGAAGATTTATATGCTTAGTGCATGTTTTTCTGATAACACATTTTCTAAACTGAGAAAAAAGAGCGAAAGTCTTTTTCTTTCGCATTTTTTCTAATTTTTAATGAAAAGTAAGGAAACATTATTTTTCTTTTTAATTTATATATTTATATATATATATATATTATACCAGATATTACTTTAAATATATACCTATATTTTTTACAAAACTTTAACACATTTTAACACGTTGACCATAATTGTGGGAATTCCCGTCATATGAGATATTTGTAAAAAAGCAAGTAGCGGCAATTCCCACTGGATTTTAAATTTAAATACCTATGAATACTTATTATAATAATTAAATAAATATGACCAAACATAGTTTAACTGAAAAATATATTTAAAGTTTTTACCAGATGAAAAATTTCTGGCCAAATATGTTATAAATAGGAAGTGTGTCCATGTGACAATTCATGTGACAAGTACATATATAGATATTTATATTTTGTTATAATTCTCACAATACACATACGGACTTTAAAGTTTTTAATTTTTTGTAAGGTTTTTTTTTAATATACGCAGACAAACCTATATGTTAACTAAAAGTATATGTATATTATCATAAAGTAACTATAGTATAACTATAATATAATTTAAACAAAGGCTACACAGTAAATAATTTACGTCTCAAGCAAGTTACTTTTTGACCGGTCTAAATATAGTTAATGATGATTATATTCAAATAAATTAATTTAATAGTACTATAATTGTTATCATAATATGTATACTTTAAAAGCAATAAATTCTAACAGTTAGAAAAATTGATTTTTTTGAGATAACAGAGAATCCCAAAGTAAATAATTTTGTAGTTAGGAAATTTTCTAACATTTAGTTTTTTTTTTTTTTAAGATTTTAACAATACATACATATATTCACTTTGTACTTTGACAAGCGCTTGAAAATATCACCATATGTATTTGTAAATAATAAATCGAAGGGGTTTCACCTTTTTTTGGAAATAAAAAAGAAAATTGTAATAATTTAGAAATGATTTTAGAATCGTATTAATCAGCCAAGTCACATGAGTATTTATGAGAAACGTTTTACTTTTCGTTTCATATCCACTTTCCTATAAACTAATTTTTGTGGTGTAAGGAAAAAGGCATGAAACGAAAAGTAAAATGTTCCTCATAAATTCTCCGTAGGTATGGCTTGACTGAATAATCTACTTCATATTTTTTATTTGTTTGTTTTTATATTGTTAATTCATTTTTGATTCAAGGATTGTGATCCAATATGTAATTTCTTTAGTATAATCTTTAGATTATTGCGCTAATGTAAAAAAAACTTGTAAAAATACTATAGGTAAAACAATTATATTTTTAAAATATTTTTTTTAATCAGAAAAATCATGTATATATAAAAATAATTAAACATTAAAAAGATAATTAAATCAAATATGTACATTATATCCTCTGCAATTACCATAAAAATTATAATAAAAAATAATTTCTTATTTATTTATAGGTTTTAACGAAATAATGTTTATGTTTAACTTTAAATATTAAAATACCTTTAAATATTATTATTATTAATATATCTTTAGATTTTTTAAAGTTATTATGTATTTTATATATTATTTCATATGAATTTATATCCAAGCACTATTTTTTATTTTTTATTTTTATCTCTTCTTTGTTTTGATAACCTTTTGATTATTATTTATTAATATGTATAGGCTTATTTAGAAGTATGTACATATATATATATTCTTAATGGTATTGTTTTGTTATGAAAGTTACAATTTTCAAAAGTCACATTATATTCTCTTTGGCATTAAATGTGACAAAACTCCCACCACAAAAATTTATAATTGAATTAATTCTTAAAACAATTCATTAAGAATATATATATGTATGTAATATATGCGTCTAAATAAGTTCTAAGATTTTTTAAATTTTCAGTGTGTTACTGTTAACATATATTATATAAGTTGAGTGGAGCACATTTAATAAAAAAAAAAAAAAAAAAAATAGATTGTTTTGTTACAATATATTGCACTACAGTTTTAAAAACATAAAAAGAAACAGTTTTTAGATTTTAAGATTATAATTACAAATATGTCCTATACTATAATAATCAATTTAAAATACAATTTACGGGAAATAATAATACAAAAACTAATAAAAAAAAAATATATTTAACAACAAAAAAAAACAAAAAAAAAAAAAAAAAAATGAATAAAAATAATATAATTTACGTTGATTTATAATAAGGAAAAACTTAATTAAAATATTACAGAAGAATTGGTGATAGCACATAGTGGATTTATTGTAGACAATTACAATATTAATTCAAGAAAAAGACCACCTGAAAAAGTCAACAACGGTGACGACGACAACGACGAGGACGACGACGACGACGACAACTACATTCATAAAAATTTAAATAAATTAAATAATAAAAATTCAACCATTATGCCAGATAAAGAAGCTGATATGGTTTTTGGTAAATTTAATTATTATTATTTTTATAAATTTTAATTTTTTTTTTTTTTTTTTTTTTATACCTTAAATTTTTATTTATTTTTTTTGTTTTAATAATTTTACTTTTTTTCTTTTTTTTTGACTTTTTCTGTTTTTGATCGATTTATCAATATTTTATAATAAACTATGATTATGTGTGTGTGCCGGTCAACTCAATTTTGAAATAAAAAAAAACAATTTTTTTTTTTCTAAAAATTTGAAGATATCATCATTCCAACATTGTTAATTGCAGGACTTTTAATTGTAAATGGATTTGTTTTTGCTATTATAATATATTTTCGAAAAAGGTCAGTTTGTTTTTTATTTTAATTGGATGTATTTTAATTTTTATTATAAATTCAAAAAAAAAAAAAAAAAAAATTAACAAATGAAATTTTTTTTTTTTTCAAATTTAAAATCTTTGTATAATACCGTATAATACTAACAAAATAAATAAAAAAGGATATTAAAATCCTTATTATTAAAATCTAACATAAATTTTGTAATTTTTTTTTTTGTTTTTTCGAAATTCGAAAATTTTTCTTTCTTTATTTTGAATAAAAAGAATTATTATTATATATATAAAATATTTTTATTAATAATAATTAATTAAATAATTAATTGATTGCAATTAAATGAAAATACATTAATTTGCTTTACGTTACACAACATATTGAGACGTATGTTGATTTAAACGACGATTTAAGCAAATTAAGAAAATATTTTATATTCGAAAAGAAAATGAAACATTATATACGGTTATTATAAAAGATTTGATTTTATTTAATATATATATATATATATATATATTTTTTATTTTTTGTTTTTTATTTTTTTTTTGTAAATAAATTTAATTTAAAAGTACATATTATTTAATTTGCAAAAATTTTTGTTAGGGCTGCAAGAAGAGATGGTTATATATCAATACAATAATTAAAATGGCATATGAATCGAAAGATATTATTTTATATTATAATTTTATATAAATATAAACAATATTTATGATTTCAAAATACAAAAAAATAATTAAAAGAAATCGACAAATAAAAAACAAAACTTCAAAAAATAAACAAAACAAAAATTTAGATAGATTTGCAGACATTTAATTTTAGATTATTATAAATTAGTATAATTTAATTTAATTTTAAACCTATCATATTATAATATACGAGTATATACTTAAAATTCTGTGATTCTATAATAATAATAATATAATATTATATATATATTATATAATACTATTTTACATCATATTTAATATTTTATTAAGAAATAATTATAAATACCTATAAAATAAATACAATTTTTGTACATTTATAATAACAAACTTCATAATAAAGTTTACATACACTTAAAATTTAGATATTTATATACAAATAATAATACTATTAAAGACAACCTTATTAATTTATAAAGAAAAATTAAAATACTCTTTATATATGCATGAATAATTATAATATTTAAAATATTTGAGAATAATACAGAATTAAATTTAATTTATTAGACAATATAAAAAAAAAAAAAAAAATTTTTTTTTTTAATACTATAGATAATAAAATAAAAATATGAGCTATTTTTATAATATACATTGTTTGTTTTTTTATATTCCAAAAGAAAAAAAAAAAACACCACATTCTTGTTATGAACAAAAAAACATAAAAAAAACAAATTCTAAGATTTTGAGAACATAATTTTTATATAATTTTCATTAAAAATTTTCAGAATATTTTCATAAAGATCTAATATGAGCCCAATTAATAAAAGATGTATATATGTATAAACAAAAAAGGCCATATACCATATTTTAAAAACCGTTTATTTCATTTTATTCTTAATGCTACATTGACAAATTTTTCGTATACACTTTCCTTTTAGAAAATAATTCTTTTTCCGACCATTCATATCTTCAGCAAATGTTTGCCAAACAATAAGAATTGTAAATGCATCTAATCTAATAAATTTTATTATTAATTTTATACTCTTTCTGCCTATACAAATTTTTTTTCAAATAAAATATATATATATCAATAATCAATTGTACATATATACATATATGTCATAAAAATGACAGCAGAAAAAAAATATTTTCTCATAACAAATGATTAGCTATATTAATTCAATAAACTAAATTATCAAATAGTTTTTTTTTTTTATTGTTTCGAAAAAAAAAAAATTTTCCCAAAATTTTCAAATATTTACTTAACACATTTTGTAACTGATGTTACATTACTATGTTTTGATTTTTTTTTATTTAAATTGTGTTTAATTTCTTATCACTGAATCATTGAATGAAAAAAAAAAAAAAAAACAACAATGTGGAATGAAAATAGTGGAATTTTTTTCTTTTTTATTGTAAATAATGAATGTTATTGATTATTAACAATTAGTTCTTTTTTTTGATTTATCACAATGCAAATTCAATAAATATTCAAATAATAATCATTTATTATTATCTTATTCTTTAGAAGAAAAAAATGATCCGTTTTTTATCCTTTATATATAATTAAAGTTTTTCAATGTTTATATTACATTTGATTTTTTATTTAATAGATAAAAGTTTAAAATATTTAACCGGAAATAGATAAATAAATCTAATTGATTAATGGTATACCGTTATGATAAAACTATCAAATAATTCAAAATAATTGGTATATGAGTAGAGTCGTAGAGTATAATATTTACATACATACTTTTACTTAAAATAAATTAAAGATTTATTTTTCATTGTATTTTAAATACCCCAGCAGAAGTATGTATAAAAAGAAATAAGATTTTTTATAAGAAATATTTTGTATAGTCAAAAAGAACAAAATTTGATTTAAGGTATAGAAGAACAAAATCGTAAAATTTAAAGTATAGAAGGCACAGTTAAGCATTATAAAACTTCTGAACTGGTGATAATAAAATCTATTAAAGTTCATAAGTAAGCCAATGGACTGAATGCATAAAACTGAGCTTCAACTTAAATCTAATTTTTTTTCAAGTGAAATCGTAGTTTTTATTTGAAAATATGATATTTGAATTCTAGCTGGCAGTTTTATGTATTCCCAAAGACCTAAAAATACTTTCACTATATCAATTCATATATGCAATTTATCAAGTTAGTAATTTGTTAACTATAACGAAAACAATAACTGTATAAAATATTAATACTAAAACTACATACTACATAGAGTTCTTGAACTAAATATTATAAAAGAATTTAAAATTAGTAAAATTAAATTCCGTCTGTTGAATTGAGGTGTAAAAATTTAAAGAGAATTTAAAAAAATTAAACATTATATTAATATAAAATTACGAAATTTAAATGATTTAATTTTTAACAGAAAAGCAAAAAAAAAAAAAAACAAAAAATTAAATTTAAACAGTTAACAGAAATTTAATTATGTATTTATTTGAAATTACATAATAATATAATATATAATCATACCTTCTTGACAGTTCTCATATTACAAAATTATATTATTTTTATTATTTATATTTATTTTACCTATATGTACTTATTAAAATTTTTTTTTTTAATATGCAAATATTTATTTTCTTTAACTTTTATTACAACATATTTTTTTTTTCTCTTTTTTTTTTTTTTTTCCACGTTCATTTTTAATTACAAAAAAAAATTACATTATGAAATTTCAATACTACAGAAACAAAACATTGGAAGGAAATAATGTGGAACTAGCAGAGCTGTGAACCTATTTCAATTAAAATAAATAAAAAAAAAAAAAATAAAAAAAATTATGAAAATAGAAATAAAGTTAAAAGAAAAAAAAAATGTTTTTAAAAACACAATATACATTACATTATATATATATATATGTTCTATATATATATATATATAGATATTTTTTTTTTTTTGTTTTTTTTTAAATTTATCAAGGAAGGAAAAAGAAAAATGATAATTATTATACTATTCGCCTAACAAATAACTCTCATAAGACTAAAATATATTTAAATTAAAAAATTTATATATATATATATATATATATATATAAATATAAATACAATATAAGTACATAATATATTATAATATTAGTATAAAACAAAAAAAAAAAAAAAACAAAATTATGCCATATTTTTCGATATAAATTGCAGAAAATTATAACCTATTATTAAAAAAAAAAAACAAATAAAACTGAGAAAAAAAAAATATTTTTTTTATTAGAACGCTTTTAGATAAATTCTAATATATAATACTGAAATAAATAGTTGATATGATGATTGATGATAAATAACAAAAAAAAAAAAAAGCAAAAAAATTTGAACGCATTTATTAATTATTATATACAAATATAATAAATACATAAAAGAATACAATACGATGTTACGTTGATTTTGTTTTTTTTTTTTCAATGTGAAATATTTTTTCCGGCTTTTTTGAAACAAAATATTATATAATATATTGTAAAAAAAAAAAAAAAGAACTGTTATTAAAAAAGAAATAATTATCTGCAAAACTAATAGAAATTCGTCCATATATAAATTTCCTTTAACTATAAGAATAGTTGTATACATATATATAATATATAACATAACAGATATATAATTTTATTGTTTTTGTTTTTGGTTTTTTTTTTTATTAAGAATCACCTAAAAGTTTGTAAAACAATAGTTTTTTTTAAAGTATACATATGTACATATATATATATATTGCAAATTCTCATTAATACTAATAAATTGTAATCTTATGGGTTTACCCAAATGTTTAGCAATTAGCATATCTATTTCAAGCTCTATCAAATACCAATTTAGTGTAACTAATTTTTTTGTTTGGTACTTAGATAAAATACATGAGACGTATAAGTAAATCTTTTTTACTTTAACTGAAAACTTTTTTACTTTAAGTGAATATTTTTTTATTTTAAATGAAGAATCTTTACTTCAGTAATTTATGTTATATAGGGTGTTTTTTTATTTTTTTTTTTGAAAAAAATGGAAAGTTGAAACTTTAAGTTGAAATAAGACACAAAAACATGTTTTTTTTTTTAATATCCATTAAATTGGTTTTATTTGACAGATAATTTTATGATATTAATTTCCATTCCAAAACGGTCCATACTTTTGCGAATTAATCGCTCTGATGGACGATTATGAGCACCATAAAATGCACGTAATGTCCGTTGAGTTACTTGAATTGACCAATCAATGTTTTTAAAAATAAATTTGAACAATTTGCAAACATTGCTCCGGAGTGAGTCTATTGATGAATTGCCTAACCAAACTAACCTAAAAAAAACAAAAAAAAAATGTAAAATCAGTTATTTAGTTGTCACAGAAAACAGTGTTGTCAATTTAAAGTTATCCGTCGTTAAAAAAAACACCCATTATAAATATTTAATATAGTTACATATGTATGTATATTTAAATTTTCTTCACACATTTATAAATTTGGATCTGATATTTTACATTATATATTTAATATCATACATATACCTTTATTATATAATGTATACTATGATATTGATATTATGTATTTTTTTACTTTACTTTTATTACAAATATCTCATTTAAAGTAAAAAATCTTCATTTAAAGTAAAAATTTCTTCACTTTAAGTAAAAATGCACTTAAAGTAAAAATGTTTTCAGTTAAAGTAAAAATGTATTCAGTTAAAATAAAAAAGGTATATGATATGATATAAACCATTTGAGAAAGTATTAGAAACGCGATTTAAGTAATATATATTATGGTAACTCACAAAAAAATCAAATTTTAAAAATTTAGTGCAGGCCACTGATTTTTATTCTCTTACAGTCTGAATAATTATAGAACTGTTATTTGACTTAAAAAAAAACTTGTTATTATACATATAACAATGCATATAATAACAATTTTGCATAATAGATATTATTTAAATTTTTATTCATTAGCCAGCGTATCAGCAATATTATTAAAAATAAAAATGGTTTAGCAATATATACATATGTACATAATATATTTTTGTTTTCAATTTTCAAAATTATCTTATTTTTCTTCTTTTTTTTTTTTTTTTTAGTTTGAAATAAAATTTAAAAATAAAAATAACGAATTTTTTTATTTCTAATTAATATTTAATATTAGTTTTTTTTTTTTTTTTGTCAAACTTAAAGATTGAAGCTTCTTTTATAGAAAATTTCTTATGAAAAAATTAACAGGATTTTCTTCATTTCTATATTATTTGTTATACATAGGTATATATTTTTACCGGTTATATAATATAATGATAGTTCCATAATTTTATTCTGTTTTCGGGATTTGAAAAGTTTTTAACACATTTAATCCCACGTTCACCAGTGAACATAAAAAAAAAACTTGCATTAAGTCCCACATGTATTACGGGTGAATATCAATCAAATGTTTCAAAATCCTGTGCTGACCGATGAAAGTAAAAATAAACTTGTATTTGGTGTTTAGTGTCAATGTATCACAGTACGTTAAATTAATTTGAAACTTTGAGAACATTCAGTAATGTTCACCGATGATACATGTGGGATTCAACGTGTAAAAAAAGTTATAGGTATATAGGCATATATGATTAAAATTTCATTTCTTATAATTGAAGCTAAAAAGAAACTTTAATTTCACTATTTTTTTTTTTAAATACATAATAATATTTTATATTTTATTTTTTTTCTTTTTCTATTTATTATTTTAATCATTGTAAGTTTTTTTTTACTTTTTTTAACTCTTAAAAATTTATAAAGGATAAAAATAAATTAATAAGAAAATAAAGTTTAAATTCTGTTTTTTAGTTTGAATGTTTAATGTTTTCTGTTCAAATTAAATTGTTTTTTTTTTTTTTTTTTTTTTTTTATATATAAATTTGAAATTATAAACAAAAAACACGAAAGAATGTAAAAGAAAATTTTTTTGTACAATTAAAAAATGAAAATCATATCAAAATCATAAAAAAAAGAAAATTGTTTTATTCGTTTTTTAAATCTAAATTTTAAAAATGTATGTACATGCATACATGTGTCTGTTTCATCTGTTTAACCTGACCTTTATAATATGTATATGGTATTAGAAGGGGTTAAAAGAAAATAATTTAAAAAAAGAATTTTTAAATGAAGGTTGCGTTAAATTGTTCCGTTTAAATCCAATTAAACTAATATATACACATTTATTATATGTTCGTATATAAACATTGGGAAACTGTTGTTCACTTTTAAAAATATGTGTAGTAATTCTATACACAAATAAAAACAAAATGCATTTTCATTACAATGAACGATTTTACAGTTTCACAATATCTTTCAATTTTAATCTGCTTTCATATACAAACTGAATTTATATTCTAAGGAAGCTGAATAAAACTGCGATGAAGGGCTTAATAATGCAACATTAGATTTAATCTAAATTTACTCATAACTATCAAATAAATCGTACTGTAACTTAAAATTTTACTCCTTATACTTTATATCTATATCAATCTAATCTGAATATCTAAAAAACTCTTAAATTAAAAAAGAAAATATATAAAATATATACTATGAGTATCAAAAGTGAGTAAACACTATAATTTGTTTTAATTTTTTAATTCGTTGAATTGAAACTTTAATTCACAGCAAAAACAGCAAAAATAATGTATTTGAAATATAATTAAAAAAAAAAAAAATTTATTCAAAAATAAAGGATGTTTTTAAATTTTTTAAATATTTTAATTTAAAAAATATAATAATCATATTTTTTATTTGTTGTACTAAATATTGCACCTATCTATGCGTAGTCTGTGAAGAAAAAGGCGTAAATATATCGGTAGTTTCTCTTTTCAAGACTTAGGTGAATTATCTGACACGGATCTGAGAAGCTTTCAACATTAATTTTTGTCGAATAGATTATCTCCTACCTTTTGAGATTATCTCCGCCTTCATCATTAAAAAAAAAAAAAGAACAATGAACCAAACCTTTTGTGGTTTATTTTACAATATCTTCAGAAGTAATGAATTTATTTTTTAATATTTGAGATTACTTTATTATAAAAAAAAATTCAATTTAGCAGATAATTACAAAAGATTGAAAAACATTTTAATTATAATTTTTTAGTTTTAACCTACAATGCAACCAGAAGTATTTTGAATTTAATCTGTTTTGTCCTCTTTAATATTGATTGAATGCATTAAGTTTTATTGTTAAGTATGCACTAAGATTTGAACGTTTTCTAAATCGATAACATGCCCAATAGTCCTGTAGTTTATTCTTTCTTATTTATGTCTGTTTTTTTGTTCTTGCTGTATTCTTGTAATATTTTTCTTTTCTGTATCTATGTATATGTATATCATCTCTTTGCATTCAATGTATCTTATTTTGTACACAGTCTTCTTTTGTTTTTTTTTTTTTTTGCTCTAATTTTTGTATTAAGAATACATACTTAATGAACGGTTATATTGTACTGTTTTGAAAACTAATCATATTAGTCTAAGAGTGTCATCACTCGACACTTATACTCATCACAAAAAAAAAAAAAAAAACACTTTATAAATTAATACAATTTTTTCGTTATCAAAAAACTACAACTCAATTTGAGATTTATCATTTTACAAATCAAAAATAAAAAATTAAACTGTTCACTTACTTTTAATAATCACAGTATGTACTTTCATATTTTCTAACATCATCAGTTTAAAAAAAAAAAAAAATATCATTAAAATAAGAGACATTTTGACAATAATTTGTGATAAAATTCTTGAAGTTATCGTATCAAAACTTTTTTATTTTTTAAAATGCCAACAAAATAACAAGATAACTACTTTTTAGATTTTAGATAATAAAAAAATAATTATTAACTTATTAACTTATTTTTTTATTAACTTTCTTTTAATATTTTTTTATTATAAATTTTTATTTGTTAAAATGCCTTAATGCTGCTTTAGACTAATTAACATGTTGTAAATTATATTGTCAATCAATGTATATAACGTAAACACCTCAATAAATCCAGTTTATGTCTATTTAAATTACATATTAGATCAAAAATTGTTTGACAATATAATGGACAACATGTTACTAACTGTATAGAACGCTTTATAGTAAGAGATAAACTTAAACAATAAACAGGTAAAATTTGATTCTTTTTAATAAATTTATGTTTTTTTTTTTTTAAATATAGTAAATAGATATGCAAATTTATTTAAAAAAAAAAAACAAAAAAAAAATTAAATTTTAAAATTTATTTTATTAGCACGCTACAATCATCTCATTATCATCATCATCACAGCCTCATGAAATCATTATCATGATTAATAAACAATGGAATAAAATTATGTTAAAAATATTATAAAATATAGAATTTTTTCTTAATTTTCCTAATTTAATACATTTTTTTTTCTTTCTTTTTTAACAAAAACAAAAAAAAAAAACAAAAAACGTTTTAATTTCAGAAAAAGCAATGGCTTCAAAAACTTGAATGGAAGATTATTGATGGATTGATAACATTGATGTAACAAAAAATTGAGCACAAAATTTTATTTCATAAATAATTTCTATCTTTTAATTTCGCTTCCTAGGAGAACAGTACAAAAATAAATTGAAAAAAAAAAAAATTAAAAAAAAAATAATAAAAATATTTTAGTGTAAAATGCTTTAGAAACTATATTCAATTTCATAAAATATAAAAAATCAATAAATAAATAAATAATTATACAGTAAATATAATAAATAAAAAAATTAATTTTTTGCTTCCAAATTTTGTTTGATGTTTTATTTTACTTTTTTTTTTTTAAAGGATACAGGAATTAAACAGAATATGTAGTTAAAATATTTTACAGGATTATGTAGTTAAGATAAAACTTTAAAGTTTAATAAAACCGAAATGATATACGAATTTTAATTAACTAAGGTTGAATGGTTGAAGGTAGCAGAAAATATAATATAATAGAAGGACTTTTAAGGATAATTTTATTAAAAAAATATCGTTAATTTCAATTACATTAATTTTATTAATGTAATTAATTATACAATTTATAAATAGAAAATTTTAATTTCATTACATTCATTACATGCACAAAAATCTCCGTTAAAATCTTAAATTCTTATATTGCAACACCATGACCATAGGATACCATATTAAAAGTGAAATACAATTTGTAAAATGGATGTAAATGTAACTAAAAGTTAAATGGGAAAATATAGTTTAAAAATAAACATATACATGGGGGGATAAGCTTCAAAATAGCTTGGTTCAAGCTAATTAAAAGTGATATTAGGATATGACATTTAGACTTATATTTTCATATATAACAATTTTAATTACCTAAATAGATTCTTTAGGCGAAAAGCCTGGAATTCAAATCCCGATCAGGTTAAAATACATAAATAAAATGCACATATAATTATCATTTATTACTTGTAGCACTACCTCACACTTGAAAAAGAAATGCTAATTTATTTCCTCGTCATATTGTTTATTTCTAAGTCTAGTCTTTGGTAAAAATCAATGTAAATATTTACATGATGTCAATTCAATATAAATTCATAGACTGTGTCACTCTCGAATACTCACAGGAGCATTATGTTGTTTCCATAAAATTTAATAATCTTTTACAAAGTTACAACTTAATTAGGTTCAAATATATAACTATTTTTAGAGTCGGTTGGCCCGAACCAACAAAATTTCATACAGGTTAATATTCTTAAATTTCATCATCATCCACCTGACCTTGTTGCGCTAGAACAACCAAACTTAACGGAAGTTATTGCCATAAACCTTGATAATCTCTTACAAAAATTTCGGGTTTAAGACTTAATTAAGTACCGAGATATACTTATGTAAATTTTCGAGTTGTATGACAGCTACTCGAACCAGCTAAATTTCACAGAAGCTATTGTATGACTAAATCGACTTAGAATAATTCGATTATGAGTAATATATCATATATGCCTCGTCATATGTATAATTCATCGTGTCACAAACGTAATGGCAAATTTATTATAATCTTGGACTATGTTCATCCAACTACGGGTATGGATAAAAAAAAGTTTTTCAATCTGTCAGATATTCTCCATATTTATCCAATTCTACTAATTGAATAATTGAACTTTGTCAAATTAAAGCTTACAAAGATTACTGTCTCTAAATATTATTTTTTTATTTAAATTAAGGTTTTTATTAAGGTAAGTTTTGTTAAGTACTTAATATATTATATTTGTCAGTTTCTAATTTTAATTTTCTAAGATTAAGTTTTAAAATTACTTATATTTACAATGTTGAAATTGTAATAGAATCGGCTCTACAAGTGAAACCTTGTGTTAATTTAAGATGTAAAATATATGAATAGAATATATTGGCTAAATAAAGCTTTAAAGAAAACTTTTAAGCTTTAATTAAAACTTGTCGACTTTTTTAAATACTGGCTGTTATTTTGGAGAAGCTCCCTTATCTTAAAAACCAGAAGTTGGGCCGATGTATATTAAAAAACTAAAGGCGTGATGATAATAGAGGTCGCGTTTGCACAAAAAAGAAGATTTTTTGTTCATAGTTGCATGTTGTCAAAAAATCTGCTAAGTTAAAAAGCAGACGGTGTTCATAGTTATCGGTTTTACGTCAGCGTTGGGTAGATTTTGGAGATATTTTAATGCGCTTGAAATTGGTTGCATTATAGGTAAATAAAAATAAATAGCGTCAGAAAACATGTAACTAAAAAATTAAAGTTTTATATACGTAAATTGAAATAAACAAATATAAATAATGTATAAAAATAAAAAAAATATATAACTTTCGAACTAGATAAGTTGACAAAACAAATTTTCAATTTTGTATGCACTGCCTATATGAACAAAAATATATGTACTACAGAAAAAATTTCAAAAAATTTCTACGCACATGCGCATATTTTTTGTTCTAGATGTCAGGTAAAATATATGCCCCACGTCGACGCATATTTTTCTACAACTATGAACATAAGCCTAGTCCCCGATACTGTAATAGAAACTAAAAAAGAAAAAAAAATAAAAGTTCCAAAAAGTGGCACCTTAGTTTTTGTGGTACATTTTTTGCGACGGGCTTAAAAGTCAAACTTTTTATTTTTGTTTACTATATTTAAATTCTACTACAAAATCCGACCATCCGACTTAATTCGCAACATACGGAGGCTTCTTGCAACCTACACTATTACTACATAGTCATAGGTTGTTTATGAAAATGCCTTATATTTATACTTACTTATCTTTTTTTTCTAAATCCTTACTTTTACTTTAATTTGTGTATTCAATAATTTTTCGATACACAATTAAATAATTCGCGTTGCGAATACAATGTAAAATGAATTTCCCATCATGAGACAATTGTGCTTATCTCGCGACATCACATACATTTCCGCTGTCAAGGAAATTTTTTGCTTTTACTTTTCAGTATATTTAAATTTTTAAATTATAACTATAAATAATATATACCACTATGATTATAACAACGTCTGGTCTGATCACTACATTCATGTCTCTTCCGTTTAATCGCTTAAAAATAAATTGCAATATCAAGAAATTTTTAAATAATAGGCTTACCAATTTTGCTTACTTTTCATTATTGTTAATATTCTTCTAGAGTTCCAAAACCAAATTTCAGTATTATTATTGTAATTTAATAGTATATATTAAGACTAGATATATTTTAAGAGTAAAACAGTTGGTGTATTTAAGCTGTTCGGTATAACTAGAGATTGCATATTATCAGAGACTATGATAATCTCAAACTAAAATAAATTGAAAATCCATTAGTAATTCAATAAGAAATTTTTAATATGTTTGATTTTACTGCATTTGCATTATACATTTCATTTCTTATGCATAGAATTACCTTTCCAGTTTGACAGATTTTTAATGTTGAATCAATATTGATTTTCCATTGACATGTATTGTTAGAATAAACACCACAGTCTTTAAAACATGATAGTTGTGATTTTTCAAAACATCTGAAACTGAAATGTTAAAACAAATAAATTTAAGATAAAATAAATATATGACAAAAAAATAAAATTTCATTCAAATGTAAGATGTAGATACAAGATTTTTTTTCTTTTTGAACGGCATTTAGACATCTTACAACGATTTTTAAATATTGGATGGTTTCTCCTTATTATCCAGTTCACCAATTTAGGAATTTGATTTAATCATCTGTCATCAAGTGTATACTTAATAGACATCAAGTATATACTTACGCTTCTAAAAATTGATTTTTTTTTTTTTATTGTTTATTGAAATACAATAATTAAAGTAATATTTTTTGAGCTTACTTGTCTTCCTACAAATTCTTCTATAGGTAACAACTAATAAACGTTTCAGTTAGTCTTAGATAATAATTAAGACAAACTTGAATAATTACTGGAATAATTTTTAAGTCTAGCTTATGCAATTTTAATAATATTTCGAATATCCTAATTAAATAAAAATTTATAGTTTTTTAAGTTTAGTTTTAAACTTTTAATGATATTGATTAGTTCTATTTATTATAATACTAAATTTTCTTCTTTAAGTATTAAATTTTTAATGCAATCCAATCTAATTTAGATAAAATCATTTAATTTTTGTCCTATATTAATAAAAGAATGAAAAAAGTTTTAATTTCCCAGGTTCATATTTACTATTACCCTACTATCCTCTTTTATTTGCGAAAAGAAAAAAAAAACATTAAAACAAAAACTGACTAATACACATTTGAACTCAATTTAAATTCTAGATAGACATCCAAAATCTAGAACCACAGTTATATTGTTTCAAAACATGATTTTTTTTTAAACAATTTAATTAAATATTAATTATATAAACTTTTTTTTTTTTATTATTATTATTATTATTGGTAATAATTATATTATATTCATATGCAATATATAAATACATTTATTTAATCTACTTATTTAATACATTTTGTTAATATTAGAGCTAATATAAGAATTCAATTTCATTGTCTATTGTATTTTATTTTATTTATTTTTTTACTAATATTGTACATGTTAATTGTTATTTTTTTACATTTTATATAAAAAAAATTATGGAAACTGATAATCTCTATTCTTCTTAGATTACAAGGAGCACATAAACTAAATTTACTTTAAAATAATTGAAAGAAAAACGAAAAAAAAAAACAATAAAAAAATTTATATATGGATTGTAAAAATTAGTCAAAAATATTGTAAAAAAATAAATTTTTGAATTTTTTGTCATATTTTATTCGTTTTGTATATATCATATTATAGACTATAGTATATAGCTTCTATTGAAGGATATGATATTTGATTAACTATGAAATAGAGATCTAACCATATATGTATATTAAATTTTGACAACATATCAGTTTTACTACTCTAATAAATATCTCTTTTATTGTTTGCTTTAAAATGGAACACAACAAAATAAAAAAATATGTTTCTGTTTAAAAAAAAAAAAAAAATAAACTATAAAAATATCTTGAAAGTAAACTTAATTAAATTTGGCAACAAAAAAATATATTGTGTTTAAATATCACGGAATATCAACATTAATTGTAGTTATCTACAAAAAATTGAAAATAAAATTATATTTTGATTTGTATTTTGTATTTGTTGTTATAATCATTTACTTGGGTAAAAAAATATATCAAACAAAACAAAAAAAAAAAAATTAATGTTTATCTTACTAAACTCAGTTTTCAGAAATTATAAGTAAAATATATTTTTCTTCATTTTTACATTATGTATTTTATTTTTAATATTATAATCTAGATTTTATTTATTTAAATCTTATCATTAAATTAAATTTGTCATTTCAATATAACTACAGAAAAAAAAAAAAATAATTCACATAACATTTGCTAAACTTATTTAAAATAAGAAAAAAAAAAATAATATCACACAGATTTCGTTTCATATAATAATTGTTATATTATATCCACACAACTTCGCTCCCCGTCCCCCTACCCAATGTAATTTGTAATTTTTAAAAAATAAAATATTGTTTTTTTTTTTTTTTTAAATGATTGTTTTTTTTTTAATTATTTTAATTCTTATAATTTACTTACATTTTAATTCCATAAATTACAATTACTAAACTTAAAAAAAAAAAAAAAAAAAAAAAGATGAAATTATAATTTAGAATTATTAGAAAATTAAATTAAATGTATGTGAAATATGAAATGAAATCTTAAAATATTTTGTTTTTTGTTTTTCTTTTTTTTTTTGTTTGAAAAATAATATTTTTTTTATATATTATATATCTATTTTAAGAATTAATTTTTTTTGAATTTTTAAAAGCTTTTGTCTTCAAAATGCTATGTTTTAATATTTTAAACAAAGAATTTTGACTGTTATAATTAAATTTATTTCTTTTTTTTTTTTTTTTTACATATTTATTGTCTATTTGTATTTATCAAAGTATGAGCCATAATTCAACAAAAACAGAAAAAAAAAAAAAATAAAGTAAAACAAAATAAAAACTACATATTAAGTTTTAATATGATTGGTATTATATATAGTATTTTTAATAATTAATTTAAACTTGAACTTCTACAATAAAACATTATGAATAAGAAAATATTAAAGCACAATTAATAGAACAATGATTAAATTGAATTGTCAAAATAATTTTGTTTAATTTAATTTTTGTATTTTAATAATATTAAAATTTATAATGGTCTCATACAATAATAAATAAAATAATCTAGACATTTTCATTCGCACATTTATGTCTGAATCCCTAATAAATTTCTTAAAAACTAATACTAAAATATTGTTATGTTAAATCTGAATCTGTATATATTTACATACATACGTAAAAAAAAAATATCTAGAACAAAGAAAAAAAAAAAAAAAAAAAAAATTCAAACTTTCTTTGTAATATTTTATGCATTTTTTGTTTTTGATTTTTTTTTTTTAACTTCGTTTTTTTTTTTTTTTTTTTTTTTGTATAGTTTTAAAATAAAATAACATCATCCTTACGAATAGGACTTTTTATGAATTTTATATATAATAATAATATTATAGAAGATATAATTATGTTTTTTTTTTTTTTTATATACATCTTTAAATTATATATATTAAAGCAAATATATATAATATTTGTGATAAGATTTAATTTATTAGTACTCTAACCTAGATAAATTTCATGTTTAATTTTTTTTTTTTTTTTTTTTTTTTTTTTTTTTTTTTTAATTTTTTGTTTATATATGTTTGTTGTTCTTTACATTTAACTGTGAACATAATTTTTCTTAGTTAGAAATTGTTTTTCTAAGTTTTTTGGAAAAATAATTAGTTGAAGTTGAAGATGATTTAAATTTTTCTGTGATATCTTCAGTTTTGGATGGAAGGTTATGAGTTTGAAAATGTGATGATGATATAGCAGTTATTGCATTAGTAGTATTAACAGCTGCTATTGATGCTGGACTACTTTTCTGTTATGGCTACGAATTTGAATGAGTTGATGACTGCCTTCTATCATATTCATTTGACGATGCTGCAGTTCTTCTATATTCTTGCGAGTAATTTCCTGGGCCACCGCTTAAATTTGCTGGAGGACCACTCATCAATGGTGAAACTGGTATTCCACCAGGACTACTCCAATCCGGAGGCATTGGATATCTTCCATCTCTATAACTATGTGGTGGCATTGCACCAGGTGGTGCTCCATTTCCCATATAATAATTTGGTGGTAGATAATGTCCGCCAGCACCACCATATCCTGTTGGTGGATATCTAATATAAAAAAAAAAAAAGAAATATTAAAAATATGTATTTTTATTATAATTGAATTAAATATTTTCAGATTAAATTCAATTAAAAATTATTTACCTTCTTTTATCCGGTCTTCTATCTCTGTCACCACCACTACCACCACGATCTCGGTGATCCCTGTGATAATTTTGAGAATGATGATTTCTTCCTTGATATTTGTCATACCGATCAAAACGTTTACTGTAATCCATATGCCTATTTAATTTAATTAAATTAATTATAATTTAATTAAAAAAAAATTAGTAATTAATTTTAAATAATACCTTTCTCTTGCAGAACCCCACCCATCATTAGATCTTTCCATATAAGGTGAATTATTCCTATTATCCCCACCAGGTCCATATGGCAATCTTGGATTCGAATTAGAAGGTATTCTAGTGGAGGGATTGCTATTATTTCGGCGATCATTGTAATAATCGTCTCGTTTTTTTCTTTCATCTTTTTCTCTACTAAATATAAAAAAAAAAATTAAATAGAAAAAATTGTCAATTAAAAATGAAGTATGAATCATACTTTCCCTCCATTCGAGATCTTTTAAATTCTTTTCCATTTTTGGTTTGAGTATCTTCAGAGGTATTAATTTCGTGTTTTCGTTTAAAAGAGATATCATTTAATTTACTTTTATGACTAATCGAACTAATATCAAAGCTATTATTTAAATTATTAGAATCCTTTTGGCGCTGCTTAAAATCTATAGGACCTGCGTTAGATTTCTTATCCCTTTCTAAATTACTTTTATCTAAATCTTTTTTCTTTTTCTTCTTTTCTTTTTTTTCAGTTCCACCACCCACTTCGTCTCCAGTATTTTTACTACGTTTTTGTGATTTTGTCTTTTCCATATTTTCACCTTTTGATTGCTTTTGGGACAAATTATTACTATCAGAATTTTTATCTTCCAATTTTTTCTTCGCGTGCTTATAAAGCTTAAATAATTTATTCGCATCATATTCTGTGAATTTTGATACAAAATCCCATAAGTTACTACGCCACTCACGAATTTTATCCGGATCATTATAGTCTCTTAGACAAATATCAATTTGTTTACCTATACTAATTAAACAATCACGCATATTTTTAACCTGCTCCTGATTGGGTAATGTTGAGTCAGGTTTATCTAAAGCTTTTAATGCTTTCTTAACAGGTCTCATTTTTTCTTTACATTCATTAAATATATTTGGATCTAAATCACCAAGTACTTCTAGAGCGCGAGGTTCGTTATTTGCAGTAAAATGCATTGGTTTGTTTTCTTTTTTCTTCTGTTTTTTACTTTCTTTTGAAGAATCTTTCGCAGCTTTTTTCGCTTTACTCTTTTTACCAGAACTTTGTTCTTTGTTTTTTGGTTTTTCAATATTATCTCCTCCTTCAACAGGTTCAGTAACTTTATTAGCATCTTTTGTTCGACTTTTCTTTTCTTGATCGCCTAATGACTGATTAGTTTCTTCAACAAGTAAATTTGGTTCAATACTGGGTGTGTTTACAGATTTTTTAGCTTCCTTAGGTTCTCTTTGTTTTCGGATTCTTTTCTGTTTCGAGTTGCCCTTCTTCAATTCAACATTCTTTTTAATTATTTTTAACAAGTATTCCGCTCTTGATTGCAAATGTTTGGCTTGCGGTTTCTTATTGTTATCATTTAGCAAAATTTTTTCTCCTAAACTTAAAGATTGATCAACCTTAATTGCTTCCCATGAGCCCATACCTATAAAAATTTGTTGTTAAATTCAGATTTTAAATTTACTTTATATAAAAAAAAAAAAAAACAAACAAATTACCATGTTGAAAAATGCCATTAAGTAATTTAGAATCTTCTTCAGCAGCCCATTCAACATCGAAATTAGCTGGACGTGTATGCAAATCCAAAACCCATTTTGCTCTTTCATCCTTGTTATGTGGTATAATTTCATTTAAAGGACTAAGTTCTTCTACGCAAGACATTAACGTTCTAGCATTGAAAGATACCCCACCAAATTTCAAAGAATAAGTTGTTCTACTCGCTCTTTGTTTCTTACCAACGGTATTAGTTTCATTAGTTGCCGGAGTTTTTACAGGAGTGTCTGGAGTTTCTTTCTGTTCTTCTAAAAACTGAACACATCTTTCTTGAATCATTTCTCCAATTTTTTTTAAGTCTGCTAAAGGTTTCTCTTGAAGTTCAGCATCTGCAGCAATATCTTCAAGCCGAGTTAATGGGGCAGGGAACTTTTTATAGCTTCTAATGAATCTTCTTATTTCTGCATCATTAAAACCTTGAATTTTCTCTTTTTTAGCTGGTCTACCACGTTGTTTTGGTCTTCCATCACTATCACTTCCATCGCTTCCTTCCTCATACTCAGATTCGTTATCTGAACACTTTTTACGACTTCTTGATTTTGGTAACTCGTCGGTATTATTTTGGTTTGCGGTTTTTCTCCTAGGAGGTAAATAAAGATCTTCCATTTCTTTATTTCGTTCCTCATCTTCAATGACTTTTCTGAATTTTTCAGGTATAATTAAATCCCAATCTTTTGTATCATCATTTGTTGCTGTATCTAACTCCATAGCTTCAGCGGCACTTGGTGGATCTTTTTCATTTTCATCAAAAGCTGCAAAACTAGCAACTTTAAATGCGGACAATAAATCATCATTATCTTGTGCAGGTTCTTCATTTCTAGTTTCAGCCCGACGTAAAATTTCATCAATATCACAAACCAAATCATCATCATTTTCTTGTTCATCTTTAAATAACTCTTCAGCACCAAATTTTAGTATAGCGGATAAGTCTTCTTTGTTAAATGGATTTGAATTATTTGCGCTACCAGTTTTGTCCAAAACTGTTCTTCCAGTTGTATCCATGCGTTGTATTACTAAGTGGTCCAAAACCATTTTCTTCTTTGCTCTTTCTACAATATCTTCTTCTACGCTCTTTGCCGTGACTAATCTATATATATTCACTTGATTCTTTTGACCTATTCTATGCGCTCTTGCTTGAGCTTGTAAATCATTTTGAGGATTCCAATCAGAATCAAAAATTATTACTGTATCAGCAGTTGCTAAATTAATACCTAAACCACCAGCTCTGGTAGATAAAAGAAAACAAAAATCTGGACTATTCTCAGCATTAAAGTGATCTAAGGCCTGCCTTCGGATTTCACCTTTAATACTACCATCTAAACGTTGGAACGGGAAGTGCCTTTTTTGTAAATAATCAGCTAATATGTCTAACATTCGCACCATTTGAGAGAAAATTAATACTCTGTGGCCAGTTTGTCGAAGCCTACATAACAATTTATCAAGCAAAACTAATTTTCCTGAACCTTTAAGCAATGTTTGCAAAACTTCTTCTTGTGGCATACGTGCAATATCTTCTTCATTTGGTCGAATTAATGTAGCATGATTACAACACTTTTTCAACTCAATCATTATATTTAAAAAAGTACTTGTGGAACCTAAAAATTGTTAATTAACATGAGATATAAATATTTTGTTAAAATTAAATTTTTCTTTACCTTTATTTCCTTTTCTTAAAGCGCCAAAATTTTTCGTTAAAATCCATTTGTAGTATTGTCTTTGTAGAGAAGTCATTTCAACTCGCAATATTTGTTCTACTTTTGCCGGTAGACTTTTTTCAACATCTTTTTTAACTCTTCGTAAAATAAATGGCTCTAATTGTTTATGAAGTTTAGTGTAACCTTTTTCTGCAGCATTTCCATGTTCTACTTCAAATTCTTCCCAACTAACAAATTTTAATGGCATAATAAAATGCAATAACGCCCAAAGTTCCTTTAAAGAATTTTGTAAAGGTGTACCAGTAATTAACAGTCTATGGTTAGTATCAAATTCTTTCAAAGTCTTATATAATAATGAATCGTCGTTTTTCAGTCTATGAGCTTCATCAACTAATACAATAGCCCAAGTTAAACAGTTTAAAAATGTCTTATCTTTTAATAATATTTCATAAGTTGTTAAAATTGCATTAAATTTTAGACGTTTGGTTCCACTAAAACACCATTCATATTGACGAATTAAGTCTCTAGATTGTACATCACCTAAATATGTAACAACATTGATTTCTGGAGCCCATATTTCAAATTCACGTTGCCACGCAGTCATTGTACTTAAAGGCACAACGCATAAAAAAGGACCATATAAATTATGTGTCTGATATAAATATTGTAAAAAACATATCGTTTGAATTGTTTTTCCTAAACCCATTTCATCAGCTAATATTGCGGAATTTTCTTTACACCATGCATGAACTAACCAATTTAGACCATCCATTTGATAATCTCTGAGCACCAAACCGTCAGCATCATCCCTAGGTTGATCTGTAATTTTAAGAAATTTCGGTCGCCTTGATAGCACTTTACAGTGTTTCGAAGGTGAATTTTTAGAATTTTCTCTATCTTCATACTCATTCATTTTTGTTTGCCATTTCTTAGATACTAAACTTGAATCTTCCCAAGTTGCCTCAGCATATGGCAAAGATTCCCATTTGCATAAGTATTCGGTTGTGCCATCTTCTTTTTCATGCTTAGCTATAATTCTATCAACATTTGTATAGCTTTTTACTAATTCATTTTGTAATTCCATTTGGCATTCAAAATAATCAATATCTTCGGGACCAGCATTTTTCCTCCAATGTTCTAAATCAAATTCCCGTTTAATAAAATTTTCCAATTTTTTAATTCCCTTTGCTTTCTGTTCTTTTAAAGAATTTTCAGATTCCCACGTATTATGAATATACGACCAATTTTTCCATTTAATTAAATATTGTGTTTCTGTATTTTCAGTATCATTTTCGTCAACACCCTCATTTGGATCACCATGCTCTTCAACACAATACATTGTAGTTAGATCGCCAGTAATGCTTTTCTTACCAATACGTTTTGAAAGCACACGCTCAATTGTTTCGGCTTTATCTGCTTCCTCATCATTCGCAGCTAATTCTAGAGCATTATCAATCTCAACTAAATCTTCAGAATCAGTCTGTTCATCCTCGCTTGCTTCTTTGTAGCTAACTTTATTTTGAGCCGCTCGTCGGTTTGCTACTCTGTAAATAATTTGTTTTTCTTCTTCAGTTACTTAATTTTACATTTTTATTGTTTATATTTTATTTATTTTCAAAACTTTCAAAATAATATTTGTCTTTTATTTCACTTTTATTTAAAAAAAAAAAAAAAAAAAATATATACGGAATTTACAGAGAGCGAATTCCCTGAATCTAAAAATAACTTAACACAGATAAATAATAAAACGTTCAAGGTTATAATTAGTCTTAAAAAGTCACAACATATGCGAAAAAAAAAAAAAAAAAAAATATAAATTGTTATAAAATTTAAAAGAAAAGAAAATTGAATTAAAACTTAATAAAATGCAAGTTCAAATGTAAAAATTAGCAATTTTTCATATTTCAAAATTCAAATAATGAATTTAAAAAAACGCGTTTATATAAAGGTATTCAAAATTAATAATTTGTATTATTCTATTCGAAATTAAATAATTTATAGATGAAAACTTCAAATATAAAAAAAAAAAAACAAAAAATTGCTACAAATAACTACTTGTTTTTGTTTAACAAATTCCAAAAATTTTTTGTGGAAATTAAAAAAAAATTTTTTTTCTAAAATTTATATTTAAATATGTTTTTGGAGACTGTAAAGCTGATTTTTTAATTTCCTGCTGATTTGCTTTTTAAAGATAAGGGAAATTACAAGTTATAATATACTAAACTTATCTGAAAATGGCATCAATTGCAATATTCACAAAAACTTGATTTTACCCAAATTGTTTCGGTATAAAATTTTACTTAAAGAAAACATTAGTATAATTTTAAACTTATTTACTAAATTATTTTTCACTGAGGCTCAATATAAACTAACTGACAATATTAACTTCCTTTTAAATTTTTATAATCAGTATTATTTTTCTAGAATCGTCATTTAAATCTTAAATATGTATTTATTCAAAAAAAAATTTTTTCTTCATGGCTTTTTAACTAACAGGTGGGTAAAATAAAATCTATCCATTTATTTACATTTATCCCTTTTAGTATACATTATTAATAAATAAAAATATAATAGCTATCAAAACAAAGCCTTAATTAATAAATTTTTTAAATCTTTAGAAAACGAATAACAATTCACCATTCTTTATTTATCTTGTTTTACATGTAATATTAATATATTTACTTGTCACTACAAATTTAATGAATAAAAAATTCTTGTAAATAAGATTTAAGTTGTCTTTTTTATTTTGTTGCATTTTTGAAATCAATACAAAGAGAAAAATTCTTTCCATTCATCGGTTAACACAAATTGTTTAAAGTAACACAATTAGTTTAAATAATTAAAGGAAGACTTCAAGCAAAATTTGAATATTTTGGATTTTTATTCAAAAATAATTTCAAATTTAAGAGAAATATGAAATTAATAGAAAATTAAATTTTAGTTTTTTATTGGAGATTTTAAATGTTGAAAACTTATTTTAATTTTTTTACCGTGTTAAATATAAACCGTTTTATTTAAATATTAAAAATTGACATTCGAAAAGTGTTTTATAGGATAAAGTAGATTGTATAATAAAAAATTTATAAATTAATATTTATCATTAAAATTTTAATAATAATGATATTCAAGAAAATTATTTTTCAATAATTAAATTATATGAATTTTATATTTATACCGAATTTCTAATTCGTGCAAAAATATAATCATGAAAATATTCTTAATACTGTAAAAGACCTCATATTATTTACATATGTACTATTTAAAAATATAATAGATATTATTTATAAATTAACTATTTAAAAATATAATACATATGTCAATAATTAAAACTTTTATTTTAGAAATTATAATATTGAAAAATATTTAATAATCAAATGTTAATAAAATAAAAAATTTTTATATATTGGTAAAACACATTTATTTTAAATTTTGCGCTATATAATTTGTAATTTAAATTATTTACCTTCTTTTCTCATCGCTATCATCCTCATCAGAAAAATATTTATTTCTTGACTTCTTGGATTGTTTTCTTCTAGTTGGTTTTCTCCTTCCAGATCTACTACTATCACTAGCCTCACTCTCACTCTGACTTGACTCCGAATTCCATCTATTGTAGCATAATTAAATGAATATTTAATTTAATTAATCAATACTACTATATTTAAAAATGCATACTTTCTATTTGATTTCTTTTTAGATTTATTTCTTTGTAATTGTGTTCTTTTATTAGTATTTGATCTAGAACTTCTTTTTGGTTGATATTCTTCTTCATCGTCATTATCCTAATTCAAAATTCTAAAAAAATTAATTGACAATAACATAAAAATATTTTGAATTACACTTGAACTTTGTTCAGAATCTGAACGATCATCATCAGAACCATTTTCAGAATCTTTCTCATTATCATTCTTATAATCTGCATCACTACCACTATCAGATGATTTTGAACTACTCTTTGATGATTTTGAACTTTTTCCACTATTTCCATCTTCATCTTCTGAGCGTTGCACTGAATTATTGGAATGTTTATCGCCATCTTCATTTTCAGATTCGTTACTTGAAGAATCATTTGAAGATGATGAACCCGATTCAGAAGAACGTTCTTCATTATCACCATTTGTATCTACCGATAAATTTACTTCTTTAATTTCATCAACTTTCGGTTTTCCGCTATCAACAGTAGAAGGTTCCTCTGGAATATTTCCATTTTCTATCTCTTTGTTATTTTCAAGTGGAAGCTTTGGTTGTTCAAAAGAACTGTTTGGTGTTGTTGTTTCATTTTTTGAGTTGGAATCTGAATCAGAGCTAGATGAGCTACTTCCTGATTCACTATGTAAAGAATTTAGGCAGTAAGTTGATAGGGAATATCAGTTTTCGACTTTTTCATGAAAATTTGTTACTTCCTTACCTATCGGAATCAGAACTGCTTGATTCGCTGTTAGATTCATTGCTATCGTCTTTTGTATCTTCATTAGCATCAGATTCACCACTACTGTCCCTTGAATCATTGTTAATATGATTTTCCTTTAAAATAAATAATAATTTTTAGTTCAAAAGTCAGATGTAGGACCAAAAATGCTGATTTTATAGGAAAATTCATGAAAAAAACTTTAAAAATCTGAAACGTAGTAACAAAGTCTAAAGGTTACGTAACCGAAAAATCTTTAGAAAATGCAGTAGAAGCTTAAAAAGGATGAATTTTCTTGTAATATAATAATAATATATCAATTTGGCGGCAAAATAAACTATAATTTCTTCTTAATTTTATGAAAATGGGTCCCCAAAAAAAATTTTAAATTTTTGCACCAAGAGGTAAAAGGAAGGTTCTAGAAATAAAATTAAAAAGAATATTGTTGAAACAATGTGTAGAAGTTGGAGAATTTCAAATTTTTATTCGAAACTCCTTAAAATCTTATGTTAAATTCACAAAAATTTTTTAATAAAATTCAATTTTTCATATAACCCCACCCAAAAATCCAACTTTTAATTTGTCTGAAAATATTAATAATCGAAAACTAAATGAACTAAACATTTTTATTATTAATAATAATTAATTTATTTAATTATTTTACCTGATTCATGATAAAATGCATTAAATGTTAATCTAGGCCTCTGTTAAATTTTACTTATAAAAATTCCATAAATTACGTTAATACTACTTTTTTTTTTATTATTTATTACATTTAAACGAAGAAAATTATTAAATTTAATAACATTTGCAATAATATAAGCACAGATTTTATATTTAATTTTTTTTCGCGAAATGAAAAAAATTTTCATACGTATTAACTTTTTCTAGTTCAGCATCAACGCCATTTTGTAAGTTGGTTAGCTTGCTGTAGTGACATTGAAGATTTGAAAATTTTTAAAAAGTTTATTTACACGTTTTTCATATTATAATAATTGTAATTATTTTTATAAAACTTTTTTCAGATTTTTAACTAATATTTGTTATGATTTTTAGCATATATTTTGGATCAATCGGTGTTTTATTTTAACAAAAAGAAAAATAATCTAACCACTCGTTTGACTGTTGTCGCCATATTGAATTTTTACGTGACTTTACATATTTCAGTGTGACCGTCCAATATTAAACATTGAAAAGAAAATGCGGCAATGCAAGCGTATATTAAAATATTTTGGTAGTACATACATATCTGACATTTTTATAAATAAGCAAATAATTTTTTTTATGTTTTATGAAATTAAGTAAATTATTTTGTTTGGTTATATGAAGGTTTTAAAAATTTTCATTTGAAAATATCAAATATAAAAATCTTGACATATTTGAAAAAATAACTATATCGATTTATAAAATATTAAAAGTGAAATAACAATATTGACTGTTTAAGTTTCAAATAAAATAACAGTGTAGACTGTAGATTGTATCGTTAAAATGATTAAAAAGAAATTTATTAATTTGGTACATATTCGCAAATTGCGATATAATTACGGACGTCATTTTTTTTGATATGGATATGATTTTTGACAGTAAAGTTTTTAGAGTATCCGTTTATGCATGTTTATAGTAATTTTGTAGTAGGTAAAGGAAATAATATTTTTAATTCATATTCATATAAAAAACCAAAGTAATAAAAATATATTTTTTTTAGTTGTACACTAAATTTGTATTTTTAACTGTTTAATAGATTATTATCAAATTACATCTTATTAAATAATAAAAAGTTGTATATTTTGTGACAATTTTGGTGTGATAGAATTTATTTTCTACATTAATAAATTTAACACTTAAAAAATGTTGATATAAGTAAACTTCTGCGGTCCATGGCAAATAAATCTTTGAACAATGTATTTTATAGCACTTATAGCTCAAGATCAGAGAGTAAATAGATTTCGATTCAGCAGTCGATTCTGATAATATACTAATGCCCTGTTGAGTTTCGGTCTAAATGTAGGCACTAAACTCTATTTAGCTCTTTTTAAACATGTTACATAGATGTTAAAAGCTGTGACTAAAAGATTTCGCATTTATTGAAGAGTTTCCTCTTAACGTTTTTCCGTTCCCTCCGTTCTTAACGAGTCGTCCGCAAAATACATATAACTTGAATTGAAGTGGAGGTTTAAAAGGTAAATATAAAGTGTTTGCAATTGTTTCTTTAGTATTATAGGTAGAATTTCTATAATAATTTGTATAAACCTTTTCTGCTATAGCTTATTTAATTACAGAATTTAAAATACCAGATATTGGAATCGGAAACTTAATGCATAGATATGAAAACAGTAGATTTTCAATAAAAATATAAGTAATAATATGTATGTATACTAGCAGAGTACCCGGCGTTATCCGGAGTATTTTTTTGGCTTTATGAAATAAAAATTATTAACTTTTGTTTCCGTGTTACTATAATTTAATTAATATAATTCACATATATTAATTAAATAGTAATACGCATTTACAGATGCTGTTAGTTAATCCACTAATAGGGTGAAGTGAGTTATCGCAATATAATATTATTCGCTAATACCGAAACATAAAATCGCATTTCATAAAAGATCATAATATAATACATTTTTTTCGTAAGTAATGCCACTTCATGTTTTTATGAATTATCCTTTTGAGCACATTTTGAAAAATTTCACTCCGAAAAGTTTCACTCTGTCCGTCCGTCTGTTTACAAACCTTATACACTGTTTCATAAAGATCAATTAAATATTAGCCATGCATAGATCTCTTAAAAAAACAATGTTGTAGAACAACTTTTTATGTAGCCTCACCGTTACAACTCCTACAGCATCTATAGCTCTTCGAATTTTGAAAAAACTTCTTTTTAAATGCATACATCTCAGGTTCTGTTTAACATATTTTTAATAAAAAAAAAGACAGAATTGTTTTTTACCTTTATAAATCAATCAGAATTTTTTTACATTAACTTTTACTAATATCTACATAATTATGTTTTCAAATTGATACAATAAGACTAAAAATATGTGTAAAAACTGTATATGGATAAGAGTATAAGGTTTCTGTTCTTTAAATATGTATGGAGTAATTTTTGATTAAACTGTACAGAAATATGAATATGTTTTCTAATTTAATTGATTGTACTATTTTCAAACATACGTACATTATGCGTAATATAGTATGTACATATTTTAATAATACTTTTTGAGGAATATATTATACACATGCATCTTATTTAGCTATACCACATGCTAGCAATGCATTCCTGAAAGATGACATGATGATTGCCGTATATGTAGGAGATTATTTCTGTTTTTTAACAACGACAGAATATGTTGTTAAAACTTAAACATAGTATTCTTAATATAAGATAATAATGTTTATTTTAGTTATATATTAGAAATTTGCATTGAAAGGTTTTTATGGAATATTGAAAACAGTATTGACAAAAGTAAAGAGTGTTGGAAATATCTTTTTAATAATATAATTACAATACAAAATATTGGGCAGAATATTTTTACTAGGAACTCATGCGGAAATGGGTTAACGAACGTTAACAAAAATTTGTCACAGACTTTATTTAGAACCGTAAATTCATCCTGCTAAATTAGACAAAAATTAAGAACAAACATTTTTTTTGGCAGTCTATCGTGCTGAAATGGGTTATTGTTTCACGGCAGAATTAATTGAATGAGCTTCTGTCTTAAAGTTTTCAATAGGTCAAACCGTTTAAGAGCGACAACAAAGAAATTAAAAAACTTCATTGGCCCCTGGTGCCGAAACGTATTAATGAACCGTAACCAAATTAACCTAGTGAGCTTTTCTGCTAAAGAGCAGCAGTTTTGCGAATTTTCAAATCAATTGATTAAACCGTTTAAGAAGGATAACAAACAAATTTAACGAACTTGGTTCGGCTCTCATGCTCAAATGGGGTACCAGAACTTCATAAAAATTTGTCACAGACTTTTTTTCAGACCATAAAAGCACCTCGGGGCCTCGGTGGTCTAGTGGGTAAGAGCGTAGAAAATACGCTGTAAATACCGAGGGAGTGTGGGTTCGAATCCCACACACGTTGTAAGAGTTGTTCCCCCTTACGACATTTACAGCCGAGCCTGAACCAGAAAGGCTGCGTAATTTCCTGTCCGCATTTATGTGGCAGAGAAATGCATTTAAAAAAAAAAAAACATGAAATAAAAATTTTTTTGGAAGCCCGTGAGGCCGAATTTGGTAACATATTGCAACTAAATTTCTTCGGTACACCCCTAAAGCTAAGAAGAACATTTATTTTCATCTCAATCGGTCAAACCGTTTAGACGAGACAGCAAAAAACCAAAAAGCTTTAAAATGCTCTCGGGTATAACTCCTTCCACGCTCGTAGAAAAGTTCCTGCATAATTTGGTTGAAATCGGACTGGTGGTTTATACGTGAATATGACACAAACAAACAGTGTTTCTGCTTTATATATTAGATTGGAAGCCCGCCAGACTGAATGTGGTTAATATTTTGCAACCGAATTTCGGCACAAACAAACAAACAGAATTTCTTACTTTTATATTAGATGTATATTGTATCTATGTATCTATATATGGAAAACTTGTAGACAGCATGTTTCAAAGAAAAGGAAATTTACCGTTTGGTGAAATTAAAATATGGCAATATTTCAAATTCAAGTCCTTTATGTATGTGTTTCCAAAACACTAGAAACTTGTGATTTTAAGAATAACTATTAGAAACTATTCTCTATAATTTAAACTAAATAAACTTTAAGAAACTATTCTCTAAATTTTTTAAATAAATATAAGCCGAGTATTTATAAGGAAGTAACGTTTCACTATTCGTTTCATAGTTCATACCCTTTTTCCTATAATTTAATTTTATGGTTGAAGGAAAGAGAATAAATATAAAACGAAGAGTAAAACGTTCCTCGTCATCAAATACTTGAGTTGCTTGACTGTATGATCGTAAATTTCATACCGTAGCCCAAAAATGCATTTGTAATTTAAAAAGACAATTAAGTTTTTGTAACATTTTGGCAAACGATAAATTGTTAAGGACTAATATTAGATACTAATATTTTAAAACCTAAAAAAAAATCTCTTTATTTGAAATTTTTTTTATTATCAAGTAAACCTTTTGGCATATGAATATAAATATGTGTATTTTACAAGGATATTTAAGGGATAAAAGGTGTATGGAAATTTCTATAGTTGCCATACAGTTAAATTTATTTAAAAAAAAAAATAAAATTTCTGAATTGATGAAAATTATTTATTCAATTATTCATTTTACAAAAACTCAAATTACTTGAACTGAAATATAATATAAATAATTAATATGTGTATATAAATAATTAGCGAGTTTCTATAAAAATATTTATTTGTTGGATTCGATTCGTATACTATATACTTTAGTAAAGATAATCTAAAAAATAAATTAAGTTGAAACATTTTCTAATATTTTATAAGGTATACATTTTACTTTAAAGTTTCTTTTACTAATAATCAGTTAATTTTTTTTTTTTTTTTTTCAAATTTCAAATTTTTATCCTTGAACACATCGTGAACTTTGTTTTTAGAAAGAAAAAAAAAAAAAAAGGTCTACTACCTTGAACACAAAAACAAAATTGTCTACAAAAATTTAAACGGTCATTATCCTTGAATAATTACATCATTAACTTTTAGTTCAATACAACAAATACATTTATAAACCATCATACAATTTATATATATTATGATATTATGTATACCTACGTATGTACATATATTATCAAAAAAAAACTTTTTTTTTTGTATAATATAATATTCATATACCTAATATATATATGTATGTACATACAAAATTTAACATTTATATAAAAACAAAATAAAAAAAAATAAAAAATGATGATCATTAGAGCTATTATTTTCTATTTGAACGCCAATAAAAATGAAAAAAACAAAAAAAACATAAAAAAAAAATTAGGATTCAAAAAGAAAATTCAGTTTTTTTTTGTTTTTTTTTTTTTGTTTTGCGAAACGTGAGCAACAAATAATTTTTGTATTAAACAAAGTAAAATTCAGACTAAAAATTATATTTTTTTTCGTTTTGATTTTTTTTCTTTTTCTTTTATGCATTTAAAATTTTCATTCCAATGTTTATTTTTTCTTCACTTTTCTTTTTTTGTATTTAATTTGTTTTTTTTTTTTTTTTTGTGTGCTACTTTTTTCTATGTTGATATTTAATACGCATGTCTAACTTAGTTTTTCATTTATGTATATGTTAGTATCTTATATGCTATGTTTATACCTTATCTAAATAATGAATTTTAAATTTTGAAGGTCCAGTTTTCCGTTAATATTATCATCATTACCAAATCTATCAATAATGTAATCATTATTATTACCATATATATTATCCAGATAAATCTAATAAAAAAAATCATTCATTAAAAATACAACCGCGTTAACAATGATGATACTATGAAAATTCTTTCATTTACTTTTTATAATAGAAACATTTTTTTTTTTTTTTAATTTAAAATTTAAAATAATGATTTTTTATTTCACATTTTATTTTATAAAATAGTAAAAAAAAAAAATAAAATGGGTATATTATTAATGAATTTTATATTTTATACATTAAAATATAAGTAAGTACATTAGAATAAAGGTTTTATATTTTTAAAATTGTTTTCCTTTTTTTTTTTTTGTGTATTTTAAATTTTGAAAAAAATAAAAATTTTTAATTTTTTAATATTTTATATTATTTAATATTATTTTTTTGCCATTTTTTTTTTATTTTTCTTTGTTACAGTTATTCTATATTATTTGTACACATATGTTCGTTATTTTGCTATATTATTCTATCAAAAATATAATAATTATGTCCATGTCCTTACACACGAACATTATAGAAAAGCCTAAACATTTTATGTATCACCTAAAGCAACAATTTGCTATCGAAATCAAAATAAAAAATATAACTACTGATAAAAAAAGATAGATAATAAAATATCCTTTTTTATCTTATTCCATAGTATATATGTAAATAAGTATATGTAAGGTATTATGTGCATATATAAAATGTATACATTTGTATTTATAATAGGTTTAGGTTATATTTATGTAGTGTTATAAAGAAAAAAATATTTTTGAATGGTATACGTTTTACACATATTAAAAATTTAACTTGAGTTAACCAATATGTAGATAAAAAAAAACATTATTATTTTTTTTTTAAGTATAAAAGTATTATAAACAATCAATATCATTTTCAATATCATCATAATCATGTCATTATTATCATAAATTTTAACATGAAAAATAAAACAAAGTATAAAGCCACAATATCATGTATGTAGAGTTTAACAAATTTAATATATACAAAGTATATATATATATATATATATATATATATATATACAATTAGTATATAAATACAATATATACATGTTTGTTTTTCTTTTATATACATATCTATAATATATATATATGTACTATATAGGTACAAGTATATATATGCATATACATATTTTATACATTAATTTTTTAGTTTATTTTTATTTTATGTGCATTAAATGTTATCCTTCTGTATGTTTTTATTTTCTTTTCTTTTCGTTTTTTTTTTTTTTTTTGTACTATTTTATACTTCTAAATAATGTTAAGGCCGAAGAACTCAATAGAATTTATTCTTAAAATTGCTCTTTTTTTTTTGTTTTATTGTATATACACTTATTTAGTTTGAAATTATAAGTATAAGTTAAAAGAGGGTATATAAAGATAAGTAAAAATATGAAAATATTTTAGTATATACCTATCCATATCATAGGTATGTATGTATGTATGTAAAAAAAAAGTTATATATGTCAAAGAAAATAAAATTTGTTGTGTGCCCTTTGTATGTGCCCACTTTTTTTTTTTTTTTACTTAATAAACAATTGTTATATAATTATATTTTGTTTATGTACACATATATATATATATATATTTTTAATAAATGTTTATAAAATTAAATAATGAAATTAAAAAAGAGAGTTGGATACATATGTATAATGTATATACAAATTCAAATGTATCTAAATGAATTTCTCTTATTTAAAAATATCATGCACACGAAGAAAAATATTTACTTTTTCAATTTCTATTATATTTGCTTTGATTGTATTTAATAATTGTGTGGGTATTTAACATTGAGAGAAAGCTTTTTTACATATATGAATACATAAAAATTTTAAGTTAAACGTGGTTAAAATTTTTTTTTTTTTTTTTACTCAAGTTCATGTTATCCTTTACATAAAAGAAGGATATATAAAAAAAAAAAAATAAAAAAAAATAAAAAACAAAAAAGCACAGTAATGTTAAGAATATCTTATCTTTTATCATTGCCATATACAAATATAACCTCGCTCATATAAGTGGGTTTTGTGTGATTTTTGTTTTTTTTTTTTTTGTGTAGAGATCAAAAAAAAAAAAAATGGTGTGAGCTAAAAAAATCTAAAATATAGTTTGTTTTTTTAAAAAGTTTTTTAATATTATTTTTATTTTTTTGATATGCATACGATTTATATTGTTGCTTTGAAAATTTGCTTTCAGACGATTTTAATGTTTGAAATGATACAACTATAAGAGTAACGAGGATAACAGAACAAACTGTTAAATACGAAACAATATAAAAAAACAAAAAAAAAAAAAAACACACTTACATTACAGTATACTTAAACACATATACTAACATGAATAATTGGTAACATATGCGTAAGATTAATTCATATACACTTGAAATATGACATCCTTTATATCAGAAAATTTTAATGTTCATTTTAATAAATATATGTTAAATTGTTTTAACAAAAGCTGTATATTATATGTATGTATGATTTTTATTTTCATATAATAGAAAATATAATATTTTACATACATAAATTGCTTTAAATGTGCTTTTACACATTATTATTAATCAACAAGATTCAGTAGAAGTTTATTTCAAAATTTATATAGATAAATTAGTTTATAAAAATATTATATATGTATGTTCATTATGTACTTATATATAGATTACATACATATATTATGTTTATATAAAAGTAAGTTAGTTGTTCAATTATGAATTAAAATTTGATTTTTTTTTTTTTTTTTGTTATGTATTTATGTGATATAATAAAAATTTTAAGAGGAACCAGATGATAAAATACTCTTGAGAATAATTTTTTTTTTTTTGTTTTCTTGTTACATCAGATTGTATTCTAGGTAATGTTGTAAAGGTGGTCAGAAGTATAAAAAGAAGTTATAGAAACTAATTAAGAAAAATTAATTATTATTTACTAACTATATTAATTTCAAAGTATAAGGATATTAATAAGATAAAAAAAAAAAAAATCTGTACATGTATAACATGTATTGAATACTGATTTAAATGTCCTTGCAAGGCAACTATTAACTCTGGTAGCTTTAATCATATATCTTATATGTATATATATATATATAGCTATTAATAAACATATATATATTTTTTTTTCTTTATATACTGAAATATAATTATATAAAAATAAATATACCTATAAGAAATTCAATGCAGACAGATATATTACATGTATATATATATATATGTGTATGTACATAAAAGAATATCATTTACTTTTAAATAACTATATTTAATAGTAGAACATATAATCTAATACCCTTGTTTTTCAGTTTAAAAAAAAAGAAAAAAAAAAAAAAAAATCTGTTATGCAAAAATAAAATTAATAATAAGAAAATTAAAACGTAAAACAAATGATTTAAATTTTTTAATATAAATGTATATATTATGTATTTACTTAATAAATGATTTCGTAGAACAGTTTTTTTAAATACACACAGTACAAATTCTTTTAAAATGTTTTTTTTTTTGTCCATTATATGTGTGTGGGTACATACAAAATTGTATTATTTTTAACTTTTATTCAGAATTGGTGTTGTTATTAATTTAATTTAATTTATTGCTTTTAATTTCCATAAATCTTTTTCTTTCAGTTGTACAAACTGATCGCTTAGGCTAGGCATTATTTAGTTAATTTTTTTGACTCCGTATACTCCGTATCATACTAATATAATATAATATTATATTATAATTAATATTAATAATATACTTTATATACTATATACTATAAACTATATACATATTATATATTATTTGACAAGCGAGGAGATTCTGCAACGAGTCGGACAGGAGAAAGACGAGAAAAGTGCTGAAATTAAATAGGACAGACCTCAGAGTTTATATCGGAATCAGCAGAGACCATTTGATGTTAAAAGTAGACGCTGAAAGTATAAAGACAGAGCTGACACAGGAACGTACCAATTCCTGATGCTGGGATTCCAAGGGAGAAAAACCTTGTCAGAAAGGTACTGGGAATATCTCTTTGAAATGAGGGTGCTAGATTAGAGGACCATTGTCTGATTCTTATTGACTGACACAATGAACCGATGTGATAAACGAGCGTATTATGTATGTAGTTGCATTTAACAAGTCGCAGGGCTTAGTTGTATAAGGATAATTATCTATCACCTTTTCCAAACAGCAATAACAACTAACTATAAAAATATTAATGAATCAAATGAAAATTCAATATAAAATATTTAATAAAACATTAAGCTTTGTCTTAAATTTTTAATATAACTTTTTAATCAATCAAAAACAAAGAAAAGGTCTTAAATAACTGTACTCGTCTTTATAAGAAGTTATAAACTATTTGTTTTTGCAATTTCTCTGTAAACAGTTTTGCAGTATAGTATTAAAATTTTGATAATGTAATATCTGGCTTTATTCAGATCTGTATGTAACTTTATAGTACTTTCATTCTTCCCTAAATTACATACTAGTTTGTGAAATTGTAGTGAAATCAATTGGTGACACAAACCATATGAATTTTGACATGTACATTACACATTACTTTTTTCAAATACAAAAACTGATATTTTAAATAAACTAGATAGCTGAGTATTTTATAAAAATTGGAATTGTTGGATAATTTTTTTATAACTCATATAAGGTTATTGTAAAAAATTATTTAAAAGCTTTATAATATTCCATAAATTATTACACTACTCTCCTTTACCTAATGATGAGTTTAGTAGTGCTCAAATTCGATTGCATACATAGGTACATAGTCTTTTTTTAGTTTTTAAAAACAAAAAATTATGTTACAAAATTCTAATAATGGCATGTAATCACACCGAAATGCATTCATTCTAAAAAGGTTTAAAACTAATAATAAAATATGAAGGTGGAAAATTAAATGATTTTTTTTTAAATCAATTTTAAATATAATTTGATTGTTTTTTTTTTTAATTCATAAGTTTTCTAATTAATTAAATATACTTAAAATTTTATACATTCATATAATGCATGTGGCCTTTTTAATAAATATTTCCATTTTATTAATTAAAAGTTTCCAACAATATCTCAATATCATGAATTTTTGTAAAACTAAATAAAAAAATAAAAATTTGCTACCACCCGTCCTCTCTTAAAAGATCAATGTGAATATACATGTATGCACATACATATTTAGATTGTGCAGATTGCATACGTTTATGTATATGTACCTATTTATATAAAAAAAAATATATTCTAAAAAATAAATTATAAATGAAAAAAAAAAATTTGTAAAATTGGGAAAATAACAAAAAAATTAATTTAGTAATTTTTGTATAATATATAAAGGGACAAAAAAAAAACAACAATTTCATCTGTATAAAAATATACATATATGTACCTATTTATTTTTTACATTATATATATACATATATATATATATATATATATATATGACCGAATTTGCGCATGAAAAAAAATAATGAAAGAAATAGTAAGAAATAAACGTGTAAAGTAAAGGTGAAGTAAATAAAAAAAAAATTTTCAGGTTTATCTATAGGTAAATATAGATGTATTTCTATACAATTAAAATAAATACATACATACATACAAATAAATATGTTTAGATGTTTTCCAATGTTTACGCAAATAAACAAAAGTAAAAATTCACTTTTCATGTACCATTTCTCCTACAATTTTATTTATTTTAGTATAAACATATATAATAATATTATATATATACGTACAATATGCCACCACATATTTTTTGTGTATATGTATGTGTATGTGTGAATAAAAACATTTTATTTTCATTTAATAAATTTTTTTTATATTTTTTTTTTGTTGCTAGAAAAAAGAAAGTATTCGTTGCTATATCTACCAGAAAAAAAAAATTGATCACTGTAAGTATGTAAATGTTAAAATTTTATTTTCCTCAAAGAAAAAAACACAAACAAAAAAAAAAAAAACAAAGAAGGAGACGATACGTGGAAAGGATGTTGATAATACTGGATATAATAGGAGTTTGATATTGTTTTTCTTTTATTTATTTTCCTTCTTTTTTTTTTTTGTTTTTTTGGATTTTTCAAAATTGTTTTATTGTTGTTGTTTTAAACTTTTAAAAGTTTGAAAAAAAGCTCACCAAAAGAGAAGAAAAACCAAAAAAAAAAAATGAAAAAAAAAATAAAGTGTGTATTCATGGAGTAGATTTTCTATTTTGTTTTTATTGTTTTTTTGGTATTTCTAAATTCTGCTAACTGATGATGATGATGATGTTGATAATAATGATAATGATGATTATAATGATGGTTGGTCCATGGCCAGAGAAATATATTTGCTCAGCTCATAATGTTGCTAGGACATCTAGAAGTAAGACGGTTCTTGTAAAATTGTTGTGTGTGCAAAAAAAAAAAAAAAAAAAAATTTTTACTTATCAAGAAATTAAAAATGGAAATTTCAAAGAAAATTTAAAAAAAAAAAAAAAAAAATTTTTAAAAAAGGTGTTTAATAAATTTTTTTTGTTTTTCTTTTTCTGTGAAAATTTTGTGTTTTTTTTTGTTTTTTTCTCAATTAAAAAAGAGAAAATTAATAGAAAATAAAGTAATTTTTTTTAAAATTAAATTAAAGAAAAATATAAAAAAAAAAAAATATGTATTTTTATTTATTTTCTTTTTTTTTTTCTTGAATTGAAATGGATTGTAACTGGATTTTATTGATAGAGTTGGCAATTTGAAAAATATTAAAATAAAATAAGAAAAAGAATTATATATAAAAAAAAGTAACTTTTGATATAAAAATTAAAAGAATTTTTTGATACTAATGAAAAATAAATAAAATAAAAAAAAAAGATTTTTTTTTTTTTATCAAGGCTAAAATATTTTTCATTGTTTGCAGTTTTTCATGTATATTTCTATTTGAATTTTTCTTTTTATTATTTTTTTTTTTTTTCAACATTTTTATTCATTTTTTCTTTTTTCTTCTTTTTTTTTTTTTTTTAATAAGTAATTAATTATAAAATATATTTCCATATTTTAGTAATAAATATATACATATATCAGGGGGAATTTTTTTTTTTTTTTTTGTTAACTTACAGTAATTAATATTAGTATATATACATAAATTATATTGTCTGTATAAAATTCGTGCAAGGACACTTACAAAAAAAAAAAAAAAATAAAAAAAATGTTTAAAAAAACAAAAAAAAGAATTAATAAAATATAATATTTAATGTAATACATATATAAAAGCCAAAATTTTATAAAATAATTAAAATAATATTAATTAATATGTTTCATTAATATTCTATATATACATATTTATACATATAAATATATACATATATCCATAATTTTCTTTTCATATATATATTTAAATGTATTTTCATTCATGATTTACTTACATTTATTTTAATTTTTTTTTTTTTTTTTATTTTTAGTCTTCATTTTGTGATAAATTATAGTATACCTATAACTTAAAATGTTTTAATATCTTTTTTGTTTTTCAATTAATTTTTAAACATTTTTCAACTAATTTTTCATATTTCTTTTTTTTTATAAAATGAGAATTCTAAAGATATTTAAGAGCAAAAAAAAAAAAAAAATAAGGTTTGTGTATAAGGGACTATTCTTATATATAGGATTTTCTTATATTTGTTATTATTATTATTATTAATATTTTTATTATTATATTATTTTCTTTTTATTGAGATCGATATTTTATTTATTAAATATTAAAAAAATGTATCTATAAATTTATCAAAAATGTAGTAATGACATGTAAAAAAAAAAAAAAAAAAAACAAAAAAAAAAAATACTAAATTTATTTAAGTGAAAATTTTATATAAATCTGTATATATAAATTACTTTTTGATATTGTACACACATTTTTATTTCATATATATATATATATTATATTATATATTATTTTTCTTTTTAATAAGTGTACCTATATATTTTATTTTGTACATGCATATATATATACATATATTAAATATACATATACGTATCGAGAGGATGATTTTTCGTTTATAATTTTCATTTGAAAATAATAATAATAAAACAAAAAAAAAAAGATCACTTTTCTATTTATTTTTAACGTTTTTAAGATTTTCCCATTTATTTTTCAAATATGTATGTATGTAACATTTTATATGAAATTTCAAATTTTAATTTGGGGGAAAAAAAAAAAAAAAAAGAAAATGTTTTTCATTTAAGTAAATTGAAAAGTTTAAATTTGCACAATTAAAGGAAAATCAAAAAACAAAACAAAAAAAAATTGAAAACTTTGAATTTGTTTAATTTTATTTGATATAAATGTATAATTCAAATATTTTGTTTGTTAGTTTTTTGTTTTTTTTTTTTTTTCTCAAAGTTTAATATTTGAGTATTTTCATTAGTATTTTTTGTATATGGTTTTCTAAAGTTAAACATATTAAATATGTAAAGTTTCTATTACTATTAGCTTTTATTGTTTTTTTTTTTTTTTTTTTGAAATAAAGAAATTAATTAAAAGTTATTATATATATATTGTATAAATATATATATATATATATATATATATTATAATAATGTATATATACTAGTAAATATTCTATTTTCCCTATTCACTTTTTAAATATTAACAAAATAGAAATATACAGAAAATTTTCATCCAAATGACAAAGAAAATATTCTTCACGGATTTTTTTTTTTTCATTTTTTTTTTTTTTTTTTTTTTTAACTTATACTATGTAACATTGAGAATTTAATTGTTTTATGTATACACACAATATAAAAATTAAATGCTTATATATTTAATTCAATATATATATGTAAAATTACACATATATCTATATATGTAAAAAAAAAAGATTTATATTTATTCAGAATTAAATATAGAAGGTATAGATAGAGAAGTAATAAGTGAAAAAAAAATACAAATATAAAAAAAAAACAATTCAATTCAATAAATTGAAAGTAAAATTTTATTTAATTTTAAAATAAGAAAAAAAAAGAAAATTTTTGTTGGAAGTTTTCTTTTTTTTTTAAATTAAAATATTTTACTTTGTTTATTATTAATAAAACTAATTACTTAAATATATTCTATTTTTTTATCTATAGTTTGTATGATGTACAATAAAAACAATAAAAACTAAACTTACATAAAAATCTACTATAGATTTTAATTTATTTATGTACAATATAGTAAAAAACCTAATCTAAAAACACCTTTAATTTAGTTTGTTTTTTTTTTTTTTTTTGCACAATTAAAATAAAAATTACAAAAAAAAAAAAGACAAAACCAAAAAATGATTATATAGTTATAAACAAAATAAAAGTATGAAGGGCGGTTGATATAAGAGTGTAAGGAATTTTTAATCAATTGTTCACAATAAAAATAAAAAAAAAAATATATATATATCTATATGTTCAAAAAAAAAATAGCTGTAACAAATAGTAATAATATAAAATTATAATAATAATGGTGATAAATTATTAAAAAAGTGTTAAAAAAAAAACAAAATAAATATATAAAAATATATATATAAAAGAACATAATTTTAAAATGATATATATATGTATATACAATAATATTTAAAAAAAAAAGCTTATAGTGTTGTTTAAAAATACAAAATATTTTAAAAATTAGTTAATAAACAAAAACATATATTATTAAAAAATATTTTAAAAATTAATTAAGTAAAATATGAAAAAATAAAACAAAAAAAAAAAAAACGTTCAATATTAAATAAGTATATAATACAATATATATATTAATAAAGTAATATATATTACAATTAATACCAATAATTTATAACTATACCTATGTATATGTAAATATAAAATTATTGCATAGTTTCGCATACATATATATATATATATATATATATTATTGTTATACTATTTAAAAGTGAAAAATGCATATTTTAAAGCTAGTTTTTGTGTCTTATGCGATAATGTGCGCTTAGTTAAGATTAAAAAAAAAAGAAAAAAGAAACTTCTAGCAACATATAAAAAAAAAATATGATTATTAACATTTTTAGAAACGTTTAATTTTAAATGTAAAACAAGAACAATATATAATATTAAAAATAATATTAAAAACAAACAAAAAAAAATTCGTACAATTTGTGAAAAGACCAACAATAATATAATAATTTTACTGCGATACAGAAACAATAAGTATTATAACAAAAAATTAAATTATACCTAAATAAATGGTCCAAACAACCACCGATATAAATTCTATCTATCACTTCTTATTTTCACTTTTCATTAAATCGGTAATATTATAGAATTATCAAAAAAAAAAAAAAAAGGATTATCTACCTATCATCTATACCAACATATACTTACTTATTGTATAAATTAAAATAATTCTATAAAAAAAAAAAAAAAAAAAAATATATATATAATTTTTTTTAAAAAGATACATACACAAAGTTTCTGTTGTTTTTTTTTTGGTTTCTTTGTTTTTTGTATAAAAACAAATACAATATATTTTTTTTTTGTTATTTTTTTTTTTTTTTAAACAACTTTAATTTTTATATAGAAAATTTTTTAAATTTAATTTAAAATCAAATAAATTAATTAATTATATTAATAAGATCAAAAAACATATTAAACATTCTATTTAAATTAATTAATAATAAATTAATAATAAATATAAAAGTATTCAATTATAAAACATGAAAAGCTTTTTTTTTTTTGCATAATATATATAATAATAAATTAAATAATTAAATAATAATGCATGTGAACTCAAAATAAAAGTAAAAAACAAAAAAAATTCAAAACCATAAAATTTAATTTCAAAAAAATTAATTAATAATTAAAAATGAAATATTATGATTACAAAATTGTTATTAAATTAAGTTAAAATATTAAAGAAAAAACATCAAAGAAAAATAATTAAAAAAACCAAAAAAAAAAAAAAAAAAATTTATATAAATTAATATAAATATAAAATTTTATATTGGAAAAATGTATTCATCTAATAAAACATCACATTATATTTCTATTTATAATCATCAAATCCTTACAAAATCATGAAAATAAATGATATATCTACCTTCATATATATTTATATTTCATTAGTAAATTTAGATAATTTTCAAAGAATTTAATTGAAATGACTAAAATAATTTTAAATACTAAAAAGAAAAAATAAAAACCAAGGTTTATTTATAATAAAGAAAAAAAAGGAAAATTATTAATAATTAAACTAATAAAAAAAAATTTTTATTTTTAATATAATAACAATAAATAATACTATATATAAATAAAAAAGATTTTATTAATAATCAATTAATTTATATTATATTAATAAAAAAAAAAAAAAATTAATATAAAATAACATCTTAAAATTGCATTCATTCTGATATTAATTTTTCACATATTATATATCACATATATATTTATATATATATCAAATTAATATGTATGTAATTTTCTTCACACATTTGACATTTAATGCGATAGCTTTCATTTAATTTCAACAAAAAAAAAAAAATATTAATATAATACGTATATAATTTATACAGTTATATGTCTTATTCACATATATATAATATACATTTTTAAGTTGCACCTATTTGCACCTCTAAATTTTACTTTAATAAAAATTTGTTTCATTTTTTTGTTTTTTTTTTTTTTGTATTATTAATTAACAAAAAACAAATAAATTATATTTAATTAATTTTCAATAATTAAAAAATAAAAAAAAAAATTTAAAAAAACAAAATTATTATTATAATTTAAATTATGTGTAAAATAAAATATAAACAATTTAATCAAAATATAATTTAAAAAAAAATGTTTTTTCAAACAAATTTATAAAATTATTGTGAAATTTTTAATAAGTTTCAATAAATTTTCATTTTATATTAAAAAAAAAAAACAAAAAAACAAAAACGAAAATAAATAAAAAATGATTATAAATATTATTAAAATTATAAAATTAAAAAACATTTTAATTTTAATGTTAACTAAAGAAATATTTTAACTTTAAGTAAAATAAAAAAAAAAAAAAAAAAATCAAAAAATATGGAAATAATATTCCATAAAATCATAATTATACAGCTAAAAAATGGAACATAACCTAAATATTAAAATGGTAAATTTAAATTTTAATCAAATTTCATAAATTATTAAATTGTATACTAAAAACAATACAAACTATTTAAAGTATATATATATATATATTTTGCGGATATAGCGCAGTTGTCCTAAACTCATATTGCAAACATCACATTGAAAAAATTCACTTGGCAAAAAACTCGTTTCGCAAAAATGCATTTATTAAAAAGGGTAGATGTCAAATTTTTATTTTGTAAAACATCCGTTTGACAAATATTCAAATAACATCAAATAACATAAGTATATATGTATATATGGGGGATATTAAGTATACATATTTTGTAAAGGGGGTAAAACTTTAATTTTGTAACTAATTCTAAAATTCCTCCTAATTCAAAATCTTGCATATACCTACATATTAATACATATTCTGAGAAAAAAGGGGGAAACCCGAATTTTGAAGTTAACTAAAATCTCTTCTAATTAGTTTTGTAACTCCCGCTGAACAAATAATTGAAACCCCTGATTTTGAAATCTTTCCTAATTATTTTATAAAATATACGTATTTCAACAACAAAGCATTTAAAATAGTGGCTAAACTCTTGCTAAAAAATTAATTAAAATCCTGATTTTATAACTAAATATGAAATTCCTCCTAATTCAAAATCAAACCTCTACATATATATACATATATTCTTGAAAAAGCTATTCTTTATAAATACTCTTGAAAATTTGTCCCCTTTTACAGGGGAAATCTATAATCCTAATTTTATAAACAACTCTAAAATCACTCGTAATTCAGAATCTCGCATAAACATTATACATAGATAAATATTTCGTAAAAGGGAAACACATTAATTTTACTATATACAAAGTCTTTGTTAAAAAGAAATTTTTTTTAAGTTTTTTTTTGAAAAATGAATATTTGCAAATTGCATTGTGAGTTTTTCATAAGTGGACTTAGAAGAAATATATGTTTGTTTATCTGAGTTTTGACAAGTGTTGCGCCTCCATATTTTGTTATATGTGTATATTGTGTTATACACATATAAAATAAAAATTAAATTTAATTACATTATTTAACAAAATACGTATGTATATATACTTTAAAAAGTTAAAAACAAGTTTTTTTTTTTTTTTTTAAATTATTATCTATGCCTGGCAATACCAACATAAATCATTTTGTAATTAGATCATCTCGTTCATTCATGACACGTCATTTAACATTAAAACATTTATTATTGCATAATTTGTTACTATGATTATGTAAAATTCTTAACTTTCATTACTATTACACCATAATCTTTTACCATTTCATTACCAGCATTACCTATTCATTGATATTTTAAATAAAAATTAAAAAAAATGTAATTTTTAAACACATATTATATTAATATTATACTATTATAAAAAGATGGGTTTTTTTTAAAAAATTTTATGGTTGTTTTGTTATATTGATAGGATTGAAAATGAAACAGTTTTTTTATTAATTTTTCATTGTCTTGTTTTGTCTCTAGTCTGGTGGATCTAATGTCAAGTAAAACTAAAATTTTATTGGTTAATGGTTAATTTCGCAATTTTTGTACAAAAATTTGCATCATTTATTAATATTCCTGCGACCCATTGACACGACAGATACTCTGATGAAGTTAAAGTATCAAAGTCAAGTCAAACAAAGTTAAAAAAAACTTTATTTCATTTTAAAACTTCACTAAATAAAAAATTTTGGAAATTTGATGCTCCTATATTCCTATATTATTTGAAAATCTTTTAGATTTTTGGTTAGATTTAATAGTAGAGAAATATATATTAGATATAGATACTCTTTACGTTCTATTTTGACAGAAATTTCAAATACAAAAAATAATAAAATTTTCATTCAATATAATTTTTTAATAGTATGTTAAGAAAAAGGAAAAGTATTTTAAAGCAAGTATTTATTATTTCAAACAAAATTTTTGGATATTTTTCAGTAACATTTAAATATTTTATATTAATAATAAATAAAATTAAATAATAAGTAATAATAAATTAAAATATATCAGAATCATAAAAATAATAAACTCTGTTAAAAAAGATTGACTCTTTAATTTAAAATATTCGTATAAAAATCATTTCGACAAAAGTCAGTCAAAATTTTTAAATTATGAAATTCTGAGATTTCAGAGGTAGAAACTTTTCTATAACAAAAATAAAATACCTGATATTTTTGATTCGTTATATAGAGATCTTATTAAAACATTATTATAATGTTTTCATTGAAAGTTAAAGTTTAGAAAGTTATTTTACGCTATATTTAATTTAACACTTTGAGTCCTATACGTATATCACTTGGATGAAGGATGAACCTTGAATGAATGTACTCAAAAACCTAAATCAATTTAATGTAATTTTTTCTTAACTTTAAAATCACCTTTCACCGGTGATATATTGTCATTAAAAAACACGGAATTCGAAACATTTCAGTGATGCGTGGGATTTAACGTGTTATTGAAGACCACTCTTACTCTATATTTATGTTAGTTCATTTTAATTATGTTACCCAACATAAGTATAGAATTCTGTAAGTAACTTATATACATTCATAAAATCATATATAAACTGTTCGCCGACTAAAATAAAATCGTTGTGTTGCTTCAAACTATAAAAGTATGTACTTAATCATTTTTGAGAATTATTAATATTACAATCACTTATTCTTAAAAAGTATATTAATAATAGGTAATTTAAAAAAAGGTGAATAAGTTAATTATAAGCATATTTAGTAGTTCTAGATTGTAAACAATCTGTTATACGCAAACATCAATATCGCTCGATATAATTTTAACAGACATTTTCATTTTTCTACGATTTTTTTTTTTTTTTGAGTTTTCGATCAAGTTGTACACTTTTATTTTAATATCTTTTTATAATTTTTTTAAGTTAATACTATTTTGACTTGTTATAAATAATTTGTTCTATCGAGTTGCCCAGATAATTTCCTATCACTCACATGTATATAAAACTTTTCTCTCAGGCAATAGAATAAAATTTTTTTTAAAGTAATACCCTGATAAATTATGTACAGTATCATATGCAGGCACTATATAAAAAAAAAAAAATTTCAATTTTATCCTTTCATTTGAAAATAACTTTTATTCTTCACCATGTAAATGTTCTGTTTGGAAAAGTTTCAAATATACAATTAGTTTTTCTCTATCGTATATGATATTGTACAGCTGTATATCGTATATATATGATTTAATATTTTAAGTCTTGCTACAATCTATATTTTCTTTTCTTACAATATTATATTTGTGGAATATACAATCTATATTCTCTTTTTCTAAAGACGTTTTAAATTTCTTAAAAAAGAAAAAGTTTATAACTGAATAATGTAGAAATGTAGAAAACTATGAACAAAGTATATATGTATATAGTATGAACTGAATATGATTTTAATGTTATATATTAAGTATAATTTGTCAAATAAACTTGCTTTCATGCTAATAATGCTAATAAATATGTAATTTTGATAATGAAATTGATGAATTTTATATACAATTTTAATTCAGAAGGCAAAGAATAATTTCTATACTGTATAGTAGGTCTATGAAAATGAGGAGAAGAAGAAAATCGAATATGGAAAATTTCAAAATTTACTAACATTTTTTTTTTTTTTTGTACGTTTTCTATTAAAACCATTGATTCATAAGTTTTTACATTTTTATTAAACATTTATTAAAAATTTTAACTCAATTTATTTAATATAAAAGTTAACATATAATAAATAAAAATAAAAATAAAGAAATGTTAAAAAAGTTAAGAATTTTATTAATAGAAATATTTAATTCAAATGTAACAAATATGATTTTACATCATGTTAAATATTATATGTATTTATTTTATTATTACAATAGAACTGGATTTAGTCTTCAAATTTCATATACTCGAAAATTCTATTAAAAAAAAATTTATTTTTTTTCTTTTACCTTTCGTTTTTGACTTTTACTTTATTGAATGCATCATATTTTTTTTTTTTTAAGTTTCTTTCCTTGTTTTAAAGGTAAAAAAAAAACTATTCTTCCACTGAACAGAAAAAAAAAACATATATAAAAACAAAAAAAAGTTAACAATAAATATTATTCTTTTTTTAGTGCCTTTATTCCTTAATCTTTGACATCTTCAAGAAAGTTGTTCTTCTTAAGTTTTTGTCATTTTTATAATCCAAGGATATGGTGGTAAAATTTTATGCATATAACTTCTGTATATATTTATATATATATATATATATATATATATATATATATATCAATAACTACATTGTGTAAGTTTTCATGTTTTTGTGGTAAAACATAATGGAAAACTTCCATTTTTTTGAGTACAAAAACAAAACAAAACATTTCATTTTATTTTGGTATCTTTTTTAGGTACTACAAATGTTATTTAAAGGCCGGGATCAGAACACTTTTTATATTGTCCTCAAATCTTCTTGTTTATAAGGGATTGTTTATAAAAAAAAAAAAAGAAAGAAGAAAAAATACATACAACAAACATACAAAACAGATAACATTTTTTTTATATTTAATATGTACACCAACTAGGATATAAAGTACTAAAAAAAAGGAAAAGTAAAAAGTTAAGTAACCACTACAAAAAAAAAAAAAACAAAAAAAAACTTAATTTTTGTTCTTTAGATTGTAGGAACAATCCCTGAAATCTTTTATTAAGTTATATTTTTTATATTATTGTTAATTTTCTTTGCCATTTTTGAAGAGATTCTTTTATAAAAACTAAGAACATGTTTGTAGGTTTGTTGAATAAAGGGGAAAAAGAACGGGTCACTTAAATCAAAATAATTTCTTCATTAGAATTTTAATATTAATTAAATTTCATATGATATTTAGTTATTTTAAAATGGTAAGTTATTTGTAAAAAAAAATTTCAATTTTATCCTTTCATTTGAAAATAATTTTTATTCTTCACCATGTAAATGTTCTGTTTGAAAAAGTTTCAAATATACAATTAGTTTTTCTCTATCGTATATAATATTGTACAGCTGTATATCGTATATATATGATTTAATATTTTAAGTCTTGCTACAATCTATATTTTCTTTTCTTACTTACAATCTTATATTTTCTTTTCTTTTCTTTTCTATATTTTTCTTTTCTTTATATTTGTTCACTAACTTCTCATTTTAGCTAGTTAAATTTTAAAAATTTTACTCTAGTCTAACCTAATAAGTCATTAATTACTAGACTCTTTGTCCGTAGTTTTACTTTAAACGTAGAACAATCTATTTGAGAAGCGTGGGCGTTTAATTATTTTAGATTTATGTCACGATATTTTAGATTTATGTCTGACCGAAGAAGTTTTGAAAATGCAGAGATCACCTACTTCTTGAAAAAAGAAACTATATATACACTAGGATATTTTCGCTTTTTTTTTAGCATTGAGATAGGTGCAAAGAAAGTGTTAGTAAGATTTCCACGCTTTCTAAAGCATCAATTCATCTGCAAAATCCACAGATGAGATCTACATGCATTCCCAATTTTCTAGCATGTTTATATTTATTAGGCAATAATGGCACATAATTCAATATTATTAAATCATGTGCTACTAAGACCATTATAGGTTGAATACTTGAATTATATTATTAACTTATCTGTAATAGGTATTATTTTTTTTTGATTATATTTATATATGTATATATATGTCATACATGTATATATTTGCACTATATTTGGGTAGCAACCAAAATTTGTTAAGAAAAACTATACTTTTTCAACTAATTTCCCATAAAATTAAAAATAATTGCTACCTGTGGAAAAAAGGTACCTGTAAGAAAAACTACTTTTTCAGTAATTTTCCATTCAATTAAAAACATTTACTACCGTACTCAGATTTGAACCCGCGCTTCCTAATTTATAATTCACATGCTTAATCACTAGGCTACCGAGGTTCCTAATTTAAAATATTTATTTATTTATTTAATCTAATATTAATACAATAAATTGTAATAGCATCAGTAAGACCCTCGGCTTCAAAGGCCATTTTGGGCCTGGCTATTAAATTTTTAATACATTACATTTAAAATATTTATTAATTACTTTATTTATATTAATATTACATACATAAATGTAATGCAATATTATTGAACCATCGGCTACTAAGGCCATTATAGGTTTTTATACTATTATATAAATTATATACTAATATTATTTATTTTGTTTATATTATATACTCTATATTTACATTATATTTGGTCGTAAGGCGGATATGTAAAGAAAAAAACACTTACGACCTGTGCAGGGATCGAACCCACACTCCTTCTGTTAATACACCACACGCCTATTCACTAGGCCAACGAAGCCCCACATTTAATTTATTTATTTATTTATATTAATATTACATACATAAATGTAATGCAATATTATTGAACCATCGGCTACTAAAGGCCATTATAGGTTTTTATACTATTATTAAATTATATACTAATATTATTTATTTTGTTTATATTATATACTATATATTTACATTATATTTGGTCGTAAGGGGGGTATATAAAGAAAAAAAACACTTACGACCTGTGCAGGGATCGAACCCACACTCCTTCGGTTAATACGCCACACGCCTACCCACTAGGCTACCGAAGCCCCCACATTTAAAATAAAACTAGAAATAAAATCAATTTAAACAAATTTTATTGCATACTTTTAGGTCAACGTTGATACAGTATTTGCTATAAATTTCAAACAAACTTTCATTAATTTTATTAAAATATATGAAACATATTGTAGTGATTTTATTTGTTGACTAAAAATAATCGAAGTACTTTTAAATAAATAATATTTAAAAATAATTCATTTCTTAAATTTTAACAAAATCACAAAACAATAGAGAATTAATGTAAAATATTAAAGGAATTTTTCGGAAAATATAATTTTCTTTTTAATTAATACTTTTGAACACTATTTATATGCACATATTTATTTAACATTTACATAATTACCATTGTTTTTAATATAAATGCAGCTTTTCTGAATCTAGAAAATATAAATTTCATTTATATAAAAGATGTTTTTTTTTTTTAATTGAATTAACAGACTCATTAAGATTTATTTTTGATTTTAAATTATTCTGATATGTTGATACAAATTTTAAACAATTAAATCTTTGAATATCTTAATTATAAATGAATGATTATAATAAAAAAGGTGGTAATTATATTTTTTGTTTTGAAAACTTATTTGATTACCTAAGTAATCTGTTAGAATCAAAAAGATGAAAGTTTTCTAAAAAAAATTCATTTGTAACTAAAAGTAACATGTTAAAGTGTACATCGTTTAAAACCTTATATGATAGAAAAATTCCAATTAAAATCAAAAAACAAAGAATAAGATTTTAATCAAATTTGTTTAATATTGATTTGTAATTAAAGTATTGAAAAATTTTAAAAATAAAAATATAAATTAATATACCTTAAATAAATATCCGATTATAATAAAATTTTTTTTCTAAAGACTTTTTTTGTACCGTCGGTATACAATAATTTTTTTAATAATTAATCTCAAATAAACATGACTATGGCCGTTTTTGAACCTACTGCATTTGCACTTGACACTATGAGTTCACCCTTGTTCTTTTCAAAAAATACTCCATTATTGTATCATTTTTCACACTTATTTTTTATTCGGAATTTTCTTTCTTTAGAAATTTATGATGGTTAATAAAATTTTAGGGAAAGAAATCATATACATATGTATTGTAAATTTTAATAACATATTAATGTCAAATTTATTTTGACAACAGCATTTTATTTCAGCTTTATTTAAGAACATTTAGAATGATTATGGCAAAATTATATAAATATTATTTACATATGTATGTAATAATATATGATTTGTCATTTCATGTTAAAGCAAACAATGTGTGTTTTTCTTTTTTAGTTCAGATCAGAGCCAGTATGTTTCTTTTTTCATTCTGAACGATCAGAGTTTATCTTTTGTGTTTCTTTATTCATTCAGAGTGCCCTCAGAGTATGATCTAAATGTTCGATTTTCATTTACAGATATGATATCGTAGAGCATTTGAATTTAAATGTCAAAAATTTTATTTTTTTATATGATTTGACACTTTTGACAGGTTAAAACTCTACTGTATTTCAAAATTATTTCGGAGCGTTTAGAGATAAAATATTTTTAATCTGTTCAGAACGTACTATGTACTCGATATCTGTTCAGAGCATAAATCTGAACTAAAAAAGAAAATCACCCAAAATTAGAAATACAATAATATAGATATTTATTTTATTACCTTTTTTAAATTTTTCTATTCTATATATACTTAGTGGTATACTATGGTATTTCATTTTACTACGATTTAATACATTGATGATGTTATATTTTTTAAAAATACCTTTTCTGAATCCTAAAATTTAAAAAGTTATAATAAATTTTCTTTCTTGATTTTTGAATTCTAGTTTGGCATTCGGCAAAAGCTGTCATCAAATAAAATACTTTATTGTTTACTATTATTTTGTTTATTATTTTAATTAAAATTTCTTTTTCGTTGAGTATTCATTTTGAATTTTATTTTATTAATTTTTACTTTTTAAAGAACTTACTTTTTAATTATTTGAAGAATAGTTTTATCTCAAATTTTTTCATTTTTATGTCTCTACTTAAATTTATACAAATAAATTTAAAAATGAAAAACTATAAATATTTTAAACAACATTTATTTTTGTTTATTTTACTTTATTTTATTTTATGAATGGATTTTGATATTTTTTTTTATATCAATATAAGCATTTTACATTATTTAAGACTAAAATATATCCTTTAAAAAAAAATTTTTTTTTTTTTAAATATTAACTAAAAAAAAAGACGATTAATTTAACTTTAAAAAACAAAAAGAGAAAGATAAAATTTAACAAAATTTTAAATAATTTTTAACGAAACAAAAAAGAGAATACAAACATTAAACATTTTCGTTAAGTTAACATTTTTGATTACAATTGAGAGAATTTATAATTAAATTAATATAACTAATTACCATACCATGATTTTTAATTAAAATGTCTTTATAGAGTCCGACTTATAGTTTCCCAAATAAAATTGATTGTTTATTATCCGGTTCATTATTTGGATTTTTCAATTACGATACTCGCATAAATGTCTAAATTGCGGCTTGTCCTTCAATATTTTTTACTAATTTTAAATTCTATGTGGTTATATTGAAAAACTCTTTTTTCAAGGCATCCTGTGCAACATCTGATTTTGATAGCCTGTTATACTTTATATGTGATGTTCTTTAAAGCGTTTTTTTTCCATTAGGTCGGTTTGTGTTGTCTATATATAAAGCATGACAATTTCCAAAACAAATTTGATATATACCAGATTTTTGAAGTTTTGGTATTTATTCTATCTTTTGTGGTACTAAGAAAACTAACTACCTATATTGTTTTTGTTTCTTCTTTTCTAAAATCAATAAATCCTTTAGGGCGAATATCTAGTGCAGTTGACATTACACTAAAAATTTCACAAATAAGTCTAGTGATCTGGTGCTGGCCATATTGGCCATTTGATATGGCCATTTTGATAAATGATCTAGTGCGATCATTTAATTTAATGCGATATATTCGAAATCACTAATAATTTTTCGTATTTTTTTAGAATTAATTAAATGCAATTAGATAGTATTTAGTATGAAGTATTATATTTTCGAAAACGAAGACTAGCTTTAAGACTTCCCTTCCAAAAAGATAAGTTCCCTTTACAAATTTTTGATTTCAGACTCTGTTCCAGGGTTATTTTAGGTTTGTTTTTTCATCAAATAATGTTTTTTTTCTTTTTCAGTATAAAAATATTAAAAATTTTTGAAAGGATTTGTCCAAATTTTTCAGAGATAAAAGAAATACATATAATTTTAATTATTTGTATAATTCAAATTATTCTTTTATAAATGTTATGGTATTACCTATAATATATTTTAATTTGATTTGGCCATTTTTTTATAATACAATAATAAACTAAGTTTTAAAAAGGATAATTCATTTTTAACACGTAATAAAATTAACTTGCACATTTTGAAAATTTATTCTATGCTACAGACAGACAACATTTTTTGGTACATAGTATAACTTAATTACATAAATTTTTATAATTAGTATAAAATGAATCAAAAAAAAAAAAAAAATTAGCAATTAAAACTTTATAAATTTAAGTTTTTTTTTAACAATAAAATATAAAAATTTGTATAATATATATAACAATTATTTTTAAAAACCAAAAATTCATTTTATTAAAACTTTAAATTAATTTCCTTTTTTTTATATATATATATATATTTTTTTTTATTCATTTCTAGAATATGATTGTACATTAATACGGAATTTATTAAAAAAAAAAAAATAATAGTACATGGAAAATATAATGATATAGCGTTTGCTAAACCGAAATTTTCTCTAGAAAAATTCGTTAACTACAAAGCAAAGAAAAACTAACAAATATAATTACAAGAAAAAAACAACATAAATTTATTAAAATCAAAATAAAATAATAATAAAAAAAAAAAAAAAATTTAATTGACCAACAGAATATCAAAAATAAAAACCAATACCAAAACAACGGAATCCTTAAAAAAGAAAAATAAATTTAAAATAAACACAAAAAAAAAAAAAAACCTTTCATTATTTCTGACCTGCATTCCCAGAAAATAAATAAATAAAAAAAAAAAAAAACTTTTTTTCTTTTGAAAAATTTTTAACTTTTATATCGCTATTAAAAAATTACAAAATAACCAAACAAAAAAAAAGAATAAAGAAAAAATATAAGAAAATATGAATCTGCAAAAATTTATTTTTTGAATTCAGGTGAAAAAATACACAATAAAAGAAAAAAAAAAAGTAAGTAAAAACATAAAAAAAAAAAATTAATATTATAACACAAGTATATAGTGAAGAAGTCCAAACGTCAAAGTTATTTTTTTTTTTTTTAAATTACCAACAGGAGAAAAATTGAATGAAAATTATTTTAATTTTTTTTTAGTTTTTTTTTTTCGTTTTGTTTTTGTATTTAAATAAAGATAATAAAAAAATATCCTGTAATAAAAATTTGATAAAATAAAAAAGAAATTTTTAATACAATAATTTTCTAAAAAGGTAAAAAAGATTGCATATCTATATATATATATTATTTATATTTTGCGTATATTAAATGTTTAAATTTTTTTTTTTTTTTTAGAATAATCCTGCAAGCTCATAAAAATATATGCAAAAAAAAATATTTTTTTGTTTTTTTTCGTTTTTTTGGTCATAATTTTCTTTTTATTTGATTTTGAAGATAAGAGCGAACATAAAAAACTGAATTTCACTTTCATTTTCTTGCAAATGAGTGAATAAATAAAATGAAAAACAAACAAAAAGAAAATTGACTTATTATTTGTTCACAAATGAAAAAAATTTAAAATTATTCAATCTATTTTACAATATATAAATTTTTAAATCTAAAAAAAAAAAAACAGAAAAAATAAAAATTTGGACTTTTTCCAAATAATACATTACGTATAAACATATTATATATAAACCTATATATTATATAAATGCATGTACAATCTAAATATATAAATAAAATGCATAATATATACTAATGGTAAAAAATTTTTTTTTTCCTTTTATAATATTTGCAGCAACAAAAAACTTTGAAGAAAAAAGGAATAAAACAAAAAAGCAAACAAAACAAAAAGAAAAAAAACAATTTAATAAGAGAATAAATATTTAAAGGGAAAAAGAAACAGTGCCAAATATAACAAAGTAAAAAAATAAATACATATTACAAAGAAAACACCAAAAATATAAGATTAAATAAAAACCAAAAAAAAAAAAAAAAAAAAAACCATTAAACTTTTTTCATAAACTAGAAAAAAATCTCAACTTTTTATTAAAAAAAAAATTAAACAAAAAAAGTGGTTTGAACATCGCAACAAACATCGATTACAACAACAACAACAACAACAACAGAAAAAAAAACCAACAATATCTGTTAATAACCAAAAAAAAATAATTCTTTGATAAAAAGATCAAAAAGAATATTACAAGGGTCGTGCAACAATAAAAAAAAAAAAAAAAAAAAGGAAACAATATAACAAGATAACGGTGTCTATATATAGTTAAAAATTTGTATCAACTAACATTACAAACTCTTAAATTTTAATTTTATTGTTAAGTATATGTAGCAACAAATTTTTATATTTTATTTGTCATATTTTGTTTTTCTTAAATCTAAATGTATCTATGTAATATAAATATAATATATATTATACATATATATAAAATGAAAATGAATATAACGGTTTTATAACGGAAAACATCTAAAAATATTTAGAAACGAAAAAAAAAAACAAAACAAAAAAAAAAAAATTACCTGTGAAATTTAACAAAAAAGCCACAAAATTGCATTTGTGGCTACCACCAAATGACTTGATATTCAGCTAACAGAAAATTAAATAGTGTATTAAAAGAAAATATAAGATCATACAAAAGAAGAATAGAAGAAAAACAGCAAAACTAACAAAAAAAAAAAAAAAATATAAAGGATAAAGATAAAGAATAAAACAAAAAACAAAAATTCTTTAAAAGTCCTTAAATTTCATATATCACAGGGGAACAATTTATGTTACTGATTTTTACAATTTTTTTTTTTTTTACGGTATTTATAAAGTTTTGGAAATTTTTTTTTATAGTTTTGTTTTTTTTTTTAATTTTTTTTCTCCAATTTTAACATTTCATGTAAATATTGCGCAAAGTGTATTTTATAAATTTTGCTTTGGTTGTGATAAATATAATATTATTTATAATAAATTAACAAACTTAGGTATATCTATATAGATTACATATGTATCTTAAGTATTTATTAATAATTATATAGTGAAAGTGTTTTTTGGATGTTAAGGTGATTTTATCAAAATTAGTTTAAAGTTTTTTTTTAATTTTTGATTTTATAAAAATAAAAAAAAAAACGAAAAACGAAAAAAGAACTTTAAAATAATATAATTAAAAGAAAAACAAAAAAATATTTAAAATATAGGAAAAATTAAATAAAAAAAGATTTTAAATACAAAAAAAAAAAAAAAAAATTAACGAAATAAAACAAGAACGAAACTACTATAGGAGGCGATTCTTAACGCCTCAGATATTAAGAGGACATGGGCACTTATTTGCTCAAATTATTTCTTATATTTCTTATTGGAATCAAAGGTAAGTAAATTTTTAAATATTTTATATTATATTTAAATATTATATTATATAAAATTCATATAATATTATATAAATAAATAAGTTTGTCAGTGTTTGTTTAAATTTTTTACTGCAGTGCATTCTTAAAATAAACATATAATTATGAAATAAAAATTATTATTTTTATGAATTTTCAACTCATTCTAAATTAGCTTACAATTTTAATCCAATGCCTGGATTCTTTAAAGATCAAGAAGAAAAAATTCAAATAAATTTAAATTCTATACACATACACAGAGTGTTTTTATGTTAAAATTTTAAATTAATTTAATTAAATTTGATTTTTTAAATTGACTTTTAAAGTAATTTTCAAATACAATCCGACTTATGACAACCAATTATTGTAAATACATATATACATAATGATATATTATTTAATATTAATATATAATATAGAAAATCCAACCTCTCATAAAAAGGAGTTGATAAGCAAAATATAGAAAAAAAATGTTGATCCATTTAAAATTACACCTATATAGTTTCTAGCTTTAATTGTATTAGAATATAAGGATGTTTAAAATTTATATAAAAAACGAGGAAGAGTGCAGTAGAGTAGACTGTGTCAACTCTGGGATACCCGTATGAACGTAATATATCCTGTTTCTATAAAACTTGATCATCTGTTAAAAACATTCAGATGTTTTAGTAGCGAACTACAGAGATATATTTATGTAAATTGTGGAGTTGTATGATAGCTACCCGAATCTATTGCGCCTAGTTTCATTAAGTTCCAAGAAATGCAAAAAGCCTGAACCGGCTGCTTTAGACCATTCAAATTTTATAAAAGTTTTTGGCATGCAACTCGACACTTTTTCACTAAATTTCAGATAGCTAGCTTCAATAGACACTGAGTTATTTTCATTTAAAAAGAGAAGTTGTATGGCAACTATCCGAACCTGTCATATCATCACAACCAAATTTTACAGAAGTTGTTGCCATAAAACTCGATCATCATTTGCAAAATTTCAGATACCTAGATTGAATAGACACTGGGTTATTTCCATTTAAAGAAAGAAGTTGTATGGCAGCTACTCGAACCCGGCGGCCGAAAATGCTGGAGCTAAATAGCAAAACTAACAATTTTGTAAAAGTGACGTAAAAAAAATTTCAGCCTCCTAACTCCTTTATTTTTTGAGTTATCGTGCGGACGGACACTGAGTTATTTTCATTTAAAAAGAGAAGTTGTATGGCAGCTATCCGAACCCGTCGTACCACCACAACCAAATTTTGCAGAAGTTGTTGCCATAAAACTTGATCATCATTTGCAAAATTTCAGACGCCTAGCTTCATTAGGTTCCAAGAGGTGCAAGAAGCCTGAACCGGCTGCTCTAGACCAACCAAATTTTACAAAAGTTGTTGGCATGTAACTCGACACCTCTTTACTAAATTTCAGATTGTTAGCTTCAATAAACACCGAGTTATTCTCATTTAAACGGAGAAGTTGTATGGCAGCTACCCGAACCCGCCGCACCACCACAACCAAATTTTACAAAAGTTGTTGCCATAAAACTTGATCATCATTTGCAAAATTTCAGACGCCTAGCTTCATTAGGTTCCAAGAGGTGCAAGAAGCCTGAACCGGCTGCTCTAGACCAACCAAATTTTACAAAAGTTGTTGGCATGTAACTCGACACCTCTTTACTAAATTTCAGATTCCTAGCTTCAATAAACACTGAGTTATTCTCATTTAAACGGAGAAGTTGTATGGCAGCTACCCGAACCCGCTGTACCAGCACAACCAAATTTTACATAAGTTGTTGCCATAAAACTTGATCATCATTTGCAAAATTTCAGAAACCTAGCTTGAATAGATACTGAGTTATTTCTATATAAAGATAGAAGTTGTATGGCAGCTACTCGAACCCGCCGACCGAAAATGTTGGATTTAAATAGCAAAACTAACAATTTTGCAAAAGTGACGTAAAAAACATTTCAGCCTCCTAGCTCCTTTATTTTTTGAGTTATCGTGCGGACATGGCTTAATCGACTCAGAATTCGATTCTGAGCCGATCCATACCTTTTACACTATATCTAGCTCGACTCCTTTAAGGTGTCACAAACGTAATGGCAAATTTATTATACCCTTGAACATAGTTCATACGGGTATAAAAACTATTCTGTATTAATGTTGATTTACATATAGTTTAAGAAATTGTCTACGACATTTGACATTTTCAGATTAATTTAGAGATTTAAGTTATAGTTAAATTAATATAGACTTTTTTTTTTTCAATTTTTGGTATACGCTATAATAAAACCGTTCTTATAAAACATTTTTATAAAACAAACGTTCATTGCAGTAAAATAATCCATTATTCTATACTAAAAAATTGTAACCGTTTTGTAAACGAAACGAGTAAACTGACATAATTTGTTAAACAATTTTTAAAATTAACCACTAATTTATTTTATAAACAAATCTTTAAAATTGTAGCTGTAGAATTGTAGCCTAGACCCATTTTAAATACTTTAAATATATCTGTTTTTTAATTTTATTTTATTAGTTTTTAATAATAATTTACTTTACAACTTAATCAGTAACTGTCAACTGGATATCTTATTATTTCGCAAATTAAAGATGAAAAAACCTGAAAAAAAATTTATAATTCTAATTTATTGTTCTAATTTTTAATTCATTTTTAATAAATTTTTTGAAAATATTTAATTTATTATAGTTTCACTCAGTCCAATTGGTACTTTTGGTACACTGTTTAAGATAAAAATATATTTTTTTTAAACATGGATATAGGTTTCATTAAAAAATTAAATGTTGTGGCCCCACAAAGTTCAATAAAAAAAATGTCAAACGGCTGAACTATTTTTTTTACGCTTAATATAAAAATTACATACACAATTTTTTAATAATTTAGTAAGTAGGTACTTAAATTTACCGTTATTGCTCCAAATTGATTGATGATTAGATACCTATTTGGAAATGTGATCCTTCAAAAATCTTTAGTTTTATATACTGCTTTATTTTTTATTTAAGGTTTTTATTCTGATTACAATTACTATTGAATGTTATCTAAATTAAAAACCTGAGAAGTTTGAATAAAAACAGAAAAAAAAATATTTTAATGAATATATCTATATTTACTATAAGTAAGTTTCTATGTGATATAACTATTTCATAATTATAGATAAATAATTTTTAAGATTTTACTCAAGATGCAATTATTCCTATAAAATCGTTGAAGTATGATGTCATTTAAATCTTGTGTTACAATTTAATTATCCTTAATTATATTTATGTTACAATATCTTGTAAAGGACAAAAATAATTTTATTGAATATAGATAAATATCTTATATAAAATTTTCCTTTCAAATTTTCTTAGAATTTCATCTCAGCAAATTAGGTTGAATAACCAAGCGTAAAACCTAAATAATTGAAATTTATTTTAATTGCTACAAAAATTTGTTTGTTAATTTTACTGTGTATGACTGTCCTTTGGTCAAATTTGTGTTTATAATCAATGGAAAATTTTTAACAGTAAAATTTGTGATGATAAGTTGAATAGGTTTCATCAAAACATTGTGGAACAAATCTTTTTATGTAGCCCCACATATTACGAAGAGTTTGGAGTTGCAGACTTTTTGTATTATGTGGCGTTTTCAAATGTTTATATCTTAAATTCTGCTTTATATATTTTTTCAATCTAAAAACGTCAAACGACAGGAAACTTTTTAAGCTTTATAAATCAATATAAAAATTATAAATGGTATTGCTATTTGAGATTTAAATTTGCAGTAGGTAAAAACATAATTTTGCAAAATTTTTAGTTCCTACGTATTTTCGGAATACTTTTAGTGAGAACTGAGATTTTGAGAGTAGAAACTTATTGTAGTTTCTCCTGATTAAGAGCTATTAGGAGTCAAAAACTAAAAATTTCGCTATTTTTAGACAGATGTACCTCGAACATCTGTGCAAATTTATCCTAAATAAGACATAAATATTAAAGCTCCAATATTCTATTTTTACATATTATGTTAAACGGGTTTTCCTATAATTAAGTAGGATTTTATTAAATTAATTTTCCTTAAAATTGAAGAAAGTCTTTCTTGATATTTAATAATTTTTTCTTATACATATAAAGAATTCTAAAAAAAAATTATAAATTTTGATGTAAAAATAGTCCCAATTCGATAAGATTTTTTGTTATTTTTTTGAAAATGTACGTCTTTAAACACCTTTGGTTTTACATACTGTCTTGCTTAAATTATGTTAGTCAGTTCTTTTGCATAAACAATAGTTTTTCATGACAATAACATTATTATAATATATATAAAAAAAAAATAACCAGCCCTTGAACATGATTCAAGTCATACACAATCTACTGTTCACTTTTCACTTATTACTTGCTGATTATGGGCTTCTAAAACTTTCGAGTGTAAATTTTAAATTAAATTCAAATAAAACTAATAAAATTTTGCGTATATTATAGAATTTTCATATTAGGGCTAGTTATTTCTTTTTTATTCCAGATATTTGCATATTCCTATATAAATTAAATTATTAAGGACATCCGTTAGTTTTAATTTTTATTTAGAATCACTTAGAACATGCGCCATGCGAACACTTAGTCATTCGAACACTAATCTAATTTACAAAAAAAGAAAGTATTTGTATATGTGATTTATTTATATGACCTATAACAGTGTTTTTTCTTTTAACTGTATATATAAACTATCAATATAATTAGAAAAATCCTTGATAAATATATACAAGATCAGAATTTATAATCCATTATTCATTATTATAAAGACGTCATATTACTGTAATGACGTGAATCAATTAAATAGTTTATTGCATTTAAATGTGCAATCGACATTTTCATTGACATTACCATTTCCAAATCGTTACTCTAAAATATTATAATAATCCTTTATGCGATAAACGATAGCAGGGGTTCCAATTTTTTTTTTTATAAATTACTTTTTTGTGAAATCGTGGTGAAATGCTGTAATAAAAAAAAAAAAAAAGTCTGATGAAAAAAAACAAAAAAAAACTATGAACTATTTTCTTTCCATCATTTATGGATGGGTTACGAATCTATAGTTATAATATTGTTATAATTAATTATATAATACATCAGTAATTAAGGACTACAATGAAATTTTAAAATTTTTTAATAAAGATTTTTTTAATTCCATATACTTATTAAATTTTTTTAATTGGATTTGAAAGGATTTGTTTACGTTGTTTTTATTTATATTTAATTCCAATTTTTAAAAATATTAAGAACTGTTAGAATAACTGTTATATGTTTTCTTTATACACATTTTATGTACGTAAAATATTTTTTTAAAAGAATAAAAAGGACGACAAAAAATAATTGATATATAAATCTTTGAAATATAAAATTTATAATCTTACACATTATATGTATGTTTTTTTTTTGTTTTTTTTTATAATTTTGTGTTGTTTTTCTTCTTAAGATAATCACGAGGTCAGGAGGTGGAAGTTTTTTTAATTATTGCTTTTCCTTTTTATACCATTTTTTTTTTTTTTTTTTTTGTTGATTTGTATATATAAAATGTAACATATATTATAGAATAGGAATTATTCAATATAATTCTAACTTGTTTGTATTCATTATGCTTTTAGCTATTTTCCTTTTAATCTTAGATTAAATTTTTTTTTTTTTTATTTAATTTTTGTAAAATTATTTCTTTCATTAGTTCTTAAAAGTTACCTAATAAGATTTTCTTTTATCTGTCCCTGACATATATACTCTATATACATATATATTTATACACAGTTTTTTGTATATATATATATATAAATTTAAATTGTATATATGTGTCTATCATTATTGAAAATATATAATATGTATATTACTATATTTATATATAACTTTAATATGTATATATAAAAGCGTATTAATTAGGATCGTAATCAATACGATTATGATCAAAACTATATATATATATAAAAAGATTTAACATTTTCTATACCTTTTACATACATTTCAAATGTACACAAAAATACACAAACAAAAATACAAATACATGAAAAAAAAAAAAAAAAACGAGGAAGAGTGCAGTAGAGTAGACTGTGTTAACTCTGGGATACCCGTATGAACGTAATATATCCTGTTTCTATAAAACTTGATCATCTTTTAAAAACATTCAGATGTTTTAGTACCGAACTACAGAGATATATTTATGCAAATTGTGGAGTTGTATGACAGCTACCTGAATCTATTGCGCCTAGCTTCATTAAGTTCCAAGAGGTGCAAGAAGCCTGAACCGGCTGCTCTAGACCAACCAAATTTTACAAAAGTTGTTGGCCTATAACTCGACACCTCTTTACTAAATTTCAGGTTCCTAGCTTCAATAGACACTGAGTTATTCTCATTTAAACGGATAAGTTGTATGGCAGCTACTCGAACCCGTCGCACCATCACAACCAAATTTTGCAAAAGTGGTTGCCATAAAACTTGATCATCATTAGCAAGATTTCAGACGCCTAGCTTCATTAAGTTCTAAGAGGTGCAAGAAGCCTGAACCGACTGCTCTAGACCAACCAAATTTTACAAAAGTTGTTGGCCTATAACTCGACACCTCTTTACTAAATTTCAGGTTCCTAACTTCAATAGACACTGAGTTATTCTCATTTAAACGGATAAGTTGTATGGCAGCTACCCGAACCCGTCGCACCACCACAACCAAATTTTGCAAAAGTGGTTGCCATAAAATTTGATCATCATTTGCAAAATTTCAGACGCCTAGCTTTATCAAGTTCGAAGAGGTGCAAGAAGCCTGAACCGGCTGCTCTAGACCAACCAAATTTTACAAAAGTTGTTGGCCTATAACTTGACACCTTGTTACTAAATATCAGGTTGCTAGCTTCAATAGACACTGAGTTATTCTCATTTAAACGGAGAAGTTGTATGGCAGCTACCCGAACCCGCCGCACCACTAAAACCAAATTTTACAGAAGTTGTTGCTATAAAACTTTATTATCATTTGCAAAATTTCAGAAACCTCGCTTGAATAGATACTGAGTTATTTCTATATAAAGATAGAAGTTGTATGGCAGCTACTCGAACCCGCCGACCGAAAATGTTGGATTTAAATAGCAAAACTAACAATTTTGCAAAAGTTCTGTAAAAAAAATTTCAGCCTCCTAGCTTCTTTATTTTTTGAGTTATCGTGCGTGCGGACGGACGGACGGACGTACATGGCTTAATCGACTCAGAATTCGATTCTGAGCCGATCCATACCTTTGACACTATATCTAGCTCGACTCCTTTAAGGTGTCACAAACGTAATGGCAAATTTATTATACCCTTGAACATAGTTCATACGGGTATAAAAACACAAAACTTATTGGAGTTTTATTTTCTACTTTAATGATTAAAAATAAACTTAAGATGGATGTTTAAATAAACTTAAGATTTTGATCATCTGAAAATTAAATTTAATTTTGGTTGAAAAGTCTTGTGTGATAAATTGAAAAAAAAAACTTAAATTTGATTATCACTTTTCCAACACTAATTTCAAAAAAAAAAAATAGAAAAGTTTTTTTTTTTTTATCTTTTCCTTTTATTATTTTTTTTTTTTTTATCTTTTGAATAAAAAACTATTATTTTCAACATTTCTATTGTGCCAGTAAAGGTGTGATTGATGTTATATAAATGTTATATGGTAGATATCTTATAAAACTACTTGTATATTGTAAGTAGTTAGGAAATTGTTTTTTTTTTTTTTTAAGTTTTATATAATATAAAAGTTTACAAATGAAATTGTGGTTTCTTCAATTTAATAAAATCTTACGTTTTTAATGATTTTTTTTATTTTGTAAGAGTTTTTTAAAATATTGTAATATTTAAAATTATATTAAAAACTTGTAAAATTTATTTTCTGAATGAAGATTAAAAACTAAGTTATATTATATTTAGAATAAGTTTTATTGTGAAATGCAATTAAACAAAAGTTATTAGAGTTTACGAAAAAAAAAAAAAATTATTTTATTAGCGTTTTTTTTTTTGTAGGTGTTATAAATAGACTTGAATATTTATAATATAATCTTTCAATATTTTTGAATATAATTTAATTTACCGAAATTAAAATGAATTCTCAACATATTAACTTTTAAATATTTCAATTTATCGAAAAGTTTTTGGAAAAAAAAATATTTTTGTTTGTTATAAATTGAATACATATGTAGAAGTTATATAAGTTATACATATAAGGAGTTATAATAATACATATATAGAAGTTTCGTCGTTGCCAAAAATTTAATAATTTTATTTTCTTTCTAAATATTTTGCATAAATTATTTTGCCAAAAGAAATTGGAAGATGAGAAAGAAAATATATAATTTTAAATTATCGGTATATTTAAAATGCTTATAGCGATAATTAATAAAACATGAAACTAAAGTTTAATCTTCAATTTCAAAGTATCTTTCATGAAAACTTTTTATCGAAAGGATGCGAAAAAAATAATTAAAATAAATGAGAAAAAAAACTCTAAAATAAAAATTTTTAAATTTTTTTTTTCTAGATTTACAATATTAAAATTATATTTCTTGAATTGTATCACAACAATTCAAAGAATAAAATTTTTCATTAACGTATAAAATTGAAAGGTTTCTTGAAATCTTTGCACGACATTTTCCTATATAAATCCACGCAGATAATTATATTGATTGGTAAAAAAAATTGGTATTATAGTATTTCAATAAAAATTTTTTTTTTTTTTTTTCTTCCGCTCATTCACTATTATTTTCCGTCTAATATTTGTCATAATGTCCTGTCCTGAGTTTAATAAATTGTAAAATAATGAAAATTTTTCATTTATCTTAAAATATAAAATTTTTTTTTCGATAGACAACTAATCATCATCTGATTTTTTTCAATTTCAATAAAGTATATATTATTATGTTTTTATAATATATGTAATGTATGTATGTATATATATGAAAATTAGAGAAAAGTAAAGTAGAGAAAAGAAAAGACTTTTTTTCATCTAAAATTTAATAATAATTTCAGACATAATTAACTTGAAATTTGGAATTTTGAAATGTTAAAGGAAAGTTGGTATCATGGATGCATCATTTCAAACTTTATTTAATTTATAAAATTTTGAATTATTTCAATTTCAGTTTGAATAAAATTTTTTATGTCACCAATTTGTATTCATAATTAAAGTCATCACTATATAATATATGTATGTACTTATATTAAATTTTTCTTTTTCTTTTTTTTACCAATACATAATTTATTTGTCCAGTTTTCTTAATAAACAAAAAATTTCAGTAATTATCTAGTCCAGTTATTAGATTTTCTAAAATAAAATTTATTTTTTTGACTTCTATACACAATATATGAAACTTTTTTCTAGTTTACTTATTTTATAAAAGTAAATACATATTACACATACATGACTATCTATATGTAATATTATATTTAAACATTTTAAATAAATCCTTTTTTTTTTTTTTTTGTAAAGAATCTCATTTTCACATTTATTCATCGTATACTTACAAAATGTTTTTTTACTTTACAGATTCTTAATTCTTAATTCTGTAAAAAGTATTACCAAAATGCAATACTTCAATAACAGAGCAATAAATAAACAGAAAAATAAATAACGGTAGATGAGAGGGAAAAAAAAAGAAGATGGTGGGTGAAAAATACAAAAAGAAAAAAAAAAAGCTTTTGTTAATTGAAAAAAAATTAACAAAAGACCCGTGAGACAGAGAGCCTTTATTTTATTTTTTTTTTTGCCCTCTACTTCAATTTTTTTCTTTTTTTTTTTTTTTAGTATACACATTTTTTGTTTTTGTGTTTACTAACACATTTATAATTTCCCAAATATATTATATTCTTATACAATCTATATCTTTACATATATATATATAAGAATATTAATATACATATATACTTAATAAAAGTAAAGTAATAAATAATGGCTTGTTGATATGTGTGAGAATTCTTGTATATGTATACAAAAAAAAAATTTGATTTGATTGTGTTTTATTTATTTTATAGAGCAGAATTTGTTTAAACTATGACCTAGTTAAATTTTCAAAAGAAAATTAAATAAAAAGATTTTCAATTGTTATCAGACATTTTTAAATTATTTTTTTTTTTTTTTTTTTTTTTTTTACATACATGTTAATATTTATACATAATAAGTACGGATATACATATGTATTATAGTAGTATATGTAAACGCGAATTTTAAATATTCTATCATGTGTTTTTTTTTTTTATTTCGTTTTATTCTTTTCTTTTAAATTAATTGTTACTTATGTATTATATTTTCCATTGGATAAATTTACACCAAAAAAAAAAAAATATTATTAAGTGTTTTATAATTTCCTTAGTTTCTTTGGGATTTATCTAATAAATATGAAAAATAACATTTACAATAAAATTGACGTAAAATTACAAAAAAAAAAAAAAAAAAAAAAAAACAAAGAAAAAAAAAACATAAAACATAAATAAATAAGTAAATAAAAAATAAAATGACAGAATGACGAATCCTAACGAATATTTCAACCATTCTTTAATTGAATATTTTATTTGAAATATTCTTTACAGGAAATGAATAAAAAAAAAAAATAAATAAATAAAAAACAAAAAGTATTAAAAATTACATATTTTATAGGATATTGTATTTTGTTGATATTTTAAATATTTCATTGTACTATATATTGTATATAGTACATATATATATATATACATTAAAGTCATTTGAAAATTTAATATTTACTCTCTATTTTATATATTCTGAGCCTCTTGATATTTAAATATTGTTAATGAACAAGTATACATATGGTATATAGATACGACATACCAATATCCAAGATTCATTTTATTATAAATATTACTGTATACATATATGTAATATATAAAATAAAATAACAAATATATTTATACAATAGGGAAAAATGCTTATTAAAAAAAAAAAAAAATGCTTGTTTTACTAACATGTTTCCGTTGGAAAAAAAAAAACTGTTTGAAAATGTTTAAAAATGGATTTAAAATTGGTATTGACTACATATATATATATGTATATACTTTGTTTGATGTATTTTCGAAATACATTTGGGGTTAAAGATTCAATTTTTATGGCTAATATACTGTTATTTTGTTTATTTATTGTGTTCTACTTTAGTTTTTTTACAACATTACGGTATACATTGATAAATAATTTTTTTTTTTTATCGTTTGGTAAAAAAAAAAAAAAAAACGAAAATTATAAAAATTTTTGGTGCATTGACTTTTTAAATTTTTAAGTTTTATTTTATAATATCATATGGTAAATATTTAACTAAGTATAGTTTACTAAACCATGAAGAAAGAAATGATCTCTGATTTTAAAAATTAAATTTTACAATTTTATTTTCAAAAACTCTATAAATATATATATAATATATATATATATATATATATATAGAAAGAAAAAAAAATATTTTATATGTGTTGCATTTATTAAATAATTTGTTCATTTTATCATTTTGTTGACCCCAATAAATTGAAGAAACAATTTTTATTCTTCTAAGATGTTATTTAGATAAGTTGGTTACTATTTGAAAAAAAAAAAAAGAAAATTATAGAGGTAAAAAGAAAAGAATATAAAGTTAGATCGGAAATATTTAAACTAAAATTATTTTCAATTTAGAAAATGAAAAAAAAAATTTCATTTTAAAAAATAAATTGAAAATTTAAAAGAAATATTAATATAAAATTATATATATGTATGTATATATGTATATCATTACGGTGCCTTCAGAGATTTTGAATGTGTAAGATTACATTTCGAAAATAAAATTTATTTAGTCAGGAAAATTTTTATTACAAATAAATATTTTAATGGTATCATGTTTATTTAAAAATGAATTATTTTATTATTTTTAACACAGTATCTTATAAAATTGTATTTATTAGATTTATAGATTTTATAAGCAATTAAATTATAAGATTTTAATATTACAAAATGAAATATGTATGTATTATAAAATGAAAGAATTTGGCTTTTTTTTTTTGTGAACAGAAGAGGGTTTTTTTTTACAGCAAAGTAGAAAATTTAGATCAAAAGTGAATTAAAAAAAAATAATTTAAAAATGAACAATTTTTGAATTGCCAGTTAATTTTTATTTTATTGTTTCAATTACCAACTTAAAACTTTATACATTTTCTGTAGAAAGTATGGTTTAAATTTAATATATTTTTATTTTGTTAAGTTGCAGTTAAATAATTTTAATCTGAAAAAACTGTGTCTTTTACGTGTCGTTTTTGACTTATAAAAGAAATTCCCAGTAAACCTCGTTACTTTTCATTATGGTATTTTAATCCCATCAGAAATCTCAACCTATTGCAGATAGTAGAATGCTATAGAGGTCAATTTTTACACTACTCAGTAATATAGTGTTTTTCTGAAAAATCGCTTTTCTTGTTTTTTGGTGTTAATTTGTTTTGACACGTCTATTCGTAAAATTGTTTTAAAAAGGATGTAGTAATTTAATTAATTCTGATACAAGATAATCTGTCCATGCCAATAAGATAATAAGATATTTATTTTTTTTAAAAGGAAATCAGAATAAATTTTTTTTTGGAAAGCATTTAATAAAATTTTTCTAATTTTAGAAATTAAAATATTTTTTTATCATGGATTCGATTATTAGCTTCGACATGAAAGTCCTTGAAATGTTCAAACAAAGGATTATAAACAATAAAATTATCTTTAAAAATTTACTTGACGGATAAATATAAAAAAATTAAGAAAATTGTAAAACTTTTTAAATAACACTGGTTAATTTTGCAAATTATAAGTGATTTAACAATAAAAAAAAAAATTCTTTTCGATTTAAAATTTTTATTTTATTTTTTATTTTCTTAAATTAATATCTTTCGAAATAATATATTCTACAATCTACACTAATAAATTCTTGCAAAATGAAAATAAAGTTCTTTTTTTTTTGTTAAAATAAAACTTTCAATCGACATTAAAATCAAGATTAAAAATTTCAATATTTGAATCCTTATGATGCATAAATTGAAAAAAAAAAAAAAAAATTTTTTTTATAGTTTTTAAATTACAAAACTAATTTTGTTTTTTTTTTTTCTCCTTTTTTTTAATGTTGGTCGTTGCTTTATATTTTTTTTTTTATCTTTTCAAGGACTAAAACATTTAATTTCATTTTAATTTTATGTATATTTATCATACAGACAAAAGAATAGCCGCTGCCTTAAAGAAAATGAATTTTAAATGAAAATTATAGATATTTTAAACTTGCTGTTTTTTTTTTTTCCGCAATAATACATTTTAGTTGGTATTTTTTGGTTTGTTTTGAATTTTATTTTTGCTTTTAAAAGAATAATAGAATTTAAGTCTTTTTTTTTTTTTTTTTTTTCAAAATAACAAAAAGAAAAAAAGAAAGAATAATATTATATACTGTTAAAAAAATTACCCTAATCATTATTTTTATTCTTATTGCAGAAATTGAAATAATAAAAGAAAAATATAAGAGTTGTGATATATATAGAGTAATGTGTTGACTTTTTGAAAGAAAGGAGATGGTAATGGTCTTAAAAATATTTTAGTTGTTAGAAAACTTTAGAAAATCTCTTAAAATTTCTTTTTAATATTTAGATCAATATAATATAAAGATTTTTTTAGATTAAATGTTATTAGAGAAACATTTTTTTCTTTATACTATGTATTATTTCGTTTCATTGATTGACAAAGGATGTGAGAATTTTTATTCTTTTAATTTGAACCAAATGACAAATTAAACCAAGGTGGAAAACCAGTTAAAAGTAATTGTATAATTGGATTTTAACCTTTTATTTTTATATTTTTAAATGAATGAAATTTCTCGAATGAGAGTTGAAAAGCATGAAAATATCTTCTTTGTTTTTGTAACTAAAGAGGCGAAAATTTAATTAAAATATAATTTTTCAAGGTATATATGAAATTTTAAGAGGAGATGATTGGAAATATGTTAAAAATTAATCTTTACGTCTCAGGTTGTAATTTCTAGTTACAAGTGCTAACTTTACAAATTTAATTTTTAAGTTTAAAATTTTAAGATCTCAGGTCCAGTTTATGGTTTAAAAATTTTACATTATCTTATATACATGTATATTTATATTTTTATAAAATTTCATTTATTAGTCCCTACTCCTACAAAATACATTAAAAGTTATGCTGTCAAAGCGAGTCAACACTCTACTCTAAATATATCTCAGAACTGTAATAAAACTTAAGAAAAATGATAAAGAAAGAAAAACAAAAAAACAATTTACAAAAAATAGAAAATGTTATTTTTTTTATAAATTTGTTTTTTATTTGTAGATTTTATAAATTAAAAAATGAAAAACAATTTCTTTTAATTTTCTTATAAACCAATGCATGACTTTAAAAATTTCCTAAATTAGAACATGTTAAATATTTTTTAAAAATAATATCTTAAAAAAGGAATTTACTTTAGAATTAAGGAAATAATTTTTTTCTTAACAAAATATTTAAGTATTACAAAAAAATTATGTTGTACATATATAATATAAATAAATTAACATTAATATAAATATATATATATATATATATATATATATAAATTAACGAAAAACATATCTGTTACCATTATAGTTTTTAATCATAAATTATTTTTAAATGTAAATAAAGTTCTTCAATTAAATAAAAGTTTAAGAAGTCCTGGTACAATATATAAAAATGAATCGAAAAAATTATATTTTTATTGTTGTGGTATAGGAATATGAAGTGGATTTTAATTTTTATTGTGTATGTGTATATTACAAAAAAAAAAAATATGATAATTCTCAATGGACTTTTTTTGTTCAAAAAAAACCATAATCACAATTGAAAAAATTTTCTTTTTAGTATAAAACGTAGAATTTAAAAAGAATTTTTTTTTTATTATTTAATTTTTGAATAGAGAGGAATTTTTTTTCTTTTAAACATTTTTATATTAACAAATATGAATGTAAATATGTATCTGATTTTGTTCTTAAGCAATTGAAATTAAAATTAAGTAATAGTTAAAGTATAATTGTAACTAAGTAATCATTTATTTTTATATGATGCAATTTTTGTTTTATTTTTGCCATTTAGTTAAAATACAATGCATTGCAATATAAAAATATTTTCATTTATGATTAAGAAATAGAATAGTAGCTTTTATTAAAGTTAAGTTACGTAAATCCATTTATATTTAATATGAAAAAAAATTTAATTTATTTATTTATATTAATATTACATACATAAATGTAGTGCAATATTATTGAACCATCGGCTACTAAGGCCATTATAGGTCTTTTTTTTATACTATTATTAAATTATATACTAATATTATTTATTTTGTTTATATTATATACTATATATTTACATTATATTAGGTCGTAAGGGGGGTATGTAAAGAAAAAAACTTACGACCTGTGCAGGGATCGAACCCACACTTCTTCGGTTAATACGCCACACGCCTACCCACTAGGCTACCGAAGCCCCCTCCAAATATATATTCAAATATATATTTAAGTATATATTTTTTTTGCATATAATCAGGGGTTAAAAATTTTTAAACTGAAAACTATTTTCTTTTAAGAAATTCTTACTTGTATTATACATTAGAACTTGGAATTTAAAGTAGAAGGCAAGATATTTTTAATAGGTTATATGTATTGATCTTTTTATGTCTTAAACTTATATCTTTTATATAACTTTAAAGCGCAAAAATGACCAAAAAGATATTTTATTGAAATTCTTCAATTTTTAAGTATTATTTTTATTATTTTTTTTTTTTTTAGGACATTTATCGCTTCATTTTGTATTTGATACTATATATATGAAAAAAAATATTATGGTTGATTTTTTATGTTCCAATAAAATAATGTGTTTTATATATTTTCAATATTTAAGACGTGGAAAAATATTATTTGCTTTAAACAACGTGAATTGATTAAATATTCAAAATAAAAGAAGAGAAAACCAGATATTCTCAAAAATATATTCACTGTATAGAAGTCGTTATGTTATGACTGCTAAAAATAAAAATATTAAAAATTTAACTATATAAAAAAATCAAATGATTATCATAAAATGTTGATGATATTTTTATTATACTTGTGGCAAGTAATATATATATATATTTATATGTATATGACAACAGCAAATAAATATTATTTGGTTTCAATAGTTTTATTTTAAGCTAAAAGTTGGCATGGTCAGTTATATTCATATTTATATATGTATTTTATTTGATAAGATCAGAATATCCAGAGACAATTTTTATGTCTATGTACTACTAAGATTTTTAAATTTTTCATTAAAAAATTGTAGGTTAGTTTTTATTCTTTTATTAAAAAAAAGTAATAAAAATTTTCTTATTAATGTGCTGCATGGAAGGTATTTACATATTTAACTTTCTATACTAATATTTTCTTTATTATATCTATAAAGCTTCTTCTAATAAATGGGTGAAAACACTTTGTATCAAAAAGATGAAACACTTCTAGATGTGCTAGAGACTTGTGGTAAAAGGCATTTGATAGAGTTTAGTGTGTAATCAACTTTATAAGTTGTATGGGCATTTTAATATTTTTACCCGAATGTATTCATGTGAGATATCCACTAAAAAGATATTGGTGAGCTCTATAATTTTTGTTTGGGAACCATGATTCTAACTCGCTCTTTTTGTTTTCTGAGGTAGTTTATAATTCCATACAATAAAAGTTAACTATATATATCATCATTTGAGATTATTATTTATTGATTGATCATTAAAAATATCTTATGAGAGCTTGATAACTTTTGTTTGGGAATCATGGTTCCTGGTCGTCCTATTTAGTTTATTGAGGGAGTTTTAAAGTTCTTAACTATAAAAGTCAGTGATATAATGCTTTTTTTAAAATGTCATGTGATGTAATCAACGATTTGAATGCTTACAATATAAGCACACATTACTAGTTTATTTATAAAATAAAATAACTGTTTTTGAATCTGATTTCTTGAGATAATACTATATTTTGATATATGTGTTTGTTTTAAATCTATATAATGCATTTTCAAATGCGTAAAAATTTTTTTAATTTTCCAAAAAACAGAATATCAAACAGTATATAGTGTTTCAATTTTTTAATTTACCATTTATTTTATCATTATAACTATAACTGATTATGAAGAGTATTGCCTTAGAAGTAGAAAATCGGCAAAAAAAAAAAATAACTATAAAATTATTTTTTATATAATACACAGTAAAGGGGTCTTATTATGCTTACATCACTGTCACAATATCCAATTTGAGTTCATTATAATATACTTGTATACCTTGAATATTGTTCCATTAGCCAGTATTTATTACATAGAAGATCATTTAGTATTGGATCTGTCAATTTTCTGTACTGTACTGTAGGTACTGAAATATTCAAAAACAACTCACATAAAATCAGTTGTTTTGTTTAAAAGCAAGGCTTATCTAAGAGGGTATCAAAAAAAAAAAAAAGAGCTTAAATCAAACATAAAAAATTTTAGTATTAATTTATCTAGAATAATAAATCAAAGTTTAAATTAAAATACATGAAAACATAAATAATTTGATTAGAAAAAAAATGTCGTCCTAAAATGTCCCAAAATAACTATAAAAAAAAATTTTTTTTTTTTTTTTTTTTGTTGTGAAAATCCATTAAAAAATGAACAACAAAAAAAAACAAAAAAGATAAACGAAATGTAAACTGAAATATTTTGCTTTACATTTATTATATAAAAATTAATTTTTGAAAATTTTTACGACCTAGGTATATGCAAAAATTTTTAAAAATATGTATTGAGAATTCAATGGTTAGACATGACAGTATTTTTTTTTTTGTTTTGTGTTTTTTTTTTCTTTTTTGGTTGTTATTGAAAAAAAGCACGTCTTCATTTTTATTTTGTGTACTATATATACAAGTTACTTGTCTTTACTTGTTTTCACTTGTCTTTATTTTAATTCAAATAAATGTTCTTTTGTAAAAAAAAAAAAAAAAACCAAAAAAAAGAACAAAAAAAAAAAACATAAATTTATTTTATATTTCTCGTGGGAGTTTAAAATATAATTCATTATTTTTCTTCAGATTTGCGCTTTTTTTTTCGGAAAATTGAATCTATAATGAAGTAGGATAACTTATTATCGTAATATTTTATAGTATTTTCACCTTGTTTTTAAAGATTTTCAAATTTTGCATTTTTTGTTTTTGTTTTTGGTTGTTGAGAATTTAATTTAATTTTACAATTTATCTTATTTTTGACTGATAAAAGTTGGAATTTTCGAAAGATCAAAGAAAAAATTTTGTAAATCCCAAGAAACTCTTTAATCCTTTAAGATTTATTTTTAGCCTCCATTAAAGAATCTAAGATTGTTTATAAATATATGTTATAGAAACTTATATTACTTATATTAAGGATATGGATAAAAAATAAAAATTATTTTAAGTTTTTTAAGCTATTAGAGTGCAGTGTCTTTTATTTGGTACAAAAATAATTATATTATTTTAAATTGTTAAATATCTTATTAGAAGAGATATGTGGTATTTATTGTCTTTTGTTTTTGTTTTACTCCATATAACATAATATGTGTAAAATTTTATTTTTTATTAAATTGTCATTGGAATTTTAAAAATTAAAATGAAAAACTATAAATGTTCCTAAAATATTATATCTTATTCATTAATATACTTTATTCATATAAAATTTTTTGATTTCTGTTTATTTAATTACATTTCAAAAGTGTATACAAACAATGATAAATATTAATTATATTAATTATTATATTGATCATAAAATTGCTTACTAAATCATAACAAATTAAAATGTTTTTAATATATTTTATATTTCGTTTATTTTAATAATTAATTTATTTTGTTTTTATGTCAACTATTTTTATTTACATTGTTATTCAGATCTATTAGAAAGTAATTTCAATTTACTCTAAAGTATTTCTCTCATGAAACAAAAAAAAAAAAAAAGAAAAAAACGAAAAAAAAAAAATGATTTTCTTCATCTCAAACTCCTTTTAAATTGGAGTGCGCATGTTATAGACCTATTCCTTTTTATTTTAGAAAATTATCGATGGTTTGTTTGGTGGGAAACTGAGGAAAACTAATTGAAAGGAAATAAACAAAAAAAAAAAAAAAAAGCATTTTTCTTTTTGGTGAAAATTGTTAACTACTAGCTGTGTAACTGTGCTAACAAAACAGTTTTCATTTTCTTTTGACTTTTTCACATTATCTTTATATCATCAATTTTCTATTTTCCAATCTATATACTTATATATTATATGTAAATATATATATGGGTATATTATATACATTATATATATATATACATAAGTGCATATATCATTATATACTCTTTATAAATATGTATGTCAAAATATTACATTATATATATATATATATATATATTTAAATATTACAGAATTTTATGTTTATGTGTGTACATATATTTTATATACATATTAAACATAAATCCCTTAAGAAAGAAAAAAAAAAAAAAAGCTTTTCTTTAATTTTCTAATGTTGTAGAAAATATTTTATTTTATATTTTTATTGTAAAATAAAAAATAAAAATTTAAAATGATTTTTAAAATGTATCTAATTTTCATTAATTTTTTTTTTTTATTAGTAAAAATTGGGTATTTTTTTTTGTAAATGCATTTTCTTTTTTTTTTTTTTCTATTTTGAAAAATTTTGTAAATTTCCTATATTTTAACAAAAAATTAAAAAAAAAGAATTAATGAATTGAAAAAAATAGAATTTTTATTTTATATTTTGATTTTGAAGCTTTTTACATTTCCAAAATGATTTGCTCAATTAAGTTTTTATCTATGTTCTGCTTATTGAGCTCATTATATGTATGATAAATTGGAAATTCCATATTTTATTTTATTTTTTTTTCATAGCATTCATTTCTCACAATTTATTTTATATATATATACACATATGTTTTCATGTAGGTGTACAATATACATATATATATGTATTTAGATGACGTAACAAAAAAATAAAATAAAAGTTTTAGCATCATCATTGTCGTTTCTTAAATCTCATTCATATAAAAAATTGTTGTTATTCATATAAAATAATGTATAAAATTTTTAGGGTAAGGGATATAAAGAATCTTTAAAGTTGTAGAATATTTACTTTTAAGTTGCATTTGAAAATATTGAATCATCAAAAAATTGAATATTTTCAAATATATAAAGTATAATATTTTTCTTTTGAGTAAAATGAGTTTAATTCAATTTTTTTTTTTTTTTTTGAAAATTAATATTATTTGTATAACAATTTAAGTTTCATTATTGATGATGTTAATTATGTTTTCTCTTACATATATACATTAATTAATTTGACCAGTTATTAGAGTGAATTATAAATAAACTCTCAAGTTAAAAGTTTAGTACATATTTTTTTCCATTTTAAGCCTTCTTCAGACAGGCCCGTTTGTTTTGCCATACCGATGCGTTTTTTTTCCGCAAAATATTATTATATGGCGACTTTTTAATATGCCCACATCAACTATATTTCCGCGCGATTTTACAGCATTTTTTTTGCGGTAAATATACACATGAATTTTGTTCGCATAATAATGCGGTTTCCGCTAATAAATGTTAAACTTGTTTCTTTTTAAAAACAATCAATTGTAACGAAGGAGAAAATTGAGAAAAAGTTTATCTTGTTTTAGAAATTTTTTCAAATACATATTACATATATATATAAACTAAATATTTTTTTAATTATTTCTATTTAAATATTATTTTTGTAAACAAAAACACAGGCCGCTTGATGTAAACAGTTTTTTTTTTTTAAGTTTGTATACAATACAATACATTTTTTTTGTATTTTTTTTTGTGACGTCTATATGCGAGTTTTTTAATTTTCTGTGTAGGTACCCATGCGTATTCTGCGCGATTTTCGCACGGATTTGTTTCCACGTTGCTGCCGCAAAAAAAAAGAAGAAGGTTTTATTCGCTATTTGATCGAAACAATGGGTCGAATGCATAAAACTGAAACTGAGCTTAAGATGAAATATCACTGTATAAAACAAAAATTATGAAATCAAGGTAGTTTTTGTTTGAACAAGTAAAATTTAAGTTTAAGCTTATTGCTTTATGTATACGATCCAGAATTTTTATTCCTGATAGTTTATTTTATTCAATTTTGTTTTACCCTTCCAAATAGCCTGTTTAATTTAACAGACTGTAACTATTGTACAAGATCATCATCAAACGTAAATATTTTTAATATGTGAGCCATTTATTATCTTATCCAATAATATATTACGAAATATATTCACTCGATCAGTCCTGCTTAATTTTAAAATAAAACACTATTGAAAATGTAAGATTTAATCTATATATATATATATATATATATATATATATATCTACCATTTATTTTGTCTCTTCTGTATTTATTTTTAAATCCAATTTTTCGCTTATTATGATTAAAAAGATTTTTGAAGTTTTCTAAATTGTTAACGGTTGACACGTTTTCATCTGTAAAGTTCATATGAAATTAATTATTTTTTCCATTAAATCCATGTAAAATATTACAACCATTTTTAAATATTTCTATATGTTTTTTCAGTAAACGTTAAAAAGTGGTAGTAGTATATTATCTATATATAAGTTTTAATAATCACATGGGATTGATAATTTCTAATTTTGATATAGGTCTTGAATTTTAAAAATATTTAATTATTTTGATATTTTTGTAAAATTTCTAACACACTAAACATTCTAAAATTCTCAGAACACTCAGAACAGAATATAAAACAATCAAAAATTCTAAAATTCTGTCTGTATTAGTTTTCTAAATAATTTACAAATACATAAATCATCACTGGTTTGTCATGCTAAAGCCATTCAACATTACATCTATATATTCCTTTATTTTCAATACGTTCTTATTTATTTCTAAGTAGACTATTAACATATGTTTATATTATATATATGTATATATGTAGTTAATAAAATTTATATACTTTAAAAATTACATAAGCAATCGTTCGAAATATTTCTTATGTGATAATTAATGTTAAAAAAAAAGTTTTTTAATGTTTTTAGAACACACTCTTCAAAAAATAAATAAATTGAAGTTCATTTATTTGTATATAATATTTATATAACATAATCACACATCACTGGTCCACATGTTATTAAATGTAATACAATATTTTAAAAAGTTTTACCAAATTTAAAAATTTTTATTTTTTGTAAAAAGTCCTTTTATAGTGAGTTCTAAGTAATTATTTTTTAATTTAAATTTTAATTAAAATAATTTTTTTATTATATTTAATTTATAATTGTAAACTGAACTTGTTTGTTTTGGGGAAATTTTTTTTTTTTTTTTATGATGAATGGAAAATAGTTGGAAAATTCTGTAATATGATATCTATTATATTGAAAAATTAGAATTTGTATTAGTGCTAAGGACAAAAGATCAAATGAGACTTCTGGTGTTTATTTTTAATGAAATTTTTAACTCATTAATGTGAGTCAAAAGACCTATTAAAAAAAATGTATCCGACTTGTAACCAACTGTAATATCCTTCCTAATTCAGAATCTGGCATATACATGTAGCCATACATATACCATATTCTGTAAAAAACGATTTTGTAACCAACTATAAAATTTTATTAATTTTTTTTTGTAATAAATGTATATATTTCAAAAACAAATCACTTTAAATAGTAAGGGGACTGTAGAACCTAAGCTCCCACTCACCAAATTATTGAAATTGACATTATGTTATCTTAGAATAATATCTGCAGTTTAGTTTTTCTTTGATTTTATATTTAACAAAAACATTTTCTGTGCATAGTCGAGATATTTTGTTCTATTTACCGTTTGTTTCAAAATTTTCATTATTGATTTGTTTAAAAACTTTAGAATAAAGAAAAGTAATAACAATATATACATATTATTATAGTTATATAAAATAAAAAAAAAAATTTTAATCATGAACTGTAAAAAACTGTATAATATTAATTTTGATATTATAAAAAAATAAAAAAAATTTCCAATGTAAAATATCTCAATTCCATTGGGATTTCTGACTCACTTTAAAAACTCTCATTTTTATCGGCTCATAAGTCAAAGATTCACATTTTCATTTTTACATCTTCTGCCATTTTTTTTTTTTTGGATGTTGGGAAATCCAATGGAAATCTTACGGAGATAAGACAATAGTCCCAATCTGAGTTTTGATCTTGCACCGAAAGAAGCAAAAAATAATAAGTTTATTGGTGCAAAGGAAAAACACATAATTAATTTTTCGTCCTTTTTGTATACATTTCTCAATACCATCATAAAATTATATTGTTTTTAAAGTTTGTATGAAACAATTAAGTCCGATTATCTCAATAACTTTTTAAAATAAGTCTCCATTTTTTTTTGCCATAAAACTTTTAACTTTATTTGACCTCTCCAGAACCCTATGTCAAACTTTCTATTTGTACAAATACATCAACTTGTTTTTTTTTTTTAAAATGTTAAATACTTATTCAATTTTAAATACATTTTCGTTTAACCGTTACTGAAATTAAAACTACCTAATGTTAAAATAAATACATATATACAAAAGCTAAAATTTAAAATAAAAAAAATTAATTTTGTAAGATTTAAATTATAGATATATATGTGTACATTTTTATTTTTTAATTAAAAAGTTTATCGACATATCATTTAACTTGTTAAAGTAAAATAAAATAATTGCCTTTTAAAAAATCAAAAACAAAAACCAAAACAAACCAAAAACAAAAAACAAAAACATTGTGTTCACGCATCAGTGCATATATGGTTTCTAAATTCCATTACATTCACATTCTCTGCAACTATTAAAAATAAATTGTTTGTTAATTATTGATCGGTATCCATTACTCAACATTTATAAAATTGTTTTATTAAAGTTCAATTAGATTTTTTTTTGTTTGTTTGTTTGTTGATGTTTTAAAACTTATCAGCAAGAAAAATAAAGTAAGGTTAAGTATATGAGGATATGAGTTTTGAAAAAAATAGATGCATAGATGCATGTATATAGTAATATCTTCTAAATCTAAACTGTTTTATGCTATTTTTTATTATTTGCCAATATAGAAAAATTAATTTATTTTAATGTTTTTAAACTTTATTATTTATTACTTTATTTTTTATCTTAAATACTTGATAAAAAAAAATGTTTTTTTTTTTTTTTGGTTTAATAAAAAATAATTTTATAAGTTATTTGTATTTAATTTATATTAATGCTCTGATTATTTTTTATTTTATTTAAAATAAAATATAAAAGATACATAAGGGAGAATGTAATCTAACGGTTTTTTTAAAGGACAATACAAACTGTTTAGAATACTGTGATTTGCAACAAAATTTGTAATTTTTTTCTTAGAATTTCATATAATAAGAAAAAATGTCAAAAATTAAAAGAAACTTTCTTTATTTTTTTAACGAATCCTACATAATTAAGAAAAACCATTAATATATGTAAAATTATAAATTTTAATTTTTGCATTTTATTTCGAAAAAAATTTGTACAGATGTCTAGGTTTCAGATGTTTAAAAATAGATAAAAATCAGATTTTGAGCCCTAATAGCTCTAAAACAGAGGGTGGTACAAAAAAATTTCTAGGAAAATTTTAAGTCTGTAAGTTAGTTAGAGTTATGAAAAAAAAAAATTTTTTTTTTTACATAACGATAAATTTAAATACTAAATTTAAAAAAAAACAAGTAAATGTAACAGTAAATCGATGCAACCGACTTATTAATATCCTACACCTGAATAATTCGAAGTAAATTAAAAATCCATAAGTTTTTTGGCAGCTGCTTAAACTTCTTCCCTTTTCTGTCTTAGTCAACTCGAATTTCAGGAACGTAAAAGAGGCATCCTTTTGGGATATGCTTGACAACCTTGTAAAAAATTTCAAGTTTCTATCTTTATTAATTTCGAAGATATGCTTGTTATTCCTTGGGAGGCGTGTGTCAGGTATCCGAATTTCCACTCCAATTCATCAAATCCATCTCAGGGACATAAAGAAAACATGCCAGAACACCATTGCACCATTGTAATTTAAAGATTCTACTTTTGTTGATTTTGGAGATATGCTCGTTTGCTCTTGTGCTCGTCCAGAAGTTTCCAAAATACGAACCCATAGTTCAAATTCTTTCAAATGTCAGTTTCCAATTTTACAGAAAAGAAAACATAACAGGAAAAATATAACATAACAATAACATAACATAAAAGAAAACGTAACATCCTTGTACTAAAAATAAAGGTTCTATCTTTGTTGGTTGTGGAGATATATTCTTTTGTTCTGAGGCTCGTTCGGAAGCTTCCAAGATCCGAACCCATGAACTAAATCCTCCCAAATTTCAGAAACATAAATAAAGCACGAAAGAACACCATTGTACCAAATTCAAAGATTCTATCTTTGTTGGTTTTGGAGATAATCTCGTTTGCTCTGAGGCTCGTTCGGAAGCTTCCAAGATCCGAACTCACGGACCAAATCCTTTCAAATTTCAGAAACTTAAATCAAACATGAAAGAACACCATTCTGCCAAATTTAAAGGTTATATCTTTGTTGGTTTTGGATATAATCTCAATTACTCTGGGGCTCGTTCGGAAGCTTACAAAATCCAAACCCATGGACCAAATCCTCTTAGATTTCAGAGACGTAAATCAAAAGGGAAGGAACATCATTGTGAAAAATTTAAAGGTTCTATCTTTGTTGGTTTTGGAGATAATCGTGTTTGCTCCGGAATCATTCGATAGCTTCCAGAATCCGAACCCATGTACCGATTTTGTCCAGATTCGAACTTAGCTTTCCTTTCGTAATTAGTAACCTACTATATAAATTTCATCAAGATAGCTTTACTAGTCTTTGAGTTATCGTGCGAACGGACATCGTTAAATCGACTCAGGAGGTGATCCTGATTCAGAATATATATACATGTCCATATCTAACTCGCTTCCTTTTGGTGGTTACAAACTCCATACCAAAGTTAATATACCCCATACTTTAGGTGTAGGGTATATAAAATTTTAAGTATCAGAACATGGATGAGGATACATAAAAAAGTTGTTCTACCCATTGTTAAAATTTAATTGCTCTAACTTTAACGGTACAGAAATTTTGTAAATAGACGGACGGAATCTAATTTAGAGTGAATCTAAAGGCAAATTTTGGAAAATGTGCTAAAAAGACAATATTTTAAAAAGAATAAACTTTTCTAAACTATAAACTTTTTTTTTTGATATACGTAAATATAATAATTTTTTGCATTGATAAGTTGTTAAGAAAAATTGCTTCACCTAATCTAACACTGTTTCGGCGATATCTAAAAAATCTCATTTTGATAGTTTTGTGTTTATTTTATATTATTTTCACTAAACGTAATGATAACTTACTTTAGCTAGAATATACAGAAATTATTCTGAAAAAATATAATTTTAAATTTTCATAACAATACTTTAAATACTTATATAAGAAAATAAATTATGTGAGTTAAGAAAATTAATTAAAAAATTAAGAAAATTTTAAAATAACTGGAACAAAAACCTATTATTTTTCACAAAATATTTCATAATTAAAAAAAAAAAAATGATACATTGATTTTAGGATGAAGGTTCGAATCCAAGGTCGAAATTTATAGCAGGAATACCTAATTTTGCTAATTTCATTAACTTCTCTTGTCTTTTTAACACAATTATATTAAAATCATGTAATATCAGGAAACTCTAAAGATAGTAAGTTTGTTTTCGTTTAAAAAAATAACTTATCAAATGTTTCAGTTTCTGTTTTGATTGTAATAGTCACCTATAGACGAAAAATTTTGCTCTGTGATTAAAAAATTAAGAAAAAGTTGTTAGATGATTATCTAAATATTTTACTTTACTGTTATTCGTATATTGCCTTCAGGTGTTTTCTTTTCAGAAGAAATAATCCAAATCTAAATCTAATTTCAATGGTTTGGAGATTCTTAATTGGAGTTTAATAAGATTAATAACGAATTCCAATCAAGTTTTCTGACAAAATAAAGAGTTAAAAGAAAAAAGAGATTTTTCAGTCATATTCCTATATATACCTTAAACCTATTTTACTTTATGACAGAATTTTCCCTTGTTCAATAGTACAATATTATACTAAAGATAGCTTAATCTATTTGTTTAAAATGTATTTAGTGGGTTAATATCACATACATTGATAGAGGAATTGTGATCGTTTCGCTACTCTTTAGTGTTATTCCCAACTACTAATTAAATCTAATTTTTTTTAATATATTTATTTACTTGTACTTTAATTTAAACTTGAATGCATGAATGATTTTATAAAATATAATTCTGAGAAAAAAGTCCTAGAATTTGACTTCTGTTTACCTTGTAAATGTAAATAATAATTTAAAACTTATTTTAAATACTTTTTACTTATATCTTCATATATTATAATAAATTTTAAACAATTTGACTGGAGGTGACGGAAATTTCGGTATTAGATCAGACAACTAACCTTTTTTCCTCGAATTATTCGAATTTTCTTTTTATTTTTATACCCTTTAAAAAGTTTGAAATAATTTGTTTAGTATTATACTAGGGTTGACTGAAAAGCAAAAAAAAAAAAAAATAGAACATCTTGAATGCGTAGCATATATCCATACTTAGATTACAAATAATTTAAACGCTTTCCAATGCATTTTTAAAGATCGTCTCGTTAACAAATATTTAAACAAAATTTTTACTTAATCTAATGTCATATAATAAAATTTGATCATAGATCCATAATTTTTTAAAGTTATTAAAGGAAATTTCAGATTTTTTTTTTTTATATGCTTTTATATTAACTCGTCGCTGTCGGTTTATTTATTTATTTATTTCTCATTCTGTCACGCTTTTTATTATCTTCGTAATCTGTTAGCAACATTTGTAAGTGTTGTATGGTGCAGAGGAAAGTGTACAGGTTTCAAAAGTGGGGGTCATGTTGTTCGAGTCCAGTTCACATGCAACTTTTTTTTTTTTAACTATCTATTCATCAACATTTTTTGAATAAAATATGTACATATTTTGTATATATGAATTTGAAACTTAAATTTTTATCTCTTATTCATGCATACAAACATACACATTATATTTTTGATCTTTCCTGGTATTTTGTATTAGCATAATTAGCAAAACACAATCCATACATACAATACATATTTTTATGTATGTTGCTAAGTTATTTTGTTTACAACATTTGTTTAGTATTTAAATCAAAATATTTGCTGTCAACATTCTTTAATGCATATTGAATATGCATGGTTAAAAATTAAGATTTTATGTTCGCAATATGTTCATTAAATATTTAAGTGTTGTATAGTGCAGAGGAGAATGTACAGGTTTTGCAAGTAAGAGTAATTTGGTTCGAATCCAATTCGTGTACGTACATTTTTTTTTTTTTGTTAACTGTATTCATCAACATTTTTTTAATAAAATTTTATGTATAATATACACATATTATTTGATCTTTCCTCCTATAAGTAATTTAGTTCAATCAATCTTGATGTGCACATGTATTTTGTATTAGAATTTAGCAAAACACAAAGTATATAGGTACAATATTTTTATGTTGCTAAATTATTTTGTTTTAAAACATTTGTTTAGGATTTAAATCAGAATATTTGTTGTCAACATTCTTTATTGCATATTGAATATGCATGGCATTAAAAATTAATGTTTTGTGTTTTACTTAAGAACATTTATTATGTCGATTGTGTATATAGATATACATATAAAATTTCATTCAAAATAATTCCAATTGCCAAATTCAAACTACATACATACATAATATATTTTTGTATGTATATAGTAAAGAATATAAAAAGTAAAGATCATTACAAAATTATGCTTTTGCGCATTACGCATTATGATTTACAAACAAAATTTTGTCAACACAAAAAATTAAAACTACGTATGTAAATATGTACGTACGTATGTAAATAATATTATGTTAAACTAATTTCCTAAATTGTTTTGTTCCGCTCCATTTGTTTATAATTTAAATCAAGATATTTGTCAACAATTTTTACTGCATGATCTTATTAAAGGATTAGGTAGGTACTAGGTATTCAAGGTTAGATGTTTGTTTGGATATACGAATACTACTAATACTATACTATAGAAATATGCAGTAAAATAGATTTATGTACCTATATCATTTTCACGTGTTATAATATAATATACTGTTATAATATAAAAGTGAGTTGCTAGTGCAAGCATTTTGGACTGTTATAATATAAAAGTAAATTGCTGGAATAAAAAAGAAACACGAACCTCAAATTTCGCAGATTTTTATTTAACCTTATTCCAGCAATTTACTTTTATATTATAACAGTCCAAAATGCTTGCAACTCACTTTTATATTATAACAGTCCAAAAAGCTAAAGTTTTGCAATCAATTTTATTTTCTACTTTTTAGGGGGCGAATTCGGTTTTGATAAAAGCATATGTATTTTAAAAATTATTTTTTTTACTTATTATTTTATTTTTTAAATCATTTTTCATTGATTTTGGACATATCTTTATGATACATTATACTATTATTTGTTTGCATTAGTCATAGTTTTTCTCAACATTCGAATAACGAAATAAATGTTTATATTTTAGACATGTTTATACCATTATTCTTATATGGTTTCAATAGAACTCGCTTTGTCATTTTTTTTGAATAAAAAAAAAATAAGTAACATGACTAATTGATTTTTAAACATCATCATCATTAACTTAAAGTCTTATTTTCTTTTTAACTATACATTTAAAACTTAATAATCATTTCTAAAGATTTTTATTTATTTATCATAGTTTTTCTCCGAAAATAGTTTTCTTAAAACAGATTTTTTTGGAAACAGCAATTTCACATATAAAAATAATCATACAAAAGAAAAAAAAAATTAAGAACTTTAGGAAAAATATGAAAATTTTTTTTAAACGCTATTATAAATAAATTTTCATGGGTCTTCTTTAAAAGTTTTGTATGAAATTTTTTTTAATGGTCTGAAAACCTAATTCAATCGATGCATGTAAAAACGTCGCCATGTTTTAAAATCCAAGCTGCAAGGGTAATCATTTAAAGTTTCTATTGTAAGAATTTGGCGTTTAAAGGTTTCATAAGAATATGCGTTTAAAGGTTTAAACTTTAAAGTTTAATTTCCGAAATTAGATGATGGAATTGAGTTATAGTTTTTAAATATTTTTTGTTATATTTAATTTCAATTTATTTATATTTTGATAAGGTAATGAGTGTAAGCAATACATTGTTTAATATATTACATATAATTTTTGAAAAATTTAATATCCTTTTTGTTTTTCAAAATTGTTAAGGTTAAAAGTAATACATAATTATGATAGCCCTTAATGCAAATTAATATTTCATTTAGAATTTATTTTTTAATATAAATTATTTTCTTTTATAAAAGTTTTAAGAAACCAATTTTCATTTCAATGGATAGCTCACTTTTTTTTTTAATATAAAATTTAAATATTTATAAAAATTATAATTGCGGTTTGTATTGAACTTTTCTTTATATATTATTTAGTTTTTTATTTTAACATTATTTCTGCAATACATATTGTAGGTTTCTTAAATTTTTTTTTTTTATTTATAAATATTATATTTTAATTTATAAATACTAACCCTGTAACCCTTCTTAAATAACGGAAGTAAAATAAATATAAATTTTTTTTCTTTCATTGTGCTTTTTATTACAAATTTAAAAAAAATTCAAATTTTTTTTCTTATCACTTCTTTATTTATGATCAAAGATTTATTTTTAAGATTTTAATTGCCAATTTAAAAAATTCACAGTAATAAAACATAATCTGCAAATATCAAAACTAATATGGTTTGTGTCTTTGATCGATTTCACCTCGATTTCATAAATAGATAATTTTTAGAAAAATGACGCCATATTATTCACAAAGATTTGAAGATTGTGCGTTTATATTAGTACCAGATATATTACAAAACAAGGTAGAATGTAAACCAACGGTTTTTAAAAGCGCATATTTCCAAAACTCAGTACAAACTGTTTAGAAGTGTGACTTACACAAAAATTTGAAAATTTCATGTAATAAGAAAAAATGTGAAAATAGGACATTTTTGAAATTTTGAGGGGCTATAAGTCCGGAATCCTATATAACTAAGAAAAGCCGTTAACACACGTAAAAATATATTACTAAACTTTTAATTTGCATGTCTTGCCGAAGAAAAATTTGTACAGGTTTCTAAGTTACAGGTGTTTAAAAATAGCAAATTTTCAATTTTTAAGCCCTAATAGCTCATAAACAGGGGGTGGTCCGAAAAAATTTTCTGAGCAAACTTATACTAATTCTAAAAGTTCTTTCTTGCCTCAAAATTGTCAGCTTCTATCTAGAAGCGTGCCGGAGTTATGAAAGTAGAAAAATCATGCAAAATTTGGTTTTCACATAACGGTAAATTTAAATACTAAATTTAAAAAAATTGTATAATTTTGATATTATTTTACAAAGATAAATGAAATATCTGTCGAATGACGTTTTCAGATTGAAAAAATCTTAAGCAGAACATAAGATATATGCATTTAAAAATAGGGCTTTTTCAAAGTTTAAGGGGCTGTAGCTCCGTAATGGAGGGGGCTACATGAAAAAGTTGTTCCACAAAATTATTTTTTTTATGAGACCTACCTATGGTTAAAATTTGTTTTCTCTATCTTTAACGGTTTTAGAAGTTTTGTAAACAGACGGACGGACGGACGGACAGAGTGAAACTAATAAGCACATTTTTTCAAAATTTTTTTGGAAATGTGCTAAAAAGCAGTACGCAGATTACATAACTGGTTGAAAACAGATATATTAACGAAAGTTTTATATACAATATGTCTTACAGTATTATTCCAGGCTTTTGGAGTATGTACCTGGATTTATTTTATCACAAAAATTGTAATTTAGAAAAATTTGGCCGCCATTTCAAAAATTTTGTAATTTTAATTTTTTTGGAAAATAACTGAAATTGAAATATTTTTTACAAGAGGTAAATAACAAAATTGTGCATATTGGAAAGGTATTGAGTCAAATCTCTTTACAATAGTACGACTTTTAACCTCTTTCAACAATGTTACACTGCTTCTCACTATTTTTGGAAAATAAAATTTCGAAGTCAAAAAAAAACTTTTCACGAAAAAATCTCGAATTTTATTTTTAATTTTATTGCATATATGATCAAATAATTAAATAAAAATCTGTAGTGCTACTTTTTCTTTCTGCGATCGTTAGTATACGAGTTATTGCCGTTTTAAATGTACTGTCACAAGGCAATAAAAATATAATATAGTATGTAACGGTAAATGTCGGTTTTTTATAAAATAATTTTGCACATAAAATAAACTCATATATACATACTCCATAAGCTTGAACTCTATATACTGTGAGTCAACCCTGTATAATATTCAAAAACACTATGAAAATCGAAAATAATTTCTTAAGCCTTTATACAACTTAAGTATTCTGCACACAAAATTCAGCTGTATCGATTTTTAAAAACGGATGATACTCGAGCTTTAAGTTGATAAAGGCGCTTTTTTTATAGGGAATTCCTTTTTATATATTATAAAGTAAAATATTGTATCTCTTTTATTACGCTTTCTCTCTTAACTCTTGAGTTTTTTTTTTTTTTGACTTAGTTTTCAAATTTTTAATGTAAAAGAAACAATTCTTTTGATTTTTCATTTAAAATTTTCATTTAAATACTACAGTTGAGAAAATTTTGGATTTTATTGGATAAATAATTTGCTCTAAGATTTAATCACATGTTTATTTAATTTTTTTTTTCCACGTTTACTTAATGTCACTATACTATAAATAATTTTAGTACTTTTTATACAATATTGACTCTTAATTTTTCCAATATTTTTGCAAAAAAAATATATCTGATATTTATTACATTATAAAAATAACATAAAAGGTTTAATATAATATATAATTTATAGATTTTCTTATGTATTTTATTATCAAGTTAGATTTTTATTTCTTGAAAATTTTTAAAAATAAGGGGGGGGGGGGAAAGTATTTTCCGAAATTGAAAAAAAATCAATAGGAATTTAAATCGAATAAGAATTGTTTTTTTTATTTTTTTCGTATAAAAAGCATTATACAATTTTTATATATTGATTTATTCTATATTTGTATTATTATTGAACTTTTCTATATATATATATATAAAAACACAGGATCTTAAAATATATCCTTTACTTCTGATACTAACATAAAATTTTCCGTAAAATGCTTTCAAATTCTAATAAAATTCTTATCTTTTAAAGGAAAAACAAGAAGTTTTAGAAGAATAAAATCGCAAAGAATGCTTTTAACTTAAATTCTACTTTAAAAAAATATCCTATTATTTTTATAGTAAAAATTAAGAATTTCAAATGTTTTTTTTTAAACTTTTTTTTTACCATCGTATTGCGGTTTGTAAAACATATTCTCAAAATCCTTCTTTTACTTTTTTTTTTTTATTGATTTCTTTGCAATATTTTTCGATCATTAGGTTTCATTTTTTTTTTTACATTTCTTTATAATTTTCGTTGAACCTTTCAAAACTTCAAATCAAAGTTCGACATGCAATGCAAAAGGGTTAAAAAAAAAATCAAATAAAACAAATAAAAAAAAGAAAAATATTTGTCATTTGGTCATTCTCAAGTGATTTTTCATAGAGATATACCAGAACTAAAAAGGAATAGAACATTTTTCTTTGACACATAAGTTTATTGACACTTTAAAGAATCATCAATCACGATGAATTGACAAAATTTTGTAGAATGCAAGGGTTCTTTTTTGTATGTAATTTATTTATGCAAAAATATTTAGATATAATGGGTTTTTTTTTTGTGCACAAATTTAAAAAAAATGATGTCTCTTTTAAAAAATATATAATAGTACTAAATGAATATATGTCAAATTATAACTATGTTAAAATAAATTTTTATTGATTAATTTGTCCTATATTATATATTTTTATAAATTATTGCCGATATTTATTAAAGAACGGTAAAAATTAAAGAACCATTTTGTTAGTAAGATAAAATTTAAAAATTTTACAAAATTTAAAGTTTTTCTATTTTAAATTTATGATATAAAACAGATATTTAATGTACTAAACTGATATATCTATAAGGAGAACTGTTGAAGCAATTGTAATTTTTAAGAAAATTTCAGTAATATCAATTTTTATATTAAATGGTTCTCTTCTATATTATAGATATACTGTTAGGTATTAAATGTTAAAAAAAAAATAAAGTTATAATTATTTCCAACGATTTCGTCGAGTGATAAAATGTAGATTTAAAAAAAAAATTAACTAAAAAATTAAATTAAAAAAATATGAAGACATAATAAAGTAAATAAAATAATTTAATTCATATTTTAGGGTAATATAATTTTTCTGCTGGCAATTATTTGAATATGAATGGTGGCAGTTATAGAATACTAATAATCATTTTCCCAAGTCTAATTCTTAGTTTATTAACGTTAGTATGAAAGAGTTCAAACTGTGAAGTAATCACACTAAAAATGCGCGAGGTTCAAATTTGCGTAATCAGTAGAATGTTGTCACATATTGAAAAGCTCGACCCATCTGAAACTAATTGAATTTTCTTAATATTTACTTTATTTGTTCCCGAATAGCAGAGGAACTAATATAACCATTTTAGTTAGAACTACAAAAAGATGTGGTGATGGTATTTTCTCTCAATTCTATGTTTACGTAAAAAAATAGTAAAAGCTTAATTTTAGGTTAATATAATATTGTGAAAAAAATATTTAAATTTAAACTTGCAACATACTTAATAACTCTTTGAACTTTGATAACTTTTTGGAAAATAACAAAATTATATCATAAACATTTTTTTAGAATTCTCTAGTTATTGTGATACAATTTACCTACAAACTGATCTGAAGTCGCGTCAAAGGTAAAAACAAAAACAACAACCCTAGCCTAACATAAACTAACTTAGCTTAACTTTAAATTTAGCTAAACTAATCTTACAAAGAAATCCGGAAAAATTTACAAATTTAGTTCAATTTTAAAAAGTGACCAGCAACCAATAATCTTTACTTATTTACTTTACCTTTATCTGGAATAAACATGTCATATATCATATTATCCCCTCTAATTTTACCTGGGTTATATTCTTATTTTTTACATTATAAAGAAATAATATAGGGACATGATTTCGTTTTAAGTATAACAATTTTTATTTAAAACGAGAAAGTTCTCGTTTCATTTCAAAAATCGTTTTAATGGACACCTTATTTAGAAAACATATGTTTGATATCAAACCATTTTTTGGTTGTATCATGTTTAATGTTGCATCATTATTGCTGACTGACTTCAGAATAATTTTGATATAAAATCTATTCTAATGAATTTTATTTCTTTGTACAAAATATATTTTATATTTGGTGACAAGTGGGAATTTGTTAAGTAAAGTTACTTTTTCACTAATTTTCGTTCTAATTAAAGAAATTTGCTACCTGTGCATAATTTTAACCTCGATTAAAAAGTTTCCAGTACTAACATTTGCTTCCTTCATAAGTTTTATAAAACTTTTTTTTCTAATTGTAAAAAAAAATGAAACAAGAAAATAAAATAAAAGTTAACAAAAAAAAAAAAAAAAGCTTCCTTCATAAAATTAAAAAGAGATCTACACTAAAATATTGCATACTTGTGGGGTACACTTTTTTTTTTTTGCATAAATAAATAAAAATTTATTTTGATATTTTTTTAAGCCAATTTAAGTAAGAAATTTTTTTTTTTTTTTTCTTTACATAACAAAGCTATAATAGAAGCTACAAAGAATTTCGATTTAATGGGCGTTGAAAGAATATGGACAGCGTTTTCTTAAGTTTTTGATTTGAAAGATATTTCAACAATAATAAGAAATCCTTAAACGCCTATTTTAAGATTATATATTCTAAATAAAATATGGCAACTTTATTTATAATACACAAATGTAGTAATACTCTTTATGTAAACAAATTTTTCAAACTTTTTTCAAACTTTTTTAACTAATTTTTTTTTTTTTTTTTGTTATATATTTTTTTGAAACTATATTTAATTTAAAGTGATAATTTTCCATTAATTGTTGAGAATTTTAATTGAGAAATTTTTCCAAATAACAAATTTACGTTAAACTAATTAACTTTTATTATATTTCAAAAAAATTTCTTTCAATTATGATTCAACTAAATAAATGCTGAGTCATAATTACAAAATAATAATCAAAAAAAGAAAATCTAAAAAATTTCTTAATTTTCGTGAAAAAACTTCAAATTAAAAAAGTTTTCATTTTTGGAAAACTTTGAAAGAATTAAGAAAATAATTTTATAAATAAACTTGATTTGCATACCTTTATGACTATTCATTAAAAACTTCAATTAACTGTTATTAAGTTTTAAATATTGAACAAAAACGATTTTTGGATAAATTATAATTTCCAAACTCTTTCCTTTTATATAGAGTTAATTTCTTTTCTTGAAATTACTTTTAAAATATCAAGTCATTATTAAGTTTATCGACAAAATATCAAAATATACAAAAAAAAAATACTGACGAATTTAATTTTAGATTTAAAATAGATTAATTCAATAAGACGCACATCTTTAACGTGTGCCAGTAAAATTTTTCAAACAACTCTACAAGAGTTTCAGTTAAGTTGCGAAAGTTTTGTCAAAAAAATGTTTGTTGTCTTTTACAGACAATATTTTGTTCAATTTGAAGTATTAATTAAAGCCCTCATTAAAGATATAAAAGATTTTTTTTAATTTTTGAAGAATCAGTTTTTCAAATTCTCCAAAATCAGTTTTTGAATTCTCCAAAAATCAAATCTCGTAAAATAATTTTTTTTTGTTTTATTCTTTAAAATTTAAATAAAAAATTAAAAGTAACTGAAAATTATTAATAATTTTCTAAGTTTATAAAAAGAAAGAAAATTGCCTCAGCGTATTAGTAAACATTTTGCTTTCATATTTTTTTGTTTTTTGCTTAAAAAACTTCCATTCAGAAGTTTGTATTTTTCTGTAATTAAAAATTTTTTTTGCAATTACAATGAATGTGTTTTAAAGTACGCCACCTGTCGTTTAGTACTACAAAAAACAAATGGTTTTTTTTGCTTCTATCTAAAACGGAATAGAATTTAACCGTCATCAAAATTAAATTCTTAAATGAAAAAACTTTTAACGTATAAACAAAATTGTTTATCATTATCTTTAGATAAGGGGCAATTCGATTTTATATATTCAAATTAAATAATATTATTTTTTAAATTGCATTAAATATTTATATTTTAAATTTTGTTACATTTTCTTTTCTTTTCTTTTAACATGATGTTTTGTTTCCTGTATTTTCTGTATAGATAGATATCATAAAAGAAAATCTTACGTATTGCTAAAATGTATTGCTTTAGTACAAAAATGATTAAATTTTCCTAGACAATAATGATCAAAAATAATTAATTTGTACAAGCTTCGTATCGTAAATAATATACAATTTTAATTATATAGTGATAATAAATTATAAAAAGAAGATGGAACTAATTTTCAAACACAGTAAAAGTACTTTGATTCTGTTAACTTTACTCTATAATTGATTTGCTATCAAAATATATCATGTTTTCTAAATTCACTGAAAATAATATATGTATCAGATAATAGATGGTGTATCAATAGCTTAAAAAATATTTACAATTAACTATTTTGTAAAATAACTCTAGCCAGTAATCAGTAGGTAAGTGATAATAATGTTTCTAAAAGTATGTCTAATATGAATAATAACGGGATCTGTTCATATTCTATATACTATTTAATGCGGCGAATAAATAACAAAAAAAAAAAAAAAAAAACAATTAATAATACTAAGTATAAACAATAATTGAATTTCTGTTAGAGCGATTCTATTCTTCTTCTATTATTTAAACAGCTTCCGTAGTATTTTCATATATCGTTTAGATAAAAACTCTTTATGGCAAACTCATTTGATGTAAGACGTAAGCTCCTTTTTTAATATTGTATCCGTAACTTTAATATAAAATATAATTTCTATATTGTCTATTATTTCTATAATTTTTATTTTATTTTTTTCAAAATGACAAAACTAATATAATATTATTTTTTGTAATTCGATTTTTTTTTGGATTTTTGCACGAATTGCTAAATTTGAATGATTTTCTTAATAAAACAACAAAAACAAAAGGTATAAACAAAAGGAAAATTGTGTTAGCAAAAATTTAAAATATATGTACCTTCATTTTTTCAAAGAATTCATTAAATTTTTTTTTTTTGTAATTTTCGGAAATGTTTAAATTATATTATAAGGTTTTTTTTTTCTTTATAAGAATGCCTATAAAATTCTTTTTAAATCCTACAAATATCGAAACACGTTGCAGGTTTTAGAAAACAGAAAAGAAAAAACAAAAAAAATATTATCTTCAATATTTTGAAGGGAAGAATGATAAAAAAAAAAAAAATACTGTTGGATATTTTATCTTCATAATTTTTTAATTAACATCACATAGATGTTTCGAAGTTATTTCATATATTTATTACATAAACTTTGTTTACTTTTTTTTTTTGTATTTTTTTAATAATTTTTTTTACTTTGAATATGGATTTTTCTATTTTTTTTTTGTTTTGTTTTTTTGTTATGAAATCTTACACCTGTCACTTGTAATAAACGAATGAATATTACAACCATTCATTTTTATGTCTCCCTTTTTACGCCATTTTGTTCTTTGCTTTGTTTTTTTTTTGGTTTCTTTTCTATGGAAAATTGAATTGTTTTTGGTCTATTATTAACAATTGTTGTCGTGGTTTTTCTCAGTTACCACAATAGTCTTTTTAAACTGTAATTTTTGTAAATGTTCTGAAAAGTTAACGAAAAAAAAAACAAACAAAAACAAACAAAAATAAAAAAGGAAGATATAAAGTATGGTATAGTAAATGAAAAAATGGAAAAATAGGGATATGGTAAATTAACAAAGTTAATCAGAATTATATTGGTATGAGAAATGATTCCTTCACAGATTGTATTGATAAGATGAAAATCATAGAATAGGACAATCTAGAAATTAGAATAAATTAACGATTGGAAAAATGATTTTATTTGTATTTTTTTTTTTTTTTTTGTATTTGATATTCTGTCTCATACCAATCATTTTCTTTGTTTTTTATTGGATAGGAAGGAAGGAAAATTTTAAAATTCTATTTTGCTTTTATTTAATTATATAAATTGATTTTTTTTTTTTGTGTTTTCTTCATTATCTTTCTTTGAAGTTTATGTTGTTATTATTATTATATGATTTTATTAAATTTTATAGTTACATTCATTTATTCAATATTTTTTATTAAAAATTTTATTTTATAAATTTTGTTATTAGAATGAAAAAAAAAATTTGGAAAAAATATAATACAATTGTTCGAAGTTGAATAATGAGAAAAAACCATTAAAAAATAAATTCATATATGTTTCAAAATTATACTTTTAATTATTTTAAAAGGTTTTTGTTTTTTTCATTTTTTTTAGTGCATTTTTCTTCCACGTAAATGTGAACAGGAAATTACACAGCCTTTCCTTTTCAGGCGTGGCTATAAATGTCGTAAGGGGGAATAACTCTTACGGTATGTGTGTGGGATTCGAACCCACACTCTCTCAGTGTTTACAGCGTACGCTCTTACCCACAGGCCACCGAGGTCTCTTTAAGTTTTAATTGGAAAAAATGATATAAAAATAAATACAAAAAAGAAAAAAAAAATTGATAATACTTCCTATTATTATGATAAAAATAATCATTATAATAAACATAAAATATTAAATCTTGGCAATAAAAATACTATAGAGATATTAAATGAAGAAGAACATCGATAGAGAAGAAGAATAGAAAAGAATGACTATTGGAATCAATTTAAATCGTTTAAGTAGTCTAAGTATACAATAGAAAGTGATAAAGGAACTTTTTATATTAAATCCATTAGGTACAAGATATAAATTTCTTATCTCAAATCAAGAGTTAGGAGTCAACTTGAGATGATTTCGTCATTATGTGTAGTTGTTGTATGTCAGGTGTATGTATCTATCTTATGAGTAGTTGTTCTACATACACCTGATACAACAAAAATTACATTAGTTTTATTCTACATGTTTTTTTTTTTGTAAGGGTAGGTGGGGATCATGAAGACACAAATAATATCAAAGGATAAATCTCTTTGGTAGTATACTATAGACTGCAACCAACTAAATGCCACCTCACTTTTAAACCAAACATTAGGTTAAAATCTATGATACAATGTATTGCTAATGTATACTGCAAATAAAATAAATATTTTTTTATAAATTATTCGCCATCATTTTGAAAACATACTCAATTTAATATTAATTGAATTTTTAAGAAGAACAAAAATGTTATATATATTTTCAAATCGCAGAAATTTTCGTCAGTGTTACATTATTTATAAAAATCTTAAAACATTAGGTGATGTGAAATTTAATGCAGATGCAATTGGTTTAGAATTTTTTTTTTTTTTAAATATTTTCACATATTTAAAATATATTTTAGTAATTTAAACATATAATTTTTGATATAATCCTTTGTTATAATTTTTTTTAAATTATTTTTCTTATAATCCTTTGTTAATTTTTTTTTCGTTTGTTTCTTGTTCTACTTGAGAACTTCTTGCGTTACTTAATATTTTTCTTTAATCCTTTATTATACAACAGCTTTATAAAATATATGTTTGTATAGTTTTTTCTTTTTTTAAAGATTAAAAATTACTATTTAAAAAAAAAAATAAAATTGGACAACTTCGTAATTGATAAAAAATATGATTCATCTATAAATGGTTGAAAATGAAACTTAAGATACTTTAACAATAAAATGATATGATTTTTCGTTTTCTTTTTCCATTATCATAAACTTTTTAATAGAACATTAAAAAGATGATAAAAAACGAGATAGAAAAAGAAAAAGAATAAAAGAGAAAGACAGAGAGAAGGAAAATTCACTTACTGCAACAACTGAATGTTGGTAATTTTTAATTTTAAATAAAATATTATAAGAAATTCTAAAATAATGTTTTTTTTTTTTTAAATTATATAATAAAACTTTTCAAATAAATACAATACAAAAAAAAAACAAAAACCTTGTTTAAAAAAATAATTTTAAAAGAGAATTTTATTTAAAGTGTAGCTACTTTTAAACTATTCAAATTTAAATCGCTTTTAATTTTCTTAAAGACTAAATTTAATATGTTTATGTCTTTAAGTTTTCATTTTGGAGAACAATATATCCTACAATTATATGGAAAGGGTTAGTTTTTTTTAAAAGAAATTAAATTTTAAATATAATTTTAATAATACAAAAAATTTTAATTATATTTAAAATATTAATAAAAGCAAATTTTCAAATTCGCACCCCTAATATCTTTTAAATAAGGTGTAGTATAAAAAAAAATTTTTGAACTAACTTTTACTAATTCTTTTTTAATCTTTGACGGACCTACTCCGTAATTGATAAATCTACATAAAAAATATGCTTTATTTGTTTGGGATTTTACACATCGTTAAAATTTAATTGTTCTATCTTATACTGTATAGATGTTTTGTAAACAGACGGACGGACAGAGTCAAATAGGCAAATGTTTCAAATATTTTTTGAAAATTGTGCAAAAAAACATTGTCTGATTATAAAGAGAATGCATCGGCGAGTCGAAAAGTAAAGCCGTTCTGGAATTATATTCGGTCAAGGAAAATAAAAAGGATATATCAACCATTGTAAAAATGGAAAAATTAACAAGAAATGAGACAAATATTTCAGAAAATGATTTTAAAATTCTACAAGCCTATAAAAGGAACAAAATATACACCTTCAAAATTTCCAAAAGTCCATTTATATTTATAATTATTAATGTTGAAAATGTGATCTGAATAAACACATAGCAAAATGGAAAAAGTGTATTTTAAGCAATATCGAAATCATATAGGAATTCATTCACTTTTCATTCCAACCAAAAACTTAATAAGGGATTTCTTTTAAAATTAAGAAATTGCGCTTGCTTACGAAAAAAGCGTTCTCATTATATACAAGAAAACACATAATTTCGTACCCTTTCCTTAAAAAATATATAATTTTCTTTAAACTATATTCTTAAATGTTCTTTTTGATAATTCACAGATATTTTTTCATAAAGTTCAATTTAAAAAAAAAAAAAAAAAAAAAAACGAAAACAAAATAATCTTTTATTCTAAGTGTTTTTTAATGTGTTTTTTTTTTTAATGTATCAATGGATTTTTCGTTTACTTTTCTCATTCAGGACATTTTTGTAACTCCATAACCCTCATATAAAAAATACTTACTATTACAATCAGTTTTTTTTTTTTTTTGATTCTTAATAGGATTCAACATTAAAATATTACAATATAAAATGTTTTTAAATAAGAAGAAAATCTTATTATTTACAATCGAAATATCATATTCATTTTTAAAAGACATTAAAAAAAATAAATGTTAATGCTCTTTTAGAAAATTTATAGTTTTTGGAAATTTAATGCCATAACAATAAATTTAAAAAAAAAAAAAAAACAAAAAAAAAATATAGATTTTAACTCTTTGTTAGCATGATATCTTTTTATCTTTATCTCAACAACACGTTACATTCTGACTTTATTTTCGATTTTTATACAAATCACTGTTCGTTTTTTTTTTTGTTTTTTAAAGAAATAAACAATGTAATGAAAATAAGAAAATATTCATTTTTCAATAACCTTAATGTGACTTGATCATTATACATATATTTTTTTTAAATTTCCTTTTTTTTCCGAATTTACACAAAAAAACATTAAAAAAAAAAAATGTCATTTTCATAAAATTCAGGAAGAAACATATTTTAAAGTACATAATATATATATATATTCAAATTTTCACACATTTTTATTTAATTCTTTGTTTGTTTGTTTGTTTTTTTTTTTTGTTTTGTGGTGCCAAAATAAAAGACAGCTCGTTTTAATTCCTCCTACACAAACAAAAATTTTTACATTTAAGATTTTCTTTTGTTACAAAAAATTTAGAAAAATCAACGAAAAAAAAAAACAAAAATTAAGAATGAAAATATTATTTTCCTATCAAAATCAATCAATCTGTAAGGTTTCTTTTCAATTTAGAATACTCCTACATGCATAAAAAAAAAACAAAAAAAAATTATCCAAAAAAAAAAAACACGTTAAATATACACCAAAATTATCCAAAAAAAAAAAACACGTTATATACATACCTATACGTATACACACGCAAATCTATTTTCTTTTTAGAAAATCAAGAAGATTCATTCAAGTTCAGTTACAGCGATTTATCACAACAACAATCAATATTAATAAGAAAAACAAAATAAAATGAAAACTTTTTTTTTTGTTTTTTGCCTTTTTTTTGTTCTTTTTTTTAAGCATATAAGAATTGAACTCATCCTTAAGACCTTAATTTTTTTTCTCATTATTAATTTTTTATTATTTTTATTATATTTTATATTATTTTTTTTTAACGTTGATTAACACTTTGAATTCAAATTGGTACAAATAAATAAATAAAAAATAAATAAAAAATAAAAAAAAAAAACAACAACAAATATAATATATATTAGCACAAAAAGAAACATATGGAATTTAAATTATAATTTTACACAAAATTGAGCTCCACTTAAATTTTTTTGTTTTTTATTTTTTGTTTTTGTAATATGTACTAATATACCTATAAGTATGCAATCAAAATAAAGTAACATATCTGTAATAACATTTAAAATCAAATTCAATATTATTTTCAAGAGAAATTATATTTTTTCGTTCAAATATTATAATCTTTAATATATGTTTATTTTTTTTTTTTTTTGTCTTCTCGTTAAAGATTATAATGCTTGAGTGTAAAAATGTTTTAGCAACCTTTTTACTGTTATTCATTTTTATCTAACTAACGACTAATATTTTTTTTTATATATTTGACGTTTTTCTTTAACTTTGTTTTTGTTTTTTTCATATTACGAGCCTAAATATATGCTCTTTAAATCATCATCAGTTTTTTTTTTTTCCTTTTTAAGTTACACCTGTATCATTCATTTTAGACGTGATTTGAATATTAAATTTAGATATTATGCAAAAAAATTAGAACTTAAAATTGCAAAAAAAAAACAAAAAAACAAATTGAAAAAAAAAGAAAAACAAAAAAGGTGAAAAACGACAAAAATACAAAAAAAAGCATAATAATATAAAAACAAATGAAATAAAATTCTTTTTTTTTCTTATTCAAATCGATTACTCAATCTGTTTCATTAAATATTCAAAATAAAAATAAATTTTAAGAATTACTTAATACTTAATAGTTTTTAATCCAAAGAGTTATATTAGCGTTAGTAAAAGTATCTGAATTAAAAATTATCTAAAAACTTCTCTTAAAATGAAAAAAAAAAACGAGAAAGAATACAGTTGCCCTTGTCAACACAAAAATATCCGTACGAATCTTTTATAGTTTTCAAAATACAATATAGTATCACTCTGCTTATAGTATAATTATTTCAAAAAAAAATATTTACGTGGTAGTTACCTCAAGCCTTACTTTAATAATTTGAAATTTTATCTTATATTTAGTCACAATATTAACACAAATCAATCAATATAGGCGTGTAGCTATTAATTTAAAAGTCATAAAATTTATTTTAAATTAAATTTTTATTAATTTAATTTAATTGTTATAAATAAGTGTATTAAGGACCTTTCCGAACCATCACACTAGCATATGACACTAGCACTTTGCATTTGCACTTTCCGAAAATACTTGATTATCACACTAAATATCGCACTAAATAGCACGTCCGGATTATAAATTTATGACAGTTAAAAAATTTTTAGGAGTAGCATCAGTCTTACCTTAATACATATTTTTATAGCATTTTTATGTCAAATTTATTTTGACAGGTGCAAAAAAGCATTTTTTTCTAGCATTATTTAACTTTATTTAGAATTCTTTACGATCACTATGGCAATATTGAGTAAATTTTGAATGTACAATATCATTAATATTGTCAGTTGTTATTTTAATTTTTAAATTTTTTGTGAAAAGAAGAAATATGGAAGCTGTATTATATAACATAAGTAGGTATACATTTTCTACATTAGTTAAATTATTACAATAACCAAAAATTAACTTACAATTCTATTATTTTTCAAAAAAGTTGTATCATTTCATAATAAAGAAATATTATTTCGCATAATATAATATTTATTAAATTCCTTCTTCTTTTATTTCTTGCATTATTACTAATTTTTATATTTTTTATATTGGCTATTCTTTTAACAAAAACACAAAAGTATTATTTTTAGTGCACGTGGTTTTCAAAACATTAATTTTTGACAAATAATCAAGTGTTAAGTGCAATGCATTCCGGACAGCATTTGATACTATTCGGAGTTTTCGGATAAAAAAATAGTGCGATAAAATAGTATTTAGTGCAAAGTGCGATGTTTAGTGTGATGGTTCGGAAAGGCCCTAAATATATTATTATTAATATTTACCAAAACAAAATTAATATGAATATACAGTAATATATGAATTCAGTAATATATGAATTACTATTAATAAAGGAAATCAAACTTTCTCAAAGTAAATTCGTAACTACCACCTGCCAAGGGAAAACTAATAACTAATCCAAGGTATTACTAACTATAAACCATTTATTATTAAGAAGGAAAAATATATTTCATAAAGTTATTATATATAATATTAATATTATATATAATAACTATATTAAAGTAGTATATATAATATTAATATTTATAGTGCATACATATACGCCATATATATCGTAATTTTCTTTAAAAATATTTAATTCATTTTTCTTATTATAACCACAGAAAATACGTAAAATGTATGATTCTATATTTGAAATAGATGAAATTTTCTATAAATGAAATGTATGATTCTATATTTTTATACTAACTATTATTATGTAGGTATCATACAAATCAAATATACAATATGACATAATATAATACAATATGTTTTTATGTAAATATACCAAATAATATTATATAAATAAGTTCTTCATGCAACTGTTACGTTTTTATTTCAGTTATTTCAGTTTTTTTTTGCTATTCCTCATCTTGCTCAATTTTATATTTATATAGATACAAAAACACAAAAAAAAAAAAAAATATGCAACGTAAATTAAATAATTTCTTGTTATACTGATGAAAATCTCGAAATTTTTGTATGAAATTGTAGGAGATGAAAAAGTTTTTCGCTCAGTTTTTGATCTTGAGCTCAACTAAAAGCAATAGGAAAAGTATTTGAATATTTTTTTGATTCTGAATCGATCCTTATATTTGAATTTATATCTATCATGATTATTTTATAATCATAATAAATGACTTAATGCATGCTCTATACTCGTTATAGGAATGGAAGGAATAAAAAAAACATTATGAATAAACTTCGAACAATGAACAAAACTCGAATTACTCGAATTTTATAAAATTCAAGTTGTCGGTTATTTCAAACTCTGTTTATTCTTAAAGAAAAACAATAAAATTTACAAGGGATTATTAAATAATAAAAAATATAAAAAAATACTTTGTTTTATGTTTTCTTGAATGTTAAAATGTTTTTTTTAAAGTACCTTGAAAAAAAAAAAAAAAATGGAAAAATATGCGAAAATTATAAAAAAAAAAAAATTGTTGAATATCTACTTCATTTTATTTTATGTATAATTAAACAAATATATTTGAATAAGTGTTTCATGAAGGATAACAATTTCAATAAAAATATATTTGAAGTACAAGATGCAAGATTCAAGCAGTTTATGTCTCATACTATGGTTTAAAATTTATAAGAACTTTGAAATTTTGTGTTAACAAAAATAGACATACTTATTTTTTAAAATGTAGCTGTTTACATTACTTTAGAATCTTATCTGATAAAAAATTTTGTAATTTTCTCACTACAGGTTTTTATTAACTCCGATAATATTTTAACAATTTCAATATGTAGTAAAATATTATTTTATTTTTAACATATACAATGATTATTTATATATTTTCTTTAGTATGCGTTTGAGACTTTTAATATTATCTACTAGTATCTAATATTAAGCTTCATAAGAATGATCTCTATAGCAATTTAATTACCAAAATCTATTAAAATATTTTTTTAAATCATAAAATTTAAACATTACCTTAACATACCTTAACATTTGAATATTGATCTGATTTAAGAAACTAAATATATTTTTTTTGTTGATGAAATAGTGTTGAAAGAATTAGAATCAATAACAGAAGCCTTTTAGCCGATAATTATCAAAAAGTATATTGTTATAAACAATTTATTACTTAATCTATTTATAGATTTCTAATTTTGATTACTTTGATATATATGTATAATTAATCCTCTCATAACCTGTTAAATTCGATCTTAAAAAAGTTCTATTAGTAGAAAATTGTCATTTAAAAAACCCTACTTCGATAGAAAAATTGAGGTTCGATTCCAAGAAAAAAAACTGCTATTGTAATCAAATCAAAATTTTAAATAAACGAAATTCAAGATTTGATCCGAAATACTTAAACAAAATTATAAGAAAATTTAATAAAACAATTCAGATTTTTAAAAATTAAAATTCATATTATAAACCAATTTAATGAAACAAAATTATAATAAATGCTATACTTTATTCAAATCAAATTTTTCTTGAACTCGATCCTTCGCCACCCTTCACGTTTAGATAATAAATTAACGTGAAATCTCAATTTTTAAAAATTTTCAAAGAATCTGAATTTTAATAAATTTAAAATAAAAACAATTCCTTAAAAATGCAAGAAAAAATAGAAAGCGTGATAAAAAAAAAAAAACTGTTACAAGAGAAATTTCCTCATTTTATAAATCTTATTGTAGCGAAAACGCGTTTTAAAACTGTTGCATTGTCGGAGAGTTTTTACAAAAACAAAGTATGATAATTCTACAAAGTATAGTCAAAAAATATGGATTTGGGAAATCAAAATGTTGTTTCTAAATAATTACAGATTATCCTTTATTATTCTAATCTATTAATTATAGTTTATTAGATTAGATCAATGAAGGATATTTTATCGGGAAGATTTTCTAGAGGAAAAATCAGAAGGCAGTCGCAGTAGAATTAACGTACATGTCTTAAAACAGAAAATTCTAAAAACAGTAAATCTCTATTATATTAATTACTAAACATATATTTTCATCACATCTTGAAGAAAAAGAAATTTTCCACGAATTTCAATTTTCCAAAGAAATTTTCAATTTAAAATACTTGTTGCTATAATATGCTGGTATTGTATTTAATTTTAAATTGACTCAATATTTCTTACTAATTATACTAATTCATTTTTTTCTCTTGCTAGATATGTAAATATCTTTATTTTCATTCAATTTCATTCCAAAAGATATTATTAAATAATTCTTTAGGTATTTTTTTTTGTCTACTAACCAATTTAATGTAGTTATTTGTTCTATAACAAACTTGAACTTGATTAATTGTTATATTTTTCCGGTAACGGAAATTAATGCCTTGCGAAATAAAACCCCCCAACATGTTATTTCAAATTTAATGAAAAATAATACCCTGGGACATTTTTCTCATAGGTAATAGAAAAATAGGAACCTAAAGTATAAAAAATAAAGATCTGTGGTGATCTTTCAATTTTATTTACGTCTTCTAAGGAAATAAAGTCTTGGGCTGTTTGTAATAAAACCCTGTTTTGTAATACTCAAACCTGAAAAAAATTATAAATTTATTTAAAAATAAAAACGTCATAGAAAATAAATTATGTTTTCATAGAAATCGACATTTAACTATAAGGATTATCAAACTGAATAAAAAAACAGTATATTGCCATTTTCCAGAATATACATAATGATGTTGCACAAACATTTAAATAATTTCTTTTTAATTTTGGCAATCCCTTATTCTTTAATTAAACACTATAAAAATTAAAATATATTTTAGTTTTGTTACAAAAATATATGAACCATTGCGTTTTTTGTAATGTTAATTAATTTTTCGTCGCACAGTTGAAATGAGAAATAACACACCGGGGCTTAATTTTTTAAAAAGTCATAGTTTAATTTACAAATGAAATAACACCACGAGTATTATTTCTCATTAGTAATCGAAAAATAAGACTTCAGTATATAATTTCTCATTGAATTTTATTTAGCAGAGCCTTATTTCATGGCGCCTGTCTTTTAATATCTATAATTATAATTTAGTAGTTTTCAGCCACACACTACGTATTATGAATTCCGTTTCAAGCTTTGAACATCAGTAACTACATATTTTTTACGATTTTTCCACGATAAAACCTATACATAATATTAATAATAAAAAACAAATAACACATTTCATATTTATATTACAGTAGTATGGTACCTACGATAGTCGGTAGTATGTAGTAACAAAACATACACAACAAAACAGAATAACAAAAAAAAACAAAATTATAAGAGACATTCTCACTTACTCTCTTTAAAATTGTGTATTCTTTTTTTCCTCTCGACAGTCGCTCTTTAATTCTCATAGAGTGCAGACGTATTCATTCTATTTCGCTTTGTTTTAATATTTTATCTTCTTCAATCTAAGTTTTATAGTTGTTGTTTTATTATTTGAAATATAATTTTAACCTTATTGCTTTGATCATATTTTGATTTTGTTTTTTCTTCTTTTTATTTTTGGATTCGTACATATTTGACTGTAAACAGGTAAGCGTTAAAACTTAAGTAATTGTCATCTTCCGAAAATGGGGGTACTGGGTGAAGACCCAGGGGGTAGTTCAAACTACTTCAACATTCTGGATCCTATAGATAAACCTAAAAGAAAACAAAAAAAACTTTCACAATCACCCAATTTAGACTCAGTAATCAACTTTCCAGTGTTAAAAAAACCAGATATAAAAATTAATTTCACAAACAATAGTAAGAATCAACCAAAGTTTATTTTAATTAAAAACAAAGATCCATCAAAACCATTAAAAAACCTAAACATTTTTGCCTTAACAAAGGCCATTCAAGGTGTGGTAGAAAACATAGAAAGCATGTCTTTCACTAGAGAAGGTCACTTGTTAGTACTTTGTAAAAACGAATATCAAGCAAGCAAATTTATAAAAACAAAAGTATTGGCCAATTTATGTGAAATTGAAGCAGTCCTACATCCTACACTAAATTCATGTAGAGGTGTTATATATGCCCCTATAATTACAGATTTGTCTGAGAATGAAATTGTAGAAGGTATGGCAGATCAAGGAGTTGTAGCTTGTAAAAAGCTAACCAAATTTGCAAACGGTTCAGTTGTAAATACACCTTTACACATACTTACTTTCGACTCATATGAACTTCCTAAAAAAGCTAAAATTGGTTTCATGATATTTTCTGTTGAACATTACATACCTAAACCAATTCAGTGTAAAAATTGTTTTATGTTAAATCATACAACTAAAAGATGCACAAATGATAAAAAGTGTGAAATTTGTGGATCAAGTTATCATGAACCTGAAAACTGTGAAAAAGTTTCTTGTAGCAATTGCAAAAACGAACATAGATCTACCAACGTAAAATGTCCAGCTTTTCAAAAAAAAAAAGCAATTTTAAAACATAAAACTATAAACAAATGTTCCTATAAAACTGCCATAGAATTCGTAAACAAAAATCAATATCAATTTCCTAATTCCGATACTCCCAAAGAAGAACTTTCTACTGCTATAAATTTAGTAAAAGAAAAACAAAATTTACAAAAAAAATACTTAGCCAATAATGAAAATAAACAAATTAATCCACAAAACTCAGTTAATTATAACAACACCCAACAAACAAACACTCAAAAAAATTACTCAGTCAATAATATTTCAAATGAAAAACTTATATCACCTAACACATCTCAGAACAATCAAAACAACTCCACTTTAAATCTAAAAAATATTCAATATAAAACAACATCAGAATCAAATATAAATACAACTTTAACTTCCAATTTCCAAATTCCTTTAAACGCAGCAAGTAATACAAATCTTCCAAATATTGAAAACGATTCTTTCCATATGGAACTTAATTAAGATTTATAATACCAAGTAATTTAATCAATAATTCTCACAGTAATTAATAATTTTTCTTTAATTTCATTATTTTTTTTTTTTTTTTTTAAATATGAATTTAATAATTTTACAATGGAATATCAATGGTTTTCAGAACAATTACAATAATCTTCAAATTTTAATTAATAAATATCAACCAGATATCATAACATTACAAGAGACACATATCCCATTAAATAAAAAAATTTACGTACCAAGAATGTACGATGGTACATTCACAAATTCTCAAAACAATATAAGCTCTAAACATGGAGTTGGTCTACTGATCAAAAAAACAATTCCTTACAAAATAATATCCACTACGCAATATACTATAACAGCAGAAATTCGTTCAAACACAAATTTTAAAATAGTCTCAGCATATTACCCACCTAGCATCAAGATTTCATCATATGACCTTGAACAAATCATTCACACTATTCCTGGTCCACATTTAATCACAGGTGACTTTAACGGTTGGAACCCGCTTTGGGGTTCAGAAATTACTAATCAAAGAGGAACAATAATAGAAAATTTCATATTAGCTTCTGATCTCTTAATTTTAAACAACGGCAATCCAACACATTTTTCTACCCACAACTCCTTCACACACGTTGATTTATCAATTTGTTCAAGTATTTTGGCGCCAAAATGCACCTGGAATACAATCGAAGATCTTCATGGCAGTGATCATTTCCCAATTTCAATTAAAATACTCAATCAATCAAACCAATTACCTAATTTTATTCCTAAATTTAAATTACATTTGGCTAATTGGAAAAAATATCAAGACAATATTAACACATCGCTCTCTAATATTTCCGCTTCTGGAAATATTAATCGAGATGCAGCAAAACTGAAAAAAGTTATTCGAGTTTCTGCTACCAATACAATACCTCAAACCACGCCTCATAAATCAGTAAAGCACTTACCATGGTGGACTAAAGAGCTGGCTTCTCTATGCACATTAAAAAAGCGTTCTTTTAATCTTCTACGACGACAGCCTACAACCGAGAACCTTATTAACTTTAAAAAAAATAGAGCTATTTTCAGACGTAAACTTAAAACAACCAAATCAGAATTTTTTGTTAAAATAACCGCCGAAATAAACCCATCCACACCTATTTCAAACATCTGGAAAAACATACAATCCCTAACTGGTAATTTCAAAAGTAAAATAATTAGAATAATAAACAATAACAACATTATAACTACCAACTCTATGGACATTGCAAATCTCTTTGGTCAAGAATGGTCCTCCGCCTCTGAAGATGACAATTTCTCTAGTGCCTTTGTTAATGAAAAATCTGAATGCTTATCAGTAGAATTATCCGATATTTATGTCGATCCATTGGCGGGAAGGATAGAGAACAAAATTAATATGTTAGAATTGGAATCTACGCTTAACACGTTAAAAGGTGATACACCAGGTTTTGACCGTATATCATATCCAATGATTAAAAATATGCCACCTGAAAGGAAAAAGTTCCTATGTACCTTATACAATAAAATATTCAGCACCGGTTACATCCCTCAAGACTGGAAAGTAGCCACAATCATCCCCATTCCTAAACCAAATAAACCAATAGACCAATTAGAAAGTTACAGGCCAATTTCACTACTGCCCTGTCTAAGTAAAGTTCTAGAAAAAATTGTTTCTACTCGGATACTTTGGTATCTTGAGAAAAAAAAACTAATAAAAGATAACCAAGTGGCCTTCAAACCCTCAAAAGGTACAATGGACTCCCTCTTATATATCGATCACCTAGTAGCAAACTCTCTATCAACAAAAAACCATATTTCAATTTTATCTATAGATTTCAAAAAAGCTTTTGATCGTATCGGTATGCACGTCGTTTGCAATCAACTTAAAATTTGGGGAATGGGCAGTAAAATTATTAAACTTGTAAAATCCTATTTAAGCAGCCGGAAATTTAGAGTAAAAATTCACAACAACTATTCAAATATATTTTCCTTAAATAACGGCATTCCCCAAGGCTCACCTTTATCGGTGACTCTATTTCTTATTGCATTTAACAAACTAAGCGAAATTATTTCCCAATATAACTCAACAATTAAACATACGCTGTATGCCGACGATCTCTATTTAATTTTCAAAATAAATGATATTGATAATATAAAATCTATTTTACTTAATATTTTTAATAAAATTTCTGATTGGTCCAATAACTCAGGTGCGACTATCTCCTTAAGCAAATGCAAACATCTTCATATTTGCAAAAAACAAAAATGCAATGATTTAAAATTTTATATAGAAAACCATTTGATACCTAACGTATCAGAACTAAAAATTTTAGGTCTATTATTCGATAGAAAGTACAGCTGGAAAAGTCACATTGAAAATTTAAAAAAATCAATATTAATTAGGCTAAACATTGTAAAATTTTTTTCTAACAATAAAAGCTTAGCACATATCAACTCCAAAATCAACATAATACAGAACCTAATATTATCAAAAATCGACTACGGCTTACCAATATACGGAAAGAGCAAATCCAAAACACATTTGCAGCAACTAAATGCGGTCTACCACGCAGCAATTCGTATAGCTACTGGCGCTTTCCGTACAACACCTGTGGCCAATATGTTAATTGAAACTGGACTTCCATCCTTAAAAAACCGTTGTAGAATACTCACAATGAGAATTATACCTAAACTATTGTATTCTTATAACTCTCCCATACAAAATGAATTAAAGAATATTCTGAAAAGGAAAAAATGCTCAAAAATTGAATCTGCAATCTCACTTGCCACGGATCTAGCTAAGAAGCAACAAGTTCCACTAAAGATTCCCAAAAAATCAGTTTCTATCTATCCTCCATGGAACTTGTGTAATAATGCAGTTAATCTTACACTTGCAAATTATCCAAAAGAATCAACCGACAATTCAATATTCAGACAAGTATTCCTAGAAATTTCGCTTGACCTACACAACAAAGGATGGAAAATTTACACTGATGGGTCAAAAACAAAAAATGCAACCGGTTACGCAGTCATAAATGACAAAAACCAAGTAACAACGCTTGGTAGATTACACCCAGACGCATCTATATTCCACGCTGAAAGTCATGGCATTTTGTCAGCCCTACTGGTAACATCAAAACTTAAAGGCAAAATTTGTGTTTGCTCTGACAGCCTTTCAGTACTAAAAGCCATAACAAATCTCAAGAATCACACTCCAATAATTAATTCCATCAGAGATATTCTAATCAAAAATCGTACAAAACTTCAACTTCTCTGGATTCCTGGCCATGCTAATATTCTTGGCAATAACACAGCTGACAAGGAAGCAAAATATTCAACTATAGCGCCAATAATTACAGCAGACTGGTCCCTAAATAAACAAGATATGAAAAGGTTTCTTAAACAACAGTTCAGTAATATAAACTGTGTAAACTGCAATCAACACTACAATTCAATAAACCCAAATAAAATCAAGGCTAATTTTCCCACGCAGCTAAGTAAAAAGGAAATTACAAACTTTATTCGTCTTCGACTAGGCCACACAAAACTAACCAAAGATTACCTGTTCTCAAAACCAATAATTAAATCAACTTGTCAACTTTGCAAAACACCTATAACAATAGAACACTTTCTTAATAGTTGTCGATATTTTGATAATCACAGGAAAAAACTTTTTTCAAATGACCCTACAGAACTTCTCAAAGCTACAACTACAGAAAATATTATTCTAATAAACAAATTTTTAAAACTAACAAATCTATTTCACATGCTTTAATTATTTTGTATACTAATTAAAAATGTTTGTAAACTTTCCAGCTGCACTTCGTTAAAAATAAAAATAATTCAATTGTAACATACAGTTATTATAATATAAAAAAAAAAAAAAATGTAACAAATTAATTAACAAAGCATAAAATAATATGCATATTTTTTATTTATATTTTAGAAAATTCTTATTTTTGATTTTATTTTTGTAATTTTTTTCTTTTGTTAATATTATTTGTATATAGAATGTTATTCAGAAAAAAGAAAAAAAAAGAAAAAATTTTTTGTTATTAACTTTCTGATAACAGAACAAAATACGAGCCAAAGACCATGCAGTTAGTGCTCTTAATTCTTTTAAGCATAATATGTTTTTTTTTATAAAATTTATATTATGTAAATAAAATAAAAAAAAAAAAATAAAAAAAATTTTTTTCCTCTCGAGTCACGAGTCTCGACTCGACACGACTTGACCTCAACGGCTCAACTATTCTTTGGCTATATGAATGAAAATGTACTTAACTTATGCATGTGTAAAGAAAAAATTTTAAAAATTGATAAAAATCGTCATTTATCACAATATTTATTGAAATTTTAAATAATGATGAATGATATTAATCTGATATTAATAATCAATACATATCTAAGTATGAACTTATGAATAACCAGTCGGGCGAATCTCTTTAAAAATCAAATATATAATTGTTTTGGTTTTTTATTTTTCTATTAAATTGTTGCATTTATGTATGAATGTTTGTATATTATTTGAAGCAATTAGAAAACTTTTCTAATTGTATTCTTTTTTGAATTCAATTTCTTCTCATATACTACAGTTCAGAGTATACAGCAGTTCTTATAACCAAAATTAAATTTTGAATAATTTTTTATTTTTAAATATTTTGTATGTCAATTTTATGCAGGATTACCATTTGTACAATTGTGGTAATATTTGTACGGTTTTCTCGCACTCTGTACCATGTTACATGTACAATCTTAATCAAGAATTGTACGACAAATACCTTTAGGGTCTTTTTAGATTTTAAATTTTTCACATTAGGGCAAGGTAAAACGAACAACGGCAATATTGTTACAGACGACAACCTTGCTCATTAAAAAAATTTAACTGTATTTTGCTGCAACATTTGTTTGTGCATTTTCCGAATGTTTTACGGATACCTATTCTGTTTTCACCACGTACCTTTAAAACATTTATTTCGAACTCGATAAATAAATAGACATAATAGTCCTCACTCACAATACCAAATAATCTAAATTCTAAATATACGTACACCAACTACAGGCTCTTTATACAATTTAATTCTATTTTGGCGTTATTTTAAAAATAATTTCAGTTAGTGTTTTGACGAATTTGGTTTTGCTTTCTGAATTTTTACGGATTGTACTTTTTCCATAAATTCTATTTTTCTAAACTGCAACTGTCTATTATATGAATTGGGATTCAACCTAAAATTTGACTACACATTAACAGGGGCCCCTAGTTTATTTATAATTTTATACACTCCTATAAAACAAATATACATTTATTCTTAATGGTATGTTAAATTATTCAATAAAAATGCATCTTCTGTTGCATTTGTAAAAAAGAACTTAAAAAAATAAATCTTTCTATTCAAAAATATTCAAAAAAAAAAAAAAAACAAAACAAAAAAAGTGCAATTCAAAATCTAAACTTATAAAAATTTATAAACTTATAAACTAATAAAAAAAACTTCAAAATATTTTTTAGTACCATTACCATTCAGTTTCTGTTTTCACTAAAAAAAAAAAAAAAACACGAAAAATGTAAATTTTCTTACAAGATACAAAAAAAAAAAAAAACAAGAAGTTAGTAAACTTGTATTTCATAAACTAAAATCAAAAAAGAGCTAAAGAAAATAAAAACAAAAGAACATTTTTTTTTTTTTTTTCCCTTTTAATATTATTACAAAGGAGCATCAAGTGTTTAAAATCTCATTCCATTTAAATCAACAAAGCTACCAACACTGCTTAATAGTACAAAATACGTTTAAAAACAAAAACAAAAACAAAAAATAAAAAACAACTTTTAACAAGGAAAAATTGCGGGAGAATCAATTTTTTTTGTTTGAAAAATAATAGCCATTCCACAAGGTAGTTTTTGTTGTATATGTTGAGTTAATCCTACCACGACCTATTAGAAAATGTATTGTGTACTCTTTTATTTTTTTGTTTTTTTTTTTTTTTTCGTTTTTGTGTTTTTATTTTCAATTTTTTCAAGTTAAAAAAAAAAATGTTCCTTCAAATTTTCGATCCCTTCAACATTTTTCTTAATGAAAATTGAAAATTCTGATACACATAAAATGTATCTGATATTTGTGTATTTTATTAATGTAAGTATTAAAGGTACATATGTATGTATTAGAAAACATTTTTTTTTTTTTTTTTTTTTTTAAGAATGAGCTGAGCTAGTAGAACAAATCATATTATATATTATAAAGATGTATTTGTATATAAATATGTTAAATAAATGTAGGTATGTATGTATGAAAAAAAAAAAATAAAGTGTGTGTATTCATTAAAAAAATAAAAAAAAAATAAAAAATAATAATAATAATCTATGTACATGATTCAGGCGTGTTGATGTGTTGTTTTTTTTTATTGTTTTTACTGTTGTCTTTGTTGTGTTATATTTAAATTGTTGATGAAAATATGTACCAGTTCTATTTTTCCTTTGTTTAATTCAGTGTTGTCAGGGGTGATGAAAAATAAGTATTCTTAATTTAAAAGATTTTTTTCTTTTTTTATATACGTATGTGATGTACTCGTATATACATATTATGTTATTAGATTTGAAATTTATATTTCTTTTTTATAAAATTAAATGTTCATTTTAGAATATGGTTTATTTTTTTTATTTTTCTTTTTGATTTTAAAATAATTAACAAAAAAAAAGATAAAATAGAAGTAAAGAGAACAAAAATAAAAAAAAAAATGTATTAAATGTCAAAAAAATTGGAGTTTTAAGGAAAGTAATAGAATTGAATGTGAAAGAAAAGAATTTGTATATTATTTTTCATATAGAGATTTAGATTTAATTTTGACTAATCTTTAAAGATATGAATTCTGTATTTTACTTAATTTGATAATAAATTTATTTACTTTAATTTTTAAGATGGGAAAGAATTAAAAACTTTAATGCCGTATCTACAACCAGAGCACTGGTTAAGGCTGGTTTTCATGAGAAAAAAATATCCACGAAAATGTTAGAGCATAGACAGAAGATACAAAAATAACATGTGTGTAAAAGAATATGAATATCGTTGAATATAGTCCATAAATTAGCTGAATATCGTCTATAAATTCTTTAAAGAAATATTTTATCTGATTTTATCAACGATATTTTTGAGTATATATTTTTTCTCCCTCTTTCCCATTGGTAATACACTATATATTTTTTTCTTTCTAAAATTCTGATAATATCCACGAAATTTTTCATGAAAACCAGCCTTTACGTTCTCTTAATGAAGTTTACAAAAGAGTTGTCACAATGAAAACCTAATTTGTAAAATGACAGGACTTTTATGATATGGTTTTGTTTATAAGTTTCTAATTTCGAGATTAAAATTGTAATTTTGCTTAAAAAATTTTTTTTTTTTATGTTCAAAAATACACAGGAAAGCTGCACGCGTGGTTCATTCGGAGAGGGTTCGAAAGTGCTGAAAGTTAACATCTCTTTTAAAAACAAATTTTAGGATAGAATCTTTAAAATAAATGTACAGTTTGTTTTTAAAGATAAGAATAAGGATGTGTTATAAGGATGTAAGAAAATCATGCTTTGGATATTATATTACCACTTAATATTTCTGTTGAAAAAACAGAACAGCTATTACATCAGGTACCACTAAGTTATCAATTTTAGTTTAAGCTTTAAGTTCTCTCTTCTAATTTTTAATGTATTTAGATGGGTCCAGTTAAGTTTCATGAAAAGATAAAATTATGACGTCACATTTCAGGCAAAATGAAGAAAATATTTTTAATAAATTCAATCCTGCGATAATTTTTCGTATGAGCATATTTTAACTTAAGCCTCACTAGACAAATTTAAAATAATTTAAAAGTATAACGAACCTTAAATTCATTAAACCATCGTTTAACAAAGCCAATCATTGAATTAATTAGCTTTATTAATAATGTGAGACTTTGATATAAAAATACAAAAAAAAAAAAACCCCATTTATGTATAGTTAGTCTTACATTTATTTCATTTAAAATTCTTTAGAAACTAATTCAATACTAATATAAAATGTTTGTCCATTTTTGTTTATCTTTTGTTCTTTCTATTATAAAAAAAATAAAAAATTGTTATCTCACCAAAAATTGAATTGTATTTAAAATAAAATTTTAAGAATAACGTTAACATCTTTCTCACTATATTCTTATTAGCTTTCAACAAATTTTTATTCCTTAATACAATTTTCCCTTGCCCAAACACAACAATTATAGTACTAAAAGCCCTTTTACAAAAAACAAATAGGTGGTATTTATAGTGGGTTTATGTTTAAAAAAATATTTATAGAAGAATTGTGCAATTTTTTTTTTTTTTTGAAATTTTGAAATAATTATTTTTTATTGTATTGTAAGTGTCTCTACGAAATGTGTCTTTTCTATTAAAATTTCACTTTAAACTCATCAGTCTATTTTGTCCTATTATATAAAATTTATCGTAAATTACAAAAAGAAAACAACAAATTTTCCATTATTAATTATTCTAATCAATAACAATTGTATAGATATATTGTATAGGTCGGTTGGTGTTCATAAATCTAATATATTGTTTGATATGATTTATATTTTAACGATTTGTTATAATTTAAAATCTAATATTTCCGAAGGAAAAAAAAAATAAAAAATAAATAAATTTTTCTTTTTGTTTTTTTTTGTAAAAAAAATTTTGTAAATTTTTTCCGAGTTTTTCTTTTCTCCAATATTAAAAAATAATTCCATAAATCGAAACTCACCTCTGCCAAAAACTGAATAACATAAAAAAAAAAAAAAAACAATTTAAGAATTAAAAAATGTATAAAAAGCTCTTTGGGGGTTATCTACTATAAATCAAAATTCTATATTCGTATAATATGTATTATTAAATTTATTTTATAATCCTTGAACCCAGAAAATTTTTTTTTTTTTTTGTATATATATATATATACATAATATATTATGGAAATATAAACGTGTATGTACATATATAATATATATTTGTATGAAAAGATAAATTAAAAAATAATAAAAAGTAATAAAATGGTAGAAAAAATGACTCTTTTTGCACTCTTTCACCTCTTTATAAAATTATTCTTTTTCTTTTTATATTTCATTTCAAAATCAATTTTTTTTTTTTTTGTTATATATGTATGTATATACACACACACATAATATTAAAATATAATTGTTTTAAATTTCTATAACTATATATATACATATATATACTTATATAACAATAAATTCCTTCCCTTCTAACCCATTAAAATTGTTTTATTTTATTTTTAGTTTTCAATTTTTGTTATTTGTTTCCAACGTCCATTGTTTAAAAATAAAAAAAAAAAATAAAAAAAAAATCCACAAAGAAAATTAAAAAAAAAAAAAAAAAAAATTTTAATTACTTATAATTTTGCAATATCACGTTTATCATCCTTTATCCTTTCTAATTTATTTTATTGTGTGGCAGGACAATATTTTTTATTTTTAAAATTAACAGTGACGGAGATAAAAAAAAAATAGAGGAATACTTTTACTTCATAAAAATATCTTTTGTATTTTTCCAATATATAAGATAATTCAGAAAGGTTTTGATGTCCTAATTGTTATTTAACTAGGTGGTTATTAAAGAGATAATTTAGGGTTGATACCCCTACACAAAAGAATTTTCAAAAAGGTGTAATAATTTTGAAAAAAAAAAAAAACAAATTTATTTTTCATTTTATAGTTAGTCGCTTGTTATCATAATTATTATAAAATAATAACAATATAATTATTAATTAATAATATTAATCGGTCACATCCTTTAAAAGGAAAATTTAGTTAAAATAACAAATAAATAGATTTTCATTATTGTAAATTAATAAACAAAAATATAAAAAAGGTTAATTTAATTTTATTTAAATTTGTATATGTAGAAAGGATCACTCTATTCTTGATGACATTTATTTAAATATTTTTTTTTCTATATACTTCTATTTGGGGCCTAGATGTCACTTCATTTCGCTAAGATTTGGATCTTAGTTAATTTTAATGTGTAAAAATTTATTTCATTATTCAGGATATACGCGTACATGTATTTTGTTTTTTTTTTGCGAAATAGTCGAAAATCATTCGAAATATAGTATAGAGGAGTGGAACGAGCATATAAATCCTCTATAAGTGTGTGAAACTTTAACTGACTAAACTAACCTTTCTATGATCAGAGAAAATAGGTTTTATGGTTTTTAGTACAAATACACTGCTTCATCAAAAGACTTAAATATAAGAGAATGAAGATTCATTTCAAATTGACGGGAATATTATGAACAAAGTTATGACTTTATTTTAAAAATTTTAAAGTGTAAAGTATTCCTAGACTACTCAATATATATTAGGCAGTAGAAAGTAGAAAGATTTTTAGAGAATTACAAGTAGAAAGTTTTTAGAAAATTAAAGCAATAAAGAACAAAAGAAAAGAATTTTTAAAAACCTTTTATATTGAGTTCAATTTTAATAATGAAATTAAGTGAAAAAAAAAATAAAAATTTTCCACCATTATATGCGGTTTTACTAAGTAGAATAAGTAAATTTAAAATTGATATAAAGGTATATTACATACCAAGAGTGTGGATTTTTTTTAAAAATGCTTGGTAGAGTAATTTAACGGAGTGTTTCATCTTTCAACACTACTCGCAATTCAATACTATAGTATATACTAATTGCTTAAGCAATTCTACAATACATGCCCATTAAAGAGTCAAATAGTGTTAATGGACGAAATACTTCTAAAAAATAAATTCCATTTTGATTTTGAAAATACTTATATAAAACTGTGCACTAATCACCCATATTGAAATGTGTCAAATAAAGTTTTGGTGATCTCTTAATTTCACGTTGCCATTTGATTATTCAGCCTATAACAGTTAAGATCACATGAATATCAAATATTTGTTTTTTTTTTTTGTTTTGCGAGGGTAGATGAGAATCTCGAAAGATATCAATGAAATTAACTTGCGAATTGTTTTTGTTAGTCTTGGACTTGAATTAACTAAATGCCACCTCTCTTTTAAACCAAATATCAAAATTAACACCTATTATACAATGTTTGGTTTTAGGGATTAGGAAAAATAGGAATAAAGGAAATTAGAATAAAGAAAATTTACACATTATTTTTGAACATTATTTTACTTTTTAAAATGTATTATGAAATTTTTTAATTTTAGCATAATTTCAGTTTTATTTTTAAGGTTTCTTTACAATTAAATGCCATGTTTTTTGTTATTTTCAAATAAATAAATTAAAAATAATTTTAAAAAATACTTCCAGAAATTTAATTTTAAAATTATTTATATTTAGAAAAGGGTTAAAATTAAATTATGTGAAATATGATATATGTACTTATATTATTATTTGTATACATACATATATGTTAGCTCAGCGTTATTAAAAATATCATCATCAGAACTAATATTCAAAGGATAATTTCAAAATTTTATTATTTTAATGAATATTGTTTAACACATATTATGGTTTCTTATTGAACTTAATAATAAATTGTATTTATTTTTAATTTATAATTGGATATTTTTGGTAAATAATAAAATTTTCTTCAATAATAGCTATAAATTAGTTTTAAATTACCATTTTAACAAAAATATAATGTTAGTGATATTCTTAGGTGTGGCATATTCTTAATGAGGAATTTGGTTTTTTTTTTTTGTCTTCTTTTCTATGTACATTATTATAACCTTTTAAATTTTCTAAGCCTAAGGTACTTTATACTTACCGTTATACTAATAAAGAAACTTTTAATTATTTAATTAATAAAAAAAATTTGTAAATCCTTTTTAAATGTTAAACAAAGCATAAGTATACAAAAGTAATAAAAATTAAATAATGATCTTAAAAGTTGTAACAATAAAAATTATTTAAAAAACAAAATATAATAAAGAAATCAATTACAAATTGACAATACTTAGCGATTAAAAAATTAACAGAGACTTAAATACTGCTTTAAAATTTTTTTTTTTTATTTTAATTTTTGCAATAAATATAAACATTTTATAATAAAATTTTTTTTTTGTAATTAAACAACTACAATTATTTTAAATTATAATTATGTATAAGCATAATGGCATAACCTTGATTCAACGAGTAATACATAACGAGGTAACATTTTTTCAACTCACACCAAAGATTAAAGTAAAAAATTTTAATAAATATTACATAATATGTCAATTAATTAATATCTTTATTGCCTCTAACACATGTAAAGTTCATAATAACAAAATATTATTTATATGTGAGTTATAAATGTAAAATAAAATTATTGTATATTATTATAGTGCAGCAAGTGGTTAAACCAAATAGAAATGTTTCATTATAAGAGGGATTCTATTTTGAACATTACCGTTAATTTTTTCTTTTTTTCTCTGAGAAAACATCGAAAGTCATTATAGAGGAATGGAACGACCAAGAATCCTTTATATGAGTGTATGGGACTTTAACCCACTGAATATCAACTTTCTTTTTATGACCAAACAATAGGTTATATGATTTTTGATATTCATGTACTGCCTGATCAAAGGAAGTAAAGTTAACGACTGAAAATTGAATTCAACTTGAAGGCGTATTGTAAAAAAAGTTGTTAATGTTCTCTGTGAATTTTTGCACATTGCATATGTAATCATCGTCAAGAAAGATGATTCCATATTCGCAATGTTTGTACCACAAACAAATTTCCATAAGCCGAATTATGCCATTTGGGAATTTGAAATAACCAGAGGGTGGCCAGTAGAAACTTGACTTGTGTTTTTCTTTGGAATGCTTTAATTGAAGGCATTAAACTTTTAAAAGCGGCAGAATAAAAACCCACTCCTATTAGGTATTTATAAAAAAGAGTAAATGTTGTTGTTAAATCATCGAAAGTCATTATAGAGGAATGGAACGACCAAGAATCCTATATATGAGTGTATGGGACTTTAACCCACTGAATATCAACTTTCTTTTTATGACCAAACAATATTTTTGATATTCATGTATTGCCTGATCAAAGGAAGTAAAGTTAACGACTGAAAATTGAATTCAACTTTAAGGCGTATTGTAAAAAAGGTTTTTAATGTTCACCGTGAAATTTTGCACGTTGCATATGTAATTATCGTCAATTTTAGGCAACATATGAGATGAAAGATGATTCCACATTCGCAATGTTTGTACCACAAACAAATTTCCATAAAGCGAATTATACCATTTGGGAATTTGAACTAACCAGAGGGTGGGCAGTAGAAACTCTACTTTTGTTTCTCTTTGGAATGCTTTAAGTGAAGGCATTAAAATTTTAATCGCGGCAGAATAAGAACCCACTCCTATTAGGTATCTATAAAAAAGAGTAAGTGTTGCTGTTAAGTGGGGAAGATTAAGTGGAGAGAGCATTGAGACATTAAAACATTGTCACATTGATTTTGTTTATTAGGTGAATTGCCCTATTTTGCACTTTATCAAGAAATTCCAATGTTGTAGTTTTGGGGGCTCTCATCCTAATATATGCATTGTATTCTATTTTTAGTCTTATCAGGGTCAAAATATCCCATATAAATAACAAATCCAACCTAAATAATCTCTAATTACGATCCTGAATTTAAACTTAAAAACAATATTTTGAATTAAATTAGACTAAAAACAATATTTAAATATTTAGTTATTTATTATAATTTTAAATTTTATCAATTATTACAATTCAAATGCTGACATTTGTACTACTACACGCTTTTTAAATATTTTTTTGTTATTAATTATTCTATACTTAATCTAAACACAAAACAATTAATAATGGATTTACTTAATTACATTTAATTATTATTACATTTTTAATTTGTTTTTTTTTTGTTGATTAGATAAGATTAAATGTGAATGGTCTTCCTCTTAATAACTGACATTATTTGTCTGGGTTAAATAAAAATAAAAAAAAAATAAAATATCTGAAAAAATTTTAAAGTGAAGAAATTTTCACTTGATATTAAATAATTTCAAAACCACAAATAAATAATAAATAAATAGATAAATAAATTTGTAAATAAATAAAAATTAAAAAACTTTAAAAACCACAAAATGATGGGATTAATTTGATTCTTCTTTAATATTTATTCCTTTGGGATTTGGTTTTTGTTTTCTTTTAATAGCTATTAATCAAAAAGATATAATTTTATTTGTTAGTCAGATATATCTTTTCTATGTGTATATATTATTATTATTATATATGTATATACATATATACATAAATATTTACAAAAAGTGAAATTTTATTGAAAAAATTTAATTTTGAACTCAATTTGTCTAAAATTCTTTTAAGTGGAAATTTAATTGACAAATATCTTATACAAAATATCATTACCCTGAGGAATTTTTTTAGCGTTTTTTTTTTTTTTTTATATAAAATAAATGATAAAACTAAAATTTAAATTATACTATAGAATTTTACACGTCAAATCAAAAATTACTGATTAATTATTTAAAATAAATACAAAAAGTTTTTGTTTCGAGAATTTCGAATTCAAAAAATTTTCAATTTTTAAGTTTTTAAGATAATTTTTTATTGTTTTTGTTTTTAAAAATCTTTTAAGAAGAGCATTTCTTTTTCATTTTAGTCAGTTTTTCATATTCAAGTTTTTAAGTTTTAAATTGTTGTTTTTTATAAAGACTTTCTTTCCTCTGTTACAACTTGTTGTGAATTTTGCCTCCACTTATAATAATTTTTTCATAGGGATTATGGCTAACAGTTCATCTTCGGCGAAACAATATGCTATGCTAAGTACACAAAACTTGCTCAGAATAAAGTTCTATATATTGTATCTTCCTTGTTTTTCTTTTTAGCTTTTCTGCTAAATTCCTTGCATTTTAAATGTACATAAGTTAAGTACAAATAAATTTCTAATTCAATATATTAAATAGTGCCGTTAAAACTTTTTCAAGAAAATGTAGAAGAATTTTTTCTTTTTGAAAATTATTTTAAATTCTAAACACTTTTTACTATTTGTGGCGCTATGAAATAACTTCGTATCAGGAAATGAACTAAATTCTGTATTAATGGGCCAAATTATATTAAGATCGGAAGTTTGAAATTCGATTTCGTATTCATTTGTATTTAAAGAAAATTTGGGAAATTTGAAAATATTATTATATTATAAGTAAAACATATCTAGTTGTAAATTTGTCAACGGAAAATATGCCGCGGTATTTGCATATTCATCTTAGTCAACTACTGAATAGATAACTTCTGAAAAAGACGAAAAGACCGCTGTTTTCAGAATTTGTATAAAAAAGATCTTAAATTATTTTGTAAAACTTTTTAACAAAGTAGATTTTTTCCTTTTTAGCACATTTCCAAAAAATTTTTGAAAAAATGTGCTTATTAGTTTCACTCTGTCCGTCCGTCCGTCCGTCTGTTTACAAAACTTCTACACCGTTAAAGATAGAGAAAACAAATTTTAACCATAGGTAGGTCTCATAAAAAAAATAATTTTGTGGAACAACTTTTTCATGTAGCCCCCCCATTACGGAGCTACAGCCCCTCAAACTTTTAAAAAGCCCTATTTTTAAATGCATATATCTTATGTTCTGCTTAAGAGTTTTTCAATCTGAAAACGTCATTCGACAGGTATTTCTTTTATCTTTCTAAATTAATATCAAAATTATACAATTTTTTTAAATTTAGTATTTAAATTTACCGTTATGTGAAAACTAAATTTTGCATGATTTTTCTACTTTCATAACTCCGGCACGCTTCTAGATAGAAGCTGACAATTTTGAGGCAAGAAAGAACTTTTAGAATTAGTATAAGTTTGCTCAGAAAATTTTTTCGGACCACCCCCTGTTTATGAGCTATTAGGGCTTAAAAATTGAAAATTTGCTATTTTTAAACACCTGTAACTTAGGAACCTGTACATATTTTACTTCTGCAAGATATAAAAATTAAAGCTACAATAATATATTTTTACGTGTGTTAACGGCTTTTCTTAGTTATATAGGATTCCGGACTTACGGCTCCTCAAAATTTCAAAAATGTCCTATTTTCACGTTTTTTCTTATTACATGAAATTTTCAAATTTTTGTGTAAGTCACACTTCTAAACAGTTTGTATTGAGTTTTGGAAATGTGCGCTTTTAAAAACCGTTGGTTTACATTGTACCTTGTTTTTTTTTAAAAACAGTTTCTTGTAGAACAAATAATATTTCAAATTGGTGTTATATCGCTTGTAATGGTTGTATCGTTATGGTATACAACCATTTAAAAAAGTATTATTTTTCTGATGAACATACTTGCGTATAATTTTATATTAAAAGAACTTATAAAAATAAGAAAATGATAAATAAAATACACGAATTTATTTTATTTTTTCAATTCTCGGCATATTTCATAATTTTAAAATATACCGAACCCGCTCAAAATTAAATAATTCCGTATAAAAAAATTATCATTTCGTAAATATTTTATTTTTACTGTTGGGAAGTTATTTTTTGCGACATTTCATGAAGCCGATATTAAGATTAAAAATTCAAAGATTGAAAATTTAGTTGAAGTCAAAAAAGGACCATATTGTTCATAATAACTTGCTAATCTTTTAAAACTAAATTAACATAGCAACATAACAACATTTAAAACATTAAAAAAATTTTTTTTTATGTATATGGAACAAACTGTTCAAAGTGGCTTAAGATGTTACAAAATGAAATATAAAAGAAATAAGAGATTCGACATTGAATGAATATTTTAATATTTCATAATCATCATGTAATTTTTAAAAAAATATACATATATTTTTTTTTGAATTTTTTTTTTTTTTGTAGGTCAGTGAAGATCTTTAAAATATACTGTAAAACCCGTATTCTGCTACAGTATGCCGAATTTTTACCAACTAAAACCACGTGTCCTTGTGTTAACACTAATTTGTTTGATCGACTAAAGATTTATTCTTCTTTTTTATTAGTTCACGTGTACAGAAAAAATATTATATAAAATATGTTTTGGTGGCTCACTCTAGCAACTCTTATCGTTCTCTTCTATTCAGTCGACGAGTATTGTTATCAACATCCAGAACAGCTTTCATTTTGACATTCTCATGTATTCGCAGGCGATGGTAGTGCTTTACCGCAAATATTCTGATTTCTTCAGTAATTAATTTGATCTGTAGATCCCAATGTAGATCTTTGTTCCGTATATACCATGGAGCGATTACAATTCCGCATATAGTACTTTGTTTTGAAAACTTTAAATTATGCTGATATTTGATATTTTTGAACAGTACCATAGTTGGATATCGTACCCCCAGATCAATATCTATTTATAGAGCATGATTTTATTTTCTACTGATAACTCGGATGTACGTCTTAGTAACCAGTACAATTTCCTTTATTTAATGTTTACTCTCTCTTTATTTTTCTTAATGTGTTTATTCGACATGAGCTTACCATCCAAGTTCATACCCATATATTTGGCAGTATTAGAATAAAGTATAATTTGGTTATTTATGAATACAGGAGAAGATTGACTATCTTTTTGAGCGTGAAATTACTGTGTGTTGATTTTGTTTCTTTTCGTTTATAAAGCTCTTAGACATATGATTAAAACATTTTGTTAAGAAACCGAGTTGATATTAAAAAATATATATATTTTTTCCCCCTAATCTACTAATTTAGCTAATCGATATTTTCGGTAACTCAATTTAAGCTTTGTATTGATTCAAAATTTTAAACTCATTTAATATATTTAACATTTGCTTTTATATAATATTACATAATTAATTAATGTGATGTTTCTTTTTCTTTTTAGGTAAGAATTACACGTTTTAAAATTATTTTAATAAATTTTTAAAATAAAGTAAGTCATGAATTATTTTTAAAACTTTATGGATAACATAATAATAAATGTATTCTTTTAAATGGTTTATTTTGGCTGATTTAAAATCAGATTTTTAATTTAAAGCAGTTACAAACCCAAATTGTTTAAATAAAGGACAATGTACGTTTTTATAAGATTAACTTTAATAATAAATATAATAATATTATATTTAAAAAAAAAAATATATATATATATATATATATATATTCTCTGGTCTATTATATTTTGTTCACGATACCCACAGACAAAATACAGTAAAACCAATAAAAACATATGTATGAGACTTACTTTCTTAATACCCTTTATTATTCTAGAAACAGTTTTATTTATTTTTTGGGTTTTTGTTTTTTTTTTTTTTTGTACTTTGTTTTAATCTCAATATTCTTACTAGATATCCTTTGGAATCCTTGAATACTTTTTTTTACCCTGTTTTTTATTTTTTTTTTTTGTTTATTGTATATATGTGTTTTGTTTTGTTTTTGTTATTCTTTTATTTGGAAAAAAATTAATTTGAAAAGAAAATCTTTGGTTTTACTTTGGAAACAAAAAAAACAAAAAAAAACAAAAAAAAAAAAAAAATACATTGGTATCTTGTGGAAAATTATAAAAGAAGAAAAGAAAAACGAAAAAATTAGTTGAATCCACTTAATGTTTATGTCTTTTAAAAGTCTCATATGTACATTTACATTTTACTAAAAAATAAAATAATTTCCATTCGAAATTATTTTCTATTTTTTATTTGTTTGATTTTTTTATTTTTTTTTTTTTTATTTTTTAGAAGCAAAGAATTTTGCAGAAAATTTTATAATTTTTTTTTTTTTTTTGTATAAAAATTTACCAGTCGTTTGTTACCTCCTTTTGTATTTTATATTTTTAGTATAAAATGTTGAATATAATTTTATAAAATTATAAAAAATTAAAATTGTGTAAGAGACAAGGTAAGCGCCTAAATGTATGCTATAACTTTAAATATAGAGAAAAGGAATTTTGAAGGATAATGGTTACGTTTGCTTTATTTATATTTTGTATTTTGTATTTAATTTTGATTATTTTTGTTTTATTTTTTCAATTCATAAAAAGTGATATATTTTCAGTGTAGGTATATAGAAAAAAAAAAAAAAGAAAAATGTACAAAATGTATAAGAGAAATATATTTAACTATATCTAAAGAAGTACATAAATGTATAAACAGATACATTTAACTATAATAAAAATAGAAAATAAAAATAAACAAAAAGAAAAAAAAAAAAAGAAATATGTAATACTATAAATAAAGGAATCCCTTGTTCAGTAACTTTCGTACGTATATGATGGTATAGTAAAAATAATGTAGAGGTAACCATTTGTTGAAAATGAAAATGTTTTTATTATTTGTTTTTTTTTATTTTCTTAATTTTCTGTTTCATTTGGTTGTTTATGATAGAAGAAAAAAAAAAAATATTACAATACTCTTTGTTAGTTAACGAATACGCCTTTAATCGCGCAAAAAAAAAAAAAAAAACAGAAAAACAAAAAACAAGAAAACAGAAAATAAAATGTAGAACAGAAAAATCAAAAATAAAATTACAAATTTCAATTTTTAGAGCATATATTTTAGGGATGCTGCGCATTTCTTCTTCTTTCAAACCTCCTGAAAAACCAAATTATATTTATTTTTTCTTTTCGTTTTTTTGTTTTTGTTTTTTTTTTTTCTTTTTTCATTTTAATTCTTCACACAAACACAATTAAATGATATGTGGAGAACATTTGATACCCAACTTATTTTTTGAATGGTATTGGTTTTTGTGTAGGATCTTTGTAGAAAGAATCCTTCACTTCTATTTTATATATTATTATATTGTATATATATATATATTTTTTTTTTTCCAGTTTAATAGAATCCTTTTTTGGAGTTTTAAGAGTACGTTCTGGAATTTGCTAATTTTTTATTTTTTTGTTTTTTATTTTCAAATTGAATATATTATACTAAAATATATGTACTGTACAATATTATTTAATATGTTAACATATATACATATGTATATTCTATATATAATATATATGTTTAGTATTTCTTTTGTTGTTGTTGCTATAAAAAAAAGGAAATTTTAGTGAGAGGAGAAATCCACCGGTTTATTTCACTTTTTCTTACATTTTATTATTGTAAAAATTTTTATGACATCTGTGTGAATTATCCTTTTCGAATATTTATTGAGGGTACTAGACTTAATTCTTTTTCGCTGATGTTGTTACTTGGTTTTTTTTTTTTTCTTAATTTTTTATGTTTGTTGGGTTGGTGATGTGGTTGTGTTTATTTGTGCTTTTTTTCGATATAATATTTTAAAGGTTCTTTTATAAATTTTTTTTTTTTTTTTTGCTCTCGCAATATTAACTTAGAGGACCATAATATTTCTCTGTTTGTCATGATGTTGTACTCTGAATTAAATGGGACCCATTTGTATTGCCTTTTTTCTTTTTTCAGATATATACATATATGTATATATATATTTGGTATCTTGTTCGTTGCTACTGCCTTTTATGGTATATTTTGTTTTTTATTATTTTTTTTTTTTTCTTTTTAATTCTGTGTTTGCCAGCTTCATTTTATGGATATAAATTTTTTGTTTTTATTTGGGTCAAACTTTAAGAAAGCACCTACATTCATTCATATATATTATATTAAAAAAAAATAGTACCTATATATATATTTTTTTTTTGGAAGAATATAATATGAAATAACATTTTATAATTTTGATATTTTTGTTTCAGTTCGGTTCTCTGCAGTTCATTCTTTGCTGTTACTAATGTTTTGTTTTTATTTTTTATTTTGTTTCTGTTTTATTTTGAATGGACTAATCTCGCTGGTTGAATGCTTTTTCTTTCCATTTTTATTTTATTTATTCTTTGGTTCATCAAAATAAACTTCATAACATATGTATGTATGATTGTGTGAAAGGATTTAATATTTGCATAAAAGTGTAAAATCAAATAAGTTATTTACTTACATATATATGTAAATAGGTATGTATATATACCAAAATGAAGAAAAAAAAAAGGTTTTTTTTTTTTAGATATTTGAAACTGTATGTATGCATATACATATGTAACAAAACAAAGTATATATATATATATATTCAAAATTTATGCCATCATATTACAACTTAATGCAAATGTTATTAGTGGGATATAAATTGATATGATAAAATGTTTGTTATATGTATGTTGTTGTATTGTGTGCAAAAATTATAGTATAAGACAGGTATGATAAAAAATAAAGGATCTCAATGAAATTTATATTTACTTGAGTATATATTTATTTAATATATTTTTCAGATTGTTTGTAAATGCATATATGTATATACATAAATGTATTATTATATTTATTTGTATTTTGTGTTGGAGTAAGTATTTATTCTTTAATATTTATTTTTTGTAGGTTTATTGTTTTCTTTTCTTTTTTTTTTTACCATTTTAACAGTGTGAAAAAATTCTGGCAAATGAATGGTTTGATAAATCTAATTAGTATTATATGAACACGAAATATATGTGTATATATATATATATATATACATAAAAATGAGTATGCAGAATAGTATCTGTTTAATTAAGGTTAACAGAAAATAAACATATATATATATATATGTACTTGTATGTCGTCATTCCCTTTATAGACCTTGAAAGATTATAAAATAGGTTTTGTATTAGTGGTTTGTAATTGTTTCTTAATAAATTTGTTTTTTTGTAATTTTTTATTTTTATTTTTTTTTAATTTTATTTACCACAGACTTTTCTGATATTTGCAAACTAATTGTGTTAATATTAAATGGAAGTTAATAATAATGCGTAACCAAAATTGGTCGGTCAATTGATATTTTTCTTTATAAAAAAATAAACTAAGTAATAACAATATTATTTTAATTGTATTGTTGATTTTATAAAATTATTACTTTTTGTTTTTTGTTTTTTTTTTGCTATTAATGAGATAAATGGAGGGTGTACCGCATTATGTGGGTAGTATAATAACAGATAATAAGAAAGATAGATCTTAAATGACTCTCTAGATAATTGCGGGTTTAAAATATTTGAGAACAAAAATATAAAAAAAGATTTAATCTTAGATTAAATTTATTTTAAAATAAAAAAAAAAAAATATTATAGTAAACATATTAGTACCTAAGTATTATTTATTTTTTTTAAAAAAAAATTTGTGGATGATTGATTCCTTTTGTGTGTGTGCGTTTTTTTTTTTTGTAATAATTTATGTAAACTCTTTGACATTTGCGTGTCAGTGCTTGTGTTAAAAAAAATTTTGCTTTTTGTTTTTAATTAAAAGACAATTTAAATTATCAAGTTTTATAATATCTGTTTCAACTGTCCTTTCTTATAGACAGTGTTTTTAAGAGTAGGAAACTGTTTAATTACCAAAGCTAATTGCCTTATAAGGATGCATTCCCTGCAGGACCTATTAGAAAAACATATGAAGGAGAAGAAAATTAAAGTGAAAAAAATAAAGATATATTTTTATCCAGCTGATTTTTATCCAATCATTTAGAGCGAAAAAATTCTTTTTGTCTAGAAGTCAATTTGTAGATTAACTTATTAAAAAAGTTACTACAGTTGAGAAACAAAATTTTCCCTTTTATAAGAAATTTTATACTGAATTACTGAATTGTCCAAATGATTAATACATTTTGAAATTAATCATTTGAACAATAAATTCAGTAAAAAAATAAAAACAAAAATCGAACAAAACTATGAAAATTTAATTGCATTTGCATGTTTCTTAATTTTTTTTATTTTTTTTTTAAATGAATGAGGATTTAACAAGGATCGCAAATATTTTATTATCCAGATCTATATCTATCACTTAATGTAATATAAAATTTAAATTTTCATTTAATTTTTTTATTTAAATTCACATATGTATTAATAAAAGATACTGCAACCATATTTAAAAATATTTTTATTTATCTTATAAAAAAAATTTAATAATTTCATTTAAAAAAAAAAGAGATATATTCTTATAATAAAATCAATTCCGAATTTATTCCAATTTTTATTAAATAACTATTTATTTTTTTTTGTTGAAATCTTGACTTTATAAGAGTAATAGAAAAACAAAATGGATAAGAATTAGGTGTATTAATCATATTTGTTTATAGTACACATTATATATACGTATATTCAATTTTAGAATTTTATATATCTTACATTTTATGTAATATGCGAATGGTCTTCTTTTTTTTTACAAAAGTGACACGTATTTTATATTTGCAGTATAGACTACAATATTGAACATAAAATTTTCGATCATAAAAAAGTCTTATTAATCTTCTTTTTTTTTTATTTTATCCTTCATTGTTTTTTTAAAGTTAAAACGAGAAAGAATACAGTTGCCTTTGTCAACTCTTAGATACCCGTACGAACCGTTAGTATGTTCACAGCCTGTCACTCTGCTTACAATATTATTTTTTTAATATTTTACTATTTTAAAATAATTTGGGTGAATTTTATAGTTTCTAGAACTATGGGTTGTACATATATTCAAACTATATGTTTATATGTACATTCTTCAAAAGCAGATTCTAACCTTCCACATAACGATTATCAATCCAAAACTTTTTCAAATATTCTATAGTACCATTTAATACTAAGCGGTAGATGTATATTAAATTTACTTAGTACAAAATAGTAAATATAATTTTAAATATTATATTATATTATATTTATATATTCCATTGACAGAATAATTTCTTATAAGTACAATAAAATACATATATGTATATAAATACGGCGCTATATAATATACATCTATACTCTTATCATTTATTCACTAGTGACATATACGATATGTAAATAAACATGATATTATATAAGTATGTATGTATATCAATATCATATAAATAAAAATTCTTCAAGCAACCGTTATGTTGTTTATTTATTTACATTTTTTTGTACTACGCATTATATCCTCAACAATTTCAAATTATCGAGTAAAACAAAATGCAAAAAATTCGTTAGAATTTGTTAGAAAATTTGAAAAAATCAAGTTCGTCAATTATAAAGTAACGCTATATTATTAAAAAAACTTGTTAACAGAAATAAGAGTATAATGCTGAAGCTTTAATTTTTGTGTATTACTTCAAAAAATTTTAACAGGTGTTCAAGTTACAGGTGTTTAAAAATAGGAAATTTTCAGTTTTTGATCCCTTACAGCTCCTAAACGGGGGGTGATACAAAAAAAATTTCTGAAATGACTCATACTTATTTTCAAAGATCTAACTTCTATCAAAATTTCAAGTTTCCAACTTAAACCATTTAGAAGATAGAAGGGTTAAAGGATTTTGCAAAATTTGAGTTTCGCATAACGGTAAATTAAGACACCGTATGCCACAAATATATATTTAATGTATATATACTTTTAAAGCTAATAAAAGCAGTAATTGTTTGCCGTTTTCAAAATGAAGATATACTTTATACAACTTGTGCTATAACAATTTAAATACAGAGCTTTTTTGAACTTTTGGGGAGCTGTAGCTCCGTAACGTGTGGGGCTATAAAAAAAAGTTATTAAAAATAAAATTAATATTTTTGTGAGATCTATTAGTAGTTAAAATTTCATATCTCTATTTCAAAAAAAATGTGGGGATCTAAAAGTTAGGTTGTAAGAATATTTTGTGTTAATTTCAAGACTGTAGCTTTCTTAGTTTTAGAGTTATCTTGCTGACGGACAGACGGACGGACGGACGGACAAAGCTCAATCGGCTTAGAATATTTTTCTGATCCGATCCATACCTTTGAAGGTATATCTAGCTAGCTTATTTCGAGGTCTTACAAACGGAGAAGCAATTTTAATATACCCGATCCTTATCGTACGGGTATAAAGAGATAAAAATAAAAAAGGAAAACAACATTAAAATAGACTTAAATTTCTTTTCTTTGTCGAAACCAATAGTCTATAATGTATATTTATGTAATTGTATAACATTTGTAAAGCAAAGGATTCATAAATATACATACAAAATTTGAAAAGAATTTCAAAGTGAAAGTTTCAAATATAAAGTAAAAATTTTTCTTGTTAAAAAACTTTAAAGATTAAATTGTTGTTTTTTTTTAATATACTTGTATACTAAAAAGTTCATAATAATAGAGTCTAGTATTAATAAATCTTTTAATTTATATTTGAAGTTATATTTTGTTCTAACAAGTATTAGAAAATGTATATTTATTTGTTGCTTTTTGGGATATTTATTTTATTGCTACGGTAATTAGATGTATATCTTACTATTCACCATCTAACGTGTATGTACATGAGATAATTTTTTGCCACTGCTATAAAGAGCATAGGGTGATTTATTATTATTCATATTTGACTAAGTTTCAGTTTCTGGAATCATTAATTTCACTAAGCTGTTGATCACTCCGCTGTAGCTATTGCAAGTTTTTTTTTTTATTTTTACGCCATCTATTATTTTATACAAGAATTATGTTTTTTTGAGTGGCTGTAAATGTCGTAAGGGGGAATAATTCTTACCACGTATGAGGGATTCGAACCCACAGCATTTTTTATACGCTCTAGTCTAGTGGATAAGAGCGTATAAAAAATGCTGTGGGTTCGAATCCCACACACGTCATAAGAAAAATATCTGTTATTTTTTTTTTAATGAGACAATTTTAGTAAATTTTAATTTCTATTTCAATTGCGATTTATTGTAGTAACTCAATGTGCATATCGTATTCCTATAAAATCGTCCTGCTTCATATGAACTCATTCAGTTTACATTTAAAATAAAACTTTCAAAGTTATACTATGAAAAATTTTCTTAAAACACTTTATGTTTTTTTAAATATTTTAAACTTATAGTTAAATTTTTATTTAACTTTTACTTAAATTTGTTTTCAACAAAAAATGTTACTTATATACCAAATTATCTCTAACCGAAAAACATATTTCCGTGCTCATTTGTTTTTTTTTTTACGAGGGACGGTAGAGAACATCGGAAGTTACTCAAAGGAACGGCACGAAATTTTTTGGGTAGGGTTGGACTTTAACCAACCAAAACCACCCTCTTTAAAACAAAATTTTAGGATATGGGTTTAATGCATAGTAATACATTTTAATATATAGTGATATAATGTACACAGTTAGGTTTTGGTGAAAAGGATGAGGGAAGGATTACTTGGAAAATTAGGTTTGGGAAAACTAGTATTATGAAGGTTGAAGGGAAAAATTTGGGAAGTTATTTTGAAGAACGGTGTTAACGTTCTTCTTAAATTTCGTTATATAGTACACATAATGAATTACCAACTTTTCGAAATTGCTCATAAAAGTTTTATTTTATCGAAATTAGCTTCAATTTGGCATTTTTAATTCGACAATACCTTTTTTCACGAGTCTATATCGTAACTGAATGAAATACTGCCTTCATTTGCTTTTGCGGTTTCTGAAACTTATCAATTAGTTATCAACTTTTTCCTCGTAGTTTTATTAAGTCGCCTGAATGCGTTTTTCTAACTAATGGTTACAGTTTCACAATATTATTTTAAGCAAAGTGTTACAATGCTTTTAGCATAATTAAATCTTTTTTACGACATCTCTTGCATCTCTGTTCATCACATCTGATTTATCAAAATTTTTAATTATTTAAAAAGATACTTTTGTAGTTTTAAGGAAACCCAGTATAACCCTGTGTTCCGGAATAAGGGGAAACCAAAATTTTATCAGAATTATGGTTTTACATAACGGTAAATTTGAATACCAAAATACAAAACCTAAATAATTTTTATATTCATTCTCTATATGAAAAGTTTATAAAATTTCCTGAGTTTTTTATAGATTGATAAAATTTTAAGTATATGAGTATAAGATTTAAATATTAAGTGTAGGATGTAATGAGTGGAGCTACATAAAAATATTGTTCCATGTTGACAACCTAATTTTTGAGATCTATCCATAATTAAAATTTGAAAAATGTGCTGAAAATAACTATATGTATGTTTTTTTTTAATGGATCTTCTATCAGTTACCCTTTAAAAAAAAAAATATATATAAATATATGGTTTGATATATTATTTAATCTGAATTTTCAAAATTTTAAATTACATAATTCTGACGTTTTGTAAAGCTTGTAAAAAGCACAAATTTATGTGCGCTTCACAACAGGGAAAATGAAGTACTTTTTCAGCTACGTTCGTATTCATATGACCAAATAAAACGTTCTGATGGTTTATTGGCAATTTTATAAACTCAGAAAAGTGCCAAATTTAAAATTTTTAAGCTCAGAACTGTGAAAAATCTAATTTTTTTAAACTGAAAAATTGTTAAAAACCTGATGTGTGCAAAATCAAAATACAAAAAAAGGGTGACAATTTTGTATAATACAAAATTTCAATACATTTTCTTACATACACAAATAACACTTTGTTGTTAGTTTTTAGCACATTTCCAAAAAAATTTTGAAAAAATGTGCTTATTAGTTTCACTCTGTCCGTCCGTCCGTCCGTCTGTTTACAAAACTTCTACACCGTTAAAGATAGAGAAAAAAAATTTTAACCATGGGTAGGTCTCATAAAAAAATTAATTTTGTGGAACAACTTTTTCATGTAGCCCCTCCCATTACGGAGCTACACCCCCTCAAACTTTGAAAAAGCCCTATTTTTAAATGCATATGTCTTATGTTCTGCTTAAGATTTTTTCAATCTGAAAACGTCATTCGACAGGTATTTCTTTTATCTTTGTAAATTAATATTTAAAATTTAGTATTTAAATTTACCGTTATGTGAAAACCAAATTTTGCATGATTTTTCTACTTTCATAACTCCGGCAAGCTTTTAGATAGAGGCTTGAAATTTTGAGGCAAGAAAGAACTTTTATAATTAGTATAAGTTTGCTCAGAAAATTTTGAAAATTTGCTATTTTTAGACAGCTGTAACTTAGGCACCTGTAAAAATTTTTCTTCGGCGAGGCATGAAAATTAAAGGTTCAATAATATACTTTTATGTGTGTTAACGGCTTTTCTTAGTTATATAGGATTCCGGACTTACAGCCTCTCAAAATTTCAAAAATGTCCTATTTTCACGTTTTTTCTTATTACATGAAATTTTCAAATTTTTGTGCAAGTCACACTTCTAAACAGTTTGCATTGTCTTTTGGGAATGTGCGCTTTTAAAAATCGTTGGTTTACATTCGACCTTGTTTTACATGAACTTTTCATGAAATGAACTTTTGAAATGAACTTTCTTTCATGAAATGAATTTTTTTTTTTCATGAAATGAACTTTTCATGAATGAACTTTTCATGTTTTACATGAAATTTTCAAATTTTTGTGCAAGTCAAAATTCTAAACAGTTTGTATTGAGTTTGGAAATGTGCGCTTTTAAAAACCGTTGGTTTACATTCTACCTTGTTTAAACTTGTTGTCATAAAACAATTGAACAATTTCTTTTATAAAATTCTTTTTTTTATTTTTTTTTTTCATTTCTGTTTCCTGTTTGTGTTTTTGTTTTTTTCCTTTGAGTTATAATATTTTTTTTTATACATTTCTTAAAATCAGGCAAGTTACGATTATTTAAAACAGTTTTTCACAACAGGAGATTCACTTGATGCATTTCTATTTAATTTTAAGCTTATAAAGTATATCATAATACTGAATTTGGTAATTGTTTTTAGCATTTCAAACGTATCAAGCAAATAAACAAAAGATAATAAATAAAGTTAAAAAATGATTGATATTAGTATTATTTAGTGATGAAATCTTATTGTTTTAAAATTTTCAAAAGAATTTAATTCAAAAATAAAACTAATATAAAATATAAGAATAAGATATTAAAAAAGTATGATTAAAAAAAATATCTTTTGTTATCTGATATCTTTATTAGAAAATTTAACTATCACCTATAGGTACATATAAATGAAACGATGAAACTATTTATTTTGGAGGTGTATAATTTCAAATATTTTAATTAATTTATTTTTGAATTTACTTTATATTATGTTTTAACTTTAATAAAACATTGAACCATGAAGAAAAATGTCAACTCTAGGATACGCGCAGATATCTACATATATATTATCTATTTCCATATAATTTAATCATCTTTTAGAAAATTTAAGATATCTGCCTTATTTAAGTATTTAACTTGATTCTTTTCACAAAATTTCTAATCCCGAGCCTCAATAGACACATAGATATAAATTAATATACATTTGCTCAATTTAAATAGCGAAATTAACAACTTTATAAAAATGAAATGAAAAAAATTAGAATTTCCGAATCCTAGCAACTTTATTTTTTTGGGTTCTTGTGTGGATGGACAGATAAATAAACAATTCAGATCCCCTCCTTTAAAATGTCATCATCACAAACGTAATGAATTGAGAACTACTTTTGGACGCGTATAAAAAATTAAATTTATTTATAATTTGTATTTGATTTCTTAAAATATCTTAAAAATTTATTATAAATTTTTATTTTTATTTTATTATATTTCAATTATAAAACATTATTAAATAAAAGAAATTAATCCTTATACAAATTGTAATAAAGAAATTTAATATTCTTTTAATAGCAAAATTGGTAATTTTCTATACTTTCAAATTAATTCTATTTTTAATAATTTGGAAATTTAAGAGGTATGCTTTTTATTTTATATAATAATATTTTAAATAATTTATCTAATATTATAATTGGTATTCCGGTTTTTTTGAAAACTTATTAATTTCTAATAAAATCTTTTTATAAAGAATTTCATCTTTTATTTTGCAGGATTATTCTAAAACGCGAATTCAGTTGTCTTTATTAACTCTTTTATACACGTAGGAACCCGTATTGTATTCAAAATTAAACATAGTATCATTCTGCTTCTAATATAATTTTTTTTAATTTTTCATTATTTTAAAATAAATATAAATATTATGCATAGTTGTTCTAGCTACCTCAATAACTGTTGATCCAAGAATTTCAAGCTTTGTTTTATTTAATCTTATAAATTATATTAGGTAAATATATAAATTGAAAGCACAATTAATGCATAGCTATTAATTTTAAATATATAGAATTTATTTCTATTTTTATTAATAAGTTTATTAAATATAATCCAAAAAAAAAAGTTAATCTCTCCTAAAGTTCCAACACAGATTCAAACCTATCACCTAGTCAAAAGTCCACGAATTTTACTATACAAAACCATTTAATACTAAATCGCAAACGTGTATTTTATACTTACTACAATTTGGCAATATTTTATAACTACTTCTTTCTCTTTCCCACTTCCTCACTTCGCCCAGAAAAAAAAAGCTATAAAACGAAAAAAATGACGAAAACGTGGCTAACACCCGAAAAAGTTGTTAACACTTTTGTTAACCAGAATGTAGCTCCTTTATCAATTGTCAGTTGCAACTTACCAATAGATGTAAAACAGCAATAAAAAATTTTATCTATAGTCAAATAAATTTTTATAATATACACAAAATCAGAACAAAAAATTTTTAGTGATAATATTAACGCACACATATAAAGTTGCAACTGTAACTGTCAACATAGTGTAAACGTTATATTTCATCCATGCATGAACCTATATTTATATCTATACTATATTATTATTATTATAATACAAATGCCTAATATAAATATAATATACATATACGTATATAATATACATATATGTAATAAAATATATAATAATATTCATATACATAATACAATACACATACCAATATGTATACCAAAATAATATAAATAAGTTGTTTACAGAGCCGTTAAATTTTTTATTTAAAATTATTTTCCATTAACTATCATCCTAGATGATAGATACAAGAACACATTAGATACAAAAACACAAAAAAAAAAGAAATAAAACCCTTTTTTATTAAAAAGTTGAACTTGAAAAAGTTAGTTAGGCCGAGAACTACCAGAATTTTTGGTCGAATCTCAACCAAAAAAAAATAAGAAACGGATCTCAATATGTTGTGTTAATTTCAAGACTCTAGCTTTCTTGATTTTTCAGTGATCATGCTGACAATCAAATGGACGAACGGACGAACAAAGGTTAATCTTCTAATTTTTTGATTCTGATGCGATCCACACACTTTAGCATTTCTGACTTATTTGAGGTGTTACAAACGAAGGAGCAATTTTAATATATCCGAGACTAACGTAGGAAAATAAAAATTTTTATTTTTTTTTTCATAATTGAATGGTTTTTTCATATTTTTAAATCAATGAAATCGTATAAAAAATATAATATTTTAACCTGTCCGTGGTTTGATCTGGACACTTTTCACTTGAATGACCAGCGATTTACGCACTTCGTCATTGGTCACATTCAAATTTATATGTAAATAATTTAAGTTCTATACTTTCAAATTAGAATATTTTATTCAAAACATCTAGAACTGTGTATAGAGCTTTTTTCAGATTCTCTATTAGATCTGAAAAATGTGATAAAAATCATATTATGTTAATAGCGGTATTTTATGCAAAAATTATAAATATTTAAAAAAAACATTGAAAATATCAAATATTTTTCGACTTTAAAAGCTTATGACCATTCAACTATTAACGCTAGGATTTAAGAATAAAAGTGCAAAGCTTGAGCTGTGTATCGATACCTAAACGTATCTTCTTAAGATATACAGGGGGCGAAGATATTATTATATTCTTATAAACTTAATCAAAATATTTTAAAGGCTGTTATCTGAAAAACTTGTAAGAAAAAAACATGCGAGAAAAATATGTTAAGAAAATAAGGATCACTCCAAGTGAACCATAAAGATCAGAATTTTTCATATTACAGTGATAAATCTTATAACTAAAGATTCTTAATCAATGAATGAGCTTTAATAAAGCTCAAATACAAAGAAGTTTTAAATTAAATTTTTTGCTTCTAATACAAAAATTATATACAATACAAAATAAATAATGTCTTGATTTGTGGACGATAAAATACAATTCTGAATCTAAAATTCTTTAAACTTTTAATTGTAGCCTAATAATACAGTTTATCATAAATTTTTCTTTTCATTTAATTGATTTCTAAAAAAAAATATTAATTAAACAAGGAAATAAAGTGAAATTTGTTAGGTAATCATCGATAGAACTGGATGGATCTAAAAGAACTGGATATCCATATAGTTTCGGTTCTAAAAGTAAATAAAAGTATGACTTTTCAAAGTAATATAGAAACAGTTGTTTCATCTATAAAAAATCTCAAATTTTCATTTGATAATAAATTATATGTCGGAAGTTCGTACTTGCAATCTTTGGACCTAGTATATAATTTAACGGGAACTATTTTTGTTTGTATAAGCCAAGTAAACATAGTTTTATCAAATTTTATTTAGATTCATAACTTGTGGTCATCGGACCAGGGCAATATTTCTTTGTGGATAAGTATATCGTTGCTCGCACTGTATCCATACTTAGACACTTTTCTTGAATCCTAAACAACTCAAAAATGATCTTAATCTCAATTTATATTTTTGACCGATTACTTTATACATTATCCCTAAATATAAGGTCAAGAATGATATACATATTAGACAAATTTCTTTCAATTGGTCTTTACTTCAAACCTTTATTATTATTATTATTATTTTTTTTTTTTTTTTCTATTAATCTATTTAATCAAATCAAATTAAAAAAAAAAATAAAGTCTTAAAAGAAGCTGTAGTTTTATTTATAAGTCTTGGAATCTCTTGATTCTGTTAAAGAATTAGAATTATACAGACTCAGTTTATAGAAAGTTTGAAAATAAAAAAAGAAAAAATTTTTATTGTCAATTTTTGTCCACAATCAAACATTTATCTATTTATTAAACAATTATTTTTCTGGTCATCTGCCAAATGCTATGTATTTATAGTTATGGTACGGTACTTTGGTATTTTTTTTTTTTTTTTTTTAAATCTTATCAGAATAGTTTAAATAGATTTAAGTTGAAACCCAAATTTTTTTGATATAAAAATTTCAATTTGTTTTCTGAAATATTTTTATATCCTTTTTTCCATTAACGTTTTTTTTTTTTTTTTTTGAAAATTTTGCATTTATTATTCATTTCAATATTCAGACTCTATAATAAAATATTGATAACTAAATAATTTTTAATGTTTTAACTTTTTTACGATAAGTATTTTGCAATAAAAATATTTTTTCTTAATATTAGCCGTTGTTTTCTGCATTAAAAAAAAAAAAAAAATTTTAAAATTTTTGTTATATATACATATTTATATATATAACATAATATAATGTTTTGGTATATGTTTGTAGTAATGTATCTTTTATAATATTTATATATGTATCTAAAAATATATATAATGCTTAAAATTCTTTAAATCACTATATATAAAATATAATGACTTTTATATAAATTATGTAGAAGAAATAAAGAAAAAAAAGAAACTGTAACTTAAGTCTAATTTGTGTTATAAGAGATTTTGTTTGTGGATACTTGATACCCATGAAAATGCGGCAAAAGGAAAAATGAAATGAATAAAATATATGATTAAAGTTCCCATTAGCTCCCATATCGTCCGATTTTTTTAAATTTTACAGAAAGTTAACCTATGACATCAAAGTGCAAGTGCCAAGTGCATAAAATAATCGTTCAAATTTTAAAGTGACATTTCATATTTTTTGTTATATCTTTTTGATTAACATCCCTGTAGACATAGTATATTTTATGCTTATCTGAAAGATCTGAAGAATTGCTTTCTTAAAATATGCACAATTGTTATATCAATGATTTTTGTTTACTGTTAGCGGTAAATTTTCGACTTAAGTTATTTCCTTAAATAAATGAATTACAAAAAATGAAGAAAAAGTGATATACAGTTCAGGATTTCCGTATTTCGAAGGTTATTAAGAAATTAAGTGATAGAGAACATCGAAACAATTAAATCTATTTTTAACGGTTTCCGAGATATTGATATTCAAATGTTTTAGGTAAATTTAAAAGAAAAAAAAATGATATCTTCATTCTCGTACAATATAGAAAATAAATAACTAATCGTTTTTTATGTAAAACATACAGTTGTTAACTTTACAATTCTATCAAAGCTAGATAAAAAATTATGTAAAAGCGCGGATAGGTGTAATTCTTTATTGACATTTTATTGTATTTTATATGTTATCCCTCGACGAAAACAGAGTCCCTCAATTTATTCGGAGTTCTTTAAAAATCGATTTTCCTCTTCTGAACAATTTTTTGCTTGATTTGAGCTCATCTGTCATTTCTTTTCTTCATCAGTGCCGCGAGTGCCGAATATCTTCCATAGAAACAATATAAATTCAAATTTCAATTTATTATAAAAGAAAAAAAATTACTGTGAAGAAGTGGTTCGAAATATGATAGAATTGCAAATAAACAACAATTAATATACATAGTCCTTTTTTGCATTTTTATTATATTATTTTTATTTTATTATACCATTAATTTTCTGGTAGTTTTATTTTTAGTTGAAATGTATGTGTTGGAATATGCCAATACAAAACAATAATTTTAATTGTAAATGTTTTAAATGAATGAATCAAAATTAAAACAATTTTAAAACCATTATTTCCTGTAATTGAACTCCAATAAAATGCAGTATCAGTTTTTATACACAAACAACTACAAATTTTAAAAACAATTTAAACCAGCAATTTCAACTTATATATTATTATATACCTAAATTACTTTGACTTCTGTACAGTTTTATTAGTTTTTTTGTTGAAATTAAATAAATTTTTTGTTATGGGTTTATAATATCTAATAATTTTTAGTTTAAATGTGGAGGTTTATAATACTTGTTATTGTTTAATAAAGTAGTAGCAACTTGACCTTACGTTTACGCCTTTGGATGCACATTTTAAATCTTTATTTTTGTATATTCTAGTGAGAATTAAACCAAAAGGGGCCTCGGTGGCCTAGTAGGTAAGAGCGTATAAAATACGAGGGAGTGTGGGTTCAAATCCCACACAAGTCGCAAAAGTTATTCCCCCTTACGACATTTATAGCCACGCCTGAACACGAAAGGCTGTGTAATTTCCTGTTTACATTTATGTGGCAGAGAAATGCATTAAAAAAAAAAAGAAATTAAATCAAAGAAATTGAACATCGTTTTCAATGATTCTTGCACAAACTGTTTATATAAAAAAAATTATTGGGCCAGTAAGAACACTTTCTTTTTTAATGTCTTGCTATCAAAAGACAACACCTCCCAGTTTTTCGGTAACAAATTATTTCAAATAATTTATATTTCTGATATATTAAATATAATTTAAAAAAAGATACGTGAGGGACTTGTTGGTTCAAAAACTCAGTTTAAATAATAAAATAAAATTGGGTTTAAAATTTTAAATTTTCCAAATTAAAGAATTTTCGAAATTGAAGAAGAATTAATTTTATTTCTAAGAATGCAAGACGTGTAATTTGAATATAGAGCTAGATTTTAAATAAAAGAACATACATTTTCATAGTGTATCCTATACTACTTTTAAAATCACAAAATTTTAAACTTTTTGAAAACAAATACTGCATCACAATGATTTCCTTTTGATTTTTATATTTTCCTTTATATTTAACCGTTTTTGTTTTCAATAAATTTTTATTGATTTTCAATTGTAGTAATAAACTTTTTTAATAATTACAACGGTACTAAGAGCCAGTCTAATGATCCTTTACAGGTCAGTTTTTTTTTTTTTTTTTTGTTTAATCTATAGTACATTGTATTTTGATTTTGAATAATTTTTTTTTTTTGTTTTAGTCCTAATTTGGGATTGACCACCCTATAAAATCTTTTTTTTAGAATTACATTTTTTTTCCATAATAAAAACAAAATATAAAAAAAAACAAATTTTTTATTTAAATTACTACTAACGTGGTTTTAATGGAAAAACCTTTTTTTTTTTTTTTTTGAAAAGATCAAAGTTCAATAAACCAGAAGTTCTAATTAAAAATTTCAAAAAGGAAAAAAAAATAGGGTGTGTCTATTCTTTGACTTTGTCGTATATTTAAATGTCATTATAAAAAAATTTTAAATCAACATTTACAATAACCTGTTTACTGGGTATTGCTTGAAAATTTCCTGTTTTTAAATTTTTTTTTTCTTTTATTTTATAATGTAATATTTGTTTCGCATTCGTTTAAAAAATTGATGGCTTATATTTCAGAAAAGAAACCAAGAACGTTAGACTGAATTCATAGAGCGTAATAAAATTCAATAATATTTTCAAAAAAATATAAAAATTTCAACACATTATTAAGCCATTAGAATGTCGAAAATTTTAACAGATTAACAAGTCCAAGTACATTGATAAGAAATAAAAGAAATCTATAACAAAAACCTGAAGGAATTGATTTAAAAACTTTTATCTTTTAAATGTAAATTCATTAAAGTATTGGCATAAACTTTAAAATATAAAAGAAATTTAAAAAAGATAAAAAAAAATGTATATTTGGTCTTTAGGACAATTCAATGTTTCTTCAATATGAGAAACAACTCGGACACGTCGAAAATAAATTGACGTTTTTAGAAAATTTTTGACAGGTAACAACATATTACGATTATTACAAATAAATAAGAATACTTTCTACATAATATTAAATGAAAAATAACTTGGTATTGTTGGTTTTGTGTTTTTAACTTGGCATTGTTTGTTGTGTTCATATTTTATAAAAAATTCTTATCTTTTAATTATAATATATTCAAACAGTTCTAAAAATATTCTTATACGCTGCTGTTTGGAAATCAAATAATATATTTTACATAGTGATTTGCAATTTGTCAGAAAAAGTGAATGTTCAAATCTTGTGATAGAATCTGGTTTAATAAAACCAAAAAAATGTCAAAATATTATTTGGTTAGACAAAAAAGCAGATAAAATTTTAGTGTGTTTGATGGGTTTACAATAATACAAATATAAAAATACAAACAAAATATATTTTTAGGTTAAAAAAATGAAAAAATGTGTTAAATATGTTTATAATCTCTCAAAATGAAATTTCTTTACGATTACAATACTTTTTAATAATTTATATATTGTATAGAAGATAGAGAGACATAAATTGATTGATTAAATTGTTCCAAAACGATAATAATATTATCATCATCCTTTTTCATTTTCAACTAATGCCTAGGCAGTAATAAAGAAAAACAAGAAAAAAAAAAACTTGTTAATTTAAATTTTTTTTTTTGTGTTTTCGGGATGCTATTAAAGCTCTATGTTTATTGATAACATTTTGAATATTTTTTTTACGTATTCTATTCCTTTTTGCTTCTTTCAATGTATGTTACTTTTTTAGTAGCATAAATATTTAAACCAGACGCTAATGTATGAATATATTTATATATATAGTTATGTTCGAATACATAAATATATATTTTTGCAGACATTTTTATTTGATTTTACACATAAACATATTTTTATTTATTTATTTATTTATTTATTGTTTTTGTTTTTTTTTTTTGTCTTATTTCAAGTTTTTATGAATGAATGAGAGAAAATTGGTTTAAAAAAATAAGTAACGAAATTATCGTTGTATAATCCAATCAGACGGCTATTAGTTTAGTTGTTATTAAATGTTTATGACTCATAAAAAACATGTTGCTGAACATCATCAGTAAAAGAACTTTTAATTGCAATTCCCAAAAAAACATGAAAAAACAAAACAGAAAACAGAAAATATTTGAATTTTTTTTTTGTTTTAAGGAATTTAAATATTAATTGAAAAAAAAAAAGTTTATAGATATTTATAATAGAAATAAATTCATACTTATATAAGTACATTAAATACATTTTTTTTATGAAATATGATCTTATTTAAGTATTAAAGTAATTTTTTTTTTTAAAGAGCAAATGTCAAATATCTGCAGTTATATGTGCTATGATAGATTTTCTGATTTATTAAATGTATGTGTAATGTAAAAATATTTAAAATGAGAGAAGTGATAAGAACTGTTTCTACTCTTTCTATTCTTTGATTATTTACTTTATTAAATTTAAGGACATTACAACGGAAATTTTAATTAAATTGGTAAAATTTAATTAGCTAGAAAATGTTTACTAATCATTATTAACAATTTAAATAAATTGATTGAAAAATTTCAACATATTTTGAACACTTTATTAAACCATAAAATAAAAAATATTTCTTATATGTATGCATGATTTTTGACGTGCATATGATGACGTTCAAGTAAAAATGATTAAAGAAACTTGAATTCAAATAAATTGACAAAAAAATTATGAAAATATAATGTGGGCACATTAATTTTTTACTTTGATTATAATAATTGTATCAAATTGAAAAAAAAAAAAGTTAGAATGTAAAACGAAAGATATTTAATCGAAAAACAATGAAAACAGTTTAGAATACTGTGATATGTACTGAAATTAATAATTTTTCTTAGAATTTCATATACATATACATATAAGAAAAACTTGTGAAAAATCAACAGACACTTTCTTCAATTTTAAGAAAACGCTATTTATTTAAGAAAAACTGTCACAACATTTAAAAATTGAAGTTGAAGCTTTAATTTTTGCATTTTACCTTAAAAAATTTTGTACGGTATCTTAAGTTACAGGTAAAAATCGCAAATTTTCTACTTTTGATATCTAATTGCTTCTAAAAAAAGGTAAATCAAAGAAAAAAAAAAAATTTATTAATACTTAAAAAAAATACAACTGAATTAACTAATAATTAAAAAAAACTGTTAATTCTCAAAGATTTTTCTTCTCGCCTCTCTTAAAAATTTAAAGATTTTATATAAAAGCTTTACGGAGATATGAAGAAAGTAAAATTTTCAGAAATTTTATTTTCATATAAATGGTAAATTTAAATATACTTGCAAAAATATATGTAATTTTTGATATTGATTTATAAAGTACAGTAATTTGGCGTTTTTAAATTGAAAAAAATTTAAATGCAACTTCAGATATAAACATTTGAATATGGGGCTTTTTAAACTTTAAGGCGCTGTCAAACTTTGGAACTCTTTAAATGATGGTGAGCTCTTCCACAAAAAAAGGATTTTTTATGACCTATTCATGGTTAAAATTCATTGTTCTAGTTTGAAAGGTGTGAAAGTTAATAGCAATTCGGAAACGGACGGACAGATTGAAACTAATAAGCATATTTTTTATTTTAAATGTAGTAAAAATATAACTTTTCCTATTTTGATCTTTTTTCTTAAATTTAAATTGTCTTATTCCATTACAAAAATTTACAAAGATTGACATAATTTTACAAAGTAATTGGTATTTAATTATGTATTTTATAATTACAATTTTTTTACTAAATTAACCTAGCATTGATGGTTGAGAGAAAAAGAGCAAAAAAAACCTCTACCTAATAAAAATTTTTTTTAAACTAAATTTAACCTATAACTATATAATTTAAAACTATGACTTAAAAACTAAAACTAACTTAATTCTAACTTATTCTGATCAATAATTTTTTTGGTCGACACTTATAATTAGAAAAATATGGCGGTATACGATGGTAACTTAAAAATAGCCTTTTTATCATTGCTTTTAATTGTCTTTAGTTTGGAATTGTTTTTAGCATTTATTAAAAATATTTTAATTAAATAATGGTAATGGGATAATAATGGGTAATGGGTTAAAAAATTATTTTTAATCAAAAAAAAAAAATTTAGTTAATTATTTATCTTCTAATGTAGAAATTCAAAAGACATCAGATAATATATCCTTTAAAAGATTTTTTTTAATCTCAAAATAGCTTTTACATTTTTTTTAATAATACATAAAATTTTACATTTCTATCTGTCAAAGCTTCTAAAACTGAGTTGAAATTCAACCTGAATTTATTCTTTATTGCAATATGTGATTTTCACAAGTATTTGGATAATTTTATAATTAAATTTGCATTATCTTCTAAATATTAAATAACAAAAATTATCATAATTCGATCAGATGAAACATTGATGTGTAAATGAGGCCTAAGATTTGTCAGTTTACATTTTATTTGTTCCTATTTGTTATAATAATTTTCGTTTAATTTTTAATTGAAAATTTTACAATTTTTTTCTTTATTAATCTTGAAAATTTAAAGATTAAATAAAATTTTTGTAAAACATTAATCCTATAATCGTAATTTTTCAAACTTTTTATATAGAAAAAAAAAAAAAAACCACAAGCCACAACAAATCAAAAATTATCAAGATTATATCATAATTTCTTTAAAATTGAAAAAAAATCTTCTTTAACTTTTTAATCTTTAAATTTTTAATTATTTATGTTTAATAAAGGAAAAACAAAGATAAAACTTTGTTATAAGAAGCTTTAATAAAAATTTTTTTTTTTTAAATAATTAAATATAAATTATAAACAAGAAAAATAATTGATAAATCAAATTGTTTATAAACAATTTAAAAAAAAAATAAATATGTATCGGACACTTTTGTTAATTACTTATATGATGTATTAAAATGTTGTTCATTATTATTAATACTATTATTAACTGTTTTTTGTATTAATGATGTTATATTTTGTATTAGTGGTTAACATCAATCAAATGTCTCGAAAATCCGTACTCACCGGTGAAAATAAAAATGAACTTACATTAAGTTACACGTGTATCACCGGTAAACATTCCTGAATGTTCTCAAAAGTGAATCAATCCCAATGTACAGTAGTTTTTTACCTTAACGTAAGTTTATTTTATATTGACCGGTGAGAAAGAGGTTTTAAATATTTGATTGATTTTCACCAGTGATACACGTGAGACTTAACGCAAGTTTTTTACGTTTACGTTTACCAGTGACCGTGGGGCTCAAAGTGTTAACATATAACAGTAAAATTATTTTACAGCATTAAAAGTTAAGCAAATATGAAATTAACACGTAATGTAACAGTAATCATTCGCAGACTGCGATTACTTGTTAACCCTATTTAAGTTCGGACAGTGGTTAATATTAAATCTAGCGTTAAACCTTGACCTTACCTTAAATATTAATTTTTAATCATTGATATAAAAAAGCTGATAGAGTAAATTTATATGTCTTAGCATTCACAAAGTTTCACATAAATTGTTCGAATTTTTTCTACATATCATTTTGCCGTTAATTTAAAAGTATATAATATCGACGCAAATAACTTACTAAACAAAGTTTTCACCTCTAATTGACGTATTTAGAGTGTACCAAAATTAATCAGAGAAAGTTTAGATTCATAAATTTTGTTGTAAATATTAATTCATTTTTGTTTTCACTTTCATAACAAAAAAAATTTCATACGAGAATATGTTGAACTTTTTAAATTTTCTTTTTGTTAGCAAGATATACAAACACTCTTACTCAGAAATGAACATAGAAACAGACAGAACACTGTTAATTTCGCATTTTCAATTTAATTGCGCAAGACTTTAATTTTAATAACTATTTATGGAATTTATTTATTTTTCCCCAGTTATAAATAGCTAGACTTAATTTAAAAACTTTTTTCATTAGGATATGGTCCATTAATAATTTTTAAATTTTAAAATTAATATTTTATATTTAGATATTATAATTTAAAAAAAAAAACAAAACATCAATTAAACTAAAGCTACACTTATTTGTGTATAATATAATAATTAATTATTTTAATAAAAGAATTTAAATCAATACTATCCTTTTATATTATATTATATGCTTTTAAGAATATTTCTGTAAAATCATTATATTGCTTATCAATCATTTCTATATTTATTAATATTAATGTGATCTGAGATGTCAAATAAAATTTTCAAGGACATCATTTCAATTTTCTTTCATAGTAAAATACAAAAAAAAAAAAAACTAAAAATGAAAACTGATTCTAATTTCGTTATAATAAATACTAGGTACTACTACTAGACTCAGCGTACATCTGCATGTACAAATATAACAGAAAAAAAAAATTTTCCCAATAAGATGTAGATAAAAAAAAAGAACATTTAAAAAAAATATAAAATAAAAGTATGATCATATAATAAAATAAACGTATTTTAATACAAATGCAATAAAAATGAAAAAAAAAAAAAAAAAAATACCCAGAATGTAATTCAATAAAAATAAGAATAAAATAAAGTTTCAAGGAAATGCTGTCCTTTTAAAAATTCTTATCACTTTTAATTTTATTTATTTAATTTTTCACTAGTTTTTTCTTTTCTTTTTTATTCATATTTTTGTTTTTTTGTTCTTAATGTTAGTTAGTTTTTTTTAGTGGTAATATAATATAATATAAAGATATATAACACATATATATACATATATACATATATATATAACTAGTTATATAGTATACATAACTAAGTAAATGATATACAAGTATAGTTTTCTTAAATCCTTGACCTATAAATAATGAATCTTAAGAACTTTTTTTTTTCATTGCATAGTTGGCGAAGAATTTTTACAAGGATATCATATATATAAAAAAAAAAAAAAAGCAAAAGAAAAAATTTTAAAATTGTATATCAATGCAAGACACAGCATTGCCAATCTTATGTAAATTTTTATTTTAATAATAATTTCTAATTATTGTCCTCTTTAATATTTTGTTTTTTTTTTTTTACATATACTTAAAAAAAATTTATGTATATAGCACCTATATTTAATTTATTTCATTAATTTTTTTTTAGAATATTATATTTTATTAAAAATGTATTCATATCCTTGATAAAATTTATTTGAATTTTATTGTAAACTGATTTAAATTAAAAAAAATAAAAACGGAATTCTAAGTCAAGTACTTTTTGTCATCTAATTGATGAGAAAATCTTTGAATTTATATAAAGGACAAAAAAAAAAACTTGTTGCTGGTGATTTTTTTTTTTTTAAAACCACTTTTAAGAAATGATAATGTTAAGTTATTTGGTTTTTTTTTTTTTTTTATAGACCAAGGTCCTTTAAAACACAACAATCAATTATTGTATAAGTAATTCATATTTATAATATGGGTTTAAGTTTCTTTTTTATACAAAATCCTAGTACCTTTTAGGCTTAACCTTTCTTGATATTTATGTTAGGAAAATATACTTTGAATTTTTTTACAGATACAGAAAATACAGAAAAATAAAAAAAAAAATTTACGAAATAAAGTGGGTAATATATAATGGAAGTTATATAATACAAAAAATAAAAAAAAAAAATATCTATTTGAAAATTTGTATATTCTCAAAATTTTAATGGCTTTTTTTTTTTTTTTAAGTTTATAAATTTTTGACAAGATTTTTCTAAAACATTAATAACTTTTACCATCAAAAAACAAAACTAAAAAAAAAACTAATCTAATTAATAAAATAAAAATTTCTGTAAAAAATTTTCATTTTACTTTTTTTTTACTTATTAAGGTTAAAAACTTTTAACCTATTAAAATAGATATTGTCATATTGAATAATTTCTAAATGATTTTAATGAGAAATATATGTATGCCATTTTGTTATATAGCATAGCTATTATTTTATATATATATATATGTATTGTATTTATAAATATATTTATGCATTTATTATATCATAAATGCTATATATGTATATATATATATATATATATATATATACATTATATATATTGTATCATATTATATCTAAGTAAATAAATGTTTGTGTATATGTACTCGTATATATATATATTTAGTGCAGTTAAATATTAAAAAGTGTATACAGGTGGTATTTGTCCTTACAGCAAAACACTTGTATGGTGTAAATAGTTATGCATATAACTGTATTTTTAATTTTTATGTTACAGGTGAAAAAAAAGGGTATTTGAGAAGAAAAAAGTAAAAAAAAAAAAAAAAATAAGAAAAAATTAAGCTTTTAGGCTAAAAGTGATTATTATTGTTGAAAGAATCTGTTGCCTAAATTAAAAATAATACATATTTTCATGTTATTCTCTTTTTTCCCTTCTTTTTAGTCTGTTTCTCTTTCTCTCTTTTTTCTGTGTTTTTGTTTTTTTTTTTTTTTTTATGAAAATACTAAAATATTATAAATTTACAACTTGTATAAGTTATTAGATTTGAGAATATGTAAATTTGATAGAGAGATAGAGAGAGAGAGAGAGAGAGAAAAAAAAAGTTTAAAGAATTAATTAATGCCAAACTTTGTGAATTGTATGTACATACATATTGCTTTTATATATTTATATTTTTTTTTTTCATTTAGCTTTAAGGATTTTTGTTTTTGTTTCTTTCTTTCATATTTTTATATATTTTTTTCGTTTCTTTTTTTATGGAATAAAAATTGTTTTAACTTTTTTTACTTTTTGAAATCAACCCTAGCAAAAAACAAAAAAAAAAATGTGATATAAAATATTTAGATGAAGCTAAAATTATAAAATATTTATCAAGTTTTCATACAAAACAGAAAAAAATGAATGAAAAAAAAAAAAAAAAAAAAGAAAAGCAGCAAAAAAAAGAAGAAAGATAAGAATGAATAATTGCATTTTATAATGATTTTATGACATTCTTTATTAATATACATACCTTTTTTTTTGTTGTTGTAATTCTGTATAATTTACTTCCATTTAACTTTTTTATGAATGTATGAATATTACTTGAATATCTTAAGTAAAATTTGTTTAAAAAATTTCAAGGACATAATTCTTCTTCTGACAATCTTGAAATGTCAACTAGAAAATTGTTGTCCTTCAAATAAATTATGTATATAAAAGAAAAAAAAAAAAAAACAACAAAGAGAAAAAAAAATTTAAACCTCTTTTCTAAATTATTATAGGTAATTTTTTTTTCTTTTTTAAGTTAAATAATTGTAATCCATAAATTGAAGATTCAGTAAAAATAATTCAATTAAATTTATATATTTTTTTTTTTAAATTCAATATTATATTGAAATTTTTATTAAACGATTATATTTTTATGAAAGGAAAATAATATTAATTTTTAATTGAAAAGTATAAATTATTATTTATAAAATTAAAATGTATCTATACATAGGATATGTACAATAAGCATGTATTACACATTTATAAATAAACGTATGAATTTAAAAATGGGGCCTCAGTGTCCTAATTGGTAAGAGCGTACAAAATACGCTGTAAACACCGAGGGAGTGTGGGTTCGAATCACACACACGCCCCCCTTACGACATTTACAGCCACGCCTCAACAGGAAAAAAACAAATTAAAAATTTTAATTGATTTTCCTTTTAAGAGTTTCTATGAAATACAAATAAATTTTTAACATTTTTCAAAAGTCAAGGTAGTTTAAGTAAAAAATCATTATAATATAATCATATTATATTAGTTCGGTTTTATCATTTTTAATGCCATAATAATATAAAATCAATTATTTTTAAATTATTACTATTTTGTGTACCTAATTTTGTAACCAACTATAAAATTCCTACCAATTCAAAAAAACATTTTTTTTTTTTAAATACATATAACTTTTATTTATATTTTTTTTTATTTTTTTTTTTTTTAAGAGGGTTGATGTAAAACTCGAAAGTCACCAAAAAGAATTGCACGTGGTTTCTCAGAGTAGTATTGGACTTTAACCAGCCAAAACCACCCCCCTTTTAAAGCCAAACTTTTGGATGGAAATTTTAATACAAATGCACAGCTTGGTTTTGGGGATAGGGATGTGGGAATGATAATTGGCGAAATAGGAATTGAGAAATTTGAGATTATGGGGGATAGATAGGTAGGAAAATTTGGAGGGATATTTTGAAGAAAGATGTTAATGTTCTCCTTAAGCTTAAGTAAATCGTACACATATGAATTATCAATTTTAGGGAACAGATGTGATAGTATATGGTTCCACAAACGGGACGTACGCATAACAAACGAATTTCCATAAGCTGTATTTCGCAATTTTGATAACTCTACATGATAGGGATGACCTTCTGTTACGCTCCTTGTTTCTTGTTGGAAAATTTTGAGTGGGGGCATTAACTGGAGGCATATTTGCCATAATTTTCTTATTTTAAAAAAGTTACAAAAATAATTGACTTATAATTAATAGATTAATATTTAAATTGCGCTCAATTTTTATTATTAATTTCATACTTCTTTTTTATCTATTATTATTATTTTGTTTTTTATGTGTATTACCATGTAGTTTCAGTTTTATAATTTAATACATAATTAAACCATGTAGTTTCAGTTTTATAATTTTTGAAATGTTTTATAAAAAACCAAAATTTATCTCTGCTACAAAAAAAAAGGTTAACCTAACTAATTCTACAGAAAATTTTTTTAATATTTATTTATTTTTTGTTTTTTTTATTTTATTGTTTCAATCCAACCAGCAAAATTGTTTTACTAATTAGAGTATCTCTATTAGGGATACTTAAATCGTATTTCAAATTAATGCTTGATAAATTGGCCGGATCATACTCTATTTTTTTACATGTAGTCCGCCTATTGTAGTGATATAATTGGGAGACATGCTGTTCATTTTGGATATAACTCTTACTATCCAAGTAAATAAAATACTCCAGAGCTATAAAACCCGTTCGAAGTGTTTTTTCTATATATTCTTCGTTATGATATCTATATGTCATATAAAACCGTTTGATAGATGAAAATGTATCAAAAAGAGGTTTTTAATAGACGAAAATACTGATGAACAATAAAAATCAAAGTGAAATTAAAATAAAATTTAAGGGAAAAGAAATTTTTAAAAAACTTTTTTATACTTTTAAGTGGTATTAGAATTTAATTTCGTTTTCATACAAAATTCACATTCCAATAAATTGAATCATTCAACTTAATAAGGTTTCATCTTTAAATTCACAAAATTATACGGTTCTGATTTTATATAAAAATTAGAATAATTCAAATTTTATTTTAAAATTAAATTTATTATTAATTTCACAATAAATAATTCATATGTTTATGATATATTATTAGTTATATATTCATTATCTATCCTTTATATAGTTAAAATTCTTTAAAAAATTTTCATCATTTTCAAATAAATTTATGTACAGAACCAAAGATATTCTGTCTTTATTTCGTATATCTATATGTGAGAATTTAATGAAATCATAAACCTATAATAAATACAAAATATTTTAAAAAAAATTTCTTTTTTATCATATAAATTTCATCGTTTCTCCTATTTTTAAAGTCTTTTTAAATATTTAAGATTTTTAAATTTTTCTATACTTTTATTATTCATATTTTTTTTCTTAACTTTCTAAACAAATTTATTCTAAAATGTAAACGGAGTAAAAAAGAAAAGTTTCTTAACCAATTAACTTAATAATCTTCGTCAAATTAAAAATTCATTCAAGTAATTTTCATAAAAATAAAAACTTAAGAAAAACAAAAAACCAAAAAAAAAAAATTTTAGTTTTTTCTGTGACATGTGATGACATTAAGACACAACACCTGAGTAGAATATGGAATTATTCTTTATACGTATATAGATAGAAAGAGACATAAAATATTATAGACCCAACCCAACAACTCAATTTAGATTTCATAAAAAAATAAGTAAAAAAAAAAAACTTTAAATAAAAAACAAAGAAAAAAAAAACAAAACAACAACAACAACAAAAAAAATATGTATTGAAGCATAATAAAAGAAAAGGAGAATGAAAAGATGAATAGAAAAAGAAAGAATAATATAAAATGTCCTTCCTTTACTAAAAAAAAAAAAATAAAAAATTTTTTTTCTTTAACACAAAATTTACTAAAGCTATTTAGACAAAAACTCAATATTTTATAGAACAAACTTGATGACAGCTACGAATGAAAAGATAATTAGCTTGTAAGTTAGTTAAAAAAAAATAAAAATAAAAAAAAAAACAAAAACTTATTTTGAAATTTTAATGAATAAAAATACAGACAAATTTGTTAAGAAAAACTTGTTTGTTAAAAAATAAATTGGTTATTGGATGTTGGGTAGATGTTGTAACAATTCAACAAAAAAAAAAAAATCAGCTGTCTCCACCACAGGACCGACCGCCACTAAAAAAAAAGTACAATGCCAAAATTTATAGATTTTTTACATAATAATTTATATCAAAGCAAAATAACTTCTAATAATTTAATAACATTTTGTTTTATTCAATAAAAATAATTATATGCAATGAAATCGTAAAAATATATGTACATTCATTCATACATCCATTTATTATTATTATTATTATTATTATTGTAATGTAGATACATGATTTTTTTTTCATTCAAAAAATAATATTAAAAGGAAAAAATAATAAAAACTTTAAACAAATACAAAACAAACATAAGATTAATATTAAATCTGCTAACAAAAATTTTACCGTTTTAATTTTATGTCATCAACAAATGAATAATATGCATTGGCATAGATATAAGTACATACATATATATGTATAAAAATTTTTAGAGATATAAAAAAAAAACAAAAAAAAATTGTTCATATAAATTCATATGGAGTGTTGTTACGTATAAAATTTGGACTTAGAAAAAAAATTAAATAAAAGTTAAAGTTAGTCGGATCAAAAAATGTTCTATGGCAAAGTTGTTCCTCTTTACTTGTGTAACAACTTTTTCTTAAAAATTTTTCTGTTACGAAATATTCGTAAAAAACTTAAAAAGTACACTAGTAAACTACCACTTGCTGTTGTCTGATTTGCTCCAAAAGCTTATCAATCCGAGATATTTACGTCAAAACCTTAAATATGAAATTTCAAAAAATTCCGCTCAGTCGTTTAAGCTCTACACGTGCCCACAGACATACCCACACACGCACACACACACACAGACGGACATCATGCTGAAAATTTTTTTACAGCCTTCTCCACACCGGAGTAGTGCATTTTTGCGAAAATCTCGGGTACAAATTTTTAATATGAAAACAATACCTACCTTATACATTAATGTATGCGGTCGGTACAAAATGCAAAAAGTTAGAAAAACAAAACAAAAAAAAAGTCATTTAAATAAATTTACCTCAAAAAAAAAAAAAAAATAGAAAATATCTTTATATATTTATTAGAAGATTTCAAAGAGAAACGAATAAATTAGCATAGCAACTCTTTTTTTTTTTTTGTTTTTTTTTTTTTTTTTTTAAATATATTAATTACATCTTATTCTCAAAGTATATTTGCAAAATTTTCATAATAATGTTATGAATTTATAATGAAGATTTTGACATTTTGTATATTTTTAATTGTTAGACAACAAAAAAAAAAAAAAAAAAAATTTGCTGTTCGTGACAGAATTTTGATCATACATATATATATACATATATATATTCAGACTCAGTTTATCTATTTAACAAAATTGAGAATTCTTAATGTAAATGCAAGTTTAATAAAATTTTTACATAATTTTCATTTTTTGTTTTTTTTTTTTTATAGAGATAATTTAGATATCTTATTAATTAGGTTATATTATTAATTTATTATACAAAACAAAAAAAAAAATTTTTTTTCTGTTATAAAATTCAAGATTAAACTATTTAAAAATATTAAAAGAATAAATTTTCTTTGTTAAACAAATTTCAAGCATGTGTAAATTTGTTAATATTATAAGTTTAATTTTTAAAATCAAATACATATCATTTTATTTATTCTATTTTTTTAATTTTATTTTTTTCTATATTATTACATTTAAGTATTTAATTCGTAAAACAACTATATAGACCTCATTTACTCTGTTTATTGTTAACACTGTTTTTTTTTTTTTTACACAATTTAAAGAAAACGGAACAAGAGTATAGAGTTGATCGTTTAATTGTTGATGCTTGCACGAACGTGTGTTAATTCTAGAATACTTACAACATATATTATGCATGTTTTACAAAATATCAGATATCTGATTTAATTAAATGCTAATACAATATTTATGTAAATTTAAGAGTTTTAAGACAGTTATTCAAATTTATTGCTGTAAATCTAGCAAGTTGTACTAAATTGTTAACATAACAATTGGTCATCTTTTATAAGATGATTTTAGATACATATCTAGCTTAAAAGTACGAAAATATAAGGATATATGAATGTAATTTAATGAATTAATGTAAATCATCCTGAATATAAAATAGTGTAAAAGCCCCTTAATGAAATTAAGAAAATTAACTAATTATTCTAATACATCTAAGTGGGGGCCTTGGTGGCCTAATGGATTAGAGTGTATGAAACACGTTGTAAACACCGATTGAGTATGGATTCGAATCGCACACATGGCGTAAGGATAATTCCCCCTTACGACATTTACAATTTACGGCCACGCCTAAAAAAGGAAGGGCTGTGTAATTTCCTTGTCACATTTATGTGGCAGGGGAATAAACTAAAAAAAAAAAAAAATACATTAAAAATATATTTATATTTTTATATATATATAAATTATAAAAGCGGCTTTATTTTAATTTCAAAATTGAAAAAGGATCAAATTTCAAATATTCTGATTTACTTAAAAGTAAAATAAAACCAATTTGACCCTATTCCATTCGGTGATATTTCAGGGTTTCGTTTCAGTTTATGGATGACATGTCATGGAATATAAAAAACAACTAAAAATTATGTTTTAAAAATATCCTAGAAATAATTTGATTAAGTAGACCAATTAAATATTCTTTGTTTTAGATTTCTTTCTTCGAAAAAGTCTTGGACTATTTTCTATAATGCTGATATGAATTCATGATTAAGCTCAATAAGTATTCTCAAATTCTCAATAAAATCTTACTGAAGGAGTTAATTGATGTATAAAGTCAATATTTCACTACATAACAATTGATGAATTTGTCAAAAATCTTAAAGATTAAAAAAGAATCTACAATAGTGCTCACGTTAGACATTTGAATGACAATATAATAAACAATTTATAGTTAAAGATAATTAAAACTATTGGACATTCCTTAAAATTGTACTCTCTCAAAATATATTTTTTTGCAGTAATTATAGAAATTTAATATGATTTACTGAAAAGATTTTTTTACAAACAATATTTTTAAATCTTAAATACATAATACTGTATAAATATATATATATATATATATAAATATATAAACTTCTTTTAATTAAATTCTTATAAATAAATCCTTTAAAAGAAAAATTATGTTATAAATAAATTTTTTTTCTTTTTTTTTTGCCAGACATTTTGTGTTAATAGAAAATTCACTTGTTGTTTTTTGTTTTACTTTACCTAATTAAGGATAGTTTTATCCTTTTCACATTTTTAGTTCCTTCTTTATAATCTTTTTACACATAAAAAACAAAAATGATTTATTGTGATCCTATACAAATAAAACAAGATAACAAGATAAAGATAAATTTATGTCATTATTATAAGATAGTATATACGTAATAATAAAGACATGGATATTTTGTACTGAAATTTTAGAGAAAAGATTTTTTTATTAAATTGTCATTGAAAAATGTAAATAAAATCTAAAGGTATATAAAATAAATAACATATAACATATTAATAATTTTATTATATTTTATAGTATAAAACCATGCAAATATTCAATTTTAATTTACAATGGGATTTAAAGTGTTATTTTATTGTAAAATATAAATATATTAATAATTTATTATATTACTTTAATTCATTGTAAAGTTTTATTTAAAGATATAGTAAAGTTTTTGCGGTCTATAATTTTCTTTTTTTTTTTTGAATAACAGAAAAGTTTATACAAAACAGATGTTGTCTTTAATTGATTACCGTGAATAGTAATAAAATATAATTTTTTAAATGTCTTTTAGATTAGATTTTTTTTTTTTTTTTTTTGAAAAATTAAATCTTTTATGGTCGCAATTGAATTTACATAAATAAAAAGAATTTCTGTAAAACTAAACGATATTAGTGTATACTTTATCCACTTGAATATAATATCTGAATAAAGAAAAGTGTTTCCGTTTAGGTAAATATATCAAATGTATCCAATCAACAATTTTAATGTATACCTTATAACTTGCAGATATAACTAAATATCCTAATATTACAAACAACTTTCCATTATTATACGTTATAACTCATATTTAAAATATAAAATTATTACAAAATATTGATGACTATTTAATACATTGTTTTTTTTTGTGGTAAGAAAGGTTTAGAACTAATTGTCCTATAGTAGTTGAAAACTAATTAATCAATTCTAATAAAAAAAAGTATATATATCCAAAATATACCGAATTTACTTCCGAATATACTTCCCCTCACAATCCATAATTATGCCAATAATGACAGTTAAACAAATAGCAAACCAAAAAGCAAACCTTCGCTGCTACTTTACTAGATTTCACTCATATTTGTCATAAACACCTGAAAAAATTGAAATTTGTTATATTAGAAGAAATTTTGATTAAAATTTGAAAGTTTTGATTAGGCATAAGTTGCCTAAGATCGAATATTCTCTTTATTTTAAGGTTTTCTCTAGGTTTAAGATTTTAACTTCTTACGGTTAAAAACTGTATACATATTTTTAAATTTTACACACCTGCAAGTGTTTTATAGGTAAAATGCAAAAATTAAAGTTTACACCTTATATTTTAATACAGGTATTATAAAAAAAAATTTTTTTAACTAAATAGGATTTCATCTTGGGTTTCATTAAAAATGTTATAGAAAATATAGGTCCTTGTTATTTAAAAATTTTCCAAAAAAAAAACATTTCCTTAAACAGTTGTTTTTTTTTTTGTATATTTTTAAAACCCATTCGTATTATATTAAAATTTTTGAAAAGGTGCGTCTTTGAGAAATATTCATTTTATATTGTAGTGTCTAATTTTTTATTAAAATGGTATGGGGGAAAAAAAAACAAAAAAAAAAATTAAAATACATTCAATTTAAAAAAGGGAATAAAATAATAAAAAAAAACAATTGATTCCATTTAATATACATAAAATCATTTTATTAGAAGTAAAATTCACTTTTATATCTCTTATCTTATATACACCTTTTTTTTTGTAAGAAAAAGAAATAATATATCATATATATTTATATATAAAAATTCATATAGATATATATATACATATTTACATAAATACATTTGCATTGTATAATTTTTGAATTGAAAAACCAACTTTTTTCCTCTTTAAATTAAATATTTAATCATGTAAAATATTTCTTTTCTTGCTCTTTTAATTGTTTATTCCTTCAAAATAATTTCAGTTCCGTTCATTTTCAAAATCCAACCCACAAGCAATTTTCTTAAGCCGGAAATACGTATATATGTATACGTACGTACGTATGTACGTATAAATACGTATACGTATTTTATACGTACATACGTACGTATGTATATAAAATAATATATATATATATATATATACAATATAAACACAAAAAAATAATAAAACCCTTTTGTATTTATAATATAAATATAAGATACTATAGCATGTACGTATATAATATCAATATACATATATTTATATATAAATATCTATATATATTATATAATTTTCTAAGAATTTTCATTGAGAAAAGCCTTATGACTTTCAATTTTATTAAAAGAAAAAATTAAGTCTTCTTTGGGGTGCAAACACAACATATTCTTCATAATATTGTTAAGAATATGTTTAAGTATTTAAAGGTATATAAAGTACATATATGTACATATATGTATTATATAAAACTTTTAAAAATGTACATTTTGTAAGTTTGTTATCTTTATCATATTTTTTTTTTTTTTTTTGGTTTTTTATATCTTTTATTTTCATTTATTCTTTTATGTACCATTCAGATTTTTCTAATAGTAAACGTATTCGTATGAGTTCCTTTGTAAATGCAATGATTTTATAGGATTTTTTTTTTCTTTCGTTTACGTTGCAATAATTTCATCGCCTATATTTAAAAACAAAAACAAAAATGAAAACCTTTTTAACTAATTAATTTAGTAATTTTCTGTTACATTACTATTAACATCTATGGTAACGTTATTATATATAACAACTAGATTTATATATTATAAACCATATATATAATTATTACCTTTATATTTTATATAAGAATTCAAAGTGATAAAGCACTTTGATTATCGACTAAAATCTTTTATACGTTCGTTTACAAGAAAAATAAAAAAAAAAATCCTATATGGTTTTTCTAATAAAGAATAGTGGGGTTCAAATTAATATAGGGTTATTATGATTAATGAAATGTTTATAGGTAGATTGCAATAAAACATTAAATAAACAAATATGAATAGGATATCTTTGTTATATGAACTGATAATTAGAATTTCAAAATATATTCATTCATTTAAAGATTATTTTGACCAGCTTTTGAAAAATATTTATATAAGTTTGATATTTTTTTATTTTTTAATATAAAATGCAAAAAACTTAATGTACTAATAAACAATCATCACTATAATTGAAACTACAAATCTACTTAAAATAAAATTTGTAGTGGTTTAATTTGATGCAGGGCAAAAACTTCCGGCTTCTGAAGTTACTTTGAACTTTTTACCCACTTAAATGAGTCAGAGGTCCCATGGGACCTTTGTCTCACTGCGGAGGAAGGAATTCCTGTTGGGATTTCTGACGTATTTTTAATGGGTCTTTTGGTTCATGAAAATGATTGAATTCCTCCAATCAAAAAACTGAATAAGGTAATTTTGTTTTATGAATTCGAAAAATATATTAGATAGTGAATTATAAGGCATTTTATGGCGAGGTGCTATTAAGGCTTTATTTCTGAATTAAAAGATTTTTGAATTGAAGGGAATTTAAGAGTTGGATTCTGAAAAGCGTAGGTATAACGCGGATTTTGCAACCAATTCTAAAATCCTCTCTTATTATTTATTTTAAATTCACAAAATGGCATATATATTATATACATAATATACATAGGTATATATGGAAAAAACGTATTATATTATTTATTATGTTATTTTTTGATATTTTTTAATAAAAACATTTTACCATTAGGACTTTGAACCCATTGAATGGAGTCAAAAGTCTAATGAAATTTTTTTTTTGTGTGACTTTTGTAGTGGTTAGTCAAAATCCCCCATGTTACTTTTGGAGTTTTTTAATGAGTCAGAAGTCCTATGGTACTTCCTTAACGAGTTAGAAGTGAATGATCACTTAACAGTGACCTTTTCGTTTTTTAAATATATTAGTACCAAGGGACTTCAGGCATCGAAAGAATTATCCGTTTTCACTCAATAATGATCCAATTAGAGTTTCCATCTTCCATATTTTCATTTATTTTACTAAATTGACAAAAAAATTAATGGCAAAATTATTTTTAAACATTTCTATCAGAAGGGAATTTTTAGTCCGAATGAAATAAACCATGATGAGCATGTTGAAGATGTACGAAATTTAATTCTTATGAATTCGAATTAAAGAAGAATTTACAAACTGTATTCAAAGATTCTTTTAAGAATGATATGTCAATTAATTTAGATGATTCAAGTAATCTGCAAAAAGAAATAAGAATATTTTTGAAAGTACTGGTCAAATAGAAGAAAATTTTGAAAAATTTATTTAATTGTTTAAATACTATTGGATTGAATTGGATTAGACGAGTCTCTATAGCTAATATATTTTCAAATAAGAAAAGGTCACTATTAAGTGAACATTGACTTGCATGTATACTTTTCCTTAATATATTTTAGATTTCCAAAAAATAGATTTTTTTTAAATCAACAGTATATATAAAACATTCCTGTTTTTAATCAATTTTCTTAAAGTTTACGATATTTACATGTAGTCTCTATTAATTACGGATTTGGATAATTATTGTTATTGTAGAGTGATATAATTCTAAGAGAACACTTTTTATTAGGTCAGTTCTTTTAAATATTATTTTTGGTATGATAGGCATTCATTGTTTGATTTACTTCAAAATTTTCCATTTTTTATATTATGTCATATTCGAATATGTTAGTCAATAGTAGAGCACTTTGTATTTAAAACTTATTAACGATTTTAAACGCTATATCAGAATAAATAAAATAATAAAATTTATGATAACATCGTTTATTTAGAACCACTGTTTTAGTTTTATGTAATTGATTACATAATGACAATACTAATGAAAATTTGGATCTTTAATGTAATTTAAAAAATTTTTTTTTTATAATTTTTATCATATCAGAAAATTGATCGAATATATCGTTATAAAAATACTACTCTTCCCTTATCTGTTCTGCTAAGAAATATGATCTTATTAAGATCTTTTTTATCAACGGATTTGTAATTCGCCAAAATTAAAATTCAAAAAATAAAAGCTTGTTCGTGTAATTATTCAAGTTATTTTTATTGAAATTTTTTTTTAACTTTCAAATTAAAATAAAAGAATAAACAAAACAATATCGATTTTGTAACCAGAACCAGAAACTTGCAAACATTTTTCTTTCTTAATAAATTGCATTCATAATTTCTTTTTTAAATTTATAGTCCTAATTTATTCTCTTAATTGTTCTCTAAAAACAAAAAATTTGTTAATGTTTCTTTTAAAAAAAAAAAACAAGACAGAATGTAAAACCAAAGATGTTTAAAAGCCTCATATTTTCCAAAAGACTAAACAGTTTAAAATACTACGACTTTTAGTAAAGTTTGTAATTTCCTCTAGTAACTTATGCTAAAGTCTCTCTTTTCGAAAAATGACAAGGTTCTATCTAAAAGCGTTACGGAGATATGACGGAAGTACAATTTTACAATTGTTTCTTTTCACACAACGGTAAATTTACATACAAAACTGAACAAAAATTGTAATATATATTTCGTTATTTATGAAGCTAGAAAAATCACCTGTCGTTTGCCAATTTTATATTAGAAAAATATGAAGCAGAACTTGAATTTGAAGAGATCTAGCTCCGTAATGTTAAAGCCTACACCAAAAAGTTTTTATCAATATTAATTTTTGATATCTTTCTATGGTGATAATTTCATTATTCTATCTCAAACTGTGTAAAATTTTCTAAACAAACAGACGGCCGGACGGACAGTCATAGTCATGAAACTAATAATCTAATCTTTTCGAAATTTTTTTTTTTTTTTGAAAAATTTGCTGAAAAATAGAACTCTTTAATAAAGAATAAATGTTATTGCATGTACGTTTTCAAAAATAAAAACAAAACAGATACCAAAAGAACAAAAATAACAAAAAAAACAAAAGAAACAAAAAATTCAAATTCCAAAGCCCCAACCTTCATTTTATATTATAACCGCTTTTTTAATTTCTAATGACACATCACGAAAAGTATAAAAGCACTTGGAAAATACAAAACAAAATAAAAAATAAAAACATTGAGTCGTTTTAATTATAAATCTCCTACGCTTTTCACGTTTTCTACACCTTAAGGACTTTTTTCCTTCCTCTTTTTAAACCTAAACTACGGTAAAAAAAAAAATAAATAAATAAAATAAAATAACAAAAACAACAGGAACAGGAACAAGAACAAGAATAAGCGAAAGAGAGAGAGAGAGAGAGAGAAAAGAAAGCAAAAACTAAAATATGTTCCTTCCAAGTTTCTTGTACATAATTCTTTTGTTTATATAAAATAATTTTTCTTTTTGCATCCTATTGTTGTTGATTTTTTTTTTTTCTGTTTCTGTTTCTGTTCCTTTTTTTTTGTTTTTTTCTTTTTTTGTTTCCTGTTATTATTATGTTTTCTTTTTCTACTACACAACTGATGTCATCGTTGTTTTGGAATTGAAGAATAATGAATGAAATTTGTTGTCATAATTGCTTTGTAAATTGTATGACATTTAACTTTATATAATAAAATTTTCTCGTAAGGATTTACACTTTGTATAAACAAATACTTTTATATATGTATATAATCTTTTTATACATATTTATATTATGTACATATATATAGATATTTAATAATATATAAATATTACTTTATATGTCATGATAGTTTTAATATTTTAAATAAAAAAAATAAATATTACTCACACTATAATATAATATAACTTTTGAAAACAAATTTTTCTTAGCTTAAATTTGAAAAAGATCATAGGAATATAGGCAGATTCTAAATTTTATATAACCAAATATAATATGTAGATACTAGATAGATACTAGGTACCAATAAATACATATATATATATTCACATTAAAAGTATAATAACAATTTAAACTCTAATGTACAGAGATTTGCTTTGTTTTTTTTGTTTTTTTGTGTTTTTATTTCTTTTTGTGCTTTTTCTTTTTATCTCAATTCCAGTAATTTACTCATTTACATATATACAAACATACATTCATCCATATGCGTATTTTTATGAATATGTATATGAAAATAAATGAATTAGGCAAAGTATATATAACAGTACCTGAGAGATTATTGTTTTTTTTTTTTTTTTCATTTTTTTTTTTCTTTGCTCCATTTCTAACAATATAATGGTTGATAACCGTTATACAGAGAATCACTAAGTCATGATGAAAAAAAGAAAAAAAAAAACAAAACAAAAAAATAAATAAATAAATAAAAAATAGAAATAAAAGTCAAGTGAAAAGGATAATAAAAAGGACGAAATAAAAAAAAAAGCTTTAGTCGAACAATATAAATCTTTATTGTTTTTTTTTTTTTTTATACCTAAGTTTTTTTTTTCTTTCTTTTCTTTTTTTTTTTTATTATTATAGTATTTCCTTCTATGTTGTTTTTATATTGTTGTCTTGTACAATTCCCATCTTATTTTCTTCTCTGGTATTGTAATTTAACTAGACGCCTTAAGCGTCAAAAACAAAGATATTAAGGAGACAGGACATGTTCAAGAAAGCATTATAAATACAAAATACGAGTAAAGCAAAAAAAAAAATAAAAAAAAATTATAATAAAATATATTGTAATAATAATAATGAAAAAGACAAAATTATATATATGTATTTACATTCTATATACATAATATATTATAGTTAAGGAAAAATGTTATAAAAAAATATTTTAAATTAAAATAAATAAATAATATTAAATTCGTTATCACTATCACATAATATTATAAATATGTTTGTATAATTTTCTTATTTTTTTTTTTTTCTTTTTTGGCGACTTTGTGATTTTCTAATTTGAAGTCATTTTTTATTTAAAAATACCTTGGATATGATAAATTTCATATGTTTATTTTATTTTATAATAAATTGTATCCCAGTGGATTTAAGATAATCTGTTTAAAATTATTAGATATTTATATTTATTGAATGTAAAAAACTTTTAATTTATCATATATCAAATAATTTTATTACTTTAACTTTATATATATATTATAAGTATAAAATAATTGCATATTATGTACATACTTACATTTGACATCAAAAATATTTTAATATCGAAGAAAATAGAAGATAAGATTATACTAAAAAAAAAAAAAAAAAAAAAAAAACTATAATTTTCCACGTAGATTTTCTTTGTTTGTTATAAAGAAATTTATTAATTTATGTCCATTACGCTTCACCAATCATTTTCGATTTGCCTATTATAACAGATCATCAGATAATGATTAATAAAAATTAAGGTACTTTCGAACTAAAAAGGATTGTGTATTATACTATAATACTATATGACTCTATGTCAAACAAACTATATTCCAACCTTTTGTGAATCAAAGGAAATATGTTGGTGGACATTTGTTATTAAGCATTTAAATAAGGTATATTAATGTATTCTGGTGTTTATATATTAATTTGTTTGCTTTAATTTGAAAATATTAAAAAAGTATTCCAGTTCTTTTATTTTACAAATACTAATACTAAAATATTTCCATTTGTTTAGCAAATTTATTCATAATCAATGTAATAAAAAATATAAGAATATAATTTTTATTTAATAAATGAGTAAAACCTAAATTAATATTTTTATATTTAATTTACCTTTTCATTTAATTGTTATTTGTTTAACTTTGTGCTTAAACAATTTTTAATATATTTATTACATTTTAGATATATGTATTAATACTGAACTTTTGACCACTAAAACAATTAACAATTATGGGTTAATATTATTTTTTTTTTGTTTTATATATCAAAATTATTTTATAATTTACACAATATATTTGATGGTAAAAAGGATTTGAATTGAAAGATTGAAAATTTTTTTCCAGTAATTTTCCCTCCTATTAAATATTTTTTCTTTTTATGAGAATGTATGTTACAATATGTTCTAAACCCTCCCCACCACCGAAACATCAAATTAACATTTTTCATTATTACACGATAAACTCTTAATCGTATCTGTAATTTTTTTCCCACAACTGTTAATTGTTGTACATTTTACATTTTATACTTTAATAACAGTACAATATAAACATATATAATATGTGTATTCATTTACTTAAATTGTGACATTAAATCTTATCCCAGTGGCATAAATGTGTGTATTGTCATGATATGAAAATTTATATAACAAGAAAATACAAACGTTGCATATTTATAGGCACAAATAATATTTCATATTATATTATAATAATATATAACATAATAATATATGTTTTAACAAATAAATATATATGTATACAATGATATTATTTTATTGCAATATTTTAGCAAATAAATAAATATATATATATATATATTACATAACAAGCTTATATTTAATAAATATATATATATATATATTTTAATTGAAAAAGAGATCGAAAATTTGCTATTATTTACATATTATATAAGAAAACATACAAGAAAAAAAAAATAAATAAAAAATATATAAAATAGTTTTACCTGTCAGTTGTTTTATTAAAATGCCTATTTATTTTACAGTTAAGTTTTACATTTAAAATATTTTATATCTATGAATATATTAAAGTTTTTAAGATGGAGACAAAATGATTTGGGAATTTTATGTATTCTATAAAATTTTAAAACCCAGGTTTTTTTTTTTTTTTGTTTTCTTTGGTATAATTCTATTGAAAATATATATACGAATATACATATTATGTTATGTAATTATATATTATGTATTCAAATCATATTATAAATAATTTATATGTAGATATAATTTATGTAAAGCATCTCATAGGATTTTAATTTAAAAAAAAAAATGAAAGAAAGAAAAAATGATGGTGGACCATCGGGAAAAGAAAAGTTATAAACAAAAAAAAATTACAGAAATTATGTAAGTTTTGAACAAAAGAATAAATATGTATAGTTTTTGACAAATGATAAATAAAAAAGGGCACAAAACTAAACCACAAGGATAAAAAAAAAAAATTTTTTTTGTTTTTAAGTTTTTAAAAACAAATTTAAAATTTAATATTATTTTGTCATCATGTTTTTTTTTTACAATGTTTATGTCACAAACTTTATAAAAATTTCCAGTGCACTCAAAAAACATTTTTTTTTGGTTTAGTTTTTATAAGCTCTTAGAAGGGTCATTAACGATCTATCAAAACAAATTGGGTAGAACTGCAATTGATTCTCAAGTTTTTATTGTACCAAATCAGTTGTACCAACTGAATAAACCACAAAAAAAAATCTTTCAGAAATGATTTCTCTGGTTCAGTTTTGATTTTTAAAAAAAAAGTTTTCAAACTTAAAAAATATAACTTTATTTTTATTTTCCTTATTTAACGGTTCCTTACTTAACATTCCCAACACATTTTAATAGATGTAAGTTTCTCTAGCTCCATATATTATAAATTTTTCCAAACCATCTTGATTTAATTTTATATGTTCATCATCTATAATCTATTATTAAGTATAAAATGATAATTATTTTTGTTTTGTTTATTTCGAATATTTGTCTAATTATATTTGGTTATTATTTTTTATTATTTTCAACGGCAATAATTTAACATACTATGGTTGATTGCATAATGGAATCTAGAAAAGCATTTTAGATTCACTTTCTCGTTGAATTAGAGATTTGAAATTTTAGAAAATGTTTAGCTGTAAAAAAAAAGCTGGAGGTAATATACGTAAAAGCTTACCTAAAATTGCTTAGTATATCGCTTCCAATTTTTTATTTACACACTTTACAATGTAATTATTGCCTATATTGCGATAATTTTTTAAGAAAACCTTGATTATAACAATATAATTTTGAAAATTACAATAAAATTTGCTATTAAAATTAATTTTCTACTTCAGCTCAGATTTACAAAAAATTTCGAAAAATTTTCGAAAAATTTGCCTATTAGTTTCACTCTGTTTGTCCGTCGGTTTACAAAACTTCCACACCGTTCAATATAGACCAATAAAATTTCAACTATATAAAGACCTTCTAAAATAATTTATATTGTAGAATTGGTTTCGGAGATACAGCCCCTCAAATTTTGAAAAGCTCTATTTTCAACTCTATATATCTCGGATTGTACTTAATATTTTGTCAATCTAAAAATGCCAAATCCCAGGAGTTTTTCTTACCTTTATAAGAAAATATCAAAATTATACAAGATTTTTTAAAATTTAGCATTTAAATTTACCATTATGTGAAACAAAATTTTGCAAGATTCTCTATATCTCCGTAATCCTTTTAGAAAAAGCCTCGATATTTTGTGAGAAGAGAGAACATTAAGAATTATTACAATTTGCCTGATAAAATTTTTTTTGCACCACCTCCTGTTTAAGAGCCATTAGAGCTGAAAAATTGAAAATTTTCTATGTGTTGAAATGTTTGACACCTGTACAAATTTTGCTAAAGTAGAAGTCAAAAATTATATTAAACTCAAGGGATTCTTGGTTATCCTTGTACATGTATTAGCAACTTTTCTTAATTCAGCAGAGTTCCCTTAAAATTGAAGAAAGTGTCCTTTTTTTATACATTTTTTTTTATTATTTGAAATTCTAAGAAAATTTACAAAATTTGGTGCAAGTCACAGTATTCTAAAGTGTGTGTATTGTCTTTTGGAAAATGTGTGATTTTCCGTAGGTTTACATTCTGCCTTGTTTAAATTTGATTTTTATTACATATTTTTAAAAATTTTTTAATATATTAATTACAAGTTTTTTAATAATATTTTATTATCTACTTACCTGATACGAATCAACGCCATTTTAATTACAAATCAAACGTTTCAATAAAATAATAGAATAGTGATGATAGGTATTAGTTTTTAATAATAAGAGGAATGAAAATTAACTCGATTTCATTACCGGTAAAAATGAATGTGAACAAAAATTATATTAAAAATTAAGAAGCTAAAGAAATATTAAATAAACGGAAGGTCGGAAAAACAACTTGCTCCTATATATATATAAAATTTTCTTTTTAACTTTTTTAAATTATTTTAATTTTGTATTATAACTGAATGTCTAATTTTTTGTTTTGTTGTTTCGAAACGTATATTTTTTAACCCCCATTACAACTAGACTATGCAATCCATTGTACTACTTTACTTGATGGTTCGCTCGTCACTTAGAAAGTATCATCAAGCCAAAAGTTTTTATTTATTTCTTTTGGTTTTGAGTTCTATAATATTTCTCAAAGAAAAAAAATAATCATCAATAATGTTGTTACAGGGTATTTCCAACCATCAAACCAAATAATCATCAAGGAAATTGCTAGGGGATTTCCAACCATATTCATTATTTGTGATGAATTTTCTTTACAGATCAAGATCAAATTTGAGTGCCCTTAAGAAATGCTCAAGTATAGCGAAGCAAAAGGAAATAATAAATAGAGACATTTTAAAAGTTCGTTAAATTAAAAGCTTTTTTGGAAAGGACCTCCTCACTATCACAATTGGAATTAAAATCACAAAAAAGATCTTGAGCCTTTTAAATATAATTTCACTTCAAACATAACTTTGTCGAATACAATATAAAACTACTCTTTCAAAAAATCTCAAGATTTTGAGGAGACAATAAAAAAAAATATCTACGATACAATAAAAAAAGATATCTACGATTATAAAATTGTATTTAAATCTACATTTAAATTCAATTTTCATAAACTCTTTTAAATATTATATTATTTTAGTTTTAAATTTTGAATTCTTCTCTCAATTACAAAAAATATGTGTTAAAAATAACACTAAAAATGAAATTCCTTTAAAAATATTTTAATTAAAAATATTACATTATATTCAGATAATTGAAAATACAAAACTACTCAAACTTTATTTCATTCATTTATTATATAAATACTATATACGTACACGTATATTTAAATTAAAGTTAATGAAAACTTTTTTTTTTTTTTAATTTATATTATCTGAAAATTTAAATATTCCATATACATATACATATTATTATATTATTATACGTATATATTATTATCCTTTGATGGTTATATCCTTGAAAAAAAAAGTTAAAATGATGAATATTAATTTTAAATCCTTCACAAAATTTAAGTAGCAGTCAAAAAAAAAAAAAAAAAAAAAATAGAAAAAAAAAATTATGTAATCCAATTAGTCAATAATCCAACTTGTACATTTCTTTCTATTTTTCCATTATAATCATAAATTAACTTGAAATATTCACCACAATTCTTTTACTTTTTTCATAAGAGAATAATTTCCAATTAAATTTTTTATTTCTTTTTTTTTTGTTTTTTGTATATATATACATATATATTTTATTTTTGACCATGACCTGATATTGGTCATGATCCTATTTATTTAAATATAATATTTGTTAATATATTTGTTGTAATACAAATATAATATTTGTTGAGTATATACCACTGGTTTATGCTTCCATCATATACATATACTACGGTTAAGTAATTAGAGTAAAAGATTTATTTGAAAATTTTCATCATAACCTTCATGTAGCTTCTGCTTATACTGTTTTTACTATCTATATTCTATAATGTAACTTTTTAGAATAAAAAAAAGAATTAAAAATGACTGAACTTTAAATGGAAAATATACGAAATAACGAAAAAAAAAAAAAAAACAAACGAAATAAAGAAGAAACGGTGCGCTTGTTATTCTTTTTTTTTTTTTTGTTCTTTTTTGTTGAAATTGGAAATATATGTTGAAATTAATTTTATTTATTAACGCATATGTTAAGGTTATCGTATAGATTTTTTTTTTAAGGGTTTTTTAATTATTTAACATTAACATTATTATATATATTTATATCTGAACATTTTGTATATTTATTTTACTTATTTTACCAGAAAAAAAAAAAAAAACAAATTTACCACGTGCTATCATCATCATCTCTATTTAAAAATTAATTTTTTTTCGAATGAAACAAAATAATAATAATAAAAAAAAAAAATTAATGAAAAACTTTGTAGAAAAGCTGTTAAAAAAAAATAATAGAAAATTTTCTGTCCATTGTTATTTTTTTTTAACATATTTTCAAAAAAAATTTTGAAAAAAGGTGCCCATTTTATTTATTTCATTCTGTTCGTCCGTTTGTCCGTCCGTTTGTGTTTAGAAAATTAAATATTACTTAAAATAAAGCAATGAAATTTTAGCTACAGATACCAATCGCAAAAAAAATCTATTTTGTAGAACAACTTTTTTTTGTACCTCATCCGTTACGGGAACACAGCCTTCTAAATTTCGAAAAAAAAACCCTATATTTAATTGTTATGACACAAGTTATGCAAGATATATCGTCAGTCTGGAAACACTAAATAATAGCTGCTTTTATAAGGTTTCTAAATATATATAGTTTTGATATACTGTGTTAATTTACCGTTATGTGAAACTAAATTTTAGCATAATTTTCTCTAATTAGCATAATCACCCCTTCTCTAAATGGTTTAAATTAGAAATTTGAAATTGAGGAGATGAGTTAGATATTTGAAAATAAATATAAATAAAGGAGTTAGGTCTTTGAAAATAAATATAAGTTATTTTAGAAAATATTTTTATGTCGCCTCTTGTTTAAGATCTGTAAGAGGTCAGAAACTTAAAATTCTTTATTTTTAAACACCTGTAACTTGAACATCTATCCAATGATTTTTTGAACTAATATAGAAAAATTAAAGCTCCACATTATTATATTTTTATTTTTATTAGCAACTTCTTTGAATAATATAGGGTTACTTTAAAATTGACGAAAGTATGATCTGATTTTTTTTTCAATTTTTTCTAACGAATTTTTCTAACGATTTTTTTCAATTCTTATGTTATTATTAATTTTAATATGTACTTATTTATATTACAGCCGAGTAATCAACGGCTTAGTTAAAATAATGATTCATGAAACTGAAGCTTAGTCAAATATGAATAACATATGTTTTATTGGATGCCGTATGCTCCTCATCGAAGTGGCAAGGAAAAAAATCTCTTTACTCTAAATTTATTATCAAATATTTTATAATTTTAGAAATGTGCTTTTTTGAAAATTCTTACTTTTTCATCACTTGTTTTTTGCTTGTATTCAAAGTATGTATATTTTATGTTGGTACATATATATGTAATATACTATATTCAATATAATAAAATATGTATTTATTCTTAATACTGATGTGAAAATCCTTTTTTTTTGGCTGGAAAGAATTACATGACCTTCCCATTTGTCGACGTGTGTCTTGAGTGTTCCATTCAAAACATTGTTTTATTATGTTATTGTCCGGTTTCCTTGAAGTGTATCGATTGACAGTCATTTTTGTTGTCAAATTTGGTTATCAATTGGACGACGACTTTTAACTCGTTATTTGCCATGTTGACGAATGTCTTCCATATCTCATATGCATACAAGAACAGATTTCATTTTTGAAAAAAACAATCTTGTATTTTACAGGGTAGGTATACGAAATTCTTGATGTCATATTATTCGATATTTATACTTTTGATACTTCAAAATATATTAACAATTTTTTGATTATCTTGCGCCACAAAATAATATATTGGTATACTGTTATATGCATTTTATGAATACCTGAAGATGAGTGATAAAAAGTTGGGTCTCTATATTTTGGTTATTTTAATTATATATAATAGGAGTTGGTTGAAATTTTATCTTCTGTTTTTCTTTTTTAGACCAGATATTTTACATAAGAAGCAAAATAAATTAAACCATCTAATTTACAACATACTTAAAATTTTGTTGAATACCCTTTCATTAATTACATTCGTTTTTAGACTGACTATACGCATATTATATTTGAACAGACTTCTATTGTCAGAAGTTATAATATATGATAGTAATAGTCCTATACATCATAATAGTTATTCTGTTATATGGAAATCATGATCTAAACATTAACTTTGTTAAATAGTATCAAATTAGTGCCATTTTTGATACTTCATTATTTCATATCAAATTTGTTGATTAAATAAAAATTTATGATAGGTGGCATGCTTGGTGCGATGTCTATATTATATAATGATATATATCTAGAGAAGGATTGACCAAATAAATTTTCTAAAACAACCCATTAATATTTAAGAGACAATTTCTAAAACAATCCCAAAATATTTACACATTTATTTAAAATAAATTAGAACCATATAACTGCAAGTTTTCGCGCATAGTACTTACAGAAATTTTTACACGAAGGACTGCATCCTGACAACAGATTTTATCAATTTTCATTATGTTGAGTTAGCTTAGTCATCATAATTTTATTAATAATTAGAGTTTAGTTTAGTTTATACAAAAACAGAGTCATGAAAGTTTTATTTCATTACAGTTCACGGTTTTTTTTTTTTTTTTGGTCAAAGCATCTCTGTTCAAAATTGAAAAAATCATTTAAATCGATAATTTATTATGTGGTGATTTTATGAACTTATTACAATTATTTTCTAGTATATTTTGTTCAATTAAAATTTAACGATAGGAGTAAGTTGAAAGTTAATTTATTATTGTAGAAAAATAATTAATATTTAAAAAAAAAAAAAAAAAGAAGGCTTTTCTCATTTTTAATTTAAACGCGTAAAAAATGTGTATTGTTGTGAAAGGCAAAAAAATAATTGGGATATTGAAGTTAATATACCAAATTTAAACTTTTTAGCAATGACTAGGAATTACAATAAAACAACAAAATAATTATCAGAAAATTATAATTATTTTTTGAATACCGTAAAACCTATTTCGCTTTTAAAAATGAGTCACTTAAAAATTTCTACCTTTATGTGGTTATACTTTTTAACTTTTTCAGGATAAATCCATTTAAAAATGGACAAAACACTTCAAACTTTTTAAAATCTTTTTAAAAAAAAATGCTACTATTAGCACGTAATCATGTCGAAATGAATTTGGATGAAAGGATGAAACAGTAAAATCAAATAAAGATGAAAAATAAATAATTACTGGATTAATAGATTAACCTTGACTTTTGCTCTTTTATTGGTGAATGAATTTTTTCATTAAAATTTTTCTTTATTTTAAATTTTGTGAGATTTAATCGACACACATAAGATCACAAACTATTGAAAAATCTCTGCAGTTGAATATAATCAGAAATCGATAGTATAAACTTCGATTTTAAATAGCGCATTTTAACTTTTTCTTTTTTAAGATTCTCATAAATTATTTTGTAACATTTAATATTTGTTGTTAATGCAAAGTCCTTAAATCCCTTTATACTTACAATTATTATTTCCATTTCTATTTTTTTGGTTGTTAAAATCAGTAGATAAATATTTGTCCTCAATTTTATTTTTCAGAATTTATGTAAAGTGATTAAAACAAGGGATTGAGTACGAAAACCCATCTCAAATAATCTCTAATTTACTCAAAATTATTTTTAGTAACTTTTGAAAAAAAGAAGAAAAACTCAATGCTGAGTGATGTCAAAAATCATATTAAAAATTAAAATTATTCGTGGTCTATCCAAGTTTGTGTTATAATTTAAAAATATTGTTTTATTGTTTGAAGTTAAAAATTATACTTTGGCACAGTGGAGCTACCACCTCCAAAATTCCGCTAGGCAAATTATCTAAACCTTGATTTTCTGAAAACCTTCAAATTATTGAATTCACAGTAAATTTCATATAATTTCTGAATGTATCCTTAAAACTTCAATGTTATTAGATTGTTTTTCGCTTGATTCTTTTAAATCAAATATTTTCGCATGAAATCCATTTCTTCTCAAACTCACTAACAAAACTCTCATTACCACAATAAAATTTCGTATAATTTTATATTTTATCCTTAAAAATTAAATATTGCAACATTGTTTAAACATGCGATTTTAGACACGAAATTTCAAGAAATGGAATTTTAGTAAAAGGAATTATATATAATAAACATTTGTAGCATTCCCCCAGTATATTTAAACCGTTTTTTTTATTTTATAATGATAAGTGAAAAAAAAAACAACGCGATTTATGCCATGAAATAAAAGCAAAATATTTTAACATTAAAATTTTTTATCATTTTTAATAGTTAAGAAACAATTTTCTTCTTGAATTTTCATCACTTTTAAAACATTTATTTTTATCTTTTTCATTTGTTTGGTAGAATTTTTAGATTTACTTACAACATTCCCTAGTATACAATTAAATGAACAAAAAAAAAAGGGTTTAAAATAAATGTACAAGATCCCAAAATAATTATTTTAAACGTTTTTAAATTTGTTAGAAAAAGTTTTGAAAATTTTGCTTTTCTTTTTTGTAAAGTCAAAAAACGAATCAAGAATTTGATACCATTTAACATTAACTTTTTTTAATGGAAAATTTCAAATAAAAAAGACAAAAATATAAAAATATTGTTTATAGAATGAGATTTGTTTCTTAATAAAATTAACATTGAACAATAAATGTCCTGTAATCAACAGATGAAAATTCTAATTAATAAAAAAATTTTACAAGTATATTTCATATAACACTCGGACTATCTTAGTGAAAGTCATTTAAAAATATTAGCCAAAGTTGAAACAAAAATATGAATGTATTGTTTTAAAATTAATTTTGTGATTTTCATTTGATGTTTTCTACACAAGAGGCTTCCTTCTATGCCGTCGGTAATAAAATAGAAATTTATGAAATTACTTTTAAAACAAAAACAAATTTATTGTATATTAAAGAACCTATTTTAAAAATAAACAAAAATAAAGATCTTAAACTATTTAGACTAAGGTTTGGTTAATTTTTTCTATAAAAGAAAAAAATTAGTTGGTCGTTGAGGCTGAACTATCTGAATGAACAACAGACGCAAAATTTCAATTCTAAACTATTAAATAAAGGATAATAAATTAAATGACAAAAAATTTGAAATATCTATTTGTTCATCCTGCCTACATACATCCTGTCAATAGTACAGTTGTTAAGGCACCGATCTTCCATCTGAGAAACCTCCAATTCAAATTCCAACTGAATCATGTGTATAATCATGTTCTTGTATAAATTATATAACTATAGATAATAATACTCTTTAATGGTATATAACAATACAGTAATAATCTTCTTAGCGACAAAGATGCGAGAATCTTAAAATAATGTCGTCTCCTCATTAAGACTTAATATGCAGACTCAGGAGTACGTTGAAACCTTTCTATAATATATTAATATCTTGCTTAGACAAACCTTTATAAAAACAAGTAAATGTAACAGTAAGTCGATGCAACCGACTTATTAATACCCTACACCTGAATAATTCGAATTAAATTAAAAATCCATAAGTGTTTTTGGCAGCTGCTTGAACTTCTTCCCTTTTCTGTCTTATTCAACTCGAATTTCAAGAACGTAAAAGAGGCATCCGCTTGGGATATGCTTGACACCCTTGTATAAAATTTTAAGTTTCTATCTTAATTATTTTCGAAGATTGGTAGTCCTTGGGATGTTTGTGTCAGCTACCCGAATTGCCACTCCAATTCATCGAATCCATCTCAGTAACATAAAGAAAACTTGCCAGAACACCATTCTATTAAATTTAAAGGTTCTACTTTTATTGGTTTTGGAGATATGCTCGTTGCTCTTGTGCTCGTCCGGAAGTTTCCAAAATACGAACCCATGGTTCAAATTCTTTCAAATGTCAGTTTCCAATTTTACAGAAAAGGAAACATAACAGAACACCTTTGTACTAAAAATAAAAGTTCTATCTTTGTTGGTTGTGGAGATATACTCGTTTGCTCTGGGGCTCGTCCGGAAGCTTCCAAGATTTGAACCCATGGACCAAATCCTCACAAATTTCAGAAACATAAATCAAACATGAAGGAACACCATTCTGCCTAATTTAAAGGTTATATCTTTGTTGCATTTGGAGATAATATCATTTGCTCTGAGGCTCGTTTGGAAGCTTTCAAAATCCGAACCCAAGGACCAAATCCTCTCAAATTTCAGAGGCCTAAATCATACATGAAAGAACACCATTATGCCAAAAGTAAAGGTTATATCTTTATTGGTTTTGGAGATAATCTCATTTGCTCTGGGGCTCGTTCGGAAGCTTCCAAAACCAAACCCATGGACCAAATCCTCTTAAATTTCAGAGACATAAATCAAACACGAAAGAACACCATTGTACCAAATTCAAAGGTTCTACCTTTGTTCGTATTGGATATAATCTCATTTGCTCTGCGGCTCGTTCGGAAGCTTCCAAAATTCGAATCCACGGTTCAAATTCATGGCCAAATCCTCTCAAATTTCAGAGACTTAAATCAAACATGAAAAAACACCATTCGGCCAAATTTAAAGGTTATATATTTGTTGTTTTTGGAGATAATCTCATTTGCTCTGGGGCTCGTTCGGAAGCTTCCAAAATCCAAACCCATGGACCACATCCTCTTAAATTTTAGAGACATAAATCAAACTGGAAGAAACATCATTATAAAAAATTTAAAGGTTCTATCTTTATTGGTTTTGGAGATAATTTCGTTTGCTCTGGGGCTCGTTCGGAAGTTTCCAAAACCCGAACCCATGGACCAAATCTTCTCACATTTCAGAGACTTAAATAAAACATAAAAGAACACCACCCTGCCAAATTTAAAGGTTATATCTTTGTTGGTTTTGGAGATAATCTCATTTGCTCTGGTGCTCGTTCGGAAGCTTCCAAATCCAAACCCATGGACCAAATCCTCTTAAATTTCAGAGGCCTAAATCATACATGAAAGAACACCATTCTGCCAAAAGTAAAGGTTATATCTTTATTGGTTTTGGAGATAATCTCATTTGCTCTAGGGCTCGTTCGGAAGCTTCCAAATCCAAACCCATGGACCAAATCCTCTTAAATTTCAGAGACATAAATCGAACGGGAAGGAACATCATTGTACAAAATTTAAAGGTTCTATCTTTGTTGGTTTTGGAAATAATCTCGTTTGCGGAGATTATCTCCAAAAGCCCGGAATCATTCGGAAGCTTCCAGAATCCGAACCCATGGACGGATTTTGTCCAGATTCGAACTTAGCCTTTCTTTCGTAATTAGTAACCTACTATATAAATTTCATCAAGATAGCATCATTATTTTTTGAGTTATCGTGCGTACGGACGGACGGACGGACGGACATCGCTAAATCGACTCCGGCGGTGATCCTGATTCAGAATATATATACATGTCTATACCTAACTCGCTTCCTTTTGGTGGTTACAAACACCATACCAAAGTTAATATACCCTATACTTTAGGTGTAGGGTATAAAAATATTAACACTAAATAAAACAAAGTCCAATCAGACACCTAACACCTAAATCTTATCAGAGTTCGATGAAAGAATCTAATGAAGGCCCGATGCTCCCAAGTTGGAGTAAGAACAAAACAAAGAATGTTCCGACTCAGAGAGGAAATCTAAAATAATAATATATCATTATATAGAATTTGGTACCTACATTTCTGGAATCATTAACTTTACTAAGCCGTTGATTACTCGACTGTAGCTATTGTAGAAGACTATGCGACGTAAATATATCTTTATTCCTACATTCTACGCCAATCGCCATTTTGATAGATATAACTATTTATTTCAATTACAAAATATATTAACATGTTCATTATGTATCATCTATATTATATATTATGTATTAACATTTTAACTGATTCAATTTTGTTAAATTAACATTTTTAATTAATTAATTTAAATAAAAATCTGCTTCATATAATTTCAATAGAGTAATTAGTAATTTCAAACAAAATTCATTATAATTGAGACGCATTTTTTGTTTTTATACTTTGTAAATATTTACTTTTTTCATTAAAATGTTAATGTTTAAAGGATTTTATAGTTTACAAACAAAAAACAAAAATATTTAAATTGTTTACTTAACACATATAATTTTTAAATGTAAACATTTAAAATCGTATACAAATTTTATACAAAGTTGGTTACAAAATTTTATTTTTTTTTTTTGTTTATTTTTAAATAATAATTTTAGTACATATTTAAGGATTTTTTTTTTGTTTTTCAACAAAATATACTCGTAATATTTATATTAATATTTGTAGAATAAAGTAGCTGACAATATTTGGAAAACAGAAATTACTTCAGGATTAATTGTGAAAATTAAATTCACAAGAACTAATTAAAATAATAATTTTTTTTTTTTATGGAATATTTGTTTTTAGATTCACGACAAATCAAATAAATCGAACATTTTATTTAAACTTAAGTATAATTCAGATTAGTTTCAAAGAAGAATAATGGAATATAATAAGGCCTCTATTACGAATAATAACACAAAAAACACCTGAACTATTTCACAAAGTGATTAAAAAAAATTATTCATTTATGATCTCCCCCTTAACAATTGTCGGACGTCATACTTAATTAAAATGTGAAATATAGTTTTAAAAACTTTTTGCTGGAGCCTAAATATATGCAAATTTAAAAACAAAATATGAAAATATTAAAAAGTAAATGTCTTCAAAATTTCAGCTAACTATTGATCCTTTGGGAACTTAGATATACTCGATTAAAGATGTTCAACGAAAAGACAGAGTGAGGCAAAAAAAAAGAAAACAGAGAGAGAGAGAAAAAAGAAAATTTTTTATTTATTTATTGATATTAATATTACAAATAACATAGGATAATGCTGGGAAAATATTGCTAAACCATGGTCTTATTTAGGACTTTATAGACCGAATACTATTATTATTTTTTACAGTAATATTATTATAGTTTGTTAATATTATATATGTAAACTATATTTGGTGGCAAGGGCGATTTGATTTCAACCAAAAAAAAACTTGCTACCTATCAGTGCAAAATTTGAGGAAATACTCCGGTAAATTTACCGAGTGTTTAAGGACTAGTCCACCAAGATTTCCTCTATTCAACAAAGAGAAAAAGGATAGAACTAAATTTGTGTGTTAAATTTGTTTTTTAATTTTTCTTAGAGATAATATTTACAGGATTAGTGTTATTCTTTCTTATTGATAACATCTCGAAATATTGAGTTTGATCCTAGATCATAGACTGATATTGATTCTGGCGTGCAGAAATATTCAACAAAAGCATTGAAATGGAACTACTGATCTGTTTTTTTTCGGTTTTGGTGTTATACTTCTGCCTCTCAACTATAAGAGAATGGTTCAGGTTTTGTTTACAAAAAAATTTAAAATTTAAAAATATATAAATTTAATAATTATATATTTATTTAATAAATCACCTTCGGATATAAGAGTAAAATTTCAATAGTCATATTTAGACATAAATCTATAAAACTATTAAAATTTTAGAAAAATAGCGTTGAGCCCTTTCTCTACACCTGTTCGTCCTAGTCTGTCAAGGAAAAGGCGAAAATTTCCGGCAGTTTTTTCTTCTAAGATTTAGATGAACTTTCTAAAATGGATCTGAGAAACCTTCAAAGCTTCTTCTGTAAAAAATCTAGAGAAACTTAACACCAATTCTGGACGAATAGATTCTCCTATGTTCTAATAAGTTTTGAAGTTTTACTATACGGACCTTGAGTCTAGTGATTACTGGCACGTTAGCTCAGCCTTCATCAACAAAAAAAAAAAAAAAATAGAAATTAAAAGTTTATATTTTAAAACAGTTTATAAAAATTATTGTTTTAATTAATTCAGAAAAAAAATTATTAAAATTATCACCCGCGTTACCTTGAATTAAAATATTCTTATTAGAATTATCATAAAACGAACTTTACCTTGAAAATGTTGTTACATTACCACATTATAAAATTTCATAATAAATTATGGTAATTAAAAAGACCATTTAACCTATTTTCTTGTATAACCCTTGAAATTACTTAAATAATAATAATCTTTTTAACACAAAGTTACATTTCCTTAGTGGTTTTCCCTTTTTTAAATAAAGCAAAAAAAAAAAAAAAAATAACACAAAAAATCATTTATTTCTTTGTATTTTAATATTTTATAAACAAATTTTCAAAAAAAAAAAAATCTATAGGTATATTTATAGGTATATATAATAGTACATACATATAACCATCATTATTATCATGTTTATAATCTTATAATGCCGGAAAACCCTTATATCTTTTTTTGCATCTGTTTGCATCTTTAAAATAAAAAAGTAAACATATCTAAAGATACAAAGAGAAAAAAGTCTTAAAAATAGACTTGAAAAAGGCTTACAAACTTAAAAAAAAAAAAATTTCTTTCATTTAATTTTTTTTTTTATTTTTTTTTTTTTCTTATTTTTATGCTCGGTTTACAATTTTAATTTAAAAAATTCTTTTCAATTGCAATTGAATAGGCCGAGTAAAAGAAATATAAAAATGAAAAAATTAAAAGAAAATAGGAAATGAAAATGGAAATAGAAAAGTACTGGAAACCAGCATGAAATGAATTTTTGAACGTAGTCTAGTATTTTTTTTTTTTTGTTTTCTACTATTCTTTTCTTTTTCCTATTTTTTATTGACACAAGATAAATGAAGTAAATAAATTTCAATAAATTAAAATTAAATTAAAAAAAAAAATAGAAAAAATAAAAAAGTGAGCAATTGTTACAAAAAAATTAATTGAAGTAAAAAACAAATAAAAAATAAAATAAAACCCATACTTTATACATTTTTTTTTAAACTAACCCTAAAACTAATCAACTATAAATTAAATAAATTGAAATACTTTTTAATACAATTTCTCATAAATTTAATTTATTTTGTAAATTTTAAATATAATTTTGTGGAAATTGACCAACAACTTTACCTTAAAAAATTTTAAAAACAATATTGAAGCAACTTTAAGTCGTTTTAACGTGTTTCGATTAAATTGCTTGACTTTTACAGAGTTGTTCAAGCAAAACTAAGCAATCCACTTTGCTGCTTATTTTGCATTGGCCAAAAAGATTTCAGATAACAGTGTTATATTCTATTTTGACAGTTAAGCGGCTATCAAATCCTTTGCAGCAAGAGTTACCCAGTGTAAGGTGATATAAAGGGCTGTCTAAAATTATTAAAATTACTCTCAGTACAGAACGCTGCCAACTTAATTTGGGTCTCAGAGCATAAGGGATTTACATGAAATGAGTTCGCAAATGAGCTAATAAAGTACATATAACAGAGCTTGAGCTACGTATTGAAGATACTCCATTTGGGTCCGTCACTATACAAATCCTTAAATTTAATATTAAGAGTATTAAATTTAATATTAAGGCATCGCTCTCTGCTTTGAGTTGAGCAGAGAGCGATGCCTTGCAAATATTGCAACTTTATTTCTCTCTAGAAATTTATATAAGACAATTGGTTGGTATTATTATGGCTCATTCTCTAATAATTGATAGATATGCTAAAAGATTGAGTATGCATGTGAATCCTAACTGTAAATGTTTCAGAGGAATTTATGCTATAGATATTGTGGAATAGTTTCCTTCTTACAGTCTGTCAAGAATAAGGCGAATATATCTCGGTAATTTGTTTTTTGAAAATTTAGGTGAAATCTCAGATATGGATTTAATTTGCGCTTAAAATCTAAACTTTTGTTTGTATTCTGTAAGAAATTATCAAAAAAGACTGGAAAACAAAATAATGTAGAGGTGATATTGTATGGTTCATTGAGCAATTAAAATAGGCTGTCAAAAATTTCAAACCCTGAGTTTTTAAGAAAAAGCAAGCTTAAATCCATAAGATAATGATAATAATTATTTGGATATAGTTAATAAATTCGTATATAGTTACATAGATACATAGTTTGTTCAGTTATTATGATATTAAATTTCCAGTTCTTAACAATAAAATAAGTTTTGTCTTTTTGCCCAACTTAATTTTAATATTTTGAGACTAAACCAACTTTATTATGATTACTTTTAAAGATTTTATTTGATTGGCATTATCTCTTTTAACAGGTTATTATAAATGTAATTCATTTTATCTCTACAAAAAAAATATTTACTTTCTATACTATATTATAAATTTTTTAAGTACTTAACTTTAGATTAAATTTTTTCTTGTATAAAAAAATCTTTTTTAGTTATTTAATATTATTTTTTTAACAATTATCTTTAATATTTTCTGCAATTTTTCAAGCAATTTATTGTTTTTTTTATTTAATTTGAATTTCTAAATTTTTTAAAGTAATTGTTTTGGAAATAAGAAAAAAATTTTAGTTCTAGTAAAAAAATCTTCGAAAAGAAAAAAGAAACAAACCTTGAAGTCTGGACAAAATATTTAAATTTAGTATATAAAGAAGCAAACTAAAGTGATTGAGTAAAATTTCATAATAAAAATATATTTAATGTGCCAAAACAGGACTAAAATAACTCAATAGTGTCAACGCCTTCAAATTTTTTCAAAGATTTTATACGTATAGAAAATTATTTCATATTAAATTTATGAAGGTATTTCTCTTACTCCATATTTCCCCCACTCAATGTCAAAGTTTTGGTGTATAAGAATTGAAAATTGAAAAAAAATATTCAGTAGATCCTTAACTCCTTATAGTGATACATATAAAAGTTCTTACTGTTCTGATGATGTCTCTAAAATTTGAGATGGGGTGGTGGTCCGCGTACCTTCATAAAGCATATTTTCGAATTTAATAAAGATAGAAATCTGAAATTTTGTACGAAGGTTGTAAAAGCATTTATTTTTTTAACTTAGGTATACTAAATACGGTACCTAACTAAAATAACTTATGGATTTTTAATTTAATTTGAATTTTTTAGGTGTAGGGTATAAATAAGTCGGTTGCATCGATTTACTGGTACTTTTACTTTTTTTTGTTAGTTTCTTGGTATTAAAAAAAAATACCGATATATTTTGAGAATTTTAACCTAAAAACAAAAAATTATATTAAAAGAGTTAACAATATTTTAAATAAAAAGTAAAGTAAATAATATACTTATATATTCTTTGTAACTATTTAAATATTTACAAATTGACATATCTATTCTTATAAATTGAATTTAAAATAGTTTTATAAAAAAAATTTACTTTAATATTTTATTGTAGCAGATTCGAAAAATTAGCAAAGCAAAATGTAAACTGATGGTTTTTTAAAGCGCACATTTTTCAAAACACAATAAAAACTGTTTAGAATTGTGACTACTAATATTTTTAAGTTTTTTTAGAATTTTATATATAATCAAAATTATGAAAAATATCAAGAGAAATTTTCTTCATAATTAAGGAAATCCTACCTTTCCCTCCAAGCATTTTATGCATGTAAAAGCATAATACTGAGCCTTTAATTTCTGCCTATTAATTTGCACAAACATTTGTATAGGTGTCTGAAAATAGCAAAATTATCAATTTTTATCCCCTATTACCCCTTAAACAGGGGCGATTACAAATTTACGATCTTTTTCCTTTATTCTCTCGTTTATTTATAAAGCTAAAAAAAAAAATCTAGTCGATTTCTGCGTTTGCAGTTTGGAAAATGTTCAGCAGAACCCTGAATCTAAGAACTACATATGGATTTTTAAAACTTTGAAAAACATGAACTAACGATGAACGAACATAAAAAACATGTTCTACAATATTTTTTTTATCTATATTAAAATTGTATTATTTTATCTTAATTGGTGTGAGAGTTTTGTAAACAGATACACGTACGGACAGAGAGACAATTATCAAATGTTTCAAATGTTTCATACTTTTTTTTAAAAATCTGCTTTTTAGCACATTTCCAAAAAAATTTTGAAAAAATGTGCTTATTAGTTTCACTCTGTCCGTCCGTCCGTCCGTCCGTCTGTTTACAAAACTTCTACACCGTTAAAGATAGAGAAAAAAAATTTTAACCATAGGTAGGTCTTATAAAAAAAATAATTTTGTGGAACAACTTTTTCATGTAGCCCCTCCCATTACGGAGCTACACCCCCTCAAACTTTGAAAAAGCCCTATTTTTAAATGCATATATCTTATGTTCTGCTTAAGCTTTTTTCAATCTGAAAACGTCATTCGACAGGTATTTCTTTTATCTTTGTAAATTAATATCAAAATTATACAATTTTTTTAAATTTAGTATTTAAATTTACCGTTATGTGAAAACCAAATTTTGCATGATTTTTCTACTTTCATAACTCCGGCACGCTTCTAGATACAAGCTTGAAATTTTGAGGCAAGAAAGAACTTTTAGAATTAGTATAAGTTTGCTCAGAAAATTTTTTCGGACCACCCCCTGTTTATGAGCTATTAGGGCTTAAAAATTGAAAATTTGCCATTTTTAAACACCTGTAACTTAGGAACCTGCACACATTTTACTTCTGCAAGATGTAAAAATTAAAGCTACAATAATATATTTTTACGTGTGTGAAAGGTTTATTTTAATTGTAAAGGATTCCAAAGTTGCAGCTCTTCAAAATTGTAAAAAAGCCCCATTTTCAGATGTATATATCTCGGGCTCTGCGTAATAGTTTTGCAATCTAAAACCGGCAGAAGATCGAAAATTTTATTATCTATATAAAACAATATCAAAATTATGTAATATTTTGTAATTTACGATTTAAATTTACCGTTATGTGAAAACCACATTTTGCATGAAATTTCTTTTTTCATAACTCCGGCACCCCTTTAGATAGGAACCTGAAATTTTGAGACAAGAAAGAACTTTTAGAATTAGTATAAGTTTCCTCAGAAAATTTTTTGGTAACGCCCCCTCTTTAAGAGTTATTACGCCTCAAAAATTGAAAATTTCCTATTTTTAGACACCTGTAACTTAGGCACCTGTAAAAATTTTTCTTCGGCAAGACATGAAAATGAAAGCTACAATAATATATTTTTACGTGTGTGAAAGGTTTATTTTAGTTGTAAAGGGTTCCAAAGCTGCAGCTCTTCAAAATTGTAAAAAAGCTCCATTTTCAGATGTATATATCTCGGGCTTTGCGTAATAGTTTTGCAATCTAAAACCGGTAGGAGATCGAAAATTTTATTATCTATATAAAACAATATCAAAATTATGTAATATTTTGTAATTTACGATTTAAATTTACCGTTATGTGAAAACCACATTTTGCATGAAATTTCTTTTTTCATAACTCCGGCACCCCTTTAGATAGGAACCTGAAATTTTGAGACAAGAAAGAACTTTTAGAATTAGTATAAGTTTCCTCAGAAAATTTTTTGGTAACGCCCCCTCTTTAAGAGTTATTACGCCTCAAAAATTGAAAATTTGCTATTTTTAGACACCTGTAACTTAGGCACCTGTAAAAACTTTTCTTCGGCAAGACATAAAAATTAAAGCTTCAATAATATATTTTTACGTGTGTTAACAGCTTTTCTTAGTTATATAGGATTCCGGACTTACGGCCCCTCAAAATCTCAAAAATGTCCTATTTTCACATTTTTTCTTATTACATGAAATTTTCAAATTTTTGTGTAAGTCACACTTCTAAACAGTTTGTATTGAGTTTTGGAAATGTGCGCTTTTAAAAACCGTTGGTTTACATTCTACCTTGTTTATGAAATATGTTTAGTTTAAAAGGAAAATTTCTTATTAACTTTTGCTAAAAGTATATATAATATGAGTGCGTATGCATGTATATGCAACATTATTTTCCATGTATTTTCTTTTACATATTTAGATATTATATAATATAGGTAGGTATCGAAAAATAAGTCAGGTAAATATAATTTAAACCTTTGATAAGAGAAAATTTTCTAATAAATAAAACAGTAAAAATAAAGTAAAGCCAAAAATATATAAAGGCGCATACCTATAATTTTATATATTCATCTTCATCTATCAGACTATCTATTATTAAGAATTTTGAAGATATGACCGAAACAAAACATTATTGTATAATTTTCATTTCATTGTAACAGTAAGTCGAAATGCCCAATTACAAAAAATTGTCTTACAAATTTTTATTTTTTATTTACAAAGTTAAGAAAAATATTCTTACGTCGCATCCTTAGATAATATTCTTAGTGTTTGATTTATAACAAGTTGTTTCACATTTTGGTAAATTGTTCCACAAAATTCAAATATAGTATAGCCAATGAAAATAATGAGATCGATTTATGAGTAAAATATTATTTCATTTATCTAAAATACAGTAGAAATTTTGTTAAAAGACGAACGTACCGAAGGACATAACGACGGATGAGAACCTAATAAACTTATACCTTATATTGTATCTAAACACTTGATTTAATTAAAACAAAAGTATCAAAATTCATTTCAAAAGTAAAGTAATAAACTATTTATATTGTTTTTTTATTAAAGAATATTCTAATTTTTCAATTTAAATAAAATATTAGTCAAATTTAAATTTTATTAAAATAACATTTTCTTTTTTTATTAAAATTAAAGAAACATTCATTTAAATTACTCTAGATCTGTAATTTGTTTTATATAAAAATTGAAAAAATTGATTTGACTCAATTTTAGAAACATGTATAATTTATTATCTGAAAATAGAATGTTTATGTTTTTTTGGGATAGTTTTGGATTTTTCAAAGAGTTTTAAGAAAAAAACAATTATCATTAAAAATAAATTAATCCTTAAGATAATTTTCACATAAAAAGGGTTTTTATTTATTAGTTACAGTATTTTCTATTTTATGGTATTTACACGTGACGTAATTGGTATAATGAATGATTTAAAATTGTCACATATATTATGTATATATATATTTATCTAGATAATTTTGCTAATATAAATATGTATGTTTAACGAGTTTTGGGTGTACAGTTTTTCTTACAATTTCTTACAAATTCATTTTCTATGAATCATTTATTTGTAAAATTGATTGAAGACACAAACCATTATTTGTAAAATTGATTGAAGACACAAACCATTTTGACGTTTTCAGCCGAATCAAATCTTAAAAAATCTGCATATGTATTTATTAATGAAAATTCAAAAAAAAAAAAAAAAAAAGAATTTGATTGTAAATAAAGGGATGATGAAAAGTATATTAGCAGAGATATTTTTTCTTTTTTTTTACGGAGATAGGTACATATCATCGAATGATGCTAAAGATTCTTCTATCAATGTTTGGAACTTTAAACCACTAAACCCACTTCCTTTTTAAACTAAACAATACGTTAAGGGAACTTTAGCACTATTGTACTGTTTGGGCAATGGAAAATATTGTTATGGAGTAATAATATATATGTTTAACAGTTGTAGCAATGTGATCAACGAAGATTTTGACCTTCTTCTTAAATCTTTGTAAATTAAAAGTTTATAAATTACCAATTTTAGGGAACACTTGTGGTGAAAAATGGTTCCGCATTCGCGATATTCAATTTACGAACGAAATTCCATATGTTGAATTGGATTATCTAATAATTTTAACTACGTAGAAATGGGCAGCGGAGGCTGTTTCTCTTTAGAAAACTTTGAGTCGAGGCATCAGGTTTTTATATATCGTTCGTTTGAGTTGATGCATCGGTTTTCTTATTATATGTTAGAACAAGTTTCCATTCCTACTAAATATCTGTAAAACAAAGTAAGAGAGTTTACTTAAAGTCGGAGACCCAGTGAAAAGAGCATTGCATGGTATTATTTATTAAATGGTTTGCTTTATTTTGTAGTTTACAAAGAAATTGCAACATCGTTTTAGAATTTATATTTTTATTTTACTTCCATCATTACATCCATCATTACTCATCATTATTTCCATCAAATACCAGCCCGTAACCATCATTTATGATTATTTATGGGCTAGTATTTTAAATAATCTAATTCATTTGTTTTTACTTCATTTCAAATATCTAATAAAGTAATAACCAATATTGTGTTCATTTTAAATAACTATAGACTGCCACCATTTTTTTGTACTCATTAAAATTACAGAATGGCTTATAAAAAAAACGTTTCAAGTGATGAATCAACAAATTATCAAAAGTCATGAAGGATAATTATTAAATATTATTTACAAAATGAAAATTCACAATATTAATTTATGGTAAATTATTCAATTAGTGCTAAGAAAAATAGAATAGCGTTTAACTTTGTCGAAATAGTTAAAATGCAAAACTTAGAATGTGCAGGACCGGTCTTTTTACTGAAAAAAAAAAATTTTTTTTTGGTAAAAAGATCTCTAATAGCGAAAAATGATGAAAAATATGTAATTAATATAATTATATGAAGTTCTGATGAAGAGTAATTTTAGAGGTAGTTACAGAATCGGTGTTTCAATAATTGTTCTAGTAGGTTTTTATACCCGTACGATAGGATCGGGTATAATAAAATTACTCCTCCGTTTGTAACACCTCGAAATAAGCGAGCTAGATATACCTTCAAAGGTATGGATCGGATCAGAAAAAAATTCTAAGACTTTGAGCCATGTCCGTCCGTCCGTCCGTCCGTCCGTCCGTCAGCACGCTAACTCAAAAACTAAGAAAGCTAGAATCTTGAAATTTACACAAAATATTCTTGGAGTAATTTGTAGGTTCCCTATTTTTTTTGTTTGAGTTTGGACCAAAACTTAGGGTAGCTCTCGAACACCTAACTTTTAGATCCCGACATTTTTTTTGAAATAGAGCTATGAAATTTTAACTGCTGATAGATCTCACAAAAATATTAATTTTATTTTTTATAACTTTTTTTTGTAGCCCCACCCGTTACGGACCTACAGCTCCCCAAAGGTTCAAAAAAGCTCTATATTTAAATTGTTATAGCACAAGTTGTATAAGGTATATCTTCATTTTGAAAACGCCAAACGATTACTACTTTCATTAGCTTTAAAAGTATATATACAATAAATATATATTTGTGGCATACGGTGTCTTAATTTACCGTTATGCGAAACTCAAATTTTGCAAAATCCTTTAACCCTTCTATCTTCTAAACGGTTAAAGTTGGAAACTTGAAATTTTGACAGAAGTTAAATCTTTGAAAATTTTTTTTGTATCACTCCCCGTTTAGGAGCTGTAAGAGGTCAAAAACTGAAAATTTCCTATTTTTAAATACCTGTAACTTGAACACCTGTTAAAATTTTTTTGAAGTAATACACAAAAATTAAAGCTTCAACATTATACTCTTATTTCTGTTAACAACTTTTTTTAATAATATAGGGTTACTTTATAATTGACGAAAGTGTTAGTTGATTTTTTCAAATTTTCGAACAAATTCCTTTAAAACGAATTTTTTCCATTTTGTTTTACTCGATAATTTGAAATTTTTGAGGATATAATGCGTATAGTACAAAAAAATGTAAATAAATAAACAACATAACGGTTGCTTGAAGAATTTTTATTTATATGATATTGATATATATACATACTTATATAATATCATGTTTATTTACATATCGTATATGTCACTAGTGAATGAATGATAAGAGTATAGATGTATATTATATAGCGCCGTATTTACATACATATATGTATTTTATTGTACTTATAAGAAATTATTCTGTCAATGGAATATTTAAATATAATATAATATAATATTTAAAATTATATTTACTATTTTGTACTAATTAAATTTAATATACATTTACCGCTTAGTATTAAATGGTACTATAGAATATTTGAAAAAGTTTTGGATTGATAATCGTTATGTGGAAGGTTAAAATCTGCTTTTAAAGAATGTATAAACATATAGTTTGAATATATGTACAACCTATAATTCTAGAAATTATAAAATTCACCCAAATTATTTTAGAATACAAAAATATTAAAAAAATAATATTGTAAGCAAAGTGACAGGCTGTGAACATACTAACGATTCGTACGGGTATCTAAGAGTTGACAAAGGCAACTGTATTCTTCCTCGTTTTTTTAGCACATTTCCAAAAAAAATTTGAAAAAATGTTCTTATAAGTTTCACTCTGTCCGTCCGTCCGTCCGTCCGTCCGTCCGTCTGTTTACAAAACTTCTACACCGTTAAAGATAGAGAAAAAAAATTTTAACCATAGGTAGGTCTCATAAAAAAAATAATTTTGTGGAACAACTTTTTCATGTAGCCCCCCCCATTACGAAGCTACAGCCCCTCAAACTTTGAAAAAGTCCTATTTTTAAATGCATATATCTTATGTTCTGCTTAAGATTTTTTCAATCTGAAAACGTCATTCGACAGATATTTCTTTTATCTTTGTAAATTAATATCAAAATTATAAATTGTTTTTAAATTTAGTATTTAAATTTACCGTTATGTGAAAACCAAATTTCGCATGATTTTTCTACTTTCATAACTCCTGTACGCTTCTAGATAGAAGCTTGAAATTTTGAGGCAAGAAAGAACTTTTAGAATTAGTATAAGTTTGCTCAGAAAATTTTTTCGGACCACCCCCTCTTTAAGAGTTATTAGGGCTTAAAAATTGAAAATTTGCTATTTTTAAACACCTGTAACTTAGAAACCTGTACAAATTTTTCTTCGGCAAGACATGCAAATTAAAGGTTTAGTAATATATTTTTACGTGTGTTAACGGCTTTTCTTAGTTATATAGGATTCCGGACTTATAGCCCCTCAAAATTTCAAAAATGTCCTATTTTCACATTTTTTCTTATTACATGAAATTTTCAAATTTTTGTGTAAGTCACACTTCTAAACAGTTTGTATTGAGTTTTGGAAATGTGCGCTTTTAAAAACCGTTGGTTTACATTCTACCTTGTTTTAACTTACCATTACATTTATATGTAAAAAAAATAATATTCTCATAGTAACAAAATGTATTTATTTATTTGTTTATTACTGTAATGAAACCTTATGTGAAGTCTAAATTCTACAACATTCAGAAAAAATATGGTTTTCTTTAATTTTCACTTACAACTCAATATAAAAATGAAAAAAAAACTTTCAAATCGAGGTAAAACTGAAACGCTGAAAAATTGACTACCCTGGTTTTTGCACAGAAAAATCAGTTTAGTTGAGAACAAAGTTGAAATTACTATAATATATTTCATAAAGCATAGTGAAATTTTAAACCTTAGTGAAAAATTAATCGTCGCTTAATTTTTTTTTTTTGTAACATTTATTCAATTGTTATTATCGCACTTTTAGAACTGAAAAAATTAACGATTTAAAGAAAAGTGAAATTTAGAATCTTATTTGATGTCATTTATTTCTTTAAATAAAAGAGATTCTCTTTTTTTATGATTTATCTTTGGAGATATTACCTTCTTCTTTGTTAAAGATAACATAAATTTAAACAAAAATTTCATTTTACAATAAATTTAAATGTTAAAATGATGAAAAAAACCCAATTACAGAACTTTATTTGTAAAAAAACAAAAAATAAACCATCTTACTTGATACAATTCTTACAAAATGAAAATAATTCCCAGAAACTGGTGTTCATTTATATATCATTAAAATACTGAGTATACAAAAAGAATATAAATTCTTCATTAAAATAATGAAACATATAATATATAACTCGCCAACAGTTTCATAGTTTGTACATCATTTTATGAAAAACAAATAAAAAGTTAAAATAAAATTTATAATGAGCCTAAGTTTAGTTTGTTATGTTTTATATTCATTTTCAAAAAAAAAAAAAAAAAAAAATGAATTCTCAATGCTAAATTTGGTCCTCTTTTGTGTTTTCATATACACGTACAAATGATATTTCAAACTGGTATATTGAAATTCTTCCTCAGTTTCTAATAGATAAAAATTGACATACTAGATATAAATTCAAATGTATAAATCAGAATAATTTATCTACATATATGTTGTCTGCATCCACCCATTTGTATGATCCATATGTATGCTAAAGTCCACTCCTTACATATGTCGTCTTTGTCCACCCATCTGTTAAAATAGGAAAACGCTAAAATCATTTAAATATTTTTTAAACAATTTTTACTCTATTGTTTTTGTTAAGATCAGACGGATCACGCCTTCTACGGGAACTTTTTTTTCATAATGATTTCTAGAAATATCTTCGAAACGTAATAACACTATCTAGTAGGCTGTAGACTAAATTGAAATGAACCAGTTATGTAGTAAAATAAAAAGTTTCGTAAACATTAAAAATTTTTTGGACCATATTTTTGGGTATTTACATACTTTTCAGTATTTGGAGTAGTTTGTCATATAATTTTTAAAACTTAGTTTATCATATCTTTAAAACTGGAAAGTTTAAATGATGTCTACATTATATAAGCAGAGTGAGAATATATTGCATTTTAAGCACCATATCAGGTTGGTACAGGTATTTTAAAGTTGGCAAGGGAAACTTCTACATTTTTTTTTTTTTTAATTTTTTTTTTCTCTAAGGACTTACGATAACATCCAATTTAATGTTATTTTATAAATTCATCAAGCATTTTAAAAAGTACAAACAGTTTTTTTTTTTTTTAAATTCAGGTGTAATTGTAATAAATTAAATACTGTTTACTTATTATTAAAACTTATGTTTTCTTTTTATTTTTTTTGCACTTTTATAAGTGAAATGTTAATATGTATTATTTAATTTGTTATTTTTAAAAAGATTTCTTATTGCAAGGATTCATTTAATTATTCATAATATCTTTATTTTTGTAAGATGATTTTCAAGGATACAAGTAAATCTTAACCAAATATATTATTTTTGAGTTTTAGCATATATTGTATTTTAAAGGAAGCGAAAGAAAAAAAAAAAATGTTTATATGTACAAAGTTAGAAAGTTATTTTTATTAAAATAATTGCAATTTAAAATAATTATAAAAAATGTTTAAATACATTGTTTCTATACATCCTTAAACAAGAGAATTTAATAAATTATTAAAAAAAGGAAACAAGGATTTTACTAATTAATTTTAGTAGTTACTATATTTTTCAGTTTAATAATATACTTTGTAATTTTTAGTAATATTTTTTTTTTGATCATTTTTAACTTATCTATAATATTATATTATCTCTACAGCTATTTATATCCTTTTCAACTAAATTCGTTAATTAAAGGATGCTATTGAATTTTTCTTCTATAAGCTAATAAAATTACAATTTTTAGCATAATAATATATTTTTTCCTTATTAATTGCCAACTTTTAACTAGGTATAAATATAAATATACATATATATTTTTATTTTATATAAGTTCAATTATTTTGTTTTAAGTTAAATTGATTTTTGCTACTTTTAAGAATATTCCTTCTTTCCTCCTTTTTTCTGATGGTGTATTCCAATATTTTCTATTACTTTTCGTTAAATTCCTTTCGAAAAGTTAACCTTTTTTTGTCATTTGTTTTTTTTTTTTTTTTTGAGTTTTTTGCAAGCTCCTTATAATTCGTTTAGAAACTGAATTCTTAATAATTATAGTAACGACAATGCTAATACAATTATTAAAGTCATTCTTCTTAAAAATTGAGTAAAGAATGTTTTGGGAAAAAAATACTAAGGCGAAAAATAGTACTATTGTATTTACAAAAAATATAAATTATCCTTTCTATCTAAATATTAAAATCTTGTTCTAAAAATACTTTTCTTAAGTCGAAGAATAGTCGGTCGTACACTCTTTTAGATTTTTTCTGCTTATAAAATAAAATATCAATGACTTTTCAAAACGTTAAGTCTACCATGACAAAACGAAATTAAAAAGGTTTCTATTTTTCTTTGTATGTATAATATACTGGTCTAAATATACTGGTATGTATGATATACTGGTCTACAATAACAATAATATATGTATTTTTTTTTTGAAAAATTTTAAAAGGCACCAGAAGAACTGATTGTTGGCAATTAATTTTTCTGCATGGTATTAGTTTTTTACCAAATAAATCACCCACTTTTAAACCAAACATTTGGTTGGGACCTTTTATATAAATGTACAGTTTGATTTAATAGCTACCAGAGATGGAAATTTTTTGAGATTGGAATTTTTTTTCTCGGAGAAAAAAAATTTAAGAAAAATTTAGTTTTATGTAGAATGGATAAAAAAAATTGGAAGGATATTTGAATAAAGATTTTAATGTTCTTCTTAAACTTTACAAAATCTTACACTTATTAGTTCCCTACTTTGTAATGGCATTTGATTCTACAAAAGCTACATGCGCAAGACAAACGAATTTCTAAAAGCTGTGTTACGCCACTCTATAAGTTCTAATTTGTAGAGGTGGGCATCTGTTGCCCTCCCAGTTTATTTTCTTTAGAACACATGTTCATCCTTATAAGATATCAACAAAACAAAGTCAACTTCCTAATTGTACAGCGATGACTGATTTTGAAATGAGCTTTAGGGTAACACAGTTATTAACGGATCAGTTAATAAGACGAATAGATCTGTTACCGGCACATTACCGAGATAACCCAGCTATATTACTAAAAGTGTGATTAACCAAGTCAATTTGTGGTTTAATTCGACACCTGGAATATTTAAATCTGTTGACCACTGCAAAGCTGCTTTCTTGAAGACTACATATTATATATGATTATATAAATACATATTTCTAACTATTGAACATTTACACATTTGGGTTTGTAATCCAAGAATCAATACTTTAAATATATTAAAAATATCTGTATTATTAAATTTTCATGATATTAATTATCTGTATATATGCTATCTAAATATAATCAAAATTTCATTAAATATAATTTACTTATAAATTACTTTAATAAAATCCATCACACCAAAATACATTAAAAAAGAAAAATATTATTAGTTGTTAGAAGATATGACCAAAAAAAAATTATTATACTAAAATGCATACAGTATCGGCCATTAAATGTATTTTAACCCTTTTATTATGATATAATTTCCGATATTGTCATTAAATATCTATTAACTATAGATAAAATTGCATTAGAAACTTATTAAAGTTATATCGTGCCACCTAAAATGAGCATTTTACATATTCTTTTTGATATGCGAGTAGTACGAGTACTCTTTAACATCTTTATGAAGAATGCACCTCTTTAAAGAAAAAGTAAGATTTTTCACTTTTTTATTGCATATTAAGTACATATATATATATATATATTTAAAATATAATATATACTTGTTTATGAATACCTACATACATTTATACATTATGTATGAATAGTGCCGATGTATATAGACATAACAAATATATTATATAATATAGATATATGTATGACTTTTCTTAAAAACACTTTTAGTTTTTTTTTTTTATGCGCATATTTATCTGTACTTTTACAGTTTTACCTTCTCATTTCTTCGCTATTTTTTAAAATAAAGTAATGAATGAAAAAAAAACCGTATAGAGCTTGTTGTTTTTTTTTTCGAAATGAAAAGCTTTATCAACTATTGCACAACAATAAAAGGAAGTTAAAAAAAAGTTGAATAACAAGAAAAACAACTTAAGTATAACGCAAAAGAAAAGAAAGAACAAATGAGTATAAAAAAAAAAAAAATAAAATAAAATTAGGATCTTCCTTTACAGCACTTAAAAAATTTCCCATTAAAAATAAAGTTTCTTTTTATTTTTTTTTTCCTTATTTTTTTTTTTTTTATGATGATCATCATAATTTAATTCTTCTCATTTTCCACAACAACAATATTGTACAGTAAAAATTTTCCAACAATCTTTAATACCAACCAAACATTTTCTTTTCCTTTTTAGTTTTAGTTAGCTTTTGTATTTTACTCATGATGTGGAAAAATATTCATATGTATATATGCATTATATAGTTTTTGTATATATCGTACATATTATATATAACATACCGTTAAAGAAAAAGAATAAACTAAAAAATGTTTATAAAAATTTTCTTTTAAAAATCAAAGGACAAAATAGTTGCGTTTTTGGTGATATAATCGACCTACTTTATTTAGAGTCAATAACTCAACTGATACACTTTCAAATTTAAATCAAATCTACATATTTAAAAATTACTTTTAATCTTTCTGGATATTATTTTGTAAGTGTATTTGATTTTTAAATAAATATATAAAAATTTCTATAACTTAAAATCTATATCTATCCAGTTCTCATTGAAAAAGCCAGAAAACGATAAATCTATGAAGTCGTGCAAGATGCTTTGCTACAACTTTATCAATAAAATTAAAAAACTGCTGCTAATGATTGAGTGAAATGAAATAGAAAGATTTAAAAGATTGCTAAGGTAAAGGTAAAGTAAACTTTCAAAGAAGAGAAAAAAATTTTCAAAGAAGGGAAGAAAAAATGTTATCACTATTTGTTAAATGCAAAATAAAATAAATGAAATTTTAGTTTTTTGCTTACAACTGTATACATAAGCGCACGTTATGTATCTATTCAAGTTTTTGTATATAAATTAAGATAAAAAAAATCTATTATATCCTTGATGTGCATCCTTGCAAATAATGACATTTACTCAAGGTGGCATTTTATAAATTTATATACATATTTTTATATATACCTGAATTTGGTTAATATACTTACAGTTTTTAATGCATTTTGAAATATTGGATGGATATGTGTAAAAAAAAGTATAAAAACAATTGAAAATGACATATTTGGCACATTTAATTTGTATAAATATGATTTACATACAATGCAATATATATAGTTTTATATAACTACATTAAATAAATGTATATATCAATAACAAACTTAAATAAATAATTCATCAGAAAATGTTATAAATAAAGTATTTTAGAACTAAACTATACCGAAATGCTGCGTTAAATAAATAAAATACAAAATTCCTTTGTAGAAAATTTTTCAAAATGAAAGCGAAAGAAACAGAATAAAACTCAAATTACATTCATACAGTTTCACCAGGTATGTATATTATTACAGACAGAACATATTGCATACTTTTAGGTTGCATTTAGATTACAAGCTGACATGATGTAAAAAGATTGTCTCTAAAAGTAAGAGAACATGATGTGATATTAAGATTGTCATTAATTAAAAAGAAGTGCTTTTTTTTTTGTTTATTTCGCCTTTAAAAATTACATAGTATCTTAAAATCTAAAACAAAAATTTAACAATAGATATAATATTAATAATAAGTGAACAATTACTGATCTGTTCAATTAGGATTCTCTAAGTATATATTTTAGAATTTTTTAACTTTCACTTTTAGTATTTTAACTTAGTTTTTCTTCATTTTTTTTTTTTTTTTGTTAACATTTTTATATTCATTTTATTCTATATCGGAAAAGGCTAGAAAACCGAAAAGCATTTTTAAATTTTTATTTTTGTTAAAATTCTTAAAACTACCTTATATCTACCTAAATATACCTACAACTACCCTAAGACTAAGAAATACTACTGCTTTAGGGGCTGCTAGCTAACCTAATACCTAATGTATTTGTTCCTAATTTATATTTTTTTATAATAATATATAATTTTGTAATGCCAATCATTTTAGCCTGCTAACCATCAATATATAAAATGTTGTTGGATGAATATTTTCTGTCTTTTTTTGGCAGTGACATTTCGTATCTCCAGATCTCTAGCGGTTCTGTTGTATCCAAATTTGATGGGAAATATATACGTTTGTCTGTACTCCTTCTATACGCATGATATATAATAGGTACATTAGTATTGTCACCTTGGATGTATTTTTCTTTATCCAGCAATAAAAAAGCTTCTGGGGGAATAAATCCTGTAGTAAATGTGTTTAGTATGTACTACTTGTCCGGGTAAACCATGTGAGCTATTAGGCTATTTTGTTTGACGGTTGATGCTTTTGCAAAGTGTTTTCTTGTGATATAAATGATATGAACATCTATTCTTGAAATATCTGCTAGGTTAAAAAGAAATGCTAACAATATACATATGCAATATATAATAACAGAGAAAGTTATCATCTATTTTTGACTTCATTATCTGAACTACAATATATGGTTTATCATTACTATATTTATGTATCACAATATTATAAAAGAAAAAATTTTCCTTTGTATAAAGCTTTCTAAATTTACACTTATATGACAAATTTTAAAGATATTTCTATATTAACTCGTCTATCCAGCTTCTGTATGAAACTAACTTCTTATCTATAATTTTTCTTCATATAATCGTGTATTCTTTTGCGTAACACTAGAAATGTAATATCGTTGATAGTGTTAAGTAGAATAAGAAAAATTACTGCTAATTATTTAAAATATCATTATTAAATATTTTTCATTCAAGGTAAATTCTTTCTTTTACTTAAATTATTTAATCATACTTACTTACTTACTTATTTAATGGTCGCTACAAACCTTGAAGGTCCTTGACTTGACTCAAAACATTCTTCCATTTTTTACGATTCCGCGGACAGTTTCTCTCCAATTAGAGACCTGAAACTTATGTCCGCCGATATTTTATCACTCCAAAGAAGGTTCGGTCGTTCTCGACGTCTTATGCGATAAGGTTTGGATTCAAAGTTTCTCTAAAGCATTTCTCTGCTTAAGCATTTTGATACATATGCTTCTACATGGCCTAGTCACTGAAATTGCTTGATCTTAATTTTTTAATTAGCTTCATACAGTTTTGAATCCAGTTATTTTTGAGATCAAAGTTGCAGCATTTCGAAATGTTAATTCTAGACATTTGTTGTTAGCGTGGTAAATTCAATGCTCATGATGATGTTTTGACTAATTAGATGCTCTGTGGCCGCCTTATTTGTCACCAACATGTAATTTTGTTTCATTCTCATTCACACAAATTTTCAAATATCTCGTCGTAAGGTTTCTTAAATATAAATTTCTATGAAATTTTCCTTAAGGAGAAAAAATTTAATATTTTTTTTTATTTTGTCAATTGCAGAACTTACAAGATTTTATATTTTAATTTAAATATCTTATTAAAAATAATTCATTTGAACATTTAAAGTTTTTTTTAAAAAAAAACAGTAAAATTTTTGTCACATATTTTTGGTTTTAAAAAGAAAAGCAATTTAAAAATTGCTATAAACCAAATGTTTAATGAACCAGATCAAAATTTCTTTTTGATAAAGAGATCAATTTAAAAATTATTTATATTTTTATACTTTATAAAACAGATAATCGAAATTATGAATCAAAATAACGATAGTTTAACTCATGTGTGATAAAATCTATTGAAAATTGAAATATTGATTCACATTTTGAAACACATTTTACCTCTAAACAATAAAATGTATGTATATATTATGTGTAATATACACTTCTACTTTTTTTTAAAAGTTTCTTTACCCATAATTTATAACATATTAATTCACATATATAAAAATATATAATATTTAAGTTTACCGTAAATATTTGTTGGATAAATATTGTTACAAACAAATAAGATAAAAAAATTGGAGAGAATTGAAGAGAAATTTCAACAAAATTTTTATGATTCTGAATAGCTAACCCATTAATGCGTCACCATTTTTTTTTTGTTTTTTTGACAAATATTAAAATAAATTTAAAATAATAGAGGTATTCCCGAGTTGTCGTATCACTATTAAATTGTAAATTTTCAACCCATTTTACAACTAATAACAACTCTTGAAATGCATAATGATTTTCAACTCTTTGTATTTTAATTCATTATGTATTTAAAAATAAGAATATTTCAATTTTGGAAAAATTTTAGTTATTGTCTTTTTATATTTACAATTTGATTTTGATATTTAAATCATTGTAATAAAAAAAAGTGTTAAAACACTACTTATTGAAAGATTAATTGATGAAGGCTAAGACGAAATCGACAAATTGGAAATAATTGAGATGTTTTTTTCTGTACAGTTGTAATTTACGTTTCCTATGGTTATCTCTTGTGAACATTATGGTATCCGTAATCACAAACACTTGACACATGAGGTTTTTTTGTTTTTAAATGATGGACTAGCTGATACAATTTTTCTGTAAAAAATATTTTTACTTTAATCTCATTTAATTTTTATTTGATATTTTATATAATCGTGTTTTTTTTATTTTATTCTAAAGTAAATTTTTTTTAAATTTAAAAATTAATAAATAATAAAAATACTTTTTTCTTCCTTATTTTGTGCCATTCTTCCTTATTTTGTGCCATTTTTCAAAAATTTAAAATTAAGTTGGATACAACAATATGATAGATACGTTGTATCCAACTACGAAAATTGAAAATTGTATCCAACGACGTTCCAACGGCCAAAAAACAATAGGCTGAAGTATTTTAAATTTTTATATAGATATAATATTCAAATTTTTGATACAAAATTTTAACGAGACTTGAAAATTTAACGACAAATACAACGCTACAATTTTCAAATACGCCACCATTTTTTTTTCAACCATAAATAAAACTTGTAAATAATAAAAAACTTGAAAAAAAAAGTTTTCACCCTTTTATTCTCTTCCTTATCACTGTCCTAATAATGCACAAGTTTCTTTTTATTTATATTTAAACTATAAGCTTAAGTTTATGTTAAGGATTAATCAACTATTGTATAAAACTATCAAAAACATCTTACCAATAACACTGTGCAAAAGTCGGCATTTCAATCGAAAACTCTCAGGTTGTCAAGATAATACTTGTAAAGTTTGTCAAATTATACCCATTTATTTATATATTTTTTCATAATTTACAATCAAAGTGTTTTTTTTTATTTTAATTAAATATACATGTAATTTTTCACGAGTGTAGTCGTGAATTTAAAATGCATTTACTGTATTATTACTATATTGCAATATAATCTACAAACGTCAAATTTACTATGGTTTGTGTCTCAAATTAAATTTAACCTTGACTTTATAACTAAATAATTTATATAGAACTTGTATATATAGAACTTTGTAAGAAAAGAATTGCCAGAAAGTTATAATTGATAAAAATTGATGAAAATAAGAAAAAAAAACATAATATGATGGAAAGAAATAATATAGCAGCACTATAAAGTTACACTCTGATGTAATTGCTAACATATATATTACGAAAATTTAAGACCAAATTAAACTTAAATCAAAAACGGGTTTTGATTTGCATAATATTAATATAGCATAATTTATATCAAATACACACATTTACAAGTTTATTGCATATTTTTAGTATTTTGTTTTTTTTTTTTTTACAAACTTTTATATATTTTTTAAAGTTTTAAGATTAACTTTCATTATAGTATTTTCAATGTAAATTTTATATATTAAAAATATCCAATAAAAATATTATATATGTATATCCTAAGGAAAAAGAAACCAAAATTTTACCAAAATATTAATATTCCGCTAAAATAAATAAATAAATAAAATGTTATGATAAATTTTTATTTTAACATATTTTTCTTTTCATTTCCTATTCTATTGGTATATTTTACATATTATATATTTATAAAAGTATATTTTATTTGACATAAAATATATATATTAGACATAATATGTACCTATTTGTATATATTTGATTTATAAACATTTCATAAATTTAAAAATTTTTTTTTTTATTACCTATTCAAAATTATAGTAAGACAGAAATGAATTTATTTTTTATTAAAATTCATGGAATAGAAACAAAATAAAAAAAAAAAAATAAAATATAAAAAAAACTTAAAAGGAATATTAAATATTAAAAAAATACATCATCGCAATCATCAATGAAGTTTTTTTTATTTTTATTATTTTATTTTTTACTGGCACTCTGCATTTTATTTGAAATAAATTTGAAATATTTATATATAAATTGACCTTGTTTTTTGTTTTTTTTTTTTATTTTACCTTCACATTGCATTAATGGTTGTATTTTTTTATAACTTAAAAAAAAATGTAACCTTTAAAATATTTATTTATATGCAATCAAAAAGAAAAGAAAATTAAATACATATTAATATAAAAAATCAAAACTTAAGCTGATTATATACTTATACTTCTTTTGAATCTCTTTATTCTAACTTTACATTTACGGTTGTAAATTTCAACTTCAATCTGGTTATCAAAAAATTGATGATTGTCATTAATAAAAATAAACAAGTAATAAAAAACCAAACGTTTTCAAAAAAAGCACATTTCCAAAATTAAAAAATATTCCATAATAAGTTTTGGATAAAGAGTATATACATAGATATATTGAAAATTAATTTATAATTTTAATTTTGTGATTTAATTTTAATTGAAATATAGAGTTATTCAAACTTTGGAGGGCTGTATCTGCATAATGGACGGCTACAGATAAAAGTTGTTCCATAAAATTAATTTTTTTGCAATCGTAATCTATCATTGCTCTATTTCGAATGGTGTAGAACTTTTGTAAACACTCGAAGAGACAGACAGACAAACGGACAGAGTGATTAAGTAATTTGTGAAACGGACTAATAGGTCCATCAACATTTTTTGACAATTTTTTAGAAAGTATATCCTATAATACACAGCTCTTCCAAGGAAATCTTTTTAAATTAAAATTTTTGAAAAGGCTATAAAAAAGGCGTCAGACATGGTCCAAAAGTTAACAGAAAAGAAAGTTTTTGGCATAAACCATATGTAAACTGAATTTAATATTTAAGTTATGGCGTTTTTTACCTTCATTTAATAAGGGACACCTATTTGTAGTTACTGGACCTACCTAGCTAAATGTCTGTTCATGTCGGCTATCATTTTGCCCCAAATATATAATATGCGTTCTCATTTAAACAAACAAACTGAAACCTTTTCAAAAACATAAGTTTTGTGTTCATGGAACACTAAAAACCTCGAAAGCAACCTTATGTCAATTTAAATTTTTAAACTGATTTCTTTTTCCTGCTGGAATTGCAAATTTTTAACAGAAAACTTAAGTCCCTTTGGTTGTGTAGAACTTTTACCTACAACTTGTGACAGCAGTAGACAGAAATTTTGATTTTAAAGTAGATATTATCAATGAAAATTTTAGCAGATGTAGGTTGGAGTCCTTCTTTAAATTTTTGTTAATAATAATTTAAAGAAAAATTATTAACTGTGGTATTAAAATGTTTAATTTTATTAAGATCTTAATGAATCATATATTGTCTGATTTGAATTGAAACATTATTAATTTTTACATTATTATTTTTCTTTACTAAATACCGTTATATTTTCTTAAACAGAATAACAGTATTACTGTCAATTAAAAAACGCAGTGTTTCCTCTCCTTTTTATATTTTTGAACAATTTTTTAAGTTAAACCTGCATATATAAATAAGACTGGAATAAAAATAATTTAAAGACCTTATTTAGCTAGTGAGAATATTTTTTTGTGGTTACACTTTATTGTAGATCCTTTTTTATCTCCCAAAAATGTGGACCATTTATATTATTATTATATCACATTGTTATTTTAATAATTTTCGATTTCATTTAAAAAATTCGTAATTTTTATTCCTATTAAAAATACTTACACCTTATACAGTAACAGGATATATAAACCATACTTCTTTAATAGATATGCTAGTTGTACATAAAGAATCGAACACTAACATCTCCTTTTTTTATTTTTCGCAATTTATTCAAAATTTTTTTTTTTTTTTTTAATTTAACCAACACACATTTTGTTTATACGTATACATATGTATATGTATGTATATATGTATACGAGTATAGATTTAAGAACTTTTTATCTTTTTTAAAATTTTATTATCTTCATTTTTGTTTACTTTTTAAATTTATACATCCTGAATTTTAAAATTTATTTTTGAACAAAACATTTTGATAAAAAAAAAACAAAAACAAAAATAAACTAAAAATGAATTGTTTTATAAATAAGAAAAAAAATAAGTAAATGCCATCAGTTGGCGTAAACGGTAAAATGTCATAAAAATTTAAGAACTTATTTTATCTTATAAGTTATTATTAACCGAAGTGTATCCAACTTATGCCTATTGAGTAAAAAAAAAAAATGTTTAAATAATGGAACAGTTTACCCGTCCGTAAAATGATCTCATCATAAAATGTACATCATTTATCTTTATAAAATTTTCATTCTGATTTTACATTTTTTTTATTTTTTAAACAAAACTTAACCCGATACAAGGTTACAATTCACGCCAAAAACAAAAAAATATATATATATTTTTTATTTTATTTTATATCGTTTTTTATTTCATTCTTACTTTAAATACATTAAAACCGTCTATTATTGATAAGTGTTCTTTAAGTAAATTCTTTAACTGTAAGATTTAATATAAAAAAAAAATTTTATCCTTTAGTTTTTTTATTCAGGGATTTTTTTTTTTTTTTTTTTGTTTCTTAATCAGGCACACACTATACAAAAGAGAAAAAAAAACTGAAAAAAAAATTGTGGTGGATTTTATAAAGTGGTGAATTTTTATGTTTGTTAGAAGAAACATTTACCTTTTTGTGATTGAATAATCTCTTATATGTGATGACATGTGTATTACTATTTTTTTTTTTTTTTTAGTGTTTCTATTACATCTTATCTTTGATCTTATCCTTGACATTTTTATTTATATCCTTTTTATTATTATATTATTTATTGCATAAGTTGATAAAATCACCTTGAAATTTATTGTTGAATATTTTTATGTAAACATTATGTAATAAAAAGAAAAATAAAAATAAAAATTAAAGTATATATGTATATACTATATAGTTTCTTAAAGTGTATTCGTATTTTCGGAATATGCTTTCGAATAATAAAAGAGATTAAATCATTTTGTTTCAATATTTTGTCAAAATTTAAAGTACCTAATAATTTTTCTTGATGGGATTATAAGTATATACCTACAACATAATTCAGGATTTTAAGTATTTTTATTAAGAAAACAATTTTAAATAGAAATAGATGTATATAATTGTTTTAATAAAATATTGGCAAATCTAAATGGGGGTTTTTAAAAAAAATAAACTAAGCGGAGCAAAATATGAATGAAACAAAAATGATATTTTATATGAAACAAAGCTAGATAGTATTTAATTATAATGAAACTGTTTTTGAACTTGCAATCTAAACACAAGTATATTTTACATATTATACTATTTATTAAAAAAATGTATTCCATATAAAATTACCAAAAGACAATCCCTTCTTTTAGTTTTGAGTCTAACGTACTTTCCAATGAAAAAAAAAAATATAATTACAGATACAAAAATTCATATTTCAAGGATACATAAAATCAATTACATAATAAATATCTAAATAATATATTTACCTCAAACCAAGGTGATTATAATATAATGTTTTTTAAAAAGAAAAATTGATTAAATTAATATCAAATATCAAATAATATTATAATATAAGATAATTAAATTTTACTTATTATATACATATAATATTTAAGGACATTTTTAATTCTAATTATTGTAGATAATAAAAGGAAATATATATATATTTTTTTTTTTTTACTTTTCTAACCATTTGTACTATAAATCTTAAAATGAAATGTTTATAACGCATTCATTTAAATATAAAATAATCAAATTAAGAAAAAAAAAAAAAATAAATAATTAACAACTAACACAAATAATCATCTACTATAGTATTCTCTAACCAGTAATCTAAAATTCTCTAAAGGTTCAATAACTTAGTTTAAGTTATTTTTCTTTATAAATGTATATATATATACATAGAAATATTTATATATATACATTTATTTATATACATACATTACATTACATACATACATTTATATAAATTTATATATATGAAAAATATTTTCTAAAGTTGAAAATGAAGAAAGAATTTACAATTTAAAAAATAGAATAAAAAAAATAAATAAATAAATATAATACATATATATATATACGTATATATACGTATATATAAAATTAAAGTAACAATTTCATTCAAGGTAAATATCATGAATTTTTAATTTTTCAATCAAATAAAATTTAGTGCGAATCACAAATTTAACTTAAATAGATTTTTATATTATTTGTGTATTTTTTTTTTTCTTGTATATGTTTGTATTTATATATGGATTTTAGATATACATATTATATATACATTAATTTTTTTTTTTAAATAAAATGTTTATTCTATTTCATGTATTAAGATCAGGGACATTATCAAATATCCTAGAAACATAAAAAGAATATAAAATAGATATAATAAAAAAAAAATAAAAAAAAACAAAACAAAAAAAAAAATATAAAGTTAAATTAATTTTAAATAAAAATAACTATTAAAATAAAAATGTAGGTATATATATACTGTATATATATATATATTATATATATAATAAGACGATACATATATATACATATATATATTATTGGTTCATTTTATTTAACATACATTTAATCTAAAAAAAAAAAAATTTTGTATATATATATATCCATATATAGATATTTTATATAAGAAGATTTAATATACACCTTCTACTAATATAAAATGTAGAAAAGCTCATCAGTTTTCAAAGTAAAGCGAGTCATTCTTTTTTTAAACTTAAATTAAATATTTATTTGACTAAAGAGAGTATTTAGTCCCAAATTTTTAATGAAATTTTTAAAATAAAAATAAAATTCAATACTTTTTTCTATACCTTTCTTTGTTACTTTTACGTTTTTCTCAATCCATTTTTTTTTTTCTTTTTTCATTCTTTTTTCATTTAATTAAATACAAAGATCTTTATAGTATTGTTCAAACAATTTCAATATCAGAATACAGGTACTTAAAAAAAAAAACAAAAAAGGCTTTTATATCATTTCTAAAATTATTGTTGTAGTTTTTATGGTAAACATTTTGCCCCCAAACAATTGAAAGAAAGTATAATTTGTTATTTTGAAAATGATGTTAATTTCAATTTAACAAATTTAACCATGATCCTTAATCCTAAATAATATGAGTTTTTTTTTTCTTTTTTTAACGTTGAAAATCGAAAATAAAAAAAAATTCTTGAATACATTATATTAGGTAGATAAGTAGAAGCTGGTAAAAGAATAACACTGTTTATTGGTTGTATTGGCTATATTGTATCTATATCAGACACATCAAGGAAATAATTTAAGAAGAACTCCTTCAACTCCTCCTCCTCTTCAGTTCAAAGTCAGACTATTTGGAAATTTTTTTTTTTTTTTCTGTCCAAATTGGATGTTAAAATTCCATCTTTTCTATATCATCTAATAAAAAAAAAATTTTTTTTTTTTAATTTAATTTTTTCACTCATTGTTTTCTTTATAAAAAAAATTTTATTAAAACTTAGGTATTCTTATTCTATTTTGAGATATAAAGATTGATTCATTTTGCTCTTCGTTTTTGTGACTTTTACAGAAATCCTTTGACGGAAGTCAACGATAACCTTTCAATATGTTTGTCTATTGGAGTCATTAAAACCACTATACTATATTATCAAAATTTTGGCGATTAAGAGATAAACGTTTGGTAGATCGTTTTAGAACAAATTTTTGAATTCATTTGAGATTGTTTTAGAAGCAAAAGTCTATTTAGTTACACTGCAAATACTTATAGATTCATGTATAAAATGTATTGGAAAATTTGGTGCTTTGTACTACTCCTTGACAATTCGTCAGCTTGATAGGTATCTTGAAATTCATAATGGGAATGGAGAATAAGATGGGCAAAAAAGATTTCAACCAGTTCATTTAAGCGGATGTACCGACATATATCGTGCATAGGAATATATCTATTCCTAGTATTGTGTATATTATAATATATTTGCATTTTAATTTATTTGATATGATTTTATTTTGATATTTTCAAATAATTAAACTTTGTTTTGTAATTTGATATTTTCAATATAGCGTTCCCCTCTTATAATAAACTTTAGTTGCACTTTTGTTTTAGAAAACTTCAAGGGATTACAAAAATATTTTGCATTTTATTTTGTTGCTAATTACTGCTATAATATTTATCATTAAAGTTTTAAATTTTTAAAAAATGTTTTTCTTTTTATATACTTATAGGTAGCTTGTACATTACGGTATTTCCTATTCCTGTTTCTATGGTCCTGTTTCTTACGAATAAACCGGTTAATTAATTCAAAAATAAAAGTAAATGATTCTTAGTTTATAATGATAATGACAATATCTGAAGCGAAGTCAAAATTTGATTAAAAAAAAACCTTTTCGGTATTTCTATCCCTATATTAAGATGTGAAATAAAAAAACATAAAATATTATGCTCTTTATTAAAAAAAAATTTAACTATTTTTAAAATAAATTTAACAATTTTTTTATAAATTTTATTTTAAGGAAATACAGTCAAAAGAATAATTTTAAATAATAATAATTTAATAATTGCTCCCATATGTAAAATAATATAAAAATTTTACACGCTTATTTTACTTAATTTAAATGGCTTTTTTAATGCTTAATTTCCCCTTAAACTAATTATTTTAAGTGGAAATCATTTTTAATGTTTTAAATATTTTACTTCACATTATATTAAATTTTTCTATCACCTGAATTTTATATATACCTACTAATAGTAATACTTTGGCTCTAACAAAACTTTATCGTTTGTTTGTGTTTCTTATTAAATGTTGACTGAAAGAACTACATTTTACTTTTGTTTTGCTTTTTTTATTTAAGGGGGGATGGAAATTTGAAAAAAAAAAATCAAGGCCAAGAAATTCTAACTTTTTTCTCACCAAAAACCATTTTCCCACGTAACCATAATAATGGAATAAACACTCTAATTTGCTAAGATATTTCTTGAATTTTTGCCAATAAAAGGAATCGATGAAAAATTTAGAGTTTCGTGTTATGAAAGCATTTACATATTTTTAGGGAATGAACTGCTAAACGATTATTATGTCAGAAAGGTTGGATTTCCCGCACAATACTTTTAATTTCTTTAGAGTAGTTATATACTTAAAGGATATTTTGAGAAAGCCACAATAGCTCTTGTATTTCGGTAATAACTTAGAGATGTTAAGTGCTTTATGACATAATTATCATTAACGATTCCAATTTTTTTTTTTTTTGTAACTTAACAAGATACTCAAAAGCTATTCTGGCTGCACTACCAAAAACTCTAAACTTATATTCATATCTTGGCTGAATCCAAACTCTATATTAGATATTTCAGATCTACAGATGTAAAATATTAGATTACAAAAATAGATCTAACAGATGTAGACATGTAAAATATTTTTTACTTCGGTTTAAAATCCCAGTATTTTACAACCTTAAAAATGTACTTTCGATTAATTTTATAGCAAGGATTTTAAAGGATTCAGAATTATAAATATATATTTAAAATTCCAAACAAAATATTAAATAAAAAAATCGGACTTGGTTAATAACAAACACCTTTGTATTTTGAAAACATTAACACTTACTCTATGAATGCTTTCCTATTCTTGAAATATTAAAAAGTCACTATTTAAAGAACTTTGTTTATTCTGAATTGTTTCTTGCTTCCAAGGAAGAAGTAAAATTCATAATAAATATTTAAAAATAAAAATTTAGAGTTTATATTTTATTTATTTGTCTAAACTAAATTTGACAAAACAAAAACAAAGTAATAGAGGTTTGTAAAGGCACACATTTTCAAAAAAACAAAACAATAAAAACATATTAGCATTAAAAGTGGTTATCAGATGTAAAAATATAATATTGGAGCTTTAATTTGTATGTGTTACTACAGACAAAATATACTATACAGACGAACAGTTTCATATAAAAATTTTAAGTTTTTTTTAGGAGCCAGCATAAACATTTTTTTGGAGCCAGACTAAGTATTTTAGATATTTAAACAGCAAAAATACAAATTTATAGAATATTCTTTTGTATTTTCTATTTTTGTAATTTAAATATTCTAAAATACTTAGTCTAGCTACATATACTGCTTAGTTTGGCTCCAAAAAAAAAAAGGAAACATTTTTATATGAAAATGATCGTCTGTATAGTTTATTTAGTCTGTGGTGTTGCTTACATTTAATACCTCTTAAACGTAGGGAAGTAAAAAATATTTTCAGAAGTAACTGATGCTAATTCTTAAAAATCTTCTTAAGAACTTCAAGTCTTTAACAAAAAGCTTTACGTAGATATGGAGAAAACTAAATTTTTCCATCTCAAACGATGCAAAAATTTTGTAAACAGACGAATGGTCGGTTAAACATAATGAAACTAAAAAGTGAATTTTTAAAAATTTCTTTTCTAGAAAATGTACTAAAAAATCCTCTAACACTTATTTAAAATTAAACGACAATAAAAATAAACAAAACCATTTTATTTTAACGTTTTACAAACTCTTTCATATTATCTATAAATAAACAAATCCAAGTAGGTACTTGAGTGATTGATTTATTACTAATATTAAGATTTTGACATATAATACATATATATATATATAGAATATAAATATATAATTATATATAATATTATAACTTAAATGATGGTACATTGTTTCATGTAAGGATTTTATTTAAAATTCCACGCGTCTGTAATTATTATAGAATGTGTCTGTATATTGCTCAACAAACAATTTTATCTATCTTCTTCTAATTTCAGATTTTTCAAAAAAAAAATAAATAAATAAATAACAAAAAAAAAAAAAAAATTATTCCTTCTTTAATATGTTGTACGTTTTCTTCACATCTAATAAATTACAAACTCGCATATGTGTAACAGACATTTATATTTACTCATTCAAATAATATATTATATAAAAACAAAACTATATATAATCACATATATGTATTTTGAAAAATATATGAATGAAATCTCACATTTATAAAGTTCTTAATAAAAGGATAAAATAACACTAGCATGTTAAAAAAAAAAAAACCATGCCAATTAAAAAATAAAACAAATACATATATCGCATGCTAATGTTTAACAATATTATATTAACGTTAATAAAAAATTTTAGTGGTATTATAAATGGAATAGTTTTCATTTATACTATGAAAATACTTAACACAATATAAATACGTAAATGAATTTATTTATATTATTGTTACAATTAAAAGTTTAATATCATTAACTTAGGTTTGTTTAACTTTTTTATTTGGATTTCTAAAGACTTAAAGATCCTTTTTTTTTTTTGTTGAAAAAGTTTCTATCATATCATATTTCGTTTACCCAGAAAGGATACTTCCTTCACCATCTAGTCCTTCACCATCTAGTCCATCACAATCTAGTCCTTCACCATCTAGTCCTTCACCATATAGCCCTTCACCATCTAGTCCTTCAATATCTAGTCCTTCAATATCTAGTCCTTCACCATCTAGTCCTTCACCATCTAGTCCTTCACCATCTAGTCCTTCACCATCTAGTCCATCACAATCTAGTCCTTCACCATCTAGTCCTTTACCATCTAGTAACATCTCATTTTTCTCGATTTTCAACTTCTGTTGTTTTATTTTCTACTTGAAGCTGAATTGTCTTTATTCAACGATCATGTTTCGCCTCTGCCGGATTTTTCGTAAATGTTCACATCTTATAACATCATGTCATATTTTCAATCTTAAGCTATAAATTGTATCCAGTATAGCTTGTTTTTATTTATTTCACTATATTATAATTTCTATGTTTCTCTATGTTTTCGATATGAACACTTCGCATATAATAATACAAACACTTCTCTATCAATATCTATTAGCTCTGGATTGATTAGCACTAAAAGTTACCGAGTCATATGTCACGGTTGTGTCATAAATCTATTACATAAGCGTGTAAGATTTTATTATTTGTTATTTTGTTGTTCTACAGATAATAGAGTGTTCCTTTATACATGATGAATTTGACCAAATTATGCATATCTTCAATTCATATTTGTTCTGCTGTAATTTTTTTCGATTACTAAATAGTTTTAGATTCTTTTTTTTTATGTCCTAACCAAAATATGCAAAAAAAAAAAGCTCAAAAAAATATATTTTACTTTTTAGATACTAAATATAGAAATAAATATGTTATTACTTTTTTTTTTGGGTTATACCTTAAAGTTATAGATATGTTGGTTTTTTTTTCCTAAAGTTTGTTTGTATATTTATTTCTAAATTATTGCTAACATTTATTTTACTTTATATTTACTATATTACAACGTTAATGTATGTACGAGTCACAAAAAAAAAAAAACAAAATAACGGCTTTTAACATAAATATTACTATTCATTTGCCGTTCAACATTTTACGTAATTTTTTTTACACTTTTTTTTTTTTTTTTTTTTACTCAGAACAAATCAAAATTATTATTTTTGTTTTTATGCTTTCTCATATAATTTCAAGAGAAATGAAAAAAAAAAAAAGATTTAACGCGGAAAAACAGCAACTGTATTTAGAAGTTTTCAACAATTTTTCTTTTTTTTTTTGTTTTTGCGCCACTTAAATGAGAAAAATCATATATGGGGTATAGGAAAAAAAAATTAAGTAATATTTCGAGAATATGTAATATATCTTTGTTTACTAAGGATCAAGTTCCTGTCAAATTTTCACCATGAAAGGATATGAAAGTTTTCCATATTCAGTTTTATTTATTTGTTTTTTATTTTTTTTTTTTTTTTTGTAGGTTATGTATTTTTTTTTTTAATACTACTTATAATACTTGTATATATGTGTATTTTGATTATATTATTACTTTTTTTCTTTTTTTTTGTGGGGTTCTGAAAATGTTGCTTTAAGAAAAATCACATTTTTAAATAGATTATTTTTACTGATTGTATCTTATGAATTACGTGTATCAAAAATTCCACCCTTTAAAAAAAAAATAAAAAATATTATGATTTGAAATATAACAATCAATTTTCATTTTTTATAAAATGGGTGTATAAGTTAAAATGTATTCTGATTTATTTAAATATAAAATTAACATTTTAATTTATTTTTCATATTTTATTTGTTGTCTTTTGGAAAGGAAAAAACCTTTGTATTGCAATTTCTTTATTTTAACTTATTGTTTTTGGATAAGAAAAAAAAACTGGAAAAAAAAAATAGTTTAGAAAAGTTTTTATAAATATATGTGATAATAAGAAAATAAAAAAAAAAGAAGCTGACTAAAATATATCTTTCAAAAAATTAACAGTTTTTTTTAAATAAAACAATTTTTTTTTATATAAAAAAATTTTTTATTTTGAAAAACTATTTATTATTAGAAAGGCAGAACTTAGTGGCACATAAGATAAATTTTTTTTAATTCTGCTAAAACATAGTTTAAATCATCTCTTTTTAATACATATAGTATGTATTTAAGAATCATAAATTAAAATATCATCATTTAATTGAAGATCAAATGGTATAATATTAGCTGGCACAGTTTTAACAAATTTCAACTGTCATTAAAAAAACAAACAAAGTACTTTTGTACAAAATTATTATTTATTAAATGAATATGTACTGATGCAGTTCGATACATGCCTGATTAGTTGTTACATAAGTTGTACAAATTACAAATGAAAAAATGAAATTCAAATACACAGGAAACAGTAAAAAGTAAAAACTTTCATTTTGATTCAACTAAGATATACTGCAATGTTGATTGTTTATTCCTTCAACTAAAATTATTATTTTTATGAGCTGATATAGTCTTATATAAATGATATGTCCATCTAGTATAATAAATTTTCCGTTGAATTTTCTTCTAGGATATGTAGAAGAAAATCCAAATCATTTCACAATCAGTAAGAGACCAACAATTTTTTAGTTTAATCGCAATCTGTAATAATAATATGCAGAAGGTAATCTTGAAAAAAAAAAAAAATTTGCTTATTAAGCAATGAAATTTCAACAATAGAAAATGGAATCGTAAAATGTAGTGAAATAACTTTCTTATATAGCTACCTTAAGTAACTACCTTAAGTAACCCAAAATTTGAAAAAGGGTTATTTTCAATTGTGTTTCAGTTTCTGCTTAAATTTTTTTCTATCTAAAAACTCCAAAGTACTGAACATTTTTATAGGTTTAAAAATCAATATCAAAATTACATAAATTTATGCAATTTAATAATTAAGTTTACCGTTATATGAAAACTAAAGTTTGCAATATTTTGTTTCTTTCTCTAGAACGCCTTCACCATAAAACCTTGAAATTTTGATAGAAGTAAGATCTGGCTTGAGTTGCTTTAGAAAATTTTTTTTGTACCATTTCCTGTTTAAGAGCTGTTAAGGCTCAAAAATTGGGAATTTCCTATTCTTAAATACATATAACCTAGACACAGATTTTCCTAATATAAATGGTTTCATTAAAATTGAAGAAAAGTCTTTAGATTTTTTACAATATTTTCTTATACATATATAAATTTTATTCTAAGAAAACTTTCTAAATTTTGTATAAACCACAATTCTAAACTGTTTGTTTTTGGAAAATATGAGCCTTTCAAAATCTTTGGTTTTACATTCTGCTTTGTTTATTGATTAGTCAACATGTTTCTTCTATGACATTTCATAAACGATTGGGAAATTCACAGAATTACTCAGGATCGGAGTAGTATTTAAATGGATTTTGATATAACTGGGTTCAAAGTTTTTCGGGTATGTTCCCTTAAAAAAAATCATATTTTTGTGCCCAAATAAGATTTCTAATAGAATTTACTAATTGAACAAAGAATACCGTAGACATATAAAGCAAATTATCAATAAAGTGACGTATTCAATAATTCTAACTCATAAATTTTTTTTTTTTTTTAACTTTAGCATGTTGGTGAGCTTTTAATAAAAATTGCATTCAATATATTTCAGATGGATTAGTTAATTATTATTATTTGGAATGATACATTGTGAACTTTAAGAAAATCGGGAAAATTTAATACCTTATGAAACAATAAGAATGTATGAATATATCTATTACTGTTATTTTGTATATACAACTGTAAAAACTCTTTATAAAAAAACGTCTGATGTTAAGATTATTTTTCTCGTTTTTTTTCAATTGTTTTTTTTTTTTTTTTACTTTCATTTACAAAAAATTCTAAATAATTTTTTTTTAATTGTATACTTTCAGAAAGTTTTCAAGGACCCCACGAAAAGCGATTATTGCATCATTTATTAGATACTTATAATACACTTGAACGACCAGTTGCAAATGAATCTGAACCACTTGAGGTAAAATTCGGTTTAACGTTACAACAAATAATCGACGTGGTAAGTGAATTCTTGAACCAATTATTGTGTTTATTATTTTGCTTTTAATTTTTTATCATTTTTATTTTTGTTTTTTTTTTTTGTTTTTAATGATATTTTCTTCTATACTCCTATAACATTTTTTTTTTTATTATATAGTATATTATACATATTATATAATAATGGTTTTCCATAAGTAATATTGTTTTTATTTCATTACTTTTGTACATATATTGTATTAATATCATTTTAATTTTTTTTTTTTTCGTTTTCATTTTTTATTTTTATTTTTGAAAATTATTTTGTTTTTTTTTTTAAATAATTTCCCATTTTCTTTTTTCTTTTTAACCATAAAATTATTTTATTTTTCTCTTAACTTTTTATTTTGTTTTTTTTGTGTTTTTTTTTTTGTTGATTCTTTTATAAAAAATTTAAAAATATTCAGTTCAATTTTAACGAACTTTAGAACAACAAACAAAGGCGAAAGAAAAAAAAAAATATTATAAAAGAAAAGGAAAGTAAAAATAATTACAGGAGCAGTTTTAAGACAAACAAAAAACAAAAAAAAAAAAACAAACAAAATATAGAAAAAGACAAAATATTTAAATAAAAATATCATAAACTTCTGATAAAATTAAATAAAAACCAAAAAAAAAAAAAAAAATTATAAATAAAATATTTTTCTGTCTTTCTTCCACCTTTTGTCTTTTATTTTAATTTTTTACTTTTTTTTCTATATTTTTCTTTTACTAAACAAATTTTCATGAAAATTCAATTTTATACTTTTAAAGAAATAAATATTTAAAAAAAAAAAAAGGCATTTTATATGCAACTCACAATTATTAAAAAAAAAAATTAAAAATGTTTACTGCTTTAATAGGTAGTTATACATATTCTCTGAAGCCTAAACAATATTATAATTCTCTCTATCTGTACTGTATATTTAAAGTACAGCTTATCAAAATTTACGTTTCAAGATAAACAAAAAAAAAACATTTAAGAACAAAAAACATTACAGCTCTAACCAAAATTTTATAAGAAATATGGAATAAATGATTGAAAAATTTGTAAGTTCAAATTTCATTTTTCTGATTTCAATACCCTATTTAGGGCGTCCAGGACGTCGTAATTCAAATTGACAAACAGTTATTAATTTTTAAACAATTGAAGGTCATATAATTTTAATATTCAATTAAATAATTTTGGAGTCTCGGTGGTCTAGTGGGTAAGAGCGTATAAAATACGCTGTAAACACGGGAGTGTGAGTTCAAATCTTATACACACCGTAAGAAGAATTTTCCCTTAAGCCAGCCCCAGGAAAGGAAAGGCTGTATAATTTCTAAATAAACTAAACTAATATAATTTTAATGTTCAAAAAAAAAAAAATAATTCATACAATCAAATAAAAAACAAGAAAATATTTAATATCTATATATGCGCCGCCATTTTAAGTTCAAATCGAAAAGGACCGCATTATGGCATAAAACAGAAATCATGACAATTATACAATTAAATTACTTCATTTTTTTTTAAAGTGTCTGATATTCTTATTAATTGTAATCGGTCATTTATATTATTATCATTTGGATAAATATTGTAACCTTGAATGACCTTCAATTAATAATCCGATATAATCAATGGAAATATTAATTTAATCTATTTTTTTATTTGTTTTTGTCCATTATAAATAAAAATAAATCTCTTATTAAAGCAGTAAATATAACTATTAGCACTTATAATTGCAATAAATTATTTTTATTTTGTAAATATTATTGCAATTTTATTTATAACAAAAAAGTATTAAAAATGGAATAAAAAAAAAAAAAAAAACAAAACCAAATTTCTATTGCTGGAATTCGTGGTGAAAATTGAAATAAATATTATTTTTAAAATAAAAAAAAAACTTAACCAATATTAAAATAAAAGTGTATTGAATAAAATTAAAATTTATAATAAAATAATAATATTTGATAAAATTCTTAATTTAAAATTTTCTGTTATAATTCTTCATATACTTAAGACATAAATTCTTGAAATGTATATAAGATAGATAATATATAGAAGATATAATAGCGGCTAATTGTATAGTTTTTAAGAGTTCCTATAAAACTTTCATATATATTATTAGATTCTTTTCATATAAAGTTACATAGAATACATACAACCTTTTATAGTCATTTTTGATATTTATTTGTAATAGAACCATATTATGTATAGTATATTTCTTTAAAAAAAATAAAATCTCAATTTAAAACCTAAATAAATATAGATATTGCTAAATTTTGAGTATAAATTTTTAAAAAAAACTATAAAAATCCAATTATTATATAAATTTTCATTAAATAAATTGTAAAAATACTAAAAAATATATTTTATGTATAGGAGTCTGAGTCTGAATAATAATGAAACATAGAATATAGTATAAAAAGATTCAGATAGACTTTAGTAATATGCCAACTTTTCCTGCGAAATATTTTATTTTTACCATAATGATACAAATATAATAACGTAAGAGTGTATCAAATAAAATTTGACAATATCTGTATTTTAATTAAATGTGACGTTATTCTTAACTATGGTAAAATTCCTTTTTTAATGATTTGAGTAAACATATAATACGTTATATTAAAAGAGGGTTGTATTGTGTTGTTTACACGTGCAATAATTACTGTAATAAATTTCAAAGTAAAAAATTAAATAATTTTTGATTTTCAAAAGACACATAAATTTGAAAACAATGTTTATTTTCTTTTGAACTCCTGACGTTTACTTCTGACGATTAAATTCCATAAACTTTTGTGAGGATCTCTATTGATGCATATAAATTAAAGGGGTTAAAAAAGTGTTTGAAAAAAAGTACAGACTCAAATAACTATGTAAATATCTCTAAAAATATAATAGTAATCTAAACTCTTCGGGTTCCTAAAGATAAGTTTGATTTAGCTTTTCAAAAAAAAAAAAACTTACTTTTTATATAAATAAATATTTTTTTCTTTTAAATTTAAGGAAATAAATTTTTTTTTAAATTTTTATGTACCTTGCACTCAAATGGAACAATCTGTACAAATAATGTATATATTATTTTGAAAGTCATCATCATACCTATCTTTCGATATCCAAAATAAATAGATAGCCCTAATCGTTTTACAGATATCTACTTTTAGCTGTCTACTTAGCGAATGTATCTTCTTTGTGCAAACATTTATTTTAACATTTTATGTTATATAAGACCAATTATAGAAACCTCTTCAAAAAAGTTAATGAAATTGATCGTAGTTTCACCCTCAAAAACTAAGAGTAAAAAAACCTAAAACTCTATAAATAAATAAATAAATAAATTAAAAATCTTTTTCTTATATATTTTTTCAATAAAACTTAAATTTGGATTTATTAATTCTTATTTACCTTTAAATTCTTTTATATATAACATTTAATTTATTTAATTCTAAATATCGATTTAAAATTTATCATTTAATATTGATTCATATGATTACGAATTAATTTTGAAATTTATAGTGGCATCACTGTTTTATTTTATAATACATTTAACATTACTTTGTTATCTTTGTATCGTATATCTTATTTAATCCTTCATATAATATTCAATAAAATAAAAATAACAGAAAGATAAAAATTATATATACAAATTTAGTTCACAAAATATGACTGGAAATTTCCTAAAGAAGAAAAAATTTAAAAAACTGGAACATATTAATTTTAAATAAATTACGATTTTAATAAATAAACTTTTTTTTTTTAAAAATATACATACATATATTTTAAATTAAATAATTTTAAAACTGATTAAATTTAATTCAAAATAAAATTAAAATTAATTATAATTTCAAAAAAAAAAAAAAAAAGAAAAAAAAAAATACAATTTATTCACCTTAGATATCCAGCATAAAATATATTGAACTTAAATTTTATTTAAAAAAAAAAAAATATATATATTTTATTTCTACAAATTGTACATATAATATATAATAACAAAAAACTTAATAAATAAAAACATATTTATTTACTTATACATATTAAAAAAAAAAAACAAAAACACAAAAAAAAAAAATTTTAACAGGAAATTTTAATTTTATGTAATTAATAATAAATTTTAGTGATAAAAATCATCGACTTTTTGCATTTTGAATTATTAATAAATAAAAATATATATATAAATATATAATTTTTTTTTTTTTTTTTTGTTTTCAATATATATGTATATATATATATGTAATATATAGAATAAAATATTTTTACCAATAAATAATAATTTTTTATAATAGGATGAAAAAAATCAGATTCTTACCACTAACGCGTGGTTACAATTGGTAAGTGACATGTACCCGTCCCGTCCAAGAATAAAAAAAAAAAAAAAAAAAAAAAAAAAATGTATACGAAATAAGCGACAGAAAACATAGTTTTTGTTTTTTTTTTTGTTTTTGTTTTGTTTTTAATTAATAGCTATGTTGCTATACTGACAAATTATATATGGATAGTTAATATCTATATATAAATAAATTTTTTTTTTTTTTTTTTTTAATACATAAAAAAACAGATTTACATAATTTTACAAATTGATTAATATAAAAACCAAAAAAAAAAAAAGAAAAATACAATATTATAGAAATTTTAAAATGTTTTTTTATACGCTTATATATATATATATACCTATATAATTAATATATAAATTAAATTGCAAATAAATATATTTTTTTTTTATGTTAGAAATAAATGCTTTAAAAAAGTTTAAAATATTATTGTTAATTTTATATTTTAATTGCTTTATAGTTATAAATAATTAATTGTGAAAATTAAAAGAAAAAAAAAATTTTTTTTTTTATTTTTTGTTTTGAAAATCCAAAATTTAAATATAAAAAATAAATAAATTTAAAAAAAATCCTTTGTGTCCTAATAAAATTTCTTCAAATAGCAAATTTAAATAAAAAAAACTTTAAGTCAAAATTTAAAGATTAAAATAAAAAAATAAATATGAAAGTATTTTATATTTTTTTTTTTTTTTATTATTTAGTATTTTATAATTTTATAAAAATCTTATTTTGAATATATGGGTTATATAAAGTTTAAGAAAAATGTGGTCCAAATTTATGGAAGTGCCCACAACAGAGTTTAATTCTTTTTTGTATTAAGTACATTTTTCTTTTATCATAAAAAATTCAATGTAAATTTTAAAATTTTAAAAAACTTTTAAAAATATTTAATTTAATATACGAACAATATGGTAAATTTAGGTCTACAATTTTAATTATATAAGCTATATAATATTCCGCTTTCTTTTCTAAGGTATATTGTAGCCATTAATTTAGTCATTAATATTTATCTTAGTAGCAGTAGTAGTTCTCAATAATCGTGATGTATGGCTTCAGCTCATACCGCGAGAAAGACAATGTCAATTTTGCAAGAACTTTTCGATGACCGAATAATTTCAAAAAATGCTGATTTAGCGTTGCCACCTTCCCCAGATTTGACGGCCCCGTAATTTTTTTTTGTGAGGTTTCTTGAAGGAACGGATTTACGTCAGTAAACTACAAGACATTCAGGAACTAAAACAGAATATTCGCACAAAAATTGCGCAACGTAATGCAAAATGTCTTAAAAAAATCCATTAACTGCAAACAGAAAAATGGAAGCCATTTTAAGGATTCCATTTTTCACATTTAGCTTAAAAACTATTTAATAATTTATACTTTCATTTAAAATAAAAAATAAAATAAAAATCTTTAAAAATAAAAAAATTTTAAGCATTTCAAATCTGTAAGTCCAAGTTTTCTGTAAGTTTTCTCACCCTGTATATACTATATTCAATTGAAGTGATTAATTTGCACCTGAGTAACAAGCATTATCGGTGATAATTCAGCATTTTACTTTCATATACTATTGTATATTTCGTTTATTTCGAAGATAACTTAAGATGAATATTTAACATTATTATTCTAATATCTAACGTTTTTTTTTCTATATCTTTTCTATATCAATTATAAATAGTTTGTTTAACGGTAACTATTTTTCAAATCTTTGTTTGTTGAAATATGTATGAAAAAAAAATTATTAGGATAGGAATTTTATAGTTGCTTACAAAATTAGGGTAATACGTTTTTCCAGAATATGTATATTATGCATATACGTGCATATACATAGTGCATATACGTGCATAATTTAGAGTAAGTTTCAAAAACGTAACAGAATGAAAAAAAAATTTTTTTTGATCAAATAATATTCAAAACAAAAAAATATTTTGGAGAAAAAGATATTGAAAAATATGATTTTGAAAAAAAACATTAAAAATCTTAAGAATTTAGTTTAGACTCGTTATATTTTCAAAGAAATTTTAAGCTTAAATTATTTCTGAAATAAGTTGTTATACATGAAATGAAAAACACATTTAGAATACCAAAATGGCATACAAAATATGCATTCAAAGTTATAATTTTATTGATAAAAACAAAAATCACAGCATTAAAATATAAAAGTCAGGCTTTTAATTTTGAGAATATATTATCCCCAAACCTTCAGTTATGAAACTATTTGATTCATGTACCATTTTCTTATTTTTACTAAAATAATTTTAAAATCTAAATTAAATGCAATTAATTAATTGTCACATATTTTTGTCTAATTTAAAGAAAAAATTAAAATGGATAAAAAAAATTTTATTTTTTATCGGATAAATTTGATTTTTTTTTAATAATTTACAAAAAACTACCTTTTTATTATTCTTTCTCAAATATATCTATATTTGTTAACATATATCCATATATCATGAAGCAATTATACCTATATATATATATGCTAAATATTCCAAAGATCATAAAAATAGTTATATGAAAATTCTAAAGGAAATTATAAAGAAAAATATTTATACTGAAAAAAAAAAAATAATAAAATTCAAATCATAAAAAAACTTGATTATTTCCATTTTCAAATTCTTACTTCTATAAAAAAAAAAAAAAAAATTTTAATACTTATTATATTTACCACATAAATATGTGGTTTTTTTTTTAATTTTTTAATTTTATTACTTTAATCATTCCTTCCTTCTGATCACTTGTATATTCTTTTATTGGAAAATAAAATAAAAAACATTTATTTCGAAAATAAAAATGAAACTGTCATGAAAAATGCGCTCACATAGAATTTTTCTAAAAATTTTTGATTTTTTATACTAAAAATTTTTATGAAACAAAAGATTTATATTACATACATATATATCACAAGAGCAATCAAAAATAAAATTTTATTACATCATAAGTAACAAATTATTAAAAATTTCCGCCCTATCATCATATATACACATACTGTAACTAATAAAAATCATACCGAAATAAAAGTATAAAAATCAAATTAAAATCAAGTATTTATGAGTATAAAAAAAAAAAAAAAAAATCTGCTTTTATTGAAAAATTATTATCAGAACATGTTATACAAAATATCATTAAGGTCAAGAAAAACATAAAATATTTCTAATAAAATCAATATAAATTTTAAATTTTTGTAACATATGTAAATAATTATTTAAATATAACATATACCTATATATACCCTATTATATAATATAATTTTTGTTTTTATATTATATATATACCTATATAACTTTAAAATTTCTCTTAAATTCTTATTATGCGGTGATGGTTATAAATATTAAATGATATAAAAATAAAACTATATAATTTAATTTTGTATACAAATGTTTTGCAAAATTTTAATTAAAATATAAAAAACTTCTTTATCTTTATCTTTATTTTGTTATACATTAATATATTATATAGGTACTATATTTGATTTCTCATCAATATCCTAAAAAAAAAAATCTGGAATAAAAATTATTTTGAAAAAAATAAAATCTTGAATTAAAATTATTTATTTTTAAAATCATCAAAGTTTTGCGCCAATGAATTTAATGAAATGGGGTTTGCCGCCCACACACCCCTCTAAACAAATTATTAAAGCCTTGATTAATTAAAATTATTTATTTTTGGAATAATCGATTTTTAGTACCAAGGAATTTAATACGGGGTATGCCGGCTTTAAACCCCCTCTGAACAATTAATAAAAGCCTGATTTTGAAATCAACTATAAAATCCCACATAATTATTTTTTTACATACATATTTTAATAACAAGGCATTCAAAATAGTAAGGGCTGCCGTTCCGAAACCTCCGCTAAACAAGATATTGAAACCCTGATTTTGATACCAACTCTAAAATCTCTCCTAATTTTTTTTTAATAATAACACATTAAAAATAGTTTTTTTTTTTTTTTAAAGGAAAACATTAAATAAAATCTTGAAAAATATTTTATTTCAAAACTAAATTTAAGATTTTTTTTTACAATTTTTTTTTTTTTTGAAGGTTTTTCTTGATTCAAAATTGATTTTTTTTCAGAATTTTTTTTTTATGTTTATATTTACATGTTTTCCTCTTTGTTTTCTTAAAACTTATTTCTAAACATAACTCTCTACTTACTTATAACTAAACTAATCTTAATTTAATGTCAAGTTTTAATTGAATATTTTATATAAATTTAATTCATTATATATATTTTGTTTAATAATATTTGTTTAAAATCTTACAACTGCATTTATTTTTTTTTGAGTAGCTGTTTAATCCAGAATCTAGATATTGAATTAATATGTTCTTGGAATGGCTGTAATTAAAATTTATGCTGTGAATATAAAATTTAACATATATTTTTCTTTGATATTATGTTAAACGGAGATAACGGTATATAATTCATAATAAATAATAATATTAATGTTGTAATCAACAAAATTTGACAATACAAGAATTTTGTAAAGAAATTCAAATTAGTAAAATTTTTTTTCCACAAGAAAATTTCGACTATAGACATCAAATTTCATCGAACTAGATTTTTACCTATTATTTTAACATTTTCCCATGTAAATATTGTTACTGTTCAACTTTGTTCGTCACTATATGTTTTAAAGTTGAATAAAAATTGAGGTTATAAAAAATTACTACATTAAATAAATCATATCATAACTTTACTTTGACAAATAACTCAGAATAAAATTATTCTAAATAATATTTTTTTACATACATGCATAATATAATCATTCGTATAGTAAATTCGTATAGTAAATATTCCTATATATATAAATAGGTATAAAGTTTTCCATAACTTATATTTTATAAATTTGTTATTAAAAAAAAATATGTATTCTACGTATATAATATTTTTATTACCGTCATGTTTTACATTACGGTAAAAAAAAAAATAAATCTTAAAATTTTTATAAAGAAAAAAATACTTTCAAATTTATTTTTGTAAAGATTACATATATAAAAATAAAATTTTATTTAAATATACAAAAATCAAATAAAAAAAAAAAAAAAAAAAAACATTTAAATAATCTTAAAAACTTTTTATTTATATGTAAATAGCTATTTGTTTCACTAATATGTTTTTTATTTTATTTCTTTTTAGCTATTTTTTATTTTTTTTTTTTTTGCAAAATAATAATAAACTTTTGCACAAGTCAAAAGTATGCAATTAAATTACTATTAAAAACAAAGCAAATTGTCATTAAACCAAACAAAAAATATAAATAATAATTGAATCAAGGCGATTATATGAAAGCAAATATTTCTTTATTAAATAGTAAAATATTTACATTGCTTTTAAAAATAAAAGGGTACATTGTCAACATACATTTTTTTTTTTTTTTTTTTGTATTTTATTATAGGGTTATAATGATTAATCAGTATAGGTATTCTAAAACAGAATCTGGTATATAGTTTAAATTTTTTTTTTATAATTTTATAAAAATTCATTTAAATGTTGTTCATTAAATTTATTTAAATTTCTGTACACAATTTTCCTGTCCTCAAAATTCCTTATCTTATCAATTTTAATGCAATTACTATGTACATGTGATGGATTTTATAACACTAAAACTCGTGTAACTGCTCTATGATACAATATTATGTTATAAAATCTAATGAATTAAATTATCCTATATTTTGTCTGGTAAATATATATAAGATTACCTTGACATTTATTTAGATATTACATAAAATAACTAAAAACAATATTTATATTATAAAAATGAAAAAATATGAAATATTGAAATAAAATAATTATGTATTTATTTTTTTTATAATTGTTTTTTGAAAACCATAAAACTCACTTTTATAAGTTAAGTATGTAATTTTTTGAATACACCAAAAAAAATTTTTTAACACCTTTAAGATTTTACACAAAATATAAATGAAAGTAAAAACTTTCATTTATGAGCGAAAGCGTTTCAACATTATATTCATGCCATCATTAACTTTGTTTTTTTTTTTTTAATTTCATGATGAAGTTAATTTTGGAGTGTTTCGTCCATCCAAACACTACTGGACTCCTCAGTAGGTAACTTGTAGTATTGGACTACCTAGACAACTCCAACTAAATTTTTATCCACCGCAAAATAACTGTTTTATTTATACCAAAAAAAAAAAAATCTAAAAAATTGAAGGATATTAAACATCAGCATGATTATCTTAAGTATCTCTAAGTCGATGATAGCTCTGGCTATAATTTTTATACATCAAATTTTCTACATTTTAAATTATGTTTAAGAATACATAAAAGGAAGTGAAAAATACTAAATAAGTATTGCAAGTAAACCTTGATTATTCGAGATGCCTTCGTCTTTGACAAAAAATTTCTTTTTAATATTTTATGGAGATATTTCTTCTTTTCCTATTACCTTTCCAAGACAATTAAGATACAACTTGAATATATTTCTTAATACATTGTTAAACACTAATTAAAACTGTACATATTAACAGTTATTGCAAAAAAATTTTCTCAAATAATGAAAATAATTTTGATATTAAACCTCAAGAATAAAATAAAATTTTCGATTTTTTGCATTTCGATTGTTTGGAAGTATTTTTACTATACAAAAATATGTCTCCTTAACTCATATAAATTATACTTACTAATAGAATACTGATTTAATTACATCTTGTTGCAGATGTAAGATGTCATTACAAAATCTACAGATTGATTTCAATATAAAATTAAAAAAAAAATCTACAGATTGATTTCAATATAAAATTAAAAAAAAAATTTACATATAATATGTAATATGTTTACATAATTAAAATGCATATGTTCACAATTAATCTTTAAATAAATACAAAATTTTATTGCAAATTTTGAACAATTATTTAACCTAAGTTTTAATCTATGTACATATGTATATCATAGATTATTAATTTTTCCTTCATTATTATTATTTTAAAATATCCTAAATTTTTTTCATAGATAATATACTTTTTCCTGTATATATCATTAATTTCTATATCATATCTGTATAGGGTCATCATATTAATAAACCTTATGCTCATTCAAACATATGATTTTTTTTTTTTTTTTTTTTTTTAATGCATTATAATAAATTTTATTTTACTTAAATGTAAAAGACATATCTAGACTTAATTCTTATAATATATAAAGGTTTCTCTTTTATTTAAAATACATACATATATATGGATGTTGTATATATATTATACACACATATAATATACATTATTATTTACAAGAGTTAATATTCATAGTAATTTTCACCTAAACAATACCAGCAATATATTTTTTTATTAGATCAGATATAAATAAATAAAAAAAAAGAAAAACATTTCCAAAACAAAAGAAATATACATATATACTTATATATATATATAAGTATATATATGTATTTAAATTTCATTTTTTTTTTACTTTTTTTTTATTCCTTTTTCTAAATATTCGACAAAATGTTTTTTTTTTTTTTTTTTTATCTTTTTATTTCTGTTTCTTCTTCTTTAATTTTTTTTTTTAAATATTTACATCTTTATTATTCTCTAACTTACATTATTTCTATATATGAATTAAAATATATATGTATATACATGTATATGCATATATATAAAAAATAAAAAAAATCATTCATTGTTATTATATTTATATTTTAAAAATATTAATTCATATTAACTGTAATTTAACAGTAAAATTTATACATTTATATAAAAAATATTTCTTTTCGTTATTTTTGATTACATTTAAAAAAAAAAAAAAAACAATGATTAAAAAAAAAAATACGATTAACAAATACAAAAAAAAAAAACAAAAAAAAAATAAAATTTATTTCGATAATGTTATTTTTTATAGGATGAAAAGAATCAGATTCTTACCACAAATGCGTGGTTAAATTTGGTAAGTGACATGTACCCGCCGAATATTTTTTTGAAAAAAAAAAAAAAAAAAGCTTTTTATAAAATAAAAGTGACCAATAAAATTTCACTTCAAATTTAATTTTTTTTTTTTTTTTTTTTTGTTAATTATATACACATAATATATTAAATTGTAAACACATATTATATATATTTCTTTCTTTACAAATACATATATAAATATAAATATATAATGAAAATATATTTTTTTTTATATATATATATTTTTTTTTTTTTTTACATTTTTAACACATTACTTTTATACGCTTATATATATACATATATATAAAAATAATAAAATAAACATTTTTTTTTCAGTGAAATTTTTTTTAATTGCTTTCAAGTCGCTATTAAATTCTATATAAAATTTTAATTTTTTTTTTTTTTTTTAAATAGAAACTAAAAAAAAAATTAAATAAATAAATTTTAAAAAAATGTATTTTAAAAAAATGTATTTAAATAAATAAAATAATAACGCATATTTATGTTATGAATCAAAGGATTAAAATATTAATAAAAGCTTTATTTGATTGATACTTGAGAATTATGTTGAGAGCATTAATTATAATCATTTGATCCAATAACATTATATGTAAATTTAAATTAAAAAAGAAAAACATAAAAAATATATATAAAATATATACATTATAATTTATTTATATAATATTAATTAAATAATAAAAAAAAAAAAAATAGAGAAAAAAAATAATATAATTAAAAAACAAAATTTTTAAAAAACTTAAATTAAAATTAAAAAATACCATAATTAAAATACATTTTTAATCTATATATATCTGATACACCTTCAATGAAAAAATAATAATATTTAGTTAGAATGTATTTTAAATAATTATGTAGTATAACAGTTAGTAGTTCGCATATCATTATTTTTAAATAATTTTTTTTTTTACAGAACTGTAAGAAACTGATTTCTTCCATTAATCGAAATTTTTTTTCTTTTTAAAATTCATCTTCTGATAGTTATATATATATAAACCTTATTTCTGGTAAGAAAATTTATAAAATAATTTATGTAATAATTAACCTAGCCTTTAATATTGATTATGTATATCTTCAAGGCATATTTTTAAAGTTAAAAGATATTACAAAAATTATTTTTAAAGTGTGATTAATTATAATTATATGTTATTGCACATTATTAATAATCTTTATATAATCTGTGTATTCAAATAATATTCGAAATATTTTCGTATCACAATAATGAGAAAGTTGAATTAATTCTAAGCTAAAGCTAATCATTTTTGATTAATTAATAAATAAAATTGATTGATCCATAAATTTCTCAAAAAATTATCAAAAACAAAATTTGTAAAGATTATAAGGATTTTTTTTCAACATTAACAAATTTTCTTTTTCTAATAAAAGAAATAAAACTGTTTTATAAGAATTAGAACTATTTTACGTAAGAAATAACTCAGTATTTAACATATATTTTGTTATTTCGTTAAGTTATCATATAAAAACATTATTTTAATAGATGCATTTTAAACAATGCATTGTAATCAAATTGATTAAAAACATCATATTAAATAAAAATCCAAATAATAGAATAAAAGAATAAAAATCATTTATAAATAATTAAAAATAAAACTAATATAAAAAATGTTAATAAATTTAAACAATTTTGTTTTCATAATTTTTATTTTTTGCTTTTATTCATATTAAATATTATCGCCCGTAAGTATGCAATAAAATTCCGTTCTTTTACATTAAGACAATTATAATTTAGAGGGTAGCCTAGTGGGTACGCTCGATATAGTTCAGATTTTGATGTAAATGAACTCCGAGATATTTGACAACTTTTCTGTTAGAAAGAGTTGAATTTGAAGATTTTATAAAAAAATTTTTCCAGTTCCTTCTAATGTCTGAACTTGTTTTGTCAACCGTATCGCGAAATAATATGGTTTCACATTTATTAAAGTTCATTTTTAATATCCAAACTTTACAATAGTCCAAGACGGTATTGAACGTTTTTTGTATTTTGGATTGAATGCTATTTACGGTATCCTTCGCGGAGTAAATTATTATATCATCCGCGAAAGCTAGTGTATAATTATTGCCTTTTATTCTATCCAATAGAAATAACAAATCGGAGATATAGATCGAAAACAGGATTGGTGCGTTGACTATACCCTGTTGCAGCCCGTTTTCGATATGAAATTTTTTATATGGCGTTTTTGCCTTGTTAACAATTTCGAAGGAATTGTCCATACCGGACAAAGACAAATGCATTAAAAAACGATATTGGTGGTTGGATGAGATTTTATAGCAAGCAAATGCTTACTAATTTAGGTTCTAAGTACGTTAAGTAGGCTAAGTAGGTTAAGTTTAGTTAGGGCAATTTTATTTAAAACAACCAGATACAATAATGATTTTTTAAGTTTTTTTGCATTTTGTACTTTAGATAAAATAAATTAAGTAATTTAAAATAGATAGATATAAGTCAAATTAAATTTACATAAATTAACAAAAAAAAATTACTTTATTTTAAATGTTAATAATAATTGAAATGAAACCGTTTTTTGAAACTCTTTTTTTAGTTTAAGCTTGTATATATATACACAATAAAATAAAAGTTTAAAAAAAAAAAAAAAAAAAAAAAAACTAGTGGGTACACGTGTGGCATATTAACCGAAGGAATGTTGGTTCAATCCCTGCACAGGTCGTAAGTGTGTTTTTCTTTACATAACCCTCTTACGACCAAATATAATGTAAATATATAATATAAACAAAATAAATAATATTAGTATATAATTTAATAATAGTATAAAAACCTATAATGGCCTTAGTAGCCGATGGTTCAATAATATTGCATTACATTTATGTATGTAATATTAATATAAATAAATAAATAAATAATTTAGAGAAAGGCTTTAGTAGCTGGGTGGTTAAATTCATGGAGTTTGATATATTATAAAAATAAATAAACTTGACATATTTTAAAAATAAATAAATTATAATTTTATTATGTTAATTTTTTCTTATACTAATATGAAGTTTTGTTTGTACCTATTTGCTCCATTAATAGCTTGGTTTCTTTTTGTACTCTCTGTCACAAAATTGGATAGAAATCATGATATTTGACAGTAACCACATACATCGAATTTCATTCACTCAGATTAAAGAATTGAATAAAGGACGACAGACACTACCATGGCCCATAGACATGTCTGAAAGACTAAATAAAATATACATATTAGTTTTATACTCAGTTATATCAATTTTTCAACCATATGTATACGGTATTTTTAAAAAAAATTGTATATTAAATGCAACTGTTAACTTATCTTTGAATGAAGTTTATTATGTTTTAATTAACATTAAACAGTTCGTAATGAGTAATAGGTCCTTTACTTAATAGTTGCGAATAGTATAATTTGTTTCAATTCCATTATAACTTTAAAATTTCCATTAAAATATTTCTTTCAAACTTTTTACTATAAATTAAGTCATAAATATAAATAAAATTTGTTTGAATGATATGCGTATAGCAAGTCGTATGACAGAGAATTTTTATTTTATATTAATCAAAGGCAAATAAAAACGGTATACTTAAAAATTTATTTGAAAAGAATACAAATATAAAATTTTCAATATTATGTTATGATATATATGTCTAAAACATTATAAAAATATATTATAACGAGGAAGAGTGCAGTAGAGTAGACTGTGTCAACTCTGGGATACCCGTATGAACGTAATATATCCTGTTTCTATAAAACTTGATCATCTTTTAAAAACATTCAGAGTTTTAGTACCGAACTACAGAGATATATTTATGTAAATTGTGGAGTTGTATGATAGCTACCCGAATCTATTGCGCCTAGCTTCATTAAGTTCCAAGAAATGCAAAAAGCCTGAACCGGCTGCTTTAGACCATTCAAATTTTACAAAAGTTTTTGGCATGCAACTCGACACTTTTTCACTAAATTTCAGATACCTAGCTTCAATAGACACTGAGTTATTTTCATTTAAAAAGAGATTTTGTATGGCAGCTACCCGAACCCGCCGCACCAGCACAACCAAATTTTGTAGAAGTTGTTGCCATAAAACTTGATCATCATTTGCAAAATTTCAGATACCTAGATTGAACAGACACTGGGTTATTTCTATTTAAAGAAAGAAGTTGTATGGCAGCTACTCGAACCCGGCGGCCGAAAATGCTGGAGTTAAATAGCAAAACTAACAATTTTGCAAGAGTGACGTAAAAAAAATTTCAGCCTCCTAGCTCCTTTATTTTTTGAGTTATCGTGCGGACGGACACTGAGTTCTTTTCATTTAAAAAGAGATTTTGTATGGCAGCTACCCGAACCCGTCGCACCACCACAACCAAATTTTGTAGAAGTTGTTGCCATAAAACTTGATCATCATTCGCAAAATTTCAGATACCTAGATTGAACAGACACTGGGTTATTTCTATTTAAAGAAAGAAGTTGTATGGCAGCTACCCGAACCCGGGGACAGAAAATGCTGGAGTTAAATAGCAAAACTAACAATTTTACAAAAGTGACGTAAAAAAATTTTCAGCCTCCTAGCTCCTCTATTTTTTGAGTTATCGTGCGGACGGACGGACGGACGTACATGGCTTAATCGACTCAGAATTCGATTCTGAGCCGATCCATACCTTTGACACTATATCTAGCTCGACTCCTTTAAGGTGTCACAAACGTAATGGCAAATTTATTATACCCTTGAACATAGTTCATACGGGTATAAAAATAATTATTACATACTTAAAGAAAAAAAAATTAAATATATGTTATTCATAAAACGTCAATTTTCCATTAACATCTTCAAAACAACCACATTAATCATTCGGAAACTAATGAACCAATTTTTTTTTTTTTTTTTTGTTAAAGAATGAAAACGCGTACCATTTTATATAAAATAAAGGTAATCCCTTGCTATTCTTAAAATTTTCTTATATTGTAATTTTTGACCTCAGATTTTGCAATGTCATAAATTTTTTTTTATCAAAATTCTAAAAACTTTTAAAAGTTACACACGAGAATATATTTTGATTATGACTTTTTACAATCTTCAAATTTATTTTCCAACCCGGTTGTTATTTTTGATTTTAAATCCTTTTCATTAATTTGTTTTTTTTCCTTTAAAAATAACACACACAAATAACATTGTAACGAAATTATTATATTCAAACATAATATTATATACACCATTTTATTGAAAAGAAAAATGTATGTCAAAATTCAGAAAATCGATGCTATTTAAAGTAACAATAAGCAATTCACCGTTTACTAAAAAAAACTAAAAAGAGAAACATTAAATTTATCAATGTAAGAACAACTAAGGCGCCCTAAAATAACAATGTCCAGCCTTAGGTATAATATATTTTGATGTGAGTAATTTTTCAAAATTATTTTTTCTTCTATCAAATTATGTTCAACATTCACGTCTGAAGATATCTGGAAAAAAAAAACCAAAACATACTTTACAAAATAAATAAATACAAATACAACAAGATGTTAATCTACCTTTTAATATATAAGCAAAAAATAGGAATAATGCAATAATGTAAAAGATTGAATTACAAAAGGAAAAAAATAGAAGGTTATTTTAAAAAAGTTTCGCCATGTCCTTCCGTTTGTCCTTCTAACTTTTTATAAAACATTATACACTTGAGATAAGGAAATTAAATCTTTAACTTTAAAATTGACATGGATATAGTCCCATCCGTTTTTGAATTATAACCTTCCAAAGTTGTAAAAAATCTTATATTCAAATAGTTATGATATGACTGTAATTCTACTGAATATTTTTTCAATCGAAGAAAAAATAGGAAAGTTTTATAAATTATACTATATTATACTCAAAGATTGTATAATTTTTTGCACTTCGACATTTAAATTTGTCGTGATGTTAAACCACCATAATATTTTACCACCATAAAATTTTTGACACTCTGCATCTGTTAAATGCTTAGTTTTAGAAATGTGAAATTTTTGAAAGCCTTAAAATGCTATAAACCATCAAAAATTTAAAACTTTCTAAATGTAGGAACGTTATATATGGACACTTGTGCTAATTTTATAAGCTTAAGTTCATTTTACATAACCATGTTTTTTCCTAACTAATTGAAGTTTTAAAGATTAAGAAAGCGTCTCACAAAACAAATTCTAAGAATGCAAATTTTAATACTATTCATAATCCTTAAATGATTTTTATTGTTTTTTTGAAAATGTGCAGCTTTAAAAACCTTTGTTTTTACATACTTCCAATACTTCCTATTCAAAATTAAAATATCTTAAATAAATTCAAGAAATCAATTGCTGTAAGCTTTAATTTTCAATCCTATCCAACTGTTTCCCAGTTAATTGAAGCTTAAGAATTTGGTTTAGATTAATTGAAACCTAAAAATTGTGCCAACCGTAAAAAAAAACTAAATAATAACATTCGTACTATTAAATGTTTGTTATAATCCACACGAGCAATATTCATACTACTTAATATTAACATATGAAAATGGTAAAATATCCAAAAGAACAACTTTAAAGAATTTTATTTTTGTATCTTATACACGAATTGTAAGGACAATAGAAGTACTTAAAATGCTTTATTAAGGTTTTAAATTTTTTTTTTCTTTTAATTATTTGTTTAGAAATTAATGTTGTACCAAATTAAAATGAGCTCATTTTGTATATTTTGTAACCAAAGTACATAATTAAAACATACATAATAGATATATAAAAAAAAAATTACTCGTATATAATAGTAAATCTATTCTAATATAAAAATTTAAAGATAAATTTTGTATTATTTTATAAAAATAAGAGATTTTTATGTTAAATTTTTGAAAATCAATATTTTTCAATTTTATTTAAAATCCACCTTACTTTAAAAATTGATAATAAATATTTTTTTATTTGTTCATTGATAAAAAAAAAAGTCATTTTATTACATATATTTTCTTTATACAAATAAGAATTTTTCTTTCAAAACGAAATTTTAAATTCGTTTTATTTGTTTGCAACAAATTAATTAAATCGAACCAAACTTTTATATCTGTTTTATTATATCTGATATGATAAAAATAAAAATATATGATACTACTAATAAAATCTTAAAATTGCCAATATGATTTTTATTTCATGACTATTTTTTTTTATCTATAATTTCAAAATCCGTTAATTTGTATATACATAATTCAGTTTCATTAAAAGAAATTTACTTTGTTTTATATTTTTTTTCTAATATTATGTATGATATGAAATTTAAAGTTTAGAATGCAACCGTATTAAAAAAAAAAATTTATTTTCATAAAATATCTTTTTTTTTTTTTTCATAAAATATAATTTAAATACAATGTTTATATTGGATAAAAAGAAAATGTAAAAATAGATATAAAATATTTAAAAAAAAAAAAAATACAATAAAAAACAAAATTATGTATATATATACATATATATATACATAAAAATATATATATTTGACAATATCAAGTTAAAAAAAATGTTTTAAAAAATTAAACCTTCTTTACATATTTTTTTATTTTATTTTTTTTTATTTATTTTCTGTCTTTTTTTTTTGTTTAATTTTACCTTAAAAAAAAATTTAAAAAACTTAACTTTGTCCTTGCCTTTGATTGTAAAAAAATTTTTCAAATGCAAATATGTTTTCAAAAATTCTTAAAAATTCTCTTTTTTTTTTTTATATTCTGAAATTTTGAACCCACATTTAGAAAATAAAAAAAAAAAAATAAAAGAATATGTACTTAAAAAAGAATAAATAGTATAAAGTATATACAGCTATATAAAATTTGGTTTTGTACATAAAATTAATTCTCGGTTAAACTTGCAATATAATATATATTACCACAAATTTGATTCTTTTTTTTTTTTTATTTCCTTTTAAAAAAAAATAGAATAATTTTTTATTTTTTTTTTTTAATATTTTCTTTATAATAATTGAAAATCAATACAATGCCAAAAAAAATAATTTGGTCCAGTTCAAGAAATCACATTAAAAAAAAAATATGATAATATAATGACGTTATGAGAATTAGGTATTGAATAAATTCTTATACCCAGTTATATTCTAATATCTTTAGAAAGAAAGACACAAATCCTAATGAAATAGATTTTTTAAAATGATATTTAATCTAACTAAATTTAAAAAATTTTTAAATTATATGAAAAATTTCATTGGAAAAATTTAATTAAGTTAATTAATATTTATTACGTATAATTTTTAATATAATAATTTGGTCCAGTTTGTTAAAAATTTGTTTATCAATTTGTTTGTTATCAATTTGTTAAAAAAAAAGTTTTAAAAAAATTAAATTAAGAAAAATATTTATTATGAAAGAAAATTTTGATGAAGTTAAATTTCCCTGTAATATTTTTTTTTTCTCTAAACAGGTTAAAAATGATTATTATTATATTCATCCATAATTTTTTTTTCTCTAAATCTAAATTTTTACTTTAATCCTTTTCTTAAAAAAAATAATGCATTGCTGTTAAAAATACAATATCCCCTCCGTATATTCTCGGTATATTCCTTAACTGTATTACGATATTTTTAAAAAATGAACCGTTAATATCATCAGATCGTTTAAATTAACCCTTTAATTTTGGATGGACGTCTTATAAATTATACAAAATTTTGTTATTTGTAACTAGGGTCGCAGTACTAGGGTCGTTATTTGTAACTAGGGTCGCTGTACTAGGGTCGTTATTTGTAACTAGGATCGCTGTACTAGAGTTGTTAGTTAAAATTTTCTATTTTTTTCTGAACCTACAAGCTAATGCATAATTTATAATTCAAAAAAATCAAACGTTCAACTTATGTATTTTGTTTTTCGTTTGAATTTTTTAACTTCGAAAATAATTCAGTCTGTACATACTTAGTTTTGAGGTAAAAATTAAATTACAACAAAAACAAAATATATTGCATACTTCTAGGGTAAATATTATAACTAAAAAAAATTAAAAATCAACTCATAATTACAAAAAAAAAACTGATATATTTTTAAAAATAATAACTTAATATATTAAACATATCTATATAAAACATATTTTTTTTTTTTTTAATAAAACACTTAAAAAATTTATATTAATAAATAAAAAATATTAATAATATCTATAAATTAATTTAATAATGCCTGTAATTAAAAAGCCACTATTAGAAATCTTTTTAAATATATTCATAATATTTTTATAAATTCATATTAAAAAATAATTTTTGTGTGTTTCAAATATATATATATATATATAAATATTATTTATTTATTTATGAATGTGTTATATAAACATAAAATTATTAATGATGTATGTATTTCAGTGTGTCGCTATTAATTAACGTATTGAAAAATTTAAAAAAAAAAAAAAAAAAAAAAAAATGTTAAATAATACCATCAAATATATATTATATATTTTTTTGTGACAAAAGTTTTATGTAGCTGGGTACATGTCATACGGGAATCATGTTGCATGAAACCAAACTAAAAAAAAAAATTTAAAAATAATTATTTAAAAAAAAGATTTTATAAAAAATTAACTTAAACATAGCAAAATATTTATTCACTGTATATTTTTAATTTAAAAAAAAAATTTATTTTGTTTTTTTTTTTTTTCATTTAATATTCTATTATTTTTATTCCTTAATGCATAAAATAATAATTGAAATAAATTGAAAAATAATTTTTCTTTTTTTTTTTTTTGCGGTCAGAAATAATATGTTTTTATTATTAATTTAAATATATATATAAATTTTATTTTTAATCGATTCATTTGATAATTTAATTTTTAATTTGATAATAAAATTTATTGAATTTGTTATTAATTTTTTATTGTAATTTAACAAAAAAAAAAAAAAAAATGTTAAAATTCGATTAGCCACACAAATTGTCTAAAAATTTATGTTATTTATGTTCACTTGTAATTCATACATACATTTAAAAAAATTTTATAAGATTTCAAATTTTTCCAACTTTTTATTAACAAATTTTGTAAACAATTGACCCTAAGTGACTCTACAAAGTGCTCCCACTTAAAAATTTTTTGTTTTTTGTTAAACTGTTTTCAGTACTCAGACAAAAAAAAAAATGTCTATTAGGGAGTTCATATTCAATAATTTTCTTAATTATTAGTCTCACATAATTTGTCTACATGCGACATATATTATTGGCATATATTAAATTGTTATAAGCTGATATTGGTCTAATTTATGTAGACGACAGATTCTTAAATCAGAAGCTATTTTCACAAATAAGAGAACCATATAAAAACTGGTCAAATTATAATCAAAATACACTAAAAGAAAATTTTGGTTAACAACACAAAAAATAAAGTATATTATACCATCATTACCATGTATCACCATAATTACATTTAAATTTATTATCCTCATTCTTTTTATAACACATAAACCTTGTTATAATTATTAAATTTTGTTGGCAGTCCAACCTACTTATGAAAAGAACAATCAAATACATATACATTTCTGTTAAATAACCTACTTGTATATATAATAATCATTTATCTCAATTGTTATATGGGTCAGTTACTATATAATATATCCGCTTGGATTATTATATTATCACTATAATTTTTTTCAATTTTATTTTTATTTATACGAATTATTAATAAATTCATATAAATGTGAGTTAAAAGTTATATGAATAAAAATTGTTGATTTATTTATTTTTATAATACTGAGAAATTTTTGTCACTGTAAATGATTTTTTCTGATATTAACGAAATTTAAATCATTGTATATATTTGAAATTGTTAAGTAGCTAAGATTAATCAAAAATTTAACCAAAAATTTGCAAATTTCAAGATTTTTCATAATAATTTTCAATACCTATTTATACAAATTCAATAAAATTATTTTATCCAATATTTTTTTTTATGTTTTTCTTTATTTTAATTTTATTCAAATTCACGAATTTATATTTATTATTTTCTAAAAAAAAAAAAATATTATTTATGCTATTCTATATAAATAAATTTGCTTTAAATTTGTTTTGTTTCATTTTTTGTTTTTTTTTATTTTTTTTTTTTATTTAATTTAAACAATAAAAAAAACTAAACAATAATTTTATAAATAATAAAAAAAAAAATCAATTAAATAAAATTAAATCTATGTGTATTCCCGGAAGAGTGTAATATTAAATGTATTATTGTTCTGTTCTTTTTTACTTGTCTTGATTGTGTTGTAGGACGAGAAGAATCAACTTTTAATTACAAATCTTTGGCTTTCCCTGGTAAGTTAAATTAATAAAAAAAAAAAAATAAAAGATAAATAAAAAAAAAAAATCATAAACTAAATAAAATTAATAATAACTTAAAATACCAAAAATCATAAGAAAAAAAAAAAATATTTAAAAAAAAATTATCATTTTAAATATACACACACGGCATTTTAAATTTTTTTTTTTTTTTTAATGAAAAAATAATTTTTTTTCCTTTTTCTGTTTTTATCTAAAGACAATTTAAAATACTTAAGTAAAATTTAAGAGACTTTAAAATTTATTTTAAGATAGTATAAATAAACGTTTGAAAAAAAAAAAAAAAGAAAAATCAAAAAAATTTTCAAGTTTTACTAAACTCCTTTTAAAATTAAAATTTTCTTTAATGTACCTATTATTTAAGTAAATTTTTTTGCTGGTCGAGTCCCCATTTTTAAATAAGACAATTATCAATATTTTTTTTATCTGTGAAATTTAAAATTATATTTTAACCTATATTATTGTTAAACTACCAATAGATACCGCAAATTTATATTGCATAATTAGTGCCAAAAGGAAACATCTTTAAAAACGAACATAAAAAAAAATAAATTAATTAATACTTTTAAGAAAATTAATTAATAAAATTAATGAATATAGATTACAAACACTTGCAAACAATTTGCAAAACTCATAGATTCATTCAAAATTCAATATAAAACATAATTTTACATTAAATAGAAATGTAGAGATACTTAGATATATGTATTAATATATGGATCAATTCAAATTTCCATTTATAGTTAAAGCAGATAAAGTGTTTATCAACTTAAAAACAGATAAACAAAAAACTTACTGTTTCTTTAAAAATTGCTTAAGATTATTTAATGAGTTAGTAGACTCTTTCAAAGGCAATAACAACATAATATTGTTCAAGAAAAAACTTTTAAAATTTATTGGTAATAAATTAATTTTCGAATTTATTTAAATTAATCTTATCTAAAGATATTCATTTTGCCAAATGTTAGTACTTAACCGCAAAAAAAAAAAAAAAACCAAAAAAAAACATAAATTTAAAAATTTTCATTCAAAATCTATTTCCCTATTAGGTCATACATTTTTTTTCTTTCGATTCCGATTATTTAAAACAAAAAAAAAATATTCTCTTCCGTTTGTAACAATTTTATTTTTATTAAATAAAGAGAAAATATATATATATATATATATGCATATAAATAAAAGTCTCTTTCTTTCTCTTTAGTATTTTGAATTGTACTTAATTTAATAAAAAGCAACTTGTAAAATTTTTACATCAACTCGAACAATTCATAAAATCGTATTAATATAAATCGCATTAAAAAAATATAAAATTTATAGTTTTTTTTTTTTTGTTTTGGCATTTTAAACCAACAACAGATACTTTTATATATTTATAATCCTTACGTGTAATTACTTTACTCAAGTTTTCTTTTTAATATCTACAAAAAAAAAAAAAATGCAATATATTTTTTAAGAATGTATAAAAATTCAATTACACAAAAACTGATATGAAATGAATTTAAAATAATATGCAATTAATTTATTAATCAAAAAAATTATCACTAGAAAAAAAAAAGAAAATTCATATAACTTAAATAAATTCATTAATGCAGCTCTTTTTTTTTTTTTAATTTTATAAAGAGCTGCTACTACTTCTTGTATTAAAAAAAAAACATTATAAATAACTTCTGTCTATCTCTCTGTCTTCCTCTCTTTCTCTCTCTCTTCTCTTATCTTCTCTTTTCTAAATATTTTCATTGTCATCCACTATTTTGTATATTATGTTATGCTGCTGAACATAGAATTATAAATTAGAAAAAAATTGATTTTAAAGAACCAAAATAGATACATATAGTTATTTATTATCTGTATAATAAATTCACTTTTATAAGTAACTTATAAGTAAATAATATATGGAATGATTCATACATAATGTAGAAAACAAAAAAAAAAAAAAATTAGTAAAAAAGAATGTTGTAGATATATATATATGTACATACATACATACATAAATATAAATAATGATTTTCATTAATTTTCTTCTAAAGATATATTGTTGGTACCATGATAAAACATCTAAATGAAATGTAATACCGATTTGAAAGTTATAATGTTGAAGAAGTTTTTTTTTTGTTTTTGATTTATATAAGAAATTTCACTAAATAAATTTACTTTTTTTTTTTGTATTGTGAAGCACATATAGTTCAAATTAAAAAATTAAAAACATTTTTATATAGGATATCCCATAATATACAAGAAATGATGGTAGTATGGTACAATGTTAAGAATGTTAGTTATAATAATTTATAAAGAAAACTTTCGACAAAGATTTATGGCAGTTTGTTCACAAAAATAATAACAGGAGCCTCGTAGTATTGTAAGAATAATAATAATAATACCGGGGGTCCAGACACATTGTAAGAATAATTAGCCCTTACGGTATTTAAAGCCATATCTGTTAAGGGAAAAGCTGTGTGATTTCATTTTTCACATTTATGTGACAGGGGAATAAACTAAAAAAAAAATAATACCGTTATTTCTACATATGTTATCTTAACTCTATAAAGTTTCAGTCAGAAGTAATTTTGAATTATTAAATGATATTTCTAATAAATTTTCTCTACAATATATTTTCAATTATCTGTTTATGTTGTACCAATAACAAGTTAGTACTGTTTATTACTGTTAGAGACTCTTCAGTTTTCTGCCACTTGATGCAAAACTCCCATATATATATATAATCATTTTATAGAAGTATTTCACATTTAATGAAAACATAAGATGGCCCACATTTAAAAAGAAAATAGTCCATCTTCAATGGGTACATTTATATACATACTTAATAAAGCTTTAAAAAACATAAAAAGGTGTATATTTTACCAATAATAAAATTAAGTACTTAATGTTGAAAAAAATTTCAGTACCGGTAAAATTTTATTTTAAATTTTTTTTATAATTATAATTTATAGAATTCGAATATAAGATTTGAATTGGATTGTCAAAATTAAGAAACTTAAATTTTTCATAATAATAGTAACAGATTTGCAAAGGATTCCATGTCTAATAATTTTAAAACATGAACCTAATGAAATTTATCTCTGATCTTCCATGACTTATATTTTCATATAATCAAAGTTAACTACCAAATTTAAAAATATTTTACGGCTACCAAATTATAATATGAGAAGCCCTATTTTCAAATTTTAAACATTGAATGTTAAAATGTTAAAATTAATGCTAACACCTTATATATTTATTTTAAAGTTTTTGTTGTTTTGTTAAGTGTACATTTTTATAATTGAAACATAATATATATAAAGTAAATCTCTATAGATCCGTAAATTACCGATAATATAATATTATATACCGAAATATCTGTTCATTATTGATATGAAATAAAAATTCCAAAAAAAAAAACTTTTCAACATTATTACGCAATATAATCCTTGTATAAAAAAAAATACATTACAAATATTAGATATATATACATATGATTGTATATATGTATATAAAGTTTTACGCAATAGATAAAGTAACAACAATAATGTCTATTCTCATCGTAGTTCTAAAATAATTGAACCAATATAATGGTTTTATTTCTTTTCTTTACTAAATTTTCTTACTATCACTTTCTCTTTCTCTCATTAACTTTTTACAAAAAAGAAAAATGTTCTTATATTCTTTTATTTTCTTTCGCTTCAAAATTTTCTACATTAATATTTCTGTTCAATAAAAATGATATATCATCATCAACTTTTATATATATACAAAATTTCATATTTTAAGATCATTTAATGTTAATATAACAAATGTTTATGTCATTAAACCATTATCGAAAATGAAATGAAAGATTTTCTTTTCTTTCTTTATTTTTGATTTTTTTTTTGTACATATATATATATATAAATTAATATAATATATATATATATATATATATATATATATATATATATATATATATTACTAAAATATATTTATATATAGTCATATAAATATTTTCGATTTTTATATTTTATATGTCAAAATAACTGTCAAATTCTTTTTTTACTTACTATACTATATATAGTACGTACATTCATATATTCATTATGTTATATATATTATATACATATATTACATTTTCTTCATATATCTTTCTTCTTATACATTTTGCCTGATTTCAAAGCAAATATACATACGAAGAATAAAAAATGAAAATAAGTAGTTAGCTAGTAAAACAACTTACACTCAATTTTTTTTTTTTTTTTAGTTTTGTAACAAATGTTCAAAATAAATACAAGTTTAGATTAAATAAAATAAATATTTCACATAAATTAGTTGTAAAATCATTATTTAAAAAAAAAAAAAAAATTTTTTCCTGCAATATCTAAGACATTTGAAAAACTTTAAAATAAACACTATACTTACTTTGTCTTAACTTCTATCACTTAAGTAAAATATGCACAGTGGTGTACAAAAGTGGATGAACATATTGAATATTTCATTTTGTTACGTCTTGTCTTTTATTATTATAATAATGAAAAATAAAAATAAAATTTAATTTTTTATTGATAAATAATAATTCACAATTTTTTTTTTTTCTTTATTTTTAAATGTACATCAAAAGATTTGAACTCCTAGTTGAGATTTGAACTCCAAGTTTGAACTTGAGTTTTTAACCATTTGATATCATATTCTAAAGAGTTTTAAATAATTCCTATTGGTATTGTGTTCAAACTATTTTGATGAAAATAATTTTGTTCGTTAAATAATGTTATATACATTGATAATATATTTAAATATCCTTTTTATTCATGGATAATTTTTATTTGTACCGTTATATTTACAAATAAATTTGATTTATTTAATAAATAATAGATATATAAATTTTTCAATCAAATCTTTACATATACATTAATATATCTCAAGAATATTGATTTATAATATTTTTTTTTTTTATTATTTTACACAAGTATACCAATTACTAATTGTACTTTCTATACTTTGTTTCAATTAAAATAAATATAAAATGAAACGAAATACAATAATTAATAATAACATAAATAATAGTTCAAAAATTTCTATATACTCATTTATTTCTTTTAAATCAAATTTTATATACCTATATATATTAATATAAATACGTATACCTATTATGAATCCATTTAATTTACTATACTAATAATGATGCCATTATATGAATAAGTATGCCATTTCATGTTGGATAATTAATAAATTAATGAAATATCATAAATTTACCATTTGGTATAATGATGAAAAAGAAAAAAAATTTCATACCTTTTCAATTTTATTTAATGACTAAAATTTATGTTAAATATATAAAAGTTATGTTTTTAAGTATTAAAAGAAAATTTATACATTAATATGTATCTATATATATTAATTTCAAGGCCGATATTATATATTTAAATAAAAATACAGGAAATTTTTAACACGTACAATGAGGTAATTTAAAGAAAAACGATAATTTTTAAGAATACTTACATTATACTTTTTACATAATAAATTCTATATACGAATAAAATCATATCTTTAATATTGTTATTTATTTTTTTTTTTTTTTTTATTATATAAATAGAAAACCTAAAAAGATACATAATGTATAATTTAGAAATATAAAAACTACGTTAGTAAATAATAAAAATAAAAGTTAATATAGTGTAAAAGTTATAGTGGTTAACCGAATCAAATTTTTCTTAAAATGTGTAGCTTCCATCATAGAGATTTTATTGAAAATATAATTACGAGTTTTTTTTAATATGATGATCCATTATATAAAGCGTTCTATTGATACATTTATAATCAGTCACAATCATTCGCAATATTGCGAATAAATTTTCCTATTGAATCATTCAAGGATGACATTATCGTAACATTCTAAACAAAAGAGAGTCTTTTTGATGTTTCCCTTAAAATTCCTTAATCCATATTTTATACATTTTTATTAAATTCCACTATACATTATTTAGTTTTTTTTTTTTTATCCAAAACTCTTCTAAAATTTTTTTAAAACTCAGCGCAAATTTAAAATGATTTTTAAGAACACGAAAATATTTTGATTTCTTTAATTAATTAAAACAACAATCATCGATCGCTTTAATATCTTTAAGAAAAATAAATGGAAACAATTCAATATTAGTTTATTACAAATTATTATATATGTACTTTATAAAAAATGTAAAAGAAAAACCTTTGAATATTTACATTAAACATATAAAATTACTGTATATGCTACACTGTATATGCAGCACCATCTATTGTTTGAAACTGGAAAATTTCACTGTTAATATTAAAAAAAATCTAACAAAAAAAAAACGGCCATATAATCTTTTTCTTCATCATTTTCAAAATTACTTTTTAACTATATAAATTACATATAATAAAAACCATTTTGTTAAAATTTTAATAAAAAAAATTTAAATAGGGGTTTTTATATTTCAAAATTACAACTTTTAATAATTTTTTGTCCGTTCCGATTTAATTAAAATTTTAAAAGTTTTATAAATTTACTAAAACTATTAAAGAAAATTTCTTTTCTAACAAACAGAAAAAAAAAATATTAAAAAAAAATATATTGGCCGTGTGTGTTTTTTTTTTTTAAATAAAATTTTTTGGTAAATTAATATTAATATTATATAAAATTTAAAAACTTTAAATAAAAAGTTGTTTAAAACAAAATTTTAAAAATAATTAATTCCCTTCTTTCTCCATTCCATTTTAGTATTAGCGTATAGTATATTATATAATGTTTGTATGATTTTGATAAATTTTAAATTCATAATTTCGAAAATTATGAAAAATATATTGTACTTACAAAATATTTTAAAATTTTAATATAAAAGTGAATTAGATAATTAATATGAAATTTTAAACAGTCAAAAATTACCCAGTAAACTTTTACAATTAATTTTATTCAGAAAATTTTTTATCATTTTTATTGGTATTTTTATATAACTGACATACTGATTAACTAGCAAATAAATATTTATGTTTTATGTTATGAGATACGAGACATAATTAAAACTTAAAAAAGAAAATTTCTTAAAATATTATGAAATAAAAAATTTTAAACTAATTCTCATATACAACGATTATTATTATATTCAAACCTACTAAATTCTAAAGATTTTGTTAATTTTATATCCAAAAAAAAAAGTATTTCAGTAAAACACCACTATATTTACCTTAAATATTATTATTTATTATTTAATTAAAATATCTGTCAACTTTTAAAATATGAAAGATAACATTATAAATTTACTAAAAAATTTGACAGTAAATTAAAATGTTTTATTACCAACTTTTAAAATGGGAAGGAAATTTTTATAAAATTTACTAAAATTTTTGACAGTTAATCAAATGTGATCCGTTAATTAAATGCGTGCGATGTGGTTTAAATACACTAAAAAAATGTTTGGAAATGAATGAATAATGAATCATTAATTAAATGTTTGATTACATCGTATTTAAATGTAAAGTACAATACTAGGTTCAGATATGTCCTTAAATATACATATTATTCTTTTAATAAAAAGAAATCTACTTTTTTTTTTTTTCATCAAAATCTGCAAACATATATTTTAAACATTTGTGAAATCTTTAGTCTTATATAATTAAATTCTATATTGTCTATAAATGTTTTTTTTTTTGTAATTATCTGCTTATATATAGAAATACCATATACTATGTATATTCCCTTTAGTGTCGTTTTCTTAATTGTGTAAAAAAAAAAAAAAAAACAAGTGGTAATTTCTTAAATTTCCAATACGTTTAACATTTTACAGTAGAACTCTGAATGTAAATTTTATGATAACTTTATTAAAAACAAAAAAAAAAATATAATTATTGTAAATTGCATGTTTAATTAATTGAATCTAATGTAAAATAATATGTAATTAAATAAATATATACATTTTAGAATTCATGTAAGATTATGAGAATGATATTAAATAAATAAATTTATGTTTGTGTGTTTTTGTGCATATTTTTTTAAGATGTTATGTAGGTATGTGTGTTAAAAAATATATATATATATAAATTAGTTATTAGATTTGTTATATTATTTTTAAATTTGTAATAGATATTATAACCGCTTCAATCTTGTTTTGATTTTTATATTAAAATTTTTTTTACAAAAATTTTTTTTTTTCGAATTGCACTTTAAGCTATTCTTCACTGCTTTTTTCAGATAATTTTACTTCATTTAAAGTAGGATATATGTACTTTTTAAATTCACTTTTAATTTCATCATATTAAAATCATAAAGCCTTACTACTTTCTCTTAAATCATACTAAACGATTAAAATATTTTTCAATAACTTTGATTAATTTAATAAAAATCCACAAAAAAAAACGAATTTTTTTTGTTAAAAATATTTATTTATAATATGAAACTATATTGTTAAATTTCAGAAAACAAGTTGAGATTCTTTTAAATTATATTTAAATTTTTAAAAAATGTTTGGAAAACTAACTATAGATAAGATTCAATTTAAACAATGATAAATATAGGTCTATTTTTTTAGTTTCCCCACCTCACATACAAATCACAAATGTGATGTGGGAAATAAATTAACATTTCCTTTTCAGGAGTGTAGTTACTGTACAAGTATTAAATTATAATTATATTATTTATAATATATATTAATTTTATTATAAATAATATATTTTTAACATTATATTATTATAATTTATACAATCTTTGACGTAACCGGGGTTTGAATCTGACATTTTTCGCCTGAAAGACTGGCGATTTACGCACTCCACCATTAGTTCGATTAGATATATTTTTAATTTTTAAAAAATTTTCCATTGATTCACTTAGATCAAAAACTATTTAATTGATTGATTTCATTTCATTAAATGCATAAAATTATTACAAAAATTTTAAATTAAAATTAAAATCGTAAATTTTTTTTAAATATTGCCTTAAAAAAAAAAAAAAACAAATAAACTCGCTAATTTTTCAATGAAGAAAAAGAAAATGTTAAATTTCACAAGAATAAAAAAATTTAATGATTGAAATGTAATGAAAAAGTGCATTGATTACAAAATTTTACTATACTTAAGAAAAATTATAATAAATTCAAATTAGATCCCATTCTAACCTATATAGAAAGTAGAAATATAACAGTAATAAACTTTTACTTTTTAACGATTGCATAACAAGTTTTATATAAAATTTAACTTAAATCAAAGTTATTTTAAATTACTTTAAAAGTTTATTGATTTACTAACCATTTACTATTTAATGCAAAAAAGCAAAACTATTTATTTTTTTATACATAAGTAGATATAAATATATATTTATTTTAAAAGCTTTAAAAAAAAACATTTATATTTAATCATCACAATTTATCTATTACATTTATATTAATTGTATATATATATATACATATATGTAATATATAATTCATAAAATAAAATAAGAATTTATTCATTAGCTTTTATTTTGTAATACGTTGCTTATCATAATATATTAACCGTTTATTTTGAATATGTAAATAATAAAAGTAAATATATCTAACAAAAATTTTTTTAAAAGCATTCAAAAATTTGTACAAAATTTTGATAACATATCAAGAAACTGAAGAAATTCTTTAAATTAATTACTTTCTCAGTCAAACTATAGAATGAAAAATATAAGGTCCTTTTCTTATTTTAATTATATAAATAAATATTTTGTAAATTTGAAAGCTAATCTCGTAAATAATTAATTAAACGTTATTTTCTAGCTGTTTAAATATTGATAAATCTTGTCTATCATCCTATAGTTATAGGGATTTTCATTTAAATTATTACATACATTTTCTGTATGATATGATTATAATAAAATAAAATAATAATTTAAAAAATTTAAATATATACAATTTCTTATACTTATAGTATCCATACATTCAATTTATATCTAAACACGAACTGTACATATGTATTTAGTATGCAGTAAAAATTACCGATTCAGTAGTTTAAGTGGTAAATATTTTATTATTAATATTTTAATATACGCATGATAAAATATTTAAATAAATAAATAAGGCCTTGTTTAGCTGATGAACAAAAAGGTAAATTTTCTAAAAAATATTATATAGTTCCATTTTTTTGATTTTTTGTTTTTTTTTTTTTTACATTTAAAAGTAGTACGAATTGTGCTTTTGAAAAATATTTGTCTATAAAAAATTTAAATATGTAAAATAAAACCATTTAACCATTTTATGAAATTTTCAAAATAAACGGTTCACCATATGTTGTTTTTGATTTATTTTTATTTTTTTTTTTTTGTATATTTTTTATTGTATATAATTATATTAACTATATACATAATAGTAAATTAAAATTTATTATATATACACATATAATATAAATATATGTATAAAACAACTAAAAAAAAAAAAAAAAAAGTATGTATACATATATATATATGTATAAATGTATAAATTATTATAAATGTAAGTTATAAAGTGTCATTATTCATTTTTTTAAAACATTTTTTTTTTATTTTATTTTTAAATTAAAAGTAGTCGACAATAAAAAAAAAATATATAAGTGTATAAAACATTCGCATTTATTATTCTATTATTATTATTATTAACATTTGATAAAATAATAAATTTTAATAAATTAATACATAAAACAATATATATATATATATATTATATACTTATATCATATTATAGAAATGATATACATATATATACACATTCATTTAAATATATACTAAACATATACAAAATATTATCAAATATATAATAAACAATTCATTATTTATAAATAAATATATTATTTATATATATTTACATATATATAAAAGCTATATTATAAAAAAAAAAAAAAAAAAAACAAAAATTTATTTATTAATAAAAAAAAAAAAATTTTTTTTTTACAATTATATTTTCTAAATTCAAAATTATATCGAAATATTGGCAACAATAAAACAAAATTTTTACCTGATGCTCGTTGATACTCGTATTTACAACAATAACAACAACAACAACAACCAATCAAAACAAACCTGATATAATGTTTCATATATAAAATAATTTCAAATAAAATCAAATTCAGGAATGGAACGATTATAATTTACAGTGGAATCATTCGGATTATGGTGGTGTTAAGGATTTACGTATTACTCCAAATAAATTGTGGAAACCAGATGTTCTTATGTACAATAGGTAATTATTATTATTTTGTTTTTTTTTTTTTTTAATATTTTAAAAGGAAATATAAATTAAAAGCAGAACTACTACCTATCTATATAAAAAAAATTTTATTCATAAATTTAAGAAAAACGAAAAAAATACACAGTAGACAAATAAATAAGTCTACATTTTATACTTATGTATATATAACCAAAAATTTCTTTACAGAAAATCTTTTATCGAAAATTTCTTAATAAAATTTTTTATTTACGACTTCTATTCCAAAAATTTTAATTGTTTCAATTATTTCGTATTAAAAAAAAAAAACATAAACCGTGTTTACATACTGTCGCTATTACTATAGTTTGAAATGTCAATTTAATGTCTAAAAACAAAATTGTGTTCTAAATATTACCTTCTTGACAGTCCTTTTAAAACAAAAAAAAAAATTAACAAGGAACAATAACTTTTTTTTAAAATCAAATTCAATTTTTTTTATTTTGCTTTTTGTTTATTATTTTCAAGTTTTATTTAAAGAAAAAAAAAATGAATGGAGAAAGAAGAAAATACATTAGCGCATATTCTATCATTAAAAATTATTGATGATTTGGAGAAAAAAGATAGAGTTAAGAGGAAAATATGGGTTAACTTATTTATAGTCCGAAGAAATATCTTCGATATTTAAACTAATCTTTTTTAACAGATAAAACAAATTTTATATAAAAACAAAACTTTGTTATTTTTTCTTTCTTTTCTTTTTTGACATTCAAAAATATGATTTTGTGACAGTATATAAACGCCAGGTTACTTGGGTTATTAAAAGTAAATTTTAATACAAACCTCATTGAAATAATCTGCAGACATGTTGTCTTGAGATCAACTATTTTATTTTTGATTGATATACTATAAATAAAATATTTTAAAAAAATTCTAACGATTTTTTTTTCATTTCAAATAAATTGAAAAATTTTAAATCAATTATTTATGTATTAAATTATAATCATTAAATACTGATTGTTCAGTAATTAAGTTTAAATTATTCAATAAAACCGATCCCATTACAACTATACATTAAAATTAAATACGTTTTTAAAACTACAATAATCAATTTATTATTAATTATAATTATATAAGACTTAAAAAAAAAAAAAAATTATTTATAAATTTCTACAATCAATTAGTTAAAAATAATTTCAGTGAAAATAGGAAGATAAAACAAAAACAAAATTGTTTTTTTTTTTTTTTATTTTATATTATCTAAATATAAAAATTTTATTTATAAAAAAAAATTTATAAAAATATGGAATTCACAGGTAAGAATGTAGGGTTTAGTTACAAAATAAAAAGAAAAAAATTTTTTGCAACCACAAGTAATATAAATTTTTCTATGTTTATTTCTTTATTTATTTATTTTTTTTTTTATTTAAATTGCAAGTTTTTAAATTTTTATTTGTAGTGTAATTTATTTTTTCTTTTTTTTTGTTATTTAAATGCAAACTATTTAATAAAAAAAATAGCCTTTAAATTAAATATAGATTTTTATAATAAACAAAAAAAAAAAAACAAATCAAAAAAAAAAAATCCAGTTTTATTTAAAAATAAATTAATTAATTAATTATTAATTAATCAATCAAAACATTTTTTGTTTTGTATTTAACGCGAATTTATTTATATATCTTTTTAAGGTATACAAATAAAATATTAATTATAAATTTAAACACGTATATTCATATTTCTTTTATACGACATAATATTTAATTTATTTTTAAATAAAACTTAAATTCAAAAAATTTTAAAATAAACATTTAAATTTTTATTTTCTTTTAAAATAAAAAAAAAAAAATTTTTAATAATTTTGCTATTTATTAAATAAAAAATTTAAACACAATTCCACCCTTTTTATTAATTTTTTTTTTTTTTTTTTTGAAATGCATGGCTCTTCACTTAAAAGCAAATAAAACGCGTTAAAATCCCAAAATCTTTTTATATTTTTTTCAAAATTTTTTTTTTTTACTTAGAAAATTTTCAAATTTATTAAAAAAACTTAAATTACTAGCTATATAAAATTTTTAATTGTTATACATACTCGTACTATAATTAAAAATAAAAAATAACAAAACCAAAAAAAAAAAGGGTGGTATTGTGTTTTCCTTTTTAACTTAAATAATATCATGTTATAAGAGTAGTTTACACGCTGTGGTCTAGTGGGAAAGTACATTGCCAGCTTGCCGTTGATGTGGGCCTTACATTATTATTAAACTATAAATAATCTTAATAAATAAAAAAAAATTACGAATATAAATTAAATTTATTAATAATAAATTAAAAAAAACAAAAAAAAAAAAAACACAAATAAAATAAAAAAAATGCATTACAAAAAAAAAAATTATTTAAAGTTTAAAGAAATTAGTTTAACAAGATATATAACGGTTTGGTTATTTTAAAAGCCATATTTTTTCAAAATTCTATAAAAAAAAAAAAAAAACAATTTTATTAAATAAAAATACGATTTATTTAAGTAATTTTATTATATATTATATCTTGGTAAACTTATAAATAAAAACGTAAATCAAATCCCTCAAAAAAAAAAAAACAAAATAAATAAATAAATTAAATTAAAAATTAAAAAATATATTTACAAATTTATTTAAATATTCAAATCATTAAAAAAAAAAATCCAACATTTTAAAATAAATATATAAATAATATAAAATTAAATTTAAACATTTTATTCAAATAAATATTAAATTAATTGTTTAAAAAAAAAAATGTTTTTTTGTTTTTGTTAAAAGAATTTTTTTTTAATTTTTGCTTTTATATTTAAGAAAATTTTAAATTAAAAAATTCAATAACAAAAGTATAAATACACAAAATCATAAAATAAAATAAAATAAGTCCTTAGAGGAACAAAAAAAAAAAAATACATTAACATATAAATATTTAAAAAACTGACACACTTATGAAATAAACATAAAAATTCCTTTAAGGGTTAACAACTTGATAGGCAACGTTCTTAACAAAGTGAAAAATCTTAAGTAAAATAATACTCAAGTTTATAACTGAATATTATCAAGGTTTATAACTGAAAAATAAATTTTAAAATTTAAAACTTAGATCCGTTGAATTTTTAAGGATTAATTTAATCATATTTTTTATAAACATTGTTATTTCACTTCTTTTAAACTAAAACTGTCATTTTAGAAACAAAATTTTAATTTTTTGTGATTTAGATTAGAGAAATAATTTTTCAAAATTTTTTTATGATATCCACCAAATGAATAATTACTTTTAAAACTTAGTATAACAATATATTACGGTAAAATTCCCAAAACAAAATGGCAGTTATTTAAAAAAAAAAATACATCAAAAAGAATTCGCTATATTTTATAGTAACCGCATATATAATTTATTAAATACTTCTTATTTTGTTGTCTTTTAAAATGTCCTTTTCACAATTTCATATAATATTTTGTTGCTCGAAGCATATTCAACCATGTTATTTTAATAAAAAAAATATTTAAGTAGATATAATATCTCTCTTGTTAGAATGAAATCAATTTTATGTTATCACATTTTTTAACATTTTGTGCCTTATGTGCCTTATGTGCCTTGTGTAAATCATTATAAAATATTTTACTATTTCATTTTTAATTTAATATATACTTCAGTATTTCATATTTTCAATTAATTTTTCAGAAAAAAAATATGAAAAATTTACTTATTAATTTCAATCTGTCTATTCGTCAGTCTGATTTACAAAACTACTACAACATTTAAAATAGAACAATAAAAGTTGAATCATGAATATGTCTCTTAAACAAATTAATGTTGTTTAAATAATATTTTTATGTAACTGCACCCATTATGTAGTTACAGCCCATTAAAATTTGAAAAAGCTCCATTTTTAAATATGGAGCTTCATATTTTTTCAATCTGAAAACCTTGATAAATCAATAAGAAAATTATAAAATTTTTTTGAAATTTAGTATATAAATTTACTGTTATATGAAAACAAAATTTTTTCAGATTTTACTTCTTTCATAACTCCGGCGCGCTTCTAGTTAGAACCTTGAAACTTTGAGAGAAGAAAGATCTTTCATAATTATCATAAGTTACTTTAGAAATTTTTTTTTTTGTATCTCTCTTTCAGAGCAATAGGGCGTAAAAATTAAAAATTTGTTATTTGTAGACACGTGTATAGCACATGTTGTAAAGTTTTTCAAAATAAAATGCAAATTTAATTCAAAAAATTAAAGCTTCAACTTAACTTTCTTCAGCTTCAAAGTTTTTAAAATTGAAGAAAGAGTTTCTTGTTTTTTCACATTTTTTTCATACACCTTTTCCTATTCTTTAATTTAAGTAAATTCTTTAATTTCAGAAATTTTACGAAAATTTACAAATTTTTGTGCAAATCTCAATGCTAAACTGTTTTTATTGTCTTTTGGAAAATGTACGCCTTTAAAAGTCTTTAGTTTTATATTCTGTCTTGTTTCTATTAAATACCAACTTTTTTAATATAAAGCATTGTTTTCAACACCATTGAGAGAACCAAAAAAAAAATTTTTTTTAATTTAAAATATACAATTCTTTTTGAAATAATTTTTTTTAACTTCTTCAAAAAAACAAAAACATCAACTCATATATTTAAAATAAATGTCAATGTCAAAAATAAATGTAAAATTATAATTTATAGTCAAAATGTTAAATCCAATTCCATGAACTTAAAACATTTTTGTTTTCTAAATTTTCCTAAAATTTCAATTTGTGTCAAATTCAGTTTTAACCCTTTATTTATTATATATATATATATATATATTTTTCTAATATAAATATATAAAAGGAATTATTTAAATTATTTATTATAAAATAAAAAATTTTAAAATATTTAATGTTAAAATTGAGCTTTTAAAATATTTAAATTACAAATAAATTAAATCAAATAAAAAAAAACAGGACAAAAAAATTTATAAAGATTTAATTTTGCTATTTTGGTTTTTCCTTTTTTTTATATACTCAAATCAAAATCAAATAAAATTAATAAAAAAAAACAATTAACTAAAATTTTTTTCCTTTAAAAGAAATAAAGGTAGTTATTTACATTTTAGTTTAAAAAAAAATTTAATTATTAAATTTAAATTTTATTGGCGGTTAGACTTCATTTTAAAATAGTTTGAGATAATCACCGTTTATTATCTGTCTATTGATTTATAATAGATAAGTTTTCTTATTCTATCTTTTACTGTTTTACTATAATCGACTAAAAACAGATCTTAATCACCATTTTCATCAGAATTATGGTCAAAAACTATTCGTTGATGCAGAAAATATGAATTTTTCTGGCTTTTTACTTCCGTTTTGCAAGTTTCCAAAGCATATATATTACAGTTTATATGGCATATTAAATTTAATTTTTTCTTATACTTATTCTGCTATAGTTTTAGATAATTCCTTAATTTAAGAAATATAAAAGTGATTATATGAGACCTCAGTGGCCTTATAGATAATAGCGTATCCAATACGCTGTAAAAACGGTGGGAGTGTAAGTTCAAATCCCACACACGCCGTTTTCCCTTACGACATTAACCGCCAAACCTGGAAACGAAAAACTCTGTAATTTGCTTGTCACATTTATGTGGCAGGCGAATAAACTTAAAAAAAAAGTGGTTATAATTTTTTTTTAAACTATTAGTAATCATCTGACAAAAATTAAGCATAATTACAAAAATTATCGTCTAAAAAGGATTGTAAAGATTGTATTTATATTTTTAAATGAAATTATTGTATTTATAAAATTTTATTGCAAGTTTAATTTTTAATAAAAAAAAAAAAAATTGTATTTTTCTTTAATTTTCTTTCCTATTTAAAATATTTGCAATTTATAAAGAATTTAAATCCGCATTCTTTGCTGATTACTATACGAGGTGCTTAAGCACATTTTGTCCATCGAGATAACTAATCAAATTTTTTTCTACAATAGATTACTTATCTATATAATATATACTAAAAGTAATCCGTTTAACATAAATTCATTATACATATATATGTATTTTTTACTTGCTTTTCTTTTGATATATCCTTGAAGGACACCTTAAATTTTGAAAAAAAAATAAAAAATAAAAAAAAATCCGTTTTTACACCTTTATTACAGATAGGTATATTATACCTTTATTTCTTTTACAAAATAAAATAAAAAAAAATTATCTTTAAAAATAAATAGAAAAATAAAATATAAAAAAAAAATATTAAATAAAATAAATTATATACATGTATACGTGTTTGTGTTGTTTAATAAATGTCTAAATACATGACTTTTCTTAGACTTAAAAATATGAATCGAAAATCCTTTGTTCCTACATATTTTTTCTTTTTTTTATTATATAAAAATAATGATATTTTTTGTTTTTTACACATTAAACACCCAACCTAATTTTAATTAATTTTTTTTATTTGAATCAATAGACTTGTACAACGTCATCAGATTAGTTTGGTGTTTAATGTGTTATGTAAAATAAAATTTATGACAGAAATGTTTTTGGAAGCCAGGAAAAATCCTGTAAAACTATACTTGACGTATATAAACATTTTCTTGAATTTATATTTTACTTTATTTTTTTTTTTCTCTTGTTTTATTTTTCAAAAGAATAAAGAAAAGTCATGTAAATGTCTGTTTGTCATTTAATTTTTTTTTCATTTTATAATAATTATAATTAAATAATATAATATATTTTAAACATAGATACAATAAATAAATAAAGGAATCGAAAATAATTCCAAAAATGAACACAAAATTTAATCACTATTTTTATTAAATTAATTAAATGTTTGTTGAATACGGAAGTGGACATGTTTCAATTGATATGTATGTATGTATATGTACTTATGACATTCAAATTTTTAAAAATGTAATTTTTTATGAAGTTTATCTTTGGTTTTTTATAAAAGAGAATTTAAGAAAACCATTTACAAATTTCGAATAACCTTATCATAAAAATTATGAATACCTATACTCAAATGAAAAACAGGTTTTATTTGGCATTAAATGGTTGATATAAAATTAAAAGCATATTAAAAAAAAAATTAAATGAATATTGTCAAACTATAGAAACACTTGTTTTTTGGTCAATTTTTTAATCAATATTCAATGCAACACCACATTTTATATCAAAATTCTTCGTTAAATTCTTTCGACTATAGCTTAACGTGCTACATTTAGAATATGATTTAATTACATTATTGGACAATAAAGTTGTTCGATTCAATGCAATGCAATTTTTAAGCTTAACTTCATTATTTAAAAGCATAGTTTTATTTATTTATTTTTTTTTTTGTCTGTTTCATAGCACAGGACATCCACTAAATCGCATATAATGCATATTAGACTTCGGTTCAGTTTCTTGAATCATTAATTTTCACTAATCAGTTGATTACTTAGCAGCAATTGTAATTATACATATATGACTATATAGATTATGACGAAATAAATTACTACTTATAGTACTATTGGATATGAACTCACAGGGACTTGAATCCGAGATTTTTAATCTATTACATTAATTTATTATTATTGATATGAAGGTATATTTTTCTTATTGAAATGAATATGCTATAGAATCAAAATAATGAAGGTCATTTAAAAGACATTTTATTTTTTTACGATATCGGAACATGTCCATTTTAAAGTTTAAAAAAAAATTTTAACGATTTTACAAAATAATAGAAATTTAAAACAAAAAATTAAAAATATACAAATATTTTATTATAAAATATCAATTTTTTTTTTAATTTTTGTTTTTTTTTTTTGTGTAATAAATTATCAAAAATATTAGAAATAATAATAAAAAAATTAATATAAATGTTATGCTTTTGTATATGTATATAATTATAATTTATATGTTGTTGTTTTTATATAAGTAACATAATATGCTAAATACTTATATATGTATGTATATTTATTTTATATAAATTTATATTATGATTGAAATTAATTTAAAATCAGCTTTTTTGTTTTAGCGCAGTTAAATATTACTATTTATACAATTATGTATAAATGTAGTAATATCGAAAAGCATTAACATTATTTTGCTGATTTTAACCATTATATGCACCATTCATCTTGATTTTATTTAAAATATACTACTGTATATGGATATGCATTTCTTTAATTCAACTTTTTTCAGTGACGTCATTTTGTAAAGCTATATTAATTATATCTAATACAAACAAAACATTATTCATTTGTATATAGATAAAATTGTTGTATTCTATCGTAACAAAATAAAATATATAAAATTACTTAGTGAATTAAAGAATTTTATTTTAACCTACATATACTACTGAAAAAACACTGTCAAAATTATTGTCAAAAAAAACTGTAAAAGTTAGAAATTTCTATTAATATTTAATGTTTAAAATAATTCAAAAAAAAAAAACTATCAAAATCATTGTCAAAAAACAAAAAACTATAAAACTTAAAAGTTTCTATTAATGTTACAGATGCAAACCATACAAAGTACCATACGAATACAAAGCTTTTTCTAATAATTTTCTTTTTATAAAGTGAATAATTCAGTATTCAGTGTAATCTTGTATTTCACCCAAGCCATATTTAAAAAAAAATTAACAAGAAGCTTAATTTCAAAACATCCGAAAGAAAACAAATAAATCTTAATGCTTAAAATTTAATTTATAATTAATTTCATAAATACTTACACTTATACTTGTTAGTGTTAAACTGTCTCTCAATTATTTCAAATTCTTAGATTAAAAAAAAAATTGAATATTAATTTTAAAAAAAACATAACCTAAAACGAAAACAACTGTAGCGTATCTACAAAACAAAAATTTGATTACAACAGATTTTAATTACGAAAGTAGACGTATATTTTTAGGAAAAATTATTTCGACATATCTACCTATATATATTATTAATTAATTTAATTAAAAATAATATTGTGGAATGAAATTCGAAATTGGAAAATCCTTTTATTTAATAGACTATTTTTTCAACTCGTATAAATATAATTTAAAATACATACAATAATTATATATTTGTAATTAACATTTATATAATAACAACATTTAATATATTCAACAACATAATTTTATATATACATATACATTGTAGCTAAACTAAATTAAAAAAGATACAAATTAATTTCGAAAATAATTTTTTAACTTGGAAAAACTTTAAATTTTTTTTTAAATTTCAAAAATAATATTGTGTTCATTTAACAAAAAATGCTTATCTAAAACTCTAAAAATAAAAATTAAAATGAATATGCTTTAATAACATTGCATTAAATTAAAACAACATTTTTTTATCAACATGTTGCTATACAACATCCAACAACTACTATAAATATTTAAAACAAATCAAAACAAGTTTCTTAGTTTTTTATTAATATACAATAAAGTTTTTTATTTTTTTTTATACAAAATATAAAAATTAAATAAAAACTAATATTTAAAAATATTAAAATAAAATTAAAAAACAAAAATCATTCACTTAAATCAATTTAAAAATTTTTTTTTAATTTAAACCCAATATTTAGAAAAATTAATTAATAAAATATGCAAAATTTTAAGTTCAAAACAAATTTTATTTATAACGTAAAACTTAAAATTTAAATTTATAAAGATAAAAAATTTATTAACAGTTTCGTAAAATGAAACATCCTTAAAGATATTTAATGTTGAAAAAAAAAAATTACTGAATTAATTTCGGACTGAATTAAAATTTTTAAAATTTAAATATTCGCGTTTATGTTTCAACTGAACTGAATAAAAAACAGTTCGAATATTTTTGCTTTTAATAACATAAAATTTGTCATGAACAATAATAAAAATTATGTATTTTTTTTTATTTATTTTGAAATTAAATAATCTGAAGATAGAATTTTTCAATTAAAAATATAACGTATATAATATATACACATAATATACCTATAGAATAAAAAAATAATGTAAGCGTTTAGAATTTATTATAAAACGAATGACTACAACTCTCCTCGAAAAACTGAAATTATTTTTCATTGAATCAAATTTAAAACGAAAAAAATGTTTAAATATCAACAAAAAAAAAAAAAAATAATCAAATTAAAATGAAAATATAAATTACTTTAAAAGTTCATTTTTACAAACAAAAATCAAAAAACCAAAAACAAAAAAAGAAATTCTGAATATTTATAATGATTTGATAATAATAAAAATTTAGTGCGGATGAGGGATTCGATGGCACGTATCACACGAATATTGTGGTCAGACATAACGGCAGTTGTTTGTACGTGCCCCCTGGCATCTTCAAAAGCACATGCAAGATAGACATCACGTGGTTTCCTTTTGATGACCAACACTGTGAGATGAAATTCGGTAGTTGGACTTATGATGGCAATCAGGTATGCAGGAACAATTAAAATATTGAAAAAAAAAAAAAATAATCAAAAGAAAAAAAAAACACTTGTACTTCATACATAATACATTTTTTTTTTTTTTTTTTTGATTTCATAAAACGCTTTATTCAAACTTTTATTAAAAATTTTTTAAAAATTTTTTAATAAATACATTATACCTACATATTTATATAAAAAAAAACACAAAAAACATATACCAGTATAAAAAGTTACAAATATATACATAATATATTTTGTATAATACAATAAAACTTTACTTAAAATAAACTCTTTAATGTGAAATTAAACCTTAATTACATAAATTATTCTGTTTCCTTAAATTATATCCAACACTATATTAATATAATATCATCTCATATTTAGTAAAAATAAAAAATAGCTTAAAGATAAATAAGGAAGGATTAAAAGTAGGATAAAAAGCAGGATAATTTTTTAACAGTAAATCCTACAAAATAGTTTAAAAAAAAAACCTAGGAAAAAAACAAACAATTTTTTTGACCTTTTTCTTACATATAATAATAATTGTAAACACCTTTATACATACATAATTTTTCTTGATAAACAGTAATGCTATATAATAACAAACATTTTCTTTTTCATTAAAATTTATGAAATACAGTACTTTTGAAAAAAATATTAATCGAATGGCCGGCCTTAATTAAAATCATATTAATTTTTAAGAAAAACTATTTTTAAACCCAATTTTTTTCATAAAAATTATTCAATTTTTGTTTTTTAGAATAAAAAAAAAAACGTGAACTTAAATTTTTTCAAATTTTAAATGAAAGGTTATTTTTAATTTCTTATAAAATCTGAGTTTTTTTAAGGTCACATTTTACATTTTCACTTTAATCCAACGTTGTTGCTCAAATTCAGTTTAATACTAAGCTCTGCATAAATATTTTCTTTTCCTTCTATCTGGTTTAAGGTATTAAAAATTTGCAATATTACTTGCTCATGGTAACTTTATAGCTTCTGAGTTTTTTTTAATTAACTGTACACTAAATATTCATCAGGAGTTGTGAGAAAAATATTCCGGTAAATATTATACCGGCAAAAAAAAAAAAATATTAGAATGAATTTTGCATACATCGTAAAACAATATATGTGCAGACATAAAAAATCAAGTACAAGTGCAATAAAAAATGCACTATAATACAAATATCTACAATATTACATACAAAATGAAAAATATGCAGTCCTACCCTATGTATTTACTCACAATTGTAACCATGAAGTCCAAAATAAAATAAACTATATTATAAGTAAAATAATAAAATAAACTGTAAAAAGCCTATTATTTCTTTGTTTTAAAAGATTCGACTTTGTCTTATTAATTAGACAGAGTCAAACGGATTCGCCTTATACGTTTTTGTAACATTTCTTTTAAATGTTTGCTAAAATTCAATGAAAACATTTTTTGTTTAAAAATAACATTTTTTGATTTTTTCTTTTAGATAAAAGACATTCTATATAATAATGTATAGATTAATAAATATATTTTTGTATAATTTTAAAAATTAATACAAAAAAAACGCTTCTAAAAAATAAAATTGAATTCATTGGACTTATATGTTATACGATTTTGGGTTAATCGAAAAGTATTAGCACAAATAGTTAATTTAAAAATTTTAAAAAATTTTATATGTATGTAATTTTATAATTGTTGTATTTGTACATACATGTTTACTAAATACTAAATAGATTTAAAAGAACATGTCAATCAAAATATACATATTTATCTTATCGTTCAAAATAATATTGTTTTAATGTATATTTTCTTTTTATAAATTCCTATTCAATATTTTATAGCTTTTTATATACTTTGTATAATTAATTTTTTTTTTAATTGCCTATTGACAAATCCTTTTTGCAAAAGCTTTTTTTTTTATTAATCTTCTCATTTTATATTGTTATATACCCGTAACATTTTTAAAAAATAATTATTAGATATTTAATATATTATTTCTGTGTGAACATTACAATTTGTATAAGGCAATAAATTAACCCATTATAAATTTTAAAATATAGATTAAACTATATGCAAGGGTCTGAGATAAATTCTGGGCAAATAGATAAATTGCGAGCTCTTATAAAATATTATTTTTATTAACTAATCTATATAAATTTATTTAAAAGTAAAAATATAAACATATATTTTTTTTTTCGTAATATGAATCTTTTATTGCATTAATATGTAATTTAACTATATATTGCTTAAAGGTTAATCTTAATAAAAAAAAAATATATATTTATTTAATATAAGTAATAAAATATTTTGAAACATTTTATATTCATTAATTTTTTCGATAAAATAGTCATATTTACCATTTTGCCCATAACATAACATTTATATATATATTATATACATTTGTGTAATTTGTTGGTTTTAAAAAATTATACAGGTCACTAATTGAAATAATTCTGTTTTTAATCTTTTTTAATACATATTATGTATAAAATAGACCCTTATTATTTTCTAACATTATAATATAAATAGTTTATTTGATAAAATTTTTTATTATCTTTTCAGAATCCCTAATTTAAATTATACTCTATTAAGATATTTTAATTAATTAAGAATTTTATTTTAAGCTTTAAAATTTATATATTTTAAAGATTTGCAAACTTTTGACAAAATTTCTAAATTTAATTCTTAAAAATAACTCTGCCTGTAAAATAAATGGTAATTTCCCTCTTAGTATAAAAAAAAATTTCTTACAATTTAGTTCTATTACTTCTTTTAATTAAACTAGTTTATAATCATCATTGATGAATTCATTAAGTGATGTGTGTTAAAAGTATTTTTGACAATTTTGATTTCAATATAATAAAATCTTTAAGTCTACTTTAATTATTAAGAGTCATTGTTTTTATATTACTCAAAAGCAAAGTACATAGTAGTTACTATGTATATTAATTTTTAAAATATAAATATTAGATAATTCTGATTTATAAATATTAATAAAATTTATATAAAATTTATAATATTAATTAAATTTTACAAAATATACTATTTTTAATATATAAATATGTTAAATTATTCCAACTGAACTCGTTTAAAAAATTAAATATATTATGAACCTATATGATTCATTTTGCAAAGGTCAAATTAGATAATTTAGTTTGATTTAATTTATAGTGTTGCTTTCAAATATATTTCTAAATAATTATTAAAATCTAAAAAATTTTTAATCCTTTAAAATACAGATTCTAAGCAAAGAAATCAATACATATATAGAAATAATCAATATACATAATATATTAATAAGTTCAATTCACATAATGTAATTATTCATACACAATATCATAAAACTTCATATTACATAAAACATCATACACTCATAAAACATCATATAACTTTAACATTAAATATATGAATATATATATGTATAATATATATATATTATATATGTACATATATTTATTAACAAAAAAAAAATTTAAAACACATTTTTAAACAAAAAGAGATATATTAACGAAAAAACTAGAAAGATTATAAGAGGAAATTTTTACTTATATATAAAATTAAATAAAACTTAGAGCCGTATATTCAATGCCAAAAAAAAAATTTTTTTTTTTTCTTTTCACTCCAATGAGAAGCCTAGGGCTTATTTAACTAAGATTCAATTTATTACGCTACGGGTGTAGCTATGTAATTATGAAATACAAATAGGTATTATATTTGGGCGCCATCTGTTATCTTATACAAGAATTATTTATTTTATACATTAATTATACAGATATTGGATATGATCTGACCGGGTTTTGCACCTGAAATCTTTCAACTGTAAAATCTTTACCTCTACGCTATTAATCAGATGTTCAATGTCAAAATAATAGATAATCCTGGCTTTATAACTTTAACAGCTTAAAATTAATTATTCATATCGAAAAGCTTGCTTCTTATAATATATTCTATTTCTATTTCAGTTTTTATGATAGTAAAATGATATTTAAATGAATTATTGATATGTTAGAATCAATCAATCTTAAAAAAAAAAAAAACCTCTTAACTCTCTATCTTTAATATGTCTCTATTTAGATTAGAAAAAAATAATTTTTATAAATAAATTATACATATTGATTTAAATAGTTATTTAAAAACAATGAAAAATAAAATAATAAAAAAAAAAAAAAAAAAAACTACTAAAAAAACTTAAACAAATGGTCATTAATAAATAATATAAATCAAATCAATTCAACCAATTTGAAACCATGTGAATAATCAATGAAATATTGTAAAAATTATGGTATTATACGTTTTCCTATTTCAATCAAGAATTTCAAAAAAAAAAAAAAAGAAAAACTTAAAACCAAATTTTTCCATTTTCAATCGTAACTATTTTGCATGATGTCTACAATCACCACAAATGGCACCGTAAAAACTCTTATTCGAAACAAAAAAAAAAAAAAACAATGGAAAGAAAATTACAAAAAAAAACAAATATTTTTCGAATTTAATTTTAATTGAAAAAAAATTTTTCTTTTAGGTTTAAGTTACAACAAAAATTTCGTTATAAGAATGTTTATTTGTTATAAATTTATATTATATAAAAAATATATATGTATTTATAATTTTATTTATTTTTTTTTTTTTATGTTTTGAATTCAATAAAATATATTTAATATTATTTAAAATATAAGTTTTATTATTAAAGTATATATAATAAATACATACATAAATATTATTTAATTACTTAATTTAATTTTAATATTTTTTAATTACTTATTTTACAAAGTATATACATATATATTTGCATCTAGCACAATACTTTTTTCAAAATAATTTTTTTCCGTTTTTGTTTTAGAAAATTGATTAATTTTTATTATATTATTTCCAAAAAAAAAAAAAGAAATAAATATTTTTTAAACTTTATAGTTTTATATTATATATATATAAATATATATATTTTCGCTTAATAAACTCTTTCTAAATTTTTTTTTAACTATTTATATATTGATATCTATTTCAATACTCGTAACCTTAAATATTAGCTTATCTGGGTATATATACAAAACGATATTTAAATTAGATAAAAAAAATTGAATAATTAAAATATAGTGAAAAAAGTAAATTAATAGAAAAAATTTAATATTAAAAAATTAATATACTTTTATACTTTTTTATTTATATTAGGTAGTCTTTATAGTTTTTCATAAATTAAAAAAAATAATGTTAATATTTAAAAGTAAAATCTTATATTCTTTTGAATAATAATATTTCAGTTTTTCTTTATCTTGTTCTATACTAATAAAATATAGATTAAAAGAAGATTCATTTATTTTTATATTTATTAATATATTATTATTAATAAATTGTTTATCGAAATTTCAACTTATAAATTTATTTTCTGAAATCCTTTTTTTTTTTTTCTAAAAATTCATCAAAAATAAGTTTTAATTTAATTGTATTTTACATAAATAAGTATTGAAATATATAATAATATATATTAAATAATAATATTTTTTAAAAATATACCCAGATATGCTAAATTTAAATAAAAAGTTTTAAATTTTTTATTTTTATTTTTCTTCTTAGGAATTTTTCTTCTTAAATTCTATCATTCTTCTGTTTTTTTTTTTGTTTTTTTTTGCACTAATGCAAACATTTTTATTTCAAAATTCTATTTATATACTTATATATGTATATATATAATATATATATATACATTATATACTTTTATTAATTTAACTATATACTAAAGAAATATATTAAAGTACAATTAACTATATTTAATTATCACAAATGTAATTATTGATGATTCGATTCGACGATGATTCTTACAATATAATTAAATATATTATTATGATCATTTGATGATAATGCTGCCATTTTCCTATTGTTTATAAAACATAGTTAATCACCAACTGAAAAATAAATTGATATAAATAAATTTAAAAATATAAAAATATGCAATAAAACAAAAGTAAAACTCGGAATTGTTATTATTTTAAATAATCAAAATTATGTTTTACATTTTAAATATGCATTGGTACATATAAAAATATAAAACATTTAATTTTGAAATTTATTTCATACTTTTATATTAAACAAAACGTTTTCTTTTAATTTTATATTTTAAAAAAAAAAAAAATTAGCATTTTTTTCAAAATATATTTTTTATCTTTTTCTATCTTTAACTATAAACTATAAAAAAAAAAAATACTATCTATTCCTTTATTTTTTTTTTCTTTCTTTCTTTATTTCTCTTCTATTGTATGTCTTTTTTCTGTAAACATCTTATCACTAATGTTTAAAAAAAAAAAAATTCTTAAAATCATATTTAATAAACGATTTTAGTTTTTTTTTTTTTGGTTTTATTAAATTGGTTGATTATTTCTTAAACTACAATAAAATAAATATTTAAAAATTATTCTAAAAAAAAAATTAAATAAATTTTAAATTTATATTTTATTAAAAAGTTTTTATAATTTTTTAATTATTTTTTATTAATATTTTTACTTCAAAATTCTTGTGTTACAAATTTTTTTTTACATTATATACATTATAATATGTATGTAAGATTTCTTCTTTAAAGAAGATTTGTTTAAAAATCTTTTAATATTGGAAATAAAGATAAAGATAAAGATTTTTATATATTTTAATATCTGACATGATGTCATGATACATATTTTCTTTTCGGCAAACTAAAAATGATCTAAAAAAATTTCAATGGCTTGATTAAATTTTACACCAGAACAAAAATTCAATGGTAGGATTTTAAACCAGCACTCTTTCCCTTAATAAAATATGTACTTAATCACTAGGTCACTGAGATCTTGTATTAAATTAAAAGTAATTAATTAAATTTTATTATGGAACAATAAAAAAATGAAGGAAAATAAATAATCAAAAAAACATTTATTAATTTACGTGCCCCTTAAAATATGCAAAAAAAAACTGAAAAAAATTTACATATTATAACTTTTGTTATATTTTTGAAATTTTTTGTCCAAAACGTGTCTGGACGTTTCTTTTCCTTTTTCTTTTCAAGGAAAGAGAAAAAAGGCTATATAAATCTTAGTTTACAATTTTTGTATTCTTTTTCTATTTCTAATCTTATTTAAATATAAACAAATAAGCCTCTGATCTTTTTATATATTTAGCTGTATTATAATTTTTTTTGTTCCGATTATATTTATTATAATTTAATTTATTTTTTTTTTTTTATTAAAATTAATGTAATTCGTGTTTTTTTGTTTTTTTTTTTTTTGTAATATAACATCATATTAATATTATTTCTTATTCTTTTTCATTAATATTTCTCTTATAATTTTTTTTTTTTATATTTTTAATTCTCTCTAAATAAAACAAAAACCTGAAAAGGAACAAGTTTAACAAAAAAAAAAAATTAAAATACAAAAAATGAAATATTAAAAAAATTTAATTAAATAAATTTAAAAAAAAAAACAATAAATTAAAAATAAATTTTAACTTAAAAATAATGAGCAAAATATAAATAAATTTCATAACCATAAAATTTCACAATAACCATTTAAATCTGTAAAATAAAACTATTGCATTTACAAAACATATTTTCTATTATACCTTAACTATTTTCACAATTCATTCATAATTTTCTATAAATTCATAAAAAAAAAAAAATATATGAAATTTATTTGCTATAATTGAATTAACTTACTTATATATTTTATTAATTTTTATGAAAATCAAACAAATATTTCTTAACAACAAATCAAAAAAAAAATATTTATGAAAATTATACAAAAAAAAAAAAAAAAATATTATAATAAAAAAAATCAGTTGGACTTGGTCCTTGATCCTGAAAAAGAAGAAGGTGATCTAAGCGATTTTATAACAAATGGCGAATGGTATTTAATTGGTTAGTATATGTAGTTTGACATTTTTTCTGCTTAAAATTTCTATAAAATTTTCTGTACTGTACTGTTTTGTATCACATATTTTTAAAGTATACTATATATATAATAGATATTTCACCTATATAATATTTTAATATAAATTATATACTTTTTTGTATTTATATAAATATGCATATATATACTATATATACAGTGGTTTACATAAGAATTGTTATACGTAGCCGAAATTTAAATTAATAAAAATTTTATTTAAATATAAAATATAAAAATATCAGTATAGAAAAATAAATGTAAGAATTTTTTCCAACACACAATTATTTGGTTCAAACGAAAATTCCTATGTAAGAAAAAAATGTATGAACTAACTTGTTCTAATAATTTTGATCAGACATATTCAACTTATTTACATCTAAGGATCATATAGTCTATTATACTTTGGGTAATGGATCGTATTTACACTTCTAATCATATATTATTCGAATATTCATATATTTTTCTTTCAATAATGAATACTTAAAATTCAAATCAATAAAAATCGCTAAACCAATAATTATTTGTATATTCTGAGAAACTTTTCTTAAAAAAAAAGTACAGAAATAAAATTCACCTTTATATTATTTAAAACATTTTTCTGAAAATTTTCAAAAAAAAGAAACAATGTTACAATGTTATGTGTATTACTGTCTAACAACATTTAAAATTTGTTAAAATTTCCTTTTAACATCTACTTTTAAATACAATTAATACCAACAAATGTATAAAAATTTACTAATTGAATTGTGCAATTTAACCATGCAATTTTAAGATAATTGATGTGATTTCTTTAATACTCACTAAGAGAGGTAAGTTTTATATCGCTAAATTATTTATTTTATTAATTCATATTATAATTACTTCAAATATAAAATATTTTCAACATTCTAAGTCTTTTATGACATATGTTCTTAAAACAAATACCGTTATAAAAGTATATTTAACAATTAATTTTACAAAAAAAAAGAAATCTTAAATATAAAGTTCGAAAAATTCGTGAATAAAATTATAAAATAATAAACTTTTTGTAAAAAAAACATATTGGACAAAGTCTTTATTTATTAACAATACGTATTAGATTGTTAACCTAAAGTTTAAAGCAAAGCAAAGAAATAATCCAATTCAATTCCACATTCTAACAAAAATCTATCAATTCACTTTTTCGATTTCTAAATCTAAGCAAAATAAATGCAATTAAGAAAATTTTGTTTACAAAATACATACTAAAAAACTTTATATGAAATTATGCCAAATGCGTATATTAATTAGATATTTTCCTTAGATCTCTAAAAATTTCCTCATATATCCTTTATCTAAATAAATTTAAAATTCTTGTGACTTTATCGTGTTGGAAATTAAAGTAATTAAGGAAAACAAAGTACAATACAAGATTTTATGTATACCACTGCCTAGATATTTTATAAACTCTTTAACTTTTGCCTTTTTTTTTCTGATTTTGATTTTTTTTATTTCTGTTTTTTATTTGTAATGGCTATATTAGATAAAGACTCGGATAATTTTATTTTTATTATTATTTTAATTATTAAATTTTTTTTTTTTTTTAATTATTACAAATTAATAACTTCTCGTATGATTGTGGCATATTATAATATATAAATATATTAATTAAATATTAATTTACAATCAAACGAAGCATTTGAAACTTATAGAAAATTAATTTGGTCAATTATTAATTAGGACAAAAATTTGATCTAAAATTTGTTTTTAGAAATTAAGAAAAACACAAATTAATAAAGTTTTGAATGCTCCATTAAAAATACATGTTATATATTTTAATATGTATATTGTATATGTATTATTTGTTGTATAAACTTATTAAACTACAAATTAAAATATATATGGTAAAAGCAAAGAAAAAAATATAAATATATTTTATTTTGATTTATCTGTAAATAAAATAAGTGTAAGTAAGTATAAAGCAATAAACAAAAAAAAAAAATAATAATTTCAAAAGTGTATAACATTATTTAACAACAGCACTAAATTTTTAATAAGATTTTAATATTAAAAATATTTAATTAAACGACAAAAAAAAAAAAAAAAATTATATTACTTATATTTGAAGCCAAAAATCCAGTATAACAAATTTTAATTATTGATTTTTTTTCTTACGTCGTTTCTTACTTTTTTTGGCACATTTTTAAAAAAAACTTTAAAAAATCTTTTCGCTCATCTGTATCTGTTTAGAAAAACAATTTTGTATATAGCAAAATTCAATTGTGATAAAGCAATGAATGATGATGTCCTAACCATAAATAGATTTTATTAAGATATTAATTTTAAGATACATTTACAAAACACGCTAATAATTTGTGAATGTATCTATTTTAACTTATACGGTATATTTAAGATTTGTAAGCATATTTTAGACTTTACCATTTAAAAATTTCTTATAATTAACAAAATATTTTTATTGATTTACTCTAATTTCAAAAATTTAATCGAAATTATTATTTATTTTTACGGAAATTTTATAAATTTTCTTTTCTTATTTTATTAAAAGCTTACACTTTAAATCTAGCACAAATTTTTGGGATTTTTCTTTACTTTGAGAAAATATGCCGCTCTAAAACTATATGAAGTGTCTGAAATTGAATTTTAAGAAAGAAAACAATATCAGACTAAAATAAAAATTAAAGTCCAAAAATATATTTTAAAATACATTTCATAATCAAATAGAGTTTTCTTAAAATATAATGAAAAAAAAAAAATTAGATCAAAATTCTTTATGTAAGAACTAATATTTTCAAAATGTAGTTATATAAAACTAGATTTTGAGAAGCATCAATAAAGTAGTAAATAAAATAATATGTAAAAAATAATTATTTCTATATTGGATTTTTGTTGCAAAATTTATTATAATTAATATAAAATTGCCCGACACACATGTAAAGGAAAGGTGGGCTTTGCTTTCCTATCACATTACATGTATTACAGGATCAAATATAAAAAAATAAATATATAATTAAACATTTTTCATTTTAATTATTTTATATATACATATATATATATATATATATATATATGTACGTATAATATAATGTAAATATATATATATATATATATATATATATATATTATAAAATATTTATGTTGTGATAATTTTATTATACCTTTTAAAAATTAAGAATAATGTATATCTTTATGTTGTTGTTATATAATTATTATTTTATTAAAAAATATAATATAAAATTTTACTAATAAAAATCTAAATAATTTTAATTTCATATTGATCAAAAAAATAAAAAAAAAAAAAACAAACAAAACACATCAATTAAATATTGTACAAAATATAATAATCATCAATATCAAAATATGTATATACAATAAAATATCATATAAAAAGGTATGCCTGGCAAAAAAAATACCATCGTTTATCAATGCTGCCCAGAACCATATGTTGATATCACTTTTACAATACAAATACGTCGAAGGACTTTATATTATTTTTTCAATTTAATAGTACCATGTGTTCTAATCTCATCGATGGCTTTATTAGGATTTACATTACCACCAGATTCGGGGGAAAAATTAACTCTAGGTATGTATAAAATTTATGTGTTTTTTGGTTTTTTTTTTTTTTTTATTATTAATAATTTTAAGTTTTATTTTTTTTTTTATGCAATCGCTAAATAAATATTATTTTTAATTATTTTTAATTATACATTTAAATATTAAAAAATATAATGTTTATTTACAGATAAATGAGTAATAAAAAAATAAAAAAACCATTGTGATTTACAAAAAAAAAAGAAAAAAATAAAAATATTAAAAAAAAAGCTTTAAGTCATCTAGGGTGGTATTCTAAAACATTTGAGTACATCATAATTTATAAAAAAAAAAAAAAAAAAAAAACATTGGAAATGCGACAATTTTTTTGTAATATTTTTCACTATACATATATTTTTTGAATAATTCCATGGTATAAGCAGAATACGTAGTATATTATACGTCATCATATAATATGTCATCTGACATTAGTTCCCTGTCCCGTTATTATTCGTTAATTATTTGTTAAAATGCAAGATTAAGAATCAAAAAGTATACAAATTGTTTATTGAATCTTTAAAACAATATTTTATTTTAACATTTTTTTTTTTTTTTGCTTTTGTTATTCTTTAAACTTGGTCCTTTTTCTACAGCATTGAAATTTTTTAATAATCGTCCTTGATAATCATTGTAGTTAACACAAAAAAAAAAAAAAAATATTTATTAAAATAATTATTCTATTAAAAAGTAAAAAAAAAATTGTGTCTCGATTATAGTTAAAAAAAACTGTACTAAATATGTATATATAGTATTGAAATCAAATTAGAGTTGAAAGCATTATAAATTCCTATCTTATTAAATCAGTTTCTGATTCCATAATAAAAAAAATTTTTCCATCATATCTAAGGATGTGTTTAATTTAATTTTTAAAATGTAATTTATATTATATATAAATATTTCAAAATTTTGTAATTTTATGTTCGAGTATAAATATCAAACAACAGCTAATCATATCTTTATTGCCACATTTCTGTTATGTATTGAGCATAAAATATAAAATGCGATATTTTAAAAATCTTATAGGAATGTTTCAAAAATTTTTATTATATTTTTAAAAGTTATAATTTTTTCAAAAATTAAATAACCTATATGAAATATGAATATTAAGTAAAATATGTACAATAATATGAATAAATATTTAAAATCCGAACATTTCAAATATACATATATTAAATTAATATCTTACAGATATATGATTTTTTTAATATCGTATTTATTTTCATTTTTTTTTTTTTTCTGTTATTTATCTCTAACTTTAATTATTTTTATTAAATATAATCATCTTTTATATTCATCTTTAAATATATATATATAGCTGTTTTAAGTGACTAAACATTTAAATGAATGATTTGTAAAACTAAATCCATACATATTATAAATATAATAATATATATTTGTTGTTTATAAGAATTGTGAGATGATCGAAACATAAAAAAAAAAAGAAAAAAATAAAGAAAACAAATCAAACTCAAATTCTAATAAATATTAAAATTCCACTTTAATATAATCAAAACATTTTTTTCATTTCAAAAAAAATGATTATCTTCTCTAATATTTTTTCAGGCGTTACTATACTTCTATCATTAACAGTTTTCCTTAACCTAGTTGCTGAATCTATGCCGACAACGTCGGATGCTGTTCCTCTTATAGGTACAAATCCAAAAAAGAACCATTAAAAAAAAAAAAAAAAAAAAAAACAAATACAAAATAAATCTTAATATAAATGTTATCAAAATAGTTTTTTTTTTTTTTATTATATAAAGTACTTTTATATATATATATATATACAAAGAACAATAATACTTAAAACTTATATGGTTTGAAAATATCAAAATACGAATATGTATACAAAAAAAAATCAAACGAAAAAAAAATAAAAAATAAAAAATGCAAAAAAAAAAATATGAAACATTTCCGCAATATATTTATAGTGTAGTAACAAAGCAAAATAATAAGAACCAAATTAAATTTTTTTTTTAATTTTTTCTTTTTTTTTTGTATTTAAATCTTTTTTACATTTTTAACATTTTTTTCAATTTTTTATTTTTTTATTTTAAATATATTTTTTATTTTTAAGTTCTTAGAACTCATTTAAAAAAAAAAAAAACCAAATCATCAAATACAATTTCAATGTTTTGCTTCAATTTTATTAACCTTTGACTGAAATGAAATATATATATTTTAAAAATTTACCTTATACTCGTATTATACGTATCATAAATATCTATAATATAGATATATTTATAAAATAATGATTTATCAATTTGTGCTAAAAAAAACCAAATTGTTTATAACTACATATACAAAAATATATTTTGAATAAAAGTTTGATAAAAGTTTAACTGACAAAATCAACACCTAAATTAAACATTGACAAAACAAAATTTTATTTAAAAACGCGAAGAATAATTCTGAAATTATACTAAATCTATTATCAAAATCGACTTACAATACAAATGTTCTTGATAGTATTCAATAGGTAACAAAAGGACACAAAATTTAGGTTCGATTAAATGTACAATTTTAATTTTCATTTTAGACATATTTTATCAAATATTTTTATTACAATATAAAGAAGGCTTATATTTTATTTTCTTATAAAATGAATTTGTTAAATTTATAATAATAATAATATGACTAATTTTTAAACATTGAAATTGTATTTGAGATTTTGTAAAAATTTTAATTTCATTAACAAAAAAAAAAAAAAATTAATAAAATTCTGTTTAGTTTTTATTTTACGTCAAATGTTTTTGATATTGTCTGTTCTGTACTAGAAAAATGTTACTAGAAATTTAAGTTAGAGAAAAAAAATTTTTGGTTGTACAAAATTTTTTAATAACTGAACACACATAAATTAATGCGAAATTTATCAAAAATTTAATTTAATTAAATATTCATACATATTCATATTATTAAAAATTAAATTCATTATAACCATATTGACAGTTAATATATTATATTAAATTAATATTTTTTATTAATTAAATTTTTTGATTTAATTTCGATATAAAAATTTTTATTTTATATTCTAAAGATTAAAAGAAAAATGGTTTTTTTTTTTTTTTGCAATAAAAAAGTTATTCATTAAATTCTGAAATCTTAACTTTTAAGTCTTAACCTTTAAGTGAAATTTGCTATTTTCTTCCTCCTTTTTCTTTTTTTTCTTTTTAAGAAAGCGATCAAAATAGTAATAAACCCTTTTTTTTGTCAATTTATTATGAATTTTAAATTCTTATCTCTTAAGACTCTTAAAGCTGTCATTTTCATTCATTTATATAGAGTTTTTTATCAAAGAAAAATATAAATCTTAAATTTTAAACTAATAAACTGATAAATAAAAATTTCAAAAAAAAAAATTAAACTATTCTAATTAATTTACGAAATATAAAAACAGAATAAAAACTATGTCCTAATGTCATATTGGACAAAATAACGGGAAAATATTAACTTATATATAAAATAATTTTAAAAAAAATTTTTAAATTAAATTAATAAAAATTTTATTTCAAATAAAAAAAATTAAAAGTTAATATATTTTAATTAATTTTGTACAATCAAATTTCATTTGTGGAAAAAATTTAAAAAGGGAAAAAAAAAATTAAAATCTTTATTAAAAAAAAAAAAAAAAAAAAAATACAATGTATGCTATAATTTAGCAATTAAGTATTTTATTTGTTTAAACTTATAATTTTTCAATATTTTCTATATATAAACAATTTTTGTTTTTATGTTTTTTTTTTTTTTGAACACTTTTCTATATTATATTTTGTTAATTTTTTTATTATATTTCAGTTTTTATTTATGTGAATATGGATGTTTTATAAATATAGGAACTTTTAATTAAAATTTATTGTTTTCCTTAATTTTTTTTTTTTTTTGTTTTTATGTTTTTTATGTTTTGTTTTTTTTTTTCACATTCTTGTTTTATAAATATTTGTTTTCATTATACTTTACAAATATTATAATGCAATAAATATATTTAACGTCGTATATTTGTCAGCAAACACAATCATTATTTAAATGAAACAATACTGATTAGTATATATATAAAATCGAATTATACATTTTTTTCTTCTTTTTTTTTTTTCCAAAATAAATTTTCACGATCATGTACCTACCTATCATTACTTACATTTATTAATATTTAGTATTTTTACGGATTTTTGTTTTTATACTATGTATGTAATAATATATTAATATTTAATATATTAATTCCAAATAAAAATAAATAAAATATACATATTAAAAAGTAAATTTTACCAAAAAAAAAAAAAATACTAAATATTTAAAAAAAATTTGCTTGGAAAAATTAATAAAAGTAAAATTATACATGATCGTTAAAATAATCGGCTTAGTTAAAAAATTACAAAAAAAAAAACCTTTATATTAATTTTTTTTTTTATGAAAAGTTGGTATCGATAATCGATACATACACCTATTTATTTTTAACATTACATATTTTGAATTTAAAAATTTTTTGTCATCAAACTTTAACCGGAGCAAACAAAAAAAAAAAGAAAAAAAAAGCAACAACGAAAACCTTTTATTGTTGTTATTTATGTTGACGAAAGAAAATTATAAACAAAACTTTGAAATTCAAAATTAAAAATTAAAGGAAAAAGTAAAAAACAAATGATAAATGATATTAATGTAGGGTCTACAAATATTTTTGTAGCGTATATATACATTTTTTTTTTTGTCTAAAATTTTATATTTTTACAAAAAAAAACCAAAAAAAATAACAAAGGATATAAAATGAAAATAGAATGTCATTTGATACTTGGTATTACGAGGAAAAAAAAAAAAATTCGTCCAAATAACATTTTGCATATAATAATAAATTTTTTTTTTTACTCATTTTAAATGTCCCAAAATTTAATATTTTTGAATATTTATTCTAATAAATTGTATTTTATTTCATTCATTTTCATCAAAACTAAAATTTTTGTTTTTTCTTGAATGAAAATCTTTTCTAAATATACATACGACTGACTTCACACATAATATAAATTTACTCTTATTAAAATCATATTAATACGGTTTTTGTTTTTTTTTTTTTTTTTTAACCTCTCCTTTTTTTCCGAATATTTTCCATTTAATTAAAACAAAAAAAAAAATAAGCAATTTATTTTGGAAAACAATTGTTCTTACTTACACTTAAGGATATACCAGAATACCAGAACAACAAATAATTTAAATATATTTTTAAACTTAACAAAGAAAAAAAAAATTATTTATATCTTAATAAATCAATATATTAGATATTTGTGATTTCTTTTAATATTTTTTTTTAAGGATAATGAAAACTTGAATCAAAATCCTTGAACTAGAATAAGAAAAATCATTGAAAATCTGATTAAATTAATTAAGTAATATTTTTTTTTTTTTTTTTATTTAATTAAATACCAAAACGACAATAATCCTTTATATAGAATTTAAACATTCCATTCCAAAATTTAATACTACTAGAAGATAATTTGATCAAACAAAATCAATAAATCATAATATATATATATATATTTACCTCATTCCTAGAAGTCAGCATATTTATTTATATATTTATTATTAAAATCATCGGCTTTTTGCTACAAAAAATAATTATACAAATAGTCACTTACATTATCATTTATCATTAATACTAATTTTCATCTTAATCATATTTATGGCATTCATTTTCATTTTCATAATCATATATAATTATCATTAATAATTTTTTTTTTTATTTTTAATAAAGTTTTTTTTTTTTTTTGGCTTAAATTGCGGATAAAAATATTTTTCAAATTAAGTTAAGTGATAGCAAAATCTTTCATTATATTAAAACAAATTAATATAATTAATAAAACATAAAAAAAAATTAACAAATTTAAAATAATAAGTTAAAATTCTGAAATGAATTGTGAATATTATTGATGCAAGTGTAAGATATTTTTAGTAATTAATAAATTGTTTAAAAGATTTTATCGAATATACTTTATATATTTAAAAAAGTATAACACTTTTAACAATAATCATTTAACTGTTAGATATAGATTCGATTTTTTTTTTAATTATAATTTATAAGGTATATAAAAATTATATATATATATATATATGTATTTTATAAGGTTACTGTTTTAATCAATATACATATATATATATATATATATATTAACATAACAAATTCATTCTTACTGCAGGTATTTAAATTAAAATTTGGTATACAAAAACTCTTTTTACGCTAAAATATTATTATTAGACGGGATAATTAGTTGTATTAAATGTATTCTAGCTATTTTGGGGAACTTTAGAACAATGCTTATATTATATTTAGGTACTCAATTATACAATTGGGATAATGCGAAAAGGACATATATTAAATAATTTGGAATATATTTATATTATTTATCTTAATTAATATTATCAAATTTAATTACTATAAATAAAAAACTATAAATGAATACTGCGGCTCTTAACATATCTAATACTTCTCGAATTATTATTAATACAATATTTTTTATTCATATATTTTATAATTATTAATTATTTATAAGGTATAAATAATAAAATTATTTTTTTATATATTGGATATTTATATGTATAACATTAATATTTCTTTATTAATGATACACACATATTTACAAAGAAGTATTTAACAACTTAACAAAAATGGTAATTGAATCTAGTTAAAACACAAAAAAAACGTATTTTGTAAATCTAAACTAATAGGTACTTCTAAATAAAATTCAAATTTTATGCTAAGTTTCTTATTCCGCTTATAATTTAAACGGTTTACTAAAGAAAAACAATTGAATTAATTTACGTTTTTTTTTTTACATCTAATAGAAAAATTTGTATGACTATATATTTTAAATCATACTTTCTGCTTTAATTACTTATACGTGATCTTTTGAGTATACTACAGTTCTGTTGATCTTGAGTATACTTATATCTAAAAATTTTAGAGCAATAATTTTTTATTACTTTTTAAACTATTATACGTATTTAAAATAAGTATAAGGATATAAAATGTATATATAGGTAAAGTTTTTAAATTCATGCATTTAAAAATCGCACAATGTATGCGCACTCCTATATATATATAAGTATGTAATCCCTTCAAATTTTCCAAATATATGCACTTATAACATGCACAAGTATGATGTCAATTCTAAAATTATGGTACGAAATACACTTTTTCATTGAATAAATTATTCATAATTTTTTTTTTAAATCATTTCACAAATTAAAAACTTATGAATACAAAATTCGTATTTGAATAAAAATATTTCTTAAGTTTGAAAATGAAATTTTCATTTTTTTTTTCGGAACAGAACAGTCATTTTTAATCTAATATTTTTCAATTTGAACATTTTCAAAGTGTAACCTGTAAGAATTTAAACAAAATAAAAGGAAATCAGTAATAATTTCATAAAATATTTGTCTCTCTACCCTATCAACTACAACCTAAATATGTAAGTTATTGAAATCAATTGATGAAAATTAATTTTTTTTTCACATATTTTCCATTGTTCTATTCACAACTTATAGTTTTAGTTTTTACTTCTTTTATTTAAAAAACAAAACATATTCAACATTCCAAACTCCTTGCGGTACTTGTCTTTTAAAATAATATGCATATTTTTATAGCTAAAATGAAAATAAAAAAAAACATGCAAAACAACCTTTTTTTTTTTTTTAAGTTTCTTCCCCTGCAACATAAATGTGACAAGGAAATTACACTGTCTTTCCTTTTCAGACGTGGCTGTAAAAGTCATAAGAAGGAATTATTCTTACGACGTGTGTAGGATTTGAGCACACACTTCCTCGGTGTTTACAGCGTATATTATACCCCACTAGACCACTGAGGCCACTGACCCACTAGACCACTGAGGCCAAACAAAAAAAACGAATAAGTTCTTTCATAAGAGATTTTATTTATTAGTTTTTTGTTTTTTTATAATAAACTATCTCGTTTAATAAAGTTTCTTGATTTCATTTTTAAAATAATGTATTCTATGTTTTTATGAAATCGTTAAAATTTATTTTCGAACTATTAACTATAAGACGGCAGTGTATATTTTTTAAAAAAGTATTTCATATACAACATTTATTTATCATTATATTTTTAAATCCTATATAGACTTCTGAATTTATATATTTACTCGTATATACATATATATATATAACATATATACTATAAAATATATTATCTTATTTTAATAAAATATTTATATGGACAATTTCTTTAATCTTAACCCAAATTCTTAAAATAAATTATTTAATTTATCGTAATCAAGTTTTTAATAAATGAAACACTAGTCTTGTAAAAAAAACCAAAAAAACTCTATAAAAAACTCTGTTTGTATAAAAAAAAAAACATATTATTGGAAATAATTTAAACAACAAAAATGTTCAGGACATCTCAATCTTTTTTTTTTTTTTTTTAATTATGTACTACTTATATATACATTTAAATTGTACAGATGATGATGGAAATACAACCCAATTAACAAATTAATACGAATTCTATTTTAAAATTATTTTAATAATCACAAAAACAACATCACAACAAAATATATTATTTTTGTTTTTCCAGGAGTTACAATTCTTCTATCGCTCACTGTGTTTTTGAATCTTGTAGCAGAGACATTGCCCCAAGTATCTGATGCAATCCCTTTGTTAGGTATAGAGATTGCATTTCTTTATTTTTGTTATATAATTTTTATCTTATTTCTTTAAACGGAATTTTTTTATTGAAACTTTTTAAAATTAAAAACAACATTTTTAAAACAAAATATTTAAAAACAAATAAATTACACTTAAAAAAAAAAAGAAAAAAAAAAAATTAATACAAAAAAAAACACTACAAACTAAAAGTTTTTATATACTTTTGCATTTATTATAAATAATATGAGTTATATGACAAATATTATTTCTAAATACGTATATATGTATGTAATATGTATATATGTATGAAATTTGCTAAGCCAAATAAATTAAGAAGAGATAAATATAAAATTTTAATATAGAAATAAAAATTCAGAATTTTAAAATTCATAATATAATAATTATATATATGTATAAAAAATGATATTTGATAAAATGTCATCTAAAAAAAATTTTTTAAATTAATATATTTGCAAAAGTATATAAAAACAAAAATATATATTAAAAAAGTTTTAAACAAATTAAAATCTAAAAAAAAAATAAAAGAATACAATATTAAAAAAATAAAAAAAAAAAACAAAAAAAAATTTTTATTGCTGCCTATATATATAAATGTGTTGATTTTTCGTGCAACTTATATTACAGTGTTTTTTAAGGAAATGAAATATTATATAACTAATTTAATATTATTATATATATATATATATACGGTGTCTAATCGTTTAATAATTGTTGAAAAAGTCTATAATTTTTGAGTTTAAGTTTTTTTTTTTTTTTTTTTATTAAATTTGATTCTCGAATCTTTTTCCAAGCCATATTATTTTGTTTTTTTTCTTTTTTTTTTTTTCATAATTTCAAAAAAAAATTAAAAAAAATTGAAGCAATTATTTTGTGTGTATATATATTTAATAAACCTCTTTTTTAAAAATTATCAATTATGTTTTTTTTTAATAAGTTTTCTTTAAAATAAAAATTAAAAGTCATACAATTATGTATGTACATAATAATATAATCTTATTTGTGATACATCATATAATATTTATATGTATATATATTTATATTTATACCTAAATAAAATTGTACGACGTATGTATGGCATCCTTTAAAATTAAAATATAAATTAGCATCTTTAAAACATGCCATAAGTATGTATAATTAAATTTTTTAAATATTTCCATTTAATGGAATAATTTTGAATATTTCCATCTAAAAATATGCCTTAATAGTATTTTAAATTTTTTAAACTATTTGTTTCTTTTTTATCGTAATTAAAATTTTTCTAATATTTTTTAAGAGTATAAATTTTAATTTAAATTATAAAATAAATAAATTAATCTGTTAACTGAGGAAAAAATTAAATAGAAAAATTATTTTGATCATTATAGTGATCATTTTTGACATTTACATATCAACGATGTTAAGTTAACATATATACTATACTATTGTACAAAACGTATCTATAATAATGTTTTATATGTAAAATTTTATACGTCGTCATCTTTTATTTTGGTACTATTGTTAATTTAATTAATAATAAAGAATTTTCAAAATAAATATATAGATATAGAAAAATATAAACCTATATAAATACAAATATATATATATACATATATATATTATATAATATTATATATTTATATATTTTTTATATAAAATTATATTATGTTATGTAATATACACAATATATGTATTTACATACATATATATATATTATATCTATATAATATAATATAATATAATATATATATATATATTCTTAGTTAATTTTTTATTTAAATTTTTTGTTAAATTCACATTTCGAACTTTGACCCATTTTGGAATGATATTTTTTAAAAATATATATGTATATGAAATATAACGTTTTTTAAATTTGTTTTTACGTTTATATATATGTTCAAGATATAATATTACTAATCGTTGAATTCGTATTTTTTAACATAATCGTATAATTTATTTTATATACAAGATTTAAAAAAAAAAAAAAAAAAAAAAAAACGATTATTAATTGCTTATTAAAATATTCTGTTTATATTTAAATATAAAATGGTAGTAATCGTACGATTAATAAATAAAATATCAAATTTATTATATATTTTTGATGCATTTTAATTTTATACCACTTATCCTCTACTATATATAAATAATATATTTTAAAGTATTTGTTTTTTCTATACATTAATCTATAATTCTATATTCTTAGCTCTATCTCTTATTTATATACTATCCTTTTCACTCTATAGTAAACTTCTATATCTTCTGCAATTTTTATTAATTATTTATAATTATATTAAACAAATTTAATTCATTTTTACAATAAATAAAAATACATTTACCAAAACAACGAAACACAACAACAAATAATATTAAAATAAAATACTATATTAATTAAAAAATAAAGAAAATAAAAAAAAAAAATACATATAAAAAAAAATAAAATGGTTTTTTTTTAGTTTAAAACAAATTAAATTTATAAATAAATTGCACATTATTAATGCATTTTTTTTTTTGTCTCCGCATTAATAAAATAAAATAAATTATGAATTTTCCAATTAATCCACTATAAATTTTTACTTGCTTATTATCCTGCTTACATGACATTAATATTTAAATAAAGAATTATAAAATAAATTACGAATAGAAAAATTGTTTTATTAATAAAATTCAATGTTTAAGGAGCAGATAATTTAATATTGAGATTTTTATATTATTTTTAAAGTTTTTGTTGCACTTAATTGAAATTTCTTTTTTTTTTATAAATTATTTTCTTAATAATTTGATTAACTGCAACACAACAGACTGTTTTTTTTTTTTTTTTTTTGTTCAAATTTTCCACAACTTAGAATGTACCATTTACTGATATACACTTTTCTCAAATGCTTTTATTGGTTACATTATATATATATAATCAAAAAAAAAATTTCTTCTAGTGTATTTATATATAAAAATTGAACAATTCCCGAAAGTATAATAAAAGTATAATAAAAAAGAAGAAAGGATTACATTTTTGAGAATACATAATCTTGTGTTGTATCTGTAAAAGCGTTTATATAGGATTACAAAAAAATAATATTAATATTTTTTACATATACAATTTATATTCAATTACAAAAACTTAATTAAATCAAAACAAAAAAAAAAAAAAAAATTTTTAAAAACTGAAACTTTTTTGAAAAATATCGTTTCATTTCGAATGGGTCTAATTTATATTTCTTTTAGACATTTTATATTCGTTTTATTTCAATAGTTTTCTCATTTCATTTTATTTTTAATTTTGTTATTATTATTATTATATACTATTTATTTATTTTATTCATTTTTTGTATGTTGTACAATATTATTAATAAAAAAAAAAAAGAACTATTTACTTTATTATTTGAACATTATTTATATATGTATAACTTAAACGAAAATTAATTAAAAAAAAAAAAAAAACTTCCGCAAATATATGAAAAACTTATTTTAAATAATATTTTATGAACCTGATTATAATAAAAATTTCATTTTTAATTCTTAAATTTTTAAAATAAAAACAATTTTAATTAAAAGTGTGTATATATGTATAAATTTACATAAATTTAATTTAAAATAAAAAAAAAAAAAAGTTCTAGCTCTTAAAATATTTAGTTTTGAGGAAATATTATTATATAAATATAAAAAAAAAAATAAGTTAAATAAAAAAATGCTAATTATTAATTATTTTTTTTTTTTTTAATTATATAAAATATTTTTTTTGTGTTACTATATTTTAATCTTACACTTATAATTATTTATGTTTAAATTCTTAAGTGATTTTCGTATTTGAAAAGCTTGCACTTTTTTAATAGTTAAATACTTTTTTATATCCCAATACGCTCATTTAGACATATTATTTATGTGTATATTTATATCAGTATATATGTATATATACATATTTATCTATATACATATTTATTTAGTATTTAATTCTATATTTATACTACATATTTTATTCCACTATTTATAATTAAATTATATTTTATTTTTTTAACATTATTTTTTTTTTTTTTGTTTTTTTTTTTTTTTAATTATACCTAATTTTAAAAACATATATATATATATCTAGTTTGCTTAGTTTAATATTTTGTACTTGTAGCACAAACTTCAATAATTCAAATTCCTTAAAATATCGTGCGATTACTTCCGTGTGTTTTATTTGAAGATATTAATTATCTTTAAAAAAAATATTTTTTAACAAAAAATTATAAATGGGGCTCAAAGTTCAATATTGAAAACAAAAACATTACATATATATATAACAAAAAAAATTAATTTCTTTTTTCTTCTTTAAAGTGTCTTTCAAGATTTATAAAAAAATAAAATTTTTGTTAAAAAAAAATAAACTCTTTGGGAGAACTTGGCTTTTTTTTTCTCTCTTACTTTGAACGTGATGGTATTTTATCTTTAGAAAAACAGTTTTATAATTTTCTCTATATAAAAACCAAAAAAAAAATGTTATATAACATTAGGAATATTTTAAGGTAAAATTTTTATTGTTCCCTAAAATCTTTTAATGTTATTTCTACTTTGGTCTCAATGTTATTATTTTAAAGAGAAATACAAAAAAAAAAAAAATGAAATACAAAACAAGTTTAAAATAATTGTTTTTTTTTTTTTTAAGAACTAAACATAAAAAAATCTATGTTTTAATTCCAGGTATTACTATACTTCTTTCGCAAACAGTTTTTTCATTGTTGATTGGCCATGTTATAACAAAATCAAGTGAAGCGGTACCATTATTAGGTACAAAATTTTACAGTAGAGATCAAGAGAATATTATTTAAAAAAAAAAAACACACAATAAATTTAATATTTATTAAAATAATCTTATTCAAAATAATCTTTTTTAAATAAAAAAAAATTAATTTATTTAAAAAAAAAAAATTAATAATAATTAAAAAAAAAATACAAAATCTATATACATATATATATACATATTGTATATATGTATATTTATAAACATACTCATTTATTATCTTTTTTAGATCTTTCCTTTAAAGAAATCGCTTTCCAAAGCATTCTTATATATATTATGTATATATTACATACAGTATAAAATATATATACTTCTATCACTAAAAAAAAAATATATATATATTAATAAAAAAAAAATTTAAATTAAAATCAAACAAAAACAAAAATTAACTATAACTAAGGTAAATTTGTTCAAAGTATATTCAAATCATTGGAATCTGACATTAAATTTAAATTTTTAAAATAATCTTAAATTTTAATATAAATAATCCATAAAATGTTTTGAATATACAAAAATATAATAATAAATATTGAATTATAAATAAAATGCATCTTTATTAAATTATGTATAATAATTATTTAACAAAAGTTATAGCATGATTAATATATAATTAATATTTAAATTTTTTTCCTTTTCACAAATATAAACAATGATTGCTTATAAAATTAAGAAATATACAACAAAATTGCTTTACATCATCCTACCCCACCCCGCTATAAACTTCTTTGTTTATCTCTTATAATATTTTATTTTTTAATTAGAAAAAATAATTTAAAAATAATTTCCCTAAAATTTATTTTTTTTTAATATTTTTTTTTGAAGATTTCGTGATATATACATATATAATATGTAGGAATTAAAAAAAAGAAAGTTTGTGCTACAAATATTATTGTTTTGTCCTACCTAATATCATATATATTTTAAATTTTATTCTATATATATACAAAGTTAAAATATATTAACGCAAAAAAAAAAAAAAAACAAAATATTTTGAAATTGAGGTAATAACCATAAATATTATTTACTATATTATAATATTAAATTAAAATTTTTATATTAAATAACACTCTAAATTTTTCACCTAAAATACAATGTAGCTCATTTATATTGTTTCACTTTATATTAATATTGAAAGTTATAACAGTTTGTTTTAAACAAAAAAACCAAAATAAATTATTAACATACAATGTAAAATTTAAAATTAATTTTAAAAAATCTATCTATCTACAACAATCTTTTTTTTTCTAGTTTAATGTACAATATATCTAAAAAAAAATTTTCTTTTTCCCCCCCAAAATCAATATACATATACTTAAAACACAGGTTTAGGTCTTCCAAAATTTAATTTATGCGTATTACAAACCTATAAAACATTAATTAATTTTATTTAATTAATTAATATTAAAAATTGTATACTATTAAGACTTAACACTTTAGTTGTGCAAAACTGCATAAAAAAAAATTATTAATGCCGTTAAATCATTGAATGAGCTGTAGTGTATCCAAGGTATTAAAATCGTAAATCGATGTTTAAAAAAAAAATTCAAGATTCAGTACGTTAAATTCATACATATTTTTAGCCTTTCTTTATATAAATAAAATTTAGCTGCTTTAAAATAATTTTTACTTTACAAGCTTATAATGAAATATATTATATAAATGTTACATACAGCACATTTTTAAAAAAATATTTTGAATATCAATGATTAATTTAAAGTATTAAAAACAAAATTTAAAATAATTTTTTTTTTTTTCATTAAAGCTAATATATCTTATTCCTTTTTTTTTTTTTTTTTTTGTAATTTTGGTTAGAATTTTGCACAATTTATTTTAAAACAAGTAAGTAAGTTGAATTTCTAAAATAAAAACATATATAAATTTTATAAAAAATTTGCAATTTATATCTTAAATACTTAAATAGAATTAACTTTATAAAATTAAAATATTTTATTATTATATACATATGATTTTATTTAAGTATTTTCCAAATTTCAATACCAAATTTATCGACTTTTGAACCCATTTACGAAAAAAAAAAACTAAACAACAAATATTTTTTTTTTCTTATTATAAATAATTTCTACTTTCTGGATAAAAAAAAACAAAAAAAATAAAAATTAAAAATTTCGTTAATTTTGTATTATTAAAAAAAATATAATAGATTTTAAATATTAAAAAATATATTTTACCTAATTCTAAATATTTTAGTTTAACAGAAGACATTTTGTTTTTTTTTTGTTTTTATTTATAAATATTAAAAACCATATACCATCATTTAAAAAAAAAACTCACTGAAATATTATGTTCATAATTTTCATTAAAAAAAAAAAAAAATTATATAGTACATTAAAAAACACTCCCACTAAATATTAAAAAAAAAAAATTTCATTACTTAAAAATGTCTAAAAAATGTTTTTTTTTTCTTCATATCAGCCACCATTTTCTATTTATTAATGCTAGTTCATTTATTATTATGTAAAATAATTTGAAATTTTTTTTTTTTACCGTTGTTTTGGTTTTTTCAATTCACCCCTTTTCATTTTCTTCGATATTAAATTGTTTTTTTTTTGTTTGTTTTAGTTAATTATAAAATTTTAGTTTTTTCATTTCTAATAAAATAAAGTGCATAGAGAAGCCGAATAATGAAAAATTCGAAAAAATTGGCAATCATCCATATTACAATTGAAAGCATATTTTTTATTTAAAATTAAAAAATTAAATAAAAGAAAAAAATTTAAAAAAAAATTTTATTTTTAATAACTCTGCATCTCTATTTAGTACTTTAAAATAAAAATACATTCATAAACGTTAAATATTATACAAAACAAAAAAAAACCTAAATTATAATTTATATTATTAACCATTCAGCATTTCGCAATCATTTAAAAAAATTTTATAAACAGTTAATTTTTTTTTTTTTTTTTACATTATTATCAAATTTATCAAAGTTTAGAAAAATATTTATAAATATATTATATTTGTTTAGTTCATTTTTTCTCTAAAAAAATTTAAAATTTAAAGAATTCTTACAAAAAAAATATATATAAATAATATTTAAAAATTTATATATATAATATTTTTTTTGTTAATTTTTATTTAATTTTATTTTAAATCTATCTTGATGGAATAGTATTAAAAAATAAATCAAAAAAAAATTAATATAATTCATACATAAAGTCTTTAAAATCCAATCTTAATTTTTGCCACTAAAAATCATTTTTAACAATATTGAAAAATCTTTTTCAGTCTTAGTTTTTATATTAATTTTTTTTTCAATGGTGGCAAACAATACAATTTTTTTTTTTCTCACCTATTTACACTATTTTATTGAACGCTACTTTTATTTTATCATAAGCAATCATTATTTTATGATAGTCAAGAGTAATTTTGACATAAATATAAAAACCGATTTAGATTAGCTAAATAAAACAAAGCGATTCATAAAAAGAACTCCTTAAATTCTGGCAGAAAATAGTTATGGTTAAAACCAAAAATACAGAAATTTTTATAATATAAAACCAAAAAATTTTTTTCAAAATAAAATCAATTACAAAATTATTTAAAAAAAGAAGTTACTAATTTAGAAAAAATTAAATAATTATATTAATAATAACATTTTATTCTTCTTCTTTCAAATAAATATGTATTTACTTTTATTCCTATATTAATTTTCTATATAAGTATAAATTAGAATTGCGGTATATTATAATATATTAATAAAAATATATTTTACAATTTATTCATTATTAAATTTTATATAGTTACGAATTAATATTAGTACAAATTTTTTATTACAAAATTTTTTAGACTTTTATTTTAAATTTCTGAAAGTAATTTTTAATAACTTTTTATTAAAAATAAATATATGATTTTATAAAAAAAATAAATTTAAATAAAAACAAATTTTTTTTTTTTGGTTTCATAATTTATTATTATTATTATTATTATTATTTATTATTATTATTATTATTATTAATATTATTATTATTATTATTATTATTTATTATTATTATTATTATTATTATTATTATATTATTATTATTATTATTATTATATAATTATTATTATTATTATTATTATTATTATTATTATTATTATTATTATTATTATTATTATTATTATTATTATTATTATTATTATTATTATATATTATATTATTATTATTATTATTATTATTATTTTATTATTATTATTATTATTATATATTATTATTGTTATTATTATATATATATATATATACATATTTATTAATAAAATATTAATTCCTCTTCTTTCCAAGTATCAAAGACGAATGATGGCTATAAAACACAATTTAATAAATATTTAAAAAAGTTAAAAAAAAAAACAAAAATATTTTTAAATAATTAAAAATTTATTTAATTCAACATAAAATATATTTAAAAAGTTTTCCTAACAACAAAAAAAAAAAAAAAACAAAAATTTAAAATAATTTCAAATTAATATAATTTTTTTTAAATATTAAACAATTTTTAATAATTCAATGGAATAATAGGAGTATTAATTTAAAAGTTATTCAAATTTAATTTCCATAAATCATAATTCCATAAATTCCAATCTATAATCATAATTTTTTTTTTTTAATTAAATTATTCTAAAATCCTTTACATATGGTATACGAATATGGAAACATAATGTACATCTCTTACAAGATGTGTCTTACAAAATAATTTTTTTTAATTGTTTTCTTTTATATTAATCTATAAGTAATGTAGATTAATTGTAATGTAAATTTGGATATAAATTCTGTTAAATGTGCAGTTCGAATGCATTAAAAATTAAATCTTCTTTTAAACTCATTTTTAAATGATAAAAGAAATTATAATTATATAAATCTTTTATAAATTCATTTAAAATCATTGCAAACAATCATTTTTGAGAACTTTTAAGTTAATACTCCTACAATTTTGAAAATTAAATTTAATTTATAATTTTTTAGTAAATAATTATTAAAACGTATCTATAGATACTATAATATAATATATATATATATTATAGAATTATATTATTTTTCTCTTTTTAATTCACAAAATACTAAAATTATAAATTATATTTAAATAAATAAATTGGTAATTAAAATAAAATTTAGAAATTATAAAAGTTAAATATCTAACGTATTAAATTCAAGAAAAAACAAAAAAAAGGAAAATTTTTCAGGTAAATGCCACATCTTTAAATTATGCTTGGTACTTCTCATATATAATTATTAATTTTTAATATCATTCAAATAAAAAGATTTTAAAATATTTTTACTAAAAAAGGCTACTGGGTAAAAACTATTTTTACTGAAGGGGCTTATTAAAATGTTTCTTATATATACAATTTTTATAAAGTAAAATCTTCCTAACTGGATATACCAATCATTAAAAAATTAAATTAAATTAAAAAAAACATTTCTTTTGGATTACAATAGAACAACACATTTAAAATCTCTCATTATTATTAATTTAAACTTTTCAAAAGTAATATAATTTTTCTGAAATGGCATTTTCCAAAAAAAAATTTTTCTCTTAAGAATTACAAATTTAATTAGAATAGAATTCACTTAAAAAAAAAAAAACAAAAGGTTTTATAAATCATAATAAATTTATAAGTATTAAAAGTTTGAATTTAAATTTATCTGCTAACATTTTATCAAAAGTCAAAATATTTAATTCACATTACTCGTCTTTTTTTTTTTTTTTTTTTTTTTTTAGTTTAAACGTTTTACTTATTAATTAAATTAATATGTACTTATTAATTAATTAATTAATTAATAATATAACATTCAAAATAAATCTTTAATGTTTAATATAAAATACTAATTACATAAATTCGTTTATTATATATACATATATATATATATAATATATACATTATTTTTTTGTATTAATTATTTGTTGAAACTATCTACTTATATACGTTTTTTTTTTTTGTTTAATTAAAACATTTTAAATTTTCAAATTAATATATAAAAATAATATACAAATTTTTTTTTTTTGTTTTTGAAAAGCTAAAACTTTAAAAGCATTTTATTTTGTTAATAGTTTTTTTGTTTTTTAGTTTAAGCTAATATAAATTGACAAAAAAAAAAAAAAAAGGCTTCGCATAATAATTGTGTGTGTGTGTGTTCTTTTTTATTCTTTTTTATTTATAATTGTTGTTAATAGCCAGATATACACATTCGTACAAAATGTATATCAAGAAAAAAAAATTACAGTGCTTGCGTTTTTTTTTTTTTTTTTAAATATATAGCTATTTAGAAATATTTTTATTTTTTTTTTTTACTTAGTTTTTTTTTTTTTTTTTTTGTTTTTAAGAAATTAAAAATTTATTAAAATAAAAATTAAGGGATAATAAACTTCGATAATCGACGTAAAATACCTAAATTTTATTCACAAATATATAAATTATATATTTTTTATTTACTAGTTATATTTTACACCAATATATACACATTTTTAATTTTTTTTTTTTTTTATTCTTTTTCAAAAAACTTTCCCATTTTTATTATTAACAAAAAAAAAAAAAATAAACATAATATTTATTTAAAAAAATTTTTACAAATATTTTTAAGTTATTTTTCATAACTGTCTTTTTATTCTTTAAAAAATATATATATAAAATAAATAAATAAAAAGCTAACGCTTTTTCAATATATTTTGTTAAAACTCTTCAGATAGTTTTAATATTTTTTATAAATATATATATAAATAATTGCTATGTTGCTACATTAAAATTATGTATTTTAATCACTTAAAATAAAAAATAAATAAATTATTTCTACACATAGTTTTTTATTGGCAAATTTTTTACATTCCAACCAATCTAAGATAAAAAAAAAAAAAAAAAAATCTTTAAAACTTTAATACAATAATACTAAAAACGCAATACGCAAAATATATATTATAATTATAGAGTTGACTTTATAACATTATTATATGAACAAAATTCCATATATTATATATTTGTCATATTCAATCGCTACTCGCTCTAATACTTGTCACTCGCTACTATAAATGAATTAACTATACCCAAAAAAAAAAATTTCACAAAATTTCAAACATTTGAAACATTTATCAACTTTTAACTTTATTCTCATTAATATTTCTATATTTAAAACAAATTAATATCTACTTTTATTTCATTAATATTTTTCAATGCAAAATTTATTATTTACTTAGTTTGCAAATTAATTATTAGGTTGTATAAATAAAACATTTTGTAAATTTTTCTTTTTTTTTTATTTATTTATTTAATATTTAAATTTTAAAAAAAAAGAAAAAGCATTTGAATATTTAAATTTAGAAATATTTATATACTAAACAAAATATATAACTATATTTATATTTTAATCCTTTATATATATTTTTTTTTTTTGTTGGCTTTCATGAAATCATTTTTAGATTTATTTTTAAACGTTTTTATTTTATTTTATTAGAAAAAAAATTTTATATAAATTTAAAAAAAAAAACTATAAAATAAATAAAAACAAAATTTAAATACAAATTTAAATAATAAATGGTTTTTTTAAATGCAGTGACTAAATACAGCCATTTTAAATTTAATATAATACTTTAGTTTCTTATATTTATACATAGTTAAACTTAAACATAAATACTTAAATAATAAATATGAATAAACTAAAAGAAAAAAAAAACAGTTAAAATAAACTAAATAAAAAAAAACTTTTTAAACTAAAAAAATTTAACAAAAAAAACAATAAAAAAAATATATTATATATCTTTCTTTAAAATATGGAATGTGTTATGTTGAATGCCTCCCAGTTTTGGATATGGATGTGCCTCTTCTCAATGTATTGGTAAATGTGATTAATTTTTGTTAATTTATTTTTATTCCTTTATTTATTTTTCATTATATTTTTTTTTTTTATTATTATTTTATTCAGTTTTTTATCATGCAAATGGAAAAATATACTTCTCATATAAATTTTCCAATTTATAAATTTTTCATTAATATATTAATAATTATTGTCATATTAAATTAAATATAAATAATATATGTAACAATAATAATATAAAAATTAGATCATTTTTATATAATATATCATATATTATAGATCATTAGAGACATAATATATTTTAGAAAAGAAATTTTAGAAATAAACAAAGAAAAAAAAGTTTTGTGAAATTTACTTTTTCATCATAATTTTATACACATTTTTATTAAACTATTAATTATACAAAGTTATTCATATTAATTTTTGTTTTAGTTCAAAAAAAAAAAAAAAAAGCAAAAATAAATTAATATGTTCATACTCGTAATAATTATTAATGAATTTTTGTTTTTGTATTAAGCATCTCTTATATTTGAAACAATATATTATCACTGAATTTATACAATATTTAATAAACGTTATTTTAACTAAATGTTATTAATTCGATTCTTGATTGGATTAATTATACGTTAAAGATTATTATCTTATTTTAAATTAAAACAAAAAATATTTTAATAACTTTTTTAAAAGATATAAAATACATCAAAAAAAAAATATTAATAATAAAACATAATATATTAATATATTATATTATACGAAAAATACTTATAAAATAAGTAAAGCTTACAAAAGTTTTAATTATTTCAAATACATACTTTTTCTTAAAAACATTAGGTTTATTAAACTTTAACTTTGAAAATTTCAATAAAAAGAAAACATAGTTTTCAAAATAGAAATTAATTAAAAAAAAAAATTATTAAACAATATTTTAAGTCAATTAATAACTTTGTATTTGTAATATTATATCCACATAAAATAAGTTTCAAAATTTTTATATGAGATCTAATTTTTTTTAATTTAAAATTTAATCTTTCTATCTTTTATTTGATATTTAACTGATGATCAGTATAATTTCTTAAAATAATTGCTACTATTATAATTACTTTTCCAAAGTATTAAAACAAAAAAATTGATAATTAATATAACTAATTATATTAATATATCATGAAAAAGTATACACATATACAACTGCGTATGTAATTATATATATACATATATTCGTTTTAGAAGGGAATTAAATCAATATTTCATATTATATATTAAAAATTAAATTAACAATAATTTAAAGAAATTTTTTTTTTTTTTCATTTTTATTGAATATTAATTTTCAAAATTTATACATACAAAAAAAATATTATTTTTATATAAGGACTTATATCATTCATCAAATGCGAAAATCACTTTTCATTATAACTATCATTTTTATATACTACTTAAATCATGTCCATTCAATTAGCAGGCATGATTTGCTTGTTTAAAAAAAAAAAAAATTAAAAATTTATTTTTAAGCATTTATATAAAATAATTAATAAATTTTCAGCTTAAGTTATATATACTTATATTAATTTTACTATAGCTTAAATTTTCATATTTAAATAAATATATAGTTGTTATAATATATATAATATCATTATTTTATTTAATCATATGCATGTTGCATTATTAACAAAATATTAATATGTGCATAAATAAAAATATATACATATATATTTTTTTTGTTCTTTTATTTTTAAATATTAAACATTTTTTTTTTTTTAGATTTTTGTTAATGTATATATATAAATATATAGCTAGACATTAAATAAATGTAAATAATATATAATATGTACATAAATATATTTGTACATTTGTATTTTTATAATTTTTTTTTAAATCTTTATTTTAAATATTTAAAAAACAATTGTTTAGATTTATAAAAGTATTATTATATTAATTTATATAATATTAATAAATCGTAAAATAAATTTTAAGATTTTTTATGATAACTTTGAAACAATTTAATATTATTTTTTGTTTTTTTATTATTACTATTACTATTCAATTATTAAAAATTTTATATATATACATATATATAAAAAAAAAATGCTTTTATAAATCAAAACAATTTTTTATATAATTAATTATTAAAACTTTCTTTTATTTTTTGTTGGTTTTGTTATTTTAATTTTAATTTTTTATACTTTATCATTTCTATTATATATCTTTGTTTCATTTTTCTTCGATAAGGCATTGCATGACCCAAAATAAATCTTTTTCAAAAATTAAAAAAAAATTAATAATTTTTACATTAAACAAAATAAAAAAAAAAAAAAGAAACGATCAAATATTAAAACAAAGTTTGCACATAAAAAAATTATTCTCAAAAGCAAAATAATTTTAAACACACAACTACTACTACTACTATATTATACCAATATATATATATATTTATTCATCATTTATATTTTGAAAATTTTCTATATTTTCTATATATTTATAATATCTTTAATTTTTTGTTTTATTTCTTTTTAACTTAATAATTAAATTATAATCTATTTCCAAAGCGGTCTATCCACCATTTCATATATATATTTGATACATACACATGTTTCATATTATAATAATTTTATTAAAAAAATAAAAATATTGAATAGTTTTTTTTTTTTTTTTTTGTCAAAATCATTTAATATGTTGTTACATCATATAAAATTACACAAAACTATTTATCAAACCGCTCTTTATATTATATACATACTCTCTTATATACACAAAAATACACTTTATTTTCTAAACACAAAAAAAAAAAATTAAAAATAAAATAAATATTAAACATATTATAAACGTTATTGTAAACCTAAAAATTATATTATATTATTAACAACAACACATTTGAAAATATAATATTAAAAATAAAATATATATATATATATATTTACATATATATATATTTAAAACAAAACGATTAAAAAACAAAAAAAAAAAAAAACATTTATATTTTACCTTTAAATTGTCACATTTTATAAATTAATTTTATAAGATTTTAAATATAAAAAATATATAAAAAGAAAAAAAAAATTTTTAATTTTTAAAAATTACAATTTCTTTAACTAATTAAAATTTTTCTCCCCCTTTTTTTTCATTTTTAAAAATTCCTTTCAAATCCTAAAAAAAAAATGTTTTGCTATATATATGCAAACTGCATCTACACATCATATACATATATACAATATATATATATAAATAATGTATATATATAGGTACGTACTTTAATTGCATTATGTTTATGGTAGCATCTTCAGTTGTATTAACAGTAGTGGTGCTAAATTATCATCATAGAACAGCTGATATCCATGAAATGCCTCCCTGGGTAAATTTTTTTTATATCTAATTTTTTTATACAAGGTCGATTCGTATCAAAAAAAAATTTGCACACGTATTTATTATTTATGAAAAATTAAATAGTCAAAATTATTATTAAAAAAAAAAAAAACAAATACTTCAAATAAAATTTTTTAATTTTGCAATTAAATTTTTTTCGAAATTTGTATATAACGGGTTTTCCAATTTGAGTGATTGACGTTTGACGTGAGTGACTAAGTGACGTTTCGGCCATTTGTAGTATGTAATGATCTGTCTTTTTTTTTTTCATGGTATTCAGTAATGTTTACAATTCATGGAGAGATATACGGAAGAACAACGTTTACAAATTATTCAATTTTATTATCAAAATAATCGTTCTCCAATTGCAACTTTTCGTGCGCTTTTGCCATTTTATGCTCGTAATAATCGTCCAACTGTGCTCGATATTCGTCGAATTGTTGAAAATTTCAAGCGTACATTTTCTTTACATAATGTTCAAGTCCCAATAAAACAAAGAACCGCTCGAAATAATGAAAATATTGCTGCCGTTCAGACAAGTGTTGCTACAGACCGCAATTTGTCGATTCCAAGACGTTCTTAAGAATTGGGACTGTCTCAAACCACAACTTGACTTGTGAAAATCCACAAATTATTCATGAACAACCATTACATTCACCAAAATTGACAGTTTGGTGTGGTTTTTGGTCTGGTGGAGTCATCGGTCCGTACTTCTTTCGAAATGAAGCTGATAACAACGTTACTGTCAATGGAGAGCGATATAGATCGATGATAACTAACTTTTTATGGCCGAAATTGGAAGAAGTTGATCTTGACAACATCTGGTTCCAACAAGACGGGGCTACGTGCTACTCAGCACGTGCAACAACCGAATTATTGCGAGAAAAGTTTGGAGATTCGATTATTTCAAGAAATTGTGACATTGAATGGCCTACAAGAAGTTGTGATTTAACACCATTAGACTATTTCTTGTGGCGTTATTGAAGTCATTGGTCTTTAGGAATAAACCAGACTCTCTTCAAGATTTAGAAGTCAATATTGAACGTACTATTCATGACATACGACTTGATTTATTGGAAAAAGTGCTCGAAAATTGGGTTCATCGAATTCGTTCCTGCAAAAGAAGTCGTGGAGGCCATTTGAATGACGTTTTATTCAGAATTTAATTGTATCGATTGTATTTCACATTAAATAAAAAACATTTGAATTTCCTTAACAATTATTAAGTTTTTTTTGAAAAGAAATCATATCACTCAAATTGGAAAACCCTGTATTTTATTTTGATGATTTTATAATTAAAACTTTTTTAAATTATATTTTTTACACCGTGTGCAAATATTATATTATGTACATTATAATATACTTAAATATGAATTATATATTAACTATATACAAATTTTCAATGTTCATTTTGATTAAAATTTTTATTTCAAAAATGTTTTAATACTTTCATACCCTTTCTTTGTCCTTTGCCTTTCATTGTATAAAAAATTTAACAAATATATTTATACATATTATTATGTATGTATTGAAATTTAATTAACAAATCTATAACTAGTGATTAATTGATTTCTTTTTTCTACAAAATTAGGATCTAAATGCTAAACAAAACATTTAAAAGCAAAGTATTTATGCATAGTTTAAACAGAATGGAAGTAGTCATCACGCATACGTATTTATAAAATTGTATTAAACTGATTCGGAAAATTTTTGTTGACATATGCAATTTTAAGTTAATTTTTTGAAAGTTTGTTTTGATATTTGTAAAAATAAATAAGAAAATAAACAAGTCGGAAGGTAAACCAACGTTTTTTAAAAGCGTACATTTCTAAAAGACCATACAAACTGCTTAAAATTCTTACTGTGCCAAATTTTGAAAATTTCATATAATAAAAAAAAATGTAAAAATAGGATTTTTTTGAAATTATGGGAGGCTGTAAGTCCGGAACCCTATATAACTAAAAAAAAACATTAACACACATAAAAATATATTACTGAAGCTTTAATTTTTATATCTTGCCGAAGAAAAATTTGTATTGTTGTAAATTTGTATAGATTTCAATATTTAAGGCCGAATAGATTTAAAACAGGCGGTGGTACAAAAAAAATTTCTGAGTAATTATAATTCTAAAAGTTCGTTTTTGTCTCAAAATTTCAAGTCCCTATCTAAAAGCGTGGCGGATGAAGGTAGAAACATTTAAATACTAAATTTTAAAAAAAAAATGTAAAATTTTTTTGTACCAAAAAAAAAAAATCCTGACGAATGGCGTTTTCATATTGAAAAAATGTTAAGTAGAAAATGAGATATACGCATTTAAAAATAAAGCTTTTTCAAAATTGGAGGGGCTGCCGCTCCGTAATGGATATGAAAAAGGTGTTCTACAACATTAATTTTTTTATGAGATCTGTCCGGGTTTATGACACTTTACTGAAATAAAAAATCCCGAAAAAAAATCTTGAATTAAAATTATTTGTTTTTGGAATCTTCATAATTCGGTCGCCGCATATTATATATAATATTAAATATTATTTTTATTACAATATCATCTGGTCAATATTTAAATATAAAATAATTTTAATGACGTTTCGTTTAAACAAATAATATGAACCGAGTTGCTATTATATCATATAATATGAATTTTTAATTTTGTTTTTTCAAATGTGCTACCAATTAATTGTTATAAAATAAAATGGAGATAAAAGAAATTATAACTTATACAAATATTTGTAATATATTTTTTTGGAATCCAACTCTAAAAATCCTTCTAATTCAGAATCTGGCATTTAAATACATATATAAAAATGTTCTGAAAAAAGGAAATACCTTGTTTTTAAATCCAACTCTAAAATCTCCTAATTCAGAATGTCACATATTCATATATATATTCATAAATATTCTGCAAAAGGCGTATAACTCTGATTTTGAGTCCAACTTTAAAATCTCTCCTAATTCAAAATCTCACATATACATATTATATATACATATATATATTTTGGAAAAAGCATATAATTTAGTTTTGTATATCCAAATATCCAATAGTCTAAAATTCTTTTTTATATTTTTTTTACATATGTACTTATTTGAACAGAAATTCCTTAATTTTGGTATTTTTGGTTTTCAGGATTTTTTTTTCGGGATTTTCTAACATTAGGGCATTTTTTTCACCAAATTTAAATTCGAGATTTTTTTTTTAGGATTTTTTTTTCGGGATTTTTTCATTCGAGATTTTTTTTTCCCACAAAATGTCATGCATCCGATCTACCCATACTTAAAAATTTTTTTCTCTATCTTTAACGGTGTAGAAATTTTGTAAACAAATGGTCAGACGGGCAGAGGAAGGAACGGACGGACAGAGTAAAACTAATAGACACAGTTTATCAAATATTTTTTGGAAATATGCTAAACATGAATTTGTGCATATAATATAAATAACTTTTTTTTGTTTTTAACAACAAGAATGTTAAAATGCAAATGTATTAACAAATTCTCAGTCATATTTTGTTATAATTTGTCTTGTTATTGTGTATTTTTTAAAAAATTAAAAAACTTTTAATATATTATTTTTTTAAAACTATTTTATATGTACAAGAATTAAAAAATTTAATTTTGTTTCCATTTATTTATGGTTGTTAACTGTCAAATTTCACTTTAAAACCCATAAAAATAGGAAATTTATTTATTTTCCAAGATTTGTATAGAGCGATCTTTATAAAAAGCTGAATCAACGATTTGTATAAAAACTCATATAAAAGCTTTGTAATCGGATCATTTAATATTATACAGCTAATGTAAAAACTCTAGTTTTTTTAAACACAATATAAGTTTAAGTTAAACACAATACAAGTTATAAAAATATGTTTAACTTTTAAAATTGCATTTCCATGCGATGACAATTTTCATTCTGTTTAAATAGTTTTTTTTCTTTCCAAAGTTACAATGCAAAAATACAGGCAACATTGAATATAATTTGCATTCATAAGTGTATAAAAAATAAGAAAAATATTGTTTAATTATTGCTATTCTAATTATATAATATTGTTAAACAAAAACAAAATGAATATTGAAATTTAAGGAATAAACTAAACACTATTATCTATAATTTAAACTAAAAACAACAAAAAAAAAAAAACCCAAAAAAAATATCATGAAATAATTAATATACATATATATATATTTAATTTTTATGTAGATAAAGTCAGTTTTTTTACAATGGCTACCATGGATGTTACGTATGAATCGACCTGGTAGAAAAATAACTAGAAAAACAATTTTACTTAGTAATCGAATGAAAGAATTAGAATTAAAAGAGAGGTCATCTAAATCACTATTAGCAAATGTTCTAGATATTGATGATGATTTTCGTCATACAATATCCGGATCACAAACAGCTATTGGATCATCTGCGTATGTTTTGCTAATTTTTCATTTAAAAAAAAAAAAAAAAAATATCATTTAAAAATATCATTTAAAAATATCATTGATTTTTTTATACATATATATATACATAAATTCATATTCATATTTAAATAATCATTAAAACAGGAGTTTTGGTAGACCAACAACGGTTGAAGAACATCATGCAACAATAGGATGTAATCATAAAGATTTACATTTAATATTAAAAGAATTACAATTTATAACGGCGCGGATGAGAAAAGCAGATGAAGAAGCTGAATTAATTAGTGATTGGAAATTTGCTGCAATGGTTGTGGATAGGTAAAATCATATTGATTCTAAATTATTAATAAAGAAAAATAATAATAATTTAGAATTGAATATTTTTACATTGTCTATTTTATATAATTATTATTATATTAATAAATGTCATTAACTTTTCGCAAGTCATAAAATAATATTTTCGCAAAAAAAAAAATATTAATATTTATTTTGTTTTAAGATTCTTTTTTTTTTCATGTACCTACTTTTTTTTAGATTTTCTTTCCCCCTTTATTTTTTTATTTTTTTTTTTTTCTTATTCCAAAATTATATTTCAATGTAATTTTAATTTTTTTATGATTTTTGATTATAAATCTTCTCAAATTTTATCTTATCATATTTATTAATACATAATGATTTGTGATATAGTTAATGACATTTTGAATGTTAATTTTTTATCTTAAAAAATAAATTTAAAATTACTAAATAAATTTATAAAGAATAAAATTAATATAATGCAAAATAATGCAATGCAATTAATAGCATGCAAAATAATTAATAATTTAGTAATTTTAAATTTAATACAATAATCAACATCAGTATTCAGTTTGTCTTAACTTATAGCAATAACTAATTACTAATTGTCTCAGCTTAATACTACGAATATATACTCGTATCAACTTATATAACAAAAACAAAAAAAAATTTTTAACAAATTTTTGAAAATTCATAATAAATTTTCTAGAAAAAAAAAAATATATTCAGCAATTTAAAAACATTTAATTTTTAAATCATAAAAGTTAGCTGAGGTTTTTTTTTTTTTTTTTTCATAATTTCATATTTTAATTTCACATTCAAATCAACTTTATATATATATACGCATATACATTATTATTAAGATACTATATGGATTAAACCATTTCCATTCTCCATCTCCATTTTAATTTATATTTTCAATTCACTTTTTATATATCACTAATTTAGATGAAATGTTATTATTTTAAATTACTGAATATATTACAAAAAAAAAAAAGTATATATATATTATATATATTATACATTAATATATACTGAATTTCTCATTCCACGTGTCATAAATTAATATACATATATGAATCAATGTATGTATGTTTATGTATTAAAAAAAAAAAAGAACAAGACAGTCGAGTCTTAATATTTAACACGTATGTATTAAAATCCGCTATAAAATAAAAATCTATACAATATAAAATATGATATAACGTATTTACTTCTATTTTTTTTTTTTTTTTTCTATGTAAATGTTTATTCTTTTGATTAAAAATCAAAAATATTATTTTAATGTATGTATTTTCTTAAATTTAATATATTTTTTGATCTTTTTTCAGGTTTTGTTTAATAGTTTTTACACTTTTTACAATTATTGCTACAGTAACTGTTTTGCTATCAGCCCCTCATATTATAGTGCAATAAACATTTTTAAATTAATTAAATTAAATTAAATTAAAATTTTAATTTAATTAAATTAAATTAAAAAAAAAATGAAGTGAATAACAATATATATATATATATATAGAGAAAAAAATAGTGAATATAGAATCAAAGCGTGAAGAAATAAAAAAAAAATTTTAGGAACAAAGAATTATTATATATGAAAATTATATAAAATACAAAACAAAAACAAAAAAAAAAAAAGGAGGAATTTCATATCAAATTCTCAAATATATTCTTATAGCTGTGCATCTTTGACAAATAAAAAGAGACTCACAGAAGCAAAACAAAAAACTTAAAATAATTTAACATTCAGCGAAAATTAAAATTTAAAAATGAAGAAACGATATTATTTAAATATATAATATGTATAGTAAAAATGACTCACAAAAAATTTGTGGTTAAACTTTCTGAAAATAAAAAAAGTAATTGGTTATAAAATTACATGACATTAATTATATGCATATACACATATATACACATATAGATACTTTTAAAAATATTTGCAAAAATTTTCAAACTCAATTAATTAATTTCAAAAAATTTTGAAAAATTCAAATTAATTAATTTCAAAACAATATTTAAGTTGAATGTTCGTTAAATCAATAAATCTTTAATTGAACCTTTTTTAGTATTTATAACTTTTTTAATTTTTTTTTTTTAACAGCTATAATAATTATAAACATATTAAAATAATTAAATCCAAAAATCTGAAATTAAATTTCCAAAATTTCAAAAAAAAATTTTAAAATCAATATAACCGGAAAAGCTCAAAAATTTTCGAAAAATTTTTTCATTAATAAAAATTTCTTTTTCAAAAATATAAATTTATAATTTTCCTATGATTTTTAAATTCATCAAATTAAATATTATTTACAGATGATCCAAAAAAAAATTATAGTAATTTTAATGTTGTTTTAGAATTTCTCCTAAACCTATTTACGATTAAAAACATTTGCCCGAAATAATTAGCCAATTTATCACTTTTCACATACTTACTCTATTCTTTTTTTTTTTTTTTGTATTTTTATAAATACAAAATTTTGAGTTCTTTTCCTTTCAAAAGAGATGGCCTCCTTCTTGATCTTTAACCAGTTTACAAAATGAAAAAAAAAATCGTTTTTCAACACCTAAATAATTTTGCATTAAAAACCTATAACAATACTGAGATTCATAGCCAAGTCAACCACCCTCTAAAAAGTAATTAATAATTATGTCATCTAAGATTACTAACCAATATCCTAATATTGACATCATCTAATTATATTAAATCAAAAATAAAGATAAAGTTGAAGAAAACAAAAATACTATGTATATATATATATATTATATATAAAATGATTAAAAACTAATTTCTTATAATATATTATTGTAGATATATATATAATTATTATTTATTTATTTATAAATTATATATAAATTAAGTTAAAAAAAAAAATAATTATTATTAAAAATAAAAGTCGTGGTTACAATTATAAAAAAAAAAAAATTTATCTTTAAAAACAAAAGTTTTAAAATTAAATTATTTTACAAAAAAAAAAAAAAAAAATTAAGTACTAAAAAAAAAAAACGAAAAAACAGCAAAAATATAAATGGTAATTTAAAACTGCCAAAACTTGAAAAAAAAAAATAAAATAAAATAAAAAAAAAATCAATTTAGAAAAATAAAAAAAAAAAACGAAAATAAGAAATCACAAGTGTTAATTTAAAATGCCAAAATTACTTTAGAAAATTTTAGTAAAACAAAAAAAAAAAAAAACCTTAATTTATTATTATATTACATATAGAATTAAAAATGCTAATACTAAGTAATAAAAAAAAAAAAGAAAACAAAACCAAGATGTTAATATTAATATTATATATTAAGACAGATTATATAATTTTTTTAAAAAAAAATAAAACAAAACATACACAAATCGATAGAAAAATTGTTCCTATTATTGAACAAAAAATAATTAATATATATATATATATATATAATTAATATAATAATAAATATATTATTTAATTATATATATATATATATATATATAATTAAATAAACTCTAATGAATATTAATAATTTTGTTTTTACATATAAAATATTAAAATAATATATCAATATATCAATATATATATATATAATATATATGTTTTCAAAATTATTTAATATATATATATATATACATAAATATATACTTGTAAAAATATAATATATATATATGTATATAAAAAATTCATACTTAGTTACACGAGTACTTTACATAATCACACTTTATATTAATTATATAAAACAAAAACAAAAAAACCAAAAAAAAAAAAAATTATTAAAAACTGATTCATTAATTGAACCACAAAAATTATTAAAAACTGATTCATTAATTGAACCACAAAATAAATTCTTTCTATATAAATTTATTTTAATAAATAAATTAAAAAAAAAAAAATAAAAAAAAAAACTAAAAAAACTAAAAAAATTTACAGGACAAAAAGACGGCAATCGTTAGGAGTTTTTTAGATAAATATTATATAAATATTATTATGATTATATGTAATTTATTTTATTAGTCGTTTCCTTGTCAATTTTCAATTTAAAATCAAAATCAAAAAAAAAAAAAAAAAAAACAAATTAAAAGAAATTAAAAAAATACTGAAATTACATATATACTAAACTTAAAAACTCAAAATTATACTGAAATTATACTATATATAATTAATTTATTGCAATTTTTTTTTGCTATTCTCCAACCCTATATAATATACATAATATACCGCGGCAATAAATTAGTTCTTAAATTAAAATAAAAAAAAAAAAACAAAAACACTGTCCAATTTCGAATTGAAAAACATTAAATACATAATATATAGCTATATATATATTTATTTTAATTTTTTTTTTTTTTAAATAATTAATTTAATTGTCACTTTTTATATTAATGACCAACAATCACTTTAACTATTAAATAATTATAAAATATTATTTTTTTTTTTTGATGTTTCATTTAAAGCATCATTTACTTATTAGTATTACTATAATATAAGATTACAAATTACAGAAAATATATACCTATATATATATATATAAATACATATATATATAAAAAAAAAATAATACAAAAAATTTATATAAATTTTATTAGTTTTACTTATAAAATTTCTTTAAGACCATTAATAGTAAAATATTAATTTTTTTTTTTTTTCAAATATTTATTCTATTTATTTTAATTCATGATCCAAATAAACTTTTCAAATATTTTTTAATTATTGTAATTTTTCCACCATTTTTGGTAAATTTTTCGACGACTTAAGAAAATTCACAATCATTCAAAATCTCCGTTTAGTTGGTTACTTTCGAATTTCTTATTATACAATTTTTTAACAATTTGCTTATTTTATATATACAGCGTGTTTCCTAACTAACTATACAGTTATCTACCGCTGCAAAGACCCTTAAGGATTGATATATTTTTTTTTATATCATGATCCTCTTCTAGTTTTCAAGATTATGGGAAATTGTTTTTAGTTTTAATAAATTAGCATTTTAATCTATTTCTGGGCATCACAAAAATTCCCAAGCCCAAGAAATCTTCTTTTAAAGAAATATCTATATTAATTTTTATTGTATATTTTACGGTTTTAAAACTACAGGCGTTCTAAAATTAAAAAATGTAGATTTTCTCATAAACTTTTCTAGAAATTTCTTTTATATATAAGTTAAGTATGTAATTTTTTGAATATACCATTATATACTTTTATATACTTATATACTTTTTCAAACAAAAATTTATACACTTATAAATAGAATAAACATCCATTAAAAATTCATTATAATTTTATTTTAAACAATGTATTTTACATTCCAACATTTTTTAAAATTTTAAAAATATAATACATAATTTTATATAATTAATATAAAGTTTATCGCATTTTTATTGATTTATATAATTAAAAATATTATGACAACTATAGGAAATACTATCAAAAAAAAAAAAAAATATTTTTTAAATAAAAAATTGTAGATTTTTTTTTTACTATTATTTTTAAGTTTTTTTTTTTTTTTTACTATTAATTTAAAGGAACGACAAAATCACTTTTGATATGATATATTTACAACGTTTTATATTTAAAATATTACTATATACAAAAAAAAAAAAAAAAAAAAGTAAAAAAAATACGATGAAAATAGAAGAAAAACACTTAGAAAATTGCAATCTAGTTATATTAATTGGTTATTTAAATTTATTTTATAAAAAAAAAAATTATATTTTCGATGATTATACAAAACAAAACACTGACATTGTAAATTAAAAAAAAAAAAAAAAAAAAAAACAAAATTGTAATAGTAAATTCAGAACTCAACCAATTTTTTTATAATCTTTATAAAATATCTTATTCAAATTTATTGTTTTTTTCATTTATTTCAATTAAAAAAAAATTAATACAAAATTTAATTAAAAAATTTATAATTGCAGTAGTAAAATATTTTTAAATATATCCGAGGCTGGAAGATTTTTTTAGTCAAAAATATATAATTATTTTGTTATTATGTTTTGTCAATTTTTTTCTAATTTCTTTTTACCAAAATATTTTTCAAAAAATTTATTTTATAAAAAAATATTTATTTTATTTTAGAAAAAAAAACAAAAATTAAAAATGCTTACTTCTTTTCTAGATTTTTTATTTTTATTTTCGTAATATATATCAAGTTAATGTCAAAAATACGTTTAACTTTAAAACCCTATAAAATGTTGAAATAATTCAACCCAAAACATCCCTTTTGGGAAATTTTAGAATTGTTTTCTTAAAATAGAAAATATTTTACACCCAGTGGGACGGGTTGCCACGATAGCAAATTTTACAAATTTTTGTTTTAGTACTTTTACAATCTCTTGATTTTGAGAAATCGACTTTATTATTTCAAAAATTGAGTTGATTTTTTTCTTCTTTTTTTTTTGATTTCCCATACACTTTTCAAAAGCAAATCTGTCAAACCAAATCTGTCCACATAGTTTTTTTCATGATTTTCTGAAAATCACCTCGAAATTAAGTAGGTCCATGAAATTTCGATTTTTGATTATTTTAAAAAATTTTTCATAATCCTTATTGTTTTTTTGAATTTGTTGTCAAAAACTCAAAAAAGTAAAACAAAAAATTTGATGGCAGATCAAGAATTAAAATTCCTATTTATTGTTTTTGTTTTATATTTAAAAAAAATAAACTGGAAAAATTTAATTAGAATGAAATTTCCATTAATGTTTTAATTGGAAATGGGGCGGAAAAAAAAAGATAACTCAAAACAAAAGTGAAAGAATTCAAATGCTGTATTAAAATTGTGTTGAAAATGTTTTTTTTTTTAAATTTCATTTTTTTCTACTTCCATGGCCAATAATTTTTCTTGTATTTCTACCGTTTTCTTATCCACTTTTAACATTTTTTATCAGCTTCTAACAGTTTTGCATTATTCTCTTTGTTTTGTTGAATTAATAAAATGAGTAATTCATTTCCTTTTTTTAATTGATCAAACAAAAAACTTATTTTAATCTAAAATAAAAAATTCAATTTATTAATTAAAATAAAATCAAAATAATGGTTTTCTATTATTGTATTTAAAAATGTTTTTTTCTTAATAACATTTGGCGTTTTTTTTAATAGGAATTGCCTTCTTTTCCCTTAAATGAAATAAATCTTTTTCGTTTTTAGCACTTAATTGTAAAATTATTAATTTTTTCAAATTTTTCATTATATATGCCTGTTTTTTTTTTAAAGGTAAACTTTATTAACACTAATATAAATAATACATGTCTAATTACGTTTTTGATTTTCATTCTTGATTTTCAAAAACGTTTGTAAACACTCTTAACATTTCACTCGATTTCCAAGTTTATAAATGTGCTATAAAAAATAGAAAAAAAATCCAAACCCAATAGACTCCCATAATTGACATCAGTTTGTCAAATATTGTTTTGCAATTAAAAGAAAATGAATTTTTGAATTAGAATTTTCAATCTGAAATCTGAAGGAAAAACATTTAATATATTTCTAAATTCATTTTTAAAGTCGTGTCGTGCCGTATATCTTTCCAGACTCCTATCTATCGTATCTCTGCAATTTTAAACATATTTAGCTGCTAATTAAAATGTATTAATTTCATCATTAATTTCATTTTAATTTTATCTCTTTATATATTATTATTTGTGTACTACTTCTTCATAACATACATACATTATATCGTTCAAAGTTTATATAATCTTACATCACTAAAAATATTTTAATAAGATATTAACATTACATTTTTTTTTTTTTTTTTTTTTTATTTCTTTTTTATAACAACCTTAAACTGCATTAAACTCCCTCCATATACATACACATAATAAAATAAAATTACAACAAGAACAAAAAAAAAAGAAACCTAAACCTATTTGAAAAGGAAACATTTTTTTGGGAAATAAATACACGAAAAAGAACAAAAAATTAATAAATAAAAGAAAAAAAAAATTTATATTTTTGAGTTTCAAAAATGATGACTAAATAAAAAAAATAATAATTAAATAAATAATAAGAAAATAAATAAGAAAAAAAAAACAAATTAAATAAGTAACTATAATACATAATAATTAAATAAATGTGAAATAAAATAATTATTAGTAGAAAAAAAAACAAAAATGAATATTAAAACTAAAATATTTAATAACAAAAAAAAAAAAAGCTATCTTTTGATTTATATTTAAATCATCTATATGTAGATGGAAAATAATAATATATAAAAATATATATTTTCGAAAAAACAAAAATAAATAAATAAAACATTAAACGTATATGTTTAAAATATACGAATTTAATATTTAAGAAAAATTTGTATAAAGTCAAATAAAATTAAAATATGATTAAATTTAAAATACAAAAAATAAATAAAATAAATAAACAAACTATATTTAATATTTAAAATTAAATTAAAAATTGCATAATCTGCTGGGAACAATGTCATAGAATTGTACAAAGACAGGGATATAAAAATTTTTAATTTACATACGAGAAATTTTATAAAAAGTATGTATGTATATCTAGAAAAAAAAAAAATCTTAAAAGTGCTTTAAGACATTATAACAAAAGTCATCAAATTTTATTATAAAAAAAAAAATCGATTAACATAATTTTTATTCTTTGGAGTACACACAATTTCTTCTTTCTCAAATACTACGGTCTAATTTTCAAAAATAAAATAAATTAAAATTGCAAAAAAAACTTATATTAAATTTTTTTTTTATTTCGAAGAAAAAAAAAAACTTTATTCACTTTATAAACTCAGTTACTATACATAGTATAAATAAATATTAATAAGAATAATTTTACCAGCAAATGCTATACTTTTAAATCATCAAATTTATTTTACAAATTTAATAAAAATAATTATGTTCAAATTATAAAATTTTCGAAAGTACTTTTTAACATCCTAAAAAGAAATTATTCTTAAAAGCGATTTTATGCATTAATATAATAAATATTATTATTAATAGAATATTTATAATCATTTATAAAATGAAGTGTTAATACTTCAAAATCAATTTATAATAAAGTTTTCGGAACAGAATACAATCCATTAATTAATTTTACAATTAATTATTAATTAAACATTAATTCCCTCTTTTTTTATTTAAACAAAACCAAACCTATAAATGAATTAATAAAATTTATATTGTCACTTAAAAAAAAAAAAAACATAAAAAAAAAACCGTATTGTTCTAATCAATAGTTAAAAAAATATCAAAACTTCTTCAAACAACAATTTTAAATTAATAAAAAATTTATTAATAAGTTTATAAGTACATTTATGTGCATTTTACCACATAATTAATTAAAATTAAATTAAATAAAAAGTTTTCATATTGAAAATAAAATATATAAACAGAAAAGAAACTGAACATACGAATGTCAGCTTACTATACAATAGAAATGATTAGGATATAATGATAACCGTCTTGTCATTTAATAAAAAAAAAAAAAAAAAATTAAAAAAAAAAAATATAAAAAATTTAAAAATTTGACAATATATTGTATTAAATTTCGTATACATACTGTTTTTAAAACTTTAAAAAATTATTATATGAAAAATGAACAAAAAAAAATTATTAAAAAAAAAGAAAATCATTTTTTGTCATTTTATGTTTGTTTAAAAAAAAAAAAACTCAGACAGATTCTATTAAATTGTTCTTTTTAGATTATGCACATATATTTAAAAAAAAAAAAACTAAACAAAATATATTACTAATTTTAAAAATAACGCACATTTTACTGAAATTCAAAAAAATAAAATGAAACAAAAAATTAATACAAAAAGGAAAAAAAAACACGGCTTGAGAAAATAACAAAATAAAATAATATTAAAAACAAAAAAAAAAGGAAATTTTTAATGTATAATAGGGATACAGAACATGTGTACGTATATTATAAACATTTTAATAATTTCAGATAACATTGAATACAAGTTAATACATAATATTATGTACATATAATTTTGTATTCATTGTTATATAATTGTGCGATTTTTCTTTTAATTATTAATAAATTTCAAATAAATTAAATTTTTTTTTTTTTTTTCATTAATTATAAAGTTACATATAATATACTCAGTAGAATTAATTTTATTCGAATAAAAAATTATTTAAAAAGAAAAAAAAAATTTTTAAATTTAAAAATTATAGATTTTTTTTTATATAAAAATTTTTTTAAAAGAAAAAAAATTAGTTAGGTAAATTTTTTATAAAAAAGAGAAAAAAAAAACTTATTAATGCAGTAAAAAATAATTTATTTTTTGTGTTAATTATCCGACAATATTTTTTTTTTTTTTCAATTTTAATTAAAATAATTTTATATCATATTTGTTTTTTTTGTTTTTCTAATAAATAATTTCTTATTAAATCTTCAAATTATTATAAAAATAAATTTTATATATATTCTAATATAAAATGTTTTCAATATGGAAATTATTAACCTAAAAATGTCAATCGACTCATTCTTAAAGAATGTACTTACGTACATTATTTATATAACAACAAAATATTAATGGCTTGATTAATATAATTAATAATAATTATTATTTAATTTATTAAAGAAAGAAAAAAAAAATTTTTAAATGAAAAATAAATAGGATTAAATTTTTGATTTATTTAAAAATTTTCTTTTTGAGATAACCTCTAGGTATGCTTATTGATTAGATTATCGATGTAATTGATTTAATACATTAATTTCAATTTCTTATCAATTTTTTTTTTCGAATTATGCTCTTAACTCACAGATCATTTTATTATATTTTTAATATAAATGTTGGTCACAACTGAATTAAAACGAATGAACGAACTACTAGTTCGTTTTAATAAAAACTAAACCCTTTGTAGTAAAACAAAATTTTTTTTTTTTTTTGTGTTTGAAACAAATATATTTAATTTATTAATGTATGCTTTATATACGATTACGCAAGAAAAAACTAATCTAATATAATTTATAAATAATGTTTAAATTAAAACAATTTTCAAATTTTTTCTCTTATACAATAAAAATATAAAACTACTAATTAAAAATAATACTTTTGAAATTATATTTTTAAGTTTTTAATACTACTAGAATGTATTTTGAAATTATAAAATAACTCTTATGAAAAGAGTTTAGATCGAATTTATTTTTTTTTTTTTCTTTTAATAAAAGATAAAAAAAAAAAAAACATTTTTTATATAAATATATATTTTAAATTTTTACATTAAAAAAAAAAAATACTTTATACAACAAACAATTTGTTGTACCGATATTAATACACACAATTATTCGAAAAAATTTAAATTATTTTGATTTTATTAATAAAAATTTAAAATATCACCACTATAAAAAATAAAAAAAAAAATAAATAAAACACCTTAGATACATTTTTTGACGAACTGAATGGCGGTTATTTAATTTATTTTTAATAATTTATTTTAAAACAATCTGAAAATTAAATTAAAAGTTAATATTGACGAAATTAAACCTTTGCCCAACTAACGCTCTGACCAACTCCACTTATAACCCTTAAATTCATTAATTTACACCTGAATATATACATTTATATACATTTTTTTTTTGTTCAATTTAATTATATAATTAATTATTCGTATCAAATTAATTCTTAAACCTGTAATACTTTCAAAAGTAATTAATTAGTAATTTATACATGTACTTGGAAATAATATTTACTTTATTCCAAATAACAATTTCTCATTGATTTTAAAAGATTTTTGACATACAATGCATTAAGTGTTTTAAAATTTTATTTTATCACTTTTAAAATGTTACATTTATTTTTATTATTTAATTAATAATGCTGTACATACTTTAATACTGTCCATTAATTACTAAAAAAAATGTATATAAAAATGAATATAGGAATAATTTCCCAACAATAAACTTCATTCTATGATTTACAGATTTTTGTACATAACAAAAGTAAAATTTTTAATAATGAAATAGAAATTATGTATATTTTTAAAATAATATTACAATATCTCATATATGTGGTGGTGTATATCTAAAAACAATTCTTTATCTAAAAGTATAGATAAATCTATATATATATATATATAGAATAAATATATTCACTGTAGTAAATCTACTATTTTTTTCATCATTATTTTTAACTATATAAAGTTTTTTTTATTTGAAATGATGTATTAAACTTTCAATTCATTATTATATTAGTTCCTATCGTGACACAATTTCACATAAATAATCAACAAATCTTATCAACTCTTCAGATTTTTTCTTCTGCACAAGCTTTCGCCATAACTGTTCGGAGTAAAGTCTTTTCACTTATAATATTATAATGTCAAAATGGAAAAAAAAACTAATTATTAATTTTTTATTTATAATTGATTGATTAATTGATGGTTCATTATTTCGACAAGTGGTGCTATTTATAATTGAAAATAATCAAATCAAAATTTATAAAAAAAAAAAAAAAAAACAAAAGCCAAAAATAACTTTTGTGTATTATATTGTTATTAAATTAAATTAAAAGAAATTCGCACATTTTTCGAAAAAAAAAAACATAAAAAACTTCCAAAATTAACAAAATGAAACATTCATTATAAAACTTTAATTCTTATTTTCAAAAATTTCATAAATATCATAAAAAAAATTCTTCTACATCAAACAAACCTATACAAACCTTTTTTGTTTTTTTACAAATTTCCAAAATTCATATTTTATTTTAATTAAAAAAAAAAACGTACATATTTAAAAAAAAAAAAAAAAATTAATAATAATATAAAAAGACTTTTTTTATTTCAAATTTTTATTTACTATACAATATTAAGTATGAAAATCACCTACATACACACACTTACATACCTATATACATTTTCTTATTTTATAAACTATCTTGTTTAGTTTAAAAAAAAAAAATTCAAATTAATATATGATATTATTTATATAATATAAATAATATATGTATATTATATCTTCTCAATTATTATTAATAATACTACAATAAAAATAAAAAAAAAAAACAAAATAAAAATATTAAAAAAACAAAAACATAAAAAATAAACGATTACAAAAATTAAAATATTTTTACGATTTGTTGAGTAATTGTAAAATTTTCTAAAAAAAAAAAACAAAAAAACAAATAAAATAAAATAAAAAACATAATATGTATATATATAATATAATTAATATTGTATTAAAATTAATTTATAAATAGATAAATTGAAATATGGTTAATAAAAAAAAAAATTTATTTTTAAAAAATTTTAATTCTCGGTCTAAGATAAACTATAGAATTTCATATTAAAAAAAAAAAAAAAAAATTTAAGAAAATAATTTTATAATAATTGTTATGTAAATGATATGAAAAAACAAAAAAAAAAAATTATTAAATAAATAAATTCATTAATAAAAAAAAAAAAAAAAATTAATAAACTAAGTTTTTACTAATTCTAATTTTTTTTAGATAAATTCTTGTTTTTTTTTTTTTTTTTTGTTTTTATTCTTTTTTTAATTATTTAATACTATATTCTATATATAATATACTTTATATTTATTCGAACTCATTAAATATAAAGTACTAACACCTCAATTTAAAGTCGATCTTTTAAATATTTATATTGAAAAGAATGTTTTATAGAATTTATTAAATCTGCATACTAAAATTTTTTTTATTTTATTTAAATTTTTACTTTAAAAATAAGTATACTAACACTATTTAAAGAACTTCCTCAGTGCTTACAAATACAATATAATATTATGTATAATATAAAATATCTTTAATAATACAAAATTTTTCTTTATGTTTATACATTATTAAACTTCATAGTACAGATTTTGTTTCTATTAGTATATAACTTTTCATTTTTTTTTAAATATCAAATTCTCAGAAAATTTAATTTAAAATTATTTTAATTACTATACATAAAAAATTCAAAAAATTTCTTTCGTAATTTTTAATTTTTTTCTTAATTAAATTTTTTATTAATATAACTTTAAAAGTATATATGAATATAAATTGATATTAATTTTAAATTAATTATTTAATAATATTTAAAAATCGACTTTAAAAAAAAAATTTTCAAAACTATATTTATTAGTTTAATTGTAAGTCAAGTTTAAAATAAATAAATAAATTTACCTTCTTTTTTACAATGTTACTTAAATCTAGCATAAATATAGTACTTAATTTTCTAAAAAAAAAAAAAAAAGAAACAATACATATATAAATATATAATTAATAAAATATTAAATTTAAATCAATTACAATAAAAAAAAACTATATGTGTATTTTGTATTTAATGATATATATATATTGTATGTAGATATTTATATAAAATATTATAAATATATTAATATTACCAAAATAAAAATTACCTTTAAATAGTAATTAATAAAACTATTTTGAAATTTTAGACGGTCTGTTATCGATATAACGCGTTTATTATTGACAGACAATGTTTCGTCACATTGACGAATTAAAAAAAGACAAAAAAAAAAAAAAAGAAAAAAAATATTTATGCATTCAAATTTTTTAAATTAATTAAATTTTTTTTTTTTTTTAATTTTATTTATTAATTTTTATTAAGATTTATTTAAAATTTCCTATAAAATTTAAATTGATTTTTTTTTTTTTTTTGTTTATTGATTGAGCATTATATATTATATACTTAATATTAAAAAAAAAATACTATATATAATATACTACATTAAAAAAATAATCAATTTAAGAAATATATATATTTATATATTTATATATATATATATACATCCATCCCACCATCCTTCACGTTGTTATTAAAATAAAACTTGTAATTTACATTAATTGTAAAATTTTAAAACAAATCTTAAACTAATCACTAATTAATATTTTAGCAAAATGAAATGAAAAAAAAAAAAAAACAAAAAAAAAAAAATTAAAAGAATAATAAACTTCCAGAAAAATTATGTGAAATATTTTTGATAAATGTTTATATGAATTTTATTAATATGTTTTTTAACTCTCTAAAAAAAAATAATCTCTATTTAATATAATTAAAACAATTTTCTATAATTAATATTTTCTATATAGTCTATCATCTATAAATACTCTTAGTAAGATTTGTTTTCTTGCTAAAATCGCATACGCCATAGTCATAATATATTTTCAAATATTTAAAAAAAAAACAAAATACATATTATTAATATTTATTTCCAATAAAAAAATTAAAACTGTAATATTATTTATAGTATCGTTAAGGAGTACACAGGAAACATTAATATTTTTATTAATGTTTATATGTATATTTTAATTTCTGAATTGCTATATAATTATAACAGATTTTTAAAAAAATATATATACTTCCTATATATATTTAATACAATATTCACTAAATTACTCCTTAAAAACATAAAACTTTAAATTAATTATTAATAAAATTTAATAAAATTTTATTCAGAAGATGTTGTAAAACTGCATTCAAATTTAAAATTCTTTAAAAAAAAATTTCAATATTAATATTTCAAAAAAAAAAAAAAAACAAAAAAAAAATATTTTCCAATTGATTTTTTTCAGTTTAATTACGAAAATTAAATAAATCTAAAACTAAAATACAGTTTTTGCCTAATAAATAATAAAAAATTTAAAAAAAGAAAAAAAAAAAAAGAATTAATGTAAATAAAAACTAAGTTCATATAAATAATTCTTAGTATTTATTTAAGGGTGAAATAATGAACAAAACATCGAAGTTATTATTAAAATTTAAATATAAAATAATAATATTTTTTTTTTTTTTTTTTTAGTTATGCTCAATCCTATCAAAATTATATTTTAATAAATTAAAAAATAAAATTACTTTTTTTTTTTTTTCTTAATTTTTATTAATAATTATTTATACATACATATAATATTTATATTTATTAATAATTTATTAATAATATATTATATAAATATATATGATATTAAAAAATATCTGAATAAAAAAATATTTTTATAATTGTAATTTAATTTAAGCACAAATCGTGATAGAATAAAATTATAAATGCATATCTGTTTAAGAGTTTCAATTAATTATTATTAATCTCAACAAAAAAAAAAAATAAAAAAAGATATAAAAAAAAAATGAATAAACATTTTATTTATTTCGTTATTAGTTCTACTTCTTTAAATGCATATTATTATTATTATTATTATTTTAATTATTATTATAATATATTTACTTTAATTTATTTAAATAGGGTGTTATTTATATGTTAATTATTATAATTTTTTAATTTCAAAAAATAAATAAAGAAACGAGAAAAATTACACAATTTTAACTTTTATTTCAGAAAATATTTTTACAATTACAATTTTTTTATTTATTTTTTTTTTTTCAAATAATTAATAATTAAATTCTAATTTTAAATTAAAGTTTTAATTGCATACATTAATATAAAAAAAAAACCTTAACCTATATAATTATTATTATTAAGCAAATTTTACATATACATATATTAATTTATTGATAAACATTAATTACAGATTCGTTAAAAAATAAAATTGTTTTTCCTATTTAATTATTTTATAAAAATGAAAAATTAAATTCTGAAATAAAATTTAAAAAAGTGTAATCAATCTAAAAGCAAAAAATACAACTCAATATTATATTTAAGGAAGTTACTTAATGAAATAATCTATTTATATAAAAAATTAAAAGAAAAAAAAAACAAACATCCAATCAAATTGAAAACAAAAAAAAAAATATATAAGTTTTACTAAACTTACAGTACTAATTTATAAAAAACTAAATAAGTTTACTTTAAAATAAAATAACAAAATTTAATTAAGAATAGGTAAAAATTAAAAACAAAAAATTAAAAATTGAAAAAAAATAATAACCGAATGCAAAAAAAAAATTAACAAAGCATACTTTTAATGCTTTGTTAAATGTTTAACGTCTTCACTTACTACATAGTAAATATAATATAATATAATATATATACATATATATATATATATATAATAAATAAATAAAAAAATTAGATAACTTTATTTTAAAGTTAGAAATAAATTAGTTAAATAATTTTTCAATAATATTATTGAATAATATTAATATCTAAAAAAAAAAAAAAAGAAACAAATTATGAAAAAATTCAAAGATCCTCTAAAATAAGGTTAAATTAAAAAGAAAAAAAAAATATTTATCTGTTTCCTTTCAAATAAAAGTAAACCGTTAATATTTTTAACATTATTTTAAATATAAAAAAAAATTTTTTTTTTTACTTTTCGGTTTCACAACAAAACAAAATTATTTTTTTTTTTCTTACCTGCCGTTCATTATATAAATTTATTATTTCAAGTTAAATTAAAACCCGTTTTTTCCCGCCATTTTAAATTTAGAAAAAACAATAGAAAACATAAAACAAATTTTCAAATTATTTAATTTTACTTTATTTTAGAGAATCTATTGAAAAACTAACTAAGATAAAAATTAAAAAAAAAAAAAATAAATAAAAATATATGAATATATTTTGCTCACATCTTTTTTTATAAAAAAGCATATGAATGAATTTTATACTTAATTTTTATGAGAAAGAAAATTCAAAATATTCAGTCAACTTAAAAAATAAAATTAGAATATTATTATAAAATAATAATATTCAAAACTGCAAGAAAAAAAAAAAAAAATTAAAAATACATTTAATATAAAATTAGTAAAACTGATAAAAAAAACTATATTGAAATAAATATATAATTTAAAAAATAAAAAAAAAATGTTATTACAATATATATAAAAAAAAAAAAAAAAAAGAAAAAAAAAATATTTTCGGGAATTGATAGTGTAATCCGTTAATAGGTGAATTTTTAAATTTAAGAAAGCACATAAAATTATAAATAATATGAAATAATAACTTAAAAATGTTATTTATGCAAAATCAATAAAATTTACAAAAATGATTTAAAAAAAAAAATTTATAATACAGTATTTTATTTAATGAACATTATCATATCACATTGAACGTTATCATATATTATATAGCCAGATAGCTATCAAAATATTTTATTTTTCCAACTGATTTATAGGTTTAAATAAACCAATTTTAAAAATGGTAAGAATTATCAATTACTCTAACCTCTGGCTGTCTGACCTCTTTGATAATTATAAATTTTAACAAAATCACTGTTATCTCTAATCTTTACTCAAGTATGTGCACAAAACTAAGTGAATTCCGAATATGATTAGCGAAAACTTATGTGCTTATGTTGATTTTGATTAAATAAAAAAAGATCAAATTTAAAAATATTGAATCTATATATATTTATTCTATGTATATAAGTTTTATGTTCGATTACCAAAAAAAAAACCATTTATTTTTTACTATATATTTTTTACTGTAATTTTTAGATCAAATCTAGATATTTTTTTATTCTTTTTTTTACATGAACATGTTTGTTGACATTATGCCTGACTCTAACTATACAATTATATTCAATAGCTATCAGAAGTCATAAGGACCTCTAAATTATAATAGTCATTAGCTATCATATGAATTTCCGATAAGTTTTCGATATGATTATATATGTATGACAATATGACGAACAAAATTACAACTTTAACCCTAAGAAGTCATAGCAAATCAGTTTTAGTACCATTTTCTATTAACAATGAATAAATAAATTAAAATAATAAAATTTTATTTTCCAAGCATCGAAATAAACATCGTTAACAACAATTTAAATTAGTTTTATTTTTATTTTGACTTCAGTATTATCATTTTCCATTTGACAGATAATTTTACGGACAGTTTTCTCTGATTGCTATAATCGCCTATACGGAAAAAAATACATTTCAATAAAAGCTATAACTGACGCCTAGTGAGATTTATTCGTTACACCATGAAAACTTGGGCTTAAAAAAGAAAATTGGCAACTGTTCAATTAGTTTTATAGTAATCTAGTAATCTTTAAATAGTCTTTAGTAATCTATAGTAATCTTTAAATAGTAATCATTTCGTTTTGTTTATTTTGGTTCCCACTGTTTTGTATGAATTTCTGCTATATGTGCTTATCATGCAAACCGTACGGTTGCTTAACCGTACGTTTCTAGAGATTTAGTTACGTTTATATTGGTATCAATCAAACCGCGTGAATCTTACTTTCGGAATTAGTTTTGAACTGTCAAAGGAAAATAGTACTTTAAAAATTTATTTCAAATCACTAGTAAAAATGTCAAAGTGTCAAAATTTCAAATATGTACATGTAAAAGTGAACTATTTTATAATTTTAATTATACCTAGTTGTAATATATTTTTAGCTTGAAATATAAGATTTCGACCTTATAATTTTGGTAATTATTTATATGAAGCTTGATTTACAAATATATATGTACATATATTTGTAGTTAAACTTAAAAATAGTTGACAGGTTTTAAGAAGTAGATTATTGGTTTAATGAAGAAGAATTTTATTTCTGTTGAAGTTTTAGGTCTTTATTTTTGGTTTACAGAAAGACTAATATTTTTTTTTAACAGATGTATATGTTATGATAATTTTGTTTTATTTATTTTTATACCTGTAGATTTTGTGGTAAAATTTATTCATGTATATATACATATGTATGTGTTTAGTAACTAATAAAATTAGTTTCAGTTTAGGTTTTATTTTTAACCTGAGAATTTTTTTAACTGAACATAAAATGTACATTAACATTGAATCAAACAAAAATTTCAGTTTGAATTTTGCGTCATCAAGAACAGAATAATATAAAAAGGATGAAAAAACAAAAAAAAAATTGTTCATATTAATGTATATGGCGTACCGTAATATGTATGAAAAATGTTATTTAATTAAATAAAACCTTTACTTGTTTAACAACTTTTTCTTAATAATTTTCTTCATAATATTTTCCTGTTAAGAAATATTCGTAAAAAACTTAAAATTTGCACTAGTAAACAACCACTTGAGATTGTTCAATGTGCTCCAAAAGCATATCAATCCAAGATAATTACATCAAAACCTTAATTATGAAATTTCAGAAACTTCCGCTCGGTCGTTTGGGCTGTTCACGTACCCACAGACATACCCACACAAACATATGTATGTACAAAAAGACATCAAGCTAAAAATACTTTTTACACGTTTCTCGGGTACAAGTTTTTGGTATGAAAGCAATACCTGTCTTATACATTAATATTAATAGCTAATAAAATGAAAAGTATACTTAAAAATAACTTTTTAAAATAAAAAACTAGAAGAATCGCGAGCTAAAATATACGGTTAAAAATCCAACCGTACGGTTGCTGTTTTCATACTAGCATTTACGTTTACGGTTTGCATGATACCGATTTTAAACTTTCATGTTTACTTTTACGTTTGCGGTTAGCATGATAAGCACCATAGTCTGTACCATAGATAGATCACTGATTCACTGCTGGTAAGTGGGTATATTTATATACCAGACAATGGTCGCGTTCAGGAGAATCTAGCGCTATACTGAATTGCAGCGGTGTAGCATTTCGCGCTGCATGTTTGTTGTGTGACATTTCGTATATTTTTATTTTATTTAAATCGTATTTTTGTTTTTTAAATCTTATATTTTTTATCTTTCAATTTATCTATTTTTAAAAAAAGCAAATCTAAAAATTCTCACAAAATTTTGTAAACAAAAATTTTTGACAATAAATGTGAAGACATAAACGTCAATAAAAAGTCGGTACATAACGCTACTGAACGCGACCAATCTTGTAGATTTTTAAATCGAAGTTTGAACGTAATAGACCCGATAATAATGTTCGTAAAATAATATTTCTCTATTTTCTAGCGTTCTTTTTCTTTTGTTTTTATTGAGTCAGTTCATATAAAAAGAAAAAATATGACTTCGCTTTTTTATTTTTTAGTTTAGTTTAGTCAAGTGCGCTCAAGCACTTTAAGCGAAGTGGGTGTGTATTTTTCAATTTTAGTAGAGTAAAGTAGAGTTTTTTTAAAACTCAATTTTAAGCATGCAAATGATTAAATTTTTTAAAATGATTTTCAAAGTTAATAGAAAATATTCCAAATTTTATAAAAATAATATCATTTATTATTTTCTACAGAAACAATAAGATCCTTCAAATTTAAGTCGAAAAATTATATTTTTTCATACAATTTTCCAAAATTTGGATCTTATTTTTTAAGTTCTGTCTCCACGCGATTGCCTGTATTATGTCATGCATATAACCAGCAGTGCATAGATATGTATTATAAAATATAAATTCTCTTTCTCTCTAATGTGTTTTCTATTTAAGGTCAACCATTTGCAGCCATAAATTAACATATGTTTTAGTGTAATACAAAATCAGCTGTTTTGATTTTGTATAATTTATGCATTAGAGCATATAGAACTTTCTTCTAAAATCAAATACATCTGAAATTACTCGAAGTAGTAGCAGAAGCAGCAATAAATGATAAAAAAAAGAAAGTCACAAAAGAAAGTGGCTTAAATTTTATATTAAGCCACATATTATATATGTATATCTATGTCATATATCATAATGACAATTTTTTTTTTTCGGGTATTAAAAATTTAAATAAAATAATTTGTAATTGAAAAATAAAAATTAAAAAAAAAAAGGATATAAAAGTATAAAAAGGACATGATAAGAAATAGGAAATAAAAGATGTTTATTTTTTGTATACCATTTTATTTTTATTTAACTTATAATTATTAATTTTTAACTTAATTTTATATACATACATTAAATATAAACTTAGGTATACTTTTAAAATATTTATTATGAATGTCTTTTTGCTTCCTTCCAATGATATATTTTATCATTGGATTAGTGTTGTGTTAGTGAAAAGACGTATGGTTTTCGTTTCATTTTCGATTTAAAAAATTCATAACGTTTTTTTTTCTAGCCCGGCAGCCAGACGAGACAGTATTATTACCTTGCGAGTGTGTAATACGAAAATTACTGTCTTTGTGGCATTTTTAGTTTTTACTATCAAGTCATTTCATTTATTATCAAAATTTTTTATTTTATTTTATTTTTTCAAGTTTATTTTATATTTTATTAACATTTTTCATGTTTAAAATAGACACAAACAAAATATTAAATTAAAAATAAACAACCGCAAAAAAATTATTTGGCATAAATGTTGTTTTCCTTTTGTCGTCATTTTTGCTTGTTCGAAGTGTCAAATTACTATCTCAATTACTAGCTAGAAAAATAAGAAGACAGTTCTCGTCTGGCTTTTTGGTAAGAAAGTATGGCTATAACTATTTTATAAAATGTCATGCAAACGTACAAAGATGATTTGTTGATAACTGATCTTTCTTTTGTCTTTCGTTTTATCACCTTTTTCCAGAAAATCGTTTTGCTGCTGATATGTACTGCGTTACGTACTGCTCCAATGCTAAATTCATACAAACTTGACATTTAACAATCCGATCATTTACAGGCGAAAAATTGTAAAAACTACAATTGTTCCTAAAAAATGCAGTGATAATATGACAAATTATCAATTTGCGTTATTGATAAACTTTTATATACCATGGTTCATGTCCATGAATTTCCAATCTTAATGTTTCGTGTTGAAAAATTTGTAGTGAGTTGTGACAATTTTTCCTTTCAAAATATTATATATTTTTTTTGCAAGAAAAATAATGAAATTTGAAATAACTTGAGCTAGGACAATAATTAAATATTTAAATTAATCGTCATTCGTCGATTTGAAAATTTTAGATTAACAATATAATTGGTAAAAAAAACATACAAAACTAAAGTTGATAAATCGAAAAAAAACTCCATCAGAAAGATGCCAAAATTGAAAAAGAATCGCATATTTTTCAATAATGTTTATAAAATATTTTGCGTTTCAGTAAGAATAAATCAAAAATTTAAAATAGAACTTATCTATCTCTTGAAAAAAAAACTTCGAAAACAATAATAAAAAAATGAATTCCTGAAACATTGTGTCGTTGGGATATCAATTTTTGCTGAAGTTATGATGTTTTCACATATTATACCAAGTTTAATATTTCTTTGGTAATACTTGGTTTTCCCATCCCTGATTTATGCCACTGTCATCCAGCTAAATTGTTTTGACAATTTGACATTTTCTTTTGTTGAATTAACTAATTTGCCGATATTAAAAATTAAAAACTAATAAAAAAACAACTAAAAATAACGAAAAAAGAATGGCCGAAACAACACAAACAGAAACAACTGTAGGAAAAAAATTATTTGAAATTTTTACAGAGGCATTAGATCTTTCTGAAGCTATAGAAAAGTTAGCATTACCTTTCAATAGTCCAGAATACCAAGTAAGTAAATTTCTACGTTTGAAATTGATACAAAAATTTCTGAAACAATAATTTATTACTTTCTAAACCGCAATAACTTACTTATTTTCTAGCAAACCGTAAAAAAATGTATTGGACTATTTGAAGATGCCACTAAACTTGTTAGTTTAATTGGAATGTTTAGTTCGAACGAATTTGTAGAAGAAATACCAACCGAAAATTTACAATTCTTACTTTTACCCTTCTTTTTAGGACAGTTAGTCCAAAAAATACAAAGTATTGATCGCGAAGCTACGTTGGAAGTATCAAGAGTTTATTTTCAGTATGGTTTATAAATTTTATATTATATTTTAAGTTGAGAAAATCTTTTTTTATAGAGACTTTCTTAAACGTTGTGAGGAATATGAAATAATAGAAGAACATAAACAATTAAAACTTCAAAATACTGATAATCAACTATCAAATGACGCGATGCAAAATTTATTAATTGCTGCCAATCAAAGGAATTCGAAAATAATTCAATTTCGCAAAATGAAGGAATTGGAGGAACAAATTTCAGCTTTAAAACTAGCAGCAAAAAATCCAAATGTTGATGACGAAATAAAAAGAAAACTGTATTCGCAACAAATTAATCACAGCACATTGAAAGCAAAAGAAGAATTAATTAGTATTGATCAAGAATTAAAAATGTTGGAATATCGAAAAAATTTAATAGGGAACTCCAATGATACCAAAAATTCTCAAAGAACTGTACCACATCGTCAAATATACAAGCCTACAGTACCCTTAAAACCTATTATAATAACGAAAGATGTTGCTCAAAAAGCTGTTTTTGGTATGGGTTATCCAAGTTTACCTGTAATGACAGTTGACGAATTTTACGAGCAGCGAGTTTCAGAGGGAATTTTCCCGAATCAAGAACAATCTAAACAAATGAATAAATCAATGCTAAACAGACAAACAGATACAGACTCTGGAGAAAAAGAGGAAATAGATAGGGCAAACCAAGATGAACTTGAAGATAAGGATGATGAAGAGAATTTAGCTAGATTGAGAGCTAGAGATGAATATAAAGATGTAGTTAGACGTGGAGACGGAAATCGTTATAACAGAAGTTAGAATTTATATATTATACGACTTATGTTTAATAAGCTCACAAAAATGTAAACCATTTTTTTTAATTACATTTGGATAGATATACTTGATATTAAATCGAAACATATATGTAATTATATAATCTAATTATAAAATAAAAGAGTTCCAATTACTAAATTGAAAATTAATCTTCAAAATGAATATGGATTTTATCATTATTTATTAACTTATTCGCTGTTTAAACAAAATTTAATTTATTTACAAATAGAAATTGATAAGAACAAATTAATTTACATAATTAAAATTTACCAATTCAAAATAAAATATTTAATTAATTACATACGAACTTAATTTTATATCGCGCTATTTTTTTTATCGATAATTAACACAAAATCCAAAATAAACAAATTGTTAACTTAATTTTTTATACAGTTTTTAAAAGTTTCCTATTTTGGCTATCCGTCTTTGTTTTTGGAATTATTTATTGTATTTTCTAATTCTATTTTTCTTTTAAATTCAATCATTCTCATAATACGAACTAATAATTTAGAATTACTTTTAACAGCATCGAGGAGTGTAGCTCCTAAAAATAATACAATAAAATAAATTATAAAACTTTTTATATATTATATTAAATACCTTCTTTTGAATACATAAAGACTACAGGTATAGAAACATCGTTATTACCATCCCCAGACATCGCAAACATTGCTTGATTCTCCCCGGAAGTTCCAGGAACATTATCACAGATAATAAGCGCTTTAGCGCCAGATTTTTGAGCACGACGTGATTTTTCAACGAATGTACAATCACCTCTTTCTGCTATCGCTATTTTGTTAGCTATTTTATCAGAATTTATTGCTTCAGAGCATAAACGAAATGGTTCGACTGCAACTACTTCTCCTTCCACGTATTCTTCTCCTAAAAGCTCAGGACTAAAATGACTTGGACCAGCAACTAATACAGTTAATGTATTATCCTTATTTCGAAAATAGACAGCCTGTTGAAACTTAAATTTATTTTAATTCAAATATTAAGATTTAAAAAAAACAACTAAAATTTTCTCCAAAAAGCAAATAAAAAAACTTGAAAAGTGAATTATCTAAATTGCTTAAAATAATTCTGCATTTTCTGAACTCTAGACTTTACCACAAATGGGAAGCTTCCGAGTACTTACTTGTAATTGTGCTAGATGGTTCATACTCTGTGTTTTAGTTAATTCCAACATTTCTTGCATAAATAATATACCTAGCTCTCCCTCTTCAGGGCTCTTGGCCTAAAGTATAAACAATACAAAAATACATATTTGCATACAAAATTTAATCAAATTTTTTATTTACATTATAAAAACTATGAAATAAACGAACTTTTCCATCACCTAAAGATACCATTGTGATACCCATATCGTAAACAGCTCGTAAATGATCAGCATTAGTTGCTTGAAAGTCCAATGCACGTAATCTTTTCCCATTAGGAACACGGGGGCATGAGCCAGTTATTAAATTTTGTAACGGTTTTCTAACTTTTTCTGGAAATAGCTTATTTGAACTTGGACAAGTTCTCATGAAATCTAAAACATGATGTTCCTCCGTTGATCCAAAACCTAAAATATATGATAAATAAATATTAATAGATTGCAACTCTTTTTTAAGTACAAAATAATGATTGAATTAATTTAACATACTGTAACTGTTATTCCCCATTTGGCCTATAAATAATGGTAACAAATGAGCTTCTGTTGTGAAAATATATTCGTCAAGATTCAATATTATATCTTCAGGTTCAGAAAAGAGTAAATATAAATATTTTATAGTTTCAGATAAAATATACGAATCCATTCTATCTTCATGCTTTCCGGTTCTAACATCATTTATAGCGGCATAACCGCAAGGCACTTTTGCATGTTTTTGAAGAGCTTTTAGTGCTTTTTTACCAACCTATACAAAAATTTTTAATAAATTGATCTTCATACATATTATATTTACAATTTTATTATTTACCTGTAAATAATAATGATCATTTGTTGCTTTATACAAGAAATATGTTGATTCAATAAATTCTGGTCTCAAATGATGTTGACCCCAATGAATTTGAAAATCGGCTGTAAATGCTTCTGGTATGAAATTATGCATTTGCATAACTTGATATAACATTTCATGTGTTTGTACAGCAGGTTTTAAATCACCTGATAGTACTTGTAAACCCGGCCAAAAAGCTAATAAAGCATCCATAAAGTTTCTTGATTTTGCATGAGGTCTATGCATTAGAACATCTAAAAACATTGGACCTTCGCTCACATATTTCATTACAGCATTATAATGTCTATTAAATCGGGCTAAATAACGATCATCTCCAAGTAAAATGTATGATTTTAAAAGATATTCATAATAGGAGTCGATTCCAGCTCCTACACCACTATCACGTCTTATCCAATCTCCAGAATGTACATTTAAAACGGTTCCCATTAGATCAGACCCCCGATGTCTTAACTTCCAGAGAGCATCCATAGAAGCATGAGCACGTGATTCAAATATTGGATCACCAGTTAATCTTGATAAAGCTGCAAACTCCAATAAAAGAGTACCACTGCATGCAGTACAAGTTTCCCTTGATCTTTTTAATTGTTCATCTTTCATTCCAAATTTTAAATTAACTCTGGCATGAGGTATTCCAGTCGAAGTATTAAATGCAGGCAATAATCGATATCCTAAATCTTTTGCCATTTCTAATAATTCTCCTTTATACCAAATCATATTTTTTAAACTTTTTTGAATATATTCTGTTAATATGTGTGCCGAAAGAAGACCACCAATCATTCGTATATTAGTTTCGAATACTGACACGATAATATCATTATCAAATTTAACATCTTTAATAACAAGTTTTACTGCATTTTCAAATTCTTTAAAATCCCCTAAAATAACTAGTGTGTCAAGACTGTCAACTAAAGTCATTGAAAAGCTGAAATGGCAACAGTTATTAAAAAAATCTCCAAATATATTATATATTTGTTATTACTTTCCCAAAATATCATCCATATCTCCTCGAGATGGTGTTACACCTCTCCAACGACCTTTACATGATAATGGCATAAGTTCATCTGCTGGATATGCATTATCTACAAACAAGTTTTTGTTTACATCGAATTAGAAAAAAATAATAAGATCTACTTACCTTTATAGGCGTTATACGCGTGATAAAACATTTCACGAGCTTCTTCCCTGAGTTTTAAAAATTAAAGAAGTACATTATTTAATATTTTCTTTTTTCTTAACTTACTTTAATTCTTGTTTCTCTTTTTTTGACATAGTCCACTTTGGTATATCCGACAATGCAACATTCCATTTTATTATTGTAAATAAAAATATGGCAAAATATAAATTTTTAAATAAAAATTCCATATTTTCTACCTAGTAGAGCACATTAATATATTAAAATAAAAATACGTATTCAATTAAAATTTTACTAAATTATTTTATTTTTATTGATCTCGTTCGCGTATTAGTTTTATTACGTGTACCTACACATTTGACTTTAATTACGCGTTCTTAATAAAATTATTTATAAAAATTTTACCGTTCTGCTACATTTGTTCACTTATTTTTCAATTGTTTCAAAAAATTAAGCTAAAAAATTAAATTTATTTATCAAAGAGATAAAGTTTTTTTAGTTAGTTGACGTATGAATTCATTTGATATTTGGATATCATAATCAGTGCAGACTGCAATGTCAAAAATTATTCAATAAATTACTAAATTCAATTTACTAAACAATGCGCCATCTATCAATTTCATTATATATTTAACCAAATTTAAAAATACATATTCTTCACTTACCATAACGACACAAAAATTAAAAAATTTGTGTCAAAAACATCCATAATTGTGACAAATTAGCATTAAAATTATGTTTAAATCAATTTCATATTTATATTTAAAATAAGAAAACAAATAAATAGCTAAAAAAAAAGAAACATCAGTTAAAATTGTTGACTAAAAAAAAGTGTTGCTTGTTGATGGGTAATTTAAAAATATAATCTATAATGTTTTTGTTTTTACTCTCTAATCTTATATTTACATATGTAAATAAAAACTTTAAAATATTTATGTTATTTTTCTTATAAAAGTAAAAAAAATATACTTCGCTTATAAAATAAGGTTTTAATAATACATACAAGATAAATATTGTTTTGGTTTCAGCTTTCTGTAGAAATAAGTAACAACAGTACAGTATAATAATGAGTGTAAACATATAAAATATCATATTTGAATTTTTTAAATATTAATTATTAAATACATATATTTCATTTCAATGATATGGCAAATCATTTTTGAAAAGAAAATAAACAGCTGTAATGAGTGAGCTGACAAATGACAACTTACAACCGACAGTAAAAATGGGGTTTAAATTTGCGTATAAAAGTTAATGTCAAGTTAAAAAAATGATATTTGTGATCAGGCAGTTTTCGCAACGAGTAATTTTTAAGAATTTTAGAACCGCTTACATTCCAAAAAATTCTATTTCAAAATATAGTAAAGGTAGAGAAATTTAATGCACATAACTAAATAAAGATTCAATATTTTTTAAAATTAATTACTTCAGCATTTTATTTTGCATCAAATAAAAAAAGTATGGCTCCAGAACCAAAATTTGATTATCCGATAGCACCAAGAGATAATTCTATTTATGACGAATTTCATGGAATAAAGGTAAAAACAAAAAGTACAATTAAATTAATTAAAATTATAACTTAACTAACGTAAAAAAGAGCGGTTTAAAATTTACATACTATATTAATTCTTAAAACAGTTAATTTATTCGGATTTATTATAACATATACAGTAATTTAGTTCTTACTAATAAAAAGTGATTAAGTTAATTGTAAAATAGAGAAAGCTAAAAATAATTTAATAAATTGATGATTCATTTTTTTTATTCGTAACTTGTTACTTGATGGGAATTTCAATAACTTTTTGATGATACATTTATATCATTACAATTTAAAGTATTATCTAAAAATTTTGTTCAATTCATTTTTATATAAAATTTTTCAGAGCTTTTAATTAAATAATAATTTTTTTTATTTTATTTGACAAAGCTATAATATTTTATTATTATAATCAAGTTAAGTTGTTTATTAAATAGGTTAATAAAATATGATTTTTTTTTAAAGTTTGATGATTCCTAGATAGAAATGAAAAGTATTTATTAATGTTTTCATTTAATTTTTAGGTGCCTGATATATATAGAAGTTTAGAAGACCCTGATTCTGAAATTACTCAAGATTATGTTGAAAAACAGAACAAAATTAGTAAACCTTTTTTACAAGATTGTCCTGAATGGAAAAAATTTAATGAGAAACTGACCAAGTTATGGAATTATCCAAAATTTAGTTGTCCAGAACGTGAGGGAGACAAATATTATTTTTATAAAAACAATGGTCTTCAAAATCAAAGCGTTTTATATCAAATGAATACTATAGAAGATAAAGATCCCAAAGTTTTTCTAGATCCAAATAGTTTATCAGAAGATGGTACAGTAGCTTTATCAACTTCAGCATTCTCAGATGATGGAAAATTTTTTGCCTATGGATTAAGTGAAAGCGGTTCAGATTGGATAAAAATTAAAATTAAAGATGTAAAAACAGGAAAAGATTTTAATGAGATTTTGGAGAAAATTAAATTTTCTTCAATTGCCTGGACACATGATAATAAAGGATTTTTTTATTCGCAATATCCTGAACAAGATGGTAAGACTGATGGATCTGAAACGCAGGCAAATGAAAATGAAAAATTATATTATCATCGAGTTGGTGAATCTCAAGACCAAGATAATCTTTGTGTAGAATTTCCTGAAGAACCAACATGGCGTATTGATCCTGTAGTATCAGATTGTGGAAAATATTTAATTCTAAGTGTTGTCAAAGATTGCAGGGATAATTTAATTTATTATGCTAATTTAGAAAGTGAAGGAGATATTAAAAGAAAATTAACTATACATCAAATAATATATAAATTTGAAGCTGATTATGAATACATTACAAATGAAAATTTAAATATGGTCTTCCGTACTAATAAAGATGCTCCAAATTATCAACTAATTACAATTGACTTTAATAATCCAAAAGAAGAAAATTGGAAAACACTTATTAAAGAGCATGAAACAGATGTTATAGATGAAGTACTATGTTGTGGAGAAAATTATCTTCTTATTTCATATATGCATGATGTTAAAGTAAGAAAAAATGATAATAATTTTTTTTAGTTATTTTTAATTATGTATTTATAATTTTTTTAGAGTATCTTAAAAGTATTTGATCTAACTTCCGGAAAATATATTCGGGATTTTGAAATGGATATAGGCACAATTTCAGTTTCAGGAGAGAGGAAATTTTCGGAAATATTTTTTACTTTTACATCATTTTTAAATCCTGGAACTATATATCGATTTGATTTTGCCGATGGAATTGATTCTGAACCGAAAGTATATCGCGACATTAAATTAAACTTGGAATCATTCAAAAAAGATGATTATATTGTTGAACAAATTTTCTATAAAAGTAAAGATGAAACCAAAGTGCCTATGTTTATTATACGTAAAAATAAACCTGATATACAACCAAAAGCATGTTTATTATATGGTTATGGTGGATTTAATGTTAGTTTAAATCCTACTTTTAGTATTACGGGTCTTATGTTTATAGATACTTTTGATGGAGTATTAGCTTATCCTAACTTGCGTGGTGGCGGAGAGTATGGAGAAAAATGGCATAATGGTGGTCGTTTGCTTAATAAACAGAATGTTTTTAATGATTTTCAATTTGCTGCCAAATATTTAATTGATAATAATTATACAGCAAAGAATAAACTTATGATACAAGGAGGTTCAAATGGTGGACTTTTAGTAGGTGCATGTATTAATCAAACTCCAGAACTTTTTGGTGCTGCTGTTGCCCAAGTTGGGTAATAAACTTTACTGTAAATAATAATTACTTTTCATAAATTAATCTTAAATCAAAATTATTTTAGTGTCATGGATATGTTAAGATTTCACAAATTTACGATCGGTATTGCATGGTGCTCTGATTATGGAAATCCATCTGAAGAAAAAGAGGATTTTGATAATCTATATAAATACTCACCTTTACATAATGTTCATGAACCAAAAAGTGGTATGTACATAAAATAAATTTTAATAAACATTGAATCAAAAGAGAAAAATAATTTTTTATATACATAGATAAAGAAGAATATCCATCTACTTTGCTTCTGACAGCTGATCACGACGATCGTGTAAGTCCATTGCACTCTTTGAAATTTGCAGCTGCCTTACAAGATGCCGTAAGAAAGTCATCGTATCAGAAAAATCCAATTTTATTGCGCGTTTATACGAAAGCTGGTCATGGAGCAGGGAAACCAACAGCAAAAAAGGTAAATTTTAATCATAAATAAATAAAAGTTTGTTTTACAAATTATATTACTTGGTCTGTTTGTTTTTTATTATTTTATTTTTAAAGGATAAACTTAATTTTTATTTTAAAATTTTAATTCACAAAAATTGAATAAAAGTATACATTTTTTATTAAGTCGTACTCAAATTTTTAAAACAAAACTATGATACAAAATTCTATATATATAATTTTAATAGATTTTTAATTTTTATTGGTTCAATTTTTCTCAAATAACATCCCACACATTTTTCTTTTAATTTTTTTTAACGTACATTTAGTAATACTGATTTTCTAAAACTAAAATAACAGAAAATTGAAATATTCGTATTTAAAAGAAAAAAAATTGTTAACCATTTTTTTTTAAATTGCCAAATTTAATTATCAATTTTCTTTTTATATATTTAACAATTAAAATAATAATTTTTAAATTTACTTTATTTCATTTTAGATTGAAGAAGCTACTGATATAATGACATTTGCATTCAAAAGTTTAGATATTAATAAAGTCAATTTTTAAATACAAAAATTTAACACAAAAAACGAAATAAATTGAAAACATAAAAACAAATAAATATATATATATATATATATTAAAAATAAAAATAATAAAAAACAAAATTGTATTATAATGTATAAATTGTATTTTTTAACAAATTTCTCTTTGTATATTCAGCAGCCTTATTTAATCTCTTTTTAATAAATTTATCATTTAATGAATACTATTTGTGTATCATTTCTTTTTTTGAATGCTATCTAGATAACTTCTTAAAATATAACATGGAGGTGTTACTTCCAAGTTTAAAATTTCCAATAATAAAATAATTTATCGTTTTATTATTTGCACAAAACGATCTTTCTTAAATATATCCTTGTAATTTGCTATGTAAACTAATTCATTTGGGTAAATTGCATTAATTATATCTTTAATAATTTCAGGATGTGTTACATCTAATTCCATCCAAAGTTTTCCATCTGGTACCAAGTATTTATTTGCTATCTCAATAATTAATTTTGCTATTTTCAAACCATCTACTCCACCATCCAATGAATTCAAATTTTCATATCTGAAATAAATTGGTTTATTATTAATATAAAATAATTTATCAATACAAAATTAAATTAATAGTTATTAGAATATTAGATATTAGAAATTAGAATAGCTAATAGAATTTTTGTGGGTTGTAGATTTTTTATATGACACTATTGTATTAATAGAGCTTCGAAATTTTCACATTCATCTGTTTTAAATTTTTTGCCTTCAACTATACAAAACTGTATAAAATGAAAAATTAGGCGAACTTACTTTTTTAATAATAATAATAATAGCTATTAATATTATCTTATAAATATGTATTCTTATATGTATATTACAAAATTTCCTAATTGTTAAAAATTCCTATTATTTAAAAAAAGAAAGCAAAGTGATTATTTTAAGCTTATTTCCAAATTCCAATCAAAGACAAAAATATTTAATATTTCTATATTAAACGAAAATGAAAATTTGATCCGTTTTTACGATTCAAGAATACCATATCTGAAAAATGATAATGCAAGCATTATAAAAATTTTTATTTATATGAGCTGAAATATGAAATTTTTATTGTAAAATGATATAATATGTAGTTTGAAAAAAATATGATTTAGTTACAAATCATTAAAATTAATTGTAAGAGAAATAAATATGATGACAAAATTGATTATAACGCATTTAAATTAGTCAAAATACAAAAAAAAAAAACGTAATGCATATTATATGTATGTAACATTCATTTAAAGGTTTAACAAAGTTAATTTTTATCTAAACACAAGAATTAAATGAATTTTAACGGATATAAAGAAAAATACATAAGTAGGTACATAATTTAAATAAAATAAACTTACAATTTAATTTCAGGGGGTAATTGAGCCATTTCATCACTTTTTATATAAGGTGGATTGCTGACAATCATATTAAATTCTTCGTTTAAAATTTCTTTTGGTAGAAATGCATCTTGGGAAACAATATGATGAAAAACTTTTAATCGATCATGCAGTCCTAACGCAACTGCATTATCCATTGTTAAAGTGCAAGCCATTCGACTACGATCTATTGCAAATGCTGTTGCTTTAGGATGATTTTTTAGAATTGATAAAGAAATGGCTCCCGTACCAGATCCAACTTCCAAAAATTGCATTGGTTTTTCTATATCTAAATTTTTTATAATCAAATCAACTAAGCCTTCCGTTTCAGGTCTTGGAATAAAAACTGTCGGTTGCATTTTTAAATTTAATCCATAAAAATCCCATTCTCCTACAAAACAATAATAAATTTATATATGTATGTACATATATGTGAATTTCGAAATGTATACGTAATCCAAATGAATTATTTACCTAATATATATTGAATGGGAACTCTTGCGAGTCGGCATTCACATAACCTTTCTAGAGTTTTCAATTGATCATCTGTAATTTGGAGATTAATAAGATGGTCACTTTTAACTGATGGCTAAAAATTGTATAGGGCATTATGTGATTATGATATAAGTTTTCATTTTTACATAATTAATATGATATAACATTTAAGAACACTTACAAAATCTGTATGTAAAATATGAGCAACCATACACTTCAAATCAAAATCAAAACTTTCAATATTTGATGACTGAAATTTTTTCTTCCATTTTTCTAAAATTGGTCGAAGTGGAACTTTTTTCTGGTTACTGTAAAGAGCTGAAAAAAATTTTATATTTCTAAATACACTGAAATGCATATCACAATTTATGTGTTTAAAAATAATTTACTCAATTCCCTATTACAATCAATTCTAAGTATACCGCAACAAATTTAGCAGAATTTATATAAACAATGTTTACAGTTTTTTTTAGTAACAATGTAGCTAATCCTGAATACAAATTAATACATAATTTATATCGTATTAAGATGTAAGATGCATACAAGATGTTGCTAGTTGCCTTTTCGTTTTGTGTGGTGAGTGAAAAAATCAAGGTGAACTTATTTTTTCAAATTGTTCAGTTATTATTTTAAAAATTTCACTATTTCAGTTTTCGAGTCGTTACTGAATTAGTAATATTGTGAAAATGTATAACAGATTTGTTTTCTGTTCTTTATGAGAAATATATAACAAAAATAAGAATCGATATTTAGTAGTTGGATTAACATAACAATCCAAATACAAATTTAAATTTCTGCGTTTAATTTTTACAAAAATTAAAACTCATAATTCGCATATGAATAATTTCATAATTGATGTGAGTCTCGATTATAACCATATAAGCGTGTACAAAATTTTAAAGTATGAAGTAGTTTGGACGTATGACGTATACTAATGAGATATTGAGGCAATTTATCTTAATTGATCTGATAATTGATGTGAGTCTCGTTTGACCATAGCCCATATTGGACCTTGTAAGTTGTAACTAGTAAACTAGTTTTATTTTGAATCAAAATGTAGACATATCTAATATTTGTTTGTTTATCAAATGCCAAATAAAGTAAAATAAATTATAAAAACGAAAGAACAAATTGTTAGAAACAAAATATTTCAAATTTAAAAAACACTCCATGGCATAATCCTATTAGATTTGAATTAAATTAAAATTACAACAAATCACATTAAAAATAATTTGCTTGGAACAACTTCCTATCGAGACTCGAGAAATATAAACAAATGACTTTAATTCTGTTTCTGCTTTTATTTTTATCAAAGACTATAACCATTTTTTTTAGCTATCTATCTGCTAACATTTCAATATGAACTAAAATTCAAATTCTTTATAATTTCTAATAGATGTCATTAAGTATTTTCATTTTAAATACAAAAAATTTACTTGAGCTTGGTCTAATCTGGTCTAATCCATATGGCTTAGGTCGCTTAGGATATATATGTGTTTTTGCTAAAATTCAAAGTCAATTTAAAAATAGAAGCTTATTTAAAAAAAATTAACATTTTATTTTAATTACATAACAAAAATTGAAAACTTTCAAAATGTCGTAGGGCCAATATAAAAAAAATGTTTAAAACTAAATTGTAATAAATAACTTTTTTTTTTAATTGTGCTCAACTAAAGGTATAAACAGAATGATGTCGATTTTCCGCGACGGAATGCCAAAATTCAAATCACCACTGTGTATTTAAATTTAAGAGCCCATAATGATGTCGGAATTTTCATGTCGGAAAATCGTTGCCGACAAAATAATTCTAATTTCTATTTTTGCCGCCGGCGGAAAAAAGTGACAATCGATTTTTATTCAACTCTTTTTGTTGTTGTGACATAATGACATTTAGAAATTAAATTACAATTTATTGTTTAACATTTTAAGAATGTTTAAACACGATGGTAGATATTAGAGAAGCTAATAGAGGTAGTAAAATTATAATTTAAAACACCCACATTACAAAAATGTAACAAAAAAAGACAGAAATAAATTAAATGAAAAAATATTCAATCTGGATAATTTGAAAAAATGTTCTTCATCTTTTTCTTTCATTTGTAAAAAGTCTTTGTTAAAAAATCCTTCTTCACGAGTCTCATTAATTTTTCTTACCCACCATCATCGTTTAAATTTTCTTTCATTTCAGTAACAATTGAAACTATTTTCAAAATTTTTAAAAGTGTTTCCATTTTTGAATTTACCTTGTTTATATTTTTTGTAAAATACAAGTTTTGACATTAACAGCTGATTATGCCACAACCGACATTATTCTGTTTAAGCAGCGGAATTCCGTTGCCGTCTCCCGTTGTCGACATTATTCTGTTTATACCTTAAACTGCTTTTCGTTTCTTAATCTACTCACTACTGAAGTTCCTACTCGGAACTCGGAAGTCGGGATGGGAGTAGAGTTAGGACTTAGAATTATTACAAAACAATACAAATGTCTTATGATCTCATTATTGTTTTTTTAAGTCAAATTTTATTATTAGAAACAATATAATACCAGATACATTCTCAAATAATTGTAAACAAAATCGTTCAAATGAATTTATATTATATTATAGTACTGTAAATTATAATTTTTCTTGAAGGCTCCACTCGCACTGTTTGTTTGAAATAATTTTATAAATTTTTTCATCTAATTTTGGCAGCTCAAATATATATAAATCAAATTCATATTTAACTCTAAACTTTTCAAAATGATAAAGTAAAGTTAACTTTATATTTAGGGGTGATAGCAATCGTATAAAAGCATAAAGTATAAACTAAACTTCAGTTTAAAAACAAAATGCACTTCTATCAGTTTTGCTAAATTTAGAAAATATTCAAATGGAACATTTGGCAAAAACTTTTTGTAGATTTTATTTATGTTGTTGTTTACGTAGTACTGGTAGTACGGTTGATTGTGTTGGTCATAATGATCATGATGTACCACTATGATCATAATAAAAACCTAAAATTAATTACAGAAAAATTTAATAAAAAGTAAAACAACATTTTTTTTTTATTCCAGGGAGAAATCGTCACAACAAAAATTCGAACATAATGTTTATAATTCTGTTTTTAGCATATTTACAAAAAAACTTTTGAAAAAATGGTACTTATTAGTTTCACTCTGGCCGTCCGTCTGTCTGTTTACAAAACTTCTACATCGTTAAAGGTAGAGAAAAAAATTTTTAACCATAGGTAGGTCTCATAAAAAAAATAATGTTGTAGAATCATAATTGTACTGCCTTAATTACAATTTTTCTGCAGTAAAAATTTCGAAAAAGTGCAATATTTTTCGCCAAATTACGGTATAATTAAAAATAAACTGCAATAAAAACTGATTACTGTGCAGTACATAGAGTATTTTCCAAAGTTTAGACATAAAAAATGCAGTAAAAATACTGCATATGCAATTAAGACACATCCATCAGATCATTGAACTGTATACTTAACTAATATTCTGTAGAAGGTATAGTATAACTCTGATTATTGTAATCAACCTTTTAGATCCCTCCAAACAACTTTTTTTTTTATACATACACATTTACATATTTTATCATTAATTTCACTAAGCCGTTGATTACTCGGCTGTAGTAATTACTTACTTTACCTTATTGATTTACTAATGGTAGGTATATCTTTTTCCTGTCATTTACAAAAAGAAAAAAAAAAAAAAATGCCAAAAAGAAAAACAAATTTTATAATTTTTTAATAATTTTTTTTTTTTTTTTTTTTATTATATTTTTTAATATTTTTATTTTTATTTCTAATAATAATTAAGAAATTTTTCCGTTTCATCTAAATATTCCACTTTTTTTTCTTTTTTTTTTTTTTTATAATATTTTCATTTAATATATATCTTTTAATTTCTTCTGCAATTTATTAATTATACAGTAAATTTATTTGTTTTTATTTCGTAATTTTTTAAAAAATAATAAATTAGTAGTAAATGTTTTTTGCGTTTTTTTTTTTTTTTTTTTTGGTTTTTGGTTTTTGTTATTTTTTTTTGTTTTTTTTTTTGGTTTTTGTTTATAATTTCTTTGATTTTGCTTATTTTTTTTTTTTTGGTTTAATTTATATAATATTGAAAAAATTTAATATATATATATATATATATGTATATAACTAATAATATTATATTAGTAGCAAATAATAATGATGAAGAAAAACAAAAATAAAAAAAAAATAAAAATATCCTGCTTTATTTTATTAATATAAATATAATATATAGAGAAAAAAAAAAAATTATTATAAGAATATATTTGAAATATTGTTGTTAATTATTATAATATTGTATCTATTAAATAAATTTTATTAAGTTAAATTATAATATACGATTTCCTAGACAATATATAGGATATTCAAGACAATTAAATCAAAGTTTCAGATTTCAAGCTAAATCGGATCTAAATCCTTTTCAATTAATTCTTTTAATTATAAGGATGGTTTGAAAAATGTATAAATATGTATATATAATAATAAAAAAAAAAAAAAAGAATTGATAATTAATAATTAAAAAATTTGAATTTAATAATAATTATACAAAAAAAAAAAAAAAAAACCAAATGATTACAAAAAAAAAAAAAAAAATATTTTAAAGACAAGGAAGGAGGAAAAAATCTTATATTTCATATAAGTTGTAAAGATTCTTAAATTGTACTAATGATAACATAATATTATGTATACTGATGATATGATATATATGTACATGTATATAAAAGAAAAATGGTAATTTTGTTCTAGATTTTTTATATATACCATCATGTATGATTATAAACTATAAAGGATATATTATGAATAAATAGTTGGTAATTGATATATGTATGAGTAGGATATACCGAAATTTAAGAAGAACATTAATATCCTTCTTCAAAATAACTCTTCAAAATGTTTTCCTTCATCCTTCATAATTCTAATTATCACAAACCCAATTTCCCAACAAATTTTTTCCTCATCCTTTATCCCAAAATTAAACTGTACATTATATCATTCTATGTATTAAAGGACCCATCCTAAAATTTAATTTTAAAGGGGGTGATTTTGGTTGGTTAAAGTCTAACACTACCCATCAGAGGAACTTCATGCACAGTTCCTTTGAGTGACTTTTGAGTGACTTCCACCGTCCCTCGTAAAAAAAAAAATAATAATATGTAGCTATATGTAATTTAAAACTTTTAAAAAAATTTAAAAATTTATTCTATATTGGAGGATAAAATTAAAATTTGAAGTAAAATTTTTTTTTTTTTTTTTTTAGAAATTTTAATGTCTTGAATAAAACAAAATCCTACTTATTTATGTACAGGATTAGCCTATTTCGGTTTTTTTTTTTTTTTTTTTTGAAACAAATCATTTGTAATAATTACATAATTATTTTGATTATTATGAAATTTATAGGCTTTATAAAATGCTTTAGGATTTATATTTAGGATATTTTATCTTATTGTATTTTAAGTATAAAAAACGTATTAATAGTATTTTTTTTTTGTTTTTTAAATAAAAAACAAATAAATCATTTTATTTATTTATTTTTGTTTTTTTTTTTTTTTTTAATATTTAATTTATATATACATATGTATATAAATATGTATGCAAAGTTTTATTTATTTATTTTTTTTTTAAATATGAGATCTGCTTTTAAGGTCATAGTAAAAGTTCAAGATTTAAAGTGCAGGTAAATTTTAATTAATTAAATTTAAATAATATTAAAGTGTATAATAAGAAAATAAAAAAAAGAAGAAAATAAAAAAAAATAAGATAAATTTAAAAAAATTAAGCACAACATAGAAGGAATGGTCGTCACATTTTATATATACATCATAGCATATATATAATATACATTTTAAACGTAATTGGGTACCTACATTATAAAATTGCATATAATATATGTATGTACATTTATAATATTCAAATATTTAAAATTTAATCTAATCAATTGTTTTACTATTTTAATTTTAATTTAATATATGTATATGTAACAAGAAAATGATAATTGTATAAGAAATAGTTTTAAGACTTTTACCAAAAATTTAAATTTTTGAATGAAGTTTTGAAGTTTTCAAAAAAAAAAATTTTTTTTTATTATAAGAGTATAATTTATTATAATGTATAAAATATATAAATTAAAAAACTTTTGCTTTTGTAAAATCGTGTCATGAAAACTGTTTTAATAAAATTTTGCATTAAGGTACAGGATGATAAATTCTTAATCCTTAAAATATTTTTCCATTTCGTTATGTAGTGCCTTATCACGTAGTGCTATACTTTCAATAAACGAAAAATGCATTCAAAAATTTGGCACTTTAAAAATCGAAAATCGAAGGGGTTGCTAATGCAAAATTAAAATGTTGATACTGGTGCCTAAGTGTATAAGCATTATACGGTGTCAAAATTTTAATTTCACATTCGCAATCCTGCGATCTTCAATTTTTAAAATGCCAAATTTGCGAATGCGATTTTCGTTTATTGAAAGTAGCATTACGCGGTAAAGTGCCTGGGTTTGTTTTGCTTTTTGTTTAAAGAAATCTTGAGATTAAAATATACATTTTATAATGAAAAAACTTTAAAAACAATACATAAATACTAGAATCTCTAAAAAAAAAAAAAAATAAGTGAAATAAATAGGAGATGGACGAGTGATATTATAGATAATAATATTTATTCGGATAATTTGTTATATGATATTTTCAGGTAAAATAAAAAATCAGTAACAGATTAAGAAGAAAATTAATGGAATTTTTGAGTGAAAATTCATGATTTTATTTTGAAAATTTTTCTATATTCTACCTTTACTCAACACTAGTAAATTGTAAAATTTTAAAAGTATCTACAGTAGAATTAAAGTTCAGTATAAAATTATTACTTTACCCCGAAATACATTTTCTTTTAAATTATTATAGCACTGACAGTTGACTTGACACATAATTAAATTCCATTATTATTATAAAACTTTATAGACTTTGTAATACAATACATACATAGGATATTATATACAAATAATTTTTTGTTTTAAGAATAATTTTCGAATTTAAGTTTTCTTTTTAACCCCTTATTGTCTTATAAGTAAAATCGTAAAACCAAAATTTTGTTTTTTTTTTTTATAATATCTTTATATTTAAACGAATAGAAATATTTAGCTCTTCTATTATTTTTAGAGAGGATTCGTTATATTATATTGTAGTTGCGAAAAGTGATATAAATAAGAGCATCGATACTATATGTATGCGTATAATAAATTAAACACATATTTTCAGTTCAAATGTTTTTATTGTAGCGTCGATTTGATCATCGATAACAAATAAGAATGACGACGTCAATTATCGACTATTAAACAAATTTTTATTTTTTTCTTTTTTAATAAAATTATTTATTTTTTTGTTTGTTCATTATTTTTCTTTGTATATAAAATCATATTATTAATATGATTTCAACTTATAGATAAATGTTAGCATTAATCACCAATGTAAACACCATTAGTTTTTCTCAGTTTTTGATAAAATGTAATTAAAATTAAAGCTTTTTATTTTTATTCTAATAATATGTTTAGCAAATTGAATTTGATGTTATTTTAAATCTTCATAAAGATGATGAAATTATCTAAACTCTTATGTACCTATCTATTAATGTACATACGTATATATGAGGGGTATAAAAGCAAAAATACTAAAAGTCCATTTTTTTTTTTTTTTTTAGATTTTCATAGCATCTGGTGATTAGGCGAAATATCTATATAGTAAACTTTATAAAATATTACAAAAATCTTAAATATCCACTTATTTTCATATTTAAAATTTAGGTTTAGAAACAAAAGTTAAATAAATCCTTCACCATTTTTATTTTCAGAGTATAGGTTTTTAAATTTTTCTCGAAAATATAGTTGGTGGACTTTTTACATTTTTGCTTCTAGACCCCTCATATAATCAGCACGAACTATAAACTTATTCGCAATGTAATATTTGCACTTGATAATAAAAATATTTACTCTTCTCCTCAATAATTTTTTTTTTTTTTTTGTAATTAAAAATTAAATTCTATTAAAAACATAAATTATTCACTATCGTATTGAGGGATTATCAAAAGTTTATCGGATGACGAGCATGATACTCCAATATAAACAACTTAAATTTTTATCCTATACGCTGGTATCGATACTCTCATCATCTATTGCAGTTTCATCCAATATAAACGTAACCCAAAAAGCATTTCAAAATAAACTTTCAATTTAATATTTAAATTTTAAAAATAAGAAAAAATAAATTTTTTTTTTTTTTATTTTCTTTGTTATAATTATTATTATAGTTTAATTTAATTATTTGAAAAGATAAGGTGAATTTTTGTCATAATTTTCTTAAAATGATATCAAAAGAAATTAACATCCTCTCAAAATTTTTTTTACTCATCCTACATAATCTTAAATTTTTCTAAATGACTTTTTCCTAGGGAATTCTTCTCATATCCTTTTCCCATACACCAAACTGTATACATTTGTATTAAAGATCCCAACCTAAAGTTTCGTTTAAAAGAGCAAGAGAATTTTGGTAGATTAAGTCACTCTGAATGGATGACTTTGAAAATTTTACACCGACTCTCGTAAAAAAACAAAAAAAAAAAAAAATTTCTTTATTATGATATGAATTGTAAGAAAATGATCAGTTTGATGTGTGTGTTGGTCAATTTTAAGGTTAAAAAATCTGTGCATTAATATTTACTTTCATAATTTCCGGATTTTTAAAATTTGTTTAATAAATTTTTTTTTTTTTTTTTAATTACATAAATATTTCTAATTTTTACTACAATCATAGATATTTAATTTAACTATTTATATTAATGAATTTAAACAATGTTAGTTTGCAATGGTAATTTGTATATAACGAGATGTCAATAGGAAAAAAAGCTTATTTATTACAAAAAAAAAAAAATTTTTTTAATTAAAGTAAAACAATTAATTAATTTAATTAAATATATTTTAATATTTTCCAAAAAAAAAAAAAAAAATAAAAATAATGTGCTTAAGAAAACTAAGAATTAATAATAAAATAATTTTATACTAAAGTACTTCTGAAATAAATAATGACTTGACTAAAAAATGGAAAAAAATGAAATTATATTATTTTAATATATAAATTAAATATAGTACATACATATAATACTTTCTATCAATATATACATTATATATATACAAAATATATATATATAAAAAAAAAAACATTTTTTTTTAAAACAAAATTTTATAAATTTTTTAAATGAAACTGAAAAAGATTTTGAAGCTAATCACTTTGAATTGGGGCTTGAATTGAGTTGGTATTGTCTTAGCTCTTTTTCTACACACAAATATATGTATATATATTATGTATATGTATGTATTTCTAGGATTATAATAATTATTATGATGGATGTTTGTTTGTTTGCTTGGTTTTTTTTCTTTTTAATTTTTATTTAATTTTTTAATTAGATGATTATTTTAAAATAATCTATTTAAATTGAAATTTAATTTATTTAATTCTTCTGGTATAAATGTTATCTTTTGTTTTTTTTTTTTTCATTTTTTGTGGTTTTTTTTTTGGTTTTTTGTGTTTTTGTTTTTTTTTTTTTTTTTGTTTATAATAAATAATGTTTTATGTAAGAAGCACTTGAATATTATAATAATGAAAGTTTTGTCTGTATCTATATATATATATATATATAGTAATATTTTTTATATATGTTATTTTTAATTTAATTTATTTAAGTGTTGTTTTTACAACACATTTTATTATTTGTTTTATACATTTTTTTTTTTTAAATGGATTCGGATAGCACTGAAACTTAGAAAAATTTTAGAAATTCATTCAGAGAAAAAAAAAAAAACAAATGGAAAATTAAAAATTTTAAAAGGATTAAACAAAAAAATATATATATATTAATTACATATATACTATATACTATTAATAGATGGTTTCTTCATATACGAAATTTAAATAACATATTGTGAATGTAAAATATCTATAAATATATTGTTGGAAAACTATACTAAAAATATAAAATTTTAAAAATTTCAAAATTAAATAACTTTCTAAATAGTTTTTTAAGGGATCACAATTAAAATCCAAAAAAAAAAAAAATCCAAATGCCTTAATCCAAACTTTTATAAAAATTCAAATATGTACGTCAAAAGCCGCATTTTTGACAAATTCAAAATTTGTATCAGGAATCAGAATCATTCTCCAATGCTGCCGTTGGCGTGTAACTTTAACTTTACAGCAAAACTATTTTCAACAGATGGAAATTAATCCAACCACCTCCAATTCTGGCGTTGACGGCTGACGTGTAACTTTTTTAAAGTTTAAACTGAACGCTGAATGCTGAACTATTTGACAGTTTAGTTAAATTGATATTTCTTTTTTGTGTTGTTTTTTTGTAAACAATAAAAAAAAAAAGATTTAAAATAATTGTAAAAAACAATATTTACTTTTCTTTTAAATTCTTCATTATTCATTTTTAAATTTAATTAATATTGATACAATGACACTTAACAGTTCACTGTCAATTTCAAATTTCACCAGCATTGGAGATTGAAATAAAAAAAAACCGCTGGCATGAAACTTTTCAAAGTTAAAGTTACACCTTAATGTTAGTATTGGAGAATGGTCTTCAAAAACCAAATTTGCAAAATCCCAATTTAGAACAATTGAATTATTGAGAGGTTGTTGTTAGAAAATTACGGTTATATATAATCAGTGTTTCAATACAATTTCAATGTTCCAATAATTGGTTAGCGGAAGTTTGGAAGCGGTAGCCTTCATTATTTTGATTGCATTATTATTTTGTGCATCTAACAAAATAATTAGAAAGGATTTTATAGTTGGGTATAAAATCAGGATTTCAATAGTCTGTTCAGCGCAGAGATTTCGGAATTTGAATGCTTTGTTATTGAAATATATATTTAAAAAAAGAATGATTGAATTAAAAAACTACAGTTCTTAAAATAAATTGCAACTCATTTTAATTATCCTTACATAGGAACGTTTGAATTTTTGTACTTATTTATTTATCAATATCTATGAGATTCATTTTTAATTATGAAAAATTATTTTATTTACTTAATTTATAAAAAAAATTATGATTTATGCCTTGGGCTGTTATAATAACATTGTCTATTAGTTTGATTTTAAATGTTTGGATTTGGACACATTTGAATTTCGAAAGTTTGAATTTTAATATTAAGATTTTAAAGCAGTTTTTTTTTTAAGATTTTAAAGATACATATTTAATTAAGATATTTAATTAATAAATGACACTGATTTAGAAATAATTTTTACCAAAGCAACTGCTAAAAAAAAAAATCGAATTAAGATTTAAAAATTTAATAATTAAAATAATATCGTATGTATATAAAATATTAAAAGAATAAGGTAATAAAATAAATGTTTTTAAAGTGTTGCTTCAACAATTTTATTACAAAAACCAAATCAAACAACAAAAATTCAATTTGAGAAAAAGATCATCAAATTAGAAAATTAGATACGTAATTATTTTCAATTTCGAGATTAAATTGTTTTAAACTACTTTTAAAAATAAGCAGGACAAAAAGCGGACTATTAATTATTTTTAGATAATTTAATGCTGGATTACTTAAAAAATTGTAACTATATTTCTAGAAAAAATATGATTTAAAATAATGAAAAGGATTAAAAACAGAAAAAATGTAACAATAATTATTTGATCCATATACCAATTTTTTTTTTTTTTTTTTCAGTCCATCCGGCGGAAATGTTATATATATATATGATCAAAATTAAAAAATTTCTATTTAATTCAATTTAAATATAATTAATATTAGTATTGTATTATGTTGTAATTTTATATAGAGAAAAAAAAAAAATTAAGAGCTATTGTAATTTTTATTGTAATTTCAATTTTATAAAAAGTTTTATTTTTTTTTTACTTTACATATTTTGACTTTAAAATTTTCATATTGATATTTACTATTGTTTTTATTTTTTTTTTTTTTTTTTTTATTTTTATTTTTGTTTTTATTTTCTATTAAATTTAATTTTGAAATAAAATCAAAAAATCTAACAAGAAGTTAGTAATAATAATAGAATATATTTTGTTATCATTTCATTTTTTTAATATTTTAGTATAATTTTAGAAAAATTTTTTTTTTTATTTTTTTTTGCATTTTTTTTTTTCTTTATTTTATATATTGTATATATAAATACATATATATATATATATGTATATATATATTTATCATGTACTTTATATGTATATACATATTATTTTATTTCTGTATTGCTTTAAATTTTATTTTTTGTATATAACTTCTTTTATTATTATATATATATATATATACATGTATGTATACATAAATAATATTACATAATATAATAAATATAATATAGATAAAATGCAATGAAAACTAATAACATGTTTCTTAAATTTTGTTTCTCAAATTATTAAAAAAAAAAAAAATAATTATTAATTAATTAATAAATAAATAAAAAAATTAGATAAAATTTGAAAATTTTTTAAAACTAATTTTTTTTTTTTTTTATGGTTTTATTTTATTTTTAATGAAATGGAAATGGAATATGGAACAAATAAAAAGGAATTATAGAAAGAAATTAAAATACACATTGTAATTAATTTTGTTTTTTTTTTTTTTTTTCATTTGTTTTGTTTTTATTTTGTAATTAAAATAAATTTTTATTAAACTTTTAAAAAAAGCCTAAAATATATTTATTAATAAAAAAAATTTTTTTGTTTTTTAAATTCTTATGAAATGAAATCAATTAACATTTTATAAAAGTATCTTTACATTGTATCTTTACATTTTTAGTTTTATATTATTACATATATACACCCATTATTCTTGAAAACTTATCATAAAGAGAAGAGTATATTAGCACAGACTAAATAAACTACACAAACGATCAGTTTCATATAAAAATTTTTAGTTTTTTTTTTTGGAGCCCGACTAAACAGTTTATGGAGCTAGACTAAGTATTTTAGAATATTTAAATTACAAAAATTGAAAATACAAAAGAAATATTCTATACATTTTTATTTTTGCTATTTAAATATCTAAAATACTTCGTCGCAAATATCTAAAATACTTCGTCCAAAAAAATGTTCATGTTGGCTCCAAAAAAAAAAAGATTTAAAATTTTTATATGAAACTGTTTGTCTGTATAGTTTATTTAGTGTGTGGTATTTCTGACGCGATACGCGATTATTCTGCAAGACGCTAAAGTAATGTTGTTAACATCACGCGATGTTCAAATGTTTAAAGCGCCGTGTATGTGTATCTTTGCAAAAACTTTTTTTACTAAGCAAACGATAGCCATTTTCTATAACAGAAAAATAATTCAATGTAACGTATGACATCGCCCTTGCAAATTCGTAGTTATTTAAGTTGTTTTTTGAAACATTTATTTTTTAAAATACCTTTTTTTTTGTTATCTTATTAGTAATTAGTAAAAATAAAAAATGAATAGAGTAGAAATATAAATGTAAGTAAATATTAGAAAAAACTAAGTTTGGTTTTTAAAAATGTGGAGTTTTATTTTATATTTGTTTTATAATTTTAGTATAAAAATCACAAATGTAAAGTAGTTTCCATCTGTTTGTAAAGTCCAGACATTTAATGCAAACCAATAATCAAGACATTTCCTTTAATTTATTTTATTGTTTTTTTTTAAGTTATTTTATTATTTATTTCATGTTATTTTGTTTAAGTTCAACTGGTTTTTTTTTAAATGAATAATTTTTGTTAAATTTTTTTCAAATTTAGGTTTATTATAAGTTTTTATTTATGATTTATTTTATCAATAAAATTAATTGTTTTCATTTTATATTAAAATCCAGACAAAAATATAATTCACAAAACTATTTAAAAGAAAAATAGAAAAACATTTTTCAAAAACTAATTTTTGCTTGCTTTACATAAATTTTTGTTTACAAGTTTTTAAATATGACAAAAATTTTTATATTTGACAGCACATAAATTTAAAGTAGGTACTATATATACCAAAGAAAAACAAAAGTTTTAATCGCGCATTGTTCAGAAATGCATCTTTAATTAGACATGATGTCATACATTTTGTTAATGCCATAGTGATGAGTTTAAAGAGAATATGGGTGTATAATAATATGTAATACTAAACCTATATTCAAAATTTTTTATATATAGTTAAAGTGGCAGTTAAATTTTACAAAATAATTTAATTTATTTAAAATATTTTGGAATTTTAAATTTATTCAACAAATAACGGTATATGTATTCTTTTACTAAAATATCTATTAATAATTTTTATTAATTACAATGTGTAGATATTTTTTAATTTAAAATCTTTCATTTTTTAACAAAATACTTTTTATTGTTGTTTCTTTTTTTTTTTTTTTGCAAAAAAGCTGAATAAATAATTAAAATATGTATTTAGAGTTTAGACTATTTTTTTTTTGTATAAATTTAAAATTGTTATTTATTATAAAAATTAACATTTTGTTTTTTTTTACTATAGTAAAAATTCAAAAAAAAAAAAAGAACAAAATGTTTTCTATACTGAATTTATAAAAAAAAAAAATACAAAATTAATAAAATTAAATTTAAATCATTTATATACAATAATACCAATATTAGAATTAATATTTAAAACAATTCTATACAGACTGAATGATTTTAACAATATGGTTTTATTTTAAATTTTTGAATAAAATTTTTATTTAATTTGTTAAATTAAATAAAATGTTATGTATTTAAAGAAATATAATATAAATGTTCTTATTTAGATATAATATATATATATATTTGTGTAAATATTTAATGTTTTTTTTTTTATTACTATTTTATAAAATTTATTGCTTTTAATAAAACAAGTACGTATATCTGATTGTTGTTTAAAATGATGACATAAATTAAAACAATATAATTACAAAATAATTAAAAAATTATTTAATTTAAAATTTATTCTAAATAATAATATATATATACAAGTATGTTATATGTAATTATTTTCTAATATTAATATTTAATTTTATATAATTTTTATTTTAAAAAATAAAATTGCAATTTTAATAATAAAAATACAGTTATCTGTAATTGAAGGTAATTTCTATATTTTCAAAAACAAAAAGTTAAATGATTATTAAAAAAAAAATAATCAAAACAAGGAGAGCTTAACTAAAAACAAGAGATATTAAGTTTAGAGAGTAATAGAGGGAGAGTAATTGTATCAATATTTGGATTTAATTTGATGAAAATATGTAGATAGATGTATGCATGTTATAATCTCCAGATCCCTTTAAATTTCTTCAGGATAATTTATGAAATATGTTAAAAATATTTGTAATAAATTAGACAAAAAAAATGTAAACGAAACTATTACCCACATTCTCATTCTTAGACTCATCACTGAGACGATAAAAAAAATGTATTGTATCACGGGCACGTCAATAGTTAAGAATGTATTTATCTAAAGATACTTGACAAAATCTTTATAATGTTGGTAATACTTCAATTGTATATAGTATAAAGTACTGTTAAATAATTTTTTTTTTTATATTAGAAATTAGTTTTGAATTTTTTATTTTGTTTTGAAAAGTAAAAAAAATAAAAAATATGATACTTTTGACAGTTAACATTGCGTCAATTTTAAAAACATCATTTTGGCGTCTAAAAGAACAACAAATTCATAATTCATAGTGTCAGTTATATTCTTCATAATATGATGTTCGTTTTGAAGAATATGGGTGTGTATCGTGTATGAATGAAATAGAAAAGAAAATAATAAAAATCTTAAAAATATAATAAATATTAAAGTGTCTGTAAAATCTTGTAAATAAAAGTCAAAATCTCTAAAACTGTCATAAATATTATTTAAAAAAGTTAACCATGAAATTTTGAAAAGAAAAAAAAAAATATATTGTTCTTATGGTTTCTAAGTACTCAAAAATAAAATTTTTTTTTTAATTATATTAACGAATTGTTTTAATTAAATTCTCAAGTATTAAAGAAAAAAAAAATATTTTTAGCATGTTGCAAAAAAAAATTATTTTACTAAACATCTTTTGTAATTGTTTCACAAGAATGGAGAAGATAAAAAAGAAGCTATTAAAAATCAGTTAAAATAAACAATAGCTAGCTATGCGTTTAAAACAAAATTTTAACTGAAAGAAAAAAAAAGGAAATTTAATATAATAAACAAATTAAAAAAAAAAAAAATAAATAATAAAAACAAAACCATTTTATTTTAATTAAATTTTTTATTTATTTTGTATAAACATATTATTTTGTTTCAAAAAAAAAAAAAATTTTTTTTTTTAATTTTTAACAAGAAATTTATTTATTTATTTTTTCTTTTTTTTTTTAGTGTTTTCTTCATATTTATATTAATTAAAAATAATTGAATATTTGTTTTAAAAATACTAAAATATTTATACATACATAAAACTAATCAAAATAATATATGAATAATAGAAAAAAAAAAAACAAATGAATAAATTTTAGCAAATTAATATATAAAAAAAAAAAATTTATATATGTATATATAGTATATAATAATATATATAATAATATATAAAAATTTTAGAAATTCTATGTAAAAATAAATTAACACCGATTATAAAAAAAAAATATTTTGTACTTCTTATTCTAAATACATAATTACATTTAAAAAAAAATATATAGATATATATATATATATTTTTTTTTTTTTTTTTTTTTATATATACATATATATTTTTATATATTATATATATATATTTATGCATATATATATCAATATAAAGAATATTAAAAACAAAAATTAATCAGTCAAATATAATTAAAAAATTATAAATGCTTAAATGTTTAAATACTTAATATTTCAATTTAAAGAAGATCCATATTATATTTATTTATTTATTTTTTTTTTTATTAATATCGAAAAACTTTATTAATATTTTATACAACTTGTTTTTCTTTTTTTTTTTTTTGTATCTAATATAATGACTTAAAAATAGAATTTAAAAGCAAGTCTTTGGTTTATATTATAATTCAACTAAATTTTTCAATTTAAATATATATAAATATATATATATATATATATATATATGTGTTTAAATATATGTATTTTAAATTTAATAAATTAAATAATAACTTATTATTAAGAAAAAAAAACAAACATACTCAAAATTGCAACGAAAAATATATAATTAAGTGTACCGTCGTATACACTAATTGCATAACAATTATCATCAAAATGGTACAAATTTTTTGTCTTTCTAATAAAATAAATTTCAAATCAAAAAATAAATAATTTTAATATTTTTTTTATTTTTTTTTATTTCTATATATAATATTTAATTAGCATTAAATTATATACTTGCAACAATTATTATTAAATGTACTCATATATTATTTTTAAAAATTAAAAGTTTAATTAAAAATCAATTCATGCACAGATTTTTTTTTTTCCACTACACGTTACTGAATATTTCAAGTTGCAGTTAGATAGGAAAATTTTGGTAAGTAGAGAGAATGATAGTTAAATAAGTTGTACATAGTCTTAATAGTCTTAAAAATTTATTGAACAAATGTTCGATGTTGATAAAGTTTTACAAAAAAAATTCTTTTATTTTTACCGTATAAAAAAAAAAAAAAAATAAACAATATTTGTGTAAAAAATCTTTAGTTTTTTTTTTTTTTAACTAAGATTAAAATTTTTTCTTAACTAAAATTAAGAAAATATAAAAATTAAAAAAATATAAAAAGTTCTTAAAACAATATACTATATATATATATATATATATATATATATATATATATATATTAAATTTAAAAATTGTTTATACCCCAATATTACGATAAATATGAAATGAAATTTAAAATACATCCAAAAAATTATTTCTGTCATTTTTAATGAGAACGTTTATTATATTTAATATTTTTAATAAAATATTAATACTTTTAAAATATCATTTAAATTAAATAAAATCTTATAAGAACAAAAGAAATAGAATGAAATATATATTTTTTTTATTTAATTTAATTTAAGCCCATGAATACTAAAAAGCACAACTAAAAGTTTGTCGGGCTTTAAAAATGGAAAAAAGAGTTGACTAAATAAAAAGTATGTATGTATATATGCAATTTAAAATAATACATAAATTATATTTTTAAACAATTTGAACTTTACAATTATTAATTGTATATAAATTTAAAAAAAAAAAAAAAAACATATTTCGATTGAAATTAAAATAATTAATAAAAAATTATGAGTGATATTAATAAATAATTTTATTTAAAATATTAATAGTATATTAATTCAAGTTGTACTAAATTACTATAAGCTGTATATGAAAATTTATAAAAAAAAAAAAAAATTATTTGATTTAAAAAAATTTTCAGTTCATTCTAGAGTAAAATTATTAAAATATTATAAACTTAAAATATAAATTTAAAGCGTTAAACTGGCAGTTTATTATCTCAATCAAACAATTATTATTAATTATTATTAATATATATATATATATATATATTTTTTTTTTTAATACAATTAAAAATAGAATTAACCCTTTTTGTTTTTATGTTTGTATCAGAATCGAAAATTTTGTACTTTTAATTTATAAAATTATAATAATATTTATAATTATTTAATATTATAATTAATTATATTTATTTGTATATCAAATGAGTTTACATATAACATGAATTCAGAATAAAAAAAAGAAAAAAAATTATTTGTTGTTTTGTATGATTAAAAATTTTTTCACATATTAATTAAAAATGATTGTTTTTTTTTTTTTATTTGTTTTTGTAAAAATAAATGCAATCCAATACGATAATTATTGTATTAAAAAAAAAAAAAAAATTTAAAATAAATTATGTATATATATTTAAATATATTAATTATTATGTACCTATAAGATAACAAAACAAAAAAAAAAAAACATTACTAGCACTGGTTAAGAGAATATCTCTAAAAACGAAAAAAAAAACTTTAATAAAGTTATTTAATAATATTATTTTAGTTATGCATTATTCAAAGTTTTTATTTTTGTTGTTTTTTTGTGTTTTTAAATTTTTAAAAATATTTTTTTAATTTTTTTTTTTTTGTGGGTTTCTAATTTTGTTTTTTTTTCTTTTTTTTTTTTTTTTTAATGATTATTATAAATATTTTCGTTCGAATCAAAAAAAAAAAAAAAAAATGTCTTTTTTATATTACAAGTATATATTTTTTTTTTTTTTTTTGTTGAATTTTTATTTTTTAAATGATTTGTTACAGTTAAAGTGTAAATTGTAGTTAAAAAGATTTATTATTGGAATTGTAGTTGTTACAAGGATTCATTTTCATAAGTATATAATAACAAAAATTAATACATATATATATATACCTATATTTATAATTTCTGTAACGTCAATAAGGGTTATTATGTTAACCAGTTATAATCAAACAGTCATAATATTTTTTGTATAATTTATTTAGAAGATAAATTCAATTTGTTTTAAAAGACTCAGAACTAAAAATATGAAATCGGTAACTTTTGAAAAAGAAAAAAAAAAATCTCATTATTTATTTTTATAAATCTCAAAGAATTTTATGCAATTTAAATATTTTAAATAAAATTTTAATGTTTGTGAAAAATTAAAAATCATTTAGGCATAATCTTAAGAAAAATCTCTAAAAAACTTTTTAAAAACCTCGAGTAGTCAATTATTAATTAACTGCTTGTCATACCTTTAATTTATATTTTTTTTTTTAGCTAATTTTTATACTTTATATTAATTTATAATTTTAAAGATAAAATTCAATTAATTCGATTTAAATAAAAATGAGTTTTAAAAGATGATTAGAAAAAAAAAAAAAACTTATTTTTAATTCAATTTTAAATTAATGAATAAAAAATCATCATAATATGGCACTTTTTATTTGGAACAAGTATATATTATATTAGTTATATAATATGTTTGTATTTTTAAATTATAATTATATAGCAAATTATTTAATATATTGCCAGTACTAAAAAGTTTTTCTATTTTTTTAAGAGTAAATTTTAAGCGTTCAGCTAAGGTTTTATAATGATTTAGTTTCAGCTTAAGATGTAAGATCTAAAAAATTAATATAAAATATTCAAATAATTAATATAAAATATTAATTTTTTTTTTTAGTATTAAATTAATTGAAATTTTTCATTTAGCAGAATTTAAAACTTTAAAAAATACAACAAAAATCATAAAAATCTGTTCAAATTTTTGAAATTTAATAAAATAGGATAGAAAGGATAATTTGGAGAGTGGGTTTTGTTTAAAGAAATTATTCAAGTAAATTATAATTTTATGTAGAAAAAATTTCATTCATACTGCAATTAACACTTTATATGTAACATAATATAATATTAATTAATATAATTCTACACTAGAGTTTTCTAATTACTTTTTACACTTTTTTTAATTGTATGGTTTTTTGTTTTTCTTTTTTTGTATTTTAGTTATTGTTGTTTAATAAAAATGCAAAAAAAAATTTTTTTTTTTTTTTTTTATATTATATTTTTATGTGATAAATGGAAGTTTTATATATATATATATATTTTTTTTTTTTTTGATTAAAATTTTCGATATTGAAAATATGTTTTGTTATTTTTTTTTAGATGTTATAATGTTTTTTTTTTTTTTAAACGTTCTTTATATTTTGTTTTGTGTATAATAAATATGTTTATGTTATATAATTGTGCGATTAATATTGAACGTTTAAATATTATTTTATATATATATATATTTAATATATATGTAGAATCAAAAAAAAATTGTTTAAAATAACAAGGAAAATTATAAAAAAATATTTTTAGGTTAGGTTTTTTGTTTTTTGAATAAAAAAAATTTTTTATTAAATTGTGAAATTGCAGAAAAAAATTTCGTTTAACGTTTTTTTTTATATTATGATAATAACTTTCATTTTAATTGTTATTTTGTATGTATTTAATTTAAATTAAAATAATTTTTTTTTTTTTGTTTATTTTTTGCATAAATATTATAATTTTATTATTATGTATAATATGTATACTTTATGTAATAAAATTTTATAATATTTTTTTAAAAAAACTTTTTGTCAAATTTATGTAGAAATAAATATAGATAAGATATAAAATAAAAATAAAAAAAAAATAAATTAATAAATTAGATATTATTAATAAATTAATTTAATAAAAGTAATAAAATAATTGAATAAAATGAATTCCAAAAAATATTTTCAATATGAAATTTAATCAATATATATTTTTATTTTAAAATCAGCTAATTATAGATAATTATAAATTTTTTGTTTTTTTTTTTTTTTTTTTTATGTATGAATATATTTTGTTCGTTTACTATATTTTAGTAATTATTAATATTATATTTAATTATAAAAGAGCACTAAACATTTTTTTTTTATTTTTTTTTTTAAATTATGTATGTATAATATATATTTTAATATATTTCATAGATTATATATTATATAATATCATCATATCTATATATATATATATATACATATATGTATTTATATATATATATATATATATGTATTTATATATATATACACATATGTAGGTATATATTGTAAATTAGTATTAAATCACTATTAATATTTTTTTTTTTTTGTTTATTAATTTTAATGTTAAATCCCTAACAATCTTTTATCTTTTTTTTTTTTTTTGTTTTTAATATAATATTATTTATTATGTCATGTGTTGCCTAAAACGTAATAACGTTAATTTTACTTTTTCTTAATGAAATCAAAAATTCAATAACGTAAAAAACAAAATTTCAAAATTCTAATATTTTCAAGTTTTAAAATTACAATTTAAATTTAAATATTTAAGTAAATATTATGGATTCAAAAAATTGGTAAGAGCACAAAATGTAGCGGCAAAAATGTCGTAAACGAATATATTGAGGAATGGAGCGGTACAAAATCTCGATGGACAAAATCTAGTTTTTTTTTTTTTTTTGAAAATCTCGTTTTGTGAAAATCTCGTTTTTAGCTTACGAATATTTGTAAAAAATATCATTAGGAGATATTTTAGAGTTGTATTCACAATTAGGGTTGTTCGCCTTTTACAGAATATTTATGAATATGTTCTTATGTAATATGCGAGATTCTCTATTAGGATAGATTTTAGAGTTGGATTCAAAATCAGGGTATTCCCTTTTTCCAGAATATTTATATTTATATATATACCAGAGATTTTGTCCACCGAGATTTTGAAAAACGAAATTTCGTACCAGATCCGTCTAGGGAACGCTTTGAAAAAATATTACCGGACAAAATGTCGCAAGGAAGGATTTAAAATTTGGATTCAAAATCAACATATTTTCCAAAATATTTCTAATTAAATTTAAATTAATCAACGCGACATTTTTCAATGCCATACTTTTGTCGTGATATTATAATTTTCGTCCTTTCTACTTACGACATTATGATCCAGAATCAAATAAATTACATTTTACAAATTTTAATAATGATCACCTAATACTTAACCTTCCTGCTTTCTTTATATCCTTTGAATACTTTAACAAACCATATAAAATAAAGGTATAGGTAAAACAGTAATTATTGAACAATCTTTAATTTTTTAATTTTAAAAAAAAAAAAGTTGAAATTTGAAAATTTAAAACCTATAAATTATATATACACATATATGTATATATAAAAAAATAATTTAATTAATAAATTATTAAGTATGTTTAAATATTAAATATATATCTTTTGATAGAAAATAAAATTATAATACTTATCTTAAAATTAATTAAAAAAAAAAAATAACTGTAAAAGTAGAAATGTAAATTTAAGAATTTTGAAATTTTTTTTTTTTTTTTTTTGGTTTTGAATTTTTGAAATAAATGTATATTTTTTTTTAATTTATTTTTGATAAGAAAATTTCATTGATACTAATTTAGTATAAATATAAATTTTAATTTGTTTAACATTTTTATTTCTAGAGTTTTTATTTTTTTTTTTTTTTATTTATTTTTTTCTTTTTTTTTTTTATCTATAGATTAATTTTTTTTATTTTGTTATTGTGTTTATTTTAATTTATTAAAAAAATTTTAATAATACAAATAATATTAAAGAATTATTTATTTATTAATAATGATAATAAATATACTATTTGATCTAGGTTTTTTTTTTTTTTTTATTAGTTTCTTATTAAATTTATTTAATTATATATAATATATAAATATTAATAATATCATGCCTTTAGAGCTTGTTTTTTTTTTTTTTGCTTTTAAAATTCTATTAATTTTTTTTTTATGAATTTTTTTTAAAAATTATTTATTTTTTTTTTTTATTTTAAATATAATTTTTTTAGATTTTGGTTTTCCCGTTATTTTTTTGTTTTTTTGTTTAAATTTATGTTTCATGAAATATTTATTATAAATTTATGTATGTATGTAACCTTATATTTTTAATTTTTTTATTTTTATTTTGTTTGTATGTATGTATTATGAAAATTAATAACTTTCATTATCATCCCAGTCAACAGATTTCAGAACCAACATATCTAATTCTTTATTATCACCAGAACTACTGCTACGACGATGTCTATTACGATTTTGTCGCCGGCGACGATTTAAATTTGTTAATTTACGATTTAAATTTGCAAAATTTTCATTTAATGTTTGTGCTGAAAATATTCCAGATGTCATACTACGTTTTTGTTGTTGATTTGATTGTTGTGAATTGTGTTGGTATTGTTGTTGCTGTTGTTGTTGTTGTTGTTGTGTTTGTTGAAATTTAAATTTTATATTTGAATTAGATGAATTTAATTCACCAATTGGTAATGTAGCTGTAGTAACTGCTGAATAATCATCACTATCATTTTCATCTTCATTAACAATATAATCACTATTTAATGATAGATTAGATGTTACTGCAGTTTGATCAATTATTTTATAATTATTATCTGTACCGGCTAATAGACTGTTATCACTTTTAAATGCATTTAATAAACGATTTCGATTATTATTATTATTATTATTACGTCCAGATTGTATTGTAATACCACAAGATGTACTTGCTGTTGAAATTATTTGTGAATTTTCTTTAACTAAAGATGAATTATCACAAATATTTGTAGTTTGTATAATTGATGTTTTATTTGAATTTCGATTTCTTTTTTTTGAATTTATATTTTTTGTATTATTTGTTGTGTTATCAGTTTTAAATGCTTGTAAAATTGAAGAATTATTTCTTTTATTTTGTGTATTATTATATTGTTGTTTATGATGATTATGTGAATGTTGTTGATGTTGTTGTTGATTTGATGTAGAAGTAGATATGAGTGGCATTGATTTTGTATTGCATATCAATCAATCACGATATATATAACTGCAATTTTTTGGGCTTTCTTGTGGACTAGGACTACTGGATGGCGGTGCTGGACTAGAACTGCTATGGGAAACTGGCGAAGAACCAGAGCTAGAATTTTGTGGACTTGTTGAACGATGTTGAGTTACTGAAATTTTAAATTGAATATTTATAAAAAAAAAAAACAAATATATAATTTTAATTATGTATGTAAATATATTTATATATAAATTGTATTATTATGATTTTTGTATATATATACATAATATTAAAATTATTTCACATTAGGGTCCATATATATATTATGTGGAAAATTATTGAAATATGGAAATAAGGAAAAAATATTATATAGGTAAACGTTTTTCTAAATACTTTTATATATATTTATACAGAAGCAATAAATTTTGTTTTGTTTAATACAAATATTGAAATATTTAAAAAAATAAATTGAACAAAAATAAAAATAAAAAAATAAAACCGAAAAAAAAAAATTTTATTTTTATTGTTTTTAATAAATTTGTGTATTACATATAATTTTTTTGATAGTTCAATTTAAGGGCCGGTATTTTTTAATTTACATGATGAAAAAATTTAAAAATCTCTTAAGATATATAATAAAGAGAATTTTATAAAAAATTTAAGAAAATATTTAATATGAAAATGTTTGCTTAGAAGAAAGTACTTATAAAATTTTATAAAAGAAATTATTAGCTTTTAAAATTTTCTTAATTTAATTGGCGCTCTCTTCAAATTCATTATATTTTTGATTTTGCTAAAGGAAAAATTTTAATATTTTAAGGTTTTTAATAGCACTATTTGCACAGATAATATAGAAAGAAAGATAATAAAGAACACTACATTTAATAGCAGGAAAATTTTATTTATTTTATTTATTTAATCTTCTATCGAATACAATGTGGTCGTAGAAAAGTGCAGCTTTTTCTTCGCAGGTGTGGCAAGAACCCTATAGAAATATTTTAGAAATTGAATAGTATTCGAGAATATTAAGAAGTATACTAAGAAGTATAAGAAATTTTAAAATATAAATCGTTTTTATTTAGGTTGGATTCATTTATATAATTAAAAATCCAAAATTTCGTTTATTTTTTTTAATTAACCATTTATTAATTTTTTTCGGATATTTGAATGTAAGTAAAATTAGTTGAAAACAAATAATCAAATTGAAACAATTCGAAATTATACATCAAATTTACAATGCGCCAAACAAATTTACAAATTTACAATTTAATGTATATGAAAAGGGTTATTAAAACTGGAAAACATATACTAGGCAAATGTGCATATATAGAATAAACTAAGGACTTTATACATATTTATTGTAATGATACTATACATTTAAATATAAAATATTACATACATTTGAGCTTCAAAACATTTGGCCGTATGCATAAAACTGAGCTTGAACTCAAACCTCACTTTTCCAAACAAAAATGCTAGTTCTATCGTAAATTTTGTATGAAAAAATGGGATTTGAGTTCAAGCTCATTTTTTTTATGCATTCGAGTCATTATCTTGACTAACAAATAGCACTATTTTTTTGTTTTAAAACGCAGTAAAACTTTTTAAGCTAATTTTTCAAAATTTTCAATTAAAAGTGGTTCATAAGTATATAAATATATGCCAAGTCAGAAACCTTAACTGTTTAAGTTGTAAGGCTAAAATTAAATAATTTTTTTAATCGTTTCTTGGAAAAATTAATGAATCTTACATAAAAAAAAAAAACACAAAAAATTTTGTTCTTCTTGTATATAAAAAAGAAAAATTTTGTTGTATCATTTCCATTAATATGTATATATATATATTTTTTTATTATCTGATTAATGTTATTTTTTGGTTTTTTTGTTAGTATATATATTTACATAATATGATTTTTTTGTTTTGTATTTTATAAATTAAATCTAAATAAAAAATTTAAACTACTTTTTTTTTTTTTTTTTTTTTACAAAACTTTTACAATAATAAATAACAAATAACATAAAAAAAAAAATATATAAAAAATAAAAAGATTATAATAAAAACCTCAATAAAAAAAAAAAAAGTTAAATATAAAAAGCGAAAGCTACAAAATAAGAGAAAATTTTTAATTAAAAAGACCACATATGTATATAATATTGTTATATTATATATCCTGATGGGTTTTATATTAAACATTAATAGGGTAACGGTTGTTTTTTTTTTTTTTTTTGATTTTTCTTTTCTTTTTTTTTTTCTAAATACAATAATTTGTTTTAGCTTGTATTAAGAAACTTACCAATGCCATGTCGGGGCGGCTGCCTCTTATTTATGCGGCCAAGACTTCTGTTACGTGTATTTGTGTTAAGACCCTATATGTGAAAGTATTTTATATTTTTTTTTGATTTTTTGTTTTTGTCTTTTTTTTTTTATTACATATGTTAAAAAAACTAAAAATATAAAAAAACAAATATTTCAATTCTAAAATCACATTTTTCAACAATATAAGCACAACAGCAAAATTAATTTTAAAATAAAAGAATAAAAAAAAAATAAATAAATAAATAAAATAAAAAAATTTAATAAATATAAATAAATAAATTTAAAATTATAAGTTAAGTTTTACGATTAAAAAACAATATTTTTTTTTTTTTGTAAATATTAAGTATATAATATTGTAAACATTTAAAATAAACTTATAAATTCAAGAACTACAAATAGTTTTTTTTTTTTTTCAAAGTTTTTAAACAAAGTTTATACTTATATTAGTTATTAATTATAGCTTTTTGTTTGAATTAAAGGATTTCTTTATCACTAAAAAAAGTAAAAATTTTTAAAAAAATTTTGTTTTTTGAAACAAAAAAAGAAATTTTATTTTTACTAATTTAGTATAAAGATACCCTTATTTATTTACCAATATATTATTATGTAGCTTCTATAGTTTACAAAAAAAAAAAAAAAAAATTAATTTTTCTACTCCTATATTATAAATATAATAAGCATTCTTTAAAATATATTTTTAATTTCTTAAGAAAGTATAAACTATGCTTAATTTTTTTTTTTTTTTTTTTTTGAAAATAGTAGAATTTTTTGTAAAGCTTCAAAATTTTGTTGCAAACATTGTTTTATTTATTTATTTATTTTTTTTTTTAATTTAATTTTTCTATATTTTAAAAAATTTTTCATATTCATTTAGAAGAGTATTGGGCGAGGGATGGCTGAGATCGTTTTGTTTTCATATCTTCTCAATTCTTTTAACATTAACTTTATCAAATTATAATATACATATTATTTTGATTTGATGTTTGCATCCCAAAGTTTCGAAAAAAAAAAAAAAAAAAACAAAACGAAATGATATAAAAAAAATTAAATTTTTTTTTTTTTTAAATAAAGATGTCAGAAAATTAAAAAAAAAAATTTTTTTTTAAATTTTAAAAAATAATCAAAAATTTACAGATTTTAATTGAAAAATAAATTAAATAAATTTTGAAAAAAAAGAAAACAAAAAGGAAAAGGAAAAGAATAATTAAAAATAGAAAAATAAAAAGAAATCAATTAAAAAAGAAAATTTCCAAATTGATGAATTAAAAAAAAAATAAAATTAGAGTAGTAACAGTGATTAAGTAAACAGTGAATTAAATATAAAATAAGTAAAAAAAAAAAAAAAATTATATTGTTAAAATTTTCGAATAGTGAAAACGGTTAGTATGATATAATCAGTTAACTTTTGTTTTTTTTTTTTTTTTTTTTTTTTTCAATTTTGAATATTTACCATATTTTGGGTAATTAGTCCCTGACTGGTTTCAGCCGCCCCACTCCCGTCTCAAAGATATACCTGATAGCGAAGAAGAGAAAAACAAATTATAAAATAGTTGTAGAGAATGAATAAAAATGGTATAATGATAAACAAGAAAAAAAAAAAAAAAAAACAAAAACCATAAACCAAAATAAAAAAAAAAACTGGTTCTTAACCATTATTTCTAATAATAATGATTAATTTTTTTGTATTTAAGAGAGAAGAATGATGCATTTTTTTAAATACAAAAAAAAAAAAAAAATACAAAATAAAAAAATAATAATAAGTAATAATTGAAATAAAATTAGGTATATATAAATTCTATAGTCAGAAAAATATATATATATAAATAAAATAATTAAAATAAATTAAATCTATAAAGAAAATATATAAGTATAATATAGATAGTAAAATATCACTATATAAATTAGTAAAACAGATCTTTTGACAATTAAATTAAAATATATAGTTTAAAAGAAAAGTTATGTACTTATAAGTATATTAAAATTTAATACTATTGTATGTATAAATAGACATTAACGACATTTAAATTTTATGCATTAATTCATTATAAATATGTATAATTAAATTAAAAATCTAATCTAATTAAAAAATAATAAAATATAATGGTTAATTTTTTTTGTTTGATTAATAAATGATACGTTCCACTTTATAATAAGTTAATTGTAATGTAATGTAAAATGATCCTTAAAATATTGATTGAAACGATTTCAAAAGAAATTGATATGTTTCAGTTGGTGGTTTCGAATTTCGAAACATTATAAAATGTACACTATTGAAAAGGATATTTTAAACAGGTATATTAAAGAATTACTATATGACATACGAATTATTTTTATCAAATTTCCTTTTTTTTAATACTATTAATTATTTAATACTATTAAAACTATTATGTTAATTAGATCTAAATAATAAAGTATCCTTAAAGATTCTAAATAATAAAAATAAAGCAGAAAGATACATTATAATTTCCCTTGAAGAATTTGAAAAACAACGAACGAAATGCGTATAGGTATTTGTATATTAATCTTTGAATTTAATTAAACTGAGAATACTAGCCGAAGAGTTACATTCAAAAAAACATATTGTTTTAAACTTAAATTTGGTCAACATATACATATAACTTATATATGTACATATATATGAAAATAGATTCTTGTTATTAATTTAAATTAAATAAATTAATATTAAATTATTATAAAAAGTAAAAAAATATAGATTTTAGATAAATATTACCATAGTGTTAGGTAAGCTATGTTTTTTTTTTATATAGGAATTACAAACAACTATTAGAAATACCCTGCTTTCCGTAATGTAAAATGACAATTAGTCAAATGATTTTTGATTCGATTTTGATTCAACTAAGAAACTGTCAAATAGACTTTTGCAAATTTTTGACGCAAAGTCAAGCGATATTATTGAACAAAAATAAAAATTCTTTTGTTTAGTGTGTGCTTTGGTATAATTTTTATATTTTTGAAATTATTTTTGAATTATATTTTAAATTCTGAAATTATAATTAAGGAAAAATTCAAAATTTAGATAGAATATTAATATACATATTTTAAAAGCTATAGAATATTATTTTTTTTTGGAAATTATATATATAAAATAAGCATAAGGAAGACCATTGCTTTTTTATGTTTCAAATTTTAAAATATAATTAAAATTTCACAAGAAAAAATGCTATTTATTATATTATATTAGAATCCATTTTAACAAAAATATATTTATATTTTTCCTTTTGTACTGTTCACAGCTAAAATCTACAACTAATCATAAATTTTTACCCTGCTTTTGTATGCACAATTTTGACTGACATTTCGACTTTTTTTTGCATAATCGAAAGAATGACGCTTGCAAACTGTATAACCGATGAAAGATTTGATGGTTGCAGCGCAAACGACGTTACCAAAAACAGGGATAGCTTTTAAAATCTATAAAATCTTATTTATCTTGACAAATTAAATATATACTTAAATCAAATGGTTTTCCTTTTTTTTAATAATTTATAAAATCTCAATTTAAAATTTAATAGAAAATTTAAAGGAAAAAAACATAAAAGAAATGTGAAATTATAAAATACAAATTAAAATTTCTTCTAAAGTATATTTTAAATAGTAAAATTTTTTTATATGGAAAATAATTGATTGTAATATTCATAAAATTTATTAAATACTAAAGCAATTTAATTGAAAGATAAATACATAAATTCTATAAGGTTCTCATGTCTTTAAAAATCAAATAATAATTAAATAATTTTACTATATTTAAAAAAAAAAAATAAATAAATAAAAACTGAATGAATGTAAAAGGTTGGAGAAATGTGAATTATTTTTGTATTAGTTACTTTTCAAAAATGTTAGTTATAATTTTTTCTCTATCTAATTATTCATTAATAATTATACATCCATATTCTCTTAGACTTATGACTGAAGCGATAAAGAAATGTATCACATCATATTTCTTATTAAAAATGCATTTCTAGAAGAAGCACGATGAAAATTTTTATTATGGTTAGTATATGTAGTAGGTAGTACTTTAAATTTGAGTGCAGTCAAATGAAAATTTTGCAATGCATACTTAAATATAAATAAAAATTTATCTACATAAAATTATTTTTGGAAAGAAGTTTTTCTAAAAAAGTTTTATAATTTTGTTTTAAAGAGTTCTGTAAATTATATTTTTATATGGATTGTAAAGTAAAAAGAAAATAATTAATTAGTAATAAATCATAACTTTGGGAAACTTATAATAAAGTTAAATTTGAAAAGAAGTTAAATGTTCATTAAAAAAAAATTCACTTAAATTTAAATAAAATAACATTATTGATTAAAAAAAAAAAAAACCAAACCAAATTAATTTAAGGAAAAGTTTGGATTTTCCTACATTAACTTTACCAACTGCAGTTCAAACTGCTTTTTAAAATTTGTGATTTTTATACCAAAACAAAACTCCAAATGTTTAAAAACAAAATATCGTTTTCTAAATGTTTTGAAATAACTAAAATGTTAATGTTACTTAATAAGTTAATAACTAAAAAAAAAATTATTTCAAAAAATTATTTAAAAACTATTTAAATAATTACGAATGGCAAAGGTGATACCGTATATCATTGAATTATTTTGGCGTGATAGAAAATGGCTATCGCTTCGTAGGAAAATTCGCCCGCTTTGCAGAAATACATACACATATACACGATGCTTTTGATATTTGACATCGCTTTGAATTAAAAATATCACTTTAACGTTTTGCAGAATAACAAAGTGATTGCATCAGTGATTGCATCTTCGTATTTAAAAATTCTTTAAGAATATGGATGTATTTTAGATCGTACTTATAAGAAACGACTTTAATTTTCACTACTTTACGGTTTTTTTTTTTACATCTTATAAAATTAAGATCTTATTTAGTTAATATTTAATTTATATATATTTCAAGGATGGTTTTTTTTACTTTAACAGAAAATTTTTTTACTTTAAGTGAATATTTTTTACTATAAGTGAGAACTTTTTCCTTTTTTTAAATGAAAAATCTTTACTTCAGTAATTTTTGCTTAATACATATATATAATTTGCTTAATACATAAATATAATATTTGAATCTGGTATTTATTTATGCATATGTGTATCCATATAATAATATATTATATGTATGCATATTAATATTACTTTGCCTTTTAACTTTTATTACAAAATGTCTTCACTTAAATTAAAAATTTCTTCACAATAAGTAACAAATCTTTACTTAAAGTAAAAATGTTTTCACTTAAAGTAATAAAAGTATATATTCATATACATATATATGTTCAATTTTACCTTTCTAACAATTATTTTCATTAATTTAATTTTTGTCAAAAAACATAATTTTAATATTCAATGATATTACATAAATTACATAAAAACATATATATATTATGTACTCGTATGTTGTAATTTTTTCATTTAAATTAAATACATATACATAATTAAAATGTTTACTTAGGATTTTTTTTTTTAAAAGGTAGGTATTTTTAAAAAATAAATAAAAATTCTATTACAATAACAAAAAAAAAAAAAACATAAAAAATTTCAATTTAAATATTATTTTATTATGAAAAAAATAAAAAAACTTAAAAAAAAAATTAAATAAAAAAAAAAATTTTTTTTTTCAAATTAGATTCTACACTGACTGCCAGCTAATTTGGACATAACAAAATATTATCTTGCATTGTCTATTATTTTAACAATTCAAAAACTCTAAAACAAAATTTTAAAATAAAAAACAAATCAAAAAATTTAAATTAAATTCATTACTTAGTGCCAGCTTAACTAATTTAAATATTAATTTCTTTTTATCTATATATATATATGTACGTTTTGTGATATTTTTTTTTTCATCATTCTTCAATTCTAAAACACCAAACATATTTTTCATTTCTTTACTTTAAAATAATTTGTTTGATATTAAGTATAGATAAAAAACAATTTTTTTTTAATTATAACTTACTTTTTTTACACTTCTTGTTGTTGAAAAACCATCACCTCGTCGATAATTATCACCCTAAAATGAGAAAAAAAAAAATATATATGTAAAATAAAAATTCATATTGAATATTATAATAATTCTAGGAGATTGGTTGTCTTAAATGAAAATATATGAGATTTCAACTGCTAAATCCTAACTTTTTTATCATATAGCTTAACTTTTTGATAATATGTATTATAAAGTAAGTGTCTGACCTAAATAATAATGTACGACATATGACGAATAAACGTTATACGTTGATACGTTGGCGTCTATCGAAATAAGACGTCCGGCGTTTATCAATTTCATATGTTTTGAAAGAAAAATAAATTTAAAATAGAATTTTTTATTCAGTCTTTCAAGATATTGTTATACAAATGTAATATTAAATGCCCAATAATTTGAAAAATATGAATAAATACAAAGACAGGAATAAAAAAAAAAAAATATGTCGTGTCAAAATTGGAAATTTGAATGTTCAGTATCTTCATATAAAATGTATGAACACCCTTTGACAAACTTTGTACATTAAAAACGTAAGTTGTTATTTAGATCAGGCAGTAACCTTTAAATTTCGGTTAAACATACTCTTTTGTGTATGTTTATATCAAAGTAAACTTATTAGTTTTGCAGCCATGAAAAAATTTGTTTAACTTTTAACTTTTTTCGCTCTCTTTTCTTTACGCATTGAAATGTCAAATAATTAAATGGTATAAAAACAAAAAATAAAAAGAAGCCATTTTTGTGAAGTAAATATATTTATTTGTTTGTAATATTTTTAAAATAATTTTCAAATGAATTTAAAATATTAAAAAAAAATGAAATAATGAAGTAAATATTATAGATAAAATAAAGGAAGAGCTAAAATTTAGTGATATTAAAATTTTATTTTAATATTTCCTACTTAATATTTCCCTTTAAATTCCAAATTTCTTTGTGGACACGCTTTTGTAGGCTGTGTCAAGAGAGCGTTGGTAGTAGATGCATAAATCTAAATCTATCTTAGTTATCCTAAAAAACAAATCAACATATCTAGTGCAAATGACAGGTACATATTATATTGAGCAACATAAATTTCAGTATATGTGAATTTCAATTTGTTAGCTACTAAAATTAACTAATAACGTTTGACATTACTTAAGTAATACATTTTTAACATTTTAAATATTGAAACTGTTTTCTTTGAGAATTAACTTCTTTTATTAAAATTTTATTCACTTATTAAATTGGTATAATAATAATGAACATTTTTTGAGTAATTTTTGGGTTGAGTAACTCAACAAACAATGATTGTAAGCTTTTTGAAGTGAAAACATTTTTTTAATGTTTATAATAACATTTCTATTATCATATTATAGTAAATTAACTTAAAATTTTTAAATGAACGTCTTTTCGATCAATATATTTATCTATTGTCGTTTTCTTTTCTGAAAAAAAAAGTTTGACTTGACAAAATGCAAAACTTAAAAAAGTCAAACCTATTTTTTCTAGTTTTGCACTTTTTTTTTCAGTTTTGACCTGAAAATTTTTTAGAATAGAACAGAAAAAGGGCAACATTTTTTTTTTCAGTTTGCTGCACTGATTTCTATTTTATAATTCAAACAAACGTCAAATTGATAGCATGCAAAATTATCAGAAATTTTTCAGACATTTTCTATCTACAAATTATATTTTACTTATTTAAAAATTTTTAAACTTGTTTCTAATCAAATATAAATTTTTTTTTTTTTTTTTAAACTAGATATTTTTTAAAACTCAACCAAATAAATGAAAATAATGTATTTTTATATTGTCATTAATTACTATTTACTATTTAATTGACAGTGACAATTATATATATATATTTTTTAATGTTGTCATTCTGGAGAGTGCAAAACTCATTTTATTGCCCCGTCAATATTTTCAGGTCAAGTTTTTAAAAAAAATGTTGCCCTGAGCGAGTTTTGCCCTAAATTTTTTTCAGAAAAGAACACGAATATTTTTTTCACTTTTGCATTTTTTTTCAGAAAAGAACGGAAAAAATGTGACCTGAAAAAAAAGTGCAACCCCAGGTCAAAACTTTTTTCAGAAAAGAAAACGACATATGTAATGCTCGACCTAACTTATTTTTTTTTTTTTGTATTAAAATGAATTTACACAAATGAAACCAACACGAATGAAATTTAAAAAAATTAATCAAATTTATTAAAAAATACATTTGCATATTACTCATACATATCTAAATAATTAAAATTAATTTTTAACTATTTAAATTATTTTTTATAATATGTAGTAAATTCTTATACAGTAAATTTAAAAATATGATTTATAAAAATAATTTTTTTTTTTATACTCACACATACTTGATGTGATCGTAATGTACCAAAATTATCACGACCACGATATGTATCACGAGTATTATAGCCATCCGGCTGAAATTGGAAAAGTGTTTCTGAATTTGGACCATGATGATGCATTGGTGGTGGTTTTCTTAATGTACTCTTCGGGGAATGTTGTATTTTATTTTGACTAGATGCTTGAGGTAGAAGCACTGGTTCAGCATATGTGACTTCTTCAACTTGTGGAAGTAATTTTGGTTCAGCTTGAATTCTAAGAAAACAAACAAAAAAAAAAAAACAATTACCAATTTAGTTCATAAAATTTTATTTATTTAAATAAATATGTACCTAATAAACAATTTTAATTGATAATAAATAATTTAAAAACAAAATTATTGATAAAATGTTAATTGAAATAAAAACAAAAAAAAAAAAAAAACAAATTTAAACAAACCTATTAACATTTTGTCGTTGTTCAAAATATTCATATTCCGTGTCAGGATATGGTAAATTATCATCTTCATCTTTATGACAGCGTCGTCCACAAAAATATCCCGTTATGAATCCAACTAAAAGCGCAAATATTGCCCCAGCCAAAACTGCCATAACAAGAGTTTCAACTGTATACTGTGCATTGATAACATCAGCTGAAATTTGGGGACCTTTTTTTATGATTTTTCGGATGTGATGTTTTTTTTTTTTTTTTGTTATTTTTTTAATTTCAAATTATGTATTATTAAATAAATTTCAATTTATTTTTGTGTTTGAAAATTTTTGTTCAACATTGATGAAAATTGTTTATTTTTTTTTATTTTTTATATTTTTTTTTTTTTTTTGGAGTAGGTTTTATACACACATTGCAGAACAACAACAAATTCAAATTAAAAACGAAAATGAAAAGAAAATAAAAAAAATATTTGAAAATATTAACAAATCATTAAAATACAAATTATTATTATTTTTTTTTTTTTTTTTTAAATGTAAACAAAATTAAATTTTTTATAATTTGTGTTTATAAAATTACTTAAAAATAAAAATACCATAATAATATTATTTGTTTTTATAAAAAAAAAAAAAAAAAATCAGATGCAAACATACATACATATATATTATAATTAATTTTAAATATAAAATTTTGGCAAAGAAAAAACAAAAATTAAGCATTAAAATATGTAATTGTATTATGTGGATTGCCAGATGAGTGTTCTGTTAAGAATGTTTAGATAGTTAGTAAATACAATAAAAACCCCTTATAGCGAACCTTCTATTTAGCGAACATTTCCATTTAACCAACAATTTATACTATATTAGCATTACTACAACTTTTTAGAACAAAAAAATCTCTATATAACAAACTTCTATTTAACGAACATCTCTTAATACCGAACCAATTCAGTTTTCCATTGCTTAAAAATTGTTACTCCATTTTACGAACTATTCACAAAAATTTTAAAAATATTTTAAAAATCTTAAAAAATCTACATACATATTCATGAAATCTTTGAAAACTTGTTAGCAACATTTAAAAAGAAATTGACAATTATGTACATACATATTATGTCAAATGAATTTTTATGATAACTAAATGTCAAATATCAATTCAAATTTAAAATTTGTTTCGGTAAAAATATTTATGTAAAAAGGTACAGCAATGTAAGATTAATTTTTAAACTTTTTATCTTCATAAAAAAATTTGTTACAGAATAGAGAAAGAACGTTAAATATTAATTTTTTTTTTGTGGTTCTCTCTTTAGCAAACTTCTCTATATTACGAACAAAAATATGTTAATTTAGCGAGTTCGTTATATGGAGTTCTTACTGTATATTATATGTCTCTTTCAATTGGATTTGTTATTTAATTTTAAATAAATAGTTTTTTTTAAAAAGGGGTTAAGGTGGTAAGGTGGACACATAAACTGGAAAAGTGGTTTTATTAAATATTCGAATATTGTAATGTTTTTTTCAAAAAACTTTGTCCTTCATTTTAAAATGTAAACAGAAACATATGGTTTATATTATAAATGTTTGGCGTATACTAAAATACCAAATAAAAGTATGTATTTTAAATTACTGAATTCACTAATAGAAAATTTCCACTTTAGCTACAAAATTCAAAAAATCACAATATAAATATTTTTATTCAGTTATGATTTACAGGGAGTGGCACGAAACCTGAAAAAAAAATTCCAAATCACAAAATTCTAAATTAACTATAAATTTTAAATTCCAAAATTCGAAAATCCCAAATACAAAATACCAAAATTCAAAATTTCAAAATCCCAAAATTCTAAAATACCAAAATCCCAAAGTAGTTTTCTTCTGTCCTTTTGAATTTTTTTTATTTCGGATGTGGGTCGTTTTATTGTAAACAAAAATATTGAATGTAAAAAATAATAGAAAAAACACGTAGCCGTGGTAAATCGGGTTTACAAAGTTAAATTGAATGATTGTCTAAAACAATTTAAAAAATACATTCGTTGTATAATACTACTTTTTACTAACTATACAATTTTAACTATTTGATTAAATTAAGAATTCATTTTAAAAATAGTCAAAATTACAATTATTACATATAACATGGATATAACTTACATATGACTTAAAAAGTATGAAAAGTATTAATTATGTTTAAAAAGGCAAAAGACAAAAGTTCAATAAGTTATAGATTTTAAATGAAATGACAGTTTTTAGGTATAATTAAAGATTGTGTTATTTTAAGTGTAATCAACAAAGCCATTGATAATTGCTATTGCATAAAATACAAAACAATTGTAATTTTTTTATTTTTAAAATTGACAAAAAAAAAAAAAACAAAAACAAAAACAAAAAACATATGTATGTATATACAATTTAATTATACACATGCATATTAACAAAACAAAAGCTACAACATAAAATGTATAAAATAATATAATATTTTTACCATCGAAATTTTTCTCCTGCATTATATTAATCATGTTATCTTGATCTTTATTTTGCCTTTGTGATCCTAATATATCCATATTATATCCTTTATGTTCGCCTAAATTTGCTGCATCTTTTGCTAACTTACCAGATGGGCATGCAGCATGTTGGCCAGTTGCAACATTTTGATAAAAATAATTTTCTTCTAACCATCTGGGTGCACCATGAGATCGACATTTTCCAGCAATTTTATCCCAAGCACAATAAGGATCTTGTAATGCAACACATTCACTAAAAATTATTATTAAAAAAACAAAAAATAAAAACATAAATTTTATATACATATTTTATAAAAAAAAAACGAAAAAATACAAAAACAAAAAAATACAAAAACAAAAAAAAAACAAACAAACCTGCAACTAGTAATTTTTTCATTATTGCATCGATGTAATTTGATTGAAACAATTTGACTATCTGTAACAATTATTAGTTTACCATCATCATAACTGCCATCTTTTGGTTGATCTATATTTAACAACGATATTATTTTAAAGTTTTAATAATTTTAATATTATAATTTAAATTTACCATATTGCATAGTTCGAACAATTTCCATATTACGAATCGGTTCAGTTTGTGGTAAAACATCTAACTCTTCAATAACAACCGATGAAACTTTTTCATTAGAATCAGCAGATTCAGCATTTACAGCTTTAATAATTGTACCATGATCTAAAATGTTTAAAATTATAAAAAAAAAAATGTATAATTTATGACATAAAACTCTAAAGTAAAAAACAAAAAAAAAAATTAAATTTACCAGTTCCTACAAATATCACATCATAAGTTTTTCCACCGGGAGTTTTAATTTGCTGATCAACGGCTATATGTGAAAAACGATACCTGCACAAAAAAAAAAATTATTATTTCATTAAAAAATATTATCTTTTTTTTCTGTAATATTTATAAAAGAAATTCAATTACTTTAAACTTGTTCGTATTAAAATAGGTGCTCCGAAAAATGCTGGCACATTTTCATCCATTAATGAATGCGTTTTTATAAAATTTAACGTTAAATCTGGAAGCGTTCTTGAATCATTATGACAAGATCCTGGTCTCGGATCCGGAACTTTCGCACTATTTACTGGTAACCAATTAGAATTAATACCACTTTGTTCTTTAAAATTTCCTTCAAATGTATCAGCTATATCCTATATATATAAAATAAAATTATTAAACATATACAAAAATTTAAAATAAAAAATATAAACAAAATATTACTTGTAATGAAAAAGCACAAACAGCTGAACCAGGTATTGAATTTATAGGAGTTGTAAAAACTCCATAAATTAATTTTGAATTCGTATGACCATAGTGACCTTCGACAAGATGACTTGCTGATTCTGTAATATTACAAATAAAATATTATTTAAAATTTTCAAAATATTTTTTTTTTTTTTTTTTAACGAAACTTACGGATTTCATTGAAATAAAATGGAAAATCACCAGGAACTGAGCAATTAAGTCTAGATTTTAAAAAAGATGTCCAACGATTACGAAAACGATGTGGTCCACCCTTATCCCATTTACATACTCTGGCAACACGAGAATATACAGCCTTTAAAAAATAAAATATACATATTTTAAATGAAAACATATATAAATTAAATTTGAACGAAAAACATATTTGGAAAGTATACAAGTTATATAAATTATACGAGACCTATGTAAAATTAAACATTATATTAATATACAAAGTGTAAAAGCTAATATATAGATAATAAAAATCTGAGGATGTTATGCTAAATGGCACATTAGAATAAAATGAATGACTCATTAGAATTTTTCGTCAAAATAGATGTTAGATAGATGTTACTCTGTAAGAGGGATGGACTATATATATAAAAAAGGCTTCTTTAGCTAAATTCGAAGTGTTTGATTTATAGATTCATATAGTAAAAATTTATTATTATTATTATTTATTGTATTAAGTGTGAACACCTAACAATAAGTGTTTAAATAGATGGGACTTATTAATTGTGAATATCAATTAGAAGTTTTTGAAGAATTAATAAAATTATATAAAAATAATCGAAACAGTTATAACAAAATTATACGACTATTTTGTCAAATTTTAATATTCAGAACTTATTCAACTTCATTTAGAGTATATTGCTGAACAAAACATACAAGAAAAACAAGCTACTGGATGGAGAAAAATATTTGAACTCAAAAACTTTTGAGAACATGCCAGAAAATTTTTTATTCTTATCAGCCAAGTATAAAAAGATTAGTATAAAAAATATGATTAATCAACGGTCGATACAGGATATAGCAGTATGAACGAAAAAGAAATAAAAAATATTCCAATTTAGGTTCAAAGAAACTTAAATTGAAAAAAATATACAACACTGGAGAATCATTTAAATATAAGAAAAGAAAAATTTGTAGAAAAAATTAAAAAAAAATTATTTAGATTAAGTCGATTATACAATATAAAGAGTCAATTTGAACTACATTAAATATTTAGATTCTTTTTTTTTTTTTTTGTTATTATTTTTTGTTTATAAGAAAATGTAAAAAATATTGACTGACATTCCCTCAAGTAAATCAATTATTTTTCAACAAATTTCTTCCGTTCATGAACGTACCCGTATCTATGTATGTTAATATCTTAGGTTTAAATTTCTGTTTTGATATTTTCTAAAAGAGAAAAATTTTATTCAACAATACAAATATCTTGACCTTATTTTATAACATCTTGGATGCAAGATTTTTTTTTTTTTTTTATATAACAATTACAGTATTAGGTACAATATAAGAGAGAAATAAAATAAAATATTTTAAAAGTTAAAAAAAAAAAATATTCTTCTCTTTATAGAATAATTTATAATCACTAAAAAAAAATTTAGAATTAAAATGGACTTTAAAAAGAAAGAGAATAATAATATAATTGTCGCCTCCAATTACCTATTTTTTAAAATTAAGAACATAAACAGTTTTCTAAAAATTAGAAAATATTATGTAAGTTTTGAAGAAAAGCTGAGAAAAAATAATCTGTTATGCCTAGATTAAATATTTAAGCCTTTGCTTGGTAAAATACCTTTTTTTTTTAATTTAATACTGCTTATTACTTGAATAATGTTAAATTCGTTCCGATGAAATGGAACATATAGTTCAATTAAATAAAAATTTAATGAAACTTAATCAATAATTAATTTAATTATTTTTAAATTACAATTAAATAATTTTTTTTAAATTACAATACAATTTCTAACTATAATAGTCATTACATTACCTATAATATGAATATTCGATACATTTTCGATTTGATTATAATATTATAATATATGATAGATGTCATAACCCTGACAGGACGAATTATTTGAAAATTGTCAAATTACTAATGATTATATATGATCTATAAACACTCTCTTGTATACTAATAACAATTAATGATAATTATGTTATAGTTACAGGTATTTACATTACAGTTTCAATAAATGGACACATCATGTATAGTGACATATGTTGAACTACACAATTCTTTTAAGCAATATTCATTCATTCTATGTTGACTTTAAATATAATTACAAAAATCTTCGTCTGACCTTAGCAATCTGCTTATATAAATTATTATAAAGTATATGTAAATACATTTATAATATTTGAAAATTACTTTAATTTACCCTTAACGGCACTGCCCTAAATATTTATTTATTTATTTATATTAATATTACATACATTAATATAGTGCAATATTATTGAACCATTGGCTACTAAGGCCATTATAGGTTTTTATACTATTATTAAATTATATACCTACTAATATTATTTATTTTGTTTATATTATATACTATATATTTACATTATATTAGGTCGTAAGGGGGGTATGTACAGAAAACAACTTACGACCTGTGCAGGGATCGAACCCACACTCCTTCGGTTAATACGCCCTAAATATTGTAAATCCTTAATACATTTAAAAATTTATTGCATACTTTTAGGATGATATTGAAAAACAGAAATAGGTAATGACGAAATAGTAAAACTTGATAAAAAATTCTGAATTTTTATATTTTTTATATTATATTTTATTGTATATGTACTTAATACTTTTCAATTATAAATATTTTAAACCGATTTTTTTGTTAAATTGCCTCTTTTGATTCGAACATTACAGAAGGAAAGTTATAAAAAGAAATATGGTGCTAAAAATTGATAGATGAATTCTTTTTTTTTGAAAATAAAAATCTATTCAATAAAACTAAAAATTGTAAAAAAAAAAATAGTAAAATTTTCCAAAAAGAGCTTTTTTTTTTCTTTTTTTTTTTTTCAATGTACCTTTCCACAGTTGATGTATTCAACAGCAGTCTCACGAAAGAAGAAATAAACAAAATCACCTTGAGTGAATGAGCTAACAAAATTTGGAGCTGAAAAAGAAAAGAAAGTTTAGATAAGATTTTACTTTAAAAATACAACAAAAAAAAAATAGTAAAAAGGATAAAAAAAAACATTTCTTATATATATTTTTTTTATTCAATTCTAGTTTATTTTATTTTTGATTTAATAAAATTCCATTATTTGAGTATTTCGATAATCCTTTTTTTTTTTGAAATTCCTGAAGGAAATGAACTTTATATTTTTTGTGCAATGATTAGTTCATTTTTAAGGATACCATTAACTAATTTTTTTTTTAATAAATAAAAAAAAACAACGAAATAAAAATATAAATTAGAGGATGAACATGTTGAAATAAGGATATCTATTTTTAGTATTTTGTAGTGTTCTTTACTTTTGTAAGATATTTAATTAAATATTTTTGGATTTTAATAGTGTAAATTGATTTTTGAAAATTTTAAAGTTTATTGTATAAAGTGGAATATTTTAGAATAATTTGAGATAATTTTACTATAATAATTTATATTTAGTTAAATTTAATAAGATAATATTCAATTCATTAAATTTAATGATTAGTTTTATGAAATTCCAGAAAAAACACGTCAATATGTATCAGAACAGAATATATTTAATTAGATATATTCAAATTTATAAGAAATGGCTTAATAGGTGAATTTTCTCGATGTAATCATTGTAAGCATTATGAAAATCATACTAATAATAATTTATTGGTTAACGCACTATTAATGAACGAACATTGCGTATATTTTGCTTTATAAATATGCGTTCTTATATTTGGCTTTATAAATGTTATGTTTGTTATTTTTTAGCAGTTGCAAAATTGAATTAAATAAATATTTTATAATCCTTAAAATGATCGGAGATATTTAAAAATATCAATGGTAAAAATCAATTATTATTATAGTTTTATGATTTAGAAAATAGTCATAATTAATGTTTGACTTAACAACAGAAATTATGGACTGGTATAAATGTAAGTAATTTGATGCATTTGTTAGCATATAGGAGGTGTTTTAAAAAATATGATAGAGAACATAATATGACGGTCAACATCCAGTAATAAATAAAACACAGAAGAAGAATGCTTCATTTTCATGTAAAATTTAATCTTGAATAGTTCACAATGTCTATTTATTTTTAAAAATTGTTTTTAAAAATTTCTAAGCAATAGTTTTATTTTACTTCGTCTTTTTGCACGAAGAATTATAACTAATTGTAATGTAGCACATTGCCGCTTTTTTTTTTTATTTTTAATTAAAGAATAATTTTATGAGGCATTTCCCCTTAGATACACTTATACCATATGGTTTATATTTCTTGTTATTCAACAATTTCATCATTTTAAAATTATACTTCATAAAACGCAGCAAAAATTACTTCATTTTGTTATGCCGTTTTATTTGTCAATTTTATTTTTATTTTTTTTTTCTTTTTTTTTCATTTAAGAACCCAAGTTTCATATTCAATTAAAGGAAAAATATAAAATGAAAAAAAAAATAAAAACTTTAAAACTTACCATTCAAACTTAAGCTATCATATTGTTCAGTCTGCAATGGTTCTCTGTATATAATTGGATCACTGCCACTGAAATCGGCCACTGTTCCAGAGTATAATTCGTTATCTATAAAAAGAATATAAAAAAAAAAATAATTTTTTTTTTAATCTAATTTTAGTTTATTTCGTCTATAAAAATATAAACATAAAAGTTTTTTTATAATATTTATAAAAAATTCATAAAAGATAAACAAAAAAATAATAGTAAAATGCTAGGGTTTAAAAAACCTCTTTTGTGTCTTTTCTTTTCTTTTTTTTTTTATTAAAATTAAGTTCATTCCATCATTTACATACCAAAATTTTACGAAAAACTTTTTCTTTTTTCGCAAGTTTTTTATTTTTTTTTTTTTTTTTTTAAGAAAAAAAGCTTAAACCAGCAAATTTTAATTTTGTTTTAAAATGCAACCCTACGATTTTGTCTGCTCTTAATTGATATTCTTTAATTTTTTTTCTGGTTGACGTTTAGACTTTAGAATTATAACCCTTAAATCTTTATGAACTTTAATGCAATATTTATTCTGTTTGCTTATAATTTAAAAGATTTTGTAGAAATATGAAATAAAATTAATTATATTTTCAAAAGTATTCCAAATAAAAAAAAATTACCATTTACAAGACTGGATTTTTTATGGTTGAATGGATTTTTTACGGTCTGTATAAAATTTATAATAAAATTTTTAATCTTTAAAGAAAGACTTCATATTATTTCTAAACAAAATTAACAAAATAGTTAAGAAAATTGGAAAAAATTTTCTTTTAGAAATGGAAATTGTGAAAATTAATTTATTTTACTTTTAAAATTTTTATTTTTATGTTTAAGCCGCAATTAAAAAAAAATCACGCACTTCTTCACGCACAGATTTCAAAAGGTTCACATTTTCTAAAAGGTAAACAGTTTAGAAAATTATGTCCTGCGCCAAAAATTGTAAATTTTTTCAAAATTTTACAAGTAAAAAGAAATTGTTCAACAAACACTTTCTTCAATTTTAAGGAAACTCTGTATAAGTATCGTTAGAAAATCTTTTAACACATGTAAAAACATAATTTTAGTGTTTTAATTTTTACGAATTAATTCGAAATTTTTTTTGAAAGGCACCAAATTACATGTGCCTAAAAAATAGCTGATTTTTAAATTTTGAGCCCTAATTAAATGCAATTAATGTTAATAATTGAAGGGGATGTATAAAACAATATTCTGATCTGATTTATATTATTTCTAAAACACTTCCTTCTCTAAAAATTACAAGGTTTTTTTATAAAACTGATACAGAGATATGAAGAAAGCAAAATATTACAAAATTTTGTTTTCAGATAATGGTAAATTGAAATACTAAATTATAATTTTAATATTAATTTATTTATTTTTTAGATTGAAAATGTATTAAGCAGAATATGAGATATATACGCAATTTAAAGTAGGACTTTTTCAAACTTTGAGAGTTTATAGCTCTGTAACGGCTTCAAAAAAAGTTATTTTATAACATTCTTCTATATCTTCTATTGTGTTATCTTAAATGGTGTAGAAGTTTTGCACAAATGACAAACGAACGAATGGACACACAGAATTTTCTTTTGAAAAATATGTTCAAAAATTATCCTATAAAAGTTGAGTTATAACAATTTGAAAATTTGGTTTTTCTCGCCCTTCAGATATAGTTACTCTAATAGAGTGAGAGAGTACAGAAAAAAGTTTTTCCACAACAATAATTTTTTAATGAGATGAAAAAATAAAAAAACAAAAAATCATGAAAATTTCATTGATTTTTTTTAACGGTGTAGAAATTTTTTTTTTAACAGACAGAAATGGAATAATGAGGCAAAATGTGTACAATTTTCCAAAAAAAAAAAAAAATTATTTTTTTTTTTAAATATTGTAAAAAATCAAGAGTTTTTATAAGTGACTTTGAAACATATAATAATTGTGTAATCAGGACATAAAGTGTATTATATCAAATATTTCATTTAATTTTTGTTTTTCCATCAAATTCTATTAGTGTATATACATATATACCTATAATATAAAAAATTTCAGAATAAATTGAATTGTTATTTTATATTAAATTGAATTATTTTAACCTTGTATTTTTTTTTTATGTATATACACCTACCTAAAAAATTAAAAGCCAATAATTAAAAAGAAATTTTAATCAAAGGAAAATAATAAGTTAATTTAAAAAAAAAGAAAAAAAAATTAATTAAATCTCTTATTTATTAAATTGATCCTTTAAAGTATCTACTTATATTTTTTATACGAGTATATATGTACCTATTTGACAAAGTTTTTTATTTTTTAATGCTACTTAATGAAAAAGAAAAGCGATACTTTTATTTTTAAATTTTGAAATGTCTACTAATTGTTTATAATTAAAAAGGAAAAATTACAATACATTTCTTTTTGATCTATTTTGGGATCATCAAAAAAAAAAAAATTATAATTAATTTAAGTTTTTATGTCTTTATTGTAGAAATTACCATGAAAAATTCTTACAATAAATATACATTTAACTATATCATAAAAAAAGTACCAACCCTACAGGCCGCCGCTACACAGAGAAAAGAAAGGGTTAATTTATTTTTCTTGAAGTATAAAATATTGCATATTAAAATTCAAAGGTAAATAATTTAATAAATTTTATATAATAGAAAAAAATGTTAAATTAGTTCTAAAAAAAAAAAAAATTATTAAGATTGCACAGAAGTTATAAATGAATAAAGATATTAACATATGGTACTTTTTAGCACATTACCAAAAAATTTAAAACACACCGTTAAAGATAGAGAAAAAAAAATTTAACCATGGGTAGGTTTCATAAAAAAAATTAATTTTGTGGAACGACTTCTTCATGTAGCCCCATCCATTACGGAGCTATAGCACTTCGAACTTTGAAAAAACCCTATTTTTAAATGCGTATATCTCATATTCTGCTCAACATTTTTTCTATCTAAAAACGTCATTCGACAGGTATTTTTTTTACTTTGTAAGTTAATATCAAAATTATACAATTTTTTTAAATTTAGTATTTAAATTTACCGTTATGTGAAAACCTAATTTTGCATGATTTTTCTACTCTCATAACTCCGGAACGCTTTTAAATAGGGACTTGAAATTGAGGGCAGAAAGAACTTTTAGAATTAGTATAAGTTTGCTCAGAAAGTTTTTTGGACCATCTCCTCTTTTTGTAGCTATTAGAGCTATGGAAAATTTGTTATTTTTTAACACCTGTAACTTTGATGATCAGAAACACATTTTACTTCGGTAAGATATAAAAATTAAATCTCCAGTAATATATTTTTACGTGTGTTAACGGTTCCAGACTTACAGTCCCTCAAAATTCCAGAAAAGTCTTATTTTTACATTTTCTTCTTATTACAAAAAATTACTTAAATTTTATTTCTTGAATTTTCAAATTTTGGTACAGAGTCACAATTCTAAACAATTTTTATTATCTTTAGGAAATGTGCGATTTTAAAAACCGTTGGTTTACATTATACCTTGCTTTCTTTGTATTTTAAATTTTAATATTTAATATTAATATTTTGTATTTATTTTAGAATTTGTTCTACCCTTTTCAATATTTAGAATAATTTTTACCTTTAAACGATAAATTAAATTTAACCATTTGCTGTATGGTAATATAACATATGTATATACAATAAAACTTCCTTAAGTCTAATTCGCAAAAAAAATAATTAAAACTTGTTATAAATAGAATTTTTTAATACTCCATTTTTAATAATTATACTTACCGCACGGTTATTATACTATTTCGATTTAAGGAAGTTCAAGTATATTTAAATAAACCGATTAACCGAACAAGTTATCGTATAATTGAACAAAATAAACAAAGAAATAAAAATACGATATTTGAAATGAGGGTTTATAAAATAAAAAATCCGTATCCTTGTTTGTTTTTTTTCTTTTTGATAAATCGCTGTGCCGGAACGGGTTAGCGAATCGTAATCCAGCCAACTTCTTCGGTAAGGAACTACGTTTTTATAAAATTTGAATTTTATCGGTGAAACCGTATAAATAGGACAGCGAAATAGGATAGAGAAAAATAAGTACCGGAACAGGTTAACTGTTGGAAAGGAAAAGTAGTGTCCTGATTCAGAACAGCATTCCTAAACAATTTAGTTATAATCGGTTATATCGTGTAGGAATGCATAAATAACAAACACATTTTCTACTTTATATAATACATAAGTATTAAAATAGAACATAAAATTACACTTTTGTAATTAAAGTTAGTTTTCTTTTTGGTTTTAAAATCCTTTTTAACCGTTATCTCAATTTTTTTTATGCTATTCAAAATTAGAATAAATGAATTTTTTTTTTAATTAGAAAAAAATATGGTTTTTAAGTAATCTTTTACTTCCTTAGCGCAATGAAAAATTTCTTCAAAATATCGCGCAAGAAATACAATTCAAAAGTAAAACATAACAATACAAATGCACTCAATGAATTACATGAACAAATTTTCATCACAGCCATCGCGAAACGTTGACCAACTTTTAACTTTAACACAGAATTTAATTTTTACAGCTAATTGTTACTTACCTATCATTGTTAGTACGTATAACCTTGAAAAGCTCATCATTTACAATATTTCCTAACATTTAATACGAGATTGTTATTCTTGCACCACTCACTGAATTGATTCAGGTCATGTTGTAATAAATTACAGTCTCGAATTGAAGTAATTGTTTTGTTAATTTTAGTAAATAAGAGGTCTAAATAGGAGGTCTAAATGTTTGCTTTGAGGAACGCCTGAATTTGCAACAAAGGTAAGATGATATCCAAATTCAGGTAAGATGATAGCCAATTCAGACTATGTCTTGAAAATCCTATTGCCTTGTGATATTATTAAGGATTATTTTAAAAGGGATTATACCTTAAATACCGTATGAAGTAAAACAATATCTATGCATATATACACCATATAAAAAAAAAACTTTACTATACATAGTACCTACTATGCATGTTCCAGAAATTTGATTATGTAAATATTTAATAGTCAATTATAATGTAATCGAAAAGTAACAGTGAATTTAATTGAATTAGTCCATTATTAATACACATACTTCAGTTTTTACTATCCTGAATTTGATTGTATATTTCTAAAAACGAATATTTGCCTTAATCTTAAAAAGACCTTAATAATATTTATTTGTAAATTTATTGACCCTACCAAAATTCTATATAAATTTGAAAGTACGGTCAAATATCATTTAAAATGACGAAAGTTTTTTTTTTTTGTTGTGTGTTTGCATTTTTTTGAATTCCCTATAAGATAAAAGTTAATTTTTTTTTTTCGTTTTCTTTTTATTTTGCAATTTACTATTTTTTTATTTCTCGACAAAAATATTACGTGTCAATAAACATAATATTTTTATTTAGGTTCTTTTTTTAATTAAAGATGAAAACCAAAAAAATAGGATCTAGAATGTATATTAAAATGTTATATTTATAGTATATGCTTATGATATATAAATAAAAAAATAAAAACAAATTTTTTTGTCTTGTATACAGAAGTATTACCCTTAATACAAAAAATATACATAGTACATACCTACATATATGTATATATATATTAGAAATTTCATTTAATGATTTTTTGGTCTCGATAAATCTGTCTAAATGTTATCTAGATTTGTCAATCAAATATAACAGTTTGAAGGGTTTGATAAAATTTATACAATTTCAAATAAAGGAATATATGTATGTATATATGTAGTACAGTTACAAGGAGTAACACAAGGAGTAAAATTTTAAATTAGATCGATTACGGTATAATATTTTTTTTTGTTTTTTTTTTTTTTAAATTTCAATAAATTTAAGTTCTTTGTAATAAATTACCTAAAGAACTATTATTATAAAAGAAATATATATGTATATTTTATGTACATATATAAGTATTTCTCAATTTCTCTAAAATTTGAAATTAAAATTATAGATGTACATATGTATATAAAAAATAGCATTTTAATATTTTATTATAGTTAATTAGATACATAATATATGATCAATAAACAAAGATCTGACGGTAACAAGTCACGACGAAAAGAAGTGATAAATGATATGGAGAAAGGCAAAAAAAAAAAAGATTGATTTTGAATGGGGATAAATTTCGAAAGGTAAGTACTTCAAATATAAGAACCCTAAATTTTTGAAGCATATTTTTATTTTCTGTTTAATATTAGAAATTCACTAAGATTTATTAAATACGAAAACATTATCAATTTTTAATAAATGAATAGGTACATTGATTTTTTTTCCAAATAACTTTTCTCCTTTTTCTTATGAAAAAGCGTTGTTGTTAAGGTCTTAGTTCTCGTTACATATTTTAATTTAACTATTATTTTTATAATTTTAAAAGTAAATTAAAAGAAACATATTATATAATATATATTCATGCAACACTACATAATCCTAAATAAACTTCCCCAAAGGTATGATAATGCAACAAATCAATATTAAATTATATCTTAAAAATGGTAAGGGATATATGACAAGAATTATTTATTATAAAAAACAGAGTTTATGTTTGTTTGGTTAAAACTAAACTTTGAAGTAAAGTTCTTCAGAGTCTCGAACAAATCGACCACTATTGGTTTTAAAGCATGTGCATGGTGTTGGTTTTATGCAACAGGAATTCATCATGGGAACAAATTTAATTTATTCTTTAACTTGTTGCAACTTCAACGCGTTTCAAAAATTTTTTTACTCTAAATTAAAAACTTGTCTTCAAAATTTGTATATGTTTTGCTTTTAAACAATGGAGTTGATCGTAACGTCTTTTCTTAACTGAATACCTTAACCTGCTTTATGGTACGATCATTTAAAAACCAAAATTTTTTTAAGGAAATTTAATTAATTTTGAACAGGGCGTTAACCCAAAAGAATGTTTCGCAAAAACGAAATTAGTTAACTCGATGCGGCACAAGAGGTTTTTTAAAATTTTTTTATTCTCATTAATTGTTTTACCGATTGACTTCAAACTTCTTCCTTGTCAAACATATATATATACTATACATATATTTAACAAATTAAAATCTGTTAATCCGTTTCCATTATGTCTATGATGACGATTCTAATGAATATATTTAATAAATCTTGAATAAATTTCGTACGTTATAAAACTTTATTTTTTTTTTTTTTGTATTATAATATTTTATATGATAACATATGCTTTGAAACATTAAAAAACATTAACATATGTTATTTACATATATTCTAGAACCGATAATAATAGATTACCCAATACTATCTATACAACATTTTTATTTGTTTTATATGTCAATATCATTTCTCTGCTAACCTTCCAAAATTGATGCACTTTATTATAAGCATTATAAGCACAAATAAATATTCAATTTAAAATTAAACTGATTTATTTTTTTTTTTTAATATAAAAATACATATTAAAAAAGAAAAAATAATTTAAAGAAAAAAAAAAAAGCAAAAAAATAATTTAAAATTCTTACCTGCAAATACTGACGTTGAATTATGTCTCGGATCATATGGACAAACAGCTTGACCACTTTTTGTCGTTTCTAATGTATAATTGTTAGCATTAATTTGATAATAATTGCACATGGGACGAAATGAATTTGTGCCGCATACTAATAGTCTACCTGGTGATGTAACAACTAATATTCGAATATAATTTTGACATGCTTCCTGTTAATTTATTATTGATGTTATTGTTATTATTGTTGTTGTTGTTGTTTTTTTTTTTTTTTTTATAATTTTTTATGTCATTAAATTTTATTCATTATTGATATTCAAAAATATATTCACATATAAAAGCATTATATATTATATGTATTTATGTATAAATCAAATGACATAACAATGTTGGCCAATGATATAAGTAATAAAGAATATGACAATGATGATGATGACCGGAAGTAATACAGTTACAGAAATATGGGATACAGTTTTGGTTTTTTTTTTGTTTTTTATATTATTTGTAAAATGTATTTTTAGTATCCAAAAAAAAAAAACGAATATTGACATTTTAATAATATGTATTTTATCCAGTTTTTGAAGAATTCCCAAAAAAGGGAATACAGTGAACAAATTTACAATATATACAATATATGTATACATTTTTTTTTAAATGGTTATGGATAAATTTGCAAATTTATATACATACATAAATACACGAATAAAAAATAGCAAAATATTAAATACATAAATTTTTGTTTTTTTTTGTATTTGTTGTATTGAACATCATACAAGGTGGCATAATTTAATTTGTTATTTTAATTTTTGTTTTAAATTTATTTCGGTGTTTTTTTTTTTTTTTTTTTTTTTTTTAATTTTTAGTTATTGTTACGGTATCACCCAGTTAATGTAACCAATACAATAATACAAAAAAAAAAATAGAAAAAGATATTAAAATATAAAAAAAAAAAAAAGTAAAATTTAAAATGACAACAAGGACGACAAAACAGCAATTGATAATGTTGATGTTGATATTGATGTTGATGATGATAATAACGATAACGATAACAGTGACAATTCCGTGATGATGTTGATGTTTACAATAATAGCGCAGCAATCATATTGATGTTCAGTTAAATGCATACATATATACATATATAATTTAAAGTTGAATAACATTGTGCAATATTGTATTTTTTTTTTTTTTTTTTGTTGTTGTTCAAATGGTAGATGAAGAAAAACGGGATATGAAAAGAAAAGAAAGAAAAAAAAAAACAAATAAGTAAAATACTTAAAATATTTGTTCTCACTTTATTGTCAAGTTTTTTTTTTTTTTATTTTAAATTTTTTTTTTTATTTTTTTAATATTTAGGTACAAGTTTTAATTTTTTTATTTTATGCAAAGTTACTGTTATTTTTTTTTTTTGTCTTTTGTAAAAATGTCTGTAAACTTAAATGATGTAAAAAAACTTTTATTTTTTTTTTTTTATAAATATATAACAAAAGTTTAATTATTAAAATAATATTTTAGAAGAGGGTTTTCGTTTTTTTTTTTTTTTGTTAAAAAAGTAAAACTATTTTTAAATATAATTGGTCTAGAATCTAGATATGTATATATAAAAAACTTTTTGGATTAAATTCAGATTTTAATGAACTTATACAGAATACTGTAAGTCTTAACGTCATAAATGCTAAAAATAGTTAAAAAACAAAAATTTACAATTTACTACTGATAATAAAAAAACAAAATTTCTTAATTAAAATTATATAAATGTATGTATATGTAATTTGTAGATAAAAATTTGTTTTGTAAATAATTTTTTTTGTATAAAAATATGTATGTATATGTTGAAATTGTTTTGTATTATCAGTAGTAAATATATAGGTTTAGGTTAGAGGTATAGCTTTTTGTTCACAACTGCATTTTGAATAAAGAAAAGATTAAAGATTACAGATTTCAACGAAAATATTCAAATAGTCGTTTTAGAAATATTATTTTAGTTAAAATTATATTTCGTTAGTTTTAGGCCGTTTACGGTAGCTTTGATTTCCCAAATATAAGAAATAAAGCTTTTTATCAACTAGGAAAGTTAAAATTTCTTTGCAATTATGCGTTCAATGAAAATGGACAGTATTAAAATTAAAAATTTTCTATGCAATTATAGAATTTTCTATTTATTATTAACAGGAACTATGTTCAAGGATATACTAAATTTGCCATTACGATTTGTAACACCTTAAAGGAGTCAAGCTAGATATAGTGTCAAAGGCATGGATCGGATCAGAATTGAATGGAGAACAGAATCCGTCTGTTTGTCCGTCCGCACAATAACTCAAAAAATAAAGGAGCTAGGAGGCTGAAATTGTCACTTTTACAAAATTGTTAGTTTCGCTATTTAAATCCAGCATTTTCGGCGGCCGGATTCGAGTAGCTGCCATACAACTTCTTTTTTTATATGGAAATAACTTAGTCTCTATTGATAGTCTCTATTGAAATTTTGCAAAATGGTGTTGAGTTACAGGCCAACAACATATGTAAAATTTGGTTGTGCTGGTGCAATAGATTTGGGTAGCTGTCATGCAACTTCACAATTTACATAAATATATCTTGGTAGTTAACGTCGGTACTAAAACATCTGAAATTTTTTAAAAGATGATCAAGTTTTATAGAAACAGGATATATTACGTTCATACGGGTATCCCAGAGTTGCACTACACTACTGCACTCCTCCTCGTTTTTTTTGAAGTTTACGGAATAAAAAAAAAAACATATTTTTAATTTCATTTGAATAAACAAAAAAAGGAAAATTTCAGCTGTTGCGACAGCTAGAATAACAGTTTTTAGAAAATAGAAAAAACGAAAAAATGGATGCACGATCGATGAATGATTGGCAAATCGACAATATATTGTAGATACTATATTTTTGAAGGAATTGTCAAATTTTCCGAAAGATTATCAACATTTTTTGAAACTGGATGAAAATTTATTTAGTATACGCTCTCATGTTTTTGTTTAAATAATTATTTTAAACTTTCTGATTTAAAATAAAATTATACAGTCAATTTAAAAAAAACATAAACAGTAGTAAAGTTGTTTTTTATTTTATTTTAAAAGAGCAGGCTTAATGTCTTTAAATAAAAAGTTTATTGTTAAAAGGTTTTGCACCTTTAAAGAAGTTTTTAAGACATCAGCAATGTGTTGTCTTTTTATTTAAAAATTATTATAAATATCATTCAAAACAAAAACTCAATTGCAGGTGTAATAAATCAGTTACGTACTTTAGTATTCTTGCCGCAATAATATTTACTATTATTGAATCGCAAAATAAAAATAGGTCGGTCGATAAAGTTCTTTTATATTTAAACTTTACCCTAAATTTTTATTTTTACATATCTAATATGGATTTTAGTTTTAATTGAACATAAGAAATAATGAATGATTTTAGATTAAGATAAATTTTAATTATTATATACTAATGCCAAAAGTACTTGGTTTAAAATGTATGAATTAGCAATAAAAGTACTAGAAAATATCAAAATTTTCATACAAATATGTACACGATTGAATTGAATTTTGAATGGTGCCTCAAAAAATTTACTGTTCTGCAATTATCTGCAACGTTTTCAATAATAGCTTTTTTATGATCAAAAACGTATGTACATACATACATTTCGCCGCCATAATTTCATTTGAGATTTCACTGATAAACGTGTATTAATATAAAATCAAATAGTAAAAACGCATGTATAACGTCCAAATTTCACTTTTTTTTTTAATGTTTTTTAAATTAAAGTTAAATTTTTTTTTATTTATTATTAAAAATTTAAAACAAAATCTTGTTAGAAGTTTTTGTAAATTTTTTTTTTCGTGATTTATTTTGACAATTAACGTGATAACTATCGTAACGAAATAACTATCGTCCTATATCCATACTGTGCGCGTTTTCAAAAATTTTTGAAACAATAACTAAGGCACGGTTAGATAGATTTATAATAAATAATAACATATTACATGAAGAACAATACGGATTTGAAATAAAATCTAACACAACCTCGGCCTGTTTAAGCCTAACAGATTTCGTTTCCAAAAACATGGACAGCAAAAAGTATGTTTGTTGTGTTTTTCTCGATCTGAAAAAAGCATTTGACTGTGTCGACCATGACATTCTTCTTTTAAAGCTCTCCAACATGCAGTTCAACTCTAATCACATAGCATTCTTTAAATCATATCTCACGAATAGGATACAAAAAGTGCGTATAGGGGATGTTGTAAGCAGTTCCAAGGTAATAAGTAAAGGGGTTCCTCAGGGATCAATTTTGGGTCCTCTTCTATTTAAAATTTATATTGATGACATATCCCGTTTAAACTTAAAAGGATCCATACAATTATATGCGGACGATGCTGTATTAAAATACGCCGAAACTAATGAGGAAGAAATGAGAAATGCTATTCATCATGATCTTAGTATTATAGATGAGTGGCTCACTAAAAATCGTCTTGCTCTGAATATTAAAAAAACTAAAATTATGCTATTTCAAAACAAAAAATTTAGTGATTCAAATTTTTATTTCAGAAATAATATTATAGAAATTGTAGAATCTTTTAATTATCTTGGTCTTATAATAGATAACAAATTAAAGTGGCATGATCACATTAATTTTGTAATAAAAAAAACCGTTCCTTATATCTTTATCTTAAAACGTTTACAAAAATTTTTAAATAAAGAAAGCATGTATCAAATCTATTGCTCATATATAAAATCTCACTTTATATATTTGACTCCCATTTGGAGCAGAGCATCGCAATCTTATATAAATAAATTAGACATACTTAATAAAAGGGCGATCAAAATTATTCATAACTATCCAAGAAGGCATCCTACTAATTTGTTATACGCTAACCCTTATATTAGCTTTAGTAATTTATGTGAACGTGAATTGTATTTAATTGCTTTTAAAATAATTTTCAATGAAATCAAACATAATTTTATCCTGAATAGAAATTTTGATATACATAACAGAAACACTCGGAACCAATCTAATTTTTATCTTGCTTTGTTCAGAACTGAAAAACAAAAAAAAAATTGTTTATATATTAGTTTAAAGAAGTATAATGAACTACCACTTGAATTAAAACTCATTGATAAATTGCATATTTTTAAAAAAAAAATAATTGAGCATATTTTGAGCTCTCATAACTAGAGTCAATGGCATTATAGTAGTTTCATTTATTGTTTTGCATGAACTTTGGTAAATTTATTTAATAAAATTATATATATATAAGAGAATTTTATAGGCATATTAAAATAAAAGTTGAAATTTAAATATAATATTTGAGATTTAAAATTAAGATTGCAATTATAAACGTTAAAATTAAAATGAAATTAAAACAATATGAGACCATACAGCTTAGGCTAAGGTCGTAATTGAATATTACTAAGTTTAATATAAATAATGTATACTTTAATTTAAATATAATTAAATTTAAATAAGAATTAAATCATTTAAATAAGAATTAGACTAATACAACTAAATTATAATTTAATTTAAAAACTAATATTTTGTAAAATATAAAACAAATATTTGTATATATTCAAAAATTTTGTTCAAATGAAACATTGTATACTATGTATATTATATTATTAATAATAAAGAAAAAAAAAAAAAAATTAAGTTAAAATTTTAGAAAAAAAAAACAAAAATATACAGTAGATAACAGAATTTAGAATTTATAGGTAAAACTACTCGATTATCCACATCTAAAAGTCGAAATCCATCAATAGGTAATTCATTAGTAGGAATTATATATGAATCAAATTCTACATCTATGAAATCGGAATATTCATAACTTCAGTATCATTGGTGTCCAATAGATTTTAAGATAATAATTGGTTCATTAATTTCATCTAATAAATATAGTAGTCGAAGGGACGGAAATGCAATAAATAATAACACAATTGCTGGTAAAATAGTTCAAATTACTTCAATTGTTTGTCCATGCAATAAAAATCGATTTGTATATTTATTAAAAAATAATATTCCTATTAAATAACCAACTAATACAGTAATTATAATAGGAATTAATAATGCATGATCATGAAAAAAAATTAATTGTTCTATTAATGCGGAAGCTCTATCTTGTAAACCTAAGTAATAGATAAAAGTATAATATTGATATTCTTTTTAATAAAAAAATTTTTTCCCAAAAATTTTTTTTTCAATTTGTTTGGGTTTCTTCAACATCGGTAAAATTTAAAATCAAAAACGCATACATACTATACATATACATATAATATTTAAATCAAATTTGGCATTGTTTCGATTTCAGATTTAATTTAATTTGAATCTCCATTTTAATTAAAGAAATTTATTTTTTTCTTATTCTTATTACAATTGCATATATGTATGTATACATATATATTAAGAAGAAGTTCATGTTATTGGAATGAGAATGATTATGTTAGATGTTATTACAAAAAGAACAATGATAAGATAGATTGTACCTATGTATATATGTTGTCTGTAGTTTAAATAAAGTATTAAGCTTCTGTTTTTGAAAACATTATTAAATTGTAGTTAAATAGATTCTTAAGCATATACATATATACATATATACTACATATATATGTATGTATAAATATTAAAAATAAAAAAAAAATCATTATTAATTTTGAATTAAGATAAAAATTTCTTATTAGAAAACTTTTTGTTATTATAAAGTTAAGAATCATTTAAGAATCTAAGAAAATAGATAATTATTAAAACTCATTATAACAACTTCTAAAGAAAAGCAATCTAAAAAAACGTTTATATAATAAAATCTAAAAATAAAAAAAAAAAGTTAAAACAAAAAACAAAAATTATAGAAAAATTTTTATAATATGTAAAACGAATGCATTTATTCATGCAATTATTATAAATTTTTTTCTTCCTTTCCTTGATTCACAATATTTTATTGTTGTTATTTTTTTTGTTATTATTATTTTATCCTTATTTTCTTTAATTATTATTTTTTTTTTATGTTAAAAGAATTCCACAAAAAATAAAATTAAAAAAAAATTTAAAACTAGATCAGGAAATTTTTAAAAGTTTATGTACATAATTATAACTGTTAATGTTCTGACATTTTATATTTCCCGTCTTTTTAGAAGATCTTAAGGAAAAATGAATATTGAAAATTGTTTTTTTGTTTGCATAACATGTATGCTATGCCTAATCATTTTATTGATCATCATAATATTGACTTTAAAAGAAACTGAAATTCATTCATTTCTTTGGCTGACTTCTTGAAAAATGTAAAGTTTTATTAATATCAAATATTGCAAAATTTAGAGCTTGATGTCAGCTAGAGTTTGATGTCAAAGCTTTTTCAAATTGCACGCCAATATTTAAGAAAAATTAAATAAAATTTTTGAATCTTTACTTTAGTATTTTGACAATTTCTTCTTGAAGATCTTTAGAATTGTTTAGATTTTAGAGACTTTTAAGTATATATATAGCATGTTTGTGCGGTCCTATAGGTATAAAAATATTGAAAATATTACTATAATTATATACCCATACAAAAAGATTTTTCCAGGATATAATATATTTAATATTATTTTTATGACACCTTAACAAACAGATTCAAGTTGCTGCCACACAACTTCTTTCTTTATATTACTTACTTTCTTTATATTAACTGAAAATAACTCAGTCTATATTGAAGATAAGTATCGGAAAAAAAATTTAGTCTTAAGCCAGAAATAAAATGCATTTTATATATTCTTATACCTTTACATTTGGCACGTATTACCCAAAATACTTAACTTAGTTAATTTTTATACATAATTATGTTCGTATATAGAAACGCATACTTATAAATATAATAAACGTACGAGTATTAAAATTAAGTTTTCTTAATTATCATAAGTATAAAGGGATTGATTTAATAGATGCCATTGAGCTTTTGTTCATTTTTCATCTTTTCTTGTTTTTTTTTTTTTGTTTATACTTTTTTTAATCAAAAAAAAAAACAAATATATATGAGTTATTGGATGTATCTGATTAGTGATTTGTATACTTTTATAATATTATGTTCAATATATGCATTTGAAATATACTACTTTATTTTTTTTAATTTTTTTTTTAAGTTTACTCAATACTAACAAAAGCTTAAGTATAATAATCTCTTATCGGTTTTTCTATATTAAAAATTAAAAATAACCCCTCCTCACTTTGGTTCTATTTTTTTTTCTTTTGAATTTTAAAATCAATTTCTAGTATTATTAAAATTGATCACACTCCTTCTTTTGTATACTCACAATCCGTACTCACATAATATTAAAAAAGAAAAAAGGAAAAAAAAATTGCTCTTTTGACCTGACTACCTGTTTTTCAACTAGAAAAGGGAGAAAAAAAAAAGAATGCATTGAAGTCTGATATAATACAAAATTTATTAAAAAACAAAAAAGGAAAATTTGATCTTAATCCTTTATATACAACATGTATATGTGTACTCTGTACACAATGAAATAAATAATAATGATAAGTTTATATATATGTTTCTATATATGTATGTTAGAAATGTTTTGCTATTGTTCAAAGTTCTATTCAGCATAAAAAAAAAAAATGTATTTTAACATTGATTTTTTTTTTTTTGGAACAGTTTTCCTTGTTGAATAAAACCAATGTACATAATAATATGTATGTAATCAAATCTAAAGCTTATTTTACACATCAATTAATTTATAAAAAGAACCACTTTTAACGTTCTATTAATCGTCTTTTTTTTTTTTTTTTGATATAAAAGACAAAATGTTTTGACATTCAATATTTGAGTTAAGTATAAGAGAAAACTTGTTTGCTTACTGAACAACTTTTCGAACTTTGTCGGCATGTTTTATCTTTTTGAGCCTGTTTAGGATATCCATATATGAAGTTATTAAACTTTCTTCCGAAACACGGGATTGCTTATTCCTATCAAAGAAAATTGTCAAAGAAAGTGTCCACTTAGTGTCTTCTTTGTTAATACATAATACAGAGCATATGTATGTTAATACATAATACAGAGCGTATGTTAATACATACATATTTTACAGAGATTATTTGAAGTAATGTCCAAACTTTTTGATATTATAGTATACCTGTATTGAAGAGACTTGATTATAGTATAATAAAATTGTATAATTATAAGACGGTTTGTCCGAATAAAAATTGCAAATTCGAAAAGATGGATTTATTTGAATATGCATTTATGTAACATGCATAATTTATTAAAAATACAACAACTGGAATTGTGATGGTTTTGAAAGATTTTATTCAATTTTATTTTATTTAAAATAACCTAATTTTGTCTTTTTTTTTATACAATTGGACATAAAAGCTTTTGTTATTATACAAAAGAAATGTTTAGAAAACATTTAAAAAAAAAAAAAAATTTACTCGACTGCATCACTTTTCATTGTATATGCGTGAACATTATGAACATATTCTCTTGTAAATATGGATGTTTCCGTGTAACATACACGTACATAATATATAATATATAAGTAATAAGTGTATGCTTATAGAAATATGTCAGGAAGAAATTTACTTTATCAACTAACAATACGAAATAATAACGATTATAATGATAAAAAAAAAAAAGAAGAAGTAAATTCTATTTATAATCATAATAATTAGAAAATTTTAATTGCCTGTACATAATTATGTAGATAATATAAAGAAATATATGTATATATTTCTGTATACCATATATATATAGGAACATATTATTCATTTTTATAATGGTTCAAATGAAATTCTTATACTTGACGATATCGGTGTAGTGTTGTTGAGGTATTCGGAGGGTTCTTTTTGTTGTATTATTTTTAAAGATATTTTTTTTTTTTTTAAATATTGTAATGTTGTATAGTTGTACCATATTTTAAATAATTATATGATATCGTTGGTTTTTAAAATCAATATTTAAAAAAAAATAAAATATGTTAATGTGTTACAAGTATTTATTGAAACAGGTTAAAATAAACATAGGTGCAAGGTTGTAAAATGATTATTTATATATTAAAAAGAAAATTAGTTCAAATTAAGTCTATATATAATATTTATGTACCTGAGTCTTCTTCAATTGTGTATACCAATCGTATATTTTAGAAAAGTTTAAATTATTGTTAAAGAAAAGCAATCGTCATATTTTGATGGTATTAATTATATTTTTGGAGTACAATTAGAACAACCAATACAAGTTTCAAGTTTTTTTTTTTACAGTAGAATTCGGATGCGTTTTTTTCTTAAAGCAAGATTCAAAGATGATACGAAGTTTAAATATTGTCTTTTTTGAATAGTAAAATATACCTGTGTGGTTTTTTTTTTTTTGTGTTTCTGATATGTTAAAATCCATTTTCTACAATGTTGTAATAATTTAGAATGATAAAAGTTAAAAATAAATATTTATAGATATCTGTTTGATATTTGTTCAAATTTCAAGTTAATTGTAATTATTAAATTATTAATTATAATTAAAATCAATGACTTTTAAAATGTAAGGTCAATCATTTTTTCCTTAAATCTAATTATTCGATTTACAAAAAACAATGAAATCTTAAAAAAAAAAAAAAAATTTGTAAAATTGTAAAATATCAGGATCGGATGTAAAAGATTGACAAAAAAAAAGTTAAAATAAAAAAAACTGTTTCGAAGGTTTATATGGTTTATATACTGTTTTTTATTTTTGTTCACCATTTTCTATTTTCTCATACAAATCATATAAGTAAAAGTATTGTAATATTGACAAAATTGATGATGACATTTTATTCATGTTAAAAATTCAATTTAGTATTGAAACAATTCTGTATAAAAAATAGTTTATTTTAGTTTGCTATATATATATTACTATATACGGTATATTCGATTTAAACCTAATTTTAGAGAAATGTTCTTCCGAGCCCCGATAAGATAAAACATTTTTTTTTTTAGTTTTCGCTACAACAGCTTCTAAGTTTTTCCGTTATACTGGCAATAAACGATTCTACCAATTGATTTCAAATTTTGTACGAAGTTAATTGTAAAAATAAAATTTTTGGATTTATTAACACGTTGCGGCACAAAAACTTTTTAATATTTTCTAAACTAAAAATAATTTGATCGATAGACTTTAAATTTTGTATATGATCTATTCTTTCTTGACAGTGGAGTTTATATTACCCTATAACAAAACGCTTTTAATTCGTTAACCCATTTCGGTACGACGATTCGTCAAAAAAAAAATTTGTAATTGATTTATGTCCTATTTTGTACAGGACTTTTTTTTTATCCAAAAGTAAGTCCTAAAAAATATTTTATAAAGTTCCATTGATCCATTACGGCACATGAAGTTTTTAAAGATTTATTGGTTTTTTCGATCTCAATTATAAATGGTATAATTGATTGACTTCAAACTTTTGAGATGTATACATAAAAAATGAAAATTCGTTAAATTTTAAGCTAATTTATTCCGAGCTTTTATTAATTATTAGATTTAAAAATAAAAAAAAATTTTTTTATAAGATACCCGTTGAAAGTCTGATCCAATTCTGTTAGTTTTTAATTAATTAAATCCAAGATCAACATATATGATATTTTAAGATGTAAATTTAAAACTTTAGGATTATCTCAAATGTTTTCATATTTTCATGAATTAAAAACCATCACTATTTTAAATCGTGATAGTTCTAAATCATTTTATTTTTAAAATTAAATTTACTAGGTATACTATTTACAAGAAAAAGTCAATGAATGAATTATTACATATGAATTCAGAAAAAAATTTATGATTTGACAAAAAAATTATAATATATCTGATACTCATGTACATTATATTATACATTATATTCTTATAATTTCTATTTGAAAAAAAAAAAAAAAAACAACAAAACATAAAAGTAGCATTAAGGGGATTTCCGAAAAAAAGGAAAAGTTTACTTAAGGCCATATTAATACAATGTAAGAATTAAAAAAAAAAAAGGCAGTATATGTAAAACTAGAAATTTTTAAAGGCGTACATTTTTAAAAAGAAAAAAAAAGTATTTTAGAATAATGTGTTATTCAAATAAAAAATTTGTAATTTTTTTAGAATTTTTTATAAAAGAAAAAAATTGTGAAAAATCAAGAGACACTTTCTTCAGTTTTAAGGAAACTCTATATGAAAAAAAAACTCGTTAACACATGTAAAAATGTAATATTGGAGCTAAAATTTTTATGTTTTACTTACCACAAATTTTCACAGATACCCAAATTACAAGTGTTTAAAAATAGCAAATTTTCAATTTTGCATCTCTAATAGTTTTTAAACAGGTGGAAATACAAAATTTGGCCTATAAGAAAGTATACAAAATGCTGTAATCACCGAGCGATCGCTATAATCGCCGCTGTAATCTCTTTGGGTGTTCGATTCCCACACACGTCGAATAATTCCCCCTTGCAGAAAAGGCTGTATAATTTCGTTTTCACCTTTATATGGCAGAGGAATACACTAAAAAGAAAAACATAAATTTTTTAATGCAACCTATCTATGGCATATAGGTCGCAGACAACTTAATTGCTCTATATTAAACGGTGTAAAAGTTTTTTTTAAATAGATGAACGGAAAAATTGAAACTAATAAGCAAATTTCCCATATATTTTTAAAAATTGTGCTAAAAGGAATTATTTTTTTTTTTTTAAATCTACAAAGTGACGAATGAATTTCTCAGTATAAATAAAAGCTTTATTTTGTGGAAAAGTTAACTGAAGCTGAAATTTAGTTTAACAAAATAAAGTGGACCGTTCTCAAACTTACAATTATTTACATAAATTATTATGTATGTATATATATACATTCATATACCAATATTCAAATATTATAAATATTATATAATGGATAGTATATAAGAAGAGAAATAAAAACTTTAACAAACAGAAACAAAAAACAAAAAAAAAACTTTCAAAATTTTTTTAAAACTGATTATATAATCTATGTAAATAATGTAAAATATGCTATTCAATTCTGTATATAATATAAAATATTTATATATATGCAGCTATGTATGGTAAAAATATTTGCATGGTCAGATTGCCTGGAATATTTTCTACACAAGTATAAAAAAAAAACAATTATAGAATATGATTTTTTTAAAATACATATTTAAATACAAAATTCAATTTTATAAAATGAAAAAAGTTTTACAAAATTTTAAAAATTTTTGGAGAAGAAAAAATATTTAACAAATTAATAAAAATGCTTAAAAGACCAAATAAAAAAATGAATAAAAAATCAGAATTAATTCGAACATGAATAATATGAATATATGTATGCATGTATTAAAGAAAAATGGACAATAGAAGAAAATATATATTATATATGGAAAAAAAAAAAAATACAATAATATAAGGAAATAATTTAAGCAGGACAAGATTTGTAAATCCTTGATAAATATAAAGAATTTTCCGAGTCATCAAACCAATGTTAAATGGATGATGAGAGTGTATCAAGTCAATTTTGTTAAATATTTATTTTTTTAAAATTTTTAACATAACCAGAACTATAAAACATTAGGAAAAAAATTACAAACAAACCCTTAAATATCCTTAAATCTATTACCTAACCCAAACTTACTACAGTTATTTACAGAAATATTTTTGCAAATTTTATATTAAATTTTATAAACTTATAATATTAACTATTTTGAAAGTATAATGAAAGTAATCCGTAAAATAAAGTATAAGTAGTTAAAAAGTAATCCGTAAAATAATGTTAATTTTAAAGTTTTCGAATCGAATAAAACGGAAGATTGAATACTATTGCAGTTTAACAGCTTTTGTAACTTTTTGTAATTTTTCCTTTTGAAAAATAATTTTTCAAGAGGTCCTACTGTGATATTTTCTGCTAATGCGAAAGGGTTCAATATTCGAATGTATTTTTTTGTATAATCTAATAAAATTTGGTTATATAGGTTACTTTTTGGCTAAATTTCACCTCAAGATGATGAAATCTTTCACTATTTATTTTAAAATTAATAATTTTTAGTATAATTACTATATAGTAAACAAGGTAGAATGTAAACCAACGGTTTTTAAAAGCGCACATTTCCAAAACTGAATACAAACTGTTTAAAAGTGAAAAATTTGAAAATTTCATGTAATAAGAAAAAACGTGAAAATAGGACACTTTTGAAATTTTGAGGGGCCGTAAGTCCAGAATCCTTTATAACTAAGAAAAGCCGTTAACACACATAAAAGTATATTATTGAACCTTTAATTTTCATGTCTTGCCGAAGAAAAAGTTTTACAGGTGCCTAAGTTACAGGTGTCTAAAAATAGCAAATTTTAAATTTTTGTGGCGTAATAACTCTAAAAGAGGGAGTGTTACCCAAAAATTTTCTGAGGAAACTTATACTAATTCTAAAAGTTCTTTCTTGTCTCAAAATTTCAGGTTCCTATCTAGAGGCATGCCGGAGTTATGAAAAAAGAAATTTCATGCAAAATGTGGTTTTCACATAACGGTAAATTTAAATACTAAATTTAAAAAAATTGTATAATTTTGATATTAATTTATAAAGTTAAAAAAAATACCTGTCGAATGACGTTTTCTGATTGAAAAAATCTTAAGCAGAACATAAGATATATGCATTTAAAAGTAGGGCTTTTTCAAAGTTTGAGGGGCTGTAGCTCCGTAATTGAGGGGCTTACATGAAAAAGTTGTTCCACAAAAATTTTTTTTTATGAGACCTACCCATGGTTAAAATTTTTTTTCTCTATATTTAACGGTGTAGAAGTTTTGTAAACAGAGTGATTATTTTTTTTTTTAGTGAGACAGAGGATTTATTTTTACTGATGTAGAATATATCAAAAGTTTATTTTAAAATTCGAACTTGCATATTATCAACCCTAATAAAATATTTAGTAAGAACTTAGAAAGAAATTTAATCTGACTAATGACGTATCGAAATCGCCGAAGTATTTGAAATCGCCGATCATCTAATGCAAAGATTTCAGATTCAAACACCCGTCACATTCAATATTAGTAATTTATATCGTTATAGTTTATATCGTAATAATTAATATCGTAATAAAAAAATAAATAAAAAATAAATAATTCTTGTATGGCAACGGGCTTATTGAAAATAGTGAATATGAATGAACTGAAACTTAATCAAATATGAATAATAAGCGATTTAGTCAATGTATCATAAGAGGGGAAGAAATAAAATGTGTAATATTTAACTAAATTTAATAAGTACATATATATATGTAAGTATATAAATGATTTTCAAACTATGGAGTACAATTAAAGATTCTAAACTATTTTTGCAATAGAAATAGTTATTTTCACTTTTTAATTATTATACACAGAAATTTCATTGGTTAGTTAATATCAAAATTAAAATCCTTGTTTTTAAATAGTAATAAATTTGTGTATATATATACATATACATATAAATATAAATTTATTAAAATATTCATAATCTATATATATAGGAACAAAAATATAATGAATGAAAAATTTGTCAAACAAGATAAAAATGATGTATTTTCATAATAAGAAATACGTATCATATAATATATGAATCCAATGCCATTGAAATTTCTACTTGTATCTAAATTTTTATATTTTTAATTTTATTTCATCTTAATTTTCCATTTTTTCTAATTCCTTCAAATCTTTTGCGTTTCTTGAACTTGACGTAATAATCCAAAAATTTTAAATGTGACATTTTGATTGGTATTAGTCAACATAAAAACAGCATAAATGATTTGAAAATAAATAATTATAACATATTTCTAAAGGGCCAAAAAAACAAAAAAAAAAAGGATCTAAATAAACAGTTGCGAGCAAAAATAATTCTAAATATATTAGTTAATGGCTAAAATTTTTTTTTAACTGAAAACCATTCAATTTTACAAGTAGGTTGAATTTTTCTATTACTCACAATTAATTCAAAAAAAAAAAATTTTTTTTTTTTTCATAAAATTATTTATAAAAATATAGGAAAGGCTTCATAACTTGTCAGACAGCAATATTTTAATTAATTTAATATTGTTTTTTTTTTTTTGTAATTTCATTTTCAAATATCACAGCCAACTGGAAAAAATGAAAATGACAGCAAATGCATAAGCAGTTAGCGCTTCTAAATATTCAAAAAATTATGATCCTTTCTTAAAGCAGATTTATAAATTTAAGGATTATTTTTAAAAAATTAAATTAAAAATTAAAAAATTTCCTTTTTTGCCTTATAGTCTAAAAAAGACACTATACGTAAAGTTTATTATTGTATTTGTATCTTATTTTTATTTATGTATAAGAGGATAATTGAACTGATGGCTCTTTTAATATCTTACCTACTGTTTTTTCCTATTATATCTTGACATATTTGACATAGATCATTTTTCTGTTTGTATAACAGTGAAGCAATCAAAAATTATGACAGTATCAAAAAAACTTGAATTTTATCAAATTTTTTATTTGTGAAATTTTTATTATATTTTACAGAGTGAACTATTCTGTTTTACTCTCAACTACACCAGTCCTTCGGAAAGAGTAAATGGTAGGAGTAAATATAAATTTAGAAAAATTTATTTTTCAACAAAAAAATCGACTTCCATTTGCCAACTACTCGGAACTGTACTTTTCATGTAAAAGGAATGTTAACAATAAGTATTTTAATTTAGTTTTGCGATATTAAATTTAATTAGTATGTAAAAAATTTTTTTATTTTTATTTTGAATATACGATTTAATAAAAAATGGAAAATAGAGTCGATGTTTTGTATATGTATATAAAGTATGTATATAGTGTCGAAGTTTTTTGTTCTTGATTGTTTTTGATTTATTTATCTATCTTCATTATTTCCTTATCTTTAATCTATCTTCATTATCTTCCTTATTTTGAAGTTAATAATTATAAGAGAAGAAGGTGATTTAGAAATTTTAAAATTAAATTCTTATTAAATTTTTCATTAAAATTTGTTTTTCATTAGTTACATAGTTTTTAATTTTGAAAATATTATTATTTTCTAGATTCAATTGTCGAATTTTCTGATAAAATTGTAAAAATGTACTGTGAGTTGGAAATTTATACCAAAATTAAATAAATGAATCATAATTTTTGGTCTTAAAATTTTATGTAGGAAGATTTTCTTTTTTATTTGAAATAAATATATATATATATATTTTTTTTCTAATGTTTTATTTTTTGTTGTTAAAAATTTGTTAATAAGTTGGTAAGTTAATTATAATTGGAATAGTATAATAGATTAATAACTTTGGTTAAGTATGTAATAAATTGAATTTAATTAAAAGAATAAAGATGAATTAAATTTGAAAAATTGAAAATATTGTGTAAGTTGAACTAAAAATTAATTCTTATTTTATTTAACAATTTTCTCTTCACGACATTTCCTTTTCTGATCTTGTTTCCCATATAATATATGAAAATGTATTTAAAAAAATCAAATCAAAAGTTACACTCGAGTTTTTATTTAAGATAAAATTATTTAGCTATTAATTAACTATAGTTTCATTATTAAATCAAATAAGTTGAATTTCTAATATAAGTTTGCAATTCTATTTTTCTTTTACATATATATTTCATTTGTTTTTTAAATAAAAAGGAATTAAAATACTTTTTATTAAATCAAATTTTGGAATTTTTAGTGTTTATTGTTTGAAATATTCTAAGCAAAAAATTTCGTTAACATTATTTTGTCCCTTCTTATATTGAATCCATATAATGTGTACTTATATCTATATAACAAAATTGACATACATATATGTACAAAAACAATATGTATATATTACATAGAATTAAAGAAACTAATATGTAAAATACAAGAAAAAATGAAATAAAAATAAATAAAAGATAAAAAAAAAGAAATGATGAGAAAAGCTTAACATAATTAATGAAATCCCTCTTTTTCAAACAACCGACCTATCTTTTGACTCATACTTATCAAATTTCTATTTACACATTGTATTTTTTTTTTTTTTCATTCATTTACTATTGCACATGATACCATTAATTTTTCTTTCTTACTCTCTCTCTCTCTCTCTCTCTCTGTTAAATTCACATCATTTTCTTTATTCTTAAACCGAGTAGTAGCTAGCAAAATTATAATATGGCAACATAAATATCATTTTAATCATTAACATTTCTTATCATTATATCTATATTGTTCTATATGTTACAATATAATATCTATTATATAGAAAATTTATGTAGTACAACTTTATATATGTATATACATAAATAAATTTATATGTAAACACTTCTGTATTTGATAGAGTGAAAAGATTATTTATATTTAAAGTTAGATGTGAATGAAAGAGATAAAAGACTTCATTTCATATAATTTTTAATGTTGTCATATAATATCCAATTGGAAATTAAGATAACAATTGTTTCTCTTCTATCAAAATAATAAATTCAGATGACTCAAAGAAACATGAATTAAGGAAAACACTTATAACAATTTGAGAAAGGCATTTAAATAAAAACAAATGCAATGTAGATACATGTATGTGCATTTGAATATTAAAAAAAGTCAGGTTTTTTTTTATTTTTGTAATTTATCACAAATTATTTTAACCCTTTCATCTCTTAAATTTTCAAACGCATTAGATTATGATTTAAAAGTTTTCTAATTAATTACCTATATAAAATAATAAATTTTTGTTCTAAAACTCAATAGCGCCGAATTATATCTCTTTACTGTTCTGTATTAAGTAAAATGTAAATAAATTATAACATGATAGTTTAAATTGGATCCGAAAGGGTTATTAACAAAGCATATATTATTATTATATTTGACTCTTAATTTAAATATCGACTATAAAAGATTAAAAATATTTGACTCTTAATTCAAATATCGTTTTTAAAAGATAAAAAAAAAATTCTAGTAAAAATTTACTCCCAATTGTGAGTTATTGTCCAATCAAAAATTCGTCGTCGTCGTTGTCGTCGTCGCAGCGATTAATATATTTTCAATTTTTTTCACTAATGCTCGGGTTTGACATTTATCTCTAAGCAACAAAAAGTAAAAATGTGATAGGTAGGTATACCTTGTATATTTTGAATAAAACTATAAACTATTAATTTTTATTTTTCGCTTCGTTACAATTATGCTTCATCTGACGTAAAGTTGATCGATGGTCGATGATGCGAAAAATTATTTAAATTAAAATAACAAAAAATTTTTCAATAAAAATTCGTTTAATTTTTATTAATTATTTTAAAGACAGAAATAATATGCTATAGTTATTTTTTACCAAACCATGTCAATTAGTCAAAACGTCAGCCACCAAAGTTTCAAGGACAAAATAGTCCTTCTTATGTATTTTAATGTAATAAAAACATTAAAATATTGCTTTTAAAACACTAATTGAATAGCCATATGTATAGAGTTAAAAAATGTATTGAGTATATTTCAGTTTAAGAGTTTAATACTAATTCTATAGATGTAAATTTTACAGAAGTCTCTGAGATTTTGTCTCTGAGATTATATGTGTAGTCTTGCGAATTATACTTTAATTTTTATATGTACATACATAATATGGCTTATACTTTGAATGAAATGACAAAAATATATATAATAAAGAATAGAATAGTCAATACTTATTATATAGATATATGATATGATAAACAGATTTGAAGTGGACTTAATCAAGTGAAATTGTATCCGAATTATAATAACAAAATATAAAATAATATAAAAATGTGATTATTTTCCTATTGTTTCGGTTTTTCTTTTTAATTTTTTGTATCTTTCGCATTTTTCAGATAATAATGATAATGATATTGATACTTATGTTGTTGCTGATGCTGATTCTGATATAAAATGTTGTTCTTTTTTGTTAAGATTATGAATTGTGATGATGACTCATACCCAACCACTAACAACATTATTGTATACGAGGTGTATCTAATCTATTTTATATTTCCCTTCATCTTTATTTTTTTGAAAAATTTTCATTTATTGAAAATAATTTTCTTTTCTTTTTGTAAGTATATATGTATGCATCTTAATACTTTTATATGTACAACTTATTATACATATGTATTTATTCACGATGGTCTTTTCAGATAAAATCTTCACTCCATTATTTTATATGTTTTACTACTTTTTTTGTAATTTTGTAGTTAAAGTTCCACTTATCACCCTCCTTTTTTTTTGTTTTTTTTTTTGTTTTTACTTTAGTTTAGTTTTAAAATAGAATTGAAAAACTGTTTCCCAATTGAATATCCTATACTAATATTATAACTTAATACAAAAAAACAAAAAAAAAAAAAAAATTACCCCATTTATTTATCGCTTAAAATTGTATGTACATTTATGAAATATTTTTATGTGAATCTTATTTATATATGTACATATAAATCTATATAATACATACATATGTCTATATACCTACATATATATTTATTTATAAAATTTATGCCATACAGATTATTTCAATATAGATTTGTAGTGAAATCGATAAAGGGTATTATTATACAATACCTTCTTCCATTACGCAAGCATATTATTTTATTTTCTATCACATAAATAGATAAAAGTATCTTATAGATATTTAGATATTTTATAACATTTTTCTTACATTTAAAATAAAACCAAAAAAAAAACAAAAAATTTGATATGGTATGTATGAAACTGGAAATAAGAATATATAATAAATATATATATAGCAGTTCTTTGTATTTATGTAAGTACATATTATGTGCATTTAAAATACTAATATATTTTATGTATATATGTATACATACAATATATATGTTCAGGAAAAAGAAAAATAAAAAGATACAAATCAATATAGATTTCTAGTGAAATCAATAAAAAAATAAAAATAAAATGAAAAAAAAATAAAGAAGAACTCTTCAAAATGTATCTTTTGTTGAAGTGCCAATAAATTTATCTGAAGAATAGCCAGTCAGAGTCAGAATGACTACGTTAGCAATTTTGTTTTCTGGTTTTTTATTTTTTTATTTTTTTTTTTGAAATAAAATAAAATTTTGTTCATTTACGCAAATTTATACATGTGTAACTAATGAATGATATATTGTATTCGTATATATATTACAATAAACAGTGGCGCTCACTTAATTAAAAAATATTTCATTTGTTTATTTAAAATATGAATTATTTCTTAAAATGTTCTTAAATTATTTTTATACCAAAAAAAAAAAAAAAAGAAAAACAGGACTATAAATTTTTAAAATAAATAATAAAAGTAAATTTAAATAATTTAATTGGTCGTCTCATAAAATACAAAAATTGTAGCTTCAAAGAAAGAATTATATCAGAGTAATTTTTAAAATAATATTTTGATAATATATTGAAGTGTTCCATTTTTTTTTTAATATCAAATAAATTAAAGATAAAATCTATGGTAAATTGTTAATAAAGTGTAAATGGCTGTCGCTATCTAAAGAAAATTACTTGTCCCAACTTTATTTCAAAGCTATATTTTAATGAATTTTTCGAAAATTCTTCAAAATATTTTTAATAAAAAAAAATTAACGGAATTCAATTTTTATTAATACTCAAAAATAAAACTGTAAAATTCTTGCTTTGGTACCTTTGCAACTAATTATAAAAACCAATTTAATTATACTGATGCGATTTCTCGCTCAATTTTTATTAAACGCATAAACAAATTATGCCGCATAATGTCAGAGTTATAAATTTACTATGTAGCAAAGTTTGTGGTCTTTCATTATGTTAAAATATAAATTACGATATTATTTTGAAATCTTCGTCAACTAATTTCTTAAAAATTATTTTTCATATTACTTCTCACGAGGCAAATCAATTTAGAATAAAATATAGGTACATACGAGTATAATCGATTTTTTATGCAATAAAATAGCCTTCAATAAATTTCAAAAAGTTCACATTTTTCACCATATTTTTGAATAAATAGAGTAACTGGTCTAAAAATCCAAATTGAAATAAAGTCGTCAAAATTTGTAAGGTCGAAGAATATTTTTATTTAAGGTTGCCATAATTCGTGTATTTGTATATGCATTAACAAATTTTTTGTTTGAATAATCTTTCAAATTCAATTTTTACCAATTTTCGGATCAGGCTCGAGAATCGCAAGTTCGAACTCTCATATTAAGTAAAAATCGAAAGCTCGACATCTAAAAACAGATTTAATACTTTTTTTTTATACCATAAATTTTGTTTTCGGTTAACTTTTTAACCAGCTCCAACGACTAAGCTTATCATCAGTTTTATGAACTTTTAAACTCTTTTTTGTGTTCTTTTAAAATAAATAATCTAGATCTGCAGCATTGTGTATAATTATGTATTATACAATTTTTATATATAAATTTAATTTTATACAATTTTTATATATAGATTTAATAACTTTTATATATAAGTTATTTTCCAGTTATATAACATACATTAAAATTTGAAGATTGAGGATGGTAACATCAGTATAGTTCAGTTTCTTTTTAAAATAATATATTATCTTTTTATTGAATTTTATAACGACGCTTTTTTTTTTTAATTCAAGGCTTTTTTTTTTGAATTTTATAATGAAACGTAAAATTACTTAAGCATCACTGTAACTATTACGATATACATATATTATATAAAATCATTGAATATATATTCATATATATTAATATATTGTAAAAATATTTTTACTAAGTATATACATATATGTACTCAGTTGTTTTACGGAAATAATAAATGTTATATTAGTAAAATTAGATAAAAAATACTAAAACTTACCTCATCTTTGCCCTTCACAACGCACATTTTTACATCATCTTCGGGCGATGACCAAACTAAGCGTTGTTGCTCCGTTAAATCATGTATACTTAAATTGTATACAACATTTCTGAAAATAAAAATGAAAAAAAAATGATTTTAATAACAATAAAAAAATATATATGTATATTATTAAGTATTGTATATATAGTGTATATAATAATATAAAATAAAATATAAAATAATAAGAAAATTATATTTTTTTTTTATTTTTCTTTTAATTTTTATATATGTACCGTATTGATAATTTTATTCTTCCTGTTTTATTCGCATAAATGTTAAATAGAAAAAACAAAAGACAAAAAACAAAATATCAAAATTATAATAAAAAAATAAAATAAAAAAATTGAATCAAAATAAAAACTGAAATTTAAAAAGTGGAAAAGAATAAAAGAATTTTGAAAAAAAAAAGAAAAGATTCGTTCATGTACAAAATAAAATTAAAATAGTAACAAATCTTTTATTATAACAAGAATAACGGAAAAGATGTCTATAATTCAACAAAATTTTATTTTCTTTATCATTTTTACAAAAAGAAAAAAAAATCAAATTTTAAATACAACTTTTAATACCAAACCAAAAATTACATAATAAAATGTAAAACATGTAATAATCATAATAAAATAAATGATGTGTACCCCCCTTAACTTTTTTAGTTTTTTGAAAAAATATTAGACTTACAAAGTATCTTCCGGTGAAATAAGAAAAAAAGGAGACGAAAAATGTTATATCCTCTTTACAAATTTTTTTTTTTTTTTTAAATCTTCCACAAAGAGTTTTCAATATAAATGCGCTTACAGTTTTGAAAATTTAGTGACTCTAAGGTATGTGGTTTTTCCTACCCGATTAAATATTTCAAAATCAATTCAATTTTACTAATAAGGTTAATTTTATTGATCCTTGAAAATTAAAAAATCACACGTCTGGGTAATTCAAAATCACAGGGTAATTCATTAATGGCTGTGTACACATATACTAATAACGTGTGTAGACAAAATTGTATGGAAGTATAAAAGTGGGTCTACAATTTTGGAGCTGTGTGTGGTTTAAAGAAGATTTGATGAGCTTTTTTTGTTTTGATATTTTATGTTGAAAAAAATTTAGAAGGAAGAATAAAAAAAAGCATGGAAGATGAAAAAGAGCAATTCGAACACTTATTATTTATAACCAGTTATAAAATTCCTAAAGTTTTAATAAAAACAAAACAAGCAGTAAAAAATAATTAATTATAAGTTTTTTTATCATACTTTAAATTATCTTTTATTGGGCTTGTTAACTAATTTTAACAAGCCCGGTAAAAGATAATATAAAGTATGATATACGAAATAAAATTTTAAAAAAGGACTATTTGAATCTTTCAACACATAAAAACATTTCCATGTAATGTCACTAAGAAAAAATTAATTTTCTTCTATTAAAAATTTAAACATTTACAATTTTTTAAATTTAAAAACATTTTAAAGCAAAAGCTAAAAAACATAGACATTTAAATGAATAAAAATATTTGCTTGAATGTTTTAATCTTGTTCATAACAGAAATTATGAGTAAAAAAAAACATGGCAGAATGTAAACCAACGGTTTTTAAAAGCGCACATTTCCAAAAGATAATAAAAATTGTTTAGAATTGTGACTCTGTACCAAAATTTGAAAATTTCATATAAGAAAAAATGTGAAAATAGGACTTTTTTACAATTTTGAGGGAATGTATGTCCGGAACCCTATATAACTAAGAAAAACCGTTAACACACGTAAAAATATATTATTGATGCTTTAATTTTTATGTCTTGCCGAAGAAAATTTTGTACAGGTGCCTAAGTTATACTTAGATGTCTAAAAATAGCAAATATTCAATTTTTGAGCACTTGCAAAATTTTCAAAATGAGCAATTTTTCAATTTTTAATAGCTCTTAAACAATGGATGGTACAAAAAGATTTTCTGAGGAAACTTATACTAATTCTAAAAATTACAAGTCCCTATCTAAAAGTGTACCGGAGTTTTGAAGGTGGAAAAATCATGCTAAATTTGGTTTTCACATAACGTTAAATTTAAAAAAATGTATAATTTTTATATTGATTTATAAAGGTAAAAAAAAATCCAGTCGAATGGCGTCAGATTGCAAAAATGTTAAGCAGAACATGAGATATATGCATTTAAAAATAGAACTTCTACAAAGTTTGAGGGGCTGCAACGCCTTAATGGAACGGGCTACATGATAAAGTTGTTCTAACACATTAATTTTTTTATGAGACCTACCCATGCTTAAAATTTTTTTCCTGTATCTTTAACGGTGTAGAAGTTAAAGATCTGTAAACAGATGGACGGACGGACAGATTAAAACTAAAATTTTTTTTTTTAAAAAACTAAAGACAGATTTTTCAAATTTTTTTTGGAAATGTGCTAAAAAGAGGACTCGGTGGCCTAGTGGATAAAAGGTGTGCTGTAGACATCGAGGGAGTGTGGGTTCGAATCCTAATAATTTTCTTCTTACGACATTTACACCCACGCCTGAAAAGGAAAGACTGTGTAATGTCTTTTAATGCGGAACTGTTCCCAAATTGTATTGAGTCATAGCTTCTATGAAAAAGTTTTGCGTACACATTATTCTTTACAACATATACCACGTAAAGACACTATTTAATGAATCATCATGTATATGTATTTAATTTATTGAAAGTAATACATATTAGATAAATTTGAAGAATAAAAATTAATAAAACTAAATACCATTAATTTTATGATATAAAAAATGAAGTTATTATTTTGATATTAAACTATGTATTATATTTCAAATAATTTTATATTGAGCCTTATAATGTTTGCTATCGGTACTATCCCTTTTTTTTTTTAACCTAATAACATTAAAATTTTATTATCTAATTGAATTTTGTTCATAATATTTCTTATGCATATCCTGTTAGAGGAAAGAACATTCCTTGCGGTAAAAATTTTCTTTGATCTTTTCTACTGTATAGAGATTATTCATAACTAATTTTTAATTTATCATAATACAAAGTTATGAATAGAAGTTTAGAAAAGAACTTATAGTCTATAGTTAAAATATTTTAATTTTTAATAAAATCCAATTATTGAGGTTTTTAATAAAATTTATTTTAGTTTTATCCTTCTATAATTTTAATTTTATTATATTTTTTAAAAAAAATAAATTTTAAGTTTTTCGAAATAATTTTTTATTGCAATTTTGAGTAAATTGAGTAAGTTAAGTGAAATAAAATTCAAGTATTTTTATACCCTACACATTAAATATAGGTTATATTAACTTTGGTATGGTGTTTGTAACCACCAAAAGGAAGCGAGTTAGGTATAGACATGTATATATATTCTGAATCAGGATCACTTCCTGAGTCGATTTAGCGATGTCCGTCCGTACGCACGATAACTCAAAAAATAATGATGCTATCTTGATGAAATTTATACTGCAGGTTAACAATGACTAAGGTAAGGCGGGGATTGTAAATCGGCGAAATCGGACCATGCGTTCGAGTACCTCCCATACAACTCCCAAAACAGAATAAGCATATCTTCGAAATTATTAAAGATAGAAACTTAACATTTTGTACGAGGGTGTGTTTTCCTGAATCCCTGATATCCTTAAAATTTGAGATGAATTGGAGTGGTTGTTCGGGTACCTCCCATACAAATCCCAAAACCTAACAAGCATATATTCGAAATTAATAAAGATAGAAACTTCAAATTTGGTACTAGGGTGTTGTTTCCTGAATCCCTGATTTGTACAAAATTTTAGATGAATTGGAGGAACTGTTCGGGTACCTCCCATACAACTCCCAAAACTGAACAAGCATATCTTCGAAATTAATAAAGATAGGAACTTCAAATTTGATACGAAAGTGCTGTTTCCTAAATCACTGATTTGCCTAAAATTTGAGATGAATTGGAGTGGTCGTTCGGGTACCTCCCATACAACTCCCAAAACCGAATACGCATATCTTCGAAATTAATAAAGATAGAAACTTAAAATTTGGTACTAGGGTGTTGTTTCCTGAATCCCTGATTTGTACAAAATTTGAGATGAATTGGAGGAGTTGTTCGGGTACCTCCCATACAACTCCCAAAACTGAACAAGCATACCATCGAAATTAATAATTATAAATACTTGAAATTTGATATAAGAGTGTTCTAGCCTGTTCTGATGAAGTCTCTAAAATTTGAGATGAATTGGGGTGGTGGTTCGGGTGCCTTCACACACTTTCCAAGACCTAACAAGCATATCTTTGAATTTAATAAAGATAGAAACCTGAAATTTTGTACAAAGGTTGTAAAATCATTATTTTATATATTAAATATATTATATTAAATAGCTAACTAAACTATCTTCTGAATTTTTAATTTAATTTGAATTTTTTAGGTGTAGGGTATAAATAAGTCGGTTGCATCGACTTACTGTTACTTTTACTTGTTTTTTTTTAAATTATTTAAAACAATTTAGGATATGAAATTAATCGGAACAATACAAAATGATGTAATAGAAAAGTGGAACCTTCAATATTTATTTTTTTTAAACTAAAGTACCTATTATTTTTATGTTCCCATTCGAATTATTAACCTAATTTTTAATTTATCTTCTAAAAAGAATTAAATTTAAAAATATATACTAAAATACTTATGCCCAATTCGGAAATAACTAAACCTATGAAATTCCAGTGTGTATTTCAGTGTAATTTTTCTTTATTTTATTGTAATGATTTCTTTATGTCAATTTTTAATGTAATTTATAATCAATCTTTTATATGAAGGAAAAAATTTGTTTGTTTCTTTTACAACTCAAGAACCACTTGCATGAGTGAAACGCAATTTTACAAAGATTTCTTGCCCATAAAAAAAGTTATAGTATGTCAATGTTGCATTCTCTTATGTTAATCAATTGTAGCATTAGAGTAAATTAAAGGTTTTTTATTTTTTTACTGTTCATATCAAATGGTTTGACCGATTGTGTTTAAACCTTGCAAAAACGTTCTTTCGTGTTAAAAAAGAGTTCTCTTCATCAATTTGATTCCGATTTATTAACTAAATCATCTTCATTTCAAAACATTTCATGAAAGTCAATTTTGTCAAATTTTACAGGATATTATTTCTCCATATTTGTATAAGAATAACATATTTTTATTGAGTTGGGTTAATGCATTCCGGCACCTTGTTTCAATAAAAATTTCTTTGTTTTATCAATTTTATATTTTGTCATATCTAAACGCTTTCGCTGATTGACTTCACATTTTGTACAAATGTTGCCTTTTAATAACTCACTGAATTGATTAAATTACAATCTAACAACATCCAAATTCTCGGTCCTACTGACTCTGCTAATAAATTTATAAAACTAAAATCAAACCAAGAAGAAGTAATGATTTAACAATATTTGAATGGATCGTTTTATTTATTTAAATTTATTTTTAATCTTATAGTTATATAATTGAAATAAGTATTGAAAAATTTCTCGTTATTTTTCTTTATAAAACGTTTGGTTTTGGTTAAATTTTGGTTAATGCTTTGAAAATTAAAATTTAACGTTCCTAAAAATATTTAAATTTATATTAGAGTTTTCCTCATTTTTAAAACAAAAAAAAAATTTTTTTAATTTGTGAAAATATTACCCAGTTTAAAGAAGATAATCATTTAAAGTGACCATATGTCATTCTTTGTTTAAAAAATGTTTTTTTTAAAACGAAACACACTTTTTTTCAAATTTTTGTTTTTAAGGACTTAATTAAATTGTTTAAATTAGAGTTGCATCCTCATTTATTTCTATTGTTGAAGTATCCAATTTTTTGCTACTAACACTCATTTTTTAATTTGGGGCCCGAATGAACTTTCTTCTACAAAACTTTTAAACTCAGAAATTATGGTTGAGTTTTAATTAGTGTTTTTTGTCAATAAATTGATTTGTAAGCTTTAAAAGAAAAAAACCTTGTACCTGTGTAGACGGTTTTGTTCATATTTTACTCTTAAAATATAGTTTTAACCTAAGTCTTAGCAAGCTGTAATTTGATATGATCATCGCATAACAAAAATCGGACCCATTTATATAAATTATGAAAAAAAAAAAATAAATAAAATTAAAAAAATTTGGTCACCTTAACAAAACAATAAAAAAAGAGAAGAAAGAAAAACGTTAGGCGTCAAAATATATTTAGAAAATTATTTATACGTAAATATGTATATAGATAAACATAATATGTATATATCCTAAATATTAAATAAAATTTCAAGAATAAAGAAAACAAAAACATGATAAAAAATTTGTTGTATTTAGAATATTTCCACCTCCGCTAAATAAACTTAATAATCCCTTAAAATCCAGGTTATTAGAAAAATGATTTAAATATTAAAAAAAAAGCAAAAAAATAAAAAGAAAAAAATTAAATGAAAATATGATCCTTTTTCTTCATGACCTTCACTATTGCGAATGAATGAAGTAAATTAATTTTTTTTTTATATTTAAAAAAAAAAAAAATCCCTCAACATAATAAGTCTTGTGAGAAAATAGAAAATTATAAAGAAACAACGGCTTTATTTTTATTAAGGAAGAAAAAAAAAAATAAAACAATAAAAATTTAAAAAATAATGGACAAAACTGAAGAACTGACTCTTAGTTAGATGATTTTCTTTTTTAAAATTTAAGTTCATAAAAAATAAAAAAAAAATAGATTTGATCATAAAATCTTTTTTTTTTTTCGTTTTTTTTTTTATAATTTGCTATTACTTGTTTTATTTTCTTTAATTTTTTTTTATTACTAATAATTTTTTTTTTTTTTTTAATACGATAAAGATGTTAAATGAAAGTGTGCGTAAATTTGTTGTTGTTGTGTTTTATTTTTTACCAAAAATTTAAATAGCAAAAATCTTAATTTTCAGTAACACAAAAGTGCGAATAATCTCAAAAATAAAAACATTAAGGAAAAGATGACGTGTAATAACATCCAAAGAAATAAAGTAGAATCATCTTTATTCCCATATAAGGACGGGAAATAAACACGAATTCTATCTAACTTCCAATAAAAACTGCCAAAAAAAATATAGTAAACGAAATAAAGCGAGCGGGTTGATTTTAAGAGTATAACTAACTTATTTCTTTCTTTATAAGGGCCATACTTAAGGCATCTGTGTGATGCCTTAAGTATAAATAGTTTTGTAAAATTAAAATAAGGTTTTATAATTATTGTATTAAAATTTTATAAAGAAAAAAACAAAAAAATTGGAATTAAAGCCAAAATAAATTTTTTTTTTATGGAATTCTACTTTTTTTTAAAAAAAAAAAAGGTTAAAAAAAATGACACTAGTAACCTACCACTTGCGGTTGTACGATTTACTCCAAAAGCTTATCAGTCCGAGATATTTATGTCAAAACCTTAAATATGAAACTTTAAAAAATTCCGCTCAATCGTTTAGACTGTTCACGTATCCGCAGACATATCCACACACACAAACACACATACAAAGACAGACCTCACAACATTTTTTTCCGGTGTTTAAAAGTAATACGCATTTGCGAAAATCTCGGGTACAAATTTTTGGTGTGGAGACACTACCTTATACATTAATTTATGCGGTCGGTAAAAAATAGGTCACGAACAAAATAAAGTAGGCCGCGACAATAATTCTAAAAAAAAAAACAGAAATAAAGTTCGAAACAAAAATTTTAAATCTATAAAATAATAAAAAACATAATCAATAGACATAAATCCTACTTTCGTATTAAGTTGAGATGCCTCAGTGACTATTTTGTCATGTTCAATCAATGACTATTTAGTGGCACTTTTACCCGAGTCGACTTTACTTCATTCTACTTTAGTTTTGACGTTTGAAAATAAAGTATAGTTGTTGGAAAAAGTTTAATTTAAAGTAATATGGCAATACTTTATAACCAATTCCATTTTATTACGTCTATTTAATTTTCATTAAATTTTTTACTTTATTTTATTCGATGTTATTACATGATACCAAAGAAAAATGATGAAAACAAAAAAATAAACATAAATTTAAAAGATTTTTACATTTTTAACACAATTCATTGCACCGATTATGGCTTTGTAAATCAAAAATTTAATTTAAAAAATTTAATTTCTGATTTTGATATCATAGCACAGAAAAATAAAAATATATATACATATAAGTTAGTATATAAGACTTATAACCATGGGTTTCTAAATTCACAAAATTTCCAAAACGTTTTCATAATAATTGTAAGTTGTAAATTAAAAAAAATGTAGGATTTATAGAAAAATCAGATTTTCATGGAATTCTTTAAAAAAAAAAAACAAAAAAATTATGAAAGATTAAGACATTTTGTTTAATTTAAAGAAAACTTTACTAAAAAAGTTATTCAACATCTAACTAAGCGTCATATTTTTATCCCTTTTTTGTAATCAAAGCGCCATCTTTTCAACTCGGTTTGTTTACTTTTTTTAAAACTGAAAAATAGCAATTTTTCTATTTTGCTTCCACTTTTGTTCATTGGTGCATTTTGGTGCATTTTCCTGCCACATAAATGTTACAAGGAAATTACACAGCCTTTCTTTTTCTGGCTTGGCTGTAAAAATCGTAAGGGGGGATAATATTCTTACGACGTGTGTGGGATTCTACCTCACACTCCCTCGGTATTTATAGCGTATTTTATTCGCTTTTACCAACTAGGCACCGAGGCCCCCAATTCTGAACTATTTGTTTTAAATACAAAATTTTTCTATTATGATCATAAGCACAAAAAGTAAGAGTTTGGAAAGTCAATTTTCGTGTTTGGAAGATACGAAAAAAATTGATAGTCAATTTTACACTTTGATTATATAAAACGACATGTCACCTCTATATAAGGTAAATTTAAGATACATTAAATTGATTTGTAGATCCAATTAAAAAATATTTAATATAGTTACTACTGATTTATGCTATTTTTTATATTATTTTTATATTTAGTAGATATGAATATTATCTTAATGTTATTAGGTACATTTAACATTTAGTTCTATACTGAATAAATATCTAAAAGATTTTATATAAGTTTAAATTTATTCTTTTTATCGATTTTGGAAATCATATAATGTACAAAAAAAAAAATTGTTCTCATAATTAATTTTTATAGATCTTTTATATCAGTGTATAAAATTCCATTGTTTTTTCTCAAATGGTAGAAAAGTTTTATAAACTTATTGAAGAATATAAAATATATTTACCATATTTTTCCAAAATTCTGTTTTTCAACCATATAAATTTTTATTTTCAATTTTTTTCGTTAAAATATGCTTTAAAAAAGTTAAATCTGGTTAAACTTAAATCAAAATAAATTTTGCCATTTTCATTAAATTGTTTTTTGGGTGAATTTTTTTTTTTTTACCACATAATAATAATTGGATATTGTATTAATCATAAAACTCTTGCCTTCTTTTTTTTATTAATAGATACATATATAAAAGAAGGTCAAAGTGCAAAAAGTGGTTTATTTTAAAAAGGAAGTAAAGAAAGAGAAGAAAAGGAAAAATTTGTGTTTTCTCTGATCTTTATTTAAAGGAAATTTTAAATTAAATTATTTTGGTTGTTATGATGTTTTATTAAAATAGAAGGCCAAAGAATCGTATTGGAACTTATTATACTGATATAGATTTAAACTTAAATACCTATATATACTATTATTTTTGATTTATTTATATTCATGTGTCGTTATAGTTGTTATAACAGTTGTTTATAGAAAATTAAAGCTTTTTTATAATTTTCAAAAATTAAAATTAATATAGGTATGTGTTATTTATACAGGGTGATTTATAAGTGAGTTATTTTACAGTGTCTTAACATTGCCATATACCACTGCGTGTAAGGAATAAATTACTGGTAATTTGTAACGATAAACAAAAAAAACTTAAACTTGAAGTAATAAAATTTGAACCGCAGTTTTTTTCAATATGGAAATTTTTACAATTTTTTACCTTATTCTTCTCAAACGAAAAATAGCTTTGGAAGAGTATAGAAAAATTGAAGCTGATTTTTAAGAATTTAATTAAAACCTTCAAACCTTAGAGGAATTGACTACGTCGATAAGACGTCGTCATAAATAAGCGTCTAAAGAGGTTGGGATGACAGGATACTATTTTATACACCCTATACCAAACAAACAACAGTTATTGTATGTGTTTGTATAACAATATAGAAATGTAATGTTCAAATATTTTCAATTAACAACCATATATTAATAATATTTTATATTTAAATAAATTTTCCTTTAATGTAAAATATACTATTTTTACTAATTTTCTTTGCTATTAAAAATGTTTGAAATATTTGAAAAAATTTCAAACAGTAGTTTCAGAGAATGCTATAAATAAAAATCTAACTTTTGTCAACTATCATAATTAATTGATTAAGGCATCTTTTATACAAGTGTTAGTGTTAGTGTTATGTTATTGTTTTATCTTAACTACGGAAAATTTAGATAACTACTATCTATAACTATAACTACTATCTTTAACTACTATCAATTTAGATTTAACTAGAACCATGTATAATAACTCATGCACTTTTAATTATGCAAACTACGATTTTTTTTTTTATACTATAATTGTAATAGTTTGCCGTAATTCTCGTAATCTGTAAAGTGTAATTAAATAATAAATTGGTTAGACCGCTATCAAAAATTTACTTATAAAATGTCAATTTTTGAGCGTAAGCTTTATTATTTCGCGAGATTAATATTGATTCATGAACAATTGGGAATTTAAATATTTTTAAAAACGCGTCGTTACGCAAATTATATATTTGCATAAAATATCTATAGAAAATGTACGATGTTAATAAATAATTATAACTTTAAAAAATAAAATTTATTAATTATGTAGAATAGAAAACACATTAAAAAAATTAACATAAAAAAAAATGGAAACAAAATGAATTTACATTCATTAAAAATGCATTTAACAATATAAGTATATGTAAATATGAAATTTTTTGACTATTCAACCGTTATGTCAATTAATTTGTACCGTTTTGTATATTCGACAGTACAAGTTGTTATATTTAAATCGAAAAATTATTTAATTTTTTTTTATTATTTAATCCCATGTATGGATACGTTAATTTTTGTTTAATTCTTCGCTTTAACTTTTTGTTTTAATTCTTCAGAGAAAATATACTTTGTTTCTTTTATTTTCGCCATTTTTATTTTTATTATGTTTTGTTTATATAATTTTTCATTTTCATTGCATTTTTTATTTCACTATTTATATAATAAAATTTATTTTAAGATTAACAAAAAATAAAATGAACTTTAGATGAAAAAAAATTTTATTTTATGAAAAAGTATGATATAATAAATAATACCAAAAAAAAAAAAAAATTAAAAGAAAAAGAATTAAAGAATTGATGTAATAGTTCAAAAATACATACTTATCTATAAAAAAAAATATATATATATGTATATATTATATAAATACATTTATATAATTCGAGAATGCATTAATATTTTTTAATTTTATTTTTCTGAAGTCAAATTAAGTAACGGAAGATCCAAATATATATGTACTTTCTTTAGAAGTGCATACCACCATCCGTTATAAAAGTTAACGCAAAATTAATGGTTAGTATTTCAAACTAGTTTAAATATCTTAAGACGCAGCTGGTGTGTTTAGTGAGTTAAAGTTTTACATAACTGTTTTGCGTACAGTATCTTTTAATGATTCTCACCATCCTCACCAAAAGAAAAAAACAAAATGCATACTCTTTGTCTCTCTAGACCTGTAATCAGACAATTGATTATGGTATTATTATGGGCCAGTATCTGATCAGAAGACATTTTTAAAAAATCGAATCTTTATTGGCCGCACCTGTACTGGTTGATCATAAAAAACGAATAATATATCTCGGTAATTTCGTTTTTTTAAAATTTAGCTAAATTTTGGACATGTTTAAGAAGTTTTTAAAAATTGTTCTGACAGAGTAGTATCATCGTGTCATAAATCCTGAAGAATCCCAACAACAGCTCTTTTATAAAATGAAAATAATCTTTTAAAATAAAGTCCTCATTATTATTGTATAAAATTGCCTGTCAAAAGAAATATTTTAAAAGCTAAAAAGCTTATTAAATAATATTAGTAATAAACAAAGCTTATATATGGGAGGTCAAAACAAACGGATAATATTAAAACTCACGTTTAATGAAATTTTGAAATTCATTCTATGTAAGTGTCATTTTAGTTTTGTTTCAATATTTGTATATTATGTACTTCATAATATATAAATTAATATTAAGGAAAAAACTTTTTTGTTTTATTAAAAATAAAATAAAATTCTTTTTAGAATATCTCAATTAAAAAAAAAGCAAGATAGTGTATAAAACTTAAGAAAGTTTATAAAAGCGGACATTTTTAAAAAGATAATAAAATGCATTTCTGAGAACTGAAACTACTTTTGCATCAAAATTTGTTATTTTTCTTTTTTGTAAGAAAACATTATGAAAAATCAAGAAAAAAAAAATCATTTTGAGGAAATCAAGAAAATCATTTTGAAGAAATTTTATATAATTAAGAAAAGCTGGCAACACACATAAGAATATAACATTTAAGCTTTTATCTTGATGTCTTACTTTTGTTGTGCTTACATGTGCCCAAGTAACAAGTGTCTAAAAATAGCGAATTTCCAAATTTTTAACCCTAAATAGCTCCTAGATATAGTATAGTATACACAAGTTTTTTCTGTGGTAACATATGCTTTGCTAATTTTAAAGTTCTGATTGCAATATTTTGAGGAGCTGTATTGTTTTATACTAAATTAGATTACATAAAAAAGTTGTTCGACGACATTAAGTTTTTTAAGGGACATATGTAGTTAAAATTTAATTATTTGATTTTAAACGGTGTAAAAATTTTGTAAAGAGACGAATGGACTAACAGAGTGAATCTAATAACCAAATTTTTCTAATCTTTTTTTGATAAATATGCTAAAACTTGTGATATAATTGAGTTTTATTAAAAATTTATAAACAATTTTTTTTTAAATTCAAAGAATTCGCAAATTAATGACAAGAGAACAAGTATACTGAATTTTTTATCCTTTATTAAGGATATTTTTTACTATTAATTTTTTAAATATATAAATTTTTCCATCTTTTTTAATCTTAAAGAACCCCTTTATTTTTATCTTTTGTTGTTTTTTTTTTTTTTTGATCTATAATCATAATTTATCAATACAAATATATACTCATGAATAAACAAATTTTTAAAGAAAATAATAAGACACAGCGTAATCCTTATATAGCCATACAATCATAGTGCAATAATTTATAGACTATATTCAGGGTGTTCGAAAGTCGAATATTACGAAGAAAGGAGGTCGGTCGACAGGGGAGGTCGAAAACAAGCATACAATTGTTTCCGAGAAGAGAGGAGTCTGTTCTTAACGGTTTCTGAGATAACGGCCTTCAAAATATTTTAACAGTTTTTAAAAATATACAGTAATATCTTCGCCCTTCTATAGGGGCTATAACAGATTTGTTACAATTCATTTAGGTATCGATATACAACTGAAACTATGTGTTATTATACAAATATCTTAACTTTTTCCTAAATTTCATAGTAGAGTATAGTTATAAGCTATGAACTTTGAAAAATATTGCTATTTTAAATTGTTTTATTTGGCCCACATCCGAAAGGAAAAGGGCCGTACCCTTCGGGGCATATTTATTATACCCCGGAAAGGAATAAATAAAAAAAAAAAATAAAAAAAAAAAAAATTGTTTTTTTTTTTTTCAAATAACTGTATTTTTTGTATAAAAAACCATTATTAACATATCAATTTTATCACATTCTCAAACTTATCAAAATTATAGCTTTAATTTATGTTATTATCATTTTTATCGTATCTTTTACCATTTTTGAGAAAATTAAATATTACATTGGTGCTTCATTAAAATTTTGCTATAAAAATTTTTTTTTTTCATTTAGAACGTAAATTGCAATATATTAAAAACTTTCAACACGTTATATCTCTGAAACTGTTTAAAATAGACCAGCGTTCCGACAATTTTTTTGCTTGTTTCGACCTTCCCTATCACCCCCTTTCTTCCTGACCTTCCTGACCTTTCCGACAGCCTTTATATAGTGTTTAAGACTCTATAAAATTAATGCAGGATAATATGAAAAGAATCAAATACGTATAGTAAATAAGAATAACTTTTTCTAAAATTTAGGAATTACAGATTCCACTTAATTGAATATGCAAATATTGATATGAAAATTAATATTTATTATAAAAAAAAAAAAAAACAAATAGATATATATGTAAAATACAAAATTAATTACCTTTGTTCATTCAAAAGAAAATATTATAGAATTTTTTTTTAAGATGTTAAAGTTAATTTTATTTATTAAAAAAAAAAATCTTTTGTTAATTTGTGATGACTTGAAAATATTTTATCATAAATTTCTTTATGTAACTACATACATACTCGTGCATATATGTATAAATAACAGTATTAATAATTTGAATTACATCTCAAGATATATATAATATGTATACATATATAAATAATGATGAAAATTTAAATATTTTTCTAAAATTAAATTTAATAAAAATTTGTATTAAGAAAAAAAAAAAAAAAATACATTATGAAAAATCATCATTTGAACAAAATAATTTTTCAACTCTTAAAAACAAAAAAAGAAAAAAAAGCAAAAACAAAAAAAAATAAAAAATCTGATGAATGTGTTTTTGAAAATGATTTATTGAATAATATACTGCGAAATCATACTTTTAATATATTGTGTTGTATGATATTGATTTATTTAAACGTTAACCAAATTCAAATATATATATATATATATACATATATATATATCTATCTATAAATATATACAAAATTAAATTTAATTTTGAGAAATGAACTTTCTTTTAATAATTAAAATATGCTGCATTATATTATGAAAAAAAAAAAAATAATGAAACAAAAATAATCTTATTAATATTTTCAAATTTTTCACACATTAAAAAATTCTTGAAAAATTTTAAGCAAAAAAAAAAATTTTTTAAAAGTAAACAAAAAAAAAAAAAACCAAACGTGAATATATTTATTTTGCACATAATATTATAAACTTTACACATGTGGTATGGTATGGTATGGTATAAAGCAGTATAAATATGTGCTGTATGGTATGTACCTTATGTGATGTGTGTATACTTATGTATTATTATTTCACTGTTAATATAGTGAGGGTAATAAGTATGTTTTTAAAATGTACGAATTTTTAGTATTTTTAGTGTTTACGTATCTTTTTTATTCTATTACGTCCCCCGTTCAGCCCTCAGAGAATCATGACATTATTAATGTAAATATTGTTATTATGAATAATAGGTTGTTTCTAGATTTTTCTATTTTGAGTCAATTTTGTTAATTCTAATTTCGGTGAAGATTTATAAATAATCAGTTTATCTATAATAGTCAGTTCGATCGTTATCTGACTTCTTTTTTCACTTACTATTTTTGCAATGATCAATTTCTTCATTTAACATTCCTATCTGGCAGTATCTTAGTTTTCAATTAATTATCATTAACTTATTGCCTTTATTAATCTGTTTCTTTAGCAATATGTATTAATTTTTTGCAATATGTATTAATTTTAACATTTAAAGTTTATATTTGTTAAGATAACGAAACTATAAAGGATTATTTTCGAATTGTTAAATTAAATATATAATAGAAAAAAAACGGTACTAAATGAAAAGTAAATTAGTTACAATTGAAAGTATCTTATTCTAAAATTGACGACTATGTAGCGAATTTCGAAAATTAGTTTTTAACCAATGTAACTGTTTCAACGAAGTACCTATCAAAATTTTTACTTTGTTAAAAATTTGTTTTAAATTAAAAAACAAATAAAATAAAACTGAAAACTGTTTTATGTAACTGTATTGTGGTTTGTGTATTTGCTTTTTTTAAAAATTATTTTTCAATTAATATTTACAAATTATTTTAATTAAATTATTTTTCTTGTATAGTTTTTTTATTTTTTATTTTTAGAGTGTACAGAAACAGGTGTAATATAGGGGTGTAACTATTGTAATATTCTTTAACGGAGGTAAAAAAGAAATGACAAGAAGTTTTTTGCAAAATTATAATAAAAATTTTCTTACGCTTAAATATTTTTAACGGGTATTTTAAGAAAAAATAAATTAAAAACTAAAACTAAAATGTAATATACTTAAAAAATATAAAATTTTTTGAACAAAAATTCATGAATGACGAAACGTATACCGTTCCATTTAATTTGCTTGTAATATCTATCCCAAAGTTTTTGAATTTTTTTTTTTTTTTTTGTAAGGTTTATTAATAGTTTTTCTAATTCCTGTCGTTTCAAATTTGATTGCTTTTAAAGTCTAAAGGGACATTTATTAATAGAAAATGCTTTCGAAATTGAATTTTTCCCTCAATTTTTTTTTTTTATATAAATTTGGTTTGGTTGATTATTTAATTAGCTTAGATGGCTATTCTCTAGAAATCCATCAATCACAGACAAATTGTCGTTTTGATACAATTTCCTCATATTTTTGATTGTTAACTAGGTTTTATAACTAGCCGGTACATTTTTGAAACAAAATTATTTCTTCAATTTTATTTTCGGATAACTGAGAAAATAGAGAATCCCCAAATTTCCTATCTGACCATAGTTAGGGCAGCACATTCGCATAATTTTAAATTATTATTAAAATTTAATAGGTTTAATTTATAAATTAATTAATTTATAAATTATTATAAAATTTAATATTTATTTTTTGGAAAAGAAAAAATATTTTTTTTTCAATTGACACAAAATTCAATACTGACCAAATATTTTGTTTTGTCATTTTGTTTTTTTTTTACTCACTGTATTTATATTTACATGTACATAAATAGAAAAAAAAACAAAAAATAATGAAAAAATGCATGTGACTTGGTGTATTATCGATATATTGCTCATTTATTTATTCTTGTATGTGAATATATTCATTCATTTAATCATTCATTTATATATCTACTTAGAACAATTAATATACCTACATAATATTTTTAAAAATATAATATCAAAAGAATGTTGTAAAGTTGATCTTGACAAATACATATTAATATGCATTTTAAATTACTAAAAAAACATTTATATTTATAATATTAAATATGTAAATGTATAAGCATAAATGTTCAACAAAAAAAAAAAAAAATAAAATAAAATTAAACAGACAATTCCTTATTTGAAATTTCTCTAAGTTTTAAAGTCAAGTACAAAATCTGTAAATTCCTTGGATTTATTTGTCATCTGTCAAGTTCTATTTCAACTTTATCTTTTTCTCACTCTCTTTTTGTCTGCTTTTTCTTTCCCTTGCCCTTTTTTTTTCGTATCGTTTTTCACTTCATTCATGTTCATTTCTCTGCATTTTTATTTTACTTTTTCTTTTTTTTTTATTATTTTTTTCTCTTTTTCTCTTTTGCTCTTTTCATTTCAAACTTAGAGCTGTTTTATAAGAAAGACAAAAAAAAAAAAAAAAAAACAAATTGATGAATACCGAACTGGAAAAAATCATTCACATTTTACAAAACAAAAATCCTTCAACAACAATTCACAAAAAAAAAAAACAACAAAAAATCAAAAAAAAAACAGAAAAAAAAAATCACTAGTATATTTTACATTAAGAATTGAAAGAATCGTTCAAGAATCGTTTAAAAAAAAAAAAAATGTATAAAATACACCATAATGAAAATACAATATATTTTTCATTTCATTTACATTATACATATATATACATATAAATTATATAGTTGTCATATATATACATATTATTTATCTTATTTATTTTCAATGCTTTCATTATTTTGAAATGAAAATATATATATATATATATATATGTATATGGTAGTGTTAAAAATAAATGTTAAATAATATGAAAAAAACATTTAAAATTCCAAACATCTCTTAATCATTTTTGTATCCATGTTTCACAGTGTTCATATTTTAAATTTTTCAATATTTTTTTTTTTGTTTTATTTAGAATTCAAAATTCCAATAGTATTACTAATGTTTTTCTTTTATTTTGCAGAGAAAAAAAAAAAAAAAAAAAACAAAAATCTGATGAAACATGAAAAATAGAAAAAAATCCTTTAACAAATCCTTTCTTTTACTTTTTTTTGTTTTTTTCTTGGTTTTCTTCAGAAAAAAAAAAAAACAAAAACAAAAACAAAAACGATAACCAACACCAGTTCCTATATAATATTTTTCTATATTCATGAGTTGAGTTTCATCTCTAATTTCAGTTTCTGTTATTCTTTAACAACACTTGAATAAACCGAACGTATTAATCAGTTCAATTAGAGATTCTAGTTTGTCTAGTTAACTGAGAAAGAGTATATACATATATATATATAAATATATGTATATATATACACAGAAACAATGATATAGAATGGTTCTAAATAAGTATCTGCAGTTTTCTTTGTTTTTGTTTTGTTTGAAATTTATTTTTGCAATTCTTTTCTCGTAATTCTTTTTTTTTTCCATCCTCATTTTCATACTTTTAAGATTTGTTTCGATTTTTATAATTTTTTCCTTTTATTTTATACATTTTGTAATTTATTATTTTTCAAAAAAAAAAAAACATAATAAAGGATACGTGGAAATGGAAAATAAAAAGAATTTTAACACTGGAATTGATGAAAAACATTTTGAAATTATGAAACTTTCAAGAGTTCAGGCATAAAAACAAAAAAAAAAAACTGTTTTTTATTCTATTTTTTTTTTGTTGTTGTTGTTGTTGTTGTTGTTGTTAAAAACTACTATACAAAAAATTTTCCGAAGATTTTTCTATTTATATTTTCCTTGAAAATATTGATTTTCCAATTACAAGCAATAAAAAACCTAAAATCCAGACAAGAATAAATTAATCATCTCATGTATCATCAAACGAAAAGAAAAGAGTCAGTTTTTTTTTTTTTTGTTGTTTTTGTATATTATATAGAATAAATTACGAGGTAACAATATTTATATGAAATGGAAAACAAAAAACAAAAAAAAAAAAAAAAAAAAATAACTAGAAGAACCGAGGGCACGCAACTATGATATAAATTAAAATATGAAAATTCAAACCTAAATTTAAATTATAATATAAATATCTGCTGCATTCCATTGAAATTTTATTCAATCTATATAAATATATGTACTATAAATTCTAGATACTATAAATTCTAGATACTATAAAAAATTTTAAGCTAACAACTTAAAAAAAAAAAAAAAAGTTTTCTAAATTTCGTGATTTTTACAATAAAAATTTCAAAAGAAATGGAAAAGGATAAACAAAGGAAACGACATATAAAAAACAAAAAAAAAAAAAATCCTTAAAATTTCATTTGAAAGTTAACCGTGTTTGAAAAACTTTTAAAATGGAAAGAAAAAATAGTTTAGTTTAATTAGTTTTTAGTTGAAAACTTTTAAGTTTTTAAACATATCATTTAGCATCTTTAAATTTTTATAGTTTATTCTTAAGCTTCTTTATATTGTTATCAAATTCCGGAGTGATAAATCAATGTTTGAAATACTACATCCTAAACATACTTTTTCTGCTATATCTGTCCTCTTATATTCGGAAGATTTTATATTTTCTTGATAAAGTACGATCAAAGAAATCTGATGAGATGAGAATATCCTTGCGGAACTGATTGCCATTTTTTAAATCTGTAATATTCTTTCCTAAATAAGTCAAAGTTTTAATATGCTAATTCTAAAAATGAGATACAAACTATTAAAGTATAGTTTATTAGTTTTTTACCTCCTCTATGCTAATAACATTTCAATCAAAGTTATATATGCGGCTAAAAAGATTTGATTTGATTGATTTTTTAATCACTTAACTCCGTAATCAAGTCTTTTTTATATCATTCTTTAAATAAATACATTATAACATTACTTCGTCTTGAAGATTTGAAGAGTTATTTTGAATCTATGAAATATTTTTTAAAATCTTCAAAAACACATTTAAATTTTAAAATTTTCTGTAGGATTTTAAAAGAATTTGGATAGTTTTCTTTTTAGTTCAAATTTTGCCCTTTAACTAAAGCGAATCAAATTTAAAGATTGTCTCACAGTAACTGGATTGAAAAGGAATAATGTAAAACTAAACATCCTTTAGCATAAAACATTCGAAAAGCGTTTTTTCTTTCTAAATGTTGCAGCTGAAATTTATTGGGAAAATTCAATAGATTTTATATTCTGTAAAGTGGGACTATTTAAAACGTAATACATACTATTACAAAAAAATTTTCTTTATTTAAACTTCTCGAATAACCCTTTTTCAACAACTTATAAAGAATAAACATTCTAAAAAATTTTTTTTTTATTACTATTTTTTTTTTTGTTTTACTGAAATTATCAGTAATATTATCAGTTATCTTTATTCAGGACCTTGGATTTCTTTTTTGTTATATCTTTTAAATAATATACGCGAAAATTTTACAAAATGCAAAGAGGATTTGGAAAAAAAAAAGAAAAAAAACTAACACGTAAAGAAATGAAGATAAAGTGGTTATTAAGTGAAAATTGAAGTGAATCGAACAGAAAATAAAGAATCAACATTAATAGAAAACGAAATCATCATTATTTAAAGAAAAGCAACGAATAATGAAATATTTTTATATACATATTTCTATATATATAGTCATTTTTTGTATTTAAACAAAGAAAAATCTATAGGTGTTGGTTAGAAATGGTTTGTGGTCAGGTTTTGAATTTATTTTATAAAATTTTTATACAATTTTTAGAAAATTTAATATTAATTTTAGAACAAAAATGTTATCTATTGCAAGGATAAGAATTTTTTTTTTTATGATACGGCATTAATGTAAATTAAAAAATTATTTTAAAGGATTTTAGATTTATAAATTTAGTAATTTCAATTCTTCATTTTGATGTTTTATTTTATTTTATTTTTTTTAAGTGCATTCCTCTGTCACATAAATTTGAACAGGAAATTACATAGCCTCTCCTTTTCAGGTGTGGCTGTAAATGTCGTATTGGGGAATAACTCTTACGACGTGTGTGGGATTCGACACGCTCTTGGTATTTACAGCATATTTTATACGCTCTTACCCACTAGGTTACCGAGACCCCTTAATTTTATTTTGTTTTGTTTTCACATTTGTAAAAATATAGTATAAAAATAATATTGAAGGATCTGATGATCGTCACTTTACGGAAATTAATCGTGACTTATATTTAAATGGAAATTTTGAAAAAAAAGTCAATTTGTAAAAAAAAAAAACTCTTATAATCCAATATACGATAATTAATCCACTCACATTTATTTGATTATTTGGTTCCCACAAACTGGATTTAATAACACTTTACTTCTATGTAGAAATCAGAAACAGATATATCCTTTGAGAATTTAATTTGTATATTAAATTATATTTATATATATATGGAAATTTATATACATAATTCTTTTCTGTACATTCAAATTTTCCACAAAGATTTTTCAATTTAATGTGGGAAAACTTTCAATAATATGTATAAAAATCTTCTTTTTTTTTTTTAGCTTTATTAAGTATATAAATATACCTATTAAGGATGGGTCCTTTTCCTTTAATATGGAATATGTATGGTTCACATCCTTATTCTAATGCGGATGTGGGCCATTAAAAACCTTTCAATTATTATAATTTTTAAAGATCGAAGAGAAACTAAATAAAAGTATTCCTCCCAACTAAACATTGCCTCTAACAACAAAATAATCAAATACCTTCACCATACCTTATAAAATATTTATAAAATGAAAATTTTAAAAAATTTTGTCAATTTTAATAACGACTTAAATATGATTACAATTTAAAATAAAGTTTATTATAAGGTACATAGGTAATGAGAGATCATCAGATATGCCCAAAGTGTATTATTAATTAAATTTAAAATTAAAATCTCTGATTTTCACAGGTATTCCAGTTAATTTATCTTAATTAAATTTTTTTGATAGGTTAAGTAGCGATTCTGTGTAATTTAAAAATCAATTATTCTCCCTTTTTTCATTAATTGTTGGAAAATGCCGCCTGTTTTTTTTTCCGATATAATTTTTGTTATGTGTTTTACTAAAATCGGTATATTTCCCGAAATTTTAATCTCAACGTTTTACTTCTGATTTAAAGAAACTACTATTTCGTTTTATTCAATCATTATTCAGTTTATCTTTGCATTTAGCATATTCCAGCTTTTCTTTAGTTTAGTATTTCTTTTCTTTAGAATTTGTTTCAAATTTAAAATGTTAAAATGCAGCTGGAAGTAATGAATAATTAAACCTACATTTTAATTTTTCATTACTTCCAGCTACCTTTTCATATAGCGAAGCGACTACTTTGATATGAATGTTGCTATATATTTTTATTCGCTGAGTTCGTTAAGTTCGTTAAGTCAGCTAATATATATATATATATATATATATATATTTATTATTTATTAATATATGTATATGTATATCTAAGAGGTATTTTATTAGAATTAAACAGATTACATAACATATTCTTTAGAATTTTTAATCTTAAATTAAATCTTAGATCTTCAGTTATTTACAAACAATATATATATATATTAATACACATAATTAAGTTTTAATTAATTTAAATTATATAATTTTCAAATGAAAGTAAATTTTTAACATTCACCTAAATTCTCATTTTCATTTTAATAATTTTTTAAAAATAAATCATAATTAGAATGAAAATTTTGACATATATGAATGATTTTTTTTTTTTTTTTCTGTTTCTGTTTTTTTTTTTTTTTTTTTGTTTGATACATCCATGAAACCACATTTCAAATCGTATCAAACTCCAAAGAATAATTCACAAAAAAACAGAAAGAAAAAAAAAAATGATAATAATAATAATAATAAAAAAAAACATAGAATTTAAGAAAAAAAAAAAAAAAAAAATTAAATAAATGGAAAAATGAAATAAAATTGGTTTGAATTGTCTCAGTTTTCTTTTATTTCTTTGTTTCCATGTTTTTTTTTTTTTTTTATCATTTAAAGAAAAAAAAAAAGCGAAAAAAAAAAAGAAAGATGAATGACGATTGTTTAAAAATAACGAACGCATTCTTCTGCTTTGCGACGTGCGACTTGTTAAGAGTTCTTCTTTTTTTTTTTTGTTTTGTTTTTTTCTTGTGTTTTTCTTTTCTCCTTTTAACTGTAAATAATCCCGTTTTTTATATTTCGATTATATATATATAAACTATACATATATATATTTTGTTATTATTATATACATAAATATATATACATATGTATGTACATTTGTATTTACATATGAAAAATTATTTGAATATAGAAAAAAAAAAAAAAAAATATAAGAAAAAAAAGAATGGGTGGAGAATTTTTGAATATAGTAGATGAGGGATGAATAATAAACGAATGGAACCTGATGGAATATTTACTGTTCCTTATCATTTAAAACGCGCGCTGAGTTTTCTTGCATTTATTATGACATTTTTTTTTTTTTTTTTTTTTTGTTTTATTAAAAATGAGTTTTCTTATGGGGAATGAGTTTTAAAAATATTTTGATTTTTTTTTTTTTCAATTCTTTAAGGAATTTTTTTTTTTTTTTTTTATAAATTATGTTTTCGTATATTTGTTTTATTGTTGTTGTCTTTCTTTTTTTGTTTTGTTTTGCTTTTTTTTTAATTATGAAAAAACATACAGAACAATAAAAGCTGTCGAATCATTTTTATTTTTTTATCATTTGCAGTCTCTATATTTTTGTTTAATTTTTTTTTTTTTTTTAATTTAAATTTAATTTATGAAAATTTATTTTAAGTTTTTTTTGTTTTTTCAATTGCAAGAAAAATTTAGAATTTTATTAAATTTTTGTTTAAACTAAATTTAAATTATTTAAAATATACAATTTAATAAAAAAGACAATTTTAATGCTTATCTATATAATGAATGTAATTATTGTGTTGTTCTTGAACAGAATATCAAGAAGTAGAAAGTTCTATATTACAAAGGATATTTTTTTGTATTTTTTTGACGTGTATACGAGTAGGGATACCATAAAAATAATTTAGATTGAATTAATACATAGTATAATTTTATATGTAGGATTAAATACTATTTATGAGCGATCGATAATGTTTACGTTCTAAAAAAAATTATTAAACAGCTGTCGATTACGGATAATCCAATATGAGACTAAAGATACTTTTGACGTTTTATTAAATTGACGCGATATTTCGCGTCAAATTGAAAACATCACTTTAGAGTTTGCAAGAATAACAAATCATCGCGTCAGTGATACTCTTCATATGATAAGTCTTCATGAATATGGGTGAATATATAAGTAAAAATTAATTTTTTGTTTGTTATAGGGTTCCAAAATTAAATTGATGAAAAATTTGAATAGTTTTGCTATAATTAAAATGTCATAATTATGTTACTTAAGCGTAAAGAAAATATTGTAAAATGTCATTATTATACTACTAAAGGTTGATTTACACGCATATCGTAATTTTTCGTAAAGGTAATTATTAGTTATTAAGTCAATCATAAATATGAGCATCACGATAGTTTTCTATTAGACCGGAGATAATATAACTTTATCTTTCCCATCAAGTAACAGCTACATACTAAAGAAATTCGTATATAAAATAATTGAAGTTCTTGCAAATTTGTTTGTTAGAAATGTTTACAAGTATTTTTTATCGTTATCTTACGAATATTTTAATGGAATTTTATCAATGTTAAATAGATTGTAAATCATGCAAATTATAAATGTCAATTACATATGTACGTATCTGACTCATAGTTAAGTGGGTAAGTAGTAGGACTTTCAATCGCAAAGTTTTGAATTCGATATATTACTCCAGTAAAAGAGTAAAAAAGAGTAAAATAGTAATAATAATAGACGGATTCATTATTACCTTACATTCACACTCTTATATTCAAAGATTTCAGATCCCTGTTCTATTCTTTCCTATCGTTTTTAACCTATTAATGTACCGTGTAGCAAGTTAAAAATTTCATCTCATTATATATGAATTATATATGATGGAGACTAAAAGAGAGAGAGAGATTGGAATCTGACACGTCCAAGAGGGTATTATTTCTATCTTTGAAATATTTTTATATTTCTTAGAAAACAAAACGAAAATCACTGAAAGTTAATAACATTTCAATTTTAAAATATCTCTTGAGTATTAAAATTCAAATTCAATAAACTTCATAAAAAAAAAAAAAATAATATTTATTAAATAACAGATATTAAAATACCATCCACCATAAAATACCAATTACTTATAAAACTCTAGATTGCCCATACTATTCCAAATCATACAACACAATAATATACTAATGTTTCTTTTATGTTTGAGTTTTTATTTTTTATATAGGTATTTTTTTTTTATTTGTAGCATTTTTTAAGTTGGTGTTTCTTTTGAGGGAATGATTCATAAAATGGGAATCGTTGATATGTCTCTTTTTTTTGTTCCATTCAAATTTTAGGCATTTTTTTATTATTTTTTTTTCTTTTCTTTTCCTTTTGTTTATGTTTATTTTTTTTGTTTTATTTTTTTTTTTTGGAAAAAATGACTGGGTGGTGTGAAAATATTTGTGGTCACAAATTATATTATGATAAGGAAATTATAAAAAATATTTAAATTTAAAAAATAAAAAGAAAGAAGGAACAACAAAAAATGGTGATATTAAAAAAGTTTTCGGTTTCTTTTTTTCTCACTTTTTTTTATTTTTATTTTTTTTTTTTTGTTCATATACGATTTGAATGCGTGAATGAAATTTTTAATTTATGACAAATGAGAAACGGTTGATTTCATCATTATAGTCTTCCCCGTCATCTATATTATTATCATTATCATTATTATTATACATATGATTGTCATCATCATCATTATCATCATTGTGCAGAAATTCAAAGTAAGTATAAATGTCAATATAATATGATATGTGAAAAAATAATAATATAATATTTTAAATGAAAGTCAAAATATGTATACATATATGTAATGTATTATTTACACAGTTACAATATTTTACAGAAATATATGTATATATATGTATTTATATTACATCAGATGTATGTGTATATTCATGTAACATAATTTACATAAAACATATAAATTTATGCAGAGATATTAAAGTATTTTTGAAAAATTATTTGAGAAAATATAAATGTCATATTAAAGAAAGGAGTGGAAGTTAAAAATGATTATCAGTTAAAATTGATTATCAATTTTTATGTGTAGGTTTTACTAATAATGATTATTTGATGACGATGATAATGACTGAAGTGATATAATAAAAAGTAAATATAATATTTATACATATATATGTATTGTGATTATTATTTTTTTTTTTTTCTTTTCGCTGAATTGTTATATATCTAGTTAAATTTATTACATTATATAAATTTGGAAAAATAATAATTGAAAATATTTTAATAATACGGTTATATACATACTTATTTGTATAATAATGAAATGAATGGAATTGAATGAATGGAATCAAGATATTAAAACAGTAATATTATATAAGTACAACTATGTGCTTATAAAAATATTAAAAAAAAATTATGGTTGGTTGAATGGAAATATTTCGAAATGTCGAATTTATAATTTTCGTTGCAAATTCCTTGAAAAACTAAACTAAAATACAAATTTTTTACAAAATACAAAAAGGATAATATTGTGTAATTTCTAAAATAATTATTTAAATAAAATCATGAAAAGTTTAAAAAGAAAAGTTTTAATAAAATAATTTAGTAAAAAGTGTAATATCAACATCTTAGTATTAATAATTTATTAAAAATTTGAAAAATAATAATGTGCTTATTATTTTTAATTTGTCTATCTGTTGTTACCACAGCGTATGTAAAAATGTATTTACCACAGCGATATTCTATTTTAAACTGTCATTTTATGGAAAAATGTTTTTTTGAATATCCCCATTTATTAGAGTAGTCTTTAATCATAATTTATATTTATACATATTTTTTAACATACAGGGTACGCATAAGAGTACATAATATATTTAAAAAAAATTCAGATCTAGCCTCCCATATTTTTTCATACGATTTTTTTTCTAATTTTAGCCTATGAATTAGTCTACGAATTATCCTCTGAAATATTTTCACTAATTCGACCTTGTATACTTACGTATATTTAATAATATTATATTTTTATTTAATTTAGTATAGGTACATATATAAATTTATAATTATGTGAAACTTAATTTTTTACAATATATTATTTACCTATTTCAAAAAATTCACATCAGCCAAAAACTCAAATCTAAAAACATGTGATTTTGATAAAAGTAAGAACTTTCAAAATAGGTATAAATTGCCTTAGAAAGTTGTAATTTTTGATAATTTTCTCTTCTAATTATGACTTTAAAATTTAAAAACAATTTGACAGCTCGAACTTTTTAATTTTAGAATTGGGATAAAAAAAAATTATAACTAAAATCAACTAAAAAAAAAAAAAAAAATTAAAAGAAAATATAAAATTTAATGTAATTAAGTCAATATCATTAAAATAATGACAAATTTGATTACGTATATATGCACATTATGCACATACATTTTAATAACCTTATAATAAACAAGTAATAACAAAATCAACCGTTTTCAAAAAACCACATTTCCTAAGTTGAAAAATATTCCATAAGTTTTAGGTAAAGAGTACCATAGGTATATAAGAGTAGCTACATATAAGTATATTCAATAAAATAAATTTATAAGAATATTATAAAATTGAAAAAAATCTTTACGGAAATTTGTTAGAAATAATTGGGAAAAATCAAGTTACACTTTCGTCAGTTTTAAGGTAACCCTATATTATTAAAAAAAAAGTTATTAACAAAAGTTCAAAAAAATTTGGACAGGACAAGTTACAGGTGTTTAAAAATGTTCACCTATACAGCTTCTAAACGGAAGGTGACACAAATATATTTTCTAAAATGACTCCATACTTACAAGTATTTTCAAAGGTATAACTCCTCTTAAAATTTCTAGTTTCTAAATTTTGAAAGATAGAAGGGCCCAAAAATTTTACAAAAATAGACAGGAGGACAAAGTGAAACTAATAGGCACATTTTATCAAATTTTTTTTTTGAAAATGTACTAAAAACCATATTATAATATATTCAGTGAACAAATAATTTTTTTATGATATCAATGAAATATTAGCATATCAATGAAACATTATTTTTGTTTTTAAGATTTTGAATTTTTATGTTATTGTGATGAACCGTTCAATTGATTCGTGTCAGGTGGATATTTTTATTTTTCTATATAGTTTTCCTAAAAAAATAAAGGTAATTAACCTTTTCTCACCTTATTTCGTTGTTAAATTGTCGTTATTATAAAATGGTGTGAAATTGATTTAATTTAATTTTCGACAGATTTTTATTGTTTGTTTGTTGATTTTTTTGTCGTTTAATAAAAAATGTTTTTTTTTATATACGTATATATATATTTTTTATTTAGTTATTAGTTTTTTTATGTGTAGATTTATCGAAATCACATGTGAAATAAAAAAAAAACAATTTAAAAATATTAAATTTATATCAATAAAGATCTTAAGTGTAAATAGGTATATATTATGTATGTATATAGGTAAATATAGATTTATATTGTTTTTGTTAATTCATTTAAACAGTATAGCAGTATTCAGTTACCTTAGATACAGATTTATAACTTAATACTAAACACATCTAGCTATTAAAGGTTTACTTTATATACGTATTCATTCTAACATGTCTGCATGCCAACCCTTTTTTTAATTTTTGAGGAACACGTTGAAAAGAACGACTTTAACCATATAGAAGCAATTTTTACAATTTCGTGGCCAATTAATTTAAAAGCTCAAACAGGGAAACGATGTCTTTTTTGTCTATTTGTTGTACAACAGCAATATGTGGTAACATATTGGAATCAAAGCTTGAATATGATACGAAAGATATTTTGGTATAACCTTTTGAATTCAAGAATTGCACATTCAAATGAACTAAATAATTAATATAAGCTAAACCAGATTGATAAAACCCAGCCAGCGCCAGCGCTTCTTAGTAACTAAAATATAAATTTAAAATTAGTCATTTATTAAAAAAAAGAGGCCAAAGAAGGGAAATACTCCTTATTGAAACATTTCAGTTTCGATTATCTTTAATATTTATACTTTTCAGTATTACCATAGAAAAAGTTAAGCAGAAAATTCTTTCAGAATATATAAACTGAACTATACACTAAGTATAAACGTTTTTAAACTATGCTTGGATTGAATTTTTCTTTTTGGTTTCATTCAGTTCGTTCATACGTCAGTTTGAAATAAATTACACAAATTTTAATGATGATTTCATAAAAAAAACAACAGTTGTAGAAACAACTTTTTTTATGTAGTCACGCAGAATAGCAGCACCTTAAATTTGAAAAAGTCTCTATTTTTTATTATTTGGTGTTGGTTACGAAATCCTTAAACAAAAAATTCATAAATAAAAATCCAAAAGCCAAAACCCCGCAAAAAAATAATTCACAAGCACAAATCCACAAATTCTTTCTAATTATTTTCTTTACATAGGTACATATTTCTACATCAAAGAATTTAAAATAGTGGGAGCTGCCTCCCCACAAGTTCTCGCTAAACAAATTATTGAAATCCTGATTTTGTATAACCAACTCTAATATTCTTCTTAATTTATTTCTGCTATTTTTGTGTTTTTGATTATTTTTTGTGATTATTATGCATTTCATTATATGATCATTATGAATTTTCGCCCCTATACCCTTTATAAATCACATTTTAATAATATAATTATAATAAATAAATCAGCATAAATTATCTTAAAATGTTTCTTTTCTCTCCCACTCGTTTAAGAGCTATTCGCTATATTTTTTAGACACCTGTATCTTAGACTTCTTTGTAAATTTGTTTCAAAATTTACAAAATAATATTAGATAGATAGATAGTTTAGGTAGATAGTTAATGGCTATGATGTGTCCAGCACGTGCATTTAGATAGTTAAAAGAACTGAAGAAAGCGTCTCTTAATTTTTCACATTAAAATGAAATTAAATTAAAATATTAAATTCTAAAGTATATTTTAAATATATTCAAATTATGAACACGAACAAAAATTGTATAACATTTTATAAATAATACCACCTATAGTTAAAAATTTTTTATTCAAATAATAAGTGAATTAAATATTATGAAAAACTCTTTAAACTTTCAAAAAAAAAAAAAATTAATAAATAAATATTTTAAAAGATTCATTTTCAAAATCTCTTAAACTTAATTTACATAAAAAAAAAAAGTTATTGTAAAATAAAAGTATATATGTATATATAAAATAAAATAAATTTACCTTGCACCAACTAACAAACTATTTCCATCTCGTATCACTAATTTAAAATGATCCACAACTGATTCATTACCAGAGAATTTTAGTAAATCATCTGAACCTGAAAGAATCAAAATTTTGAAAATTAAAGTTAGAATTTTTTTTGTAATTTTTTTTTTTCTTTTTTTTTTTTTTTTAAATTAAATAATTTGATTAGAAAAGCAACAAGAAAAGATGTTTCTCTTTCCTCCTTTAAAAAAAAAAAAAAAAAAACGATGTGCAAATAACGAAAAAGAAAAAAAAAAGAAGTTACAGGGAAAATTTGTTTTAAAAGTAAAAAAAAAAAAAAAAGTTTTTTTTCGTTTTTCTTTTGCAGATTTTTAGATGAAATGAAAATACAAAAAAATAAAAAGAAAGAAAAACAAGAAAAAAAAATTAAAAAAACTTCAATTAAAGTTTTAACGAATTCATTGTGCGAAAATTTAAACTTCCTTCTTCGATCTTTTCTTTATTTAATTTTTTTTTTTTTTGTTTTATTTAATTTTATTTTGTTGTTATATTTTTAATTTTATAAGGACGACTATAAATTGCGACTTTTCTTTTTGGCAGTACATGTTTTTCCTCAAATTTTATCGTATCCCTTACAAATAATTGTTTTTTTTTTTTTTTTGTTTTGTTTTTGAATTCCTCTATGATGAGAAAAAGCCAAAGACAAGTAAAAAAATTCATTTTGAATATTTCATTCATGAATTAAAAATAACACCATATGGTTCTAATTCTCATCCTTTATTTGCATTTTGTTTTTTTGTTTTTTTTTTTTTTTTGCCCTTGCCTTTCCTGATGGTACTTTGATTGTACACTGTACACATATATATGTAACAAATCATGTTAGGGAGCAGAACTTATTAGCTAACTTTAATGATGGGTGGAGACTTGGATAATATTTTTTTTTTCTATTTATTTTGTATGTTTTTTTAGGCATTCCTTTTTATTTTATTTTGTTTGCTTTTTTTTTTTTTTTCTTTTCTATTTTTTTTTTATTTTTTGTATACTCTACGGCTGTTAATGGTCTTTGTAACATTTTAAATATTTTTTTTTTAGAGTTCGAGTTTATTCAGAGAGAAAAAAAAAAAAGTTGGAATTAATTTTTTTCCTTTTTTGAGATTTTTGTAGAAATTTTAGAGTTCATTTTAAAGGAAGCCATTAATTCAAGATGGATAATTTCAATAAAATTAATCATGAAACATTTCCGAATAATTTTCACAACCAAAAAACAAAATAAAAAAAAAAAATAATTTATTTTAAAATGAATTCAGAATTTTAATTTATTTTATTTATTCTTATATTAATATTAAATTATACGTCTTTTGTTCCATTTTATAACAAGGTATACTTAAGTTTGATTAAGGTTTTGCAAAGAGTTTCATGATGAATAATATGAGGTTTTGATAAAACCTTACAAATTAAAAGATTCAAGATAAATAATTTAATGAAATTCTCTCATTAATCTCGTATTTCTACTCAAAATTCCTTTTTAAACTCTTTCCATATTCGAGATTCATTTTTTTGCCTGGAATATATGAATGTTGGTAGATCACCCTGCAGGCAGAACAGAATTACCACCTAATATAAAATTTAACGTACTGGTCCTAGTTCGGAAGACTTGAATATTATCTAGTAGCATATTTGTCATGTTATTCAGTATGCCGAATTTTAGTTCGAGTTATTTACATTCCATATTAAGAAATATCTTGCCAGACACTCAAACCATTTTAAACTAAATACCAACTGAGAATGTTATCGAAATATTCTTTCTCTTCGTTCTTCTCTTCTCCTTCTCTAGGTTCTTTAATTGGTATTCTGGCAATTTTATTCCATTTGCAGTCTATCGAATTATAATATGATGATTCATTGACATTCACCAACTAATAGTTGTTCATTGACTCTATGTAAGCACACTCTATTTTAATTTCTTTTATGGGTATAAATTCTTCATAAACATTTTTCGTTTGAAAATGCGCAGATTGTTATCAGACTGTTTAAGATAGTGAGACTTCAAAATTTCACACTTATATCTTAAATGTTTTCTGCATTTCCTCTAATTTTTATAAAGATTTTTTTTTTTTTAAATTTACCGAATAAAATACCACGAGAAGTAACAATCGCTGTTTGAAAAAGATTTTTTTTTTTTTTTTTTCAAATAACTTATAATTGACAAGGAATTATTTACAATTTCTTTTATGATATACCCTTTAAATTTTGTTGGTTTTTTTTTTATTTTCTTCTTCATTCATTCATTTTAATGCAGATACACAGTTTTCAGAAATCTTTAAATAACAAAAGCCTCATTAAGAAAAAAAATTAGGAAGAAATTATCTCCCATATGTTTAAGGACTCTTTCTATTCACATTTTTAATGCATTTATTACACTTTTAATGCGCATTTCAAAATTTCAAATGGTATCTAAAAAAAAAAATAAACGACAAAACAGAAAAAAAGAAAAAATTAAAAAAAAATATATTTATTTTTTAATATTCCATGAAAAACAAAAAAAAAAAAAAAGGGGGAAATTTTTATTTTTTTTTCTTTTATTTTGAGAATAAACCCTATAATGTTCGTATAAATTTATGTTTTAAAAGGTTTAAAAATGCAATTTTATAAATAAGTGTACTTTATAAAAAGTACACTAAAAAAAAAACTATATTTAAAGCGATATTTAAATAAATTCGTTTTTAATTTTTTTTTATTTTCCATAATTTATTTACATATGTATAAATAGAAATAAATACATATGTATGAATATACAAAAAAAAAAAAAAATAAACCATTTTCATTTAAAATTGCACATATGTAAGTCATAAAAAAAAACCCTATATTAGAGATTTATTATTATTTTTTGCTTAAAGTAAAATTTTATAAATAAATGGCATGACTTTTATAAGTTTTACGGAATATTTTATGTACATATGTACATATATATTTGTTAAATTGTAAGTTTATAAATTAAATAATAAAACAATTAAAAATCAGAATAATATATATTAAAACGTTGATCTAATTAATAAATGAAATGGTATGCAATAAAAAGCCGAAGGGGTCTTGCTGATCCTAATGGATAATAGCGTATAATATACACTGTAAAGAGCGAGGCAGTGACGGTTTGAATCCAACACACTTCGTAACAATAATTCTCTCTTATCACATTTACAACAACGCCTACAAAGTAAAGGCTCACATTCATCAAACAGGGGAATAAACTAAAAAAAAAAAGCCAAGGCTTTTGAAGAAAATTCAATTTTCAAAAAAAAATATTATAGGTACTACATGTTCTCGTATCTATAATTTATTTTGGGGAAATTCTTAATTTCCATATAATTTAAAATGCATATTGATGATTAAATATACACATATGTATATATATCTAATTTTATTCAAATATAGTTTTTAACAACCCTAAGCTATAATATATGCCATAAGCAAAATAACATAAATACCATATTAAGTTTTGAAACTTATGTACTTAAAAAAAAAAAAATTCCCATTAAAGTAAACTTAAATAAGAATAAAACTTTTTCAAGATAACACACTTTTCATATATATAAAAATTTTGCCCACAAGTGTATATTTTCTCAACTCAGCTACAGTTGAAATAATTCAAATGAAAATAAAATTGTTTTATGGTATCTGCAAAATTCTTTAATAATTTGTATAATCAGTTTTCAATTGTTAAACAACTGTACCACATGTAAACATTGCGTAATGGGTGACAACATAAAAACGACATTTAGATCTAGGTATAAACCTAATATATTTTCTAAACTCACTGAAGTATTTATAAATTTCCCTTAACAATCACAATCTATTTTATATTTATGATTGATAGTAACTATACTACAAGATAATTCGTCAAACCATGCTAATTTGGGCCGTAGTTATAGAAAACTTAGGTTGACTCGTCCATGAAAACAAATAATCAATAATCATTTTTATGCTGAATGAATAATTAGATTTAAAAAATCCCAATGAGTGTTTATTCTTAAAGTAAAAACTGAATAATAATTGTTTTTTTTTCTAATCAGGGCAGCCACTTGTGCTTTTTTAATTAAAAATTTTTTCCTTAATATATGTACTTTGTCTCATTCTGGTATAACCCTTCTTATAATTACCTTACTATAACTTGTTTCCTACTAATTTTTATTTATAAAAAAAATCTTAAGAACCTAATATTCAACGTATGTATATTTATTTGTTATGAATATTTTAGGAAATGTTTAGTAAATTTAGGTTTTAGGTTTTATTAAGTTATCTTAGATTTTATAAAATTAGATTAAATTAGATTAATATTTAAAGGCTATTTAAAGGACATATTACACGGCGATCCTATACCAAGCTGTTACTATATATATGTTATGGATATTCCCTTCATTTAAAATACTTCTGTCAATCCTATTCTAGCCTCTACGAAACTAAAAATCTGTAGATAGTTAATTGCTGTCAGTTTATTGATGGTACAGCAAATTTAATTATGATTTTAATAATGATTTCCACTTCTGAATTTGGTTGTGATTCAGATGTGAACACTAATATGGTTTTTTATTAAAAAAGATTGGTTCTAATGTAATATCAAAATTGATAATTAAAAAAAAAAACTAATTTTCTCATACTAAAAATGGTAACTAAAATATATTTTTGTTTTCATGAAACATCGTAAAAAAATTTTCCTGAGTAATCAAAACAAATAAGGAAGTTAAAAGTGAAATTCATAAAATAATATTAAAAGGTAAATTAAACTAAGTCTATGCATATTAGAAAATTTAAGTAATCACTAAAGTATATATTAATGACATAATTTTGGTTTGATATTGTCTCAAGTGAATATTATTAAATAAATTCACTTTGAATCAAAAATAAGTAATGCAATAAAAGTTGTATTTTTTTACGGAATTAAAGAAAGCAAGTGGAAAAAATAAAATTTTTTCTTTTTTTTTTTCAAATTTAAAAAATTTAAAGAACAAAAACGAATAATATACGTGCTATAATACGTGCAGAACCTTTTTTTTTTTATGATCGTAAATCCTGTCTACTTCAATAATTCAATTTTTCTTTTTTCTAAACTCCATTAAAGTATAATAAAAATGTTTTCCTTTTGCTGTAAAATGTATCACACCCTTTTTTTTTATTACTGTTCCTCTTCCGTTTCTTTTTTTCTGATTTTTTTTTTTTTTTTTGTAAGCACTAATGACCTAAAAAACAATGTAATGTGAGAAATATACAAATATCGCTTCAGGAAAAATGTATGTTGTCACATGCTATAGAATTTGTAGTTAAAAATTTTTAAACTGTAAAATGAAAAAAAAAAAAACCAAAATAATAAAAATTAGAAAAGAAATAAAGTTTTCCCCCTCGTGTAAAATCATCAGTATATGAAAATAATTCTTAAAAGAGAATGAATATCCTTCAAAAATTTTTCATGTTATGATTGAGTAACGCATAATATCATCATAGAATTAAAAACAAAAAAAAAAAAAAATTTTCCTATAGGGCAGTTAAATAACACAATAAAATTAAATGAAATTCTTATAAGAAATGACTTGTCATTCATTTATATATTAAATATACGTATATATATTATATACACTTTTATATTCATATTAGATTTAAGTTAAAAAATTTAAATTATTATTAGATTTAAAATACACTTATTACGTTCTAATGAACTAAAGGATTAATGAAAACAAAAAAAAAAAAAACAAGGCAATATGTAAACCAACGGTTGTTAAAAGAACACATTTACAAAAGATAATATAAACTGTTTACAATATTGTAACTTGAACCAAAATTTGAAAATTTTATATAAAAAAAAATGTGAAAATAGGACTTTTTTGCAATTTTGAGAGGCTGTAAGTACGGAGTTCTATAAAACTAAGAAAATCCGTTAACACACGTAAAAATATATTACTGAAGCTTTAATTTTTATGTTTTGACGAAGCAAAATGTGTACATGTGCCTAAATTACAGGTGTCCACAAATAGCTCTTAAACAAGGGGTGGTAGAAAAAAATTTTCTGAGGAAACTTATAATAATCCTAAAAATTCTTTCGTCCCTCAAAATTGCAAGCCACTATCTAAAAGCGTGCCGGAGTTATAAAGGTAGAAATTTGAAGCAAAATTTGGTTTCCACATAACGGTAAATTTAAATACTAAATTAAAAAAAAAAACATATAATTTTCATATTGATTTATAAAGGTAAAAAAAAATTTTTCAGATTGAAAAAATAATATATATGTACTCATTTAAAAACAGGGCTTTTTTAAAGTTTGAGGGGCTGTAACTTTGTAATGGGTGGGGCTATATGAAAAAGTTGTTCTACAACATTAATTTTTTTATAAGATCTATTCATGGTTAACATTTTTTTCAGTATCTTTAACGGTGTAGAAGTTTTCTAAACAGTCGGACAACGGATGATCGGACAGAGTGAAACTAATAGCCACATTTTTCATTTTTTCAAAATTTTTTTTTGGAAATGAGCTAAAAAAAACAAGTTTTATAACATTTTAACAGATTATTGTATAAATACTGCGTCATATTCAGGATAACAATTATATTGTGTATTCAATCTTTAAATAAAATATTGATCTTTTACTGTTTATGACATGGCTCTGCGTCAAATCTCCTAAATGTCAAAATTCCTAAATTTTTTTTTTGATATATAAGAAATATGTCAATGATAAAAACCCTACTTTTTAGAAATCATAAAACTTCTAAGAAAAATGACAAAACTTAACACAAATGACAAAACCGCTAACAATAATATAATTTGTAACACATATGACAAAACTTCTAAAAGTTAAATAAAAAAAATTAAGGAACTTTTTAATATATATTTCAATGTAATGATTTTAATTTTATCAATGAGGGGAAAAAATAACGAAAAACAGAGATAAATAGAAAAAATGCTTTAGCGAAATAAAAAAAAAAAAAATATAATGAACCTGTATAATAAAAGCCAATATTTTGTAATATTGTGCAGAAACTTTGAGTTTCTTTTTAGAAATTTAGACAATTGCTTATATTTTCTAGCAACATTTCGTCTAATTGATGGACAAAAAAAAAATGAAACCAACATCCATAAATACGAGTATTGGGACCCACTTTTTATAAACCATTTCTTAAGCTTCTTTCATAATCCGTCATTATATTGAATATTTTATCATTTAGGCGATTATAATTAGGGGCCAAAGGTCCTCTAGGGTTTTACGACTCAAAAAACGATCCCAAACTCCCCAGGGGAATATAGGCATATCTTATATCATTTATATATTTAAATAAATGCTTATAACATTCTGCCGTCTTCATGTTCAAAAATCAGATTTTCGTTTTGTAAGAAATAAGTATATATATGTACTTTAATTTCATTTATATGAAATCGGAAACAGTTTAACCTTATTAAAGTCATTTATAAAAGTTACAAAAATTACAAAATTTTATATTTTTATAGAAATGACAAAATTCCTAATATAATAATACAATATTTTAACAGAAATAATAACTCATAACATAAACGACAAAACTGCTAATAATTGTGACCTACGATTTGGAAATGATATCACAATTTTATAATTCATGAATTGATATGGAAAAATTGTTAGGATTTTTGACATTTTTTTTTTGTAGGAGATTTGACGTAGAGCCATTAAACATACGAGTAGCATTTTAGTAATAATTTATAATAACAACTTAAAATATATTGAAAAAAATATTTAGTTGAAGTTGTAATAACATTAAGCATATACATATAGGTACATTATCCTTTCGATCCTTTCATCTTTCTTAATTCCTATAATAGTCATTATACTGCGCAACCAGTTGTTTCTTTATTTCAATTTTCGATATTTACGTGGAGATTATTTTCTCCTTTTAAGGTGAAATTTAGTGAATAAAAATGCGACACTATCAAGGGAGCGTATAGTATTTTATATTGTCTTTAGAAGACTCTAAACTGCCTTAGGAAAAAAAAAACACAAAATAAATAAAAAAAACCGAACCAGATATATAAAATCACACCATCAACCCTCAAAATTACTAGACGAGAAAATCTGGAAAGAATAGTTGAACGTTTTAAACTTTTCGACATATGGGAAAACATCTAAACAAAAAACTCAAATAACATAACAAAACAAAACCTAGATAAAGTTACCACTAAATTATTAAACAACAAAAAGAAAAATGAAGCTTAATTTTATTATATGAAACTTGAATTTATAGAAGTTTAATTTTAATTTTTCGCTTATAAAACCACACTTAGTATAAAATTAATTTAAAATTAAAATAATATCAAAATATTAGACCTAAGTTCAATCAATGATCAATATCCAATCAATGGTGTAGTTGTTAAGACACCGGCCTTTCATACGAAAGGTCTTGGGTTCAAACCCCGGCTGGATCATATAGATTAATAAAAAATACTATAGATATTTCTTATAATATATAATTAGTAAAATATAATTAAACTAAAAATAAGTATGTATACATATGTCTTATAAATTATAATTAATATCATATTTTAATAGGTATATAATGAAATAACAAGTAAAAGTAAAACTAAGTCGATGTAACCGACTTATTTATACCCTACACCTAAAAAATTCAAATTAAATTAAAAATCCATAAGTTATTTTAGTTAAGTATTTAATATAACTAAGCTAAAAAAAATAAATGCTTTTACAACCTTTGTACAAAATTTCAGATTTCTATCTTTATTAAATTCGAAAATAAGCTTCTTAGGTCTTGGGAAGTATGTGAAGGCCAGCGGACCACCACCCCAATTCATCTCAAATTTTAGAGACATCAACAGGGTAGAATATTCTTATATCAAATTTTAAGTTTTTATATTTATTAATTTCGAAGATATGCTTGTTTGGTCTTGGGAGTTGTGTGGCAGATACCCGAACAACCATTCTAATTCATCTTAAATTTTGGACAAATGAGGGATTCGGGACACAACACCCTAGTACCAAATTTGAAGTTTCTATCTTTATTAATTTCGAATATATGCTTGTTCGGTTTTGAGATTTGTATGGGAGGTACTCGAACGCATGGTCCGATTTCGCCCATTTACAACCCCCGCCTTACCTTAGTCATTGTTAACCTACAGTATAAATCAAGATAGCATCATTATTTTTTGAGTTATCGTGCGTACGGACGGACGGACGGACATCGCTAAATCTACTCCTGAGGTGATCCTGATTCAGAATATATATACATGTCTATACCTAACTCGCTTCCTTTTGGTGGTTACAAACACCAAACACCAGGATATATTAACATACCAAAGTTAATATACCCTATACTTAATGTGTAGGGTATAATAATAAACCATAATTCTTCTATAAGATAAAAGATGGCGTAGAAATAAAAGAAACTGAAACTTTGTCAAATATGAATAATAAATGACTTATTGGATGCTCTATGCTCATTCGAGGTATGGCAAGAAACAAAAAAAAAAAAAAAAAACTTAAACCTTAGAAACAATACAGTCACACCCGGAAGAGAAAGATTGGGGCAGTTTTCCTTAGCAATTATAAATAAATAAATAAATAATAAAAAAACTAAAATTTAATAACGAAAACTAATTAGATTCGTTAAATTATTTTGTAATCGAACATGCAACTATGTATGTACATTCTATGGAAGAAAAAATTCATGCCATACACTCGGTATTTACAATGTATGTAGTATTGGCAATGTATCTAATTTCATTAAATGAAAAAAAAAAACGAGTTTTAAACTATGCAAAAAAAAAAAAAAAAGATTTGAACTTTTATATTTTAGTAAGTGTTACAGTATCTATACTAAAAAAAATAAAAATTCTTTGAGAGTGAGAGCTGATATAAATTTTTTTTTTAATTTTTTATTCACCTATTTTCTCTTTTTTTTTTTTTATTATAGGATCGATCTAATGTTTGCCAAAATGATATAAAAAATATACTTTGTTACATGATTGTGCCTAAATATTTTTTGTTTTATGATCTATTTCCCAAACTTTTATATGTTTGTATAGTTATGTTATATTTAAAAACAAAACTATCTATGGATTAAATTTTCTTTTTTTTTTAATTTTCTAATTTACCATTATTTTAAAATTTTTCTAATGTTGTTTTTCTTTGTACTAAAGTGTAAATTTTATATGTATAGATATAGGAAAAAACATAAAATATTTTTTTTCGTGGAAAATTAAAAAAAAAAAAATTGCTCATAAAATCAAAGTGTTCCTAATTTTTTTTTATTATCATCTCTGTATATATTTTACTAATAATTAAATTAGTTACAGCTTAGAACAACATCCTCTACATATATATATATATATATATGTATACATAAAAATGTACTAAATAACTTCAAGTCTTTAACTAGAAAATTTTTAGAAAATGATTTCACGTTTTTTTTTTTTTCGTTTTAACACGTTCACTTCCGTCATGTATCATCGGTGAACGCAAAATAACTGCTTTCTTACAATTTATTTTTTCTTCGATATTAAACACTGATATTTTAAATTCACTTGGATCCTGGGGGAGAATATTATTTGTTCGTTAATAATATACATACAGTGAGACTGAACGTGTTAAGCATTCATTTTTTTTTTTATTTAAAATCTTTCATTAATTTTAAAATTATTTAAGGTTGAGAAAAAGCGAAAACATTGAGAGTTCAGTTCTCTTTTTTACATGATTGTAAATGGTTCAATGTTTCTACGATATTTTTACTGAAGGTCATATGTTTTTTTTTTTGCTTTTTATAAGATAGAAAATGATTGCAAAAAAAAAAAAATAACAGAAATGGTTAACAATTTTATAATTTACGAGTTCATATTTCTGTATTTATTTTATTTTTTTTTTTATTAAAAATTATTTATGTATATGTATGAATGTATGTATATATATATATGTATATATATTAATATATATAATAGAAAAAGATAATGTAACCCTTATTATCTTTTTCGTTTAAAGTCACATATTGCGCAATTAATTACATTTGGTTGGATTGGTCTAAAAGATTGAATACTTTTTTCCTATCCTTTTTATGTGTGTGTGAGTTTGTTTCTTGTTATATCTTTAAATATTGTGATCTGTTTTTTTTTTTCCTTTTTTGGTAGAAAATTACGAGTATAGGATTTAATTTTAAATATCTATTTTAAATTGTTATTAAAATATTTATTTTAAATTACATCTGTAATTTTCATAGATTTACCATTATTATTTCTTGTAAATTTTTGTTGTTTTTCTTCTCCTTTAAGATTTTTCTTTTGTTTTCATTACAGATCAAAATATAATGTTTGTAAAGGAAATTTTATTAAACGTATATTAAGTATATATATATATATATTAGTATTTAAAATAATTGGATTTATTTTATAGAATTGTTAATTAAAAGATAATTGTATTTGTTTAATGATTGAAATACATATAAAGTAGATTTATATTGTTATATACATATATATATAATGCACATACACAGTAATCGTCAAATGATTCGAAACAAATAAATCGTAACATAATTTTGTCAATTCTATTATTAGATACAAATAGATTATTTTTTAATATAATTTATTTTTTAATGACAAAATATTTACTTTTATTTGCAATGTTCAGAGTAGTCGGATGTCCTGTTTTTTTACGGTTTAAGAAAGCTTTTTTAAAACATCAATTAAAAAATCACAACTATTTTTAATTCGTTTAGTAAAATCAGCTCTTGAAATGAATTTTAAGAAAGCAAATATGCATCAATGCCTCGACGCTATTACTTAAGCTTCCGTTTAATTGTTTATAACATTTTCAGTCAAAAAAAATTTTTGGTTTACGTTCGGTTCATTTCATTTGGATGCTTTCTAATAAATCTATGATTTTTTCAAGATTAGGTGATGTAATACCTCTATATTGATGATTCTCCAGTTTTTAGCGGTAGATCCATTTGGTGGAAAATCTGTGATTTTTCTATCATTTACTTTTGCAGTTTTAATTAAAGCGTCATTATAAAAAAAAATTATCGGTAAAAAAAAGTTTTAGTTTTGGAATTATGTGTGTTTTTAAGAATAAATCTTTTGGGTAAAAATCTAGAACCAGAATCTCTAAAAAATAATGAAAGAGTTCAAGATGTACAATTCGAGCCAGTAACCACATAATCCAAACAATAATTACATGCTTTTTTGTGCCGCGGTTTTTTTAATGATTGTTAAAATACTTGGGAAATTTTTGATATATTTGTTCTATATTAATTACAAACTCTATTCACTTTACAACGGTTTATACCCTTTAAGCCGTGCCGGTGATCATTAGAATAGATGAATGAACAGATGGAAATTTATTATACCAAATTACTCCTATTTACAGCTACATTTAGATATCCAAAAATGATATTTATCCATTAAATTTAAAATCATTATATTGTTTTAATTAGTTGACTCCAACTGTATATTGAAAATAATATTCTAATAATATTAAGATTACTTTTAAACTATATACTTATTTAAATTTAAATATAGAAATTGCTCATTACTTAATTTGTTGATATAAAAATTAAAATTATTATAAAAAGGATTAAAATTTTTAGAGAAATTTTATGTATATTACATTTCTGTTTTTTCGGTTATGTTTTTGTATAATCAATTCATAAAAACCAAAAAGATAAAATCGAATTAATCGTTAAACCAAAATGAAGAATTTAAATTTAAATTAAAATTATTTTAGGTTAATAAAAAAAAAAAAACAAAAAGAACCAATAAAATTTAAATAATTACAAATTGCAAGATAAATTTTTCAATCTAATTGAAAACATTCACAGTATAAATTAATAAAATTACTTACATATATATTTAAAAAATTAAAACTAAAGTAGGATTTAACTATATATATTTATTTTAGTACATAAGTACCTATATATACATATATATACCAGGTGCTTAATGATGTAAATATTTCTTAAATTTAAAATCTAACTATTAAAATATTCTATCTAAGTACTATGATAATATTTTGGGACTATAAAAAGATTATTTGTAAATTACAATACTTTAAAATTATATTAAAGTGTGTACATATATATATATATATATATACATAAGCAATTTTCCATTATAATACCAATAATATAAAGTTCATTGCAAACCATAGATACAAATTTACATAGTAGACAATATATAATTTCAATAATTAATATCATGGTCTATAATAATATAATTTTTAATTCAACAAAAAATTAAAGGATAAAATGATATTCTAAGAATTCACTTTACAATAAAAATTATACAAAGAATAATCATTCTATCTTTATAATCAGATATGATTATGTAGTTTCAATCTTTAAAAATACTGAAAGTGGTTTTAGTACCATAAAAGTATTTTTAGTACTGAGTAATTAATACCGAAACATTCTTGTATTGGTTCAAATAAAACTTTTCTTAATGTGCAATTAAAAACTGTCAATTATTACCATTATATATCAATCAACTCTAAACTCTAAACATTAATAATCGTTATAAAACCTTAACATCAGACACGACATTAGTCATATAGTTCTATCTTTTTTTCTTTCTTCCTCAGTAATCTCAGTGAGTTTGAAGTCATTTCTGATATTTTTTCTTTTTTAAATCAACTTCAAATTTAACTTCAATTTGACCTTTTATTTTTGTAATGGTAACATTTATAATTCTTCGGTTAATGAACATTTTTACCCTCAAGGAATACAGAATACGTTAAAGCAACCAGTATAATATATAGATTACACAATACAATGTACTTTTTCGCACTAGAAATAGATAGAATCTTTTAATATATTTATTTAAAAACATACATACATCTGGACCATACTTATTGTCAAATAATGATCAAACTCAAAATTATAAAAACAATAGTAACGTGGTCATACAGTGTTAAATATTTTAATTATAATCCTGAAAATTAAAATATAATTTCAGGTTCAACGAATTTAAAACAAGTTAATACAAATATTTTACATCTAATTGATTTTATAAAAATATAAATTCAACCTGTTTCAAGATTTCAAGTCGATCCGAAAAATAAAAAAATGCTTTCAGATTATTTATGTATCATATTAATAAAAAACAAAAAAAAAAGAAAACAAAAAAAATTAATAATAAAACACTTCCTAAGCTATTATTTGTTTCTCTCTTTATGAAATTCAACCCAAACATAAAAAAAAAAAAAAAAAACATACAAAAGCACAATTGAGCATATTTTTGGTCAACAAATCTTTATTTATAGTATATATCACAAAATGTCAAAAACACAAAAGAAAAACCAAAAAAAAAAAAAAAATATCCTTGTTGAATTTTTTTTATTATTCTATCGTATCTTTTATTTTATTTCCTAAATCTTTTATAATTTTTATTCTCTTTTGCAAAAAAAAAAAATATTGTCCAAGTCTCTTAAAATGAAAAAAAAAAAAGAATTAAAATCTGTTCTAATATTTAAATTTATATCCTGCACATCTTGTTTCACACAAATACTTTTATTTATTTTTTTTTTTTTTCAAACTAACCATTACTAGATGACTACGCAAAAAAAAAAAAAAGAAAAAAAGAAAAAAAGGATCATAATCTTTTTGAAATTACTTTTAAAAAATAGTTTTTTTTTTTTCTTAACTTTCTCTCTCTGTTTAATTTGCATAAATAAATTTTATGAGTGTTTATTTTTTTTCATATCTGTTTTGATCAAAAACAACAAATGTACATACATATACCTTACATATGTATGTATGTATATTTATTTCAATTACATTTTCCTACAGAAAAGTTACACATAAAAAAAGTCATCATAAAAAAAAGGATTAAAATACAATAGGAGTATTTTTCTATTATACATATTCTCAATAGTTGAAAAAATATTGACATATAGTTATTAATTTTAATGTATTGAGCCAACCATACCCTTTTTGTTTTGATGATGTCCTTAAAATATTAAAGTTTATAAATTAAAAATAGAAAAATCCGCATTAAAATAAATCAGTAAACTACTCTACTACTGATGCTTGTTGTAACTTTTATTCAAGGACAACAGTGTTACCTTCGATTCAGAATGCATTCAAATCATATGCATAATAGAAAACACATTAGGAATTGAAGAAATTTTATAAAACACAAACAAAAAAAAAGAAATTTCCATTCTTGCATTAGATCTATCACAAAAATTTTCAACTATGGAAACTATTTTAATCAAGATTTTTCATTATAGGTCTTTGTAAAACAAGCACAGGCGGTAAATGTAAATCTCTTTATTTCCAATGATTTTATTTTTAAATTCACTACAGTAGATTTCAGTAGAATTTCCAGATACATAGAATTTTTTTTTAGTCTCAGTTAAGTCTCCAGTTCCATCAGTTTAGTTTCATACAGTCTCAAATAAATGTAAGCATTATATATACAGTCTCAAATATGTATGTAACCATTTCAGTTCAATGTCAGTTTCCTAATTTTAATTTAAAATTTTTGTACCGAAAATGAGGAAACCACATTTCAAAATTTGCTTTTACAGAGTGGATGAGCTGCACTTGATATATTTAATATAAGTAAAAATTTTTTTAATTAGTACTTTGGGTCAAATGTGGGATCAATTCCATGGCAGTATTTTATGTAAAACTTTCTATATAAATTCATACATACATATATATATATATTGTTTATATTTAGATTTATTATTCATATATTTTCTATTCGACAAATCATATAAAACTAAAATTTCTCGCACCAATTCAATTAGTTTTTCCTCACTTACCATTTCAAGTATAAACAATGCACTGATAAAAAAAAATATCGTACGGAGAAAACCAGAAATAACTGATACTGAACTGAAATATGTGAATAGGTATACATTAAAATTGCATATGGTTAACGATTTTAACTAAAAAATCAGAACTGAAACTGATCTGATATGTAAGAATCAACTTTAATGCAATACCCAATTTTCAAAGGAATATATTCTAGAATATACCTTTAAACAAATTTTGCTGAACATCTTGAAGATCTATAGATTATATATACATAACAATTAATATTTAATCTAAATATTCGGGTTAAATACAAAAATTAAATAAATAAACACATAAATGTAACAAGGAAATCGTCCTTATCGTCCTTTTCTCTTCTGATAATTAATTTCGTAAGAGAAAATTATTCTTAAAACATGTGTAGTCCTTATCTTATATAAATATTCTTTTAAATAAAAAGTAAACATCCTTGCAATTGGAAAAGTGTTTCCTAGTTAAAAGTTAAAAAAAAAAAAAAAACTGATTGACAAGTCCAGAACAATTTAATTAAATAAATAAAGGTAATTTTTAAAAATATCTCATAACTTAACAACATTATTAAAAACAACAACAAAACAATTTAAAAATAATTAATTTCTTTTACTCTCTTTTTAATTGTTTCGTTGTTTAAATTTTGACGCACCATGTCTATATACAAAAAAAAAAAAAATTTTTATTCATTAATTTTAGCTAAACAGTGTTTGGTTAAGGTCTTGTTAAGGTACACATCATCAGTCTGATAAAAAACAAAAAGAAGAAAAGAATAAAATTGGAAATTAAAATAAATATAAATTATTCATTAAAAATCCAAGGATCATTTAAATGTTTTATTAATTTTTTCGTTTTTTTTTTTTTTGTCATTATGTTAAGTAATTCTCCTCTTCAAGTGACAAAATCAAATATATAATATAAAAAAAAAACAAAAAAAATGGAATAAATAAATTTAAATTTTCAATTAAATTTAAATTTGTTAAAATAAACATTAATTATAATTTGAAAAGTAGAATTATTTTTAATTATTTAATTTTTTTTTTTTTTTTTTATTATTATTTTAATGAAATTTTTTTCTTTTGCTCGTGTATTTGCACTAATTTAATAAATAATGTATAGATAATATATGAAAAGGTGTCTCAAGAGTTTTTAATATTTAGAAGGTGTTTCAAAAGAATATTTTGTTTTTAATTCTATAAAAGGGCTATAAGGTTCTATCATTTAAGAAGCATATATTTATGTCGGCGATATGATCCTCGGGGGACTTATGACTCGCAAAAAAAAGCCAATAATCTCTGGGAAACTATAACTCTGATGACTGAGCCAAAAGTCCCCTACCTAAAAAATAAGACATAATTCCCCATAAAGTTATGTATTTATATATTCGTTGATGTGACATTCTATATTAGAACTTAGGAGGAATTTTAAAGTTGATAACAAAATCAAGATTGCCCCTTTTTTCCAGAGTAATTTATGTTTGATCTGAAAAAAGAGAGAAACGATCCTGTTGAACTATTTAATATTTTACTGTGTATTATTTACCTTTTTTCGAAGATTTATTGTATGTCATTACGAATTATTATTTATCGACGCGAAACGAATTCTTTCCATTTTTTCTCATTGATTTTATTTCTTTATTATAGTTAAAACCATATAATAATGGGTGTGTTATGTATTAGAACTTATTAGTACATGAAATTATTCAAGAACCATAATGAAAAAAATTCCAAAATTACAGGATCATTAATACAATAAATAAAGAATATAAAATTTATTAAGAAAAGTCTTCAAATACCGAAGACATTATTAGAGTATATATGAGAATCATCGCACATTACAAAAATAAATTAGACAACAATGGAAAAAATGTACAAAGATGGATAATATGGTAAGATGGCGAGGTATTAAATATATTAAATTACTTGTACAAAATTACTATTTTTTTTTCTTTTCTACTTCTATTATAGGAGCATAGACCATAACGCATCCATCAAATCTCTAATTTGATAAACCTTCAGTTTTTTAATAGTTATTTTCTCTAAACAGTTGATTACTCGGTTATAGTTACAATATAAATTACTAATATTGGATGTGGTGTTTGAACCTCGACACCTTTCAATTGAAAAATCGTCATCTTATTATGTATACGTATGTATATGTATTCATTTAAAATTTAAAATGTATTGTTGTTGAACAATCAAATGTCATTAGCGAGACATCTTGTTTATTTAGGTTTAGTGTATGGTAGAATATAATACAAAAAAAAAACTCTTTTTGTAACAAGTATCATTGTGACTTTAATTTACATATATATATATAAATTGTGAACATAATTCATTCGAATATACATATATGTATAGTAGACATTATTGAGGCAAAAAAAAAAAAAACAAAAATATAACAATAGATAAATTCAATGTTTAAATTAAAAACCGAGTATTAAAGTTGACTGACTGAAATGAAGCATTCATATATTTATAAATTAAAGAAATTTAAAAAAGAAAATCCTTGATTCATAATAGGTTTTTTTTTTTTTGCCATTTTTAATTTATATTTAATAAAATATACATATATAAGTACTTATTAAGATTTTTATCTAAATACAGTGAAACACCTAATAAATTGGGACTGCTGCAACCTTGGATCAGAAAAGAAAAAAAAAAATTATCGTATTAAAAATTCATCAATATTAAAGGACTTCTGTTTTTTTTTTTTTTTTAAGGAACCAATTATTAAAAGTAGCCCTTAAGTTATTGATCTGTTTTAAAATATTTCCTTAACTTGATTCACTGCTTCATCACTACTAAAGATCATATAACATATTGTTTGATCAAAAAAGGGAGATGATATTAAGAGAATTAAAATAGCGCACATATAATGTCCATCTTCTCTCATACTTGAATACTTTTTTAATTTAAATGTGTCTGGCTTATGGTTTTATTATTTTACTTTCTTAATAAATAGAAATTATTCTTTTTGATTATAAAATTTTTTCCTTCCTTGAAAGATAAAAATTATGTTAAATCTAATTTTTTACTGATTTTTTTGAATTAAAAATAAAGTAAGAAAAAGAAGAAAAAAAAAATAGCTTTATAATAAAAAAAAAAAACTTTGTTTATTCTTTTTTGAACCACTCTGAATCTATTTTAAATATCATATTTTAATTATATATGTAATATGTGATAAATAAAAATTTGCTTGTATTATTTCTTGTTTTTTGACAAAAAAAAAAAAAAAAAAAATAGCAATATAAAAATTTTATGTTTTTTTAATTCATATAAACAAAAACAAAAGAAAAAAAAAAATTTCAAAATTTAATGAGAATCTACATATTATACTGCTCAAGAGTATTATAGTCATCAAATCATATCATCTTTTATATTTAATTTTTATTTTGTTAGTATTCAAGAGCGAGACGATGATGCCAAATGAAGGATAAATGAATTTGTATACAAATGAATGATCTTACCAGATACGTCCTTTTAGTTTTTTTTTACTTTTTGTTTCTTTAAATTTTTTTAATAAAAAAGAACAAAAAAAAAAAAAAAACAAACATATCAAATATAAAAATCTTCTGATAAAAAAAAAAAGGTACTGTTAAAACAAAAAAAAAAAAAAATTATATATGTTTCATCATATTCTAACTTTTATATGTAGCTTTTGAGTCATGACCTATTTTTATTTTTCTTTTTTTTTTTTTTTTCTAACTCTTTTATTTCTATATTATTTTTTATTTTTATTTTTCATTATTTAGTTTAAATAAACTAAAAATTGTATCTTTTCTGTGCATGTTTTACAAAAATTTGTGTCATCATTTTATAAAAAGTACTGTAAAATTGAATAAAGACACCGTCACCGAATTATGCACTTAAATAAAATGCAAATGAACTTCTCTGAAAATTTCTAAAAAAAATTTTTCTGTGGTAAAAAAAAATATTTTCATATATATATATATATATATATATAAATATACATATATATATTACATATTTATATATACATACATACATACATACAAATAAATTAATTAGAAATTTTAATCAGAGATGATTTATTAAAACACGTTAATAAAATGATTAAGGAAAGAAAAAGTTTTCTCACACAATCCAATCATCAGTGATGTGATGCAATTAATTCAAATGGTTTATTATTATGCCCAGATTAAAAAAAAAACTAAATAATTTTCAGTTTTGAAAGTTATATTATACCTAAATTATAGTTCTTTCATTGTATTTGAATATTACAGTTTAATTTTTGATATTTAAAATATATATATTAAAACTATGATTAAGAAGATTTAATTTGACAATCAGACAATCAGAGTATTACCGTTTTCTCTTTTATCTTTTACAAAAATTGTGTTCAATTAAATTTTTAAATAATGTATATTTAAATCAATTCAATATAATAAATAATTTTATTCAATATAATAAAATATAAAAATAATGAATATTTTTAATTTAATCTTATAACTCACAAATAAAACTTAATTGCAAGAAATTAATGTCAATTCTGCGTATGTTTTAAATATATACGTATGTTTTATATGCATAACATTAATATAGTACATATTTAAATTAATGTCAATGATTCTTATCTGTGTATCTAGAACTATAATCTAAGAAAAATGTTTAAAAAAAAAAAGAAAAAACCATTAAAAATGTACTACCAATCATATTAGATATATTCTTAAATACATATATTGACACATATGGTATATGCAAGATGCAATTTCCCAAAAAATTTACTTTAATTAGTGATCTAAAAAATTGATGTATTTAGATATTCTATTCAACTCTTAAATTTTTACTTTTTTATTTTTGATTCATTTAAAAATTAATTTACAAAATTTAATTAACTTAAATGAAAATTCTGTTTTTTTTTCTTATTTTATTTTCAATGAAACTCATTAAATGAGAAAATACGGAATCTATTAATATTTTTTGTATTTTTTTTCTTAAATTTATATTTTATTTTTTTTTTTTATCAATCCCTGAACTTATTTAAATAACTACACTGCACGTTCCTTTTAAAATGCCACGTACTTATCTTTGCATTCATCTAATGAAAATGGAATAAAAATTATTTTTTTTTTTTTTTTTTTTAAAAAAAGAGTTAAAAAGTTTTCAGGTAAAATATTATATAACACATTAGGGTATAAAAAAAAACAAAAAAAAATTTCCAATGGTTTCGTTACTTTTTATAATATACATGAATCCTTTATATTATGATGTCTATATAAATAGTTTTAAGCTTAGTGAGAACATGATGAAATCCTCCTTTAGAAAAGGTGAAGCAATAACAAAAAAAAAAAAAAAAAAAAATTGTAAACTACTAAGTTCTGTTCTATTTTTAAAAGATTTTTGCTTTTTTTTTTTTTTTTGCACTGAAATAACCAAAGATACATATGTAAAGAACAAATTATAAAAAAAAAATAGAAAAAAAAATCTTTTCATATTATAAATAAAATCATATTAAATTTAAATTATGTCAGCCATTTTTAAAATTTTGAAGGATATTCAATTTAATAGGATATGAAAAACTCTTAGTCTAAGATATTTTCGTTATATATAACTACTTTTATAAATAGAGTAAAATAAGTAGTTTTAGTATACAAATGTATATATGTATATATAAATATATATATATGTATATATTGTGTTCAAATTAGTATATAGGTACTTGTATTTATCTGTTTAAGGTTATTACAAAATGCATTACATATATAATATAGAAGTTGAATCAAAATCTTACAAAGAGCCAATCATTTAATTTAGGTAATTGTTTTGAAGAAAAAAACATAATTTAAGCAAGACAAAAAAAATAAAAGGATATTATTCAAAAGTTTTAGAATAAGTTTTTTTCTAAAAACCAAAAAAAAAAAATATAGAAGGGAAATGGATTTTTCACGCGTTTTTTTTTTTGAAATAAAGAGTAACGGTATCCGAATGGTAATTCATATCTTATTAACGGTGTAACTTAAGAAATTTATTTATTATTTGTTAAATAGGTATAGAATCTAGTCTCGAATAGGTTGTATTTTTAAATTTCTTATTTAAAAAATTCTAAATTTTGATAATAGATATATTTTGCCGCCTTTTAAAAGGATATTTTATTTGTTTTAACTTTTTTAATATTATGTAAATTGTTGTACGTATGTACATAAAATTGTAGGAAATCATCATAAAAAAAAAAGTAAGTGGTCAACTTGAGGGCATATTTCAAAATAGATCAAAATGGATATTAAAAGATTATATGTGCAATATTGAAAGATAAAAATGAAAAAAAAAAAATAAGGAATGATTTAGAATATAATAAATTGTAGTAGTAGAAAAGTGAAAAAAAATAATAAATTTTTTTTAAATAAATATGAAATTTATGTAAATGATGCCTCCTGATATACGTAACTTACATATAGATTGAAAATTATTCTTTTTTTTTTTTTTTTAGATATGATATACGGCTCATGATTCAAATTAAATCATTTTATATATTATTATCCTTTTTTTTTTTTATAATAAGTACAATACGAATACATATACATATATTATAAATCGCATTAATCACACTACAATTAATAAAGAGGTCAACGTTCTGTTTTAGTTGTTTGTTTTTTTTTTTTTTGTTTTTGTTTGTTTTTGTTTTTGTTTTTTAAACGAATGCAAAAATTCTCAACAATTTTTAAGTTTTATTTGAATGATTTATTCATAAAAAAAAAAAAATAAAAAAAAATAAAATAAAAAAGGAAAATAAAAAATTCTTTATTCATTCATATTTAAATTTATTGTTTTTGGGGGTAAATTAGTTAAAGTTTTAAAAATTTTGAAAAAAAAAATATAAAAATAAAAAACAAAACCCGTATTTTCTTACCAAAGTTAATGCCAATATAAATACATTACATACATACATACATACATACATATGTATAAGATAATTTAATTAAAGCATGAATTTTGCCATTTTTTACAATTTATAATTCCCCCTTTTTTCATTTATATTTTTCTCAATTTTATTTTTATCATCATTAGAAACACTTTAAGTACATCTATAATAGTCTGTATTGAATTAAAAAAAAAAAAAAACAATAAAAAAAAAATAAAGAAAATGTTGCCCCCTATTAACATAAAACAATTAATCAAAAAAAAATGTTGAGAAAGGGTAGAAATTCAAATAAAATAATTTCGTAATTGTTAAAAGATTTAAATTCCTCTTCGAACTTTAGTTCTGTGATTTATTTTCGTTTTTGTTTTTTTTTTGTTGTTTTCCTTTTTGGTTTTGTTTTTATAACTGCTTTAAAAGATTAATTAAAAAAGTGCAATCAAAGTTAACACACAAAATAAAAAGAATGAGTTAAATGATCATTTGCTTATCAAACAGTTTAATAATAATATGTATATAAGTAGGTACACGAATTTTTTTTTTTTTACTATTTACTATACATATATGTATATACCATATTATATACAATATAATACATTAATTTTAAATCCTTTCGCAGTAAATATACATACTAACTATAAACAAATATAGATATGATAGATATATAATAGTATATACGATATATACCTACATATGAATGTATTACGTAACTCATTTTTACTCTTTCCATTGAAAAAAAAGAATTTTTTTTTTTATAATACACATTCCATGGATTTTAAAAAACAAAAACAGAATTTTTCACACTATATACAAGTATAGGTACATACAATTGAAAATGTTTTTTAAAGTTTCTATATATACACGTTTCACTAATTAATTTTTATTTTTTGTTTTTCTGTTTTTTTTTTTTTTTTTTTTTTTTACTATCTAACAAAATGTTTACTAACAGTTTTGTTTTTTTGTTTTTGTCAATACGACCAAGAATTATTTTTGTCTCGGTTATAGAATTACAGCGAATAGGTACTGTACTGGTATAAATAAATTTTTTTGTAGACGAACTTTTTTGAATGAAAATCAAATGGTTGATAAATTTTAATTTTTAGTGTGAAAAAGTAAAAATTTTTTTTATTGGAGTTGCATTATTTTTCTTTATAAGTTGTTATGTTTTATTCATTATGAAATTAAACTTTACTACAATTTCGGAAATCATATAACCAATGATCTGTCTAAAATGTGTTATTAATTATTTATTAGTAATCTCGTTTTTCAAAAAATCAACTTATGTATGTATATATGTAGGTATAGTAAGTCTTTATTTAATTTTTCTTCACTTTAAATTTAAATTTAAATACGTGACGTAAACGGTAAACGTTAAATTCATGTGTTTCTTAAGGTTGATGCTTTAGTTGAAAACATTAATACAATGGAATTTAATTTAATTTATTTTTTCGTAATCAATCGTAGTTTTAAAATAACGGGAAAACAAAATTTTGTTTTATTTTAAAACTTAAAAGCTTATTTTCCAAAATCTTAATTTAGTGTTTGAGCAACCATAACGGGCAAACCATAACGGTAAAGTAAAAATCAAATTAAAAACATAAGATTCTATATTTGTTTTATAAAATCTAAAACGCTTACACATTGAAAAAAAAAATATTTTCGTAGAACTCAAGTTATAACCATTTCAAAAAAGATATTTTTGAGTTTTGTCGACAGACTGTAAATCATAATAAAAATTTTCCAAAAATTGATTTTCTGATAACCCTTATCCATTCTTATTTTAATTCTTTATCTCGAATCAGTATAAAAAGTATTCTGTTACTTAAAACTGATGTATAATAAATCCTACTTAATAGTTTAATTTAAATATAGCGGCCTAGAGAATTTTGGGACGTTCGATGTCTCTACAATTTAAAATTTTGATATTTTCTGAAATGATTATCGATGTAATCATTGATTATCGATGTATCGACAAATTTATTTAAATTTATCTGTATTGAAAAAAATTAACTATAGAAAATTCTTTGGAAAATTATCACTTCACAAAAACAAAAAAAAAACTGGGTTTAGTTAAATTCCTTAAATTAATTCAATAATTTCTATCCTTGTAAGAAATTCTTTAAAACTTATAGTTATTTGTATAAGTAATAATTTTAAAAATTAGTTTTATTTTGTGTCTATTTAAATAAACATATATATACAACAGAGTGTTACAAAATTGAAAAAAACAAAAAAGGTTATTTTAAATTTCAGAGAAGCAATTGGTACCTATTCTTATTAGTTTTCGAGAAAATGGGAAATTAAAAAGTACAATTACTTAATACTTTTATTATTATTTTATTTTCATTTTAAGAAGTACAGACACGTTTTACTTTTTGGTCACGTTTTATATACAGAAAATAATTATTAGTGTAGAGTTTTAAAAGTCTAAAAATAGGAAATAATAGGATATTGACTATCCTGAAATAAGTCTATGCTATTTATTATGATATCGTGACTCTATTATGAAATGCATGTTATATATTTTGGATATTTAATATTCACATAGAAAAACCCATCTAGGCGCCAGTTATAACTTTCATTGAAATGCTTCCGGAAAATATTTATTTTCACTTTTTTTATAGCATAGACATAAAATTTAACAAAAATGTTGATTTAATGATTAAATAATTTCTAAAGACTAAATTCTACTACGAATTTTTAAATTTTAAGCTAAATATTTAAAAAAAAAAAATTAATTTTATAATTTTCCGGATTGGTAATTATTTTCCTGGACAACTGATCAGTAATTTTGCATAATGAAACAAAATTGTTCCAATGACATGTTATGTTTCATTTCTTCCCATTTCAGTTTGTCATTGAAAAAAAATTCTAATGCAATTTTTGACATATTGCATTATGTTTTTGTATTTTAATCAGTTTACAGTTTAAATTTAATTTTTTTATTATTTTGTTTATTAAATAAAATAATCTTTTTTTATTCTTTATTGGTACCATTTTCTATCAATAATGAATAAATTAAAATAATAAAACTTTATTTTACAAACATCGAAATAACGTTAACAACAATTTAAAATACTTTTATTTTATATGTATGCTTTTATATTTATTTTAGCTTCAGTATTGTCATTTGCCATTTGACAGATAATTTTACTGACAGTTTTTTCTCTATATGCTATATGCATTTCAATGAAAGCTATAACTGGCGTCTAAAATAAATAAATACTTTTAAACATTATATACAACAATTATCTCTTTTAATATTATTGGATATTAAATACAAATTATATGAAGATCAATTATTGACGATGTCGTAAAAGCTACATTTACTTTTGAAACTTTAAATGAAATTTGATGAAAAAGAACCTTTGTGAAAGCAAAACATAGCATAAAATTCTCATTGAAATGTAGATTGAAGTTTGACTATAGAATATAATGTAACTCGCCGTTCCCATTAAACAAAATTTCACTATACATATAGACACATTCAACTACTAGAAATTCCCTCAAATTAGTTTCAAATTTTTTGCTTTTCCTGATTGCTGAGGCTTCGATTTTTGACAAATCGATAAAAATATAAATGTGTCGAGTGGAATTGTTTCATAATGAAATATTTCGAGTGGAATTGTTTTATAGTGAAATATTTCGAGTGGAATTGTTTCCTAGTAAAATGATATCGAGTGGAAAGATCAAAGTTGAGCTGTGTCTAGTGGAATTGTTCTACTAAAAGTGGTTTAAAATCGAAAAAAGAAACTCGCAACTGCAGTAACCAATGAAAACAATCAAACAATTGAAACAAAAAATTCATAAAGAAATATATTTGCTTTTTTTTTTTTTTAATCAGAAAACTACACAACAAATTCTTCCTCCTGTTTGTGGTTTTTTCTTTTTCTACATTTTTGTTTTTTTTTTTTGTACACCTTTACTTTTCTCATTCTAAATAAAAACTTTTTAAATTTTATTACTGCAGTATGCAATTTGCATATTTATGTAGCTACAAAAAAAAAAAAACAAAAAAATTAAAATTAAAATAAATAAAATAGAAAACAAAATTGAATAAAAAATAGAATTAAAAAATAGAAAAGGAAAATTTCAATGAAAATAATTGTTTGAAAAGATGTACTGCATATTTTGATTTTAATTCAAATTACACTTTTTTTTTTTTTTTGGATTTTCAATAGAAAATTTTCAAAAAGTCTTTTTTGTATTGTTGTTCTTTGTACTTTTTTTTTTTTCTTCTATTCTTTATGTATTTTTGCTTCTTTTTTTTTTTGTACTAATTTATACTTAACATTATTGTATTTGAACATGAACATATTATAAATATATGTATGTATGTATGTATACGATTATTGCACATATATATCTTAATAAATAACGAATTGTACTCAACCCCAATTCTCTAACCCCAATTTATTTGAACGATATCTGTTTTCTTTTTTTTTCCCACTTTTTTCTTCATCCTTTTTAATACGATCATTGCAAAAATTTGAATATATACAATAAAAGGATTACGACAGTTTTAACAGAAGAAAAAAAAAAGAAAACAATAATAAAAAAAAACGTTTTTTGCATTCAATTTATACCATGCCATTCTTGAAGCGTTTATAAATATATTTACATTGACACATGGATGTTAATATGTAAATGGAATATGTACATAAATATATATATATATATGATTGTATGTTCAAATGTATGTACAAAAAAAATATGCATTCATGCAAATAGGTATGTATGAACGTATATGTATATATGTTTGTATGATTTTAATAAAATTTTAATAAAAAAGGCGTAATCGTGCAAATAGATATGTATGTACTACAAATAATAGAAAATAATCATAAAAAGAAAATTCAAGAAAAAAAAAAAAAACAAATACAGAGTGTTTCAGTTAAATTAAAAAAAAAATATTATTAGAAAACTTTTTTTTATATATACTTAAGATGTCTTTAACTTTTATTTTTTAAATTAATTAAAGTCCTTAAACTTATAAATAAATGAAATATTTTCTTATTTTTTGTTTTAAAAAAAAAAAAAACTTTTTTCTTTTGTACAAATGAAAGATTATGGAATAACTTTTTTATGTTTTTTATTAATTTTATTAATAAATGTATGTTAAAAAATATTAAATTTACATTTAGAATCTTTCACTGAGACTAGTTTAGAAAATGGAGAAAAAAATCATTTGGTCTTACATTTGCGTTCGCAAACTTTACGCAGGAAATACCGTTACATTTCTCTAATTCTAAGGGTATTGAGTTTATGTTTAATTGTTATATATATATAGATAAATTGTAAAAGGAAAATCAATTTCTCTATTAATTTGCCTTACCACTTTTTCCTGCAGGATGTAATTGATTTCCATAACTATATTTTTTATTTAATTACTCAAATTATATCCTTATCGTTAAAATATATTAATAGGATATCATTAAATATATTTTAATAGGATATCATTTCAAAGGTATTTTTTTTAGTTCTAGCTTCTATGAATTAAATAGATTTTAACATAAACCTACAAATTTCGACATCCAATTATTAATATCGGTAATGGATTAATTTATTTTTAAAATCAACATATAAATAATGCTATATGTCAGTATGGAATAAAGCCTTATTCATTGTTCTATATGGCTCTTAAGAATTAGAAATTGTTTCATAACTTTATTTTTATTTTATGTTAAGTATAAACATAAGTGAAGCTTTTAAATTATGTTATTTTTATTAATAAATGTAAAATTATTTTTAAATCCAACGAAAATTACATTGAATCAAAAACTCATCGAAATACAAAAGAGTAAAAAAATCAGATTACGATATCTTTTTTATATTTAAATATTTATTTATATGAAAAAGATAAAATAACTTACTCTAATATTGACAATTAATATAATATTTTGTATACATTTTATAGTTTTGTTTACTTTTGATTATTATTATTTTTTTTTAAATAATCAAAAGTAAACATCAAAATTAATATTTTGCATGGGACAGCACATTAAAGTTATACCAATGCCATTTATTACACTCACTCACTCATAAATGAAATTTAATGAAAGCTAAATGGTTAACGATTTTACATTTTTGAAAGCTTTCCATTGAAAAAAAGGTTTAGATGTACGAAATCATTATTTTTTCAGTTTGGTATATAATTTTGAATTGTAAAATTCTCAATACTAAAATTCGAATTACTAAATTTTGAGTTAATTTTAAGTTTTTTATTTTATTTCTGAAATAACTAGTAAAATCCCACACAAATATACCTAACTGCTTCTTCCCGACAAAGAAGAACGAAAGCCTCGAATCTTTATAACCAAGTATTCCGGAGAATGTCTATACAATTTACGATTCTTGATGAAATTTTGGAAAAATTTAAAATTTTCTCTCTTCTCAATTTTATAATAAAATTTTGTAATTTTAATGCTATCCTGATTAAATTCTAAAATTATGCTACAACTTTATTTCTTTTATTTCCTTGAAAGTTTGTTTTACTTCTACTTTATATTTAAAATCAATGCTGGTGCAACAACAAGAGCTTCTGCTACCCACAACTATATAGTTCCAATTCACAGATTGTATAATTCGGCTTATGGAAATTCGCTTGTGGTACAAACATTGCGAATGTCAAACCATCTTCCAGCTTATGTGTTCCCCAGAATTGGCGATTATTACATATATAACAACATGCAAGGATCCAAAATGGACATTAACAAATTTGTTTACAATGTGCCTGCAAATTTGAAATCAATTTTCATTCCCAAACACAACTTCTTTTGACCATACAGTAAATGAGTACTAAAGGTCCTATAAACTATTGTTTGATTAAAAAAGAAAGATGGTGTTTAGTGGGTTAAAGTTTCTAATACTTATAGAGGACTCGTGGTCGTTCCACTCCTCTATAGTGTCTTTCGACAATTCTCACCTAACCTCGCTAGACAAAAACTTTACTTGCAACTGAACTAGTCCTTCTAACTAAGTTTTAATTGCATTAACCAATTCTATTAAATGCATTTAATGTCGCAAACACAATCAATGTAATATGTAAAAAAAATATACCACCTTCTGATAGAAATGAATAATGCTCTATAAATATTTACACATATGTATAATATATATAGTAATAAATGTTTACATAACAATAGTAATAATAGTAATATACAAAAACAAAAATAAATACAAAATTTTAACTAAAATTAAAACCTAACACTTAACAATATGCAAAAGGAAAAAAAAAAAAAAACCAATCAAAAATATACTTTTTCATATTTGACTTTAAGGCTAAGGGGATAGTGTTGTCAGTTGATTTTTATTATTTGTACAAATTTAAATAACACAATCTAAAGATATACATATATATATATTTAGTTACAAACAAAAGAAAATTAAAAAAAAAAAAGAAAAAATAATATAAAAAAATTAAACGAAACGGAAAATGTTTGTATATAAAATAAATAGTATATAATATATATAAGTAATATAATATAAGATTATTATAATTGTATTTATAGATGCCGGTCCCAACATAATATAATATGAACATTTTATACTATATTTGATTTAATTTTAAATTTTTCTTTTTTTTAAACTTGACCATCAAAAATGAATTCTAATCTATTTAAATTACTATTTACAATTTGAATTAAAATATTTGCACAGATTCATGATGCGCATTCTAACGATTCCTTATTATATATTTTAAATAAATAATAAGTATATAACATCTATATAATATATACATTTGTATAAGTATTTTTATATACTTGTTATTTATATTTGTTATATTTGTTATGGGCAATTTGTAAATTTCTAATGAGCTGTTTAAAAACATACTTTTAAAATTCAAAAAATATTTTATATTATACACCATATATTAGACACTAACTCATAACACTATGCATACTATGAAGCAATTAGAATGAAACCAGTTTAACTCAAAATAATCCATAAAATTTAAATAAAGAAGAAGATTAATTTTATTGAGAATATATGACCAGTTTAACTCAAAATAATCCATAAAATTTAAATAAAGAAGAAGATTGATTTTATTGAGAATATATTGAGTTGAAGGATAGTATGCTGTCTATTTATAAGAAGAGGTCCGATTATAGAATCATTTAGAATATGTAGGATTTTCTTTATTAGCTTTTATTTTACAGACTTAATTTTTTTTTTTTGTTCTTTTTGTAGTCTAAAACACCAGGAATGAAATCCTCTCTATATAACGGTATAAATCAGGTCTTAAATAAATAATCCATTTGGTACTCAATAATGCGGTAGCGTTTAGATAATGAGAAGAAAATTTCAGGCAATTAAAATTAAATGAAACGGTAATAAGAAACGAGAAAAAAAAATATCATCTTAAGATGTTTAGACTGGATTTTATGTTTTCAAAATTTCTTAAATTGACGAATTATCCGGAAACTAACTAAATTTTTTTTATTATGGCTAACTATTGCTTTAAAATACTACAAGTCGATTTTTTTTTTTTTTGACACAAAAAACCCCCAAAATAGGATATATTTTATAAGATTATATAATATAATACCTACATAATGTATTTAATAGTAGAATACATATAAATATCTATAAATATATGTATATAAAAATCAATGGTCATTATTTATTTAGCATATTATTATAGTGTTTAAAATTGTCCTGTTCTTCATTTCTTTTAAATTTATCGACTAATTTATGCCTTACGAAGATATCTTTATTCGTGTATGTACATATATACATACACATATGTATATATATATATATATAAATATATTTGTTAATATTAGAATTAAATGTATGATATACATATGTACAGTGAAGAGATTAATTGTAAAGACAATTGCATTTGCATATAAAGAATTTCAACTGAAAGGTAGACTAAAACGTGAATAATGAATATTAGGGTCTTTTTTTGAAGTAAATAAACTGCCAATTTTCGGCAAAAAATTTTACTAATATACAAATAATTAATTAAAATACTAAATACTAAATACAAATAATTTAAGAAAATGGATATATGTATTTTGAAACTAATGGATGAGATTTGATGAAACATAATTACAGGCATTAAAACTATAACTCATATACCTGTATTAAAAAACTATTAATGATTTTATTCCCAAAAAAAAAAAAAAAAAAAAAAATGGTTGAACCTATAATTTTTTTAATCACTGTATATATATTTAGGGATATTTTTACTAAAATGTAAATTTTAAACAAATAATAATATCCCACATTTTAAGCATATCTACAATTTTTATTTAAGTATACATACATATATATATATATATATATATATTTGTTTATTTGATTTTAAATTTTATAATACTAAAATACTATAATTATATTCAGAGAATGTGCTTCAACACATACAACCAGAATCATTATAATTTTTAACAATTGTATTTAATGAAAAGATAGTAATAAAATCATTTTTTGTTTATTTAATAAAATCAAAATATATATTTACTTTTAAAATTTTTGTATAAAAAACTTTTTATTATTTTGTTTGTTTTTTTAATTTTTTTTTTTTTTTTTGTTGTTAATTATATTTATTTTCTCTCTATACACTAAAAAATCATATACTGAATGGTCAGTTTGTATTTTGAAAAATATTCAAAAAATAAAAAAATATTTGTACGTACCTTCATCATTAAAATTTCACAGAAATCTAAACATTGAATATTAATTTTTATATACATATATTGGTATATATTTATTTAAAATAAATGCTGTCCCCTATTTAATGTAATCCATAAAATTATTTCTAATATTATTTTTAATTTAAATTAATAAAAAAAAAAAAAAACAAATGATAAACTTAATATTTGCAAATATTTTCGATCAAAATTTCAAATTGTGTCAATTTATAATTAAAATGTTAAGTAACTAATAGTTTAATCTTCAAATATTTATAATATTTGTTATAAAAACTATAGGTACTAAAAAAAAAAAACCTACATAAGTATAAGTACCTACATAATGTAATTAAAAATCAGTGATTTTTCTTACGCCCCTGAAAATATGCAATTCATTTATTAATATTATTCATTGTTTTAATTTCTTAAGAAAATTAGGGGCCTCGGTGGCCTAGTGGTCAAACACGTAACTTATTAACCGAGGGAGTGTGAGTTCAAATAATATACAGGTAGCAAGTTTTATTAATTGAAAACAAATCCCCCCTGCTATCAAATATAATGTATATATAAATAAATATAAATATATAATATAAACAAAATGAATAAGATTAATGTATAAATTAATAAAAGTATTCGGAAATTAATAGTAACCTTAGTACTAGTATCCGATTGTTCTGTAATATTGCATTATTTTATGTGATTTGTAATATTAATATAAATAAAATATGTTTAGGGGCCTCGATGGCCGAGGGGTAAATCCCATTGCTTATTAACAAATCTTTTTTGACACCAAAAATATAGTACTAATATAAATATATATATATATATACATATATATAAATTCCTCTTTCAATCAAATATATCTTCTTTATAATGTAGATATTATATAATTATAATATATTATAACATACATATAAATAAATAATTATTAATAGTATTTATTTAACGTATATATAATCATCTGATATCTGATATTTATAGTCTATAGTAATATTACATAATTCTACATGTGATATGTAATATTAAATAATTTATAAATAAATTAATTTTAATAGTAGATATTATATATTTACAAATATTCTTATGCTATATCAGGTTAAATAAAACTAAAATGAATATTTCTAAACAAAAGAAAATAATATTATTATAGGTATATTCATTATATTTAAGTCCTTATAAGAAATATTAGGAATTTATATTGTAGAATTTATTTTCAAGTAGAATATTTTTCATTTTCCCTTATTACATATATGTGTTAATATAACCTTAACCTTTTAATTAAACATTTAATATTTACCACAAAACTGTATTCTGTTTTTTTAAAGTTTTATTAGATGTTTTTTTTTTTTAATTTTAAAATATTCTCATAAGAAATTATAAAAAATAATTAAACTTGGCAATGATGCAAAAGAGGAAAATTGGAAAAGATGTACTTAAAGGAAAAAATTGTTTGTAAAAAAATGTAAATTCAAAAAACATATACATACTTCATATGACATAATTTTATAATGTACACTTATTCAAAAACAACTTTTTCAAGTTCGTATCCAATTACAGAGATCTCGTAGAAATGGAAACTTAATTTTCCGCAAGAAATTCGAAAGAACATCCGCTGCTCACGCCTATATAGTTAATTCCTAGATGACAATATTCACCATATTAAATTTTGTATGTGACTTGTGATACCGCGAATGTGGAACCATATTCCACCCAAAATAGGTAATCAATATATTTTGAATTTACATAAGTTTAAGTAGAATTCTCAATATCTTCGTTCATCACATTCCTGCTAACCTTAAATTATTTTTACTCCATAGCAAAATTTTGCATGCCATCCCGTTTGACCAAAAAAAGGAAGGTAGTATTTAGTAGGTTAAAGTCCCACATGGTGATAGAGGAATCGTTCATGAAGGAATGTCTTCAGTAGCATTAAAGATTCCACGACCTATTGTTTAATCAAAAAGGGGGAGGTAGTATTTAATGTATTATAGATTCACACGTTCACCGAAATCGTTGATAGAGGAATATCTTCAACATTTTTGCCAACTAGTCCGTAAAAAAAAATTTACCTTTAAATTCCTTTTATTTTGTTCATTTTCTTTTAAATTCCTTTTATTTTGTTCATTTTCTTCTTCATTTAGTCAAACCTAAACCAAAACAATATAATTATAAAGAAATTCTTTCCTAGAGTTTGGCTAGATTTTTTTTGTTTTTTTTTTTTGTCTTTTGTCAAACTTTTATTAACAAATAAACTATTCTGTATAAATTAATTATTAATTTATTGAATTGAAATAATAAATGTAAAGGACTCTTAAATTAATTATAAATCATAAATTTTAATAGACAAAACATTAAGTTCAATATTCAAAATTAATTCAATTTAAAATATCAAAAATTTAACCACAAAATATTGAATGGAAAATTTATAACAAAATTAAATTTGAACAAAAAACAAAGAAAAAAAAAAAGCGAAGCAACGATAAAATTACCAAAAATTTATATTGAATCAATAAGTTCCATCATCATCAATAAGTTCCATCATCATCAATAAGTTCCACAATAAAATCAAATTAAGACGAGGAAACTAATGTTCCAATTTAGACAACAACAATTTATACCATAAAAATTCTATTAATTATACTAAAAACTGCGAAAACAAATCATTTTAGAAATGTTGGTAAACAAATTTTTATACATTTTATATGTACAAAATATGAAGAAACAAATTTTTTACTTTTTGTTTGTTTACAAATCTTTTGTTGTACAAAAAAAATTCCTACTTAAAAAGATTTTTCAAAAATATTGTTTTCTTTTAAAATAAATAATCAAAAAACAAATAATCTTATAAACAGCATATAATTTTTGATTTTTTGCTGACTGATTGAGGAAATTATACGTTACGTTTTTGAAATATGTAATCTTAATTTGATCTGGTACAGAAGCAGTATTTTTTAGCATCGTATATAGCTTCCACATTATACTTTTTTCTATTGTATTTTTTAAATTTATGTCTACCGAATCTTTAAAATGTTTTAAAAAAAAAATATTATGTTATTTATGGTATTATTTTAAAAACAATTGAGAAATATGCAATAAATAAGTAAATTACCATTAAAATTTTTGATTGAAAATTTAATGTATACGAAAAAAATTAATTGTTTCGAAAAAAAAAACGAAAAAATGTATATGATGATGATCTGTGTATGAAATGTATGAAAATGATGAAAATATAAAAAAAAACTCTTTAATAGATTATAATATTATATGTACAGACTTACTATGTGGTAAAATCAATTATATTTAGTATAAAAATAAAAAAATTTCTAATCCCACCTCATTTTCAACTTTTACAAATAAGGTAAAATTAATAGGAATAGATCTGAAATCTAAGGAGGATCTGTAAGGATGCAATTTTCAAAAGGGATTCCAAAATTTTAATAAATTTGTTGCATTTTTGTCTGAACGACGATTCTTTGCTATTTGATGTAAGTGTTTCATTAAAATAAATAATATTGAATACAAATTATGCCCTTTTTATATTGGGTTCAATTTTGAGCACTACTACATTTAGAGAAAGCATTTATTGTAGCCTATTATTATATTAGTCTATAATATACTATTGTATGCATTTAATAAATACAGAATGTACCGCATAAGAGTACAAATTTTTAAGAAAGTGATTTCTGATACAATTACTTTTTAAATTATAGCTAAAAACATACGAACATTTTCTATTTTTTTAAATACGTTCTTTAACAGCAATGAATTTTCTTTCAAAAATGCCTTATTAAGGTATCGTTATTATGTAAAATTTGAAATTCTTGAGAAGTTGCCATAATTTTATAGGAATTAACTATTTAATACCTAATTGAGGTGTTGTGTTTCTATACATTATTTTCATTTATTCCTATCTAAAAACTACCACAGACGCAATAGATCTTTGTGGAACATCTGTTTTGTGAATATGATAACTAAGGAAAACATAAATTTTTTCAGAGCTCTTCAACACTTTTAACGTTTAGAAAAAATCCAAAAGTATCTTCAATTCTTTATCTTCAATAAACATAAAGTATTAGAAAATTTTTCTCTTTTTTACTCAGTGAAAACACAAATTTATAACCTCAAAAAGGTCTGTTTAACTCTTTAGGTTATTAGTGTAGAGATTTTATTTCATAAGGGGCCTCGGTGGTCTAGTGGGTAAGAGCGTATAAAATACGCTGTAAACACCGAGAGAGTATGGGTTCGAATCCCACACATATCGCAAGAGTTATTCCCCCTTACGACATTTACAGTCATGCCTGAACAGGAAAGGCTGTATAATTTCCTATCTACATTTATGTGGCAGAGAAATGCATTAAAAAAAAAATATATATTTTATTGTTAAATCTCTCAAGTTCTCAACTTTAATTTACGTCATCATTTCTATATATTTTTGAACATTTTCGAAATAATTCGACACAACAACAAGTTTATAATTCGACATAATAACAAGTTTCCCAATGCAATTCCATTAAATAACGAAAACTAAACTGAAGTTATGCAGTTTGCTTTTTAAAACACTCTGTAATATAAAATTATTTAAAGTTATTTAGAATTTGTTTTTACTGTTATTGTATTATTTAATAAAATTGATTCTTAATATTTAATATACTCACAATGATTGCCAAACGATTAATAAATTCGAAAAATATTCAAATTTATTAAATTTTATTTTTATGTTTTATTTGTTTAATAATTTACTATTATAAAATTATTCTTATTTATTTATTAATTTATTTATTTATTTTTTTTTATTTTTTTTTTGTTGCTGCTTTTAATTTTACGACAAAATAACTATAATTAAATGTTTTTTTTTTTTTTTTTGTCATTTAACCTTAGGTTTATTTAAAAATTTTGGTTTTTTAATGCATTTGTTTATATATATATATATGTAGGTGTATCAGTCTTTTTAATATTTTAAAAATAAATATTACAAATTATTAATTTATTTCTGGCAAAAAATATAAAAAAAAAAGTAAATAAATTAATTAAAAATATATTTTTAATAAATCAAACAATTTAAAATACAAAAATAAAAAAAATAAATAAATAAAGACAGAAATAATATCTTCCCTTTAACTTTTCCCTACATTTAATTTTCAAGGTGGGGCCTCGTTGGCCTAGTGCGTAAGAGCGTATAAAATACGCTGTAAACACCGAGGAAGTGTGGGTTCGAATCCCACACACGTCGTAAGAGTTATTCCCCCTTACGACATTTACAGCCACGCCTGTAAAGGAACGGCTGTGTAATTTCCTGTTCACATTTATGTGGCGGAGAAATGCACAAAAAAAAAAAAAAAAAAAAATTTTTCAAGGTAATCAAGAAAGATACTAAATAGGTACTTAGCATATTTTTTTTCCGCCTCTAAAGGAATTAAGAAGTAGTAAATCTTCAAAATAAAATGCTATGGAGGATAGAAATTCTATACTCAATTCTATTTGGAATAGCATTTATTATATATTTCTGAAAATAAATAGAAGAGCTGTTGTAGGTAATTGATAAGTTATATATATATATATATATATCTATGAGAATAATAAGGAACAAATATTTGCTATACTTCCCAAATATCTTAAAAATGTTAAGTTGTTTGTTGTATCAAATACCATTTAAGTATTTTTTTTTTGTTTTTATATTAAAGTATGTTGTAGTAGAACCGAAGATTTTGGGAACATTATTTTGTAGAGGATTGGTAGATGTAAATAGTTATTTATACATTAGATATTATTTTTGGTATTTCATGAAATCTTTTGTGATCGAACACAGAACACGTAAGTTTTCATTCAAAATTTAATATTCATTATTCATTAGTTTATTTGTTTTAAAGCAAAAATTGAAAAGGTTTGTGGTTACGATCGTGAAAAATGTATGTCGAAAAATATTACACTTATACTTTGTGAACGTTATCAAGATTTTTTTTTTTTTTGCTAAGGGAGGTGGAAATCTTCCAAAGACACCAAGAATTTGCCCTTGGTAGTGTCAGATTCCTACTGACTAAACCCACCTCCCCCTTTAGCCAACATAATGGGATGAAACTTTTACCTGCGAACGCAGTATATTAGCTAGGGAATAGGGATAGGAAAGGATAGGAAATGGATACGGAAACATTGAATTGGGAATGGAACTGTAAGGAAACAATACGACTTAATCACTGCGCCATGAATCAGATGATTTTGCGTTTATTTTTTTTTTAGTTATCTACTACTTTCATTGAATATCACTATGAATTTTCTGACCTATACGCAAAAAGTTTTGATGGAGAACTTGAAATCTTTCAAAAAAAAAAAAAATCTCATAATTGCTTAACCCTTAACTAAAAATGTTCTGCTGATTTTATATAGAACAGACGCAGAAATATTTTCTAAAAAATTAATTATTAGTATAAAAATAAGAAGAAACACAGCCGCGGCAGGGACAGAGTTCAAAATTTTTTTACATTATTTATGATATAGAAAAATAAATAATAATAATAATTAACTATTAGAATCAATAACGCTCTAAAAGCAGCAATAATTTGACACCGAATTTTGTTACATTTTCAATACTTTCCTTATATATCATATCAACTATATATGTGATAAGTAAAAAATTAAAATTAAATAATTATTATGTATTTATAAATATGTTCAAAAAATATAAATTTATATATAAATAGATATTAATTGGATAAACAATTTATTATTGATGAGTAAATGAAGTGAATAAAAAATATCCAATAAAGGATTGTTTAAAAAAAAAACAAGGTAGAATGTAAACCAACGGTTTTTAAAAGCGCACATTTCCAAAACTGTTCAGAAGTGTGACTTACACAAAAATTTGAAAATTTCATGTCATAAGAAAAAACGTGAAAATAGAACATTTTAAGGGGCCGTAAGTCCGGAATCCTATATAACTAAGAAAAACGGTTAACACACGTAAAAATATATTATTGAACCTTTAATTTTCATGTCTTGCCGAAGAAAAATTTGTACAGGTGCCTAAGTTACAGGTGTCTAAAAATAGCAAATTTTAAATTTTTGAGGCGTAATAACTCTTAAAGAGAGGGTGTTACCAAAAAATTTTCTGAGGAAACTTATACTAATTCTAAAAGTTCTTTCTTGTCTCAATTTCAGGTTCCTATCTAAAGGGGTGCCGGAGTTATGAAAAAAGAAATTTCATGCAAAATGTGGTTTTCACATAACGGTAAATTTAAATCGTAAATTACAAAATATTACATAATTTTGATATTAATTTACAAAGATAAAAGAAATACCTGTCGAATGACGTTTTCAGATTGAAAAAATCTTAAGCAGAACATAAGATATATGCATTTAAAAATAGGGCTTTTTCAAAGTTTGAGGGGCTGTAGCTCCGTAATGAGGGGGGGGCTACATGAAAAAGTTGTTCCACAAAATTATTTTTTTTATGAGACCTACCTATGGTTAAAATTTTTTTTCTCTATTTTTAACGGTGTAGAAGTTTTGTAAACAGACGGACGGACGAACGGACGGACGGACGGACAGAGTAAAACTAATAAGCACATTTTTTCAAAATGTTTTTGGAAATGTGCTAAAAAAACAAAAAAAAAATCAAACCATTTAAATTAAATATAATTAAAAATAATTATTTGAAAATAATTAACATTTATATTTATAAATTTTTTTTATAGTAGATTAAAATTAAAATTATAATTCAAGGATTAACAAGTGATAATCTTCAAATTTATTAGTTAAAATTTATAAAAATAAAAAAAGAAATGATACAAAAATAATAATTTCCAAAAAAAAAAAAAAATTACTATAGGATACTAAAAATTATGTAATAAAATAACATACATAATAAACGAAAAATCTAACTATAGAATATAAAGTGGGTTAAGATATAAAAAATGATGGTAAACTTTTTCAAACAAGGTTAATTTTAAAGTTTTTTTTTTTTTTTTTGAAAGATAATAATAACAATTGTTATAATGGAACAGAGAATCATTAACACAATCACATTGAAAATTAGTTCAACAGATTAAAATAAAGAGATAAGTTAGTGAAGAAAGACATAATTGTAATTAATTCTGGAGTGTAAAAAAAAAGACAAAAAAAACACCTACTATAATTAATTAAAATAGTGTATATTATAATTGTTTGATTTCTATACACCTCAGATAGGTAATGATTTTCAATTTTATGTAATTTTCTTAGTGACGCACTAATTATTTTGCTATAATTTAACGCAAGCGTCTCTAATTACGATCTTGGATTAAAAAAAGAATCATTTAAATTTTTTTAAGTACTTTAAGTTTTTTGTTTTATAGGTTACAATTTACATAATAATATATTACAGTTACATAATATTATACATATACTTATATTTAGTTATTTAAATAAATAAAAGGCGATTTTTTGTTTTAAGGATACTGATTTTAAGTATACAACGTTCAAACGGTAACTAATTTTAAATATTTCCTAAGCAAAATTAAAAATGTCTATTTCGTTCCGGAATTTTGACATTTCAATTTATTTTTTTTGTTTTGGTTAGTATTCCCTATTGTTTGAGTTTATTTCTTTGAAGGATGAAAAGTTAGTTTTTCTAGTAATAAGATATGGTTGTTATAAAACATAGATATATAAGATATATTTCATTTTTTTTTAATGAAAGCATGCTTTTTTCTGTTTTCCTTTAAAATTTAAACCAGTTTATTTATTTATAGTGAAACAGGAGATTCATATTAAATATTTCTAATTATATATATTGGTTCGAATTTGCCATAGTTAGTTAGTTTTATGTTTGATAGTACATAAACTACATACCTATACAACTTTTGAGTTTTTTTATATTTAAGCAGGATAATTAAATGAAATTGAGATAAAGGTATATACTCAACTTTTGTCTTTTTAATATACATACTTAATTCCATATAAAACAAAAATATTTTTAAATTAATCTGTTGAAATGAAATTAAGGGGGCGTCGGTGGCATAGTGGGTAGGAGCGTATAAAATACGATGTAAACACCGAGGGATTGTGGGTTCGAATCCCACACACGTCGTAAGAGTTATTCCCCCTTACGACATTTACAGCCACGCCTGAAAAGGAAAGGCTGTGTAAATATCCTGTTCACATTTATGTGGCAGAGAAATGCACTAAAAAAAAAAAATTAAATTAAAGTTAAACGGATACTAAAATTTTATATTTAAGATAAATATTTAAAAGAAATTAGAAAACTATATATGGAAGAATAAAACAATAAAATAAAAACTATTCAAACAATTTCAAATTGTAGGATACTGTAATTTTTCATTCTCATACTTTATTTGTATAATACTCAAAAAATACTCAACTGTATGCATACACAAGAGATAAATAATGGTAGAGCTGAGAGAAAAATTTGCGTGCAAAATGCAGACGTGTAAAAAACACATTGTAGAGAGTTTATATTAACGTTTGGAAAATTTATTTCTAAGTTTATTCTACAAATTATCAAACGTAATTTATAATTTGGTAGAGTTCTTCAATAAGTTTTGGATGTTTAATCAAAGTAAAAAGAAGAGTGAAGCTAAAAAAAATCAAAATTTTGAATTTTAATTACAGTAAATTGTGCGTAAACATTTGGTAGAGAGCTGAAATAGAGCTGTATCAAAATTTTTTTAGTGTTTTTGTAGAGCGAATTTTTGGTAGAGATAAAGTGTTGTCTAAACACGTGCGGTAGAGGAAATTTATTTTCTTATAAAGTTATACCATTTTTTGTCTCTCCTGTACCCAATACTTTACATTAATTACAATGAAAATTACATTAAATGTGAAATAATATTATTATGATAGAAGCCTGTTATTTTTTTTTAGACTAATGCCTCAATTATCAATGCCTCTATAGTACACAAGCTTACCACTCAATTAGTTTTCGAAATTTCGTTATTATTTTTTATACTCAAAAAGAATTTTTTGTTTGTATTGGTAATAAAGCTTTCTAAGAAAGATAATTTCTTAGCTTTCTAAGAGAAAAATTATAATGTGAAAGGGTCAGTACGCGTACTCATTTTTTTTTTTTTTTTAATGCATTTCTCTGCAAGTTTTGCAATATAATAGAAAATATCACATACTATATTTTATAGGTATTTAATTGAATTGATATTTCATGCACACAATAAAGATACCAAAATAAAGATCTTAAATTTATACACAAGTAAAAGCTCCATTTTCAAAGTTTTTTTTAAATTTTTCTATATATACTTATGTAGTATAGAGGCATTCTTTACATGCTATATAAGAAATGACATTTTCTATAGAGGCATTATTTATACATACTATATATAAGTAATGAGATTTTCTATCAAAAAAAATTGAACTCAAACTTAATAAAAAATCCCTTATGCACCTAATCATATAAGGTATTATGTTTTATAACAATTTTTTAAGGCTATTTTGATGTGTTCTCCTAATTGACTTTACTTTATATTTTTATTTACTTTGTTATATTACTTAATCACAAGATACAGCAGCTGCTTTAAGTACATTTTTCCGGCGGGGGGAAATAAAGCCTAGAGTAGTATTATTTCACATTTGAGTTGAGAAATAAGGCCTAATTTGTAAAATTTCGCGGTAGGTCTTATTTCTCATTTCAATAGGCCTATAGGCCTTATTTCACTTTAGAAATATTATATTATTAATTATTCCAATTACAAATTTGTAGCTGACTGTAAAATCTGAATATTTTTAACAGGTTTCAAACAATTTTCTATATTCTGGTCAGCCTTGTCTTTCGAGCCACTACCTTCGTGCCCTCCCTTTCGAGCCACTCTTCGTCTCTCTCTTAGCCGATCCCTTCACAACTCCCTTCACACTTCCCTTGAAGGAATTGGAACTGATATCTCTGCTACTGCGCCCGTGCACAACAACGGCGCCGGGAACGCGGTCGCGGGCGAACCGGCGCGGGGATAGCAGCCTTTATTCCTTCAAAGCAATTTTTTTTTTGTTTTTCATAAAAATGTCTAAATTTTCACAAAATTTATTATTATATTTCAGAAAGAACAGTCAAAATTTAATACTTTCGTATGGAAAGCTAAAAAATTATTTTTTTCCCCCATGATTTCAAAAATTCTTTGTAATTAGGAGAGATTTTAGAGTTGGCTTCAAAATCAGAGTTAAATCAGCTTTTTCCAAATTATTTATCAATATTCTAGAAAAAGCTGTAATCCTGATTTTGTAACCAACTATAAAATCCCTTCTGTTTTAGAGTCCCGCATACTTACGTATATTCATATTTCCGAAAAAGATGCAATCCAGATTTTTTAACCAACTCTAATAACTGAACTAAGTTCGACAAAATTATTACATTAAAAAGTGAAATAAGTTTGAATGTTGAATTTAAACGAAATTTAACTTTCGCGAATTAGACTTTCTTTCTCATTCGAAAGTGTAATAAGGCCTATTAGGCTTTATTGCTCTAGGCTTTATTTCCTCCCGCCCATTTTTCTATTAGAAAAAATATTTTAAATTTTTTTCTTATCGTGCCATAAATAATCAACCTATAATAATGGTTATTTTAAATTTCTTCTTTCAAATAATTTGAATTTTAAATAAAAAACAAAACAAAAAAAAAATTATCTGTTAAAACATAAAAATTATTATTTTGTTTTTTTTTTTAAAGAATATTTTTATAATTTATAGTATTTTTAAAATAATTTTAATATAAATATTAATAAGATCATTTTAATTTTTATCGTTTTGTGCTTGTCACATTTGAATTAAAATTTTAAAATTTTTAGATTAATTTAAAAGCTTATAATATTTACTGGATTTTTAATATCATTAATAAAAAAAAAAAAAAAAAAAATTTATAGTCTTTTATTTTCATTAAAATTCTTTTTTTTTTTTTTTTGTGTTTTTTTTTATAAACATAATTTTATCCTATTACCGAAACATTTCAATATCTTTCTATTCAAAAATATTAAAACAAAAAAAAAAATTAAATATTGATATGTAAATTTTAAATAATGTATTAAAGTGTTTTGTTTACATTAAAAATAACACAATATAAATATGTTGTTAAAATTCATTGACTTATAAACTTGTTTTTAGAATACTAAATTTTATATAAATTTTAAAATTATTTTAAGATTATGTTTTATCTTTTAATTTTTCAAAAATTTAATAATAAATAAAAACCAAAAAAACGAATTTATAGAATTTTATATGATTCATTAAAAAATTTTATGAAAAATCTATAAAAAAAAAAATATTGTAAAACTACGAAGTCAATAGAACCATAAACAAAAAACATTGACTACAATAAAATTAACATAACATTTTGAGCTAAATAAAAGCAAAAAAAAAAAAAAAATTATTAGGTAATAAATAATAAGGCCATCATGGGTTAGGGTACTATTAGAATAGAATTTCTTACTTACTACAATAGAAGACAATTTTTAATTGAAATGTCTGAATTACAAAATTGCTTTTTAATCCAGTAACATGAGACTCTATTCTTTTGGAATAAAATTTCCAATTTTAAAGTTAAAAATCTGGTAGAGTTTTTATGACTGAAATTGAATCAAAAATTTTATTGAAACTGAACTGAATCAAAAATCTTATTGAATAATATAGAAATTATGAACCCATTGAAAAAATATTGAAATAAAATACAATCTTGGATTTTATATAAGGTAATTAAATCTAAAAGTTCCCAATTACTTAATTAATCTCTAGCTGCTGAATAAAACTGATTATGTATTAAGCTGAGTACACACGGGAGAGCAAAAATAGTAGAATTGAGAATTGAAAAAAATCTCGGTATAGTGATCTCTACATGTGCGTAAATATTTGTTAGAGCTCTATATTGACTATACCAGAGAATTTTTTGTTAAGAAATTTCTCTACCGTGTAAACACTTTCCATAAGGGAATTTTTTTTTTTGTGTATTTACACGATCATTCTAACAGATCTGTAGAGACTCTATTGTTAATTTGTTTAATAATTTTTTATAAAATTCAATAGCATGATTTCTTTGCACTCATTCTAGGATCTTCTAATACTTTCAATTGTTTTTATGAGTTTTTATTTAAATAATCGAATGAAACACGGTACATGTAGCAACTTTTAATTATTCGGAACTTATTTTTTAAAGAACTGTTTACAAATTGCAATAAATTGATATATTGTTTGTTTTCTAACGAACTATTCAAGAGATCAAACATAGAAAAATAATACATAGACTGGTATAAACAGAAAACCGTGTAAACATAAAGTTTTTGTAGACCGAATTTTCTGTAAAGTTATACACTCTCATACAAAAACACAATTGGTAGAGTAGAGTGTTTCTTTCTCCAGTGTTTAAAAGATCCAGGAAGGAAAACTGGAAGCTAGAAAAGTTTTTAGCAAATTTTTATGTTTTAGTGTTGAAAAATAGTTCTTATCATATATTTGTTTAACTCTGTCCTTCACGAGTTAGTTTACAAAACTACCATTTGAGATAAAGCAAGCAATTAAATCAATATACTATACTCATAAACAAATTACTTTTCCCTCTTTCCGTTATACAAAGTTATACTGACCTATCTATCTGTTAAAACCTTAATTAATTTATAACACAAGTTCTATGTACTAAATATTTTTTCAATCTGCAAATGTTAAACAGCACAATTTTAAATTTGTTTTTAAATTTACCAATTGAGTAACACGCAAATACCGAAATACGAATATTGTTTAGTATCTTACATACACTTAAGGCGCCAGTTATAGCTATCATTGAAATACTTCCGGAAAAAATGTTTCATTGAAAACTTATTCTTTTTCCCGTATAGGCGATTGTAGCAATCAGAGAAAACTGTCAGTTAAATTATCTGTCAAATGGCAAATGACAATAATGAAGGTAAAATAAAAATAAATGTAATTTAAATTTAAATTGTTGTTAGCGTTATTTCGATGTTTGCAAAATTAAGTTTTATTATTTTAATTTATTTAATTATTATTGGTAGAAAATGGTACTAATAAAAAATAAAAGTTTTTTTTATTTAATAATGACATTGGCTGAATTGAGAAGAATAAAAAAGTATAAATATATATTTTTTAGAATTAATTTTTTTTTTTTTTTTTTTGAAATTTCCATTTTAAAACTAAACTTAAACAAAATAAAAAAGCAAATTTTAAGTTTAAAGTCATTAAAATACAAAATCCATAATGAAATATGTATATCAAGAATTGCATCAGAATTTTTGTCAATGACAAACTGAAATGGGAAGAAATGAAACATAACATGTCATTGGAACAATTTTGTTTCATTAGCAAAATTACTGATCAGTTGTTCAGGAAAATAATTAACAATCCGGAAAATGATAAAATTGATTTTTTTTTTAAATATTTAACTTAAAATTTAAAAATTTGTAGCAGAATTTATTCTTTAGAAATTTTTTAACAATTAAGTCAACATTTTTGTTAAATTTTATATGTCTTTGCTGTGAAGAAAATTGAAAATAAACATTTTCCGCAAGCCATTCAATGATAACTATAACTGGCGCCAAATATATATTTTTTCAAATTTTTTTCATTTAAATGGTAAATTTTACCATTATTTTTCTATAAACTGTATTTTTACTTGGCATTCTTTGAATTATATTAACATTGTGAAAAACTGATGTGTATATGTACCATTTAAAACATTTTTCTTTTATCTGAAAATTTGAAATTTTTATGAAAATGTGTTAGATGCAAGTGTATTTCCGCATATAAAGAAATTCCGTTATTACTATATACTATCATTACAATAAAATAATAATAATACAATGAAAAATTATTTATTTTATATAATTTAATATGATATGTTAGTTATATTGTACAAAAAAAGACGTAACATTTTTCATTAAACTGATAGATCAGCATTGATGACATAACTTTAATTCATATAACACTTATATAAATGATGAAGATAAGACTTATTTATATTTAATGTTATAGATAGGTCAAAATTAAATTTTCATCATAAAGTAATAATTTTTTTTGTAATAAAGCGAACAGATGACATACGGATTAAGAAAATATTTAACATTGTATAACTGTGATTATATGTCAATGATTTTTTATTCACAATATGTTTGATTAATTTTTTATATATATATATCTAGGATAAATTGATTAGTATAGGATTATATATATTATATGATATGACTTATAAGATATATACATATTAGATGACAATATAAAAAATTGCACGTGTAAATTCATTTGTTTTTTTAATGAATTTTGAAGTTTTTTTAATGAATCTTCAACAATTTATGAAAAATGAGTTATTAAAATTTAACGATATTGAAAAAATATATAAATAAGGCAGTAAGGAAAATCAAAGGACTTTGAAGACGAATATTTTGAATATTAAAGTTTATTATTCTTTTTAGCACATTTCCAAAAAAATTTTGAAAAAATGTGCTTATTAGTTTCACTCTGTCCGTCCGTCCGTCTGTTTTCAAAACTTCTACACCGTTAAAGATAGAGAAAAAAAAATTTTAACCATAGGTAGGTCTCATAAAAAAAAATAATTTTGTGGAACAACTTTTTCATGTAGCCCCCCCCATTACGGAGCTACAGCCCCTCAAACTTTGAAAAAGCCCTATTTTTAAATGCATATATCTTATGTTCTGCTTAAGATTTTTTCAATCTGAAAACGCCATTCGACAGGTATTTTTTTTAACTTTGTAAATTAATATCAAAATAATACAATTTTTTTTAAATTTAGTATTTAAATTTACCGTTATGTGAAAACCAAATTTTGCATGATTTTTCTACTTTCATAACTCCGGCACGCTTCTAGATAGAAGCTTGAAATTTTAGAAGAAATTGGCAAGAAAGAACTTTTAGAATTAGTATAAGTTTCCTCAGAAAATTTTTTCGGACCACCCCCTGTTTATGAGCTATTAGGGCTTAAAAATTGAAAATTTGCTATTTTTAAACACCTGTAACTTAGGAACCTGTACACATTTTACTTCTGCAAGATATAAAAATTAAAGCTACAATAATAAATTTTTGCAATCTAAAACCGCCAGAAGATCGAAAATTTTATTATCTATATAAAACAATATCAAAATTATGTAATATTTTGTAATTCACGATTTAAATTTACCGTTATGTGAAAACCACATTTTGCATGAAATTTCTTTTTTCATAACTCCGGCACACCTTTAGATAGGAATCTGAAATTTTGAGACAAGAAAGAACTTTTGAGACAAGAAAGAAAATTAGTATAAGTTTCTTCAGAAAATTTTTTGGTAACACCCCCTCTTTAAGAGAAAATTTGCTATTTTTGCTATTTTTGAAAATTTGCTATTTTTAGACACCTGTAACTTAGGCACCTGTACAAATTTTTCTTCGGCAAGACATGAAAATTAAAGGTTCAATAGTATATTTTTACGTGTGTTAACGGCTTTTCTTAGTTATATAGGATTCCGGACTTACGGCCCCTCAAAATTTCAAAAATGTCCTAGTTTCACATTTTTCCTTATTACGTGAAATTTTCAAATTTTTGTGTAAGTCACACTTCTAACCAGTTTGTATTGAGTTTTGGAAATGTGCGGTTTTAAAAACCGTTGGTTTACATTCTACCTTGTTTATAGCATTTTTTATGTATATATAAGGAAGAAATTATAACTTTTCAATTTTATAGATATTAGAAAATTTTTTCGTTAACATATTCTAAAAATTGTCCCATGTTAATTGTAATAATAAAATAATTAATCAAAAATATAACTTTAATTGTTGTATCTTATGTATCTTAAAGAACTTTGCACAGCTGACATATTCCAGGTATTTAAAAATATCTAATTTTCAATTTTTTTACCATTAAAGGATGTAGCGCAAGGAAATATAGAAAAAAACTTTTCTAAGGTAATTTATGTTTATTTTACATTATCCTTTTTTTAAAATTTCAATATTCCGATCAATATGACAGAAAATTTATATGTATACAATTTATATGTATATATATATACAATTATAATACATTAAAAAAATCCTGTTAAGGATTTGACGTTTTTAGATAGAAAAATTATTCAGCACTTTGTTACCCCAACTTTAAGAAAATAGAGTTTCGCAATAGATGGCACTACATAAAAAAAAATGTTCTACAACTTTTTTTTTATGACGACTCTATATCTATGGTTAAAATTTCATTGCGTTATCTTAAAAGGTGTAAAAAATTTCTTCAGACGAAAGGAACATACAAATGGACTGGTAGAAACTATAATAATTAATAAGTAATTGTAGCAAAATTTTTGTAATGGTGCTAAATACCATAATTTCAATATAAAAGAAAAAAATGTTTGCTTATAAACAATAAAAGTTTACACATATTTTTATTAACATAATAGAAAATATTTTTAAAATAACTTTTCAATTTTATATAGGAAATTAAAATTTTTAATTATTTATTGTTGTACATTTAAGAAATCTTAAATTATATAATAAAGAAAATGAAAAATAAAAAAATAATGAGAAATTTTACCGATATCCTTTTGAAAAACTATTAGAATTGAAAATTTTTAATCAAATATTTGATTTACTATAAGGAATTAATTTTGCTAAACGTAAAATGACGATCTAACTAGTAAAAAATGTCAAAACTTATTATTTATTTAATTAAAAAACCGTAACCGCAAAATAATTTCCACTTACAGCTTTATTATTGCCATCAATACAATCTTATTTACTTATTTTTATTAAAACCTCCAAATATATATAGTCCGACTTTGCAAAGTAAAATATATAAAAAAACAAAACTTTGAAAATATAAAAAGATAATTTTTGTTATATCGCCGACTGATATTAAGGCTTTAATTATGTTCCCAGCTATTATAAAGATTTCTGTTTATAAGATATATATTATTTATATATCTGTTTATTCTAAGATATATATTATGATTTTGACTAATTTATTATGCCTAAATTTCTTATATACATATAGTATATATATTCTTCTAACATCTCATCGGATTTGTATTTAAATCTTTTTTGTATCCAATTCACTATGACTTAAAATAAATAATGTAATTTAGAACCAATAGTAATAACGGGTTATGACATTTAAACATTTGTTTGTAATATGAAATATATATGCAAGAAAAACTGAGCAAGAATGTTTAAAAAATGACGTTTTATGAAAATGCTATATTAACCCAAATATTCACTCAAATATCTCTAATCTCTATAATATATCAAAATTCCATCTTTCAACTCAACATTAAAAAAAAAATATTTTTCATTTTTATTTAACATTTTATATTTGTAACTATTTCAACACTCCAAAAAAGAATGAGAGTTACCTCATCAATACGCTCTTTAAAAGTTCTTCAGGCCTAATTAAAATGCTCGCGTCATTTGATGCGACGTCAAGCTTCGCTTTAAAAAAATATTGCTGTTACAATGCTCGCTTCGCTTTTAACAATTTGTGCTATTTGCAGTTGTGTGCATCTAGGTAAACATTGAAATTTTTAAATAAATAAAACAGACATTTCTGTTATATGTTTGTTTAATTTTCAAATTTAAAATTTTAACTCAAAATAATTGTGTTATTAAATATTACAAAAAGTGAAATTTATAAAACAAAAAAAAAAAAAACATTGAGATAACATTAAACATTAATAAAAACTTTAAACAAAGAATAAATAAAATAAGTGACTGAATTATTATTTTATTAGCAACATAATAGCGGATGATTTAATTGATTTGCTAAATTTCGTTCTGTTTAAACAGATTATACATGAAATCTATCAGAATTTTGTGGTCTTTACTTTCTCTTTTAAAAACTACTTCGTTTTGTTTTTGGTTCCCCTATTAATATTTCTTACATTTTTTATTTAAATGTACTGTACTTAGCACTGCACCTACTTGTAAAGAGATAAAAAAAATGTATTTTGACAATTCATTTCTGAAGTTTAGGAAGTTTCAACTTCAGTAAAATTAGAAAATTGGCCAATACTCGCGTCGCGATATTACCTAGTGCCGCAGCAAGCTTTGTATTGTAACAGGCTCCATTTAAATACATGTATTCTAATTAAATATCAAAGCGAAACTTGCCGCGACGCAAACATTCTATCAGCACCTTGAAGAAGCGTTTTTTAGTAGAAAAGCTTTACTCCGTTATTTTGTTTTAAATATATATTTATGTATGTAGGTATATTAAAAAATTAATGGAGGATGAAATTTTAATCCCACGTCAATTTTAACAGTTTAATCCAAATTTTAATAATTTTGAACGAAATAGAAAATTTTAGACGGAAAGATGTTGGTCTTATTTGAAAATTTATAGAGGACCTATGTGCTATATATATTTTTCATTAACACTACTGATTATAACTATACATATTTTATTTGAACAATAGGTATATACATACTTCCTCTACCTCCTTTTACATCTTTTAATAACTCCACCTACCAATTTTAGACAAATTTTAATACATTCATCTGATTATGAAACTTTATAAGTATGTACATATTTTTTGCAAATTTTTCCATGTCCTAATCTAAAATTTGACATATATTAAGGAATTTAAAAATGTTGTAATATAATTTCTATTTAAATAATTAAAATGTAAAAAAAAACACAATATAACATTATATTTAACTTTATAATGAAAATTTTCATAACCCAGAAAAAAACAATTTTTCTGGGTATTCCTTTTATAAAAAACGAGAATGAATACAGTTGCCTTTGTCAACTCTTAGATAGCCGGACGAACCGTTAGTATGTTCACAGCCTGTCACTCCTACAATATTATTTTTTTAATATTTTAGTATTTTAAAATAATTTCGGTGAATTTTATAATTTCTAGAACTATGGGTTGTACATATGCATATTCACACTTTATGTTTATACATTCTTCAAAAGCAAATTCTAAACTTCCACATAACGATTATCAATCTAAAACTTTTTCAAATATTCTATAGTACCATTTAATACTAAGCGGTAAATGTATATTAAATTACAAAATAGTAAATATAATTTTAAATATTATATTATATATTTAATGCGCACATAGTAAATTTATATTGTTATAAGTATATCGCCATACATTGCAATATTTCTTTAAAAATATTTCCATTCATAGAATAATTTCTTATAAGTACAATAAAATACATATATGTATGTAAATACGGCGCTATATAATATACATCTATACTCTTATAATTCATTCATCAGTGACATATACGATATGTAAATAAACATGATATTATATAAGTATGTATGTATATCAATATCATATAAATAAAAATTCTTCAAGCAACCGTTGTGTTGTTTATTTATTTACATTTTTTTGTACTACGCACGCATTTTTTTGTACTTTTGTATATCCTCAACAATTTCAAATTATCGAGTAAAACAAAATGCAAAAAAAATTCGTTAAAGAAATTTGTTAGAAAATTTGAAAATATCAAGTAACACTTTCGTCAATTAAAAAGTAACCCTACATTATTAAAAAAAGTTGTTAACAGAAATAAGAGTATAATGTTGAAGCTTTAATTTTTGTGTATTACTTCAAAAAAATGTTAACAGGTGTTCAAGTTACAGGTGTTTAAAAATAGGAAATTTTCAGTTTTTGACCCCTTACAGCTCCTAAACCGGGGGTGATACAAAAAAAAATTCTGAAATAACTCATACTTATTTTCAAAGATCTAACTTCTGTCAAATTTCAAATTTCCAACTTAAACCGTTTAGAAGATAGAAGGGTTAAAGGATTTTGCAAAATTTGAGTTTCGCATAACGGTAAATTAAGACACCGTATGCCACAAGTATATATTTATGGTATATATACTTTTAAAGCTAATAAAAGGAGTAATCGTTTGGCGTTTTCAAAATGAAGATTTAGTTTTTTGAACCTTTGGGGAGCTGTAGCTCCGTAACGGGTGGGACTACAAAAAAAAGTTATATTTCATAGCTCTATTTCAAAAAAAATGTGGGGATCTAAAAGTTTGGTGTGCGAGAGCTACCCGAAGCTTTGGTCGGAACTCAATCAAAAAAAATAGGGAACCTACAAATTGCTCCTAGAATATTTTGTGTAAATTTCAAGATTCTAGCTTGCTTAGTCTTTGAGTTACAGTGCTGACGGAAGGACGGACGGACGGACATGGTTCAATCGACTTAGGATTTTTTTCTGATCCGATCCATACCTTTGAAGGTATATCTAGCTCGCTTATTTCGAGGTGTTACAAACGGAGGAGTAATTTTATTATACCCGATACTTATCGTACGGGTATAAAAATTTAAATAAGTATGATGCTGTTTTTTTTATCCTGTCAAATTCATTTATTTTTTAACTTAAAATTCAAATCATAAAATAATATTTTGTTTTAATATCAAAAGAGAAAGAAAGAAATCGAAAAAAATCAAAATAAGAAAAAAAAAAAACAAAAATTTTCTTTTGTTTCTTTTCATTTTTTAGCAAATAAATCGAAATTTATTATGAGTTTTTAAAGCACACAATATACACATGTACGATGTACTTGCTTTTGGCTTTTGTTTTTTTTTTTTTTTTTTTTTTGTTATTAATATTATTACTTTTTGTGTCAAAACTATTATTTTAGTATATTTATGCGAATTCAAATACTCTCTTTTACATACATTTAAAAGGCAAAATAATGAAAGAAGAATAAAAATGAAATAAAGAGAAAGAAGAAAGAGAATCAATCTGTGTACAGTAAAACAAAAACCTGCTTAAGTGCTCTTAACTTTAATATTGCAAATAAGTTAAAAATTATATACTTGTAGTAAATATGAAAAATTATACACGAGTACATAATTCTGAATAGATTTCATTATTTTGACTTAAAACAAAAAACTGACCTATGGCATAAATAAACAATTAATAAATTTTTTTTTATATAAGAAAAATTTCGTTTAAGTACTTTATGGACGATAATAGATTGGACGATTTTACATATATGTATATACATGTGTATAAGAATTTTAAGGTTAATTTTGAATTTTCAATTACATAAATTAATTATATAAGAAATTGCAATGACTGGTTCTTTCTTTAAATTATACGTATAAAAAATTAAATTATTGGAAACGATTTAGAACAAGAAGAAATATAGAATATCTTTAGAAGCATCAAACTTATACTATATATAACACGTGTTTTACATGAATGAAATGTATTTCAAACTAAAAAATTCAGATACTGTCAGAGAAAATAAAAAATAATTAGTTTAATATGAGGTACTTTAATATTCGATATGAACCACTAACTGTTTTAGTAACTTAAAAGATAATCAAAATGAATGATATAACAACACATTGACAAGATTGATGTCAGATTCCATTTAAAGACAAACAATAAATCCAATTACAATATGTCAAACTTTTTTTAACTTTCGTTAAATATAAAAACATGACAAGTTTAATATTTTTTGAAATTTATATACTAATAATAGAGTATCGATTTCTAATAGTAATCAAAAACATAATTTTGTAATCGTTTAAACATTCGAAATATGGTAATTATTTCAAGCAGAATAATAGGCATTCATGTTTTGTCATTCTTGATATATCTTTTGTCAAAAAATTGATGTGTTATCATGCATTTTCATTTTTAAATCCATAATTTTTTCAATTTTTATTAATTTTCTGTAATTACATGAATTTTTTTTTCTCTTCTAAGTCTTTTAATTGTTTTAAAGACTTAAATAAACTTTTAATAGCATATCATTTGAAAGCATATCTAGTTTTTTTACGCATATATGGAAATAATATAATTGCTATGTCATTTAGGGCCGACATATTATGTTTTGACACTACGATCCAACAGATTTAAAGTACATAAATGCGCTTTTTTTTCCTCACGGTCTGAACATCACTGTACATGTTTTTTATATATGGAGTTTTGTTTATACTAATAAATTTTATAAAATAAAGCACCATATGTATTTTTCTTTTTTTTGAAGAAACATGAGTGAGCATGTAACCAACAGCAAAAACAAGAACTCACATATTAAATTTAAGAATCGGATATAAGACAGCTGGAACTAATTGCTCTAAAAGCTCTGGAACTAATAACTCCAATTAAAAATAAAATATCCATACTTATGCATGAATGTTGAATATATGTATTTAATATATGTATAATATATGTATATTAATATAATGTTTAATATATGTATCCCTGATATATCAACTGATGATTCAATTTAAAGAGTCTAGTAAAAATAATAGGATACCAGTCGGTTGGTGAGATAATAAAATATGGATTAGAGCTTGAGCTACGCGTTGAATAAGCATTGATAATTTGTTCAAAGCAAAATTATCGACAAAAATCTCGAAGAAGCCTTCTTTGACCAAGGATTGGTGGGGTTCAAATATTACTTGCAGGATAACCAAAACTATATTGCCAAGATAACTGAATTAACTGTTTCTGTTTCTCTCTAGAACTGAATTCAAACTATTGTTTGTTGGTATTTCGAGCCATTCTTTGATAGATTAATATACTAAAAGATTGAATATGATTGTGGATCTGAACTGTGGATCTGAATATATGAAACTTTGAATAAATTTAAAATAGTTTTTCTTTCATTATATAAATATTCTATATTTTTGTTCATCACTATATAAATTATGTTTACATACAATACTTATTTTACGGTATGTATTTATTTATACATATATTATATATATTAACTAATATGTATATTTACATATATAGAAAATGTTACAGCAATATCACGTAAAAACATTAATTTGCCCTTAACTCTCTAAAAATATACAATGGGATTCTTATAAAATAATATAATATAAAATATAATGTAATATATGCATACCATATATGTATATCTATATCTGTAAATACAGAATATTTTTTTTACATATAGCATATCAAAAATGGTAGCCTATACAAAAAGATGAAGAAAAAGACAATTTTTTTATCTTTAGCAATAGTAAAATATACATTCAACTATTTTTATATTTAAATATTTTATAAATAAAATACCAACATATTTATGTATACACTTATAAATATTAAATATAAATACATATGTATATATATATATATATATGGATATGTGTAAATAAACCATGAAATAAAAGGACGTGCAATAAGTAATTTAACCACTTTAATGGATCACGTCCTTCTTCACACGCCTTCGTGTAGTGTCATAATTTTCAATTAATTGTCTTCTATCTAAGTTTATTTGTTTTATTTTTACTATTTTCTGCTTCAAAAAAAAAAAAGAAACAAAAAACGCACTAAATCTTTTTTTGGAACATAAAATTTTTTTAAAATAAATTTAACCTTTAGATTTAGATCTGACAAAAATACGAAAAATTTTATTTGATTGTAGTTTAATTTTTGTTTTTTTTTTTTCAATTGAATGAAAAATAAATTTAAAATTTTTTTTAGAACAATTCTTCAGTTATTCTCAAGTGAACATCGCTGTTAAAATGAAAAACTCTTACAAAGTGAAATTAATTTTGAACATTTGAAAATATTCTGATATTAAATAATGAATTTAAAACTGTTCCTCTGTGAAAATACCCATTAAATAAATAGAAATTAATGATTATCAATTAGAGAAAATGTTGTAATTAAATTTCAGATGAAAACTAAAATTATTGAAAAAATAAATTCTTTGTTCAATTCTTTAAAACTTTTTTTCAGTTTACATTCAAAAATGTAGATGGAATACCTATTGAAATAGAAAAAGCGGGTGTTCAAAGAACAAATAGAAACGCACCAAAATAACAGAACTAACTCAATATAATCTTACAAGGGAAATGCAAAAACGGCAGAAAGAAACTGTATAAGATGAAAAAGTCAAATGGATGCCATGGAGTGATAATGGACAAAAAAAAAAAATAGTTCAAACATTGTGAAAAACAAAAAGAAGTTCATCTTGATTTATGGAAATAATTCATTTAAAATATGACTAAATGATAAAATAAGATACTATGGAATCAATTTCCGACAACAAATAAATATACGCTGTGAAACGTCTAAGAAATCGTAAATAATTCTATATAACTGAAATATTATAAATGAACAAAACTTTTACATTCAATGTAATTTTTATGTTATACGAATTAGTAAAAAAACAGTAGTAACTCATTCAGAAAAAAAAAAAAATTTTATATTGGACAAAAATATTACATACAATGGCAACTTATGGATCTCTTATAGATTTTTTAAAGCTTCCTTCCATCAAACAATCACCAAAAAAAATTTATTCAATTTATAATGAATATTTTAATTTAAACTATTAGTGATTTATTTCGCAGTTCAAACATTTTTTTATTTCAATATTGTGTAATAATTCTTTATAACTTTCTATAGCGGTCAGCAGGTGTATTAAATAGAAAATATAAATAAATATGGCAGAAATATATAATTTTTGTACTTTAACTGGAAACATTTTTAATTTAACCCAAAGCATTTCTACTTTAAGTGAAAATTTTTATTAGAAGATATTTTTAATGTAAATGAAGATTTTTTACTTTAAGTGAAGTCATTTATTTTTATATTATAAAATAAAAAGGAAAAAATACATATAATATATACATATACAACTATTATATATATATATACATAAATATCAAATTCATAAGTATCAGATCCGTACATACATTAAATATTTATATTTACCATTGTAAAAGTTCACAACTAAAAGTACACAAATTACCAATGTAAAAGTTCTTCATTAAAAATAAAAATGTCTTCCCTTAAAGTAAAAAATATTCACTTAAAGTAAAAATGTTTTCACTTAAAGTAAAAAATATTCATTTAAAGTGAAAAAATCTAGATAATTATACGGAAAACCTGAAAAAAAGAAAAAATAATTTTTCCTGCAGAGAAGAAAATCATTTTAGATTTTAAAAGTGTTTTCACTCATTCAATTGTTTCAATCAGTTAGTTTTCACTCAATTATAATTTTCCATTTTGTGCCATTTCCATTACGGTTCATTCCATGAACCATAATGCACATAGTAAAGATAGATTCAATCTTTTAATGAATTTAAAAATTTAATCTATAGAATTCTTCTCTTATTCTCAAATAATTGATATTTCTAACATTGAGTATTGAGTCTCTTATAAACTCTGAGAGATAAAGATGTATATAATGAGTTTATTGATTTTAGATTACTTTAGATGAGTGTTAAATGAGCTCTAATTTATTAATGAATAAGAAGTCACTTAAATAATATATGAAAATATTTAAAAAAAATGGCTTCCTTAAAACTATGTACATATTATATATTTATTTAATATTTTAGTATATATTTATAAAATAAAATATTCTTTTCTGAAAAAAATTGCTGTAATTTATTTAAAAAAAAAAAATTTCAACAATTTAAGAGTAAAATTAAATTTAATGAAGAATCTGTTTTTTTTTTTTCTATCCTGAAATTGATCTTTTTTATGTTATTGTTTTTTATTATATTAAAAATAAAAATAAAAAAAAAAAAGCCAAAATCAATTACGCTTCAATCTTTTCATCAGTCTTAATAAAAACAAACAAAAAAAAAACAATGCATCATGTTCTTCAATGCATCATTATCTTTAAAAAATAAAAAACAAAACAAAAATAAAAGTTACAAACAATATTTCAAAAGAAAAGCTAATTTTTGTATGCAAGGGTTGCCGTTTTCATTTACATTGTTTCTTTTGTTCTATTTTGGTTTATCCTTTATCCTTTATTTTTTTTGTTTTTTTTTTTTTTGATATTCATTTCCAATTTTACTTTTTTATGTATTTGTAGTGATGTTTTATTTTTTGTTTTTTTTTTTTTTGTTTTATTGAAAGTGTTTGTGATCCTTTTGTTCTTCGACAAAACAAAATTCTATTGTCATTCTTGTTGCAACATCGCATTTTCATTCTGTTTTGTGTATTTTTCTCATGTTTTTTTTTGTTTATAATTTTTTTTTTTTTTTTTGTCTGTAACAGGAGAAAAATTATTTGAATATGTTTTATAAAATGGACAATTTTCAATAGCTGGTAACATACATTGACAACCTTATGATTCATATTTAAAAATACTGTATTGTTATTATTTGTTTTTTTTTTTTAATTTTTAATTTTATTTATTAAAGAATATTTAAAATATATTTTGTCTTACTTTTCCTATTCTATATTTGTAGTTTTATAAGTTCTTTAGAAGTTGGTTGAAGTTTTTTAAAAATTTATTTATTTTGTTTGTTTATTCTATTTTCTTTTGTTATATAAAATTATTAGATTCTAGCTAAATAAAAGTTTTCTAACGCCTAATGTTGACGGATATGTTAGCATCCTGTAGCATAATAAAACAAAACAAAAAACATAAAAGTTCCAATATCTTGAAAACGAATCAGAATAGACTTTCTCCTCCCATATGATGTTTTATTGTTTTAGTCTCATGAATCAGCCTCTAAAATATTTGTATTCTTAGTAGAAAATCCCTGTATTATCTATAGATATCCTTGCAATCCATGTAGGTATTTATTGCGCTATTTTTAAGACTTTTATGTTTAGTGGATGTCCTCTAACTGTGAACGATTTTTATTTTAATTAAGAAAGTAATATTTTCAAATGTTATCTTAATTTTATCATAACTTCTTAATTACTTGTCGCCTTTATGTCCTGACTTAGTTTAAAATTTTTATTAATTAATTTTTTTTTAAAAAAACACATAAAATCATAAATGGTTCTCATAAATTGAAAAGGTTGACGATCTCTATTCAATAAAATTTTTTTTTCTTTTCTCAAAAAAAAACATGTCTACCATCCAATCCAATAATAAAATCGACAATGAAAAAAAAAACATATACAAAAGAGTATCAAATTTTTTAACGCGGCATAATCTTCAAGTATAGAGAAACGTTAAAGAGTAGCATAAAAGAAAAAAAAAAAACAAGGCAGAATATAAATCAACGGTTTTTAAAAATGTACATTTCCAAAATATAATACAAATTGTTTAGAATTGTAACTCTGCACCAAAATTTTAAAATATCATATAAGAAAAAATGTGAAAATTGGACATTTTTACAATTTCGAAGTACTATAAATCCGGAACCCTATATAACTAAGAAAAACTGTTAATACTCGCAAAAATATATTACTAGAGATTTAATTTTTATATCTTGCCGAAAAAAAATTTGTTCAAGTGCCTAAGTTACAAGTGTTTAAAAATAGTAAATTTTCTATTTTTGAGCTCTAATAGCTAATAAACAGGGGATAATCCAAAAAAAAGTTTCTAACGAGACATATACTAATTCTAAAAATTTCAAGTCCCTATCTAAAAGCGTATCGGAGTTTTGAAGGTAGAAAAATTATGCAAAATTTTGTTTTCACATAACGGTAAATTTAAATACTAAATTAAAAAAGAAAAATGTATAATTTTGATATTGATTTACAAAGGTAAAAAAAAATCTTATCGAATGGTGTTGTAAGATTGAAAAAATGTTAAGCGGAACATGAAATATACGCATTTAAAAATAGGGCTTTTTCAAAAGTTTAGGTGCTGTAATTCTCTGATGGATGGGACTACATAAAAAAGTTGCTCCACAAAATTATTTTCTTTTTTGAGACCAATACCCATGGTTAAAATTTTTTTTCTCTATATTTAACGGTGCTGAAGTTTTGTAAACAGAAGGACGACGGACGGACAAAATGAAACTAATAGGTAAATTTTTTCAAATTTTTTTTTTTCTATCATATGAACAGTATTATAATAGGTAAATATAAATTTTAGTTTCTGGTTTATAAAGTTATATTGAAAAAATAAAAATATATGAAAACTTTTCAAATTTTTTAAAGGACGATTTCTTTTGTTTTTTTTTATATTAAAATACATTAAAAAGTACATTTTTATATAAAATAGGTATGTATTTATGTATATAGGATACATAATATATATTCAAACCTAAATGAAATTTGAGAAAATAAGTATTTTTTTTTTATTAAAAATATAATGTAGGTCAGAAAAAACATAATATTAAATCAATTAAATTTAAATAGGAAAAAATTATTTTCAAAAAAAAAAATTAAAATAAAAATAAAATTAAGATTGAATTCATGTTTTTTTTTTTTTTTTGTTTTATGTTTTTAAGCTTTAAAGATATATAAATTAGTAGAATTTAAAAAAAAAATTTTTTTCTTAAAATAATTCATAGTATATGTATTTTACAAATTATGGTGCACATTACCATAAATTTTTATATTAGAAGATTTTAATAAAAATTCATATAATATCTATAGGATATCACATACCACATATTGGTGCCAGTATAAAAACTTAGAAATAAAAAAAAAATTTAAATTTGTTGTCCATTTAGATTTAGAATCCATTAAATCCTGGTAGAATAAAATACATACCTGCAAAAAAAAAATAAAATAAAGTAAAATTAATAAAAAATATTCACTAATAATAATAAATTTTTTTTTAATAAATATTTAATATAAATATGTATTTCTTAATTTTTAAACTCACTTTATTCTATATTATTTAAAAAAAAAGCATATTTTAAGTTTATTTACAACAGTTATAATTAGCAAATCTTATACGTACTATAAATACTGAATTTTAGAAACTAAGAAACAAAAATGCAATTTAAAAAACCAAAATTTAATGAATTTTTAAATAAATTGAAAATTTGAAAATTCTTTTGATCAATTTCTTAATCAACTCTATAATAATTTTTATTTTTAATTTAAATATCTAAATTTAATACATACTTACAAATGTATGTAGCTGTTTAGCAAATGCAAGTAAAAATTATACCAGTGTTTCTTTGAAAAATTAATTTTAGTTGCTAATGAGTTTTAAATTTTTATCTGTTACGTAACATTTTTAAATAGCTGGTACTTTTTATTCCATAAATCATATTCCATACCATAAATAAATTTAATATTTTTTTTTAACCCATTACTTTCAGAAATTTTGGTCTAAATGCAATGCATATTATATTATTATTATTAACCCCAATAAAGAACAATAAAAAAATATAAACAGTATTACAACTTTTGGACGAATTCAAATTCCGTATAATGTTACCTTAAAATTGCAAATCGATTTTTCGACAATTTCACACTTTTAAATTTTAAATTAAATATAAATAACTATAAGTATAAATATAAGTATAAATAGATGGTATAAATATTTTTTTTCTCGTATAATTACAATATACATACGTTGTTTTCCGTAATAGGAAAACTTTTATTATTATTTTCATTCAATTAAAATATTTATGTATTCCAAAATGAAGATTATGACACCCGAAAAGAGTACATATGTATATATATGTATATATAACAAATATCAAATTTGAAAAAAATGAAAAGAATTTAAAAAATTTGCATGTGATACAGGAAAAATTAATTTTTAATAAAATAAAAAAAGATAATCTGTAATTTATTAGAAAAAATCATTAGGTAAAATATAGGTTAAATGCTGGAATACTCGTAAGAATATAGGTAATATATTTCTAAAAAATTTATTCAAAAAAATTTTTTTAAACAATTTAAAAACTTAATTAACTATTGACCTATATACATATATATATGTATATGTAATTTTCGTGTATGACACTTACTCGATCCCATTATGCCAAATTAACCAAATTTTACAGAAATTCTTACAATAAATTTCGCATCTACTCGAATCTGTTCTGATTTCTTTTGCACAAAATTTTAAATACCCAGCTTATATAAATATACTAGTAAGTTATTCGTAAATATAAAAAAAAAGAAATTTGTATGGCAACTACCCGAAAAGTATTGGTCTAGACCAACAAAGATTGTTGCAGAGATTGTTGTAATAATTTGTTTTTGTTGTAACTTGTTTTGACATTAATTTCAAACATCTAGCTTAGGTAAATCGCACGTAACACACAACCAACTTATTCAACTTGAATAGTTAAACTGGCATTTTTTTTTTTAAATTGATAAAATTTTGGTACGGACGAACATCACAGCTAAATTGAAAGAAAATTCAATCCTGAGCCAAAATATAGAGACTTCTATATAAAATTACCTTTATCGTCTCAATAAAAGTGTTATAAATCTAATCGTAAATTTATTATATTTTGCGAATTACGTTGCTACACGTGACTATATCGACTCTTAAAAATAACATTTATTTCATACCTCTTCCATATTTATTTGACAACGGTAGATAATGAGTTAAATTTAAATGATTAAATTTAAAATGCAAATACATACATACACATTTAAAAACATACATAATATGTATTTATTATATGAATGTTTAATGTGCATTATATAATTTTGATTTAAAAGTGACAATAAAAATTAATCAATTATGTAAGAAAAAATAAAAAAATAAATTATGAATTTGAATATAAATATAAATAAATGTTTTAATATATAAAAAATAATAATAAATAACAAAGCAGGGAAAAAAAAAAATAAACATAACATAACATAACATTTATATAATTTTATTTGATAACTATTAAATAATATCAAATAATAAATTGTTTATTGATTTGTAAAGTATATATATACATATACGTATAAGCATTAATAAGTAAGTATATAAATAATTCGCATATTCACATAACCAATCTAAATTATTATATTACCATTATCCATTCAATTCGTTACATTACAATAGTTGAATAGTTGGTATATTTAAAAGTAAACATTTTAAAATACTTTTTGTTTCTCTTTTCTCTTTTCTATATTACATATTATATACATATATATACAGCATAAAAAGGAAATAATAAAATAGTAAAATAATTTTATTATGGTTAATATTTATAATTGAATTTTTGTTAGGTTTTTTTCATTTTTTTTTTTTGTTTTCTATTCTACTAAAAACCATCAAAAATATAAAAAAAAAAAAAAAAAAAAAAAAAACTATAAATTTTTTTTTTTCGGTTTTCATATACGGTTTTCAATTTTTTACCCTATATCTATACACATTTCTTTTTTTTTTTTTTGTTTTGTTTTTTTTGTGATTTTGAATCATAGAAAATCAAAATTTATTTGGATTCAAGTTTTAACATTATATGTGTATACTTAAAATATAGGAATCGACAACAAAAAAAAAAAAAAACAAAAAAAACAAAAACATAAAAAAAACAATTTTGAAAAATTTTCTTTTGTTTGTCTGTAAAGTGCCAAATTATTATTTTTACCCTGGATAAAATAAAATACGTACTTGTAGATATGTACATTACCCTCAAAAACAAAACAAAAAAAAAAAAATAAATAAATAAAATAAAACAAATTGAAGAAATTTTTATTATGTTTTAACATTTAGAATATTTCAAAATTTTTGATTCATTTCAAGATGATAAATTTGATATGGATTCAATTCGAAATTATTGGTTTAATTTTGAGGGACGATAAACCACATATTAAAATCAATGAAAAATGAATGAATACCTACAGATATTTTATTTATTGTATAATATATTGATTTGAAATTGAAATAATGTCGGTAAAAATATATTTATATAATGTATTTATATATGTATTTTTAATCTTATTTTTATTTAACCATCTTTTTTTTTTGTTCCTCATAATATGTATATTATATTATATATGTTCGTATATATATATATATATATATAAATATGACAAGGTTAACAGGGAAAATATATGACAATATCTTTCAAAAATTCTTATCTTTTAAGGATCTTCTCCGGTTGTCAATTATAATCTGGATCTTTTAAGGATTCTTCAGGATAACAATTAAAGAAATCAACTTCAAATAATAATATATATAAAAACAATTCAACGAAAGCAGGCAAAAATGTTAAGAATCCGTCACCAAAGTCATAAATAAATAATCAATATAGCCATAATAAATATCATTGTACATGTTACGTTAAAAATAACATAGCATTCATAAAGATCCGCAAACATAACTTTGGTTAAAGATGTAATGGAGAAATATATATAATTGGTTATGTAACAAAATTTTCTTACCAGAAACTTATATTAGATTTTAGATATCGAACAGATTAAAAAAGAAAACACTATAATAATACAATAATGTATATTTAACCAACGGATTAGTACTATATATAATAAGTATCTTTCGTTTTAGTTTTAAGATTTGAAAACTCATTTTCGTAATAAATTTCTATAAAATTAGAAGGATTCAAGAAATAATAAAGGAAAAAACCAAAAATCTTTTAGAATTTTAACTCATTCAGAATTTTTCCAGTATTTTCTCTATAACACTTTTAAGTGATGTTTTCTATTTTATTTTTTTTTATTTTATAGAAAAAAAAGTTTTAATACCAACTCATTATAATTCATTAAACCTCAAAAATTTACTATTATTTTTTAAAAAATTGGTTTTAGGTAGAAATACTGTCTTTATAAATTTAATAGATCTTTACTTTAAATGATTGTAATGTATTTATGTCCTTGTTCACAGTATTAACATTTTTTATGTAAATCATTAGATTTTTTCTACTCTCTATATCAGTAAGAATTAAATTCACATTGTACAGATATGGTGGTCTGATAAAATAACTATAGCTAAACTAAGATCTGTATAGTTATGTATAGCAATTTATAGATTGGATATGTACTTCTATAATTTTTTTTTACGGACTCATATATTATATTTATATTGCATACGAATTTTATCTCAACATTGATAAAATGAATGTATGATAGACTCGAACAGGAAATGATTAAAATATATGTAGGTTAGGTAGATGCATGTATGTATGCACATATGTATTTATTTCAATAGAACAATTTTGTTTCATTTTGAAGATTTATTTTACTTTGATATTTAGAAAATTTAATACAGATCCTTAAAAATGATTTTTTTTTTATTTCAATTTATGTATCGTTATATATGATTTAAGTAGCCTAACTTCAGTTTAGTCTATATTTCAATATGTTAAACAAAATACTTACTACAAAAACAAAAAAAAAAACATTAAAAATGTTTTTAAGTTTTATTATTTTTTGTAAAAGTATGTAGGATTTGTAAGAAAGGTTTCTATATACCTTTCTAAAAATGAATAAAAATGAAATGGTAAAAATGAATAAAAGATTTAAAATAAATAAATAATCATTTAAAAAATAAAAAAAATCAATCAATTTAGTTCTTATATTATTAAAAATTTATTATATAACATTGTCACCATAAAAACAATTACATAAAATTGATATTAATCAATTGTTATATTTGTTAAGACTGGTAAAGCTTCAAAAAAAAAAAAAAACAAACTTTTAATTGCATCCTAATAAAAATAAAACGCTACAACAAAAATTAACAGAATTAACTTTAAAAAAATGTAAAGATTTTATGTGGTTTTACTATGAAAATGAGAAAACAGCAATCATTTTAATTTAGTCTATATAATTCCAATCTAAGGTACAAGTATCGAAACTTCGATCAAATTGCCTATATAAACAACTTTACCAATACAATAAAAACCAAAACAATCGCAAAAAAAAAAAAAAATAAAATCAAACCTGTAAAAATTATTGTAAAACCCACAAAAACCGCTTAACTATGATACCATTTCAAATAAAAGTTATAAGATAATACCAATAATAGAAAATGAAAATGAGCGGTGAACAAAACAAGAAATTTAATATCAAATTAATAGAAAAAAAAAAACAAAGAAAAACACAAAAAAAAAAAAAAAACAAAACATTAACGATCCGTTCTACTACCAAAATCAGAGCATATTACGCAATTCGACCCTCAGTTTCTTTTTTTTTTTTTTCAAATTTTAAATGTAAAATATACGAAAAAATAACAGTAACAATATACGAAGTACATATTGAACATATATTGAGTTACACAATTTCCTCCAAAAAAAAAAAAACAAAAAAAATAACCAAGTAAATCAACATTATTTTATTCTTAAGTATGTATCTATGTATTTAGATATGTATATATGTATACAATTTTTATTATTTCGCAAAGTAAAAACAATGAAAAAACAATTCAAGTATAAGTCGAATGAAAAATAAATAAAAGAATAATACAAAAACAAAAAAAACAAAAAACAAAAAAAACTATACCACGAAATCCCCCATATTTGATATCTTATAACTCTCTTATAACCCTCTTATTTTTCATTTTGTTATTTTGTAACGTATATTATTATCTATATACAATGAATTCATATAATATATATATATATATATATATATATATATATATAATATATATACATACATATATTATATAATATATACATATATATATACATATATATATATTTTGTGCATGGATACTTTTTGTTTTTTATTATATTTTGTTGGTTTTAATAATTCTATTTTGTGTTTAAACTGCGCAGTTGCAGTTTGATGCTCGGCTTTTTTCAATGAAGTTATTCAGACGAAAAGTGATTTTCATGGTTCCCATTTTCATTTTATATTTTCAAGAGAATTCACAAAAAAAAACTAAAAACAGTATAATAATTGAAATGAATATATATATGTATAACATACTTGTATATATGTTATCTATATATGTATGTACTTAGTATATATGACATATATCAACATAATATATAATATGTATATGGTACATTATTTATATGAATAAGGATATCAGATGAATGAGAAAATAGCATGGATGAAATATCCCAAAAAAAAAAAAGGACACTTTATTTTTTTTTTTTTTTGTTTTTTATATTATACATATCTGATATCAAATACATACATATATACATAATATTTACTTACCATACATATTATGTATATACATATATAAATATGTATAAAAGCATGTGCTATATATTTATGTAGAAAATAAATTGGTTAAAAAATATAATATATTATGTACTTAATTAGAAGAATTTATAAGTAAATATAAAATAATTATGTATAGATACATAAATGTACTTATACTTATATTATATATATATATATAAAATTTATTTATATGGATTTATAATATAATCATAAGTACATATATCCGATTATTTATGTATTTATGTCTGTAATTTTGTATGTATGCACATTTAAAAAACAAAAAAACGAAAAATTTTAAGAAAATTAATTATATTCAACTTTTATTATTATGTAGTTATTATAGTTGAATAAAAGTCAAATATTAAGTATGTATATATATTTTATTAAATTAAAGTTTTTTTTTTTTTTTTTTTGTTGTTATTATTTATTATGTATTTAATAATTTATATAACTACTTTAAAAATATTAAAAATTTATTTTTAAATAATTTAATTTTTCAATAAAGCATTTTATCTTTTTGTTTTTTTTTTTTAAATTGCATTTTTTTTATTTAAAATATAGAATTTAATACATACGTAAGTATATAAGATGTTAAATTAAAAAAAAAAAAGGACATTTTTTTTTATTAATAATTTTGAAAAAAAGAAAAATATTTGAATTATGAAAATTGAGTGAAAATTTACAAGGATTTCTTTAAAACATAATAATAATATGTTAAAATGATTTCATATACTTATATAAGTATAGAACTAGCGAAAAACGTATTAAAAAGCTTATGATATGCAACTGATAGTTTTAAATTTAAATAAAACTGATGGAAAAAAAAAAACGTTATTTAAGATTTTTTTGAAAGGATTTATAAATTATTCTAACACTTTATATGAAATTAAATAACTTTTACAATTCTATATAATGGAAATATGTATATATATATATGTATATACTATATACATTTGTATGTATGTATTGTCAAGAAAAAAATTTAATTTATGATATTTGAAATTTATATTTTCATATTAGTTTATGCTGACTTAGAGTTGACTCAACTTCTTCTAAGTAAATTAACAAAATACAATAGAAATAAGTATAGAAACTTAACAATTTTGATGAATAGAATTATAGTAACGTTCCGTTGTCTTGCAGTTTAAAAGTTTCACATCCCTCAATTGTGAATACTCTTTTAATTTTCTATACTAAATTTGAAAAACAATCAAATGAAAATTAAATTTAATAATAAAATAAATCAAATAATATATTTATAACAGATTTTAAAAAGTTTGAAAGATCTATATAGCATCTGTATAGATTTTTTTTTATGTAGGAGTCTTTAAAATAGTAATAACCTGTCAACAGATTTGACATTAATATACGTCATCGATGTATCTATCTGATGCTTAATCTAATATGACACTGTCTAAAGTGTAATCTATATATTATATAATATGAAAAATGAACTACTTTGTAGATGTTTTATAAGAGTTACTTATAAGAGTGAAGATTCAATATGAAAAACATATGTACATATTATATTCAACATAATAAGTATGTTGGTATAATTTACAAATGGTAATCTCCATATTGAATTTGTTATGGAGATTTATGATTTTTAGATAATTTAACTTTATATTTATTTTTAGGTATTCTTTAAAATTAAATAGAGCTAGAGTCAATTTTTAAAATATTTTTTTTTTTTTCTTTTATGACTTAATTTTCTTCATTTTTCTCTACTTAAACTAAAAATTTTTAATTACAAGCATTTAGTAATGTGAAGTCATTTTTAGTACTTATTATTAACCCATCAGTATTTCACTTTCGTTATCTTAGACTTTTGATTTTTCTATTTTGAACTGGGTGATGGATGGTACTGTAATTAATTCTCTGTCTCCTTTGTCTCATCATTTTAAGCCCTATAGTTTTGTATTATTTTAAATAATAGAAGCTAAGATGTAGAACATGTTGGCACCTTATGTGTCCCGCTCTATCAATAATCTTCCCTTCAAAAATTTGTAATTACTCAAAAAAAAACCTTTTTAAATTCCTTTCTTATTTGCCCTACAACTCTTCCTTTAATATTCTATTTTCCTCCCGTATTTCCTCTTCAATTTGGTTAAACATTGGTATAAACATATTGGTATACCTTCATTATAGTATAAACGAATCCGTTCCAATTGTTTAGTTAGCGTCATATTTTTATTTTGACCTTCAAAGAAATCATAATTTTAACCTTTGATATGTGTTGTCTTTTGTCATAATTTGTAACATATTTTTTATTGTTTATTTTATGTCTATTATTTTTATCGGTAATAGATAATTACTTATTTAGTGTAGTCTTATGTAGTGTTTCACTTTCAATAACGTCAATACTGCTTTTTAATTTCCTCAAAAAAAATGCTTAATTTTTTAATATATTACCCTGCAGATAATATCATACATTTGCTGTAAGTAAAGCTAAGTAGAAGATATGATATATTGTTGCTTTTTTTATGTGTGAATGTGAGACATATTTATAATATTACATACTTAATCATATAATCTTTCTTCTATTACATTATTATTAAATTAAATAATGTAAGTACCTTGAGTTTAATTTTTGTTATTTCTTTTTTATTTTTAATTATTTATCATAGTACCTACAAAGAAAGAATATAAACCTCCCCATGATCTTCATAGTAAACTTATTTTGATGATGTAATCTGAATCATTTATGTACATATATTATACATAATATATCTGTGTTTTTAAAAAAAATTATATTATGAAGTCCTTAAATAAGAGAAACAGCATGTACATTATATTACCTATACATCTATATTATAACTCTCACAATACATACAATCGCATTAACGCAACCTAAATTTATCATCAATTCATTGAATTGTAATCATCATCATTGATCAATTCATTGAATTGCAAGAGCAAATTAAAGCATCGAGAAGTAATTTATTAAAATAAAGAAAAGAAAGAGTGTTCCAAAATTCTTCTTATCTGATGTTGATGTTGAAATGACTATATTTTTCATATCCTTCTTAAAGGCGCCTCGATTGTCAAGTGAGGGAACACCGAGAGAATGCGTCTTGGAATCCCACACACGTCGTAAGAATAATTTCCTCCTTACGACATTCACAGTCACATTTATGTGGCAGGGGAAAAAATAAAAAAAAAAAAACAGAAATAAAAAAATTTGTCATAAAATTCTTTTTTGCGAATCGTTGGACATTATAAATTTTTCACTTACATACATTTGTGCATACATATATGTTTATACTATTAAAAATTATTATAAACACATATGTTTTACTAATTAATTGATTAAAGATAGGTAATTTATTTTAATTTGTGCAAATTTCAAAACATATACCTACAAAAGTCTATTAAAAATTAAAAAAAAAAAAAAATAACGTGTTATGATCCAAGCAATTTTTAACATAAAAGTTAAATTTATTTTCCTTTTGATATTTCTAAGTACATAATGTACATATATATGTATGTACTCACTTCATTTGTTTATTTACCTCATCTAAATGAGGTAAAATTTTCACTCCCCTAAACTAATATTCAAAATCAAATCCAAAAAAAACTTTTTTTATAGCCTATAGGTACGAACTTTTACAATTAATTTATTCTTTTAATTCTATTTTAGAAATCCTGATAATTATACACTTGTCCGCATTAAATACTTTAAAATTTTAAAAATCTTCTTCAATTTCAATAAAAAAAAAAAAAAAAAATCTCAAAACAAAAAATATTTGTTTTTTTTTTCCCTACATATGTCCTTAGTTTAAATAGCAGGTGTAGATCCTTTGGGAATTAATTTACAATTTCAATTTTTCTTTTTTATTTTTCAATCAAATTTACCCTTAAAAAAAAAAAACGGAACAAAAGTAATCACCCTTATATTATTATAGAATATAATAATTATTAGAAAATTATTATTCAAAACGTATATCCGATTTCATAATCAGTTTTTTTTTTTGTTTTTTTTTTGTGTATTTTATTTTTTCAAATTTTTTTATTTTTTTAACAGCATTTATACAAGAACACTTTCATTTAAGGTCTTTCCCCTTCTCAATCTAAATTTAAAAACAAAACAAAAAAATTTCAAAATAAAAAAAAAAAAAAAAAAGAAGAAAAGAAAATACATAAATGAAAATAAAAACAATAACGCCGGTCGTTGTTGGCATACGAAACGAACGAACATTAGCCAACGAAGTGAAAAAGTTGAGAGTTCAATTGAAAAAATTATAAAACAAAAAAAATATATATATCTATAATATAATACACAAGATGTTGGCGAGACCTTGCCAACATGTAAAAAAAAATATTTTATATCTATAATAAAACACTCACACTGAATGTAAACTAAACTGGCAATGATGATATTTCTGTATATCTAAATATAATAAAAGACAAGTTGCTGCTGCTGAGTAGCGTGCCCTCCTGTTATGTTAAATGTTAATTTAACAAATGTTATACTATGAAAAGAAAGAAACGTACATCTGATATTTACCCATATAAAAGATAGAAAACAATAAATATTATAATGTTATGCTATGAAATGAAAGAAAAAACAAGGCAGTGTATAAATCAAAGTTTTTAGAGGGTCGTATTTTTAAGTAGAACATTATAAAATTGCAATAATATTTTTATTTAAATTTTGCTAAGTAACATTTTCATAATTTTTTAAAAATTTTGCCATAATATAGTACAATTTTAGAATCAGAAGTTTAGCCCATAATATAGATATATGAATAAAAATATGGGTATACATATATTAGATTTATTATAGATTTATTATTTTTTATATAGGCAACAGTTATTTATATGAATGAATGGACGGTAAACATAAACGAACACAAAAAAAAATTCAGAATGTTCTATAGGTTATAATTTATATTTTTTAAATAGACTGATGTATAAATTTAATACTTAAAAAAAAGAACAGAAAACAAAAAAAAAAAGTAAAATGTAATACTGCGAAGAAAAATAAAAACGAATAGAAAAAAACGAGAACAAAAATGTTACTTTGATTGTTTTTAAATATTTTTAAAGAAAAAAAGAACTATTAAAATGTTATGATTTTAATAGAAAAAAAACATACGTCTGATATTTACGTACCTACATAACAGATGGAAAAAGGAAAAAAAAAATGTTATGCTATGAAAAGAACGAAAAGTCCATCTGATATTGAGGTACATAACAGATAGAAAAAAAGAAATATCAAAATGTTATGCTATGAAAAGAAAGAAAAAACAAGGCAGTGTATAAATCAAAGTTTTTAAAGGTTCGGTTTTTTAAGTAGAACATTATAAAATTGCAATAATATTTTTATTTAAATTTTGCTAAGTAACATTTTCTTAATTTTTTAAAAATTTTGCCATAATATAGTACAATTTTAGAATCAGAAGTTTAGCCCATAATATAGATATTTGAATAAAAATAGGAGTATACATATATTAGATTTATTATAGATTTATTATTTTTTGTATAGGCAACAGTTATTTATATGAATGAATGGACGGTAAACATAAACGAACAAAAAAAAAATTCAGAATGTTCTATAGGTTATAATTTATATTTTTTAAATAGACTGTATGTATAAATTTAATATTTAAAAAAAATAAAAGAAATACTTAGCGTACGTAAATAACAGAAAACAAAAAAAAATAAATGTAATACTGCGAAGAAAAATAAAAACGAATAGAAAAAAAAGAGAACAAAAAATGTTACTTTGACTGTTTTTAAATATTTTTAAAGAAAAAAAGAACTATTAAAATGTTATGATTTTAAATGAAAAAACATACCTCTGATATTTACGTACATAACAGATAGAAAAAGAAATATTAAATGCTATGCTATGAAAAGAAAGAAACGTACATCTGATATTTAGGTACATAACAGATAGAAAAAAAGAATTAAAATGTTATGCTATAAAAAGAATAAAAAAACAAGACAGTGCATAAATCAAAGTTTTTAAAGAGTTGCATTTTTAAGTAGAAATTATAAAAAAATAAAGCGGTGCGTAAAACCAAAGCTTTTAAAGGAGCGCAATTTAAATTATAAAATCACAATTTTCAATTAAATTTTGAATGTGTAACATTTTCTTAATTTTATGCTTCTTTTATGATTTTTATTTTCTAAAACTTCAACATTATATGCACAGCCAATTTTTATTGTTTTACATAAAAGGTGCGTAAAACTTACGGTGTGAAGATTTTGTAGAGAAAGCGATAGATAAAGAGACAGAATATTATTACGGATAGAGTAAAAATTTGTTTGAAAAATATAACAAAGAAAGTTTTGAAGCATTTGCTATGGCAACCATAGAAAAATATAACAAGTGTACTATATATTATAATTAGGCAAATGCATCAGATCAGTGTAGTTTAGTTTCAAAATTATAAAGTTTGATACTGTATTTTTTCGAAGCGAAAATTTTTGATACTATTGGCAAAAATTTATTTACCATTGGTTTTTAATCCAACCTTTGGTTTTTTAATCCAAAGCTTGACAAAGAAATTTACAAGAGATGAGATTTATTAAATAATCATTTTTATTACATTTTTGAAAGAAACTACTTCACAGCATCATTGAGGTTTTTCATTATTTAAAACACTTTAGCAATAAATTTTACATTTATCAATATCTAAATATAATACATATAAGTATTTGAATAAATTTACTAAAATTAAATTGTTCATAAAACTGAGGAAACTTTCACAAAAGCTTTATTTTTCTACTTATACCCGTCGTATGACGGGCTTTTTTACTATTTATTTAATAATTTAAAGTTTTATTACCAGAGATACGAATCTTTAACTCAAAGTATTATCAAGAGACGCAAACCGTTAATTAAAAATATAAATAAATTTAGTAAATATTATTACCAGAGACTAAATTTTCCACTAGAATTATTGTCAGAGACACAAACCGTTCATTAAAAGTGAGTACAGTCAAAAAAGGAAAAGTACATACATACTTAAAAAACACATTTTCAATCAAAATAAATTCAGCAAATTTTTAATTTTTAAATTTGACCGCTACGTCCATTATGAACTGGTCGCAGCGGTAAATTAAAAATAAATTATTAATCTTCTGTTGGCGTTTTCAATCTTTGTTTTGGAAAAAAAAAATAAAAATAGGTACTCTTAATAAAATTAAAGCGCCTGAAAGTGAAAAAGTGAGAGTGAGCAAAGTTTATAGTAAACCTCATATTTATTAGAAAAAAATAATAGGCCGATTTTATTCTTGATTTTGTTTTCATTAGTATAAAAGCTGGTGCTTCGTAACAGACTTTAAAATAGTTTTGTTTATTTAGGTTGAAATTTAGATTTTTAAGCTAAATTTTCGGTAGAACTGGTATAACATAAAATATTCGAAATTTTTATATTAATATAAAATTAGGCAGACTTAAATAATTATATTTCATAACAGAAGTCAGAAACTTACTAAATATTATAGAAACGGATATTTTTCTTAAAAAAAAAAGAAAAAAATTACATAGAAAATGTCATTTTAGACGCCTTCTCTCACAAAAGATTCATAATTTTGTACTAATTTATTATTAGACCATTAATAATATTGTTAGCCATGGAAAAAAATAAGATTTGTTAATCAGATCAGATAATATCCTGAAATTAATGATTGAATTTCTGATAATATACACAATATAATGATTATGGTTTAATTCACAAAGATAAAAAAATTTTGTAAATGCATAAAATATATGAATGATAATTTTTACATTTTACACCAGATTTTACAGAAGATTCTGGTTTTCACTAAATTCTTTTAGCTATGACACAAATCAAATATTTCTGTGCTTTAAAATTTTTAAAACTAGCCAATTTTAGCTGGCCCGTTTGAAAAAAAATTAGTACAAATTTTTGTATGAATTTGTACATCTCTATGTAGTCTCTGATAATACCAATTCACACAAGATATTAAATATCATATAGATATTAATACCAGACACACAAGATGTAAAAAAAAATATTTTATTTCTATAATAAACCACTCACACTGAATGTAAACTAAACTGGCAAAGATGATATTTCTGTATATTTATTTAATAATTTAAAATTTTATTATCAGAGACACAAATCTTGGACTAAAAGTCTTATCAGAGACACAAATGTTTACTATTTAAAAAGTACTTTCGACACAAAATTTAAAGCAAATTTTTAATTTTTAAATTTGACCGCCACATCCATTATGAACTGGTCGCAGCGGTAAATTAAAAATAAATTATTAATCTTCTGCTGGCAGTTTTCAAATGACTCTTTGTTTTGAAAAAAATAAAAATACTCTTAATAAAATTAAAAGACCTGAAAGTGAAAAGAGCAAAGTTTATAGTAAGCCTTATATTTATAAGAAAAAAAATAATAGGCTGATTTTATTCTTGATTTTGTTTTCACTATTATAAAAGCTGGTAAAAGTTTCGCAACAGACTTTAAAGTAGTTTTGTTTATTTAGGTTGGAATTTTGATTTTTTAAGCTGAATTTTTGATATAACATAAAATATTCGAATTTTTTTTATTAATATAAAATTCGGCAGACTTAGCTAATTATATTTCATAACAGAAATCAGAAACTTACTAAATATTTTAGAAATGGATATTTTTCTTAAAAAAAAGAGAAAAAATAACATAGGAAATATCATTTTAGATGCCTTCTCTCAAAATAGATTCATAATTTTGTACTAATTTATTATTAGACCATTAAATTAAAAAGCTGTCGAAAACAACCCACACAAAAAAAAAAGGCCCCGAAAATTTATGAAATTACATTATCAGAGACATGAATCTTTTATTAAATATACTAAAGACCTCTTCCAAAGTACATTTAAATAAAATAAATTCAGCAAATTTTTTTCAAGCAAAAAAAAAAATAAACGCAAAAGACTTGAAAGTAGTTTTGGTAATTAAAGTAATTCGCGGCGAAAACAACTGTTTTTATCGACATAAAAATTTTTTTTTTAAACTAAAGAAAAATAGAGGGTCTGGTAAAATTTTAACAAATATTAAAATTATTTCGATTATTGGGATTATTTTAAATGTAACAAAAATAAAAATGTCGTAGCGGTTGGTGTTGGTTGGCTTTTCGCCGGTTTTTATTGTGCACTTTATACATGTGTTTTAAACAATTTTTGAGATATCGGCACGAACTTTTACCCTGAATGTGTTTTTAGCTTGGACCATTTTTTCTCAATGATTAAAAAACTGTCAAAAATTACCGCCACGAAAAAACGGCGTGAAAAAATTAATAAACTGTTCCTAACATTTTTAATTTTATATGTTCAGATTTGTTTTATGTTTTTTTCTATTACATCAAGTAAGTAAGTGATACCAAAGTTTTTTTAATGGTGCTGATGTAAAAATGAAATTTTTAGGTAGTTTATTAAGGGAGTCAGTATGATACCGCAAATGTTTTTGAATCTATAGAAATTGTGCAATTGCACAGGGGATTTTCTAGTATATATATAAATGGGTAAGTTAAAAAGTTGAAATTTTCAATGTGAACTAATATGGCGCCATTTAAACAACAACAACAACAGGAGCAAGAAAAAAAAAAAACCGTAACTCAAAATGAAATAAAAATGGTAAATTGAGGGAAAGAGAAAATGAAAAACTTAATATGAAAAATATTAAACTAATGTATGGACACATATGTATATATGTATATTTTTATGCTCATATGTATATATATACACTTTTAATGTACAGTACAGTTTACCTACCCTTAACAAAATTGTTTTTCGTACTGCTGTTTGCTACTTCAGTAATGTTAACCACTTGGTATAACTGTATTTTTTTTTTTCTTTTTTGTTTTTTTTAAATAATTCTTTATGTTTGTTTTTTAGCTAACGTTACCGTTATTGTTTACTTTGATGATGATGATGAAAATTTTAACTGGTATATATATTATATTAAAAATATATGTATGAATCTATTATATATATGTATATGCATACGTCATATGTATATATACTATGTAGGAATCTATACATGAATGTATGAAACTACAAATAATAATTTTATAATAGAATATTAGGTTTGTTTGGTTGATTTTTTTTTTTTTTTTTTTTTATAACGACAATATTACTTCTCCACAACTGTTACTATTGATATTACTATTATTACTAGTCATCTAAAGCGGTTAAAAAAAAAATATGTAAATGTTATTTTGTTGTTTTCTAATATAACATCACAATAATAATAAAATTACAAGAATGAAATTATATGACCATATTAAGTTTATAAATATATGAAAAAACAAAGATTTGTTTTTTGTTTCATTTTTTTTCTTTTTTTTTAAACCATCAAACGTAAAAACTAAAAGTTAAATTAAATTTACATTTTTTTTGTTTTTTTTTTTTTTACTTTCTAAAATTTTACGGTTTTTACAATTCATATTGAATTTTTGAATGGATTGATCCTTTTTCTTTTTGTTAAATATAACAAAATCTTTTATATACTGTACCGTTTGCAAATTTAATTGTCGTATGTGTATAACATATGTGTATTGTGTATGCCATATTTGCATTTGAAATAAAATTTAATTTTAAACTTATTGACTTTATTCAGTTTTTTAACTATTTTTTTCTCTTCTGGTTCATTAACCATCTTTCTGAATATTAGCAATCATATTATTTTGTTATCTGGATTCTATTGTTATAGCTAGCTCCAAAACAAGGATCTTTGAAATTCCTCTTTACCTACTTTCCTTTTTCAATAATTTTTCATTTTAGAATTCTTTGGTTAGAGGAAGTGATATTTTTCTAATTTATGATTAGTAATTAATGATGATATATAGTGATGCCCTTATCACATGATCAAAGTAGTTGAGTTTTACAACTATGTTGAGTTTTCAATTAACTAAATTGAGGAAAATTTAATTGAGTTAGATACTAGATTTTACTACTACTAATTATGAGTTATATTATATTAGGTTTATATAACTTTTATATAACTATAACCTTTTCTATATATGTATGTACAAATTCTTGTTAGTTTCTTATGATATATGTCCCATATACATATCCCAAACTTCTAAATACTTCCAATTTAAATAGCTAAGCTTCCTATTAAGTTCAAGCATTAACATCATATTATAAATACATAATATTTAAACATTTCGTTATATAAAACAAAAGAATTTTCGAACTTTAGTCATGAAACAAACCAAAATAACCAATTTAAAAACAACAAAACATATATAGGAAATTGAATTACCTATTATAAAGTTTTTTTTCTTTTCCCATTTTTTAGATTCCAATTGCATTATTTATACATATATATGTATATGTACAACCCCACAAAACTTATTTTTTTCTCAAGGGTCGCTGATGTTTTAAATGCGCTTTTATATTTATTTTTTTTTTTATTTTATTTTCGAAACGTCAAAATTAAAGGGAGCATAAAGTAGAACAAAAAAAAAAACATATAAACGGTAGCCTAAAAAAATCATGAATACATGAATGTGGTTATGAAAAAAAAAAAAAAATTATAACCAAAACATAAACAAAAACAAAAGAAAAGAATAAACATACATAGGTACGTACAATATTTTCTAAATAAAAATGGTTGAAATCTAATAATTTCTAAACTGGAAGGAAAATAAAGCACTTACTAACAAATAAAAACAAAAAAAAAAAAATAAGAATCTCTTCAAAACTTTTATTTTATCAAAGAAATTTTAAAAATTAAAACCAAAAAACATGAAAACTAAAACTATAACATAAATCCAGAGAATCTAAATATATGTATGTACAAGAAAACAAAAAAAAAAATTTAATACTTTTAACGTCTGACTAAAAACTCCTATGCAACACAATAAATAAATGTTCGGATTTACCAAAAAAAAAAAAAAAAAATGAAATAGAAATAGGACTGTATAAATTAAACAAGCTTTTAAAAAAAAATACTTTAATTCAAGTAAAAAACATGACTTTAATTTATTTTTTAACAAAATATAAAGACCTCTCAAAATTTAAACTATTTCTTTTTAAATGAACATGTTAGTATGTATTGTGTACGATACCCCCTCCCTTAATAATATTATGATTATTTAAATTTAATTAATTTGAAACTTTTAAGAAAAATTATTTTATGCTTAATAGAATTCTACTCAAAATAATTCAAATTAAAAAAGGATCTATGACAGTTTTCAGAAAAAAAGAAAAATTCGAACGAAAAAATTCCGAATGATATAAAATCTCAAAAAAAAAAACATTGAATTAAAATATTATTCGATGTATAATTTTTTAATTTTAAAAATGAATAATATTAATTCAAGATGGCAGCAAAGGTATGTTTATTTGGTGCGAAATCCCTTTTCTAAAATTCCCAGTCCTCCTCATTTTTCCACAAAAATTTTTCACGTTATCACAAAATTCCATATTACAAAAAATCCAAATCGCAAAATCTTATTCCGGCAATTGAAGTTATACTACTTGGGGGAATCTCAAAAAAAAAAATTTTGAATAAAAAGCTTCTAAAAAATATATTATTATGCTTATGTATTTAAAATATAATATACAGGATGTTCCGCATAAGGGTGCAAATATTTTAGGTGATTGATATTGATATTAAAACTAGAAAAAAATTGTATGGGTGGGGAGAATCGAATCTAATATTACTCCTTTTCGAAATGATGGGACTTTTATGATTTTTTCTTTCAAAAAAAATTTCAGGTTTTTACTAATATCATTTGCGTCATTTCCTTACCGGGTGATAAAATCGAATAATCATTGTCTTTAAATTTTTAATGAAAGTGTTTATTGTTAACTTTAAAAAATTCCTTTTTTTAAAAATTTTGCTAAGTACATTTTTCCTTTTATGCCACAGATATACAGACTGGCAAAACATGTATTAAATAAATAAAAAACAAATATAATATAATTATGTATTAGAATAATTTTTTAATTATTGTTTTTTTCTTTTAATTACTTTTACTTCTTTTTTGCTTCAAGTAATGCTGGAATAGACAATCCTTGAATACCTGCTTTTAAAATTACCTCAAACAAAAATATAAAAATCAATAATTATAAAGAGATAAACTTGGATTTTATAAATATTTTTATAAATATTTAAAACGTACTGTGTGCTTAAAGAAAAAAAAAGAATAAAAAAAAACAAAAAAGGATCTATGGATCATACCATTTCATTACAAAACATATTACAAATTGTAATAATCCGTTTTTCTTCAAAAAATACAATCACACACAAAACAAAAAATTCAATTTAATTTAAAAAATAAAATGTAAATTTAAAAAAAAGTATAATATTAGAATTTTATGATCCTTATTTAAGTATTTCTAAATAAAACAAAAAAAAAAAAACCAAAAAAAAAAACATTATTAAAAATATCAAAGCTCTGTCCAGACCTGTCAGATAATAAAAGGATTATTCTAATATTATATGTATTCTGTATGTATATGTATATATGAATAATTAAATTTGAATTAATTAAGTAATTAGACAGAATTAATACAAAATTTAAAATTAGTTCTTTCAAAAAAAATGACTTTCGTTATAACTTTAAAATACGCTTATTTCGAAGTATCCTTTTTATTTTTTTTTATTGTAATAATTGTAATTAAAAATTATTTGTTTGTTTTTTTTTTTTTTTAAGGATCAAAATATAGTAATAGAAAAATGTTTTTTTTTTTTTTTTTCATTTTAAATTTTTAACAATATCAATAACAGAATTTAAATCGAAATATTCAAACTTTGGAATTTTTTAGACACAAAAAAAAAACATAAACAAAAAAAAAATAAAAATAAATAAATAACAAACTTTATTTTTATAGCTTAACATTCTAATCGTATCATAAAAATTAATTATAAAAACTTTTTATTCAGGGCCATTTTCTTTTTTTTCTTTTCTTTTTTTTGTAAGTATACGTATACCTAATTAAAATCAAATTTTATTCAAAAAAAAAAAACAAAAAAAAAAAATAATTTTTAGAAAAACCCTATTTTTTTTTTTCAATAATAAATTTATAGAAATTACATGGAATTTTATTTATAAAGTTAGAAAAAAATATTTTCCAAATAATATGTATAAACACACATCCACAACACACACATACAAAGTTTATTACTTTTTAATCTTCGTGTATTATAAAAAATGTGTAAAATTTAGCAACATTTTGTATGCAATTTTTTTTTTTTTTTTTGTCTTCTTTTTTTTTTTACGCAATTTCTTATCACTTATAAAGCATTAAAACAAGTATTACAATATTATTTACATATAAAAATACCATATTATAAAATAATACTCGTATATACCATATAACCCTTAGGAAAAATAAATACAAGAAAACAAAAAAGAACAGCTTAACTAACAAAAAAAAAAAAAAAAAAAAAAAAAAAAAAATAACCAACCCAAATTAGTTTAATTTCAACCAAAGTACACTTTTGTTTAAAAAGGATCTCTCTAATAAAAGGCAAATTTTTTTTTTTTTCTTATATCTATTTTCGGATAGATACTCTGATTTTTTTACTTTTTACTTTTTACTTTTTACTTTGAATTTTTAATTTTAAAGTTTTATGTTAAAAAAAGAATTTTAATAAAAAACAAAAATATTTGTCCAAATTTTGGTTTTTAATTTACAGGATTTCATTAAACAAATCACTGAACAAAATGATTAAATTTTCCGTTAATGTTTCTAAACATTTAAAAATAGCTCACGTTTTAATCTAAACAAGCAAAACAAAAAAAAAAATCTATATATATACTTACTTTTATCATTTGAAAATTTTTTTAATATATGATTCTAGAAAGTACGGGGATTACCATAACAGGACCATGAAACTTTCCAATTCTGATTTTTTTAGGTAATAAAATAACACAAATAGATTTCAACCACAGATGTATAATAAATTCAGTTAACAGATAAATTCCAGAGTTTAAAAAACTTTAAAGTAATTTACAGCTTTTACTATTTCTTGACTACTGCTGTCAAACATCGATACAGCAAATGCATAGTAAAAGTTTTTTTTTTTAATAGTTTTGCTTCTGCTTTTGCTGTAGTACTTTCTAAAAGTAATGCTACCAATACACGACGGACCAGTTTGAAAAATTGGTACTCGGACTTTATAAGTTGTATCGTGTATGGGCAAGTTGTAAAAACATTTTGATGGTTGAAAAGTTGGTTGGAAGAATATCAAAAAATTTTGATTTTTGTGGACGGAGTCTTTGGTTTGTAGTTGAGTTGTATCATGTATGGGCAAGTTAAAATATAAAGTACATAATTACAACGGTTGGATGATAGATTGGATAAGTGTTGGGTATGGTTCTAAAACCTGTCCACGTATCAAGTTTACAACCTAGTCCGCCGTGTATGGGCAACATAAAAGACAGTTTTTTTGACTACCATTTTAAAATGCAATAGTAAATGACTTGAATGCTGCATACAGTTTTAAAAAGCACTTTTAATATTACTATTATATAGTATTTAAAAGCTTTGTTCATATCTTTTCGTTTATCAAAAAAACGACACACAACACGCACTGCATAAAAATACAACGCATTTAAATAAAAACCAAAACAAATAAAAAATAATTGATTTTCATCTTACTATAGACGTACTTATACTTAGTGCTGCAGATAACTTCTTTTTTTTACTTTGCTGCAAATAACAAAAAGTATGTAAAGTATGCTTTTTACTATTAAAGTAGTGAAAAGCAAAAGCAAATTACATAACGTTTGATTGTAGTAAAATAATAAAGCTTTTTCTAAACTGCTATGAACATTTAAGAGCAAAACACATTCAAAGCAGTTTTTTTTTTAATTAAAAATGCGGTCATTACTTACTATAGCAATAATTTTAGTGATTTTGCTTTTTCAGCTACAGTTTTTTAAATCCTGTTTAATTCAATCTCATATATAAGATATACAATAAATAGGTAGGTAGATCTAGATACATATATACTATGATAAAAAGTCAACCAATCATGTAAAATGTTTAAATGTCCCATGTAAAATTATTTCGGCTGGATGAGGCTCGGTGAACCTGTAAACACCGAGAAAGGGTAGGTTGGAATCCCACACACGTCGTAAAAATAATTATCCCTTATAATATTTACAGCAGTAGAAAAGTAGGAAAGGCTGTCTAATTTCTTTGTCACATTTATGTGGCAAGGGAAGTAAACTATAAAAAAAAATATATATATCATCTGAGAAAAATAACATATAAACAGGGAAATATTTTAAGCATTTGTTTATTCAGGATCGCAAATAATTTAAAATAAAAAAAAATTGTTTAAAAGAAAAGAACATCTCCATAAAAAAAGCATACGAATAATGCATTGAAGTTTTAAACAATTAAAAAAAATTTCGCTATGAACCGTAAACTCTTAAAAAAAAATCTCACAATTATGAAAGATCAAAGTTGCAAAAACCATGGCATTTAAAAAAAAATTCTTAATGATTGACTTTCCCACAGACAATAAGAAACATTTATTTAAAAAAAGTAAATAAAAACAGAGTACCGGAGTACTATACGGAGTAATACCTAAAATGGAATAAAAAAAATAAATCAGTTCACTTCCAATAGTAAATTTTCACTTCATCAAAAAAATTAATTTAAAGATTGCGTTTTAAGAGAGGTATAAATACCCCTTTCAGTTAAAACTAAATCAAAAATTCTTATAAATTAAATTAAAAAATTAACTGACTAACTACCTTCGAAACTTTATAAGATAAAAACGACAATTTACAAAAAAAAAAAAAACGGAGTATTTTAAGTGATTTTTAAAAGAAACCTGAAAAGGATCTGAACAAGATGATGGAAACATTTAAAATGTGAAGATGTTATTTATTTTTGTAGTATTTTTTAAATTTTTGTCCTATTGTATAGTTCATTGTTTTTTATTAAGAGAATAAATAAAAACAAAACAAAAAAAATTTTTCTATAATATCAGATACAATTTATACACACAAAAAAAAAAAGATACTTTTCAATGAGTCATTCATGTATCATACAAAACTAATTTGATCCTTTGACTATACGAATAAATAAATTCTTTTGTCGTATTTCTTTTTTTTTTTTTTAATTTATTTTATATAATAAACCATGGTGTTGTTACCATACAACACTCTCCTACTACTTAATAAGTAAACAAACAAACATTAAAAATATCCCCTAAATACATATTAAAAAAGAAAAACAAAAACAAATTAACGTAAAGTCACATAATACATTTAAACAATGCATAAAAATAAATATACAACTATATACATATTCAACTATACATTCATATACATACGTATATTAAAATTTAACAAAATAATAAAACTGATAATAGGTAACAAACTATAGAAAAAGAAAAGTTAGTATGTAAAATAAAAAAAAAAAAAAACAGCAGCAGCCATGATCCAACATGAACAAACATACATACATGAAAGTTTCAAAATAAAATTTAACATCTTTAATTTTAATTCTTAATGGCACTTTCGTTACATAATTTGGTTCTAAAATAAATTTTTCGAGTAAACAAAAAAAAAAAAAACAAAAAACAACGACCAAACTAAAAAGGATATTCAAGGATACGCACATTTAATGATGCTTTTTAAACAAGTAATAATATTATATATAAACATATAAACTCAAGGATAAAATCGGGAAATTGGTAAAGATAAATGAATAATTTTTTGTGTTTCTTTTTTTTTTTAATTTGTAACTTGTATATACGTATGTGCATGTGGGTATGTTGTTGTCCTTTTAAACGTCAATTTAGATTCTCTAAAACTTTTTAACTGTGTACATAAAAAAATAAAAGTCATTGTTTGTTGTCTGTTTTTTTTTCTTTTGGTACGTTTTTTTTTTTTTTTTTGTGCTTCAGTCAACGGGGAAAAGACAAAAACAAAAATAAAAAAATTTCTTTTACAACACATTTATTTGAGGTATACTTATTATGCGTTTCCACATATATAAGGACTTTTGAAATAAAAGTTCCTAGGACTTAAAGGATTAAATAAACAAAGGACATATTTTTTTTTTTTTTTTTGTATTAAATAAAAAGAAAAATCAAATGCAAATTTTTAAAATTTAAAAAAATAAAATCTCATTTTACTTTTCGGTGAAATTTCAAAATTCTTTTATATATATATAAACGATATGAAAGGATATGGGATATATTCAAAGAAAACTTTTTTTTTTGTATATATTATACAAATTACATATTTGTTGTAATAATTTTTCAATGTTTTTAAAAATCTTTTTTGTCGAATCCTTATATAAACATGACTTTGTTCATTTTATCCTTTAAATCCTACAGATCTTTGTTATAAGTCCTTACGTGTAGGAAGAACTTTTATTTTTAGTTAAAAAAAAATCTTACTTATGTATGTATGTAATTTTTGCCAATTTTCGTTTTTGGTTATTTGTTTTTTAATTTTGTTTGTGAATGGTTAAAATTTTGTATGATCGGCGGTCTTTTATGTACACAATCCAGAATATAATAAAAACAAACAGTAGTTATACAATCAAAAAAGTAAAAAAAAAAAAAAATAAATAAAAACAAAAAAAAAAAAAACTGATAATTAAATAAAATAACAGAAACGGGTAAGTAAATTATAATGGGACTAATGATGACATTAACTTCTTCTAATCTCATTCTCTTTCTGTTTCTCTTGTTATTAAAATAAAATTAACACATTCCATAGCTCATTTCTAAATAAGGTAAAAAAAAAAATTTTTTTTATTTCCTCCTTATCATATTGTCATTAGCATTGTCATCATTATTATTACTATTATCATTATCAACTATTCAATACATTGTTACATATTATATACACATCTATAAGTTTCATTAAATTTTATTTATGTTTATTTACTAGTAGTTTTACTTTTTAACTCTAAATAATGGTGTCAGTTGATGCTATTAGATTTGCTTTCATAAAAGAACTTTTTATAGTTTATTTTCATTTGTTTAAGGTTCAAGTCATTCTTTGGATTGACTTCCTAAAAGTAACCTCAACCAAATTAAATTAATATTTTAAGTTATATAAAAAGTATAAAGGATGATAGATAATTTTTGGGTGCTTTTTATGATTTCTCATCATTTTTGTTATTGAGTTAGGAAAATAAAAATACCCTTGATTATCAGATAATTTTTGTCTACTGGCTAACACCAAACTATACGTAAAAAAAAAATTTAATTGCGTCGCAGAAATTTTCAATAAAAACATGTTTTAAAGCCTGGACAAGAAAACTTTCCGGAATAAACAAAAAATACTGTTGAAAAGGTGATACTTTTTCAAACAAGCTTGTGATAAAAACGTAGAACTGTTCCAAAAAAAAAATGGAAACAATATTTTGATCGTGTATATATCCATAAACATAACTATAAGATTATGTAGAATAAGCAAAATTTGCTAAATGTATAGTAGCACATAGAAAGCCAGCATTATCTTAAGCAATAATTGGTGTTAACCGAAGATTTAAAGCGGTTCGAATCAAAGATTCTATGAACTATAATATATTATTTACGAGGGAAATATGGAAATTTTTATGCCGTTTATTGCGCCTAATCACACCCCAACATTACGTTCTAATATGGGGTTTAAAAAACTAAGATGATGATGATCTAAAAGGCATGCACAAGCCTGTGTTATATGAAAAACGTAAAACGAAAATTAAATTAATGGATGAACTATGAATCTGAATAATAACATCTAGATCAATTACTTAAAAATTTATTCTGTCAACCATTTTTGAATAATATTATGATATTATGATATAATAATATTATGATTAAAAAAATTCCTTTAAGTTTTTAAAATATAATTGATGGTCATCATATCATTTTGTGGAACATTCCCCGAGCATATCATTTTAATGCAATTATCTATAATAATTTTTTGTCTCATTTTAACTAATACGAATTATATGAAATGAAGAGAAAAAAAAAAAGTTATGCACCCGTACCCGTATTTTATTTTATGTTTTTTCCTTTTACCACTGCAACAAATAAAACAAAATTTTTGAAATGAAAATTCAGTAATAGGGACACAGGTTAAGTAGATATGCATAGATTGCATATATGCATTTATTTATAAGGAATATGAAAAACTAAATATAAAAAAAGAATTAAAATAAAAAAAATACATAATACATACACAATATATATATATATATACATATTTGTTTCTATATATATAATTTGAACTGAATATTGATGATGCCACATAATGTTATTAAGAGTGCAGTATATTAAAATTATCAATCCTGGGGAAAATTATCTTTTTTTTCCTATCATTTGTTTTGTCAATGTTTTTATACAACAAATCTAATACATAATCATATACACATATTTATGAATATATATATAAAAGCAAATTATCTATAAAATATGAATATGATGTCATAATGAAAATATTAATGTATGTATATATAAGCATATATATAGGTATATAGAAGTTAAATTTTCTTATTTATTTTTGATTTGTTTTGTCTAATTTTTTTTTTTTTTTTCAATTTAATAATTTACCAAAAGCGAACATTGAACTTTTAATGAACTGCAAAATGACAAGAGAAAAGAAAAATTCTATCTATTCGAGAAAAAAATTAATAAAATGAGTAATCTTTAAATAATAAGTTTTTATTAAAATTTAAAACAAAATATATATAGTTACACAATAGATGTAAGAGTGTGTGAACTTATACTGTAATAAAAAGTTATGCTATAAATGTGAGAAGCACATAAAAAGTATACAAGTTTGATTCAAATAGACATTAGGTTAATCACTTGGCCAAATTGTAAGGTATTTATTATTTTTCAAAACTAGAACATATATAAGATAATTTCCACTTTCAGATTCTCCCTAACAGCTTCTTCTGCTTCATTTTTTTTAACATAATAACTTGGTTTAAAATTACGAAAATAGATTTTCCTTTTCGACATTCCCAAAAAAAAATTTTCAAAAAATGTGCTAATTAATTTCACTATATCCATTCGCCCGTTTGTTTAAAAAAAACTTCTTCACCCTTAAAAATTTGACAATGGAAATTTATTTTTATGCAGCCCTAGCAATTAACTATGGAGTTTTAGATCCACATAAAGTTGGAAATACGCTTCAGTTTATTTTCAAAATTATTTAAGCTCTACTTAATATTTTCTTTTTTCAATCTAATAACGTTAAACAACTGAAAATTTTTATGCTTTTTAAATTATAATAAAAATATATAGTTGTTTCAGATTTTGTATTTAAATTTACCGTTATGTAAAAATACAATTCGCTTCAATCACGTCAAAACCTATAAATATGCATTTAAATTCAAAAAAAAAAATTTATGGTATTAATGAAAAAAATTACTTTTGCCTGTAAAAAAATGTGTGTACAAAAAACTAAAACTTTCTCTAAAATTTCTAATCTCAAATTAAACGAACTCTTGTATTCATTTATGAAATTTTTTAAACTTTGCTATAAAACTCAAAAAAAGAAAAAAAAAATTTTTTTTAAATAGGGTTTTCCAATTGGAGTGATATGATTTGTTTTCAAAAAAAAAACACACTAATTGTTAAGGAAATTCAAATGTTTTTTATTTAATATGAAGTACAATCGATACAATTAAGTTCTGAATAAAACGTCATTCAAATGGCCTCCACGACTTCTTTTGCAGGAACGAATTCGATTAATCCAATTTTCGAGCACTTTTTCCACTAAATCAAGTCGTATGTTATGAATAGCACGTTCAATATTGACTTCTAAAGCTTCAAGAGAGTTTGATTTATTGCTAAAGACCAATGACTTCAAATAACCCCACAAGAAATAGTCTAATGGTGTTAAATCACAACTTCTTGGAGGCCATTCAATGTCACAATTTCTTGAAATAATTGAATCTTCAAACTTTTCTCACAATAATTCGGTTGTTGTACGTCCTGTGTGGCACGTAGCCCCGTCTTGTTGGAACCAGATATTGTCAAAATCAACTTCTTCCAATTTCGGCCATAAAAAGTTGATTATCATCTATCTATACCGCTTTCCATTGGCAGTAACGGTGTTACCAGCTTCATTTCGAAAGAAGTACGGACCGATGATACCACCAGACCAAAAACCACACCAAACTGTCAAATTAGGTGAATGTAATGGTTGTTCATGAATAATTTGTGGATTTTCTTCGCACCAGAATCGATAGTTTTGTTTATTTATCGCACCACTAAGATGAAAGTGAGCCATATCGGAGAAGATGATTTTCTTGAAAAAAATCGTTATCGTTTTCCAAGTTGTTCCAAGACAAAATCAACAAATTCACGACGTTTACGGTGGTCCATAATGAAATTATAAACATTACTGAATACAATGAAAAAAAAAAGACAGATGAAGTGACATACTACAAATGACAGAAATGACATACTACATAAATGAAACGTCACTTAGAAATCATATCACTCAAATTGGAAAACCCTTTAAAATATGTATACGCAATTAATAAACATGTGCTTGAATCATTTAAAATTTTATAACAAACAAAACCTAAACAATATTTATTTAACAATGATTTATACAACTTGAATCACTAATAAATTTTCAATCAGATAATTTCAAATTAATTTTTTAACAATTACATCGTTGGAATTTAAATCAATCAAAATCTAAGAATCCAAAAAATACTAACCAAAAACAAGAAAAAAAAAAAATAAATCACAAATTAATGAAAAAGAAAACTAAAAGCAAAGTTTAATCTTATAAAAAATAAATAAAAATAAAATATTTAATGATTAAAATTTCAATAAAAAAAAAAAAAAAGAAAAATCTATTTTAATATATTAATCCCATTATTCGAAACTGATTCATCAAATTAATTTTTCTAAAAGATTTTCTTCGAACATCATTAAATCAAAATGTCCATAAAATATTCCAAAATAAATATTATATATATATATATATATATAGGTATACGTTAAAAAAAAAAACCTGTATTTCATGCTGAGTTCATCATCATGTCATAAATCGAAAATGTAAAAACCGATTAGTTTTCAAATTAAAAAATAAACTTTAGAATAGTATAACAAAAAAAAAAAAAAAAAATCAGAACACGGACAACCAATAAATACTATAATATAAAATACAAATATAATTATAAGAAAAATTCCATGGTTTATTTGTTACCTTAATTAAGCAATCATCACGCTAATAAGTTATTTACCTTCAAGCTTTAATAGAAAAACAAAAGAATTGGAATTTGAAATTGGTTCACAAAAGAAAAACCAAAAAAAAAAAAAAAACAAAACAAAAAAAAAATTAATTCTAAAATAAACAAATAGCAATTATTGGAAAGAAAAATAAAGAGTAATAGGTATAATAATATTCGATTTTTACTTTACGTGTTTAATAATATTAAAAATGTTGGCCTCTGTTCATCCATACATTATTAGACAACACATTTGCTAAAAATGAAAAAAAAAATAAAAAAATAAAATAAAAAACAAATAAAAAAAAAATAACAAAAAGAAAAATACATAATACGTACAAAAAATTTTACCATTACCTTTTAAAATCTAGGTACAGGTACAGTAACCCTCGATTAACGCGGCATTTTAATAATGTGATTTTGCTTTTACGCTGAGAGCCTATTGCAACATATTTTAAATAACGCTGTAAAGGTTTCTGTTTTACGCGGATAAAATTTGGTTTTTTTTTTTTTGTTTTCTTAAAATCCTAGAAAAGATAATCTATAATACATAGTATGTGTATATTCTATAATCTCTTGTATAACCATAGAGAAATAACATAATATGTAAGTTATAAGCATAGAATCAAAAACATATGAAAGAATTACACGACGCTCAACTGTTGACTTATTGTTATAACTTATTGGAAGAATAGTTCATTAAAAACTTTTCCATGAAAACCTTGAATGATGCATTAACTTCAGCCTGTAAACTTTAAAGTTTGATAACAGAAAACGATCCAGACATCTCTCTACAAGTCTAAAATTCCAATTTTAGCTCTTTTACTATACAAGAATTAAATAAGGAGTTACTTAGATCAAAATAAAAAAAAAATTGCAAATTCCCAATTTTATCGCACACGAACTAAAACTGTCACCAGCTTACTCCATTTTATTAACTAACACAAGTTATGAAAGGCAAGTAATGCCTCTAAAATGGCAACTACTACGAAGTCGTTTTATAAAAAATAATAAGTTCCAGGAATCATTAGAAAGATTAATTATTTTTATTGGTTTCCTTTCTAATTTTTTTTGTGTTAAAAATTTATATTGTATTCTTTATGTTTTTATTACTGTTATCATTTTAAGTTCATTTTAATTTTAAGAAATTATTTTTAAAATAATAAAGGAATCAATTGAGCTTTTTTGTATGGATTTCATGTCTTGAATATCGCGGTTTTGATTAACACGCATTTTTCTAGAAACGAATCTACCGCGCTTAGCAAGGGCTACCTGTATATAGCATATCTAGAGAACATTAAATTTCATTATGTTCTTCGATCATTACTTTATTCTTTTACAGTTTCAGTTTATTTTTTCTTTTGTTTTTTTTTTTCTTCCGATCCGATCGCTATCGGTATGTTCAATCTTTTAACACAAACATGTAGTATGTATATGTATATGGACATATCATAATATGTATGTAAAATATACACATGAACATATACTTAATTTACTTGTAACAATTAAGTATATGTGGGTATGTTAAAATATCAATGTTGGACTACCGTTCATTCGTTTTATTCATAAAAATTACGGAGTATTTTTAAATCTCACTTGTCAAAATCTCATGTCTCAAAAACTCTCGTTCCAAAATCTCGTGTGAAAAAGTCAAATAGCCAAAAAAGTTTAAAAATGAAATGTCGAAAAAAAATGACGAATTTCTATGTTTAAAAAAAACGAGCTAATTATAAAATCAACTTTTATCAATCACTAAATATGTATGTAAAATATATAATTACTGGGGATTTTAAAATTGTATACAAAATACGAGTTCTGTAGTATGTATGCGGGAGTTTTAGGGTGACAGCTCCCAATACTCTAAATACCTCATTGATGAAATATGCATATATGTAAAATAAATAATTAGGAGGGATTTTAGAATTGGTTAAAAAATCAGGCTTTCAATAATTTTTCTAGCGGGGACTTGAGACCGGCGCACCCCGTGATTTTAAGTTTCTTTTTTTTAAATATGTAAAAAATATAATTTGGGAGGATTTTAGAGTTAGAGAATTCAAAATCAGCTGGGTATTTAAGTTTTCCAAAATATTTATATTATATTCGAGATTCTAAATTAGGAGGGATTTTAGAGTAAGATTTAAAAGCAGGATTATATACTTTTCCACGATATTTATATGTATTTATATTTGAGATTCTGAATTAGGTGGGGTTTTAAAAAGTTGTTTTTTATATACAAGATTAATTTAAATTTAAAAATTTTCTGTGAAATTATTTTGTATCAATTTTATTTTTTGGATTTTCATATGCATCAAACCTATTTAATTAATGAAAAAATTTATTTGGTTTGGTCGAAATTTTGAGACACAAAATTTTAAGACACGAGATTTTAAGACGCCAACCCTAAAAATTAATATTTTTTTTTTTTGGAAGACTGAAGTTGGAATTAAACAAGGCAGTATGTAAATCTAAAGGTTGATAAAGGTGTACATTTCTCAAAAAATAATAAGAGCAGTTTAGAATATTTTGACTTTCAACAAAATTTGTAATTTATCTTACAATTTTATTTATACAAAAAAATTGTGAAAAATTAAGAAACACTTTCTTTAATTTTTAGGAAACTCTTATATTCTATATAACTAAGAAAAGCTATACATGTAAAAATATAATCTTAACTCTTTCAGTCTTTTACTTTGAAAAACTTTGCATTTAACTATGTTTAAATAAAAGGTGCTCAAAAATAGCATATTTTCAATTTTTTATCCCTAATAATAGGATAAGGTACAAAATAAAAATTTGACTAATTTTAAAAGATTTTTTTCCTTTCAACAATTCAAGGTTCTAACTAAATGTATGCGTTACGTCGGAGATATAAAGTAAACAAAATCTTGAAAAACTTTGTTTTCACATAACGATAAATTTAAATACTAAAACATTTCCAGCCTTCTTGCCACTTTAGTTTTTAGAAACATGATCTGAGATATAAATATTTAAAAATTGAAATTTTGCCAAATTTGAGGGGCTGTAGCTCCGTAATGGGATTACGTTAAAAGAATGTTCTGCGACATTAATTTTTTTAAGAGACATATCGTCATGTGTAAAATTTCAATGTTCTATCTTAAACGATTTAGAAATTTTATAAATAGACGTATAGACGGACAATAAGCTTATAGATTAAATTTTTTTTTTTTTTTAATGTGCTAAAAAGAAATAATCATAAATAAGAAATTTGTAAACTATATTATATATCCAAATTTTATAATTCAAATTGGTTTAGATTTGGTTTAAATATCATCATGGTATCATAAATTCCGATCACTCTTCGATATGCACATAAAATTTAATAATAAAAAAAAAAATTTTTATTATAAAATATTTATATACACAAATATCTATTAAAAAAATATTAATAATAAATTTCAATTTATTCTTTATAACTCACATATGTAAAACATTATTATGATAATAATAAATATAAATTATGTTAGAATTGAAAATTTTAACTGTACTTTTCCCAATGAAAAGATATTCTTCATATAATTTAAAATGTAAATAGGGGAAAGTTATATTAATACTTTTACAGAAACATAAAACATAAATACAAAGTAAAAATTACTATGTAAAATTGTTTAAATACCATTTTTACTTACCTATTACTTTATTAAATTGTTAATATACCATTCTTATGCAAATACACTGAGAAATGTCTTTGTATAAGTAATGTGCATAACTATATGTACCTACTTATAATTAAATTATGTTTATAATTTTTTTTTTTTATTTGAATGGCCTTAGTTTAAGTTTAAAAAAAAAAATAAAAAATTGTATAAAATAGGTAAAAAAAAAACAAAGGAAGCTGTTACCCTACTTTAAACTATAGGGTAAACATATTTTTTTTTTGAAATCATTTTCTATACTTTAATGAAAGTAAAATTATTTGTTGAAATTATCAACACCATATTCTCTCAATATGTTGAGGGGTGTCCATCGGATTTTAATAAAAAAATTAATACATTTATTTAAGTACTTAATTTTATTTAATATTTAAAGAATTATTAGAAAAGTAATTTGCATTTTTTGCAGTATTTCTATCTAATGTTTGCGATGTCTTCAATTTCTGATGTTGTGCAGCCATTGTCATTTATTTCTTTTTTCTATTTTCTCTTGCATTATAAGTTTAAAATAAGTCATATTGATTTTGAACTTCCAACGCATATTATATCATATTATCATATAACCATATAAGATATTTTTTTGATGTTTCACCCTTTGAAGTTATATGTTCTAGAGTCGAGTTGTATTCATTCTTTTTAGAACTGCTTGATTAAAAATATGTTCGGTATATGAAATATTAATTTTTTCTTTTTCAACACTTTGTACAAAACTTCAATTTGTAATAACATATCTTTCTTTTTTGCAGTTCATTTGTAAGTTACAGTGCCATACAAAATTATCCACTACATTTTACGTTATACGAATTATAAGTACGATTTTTTAGTTCAAAAAAATTGTTTTTGAATCAAGAAAATAAAAAGATAACAAAAAAACTAAATAGGTACATTTTAATTTTTTTAGAAACAAAATATATGCAATTTAAGAAATAAAATATATGAATAGATGATTTAAAAGTTTATTTTTGACATAACGTATCTTACTATCTTAATTATTAGATGGTTATCAATGTAGTTGATTTCATTCATTAAATTGAAATCTTTATGGGTTTTTTTTTTCCAATTATTCTCTCAACTCACAGATCATTTTGTAAATTTTTAATATATGTATATAAAGATTTGCTAGTTTTACTAATTTTGCAAAGTTTAGTTTACACTTACAGAAAATAGTCTAAAAAACAAAACGCTTACAAAAAAAAAAACTACTAACAACTTACAACTTTCAATTTTAAATGTTTGAAATTTGTTTTTTTATCATAAGAGTGAAATAATTTTTATAATGCATTTATTTATATTTTTAAATAAAATTGACATAATATTATAAAATCATTTAAGGAATATTAATTTCTATTATACAATGTAATATTTGTATTTAACAACAAAAATAAAAGCATTCTCAAATGAACATAAAGAACTTAAAAATAAGTTTAATTATAAATTTTGAAACAGACAAAAAAGGAAAAACAAAAATAAGAAAAAATACAATGAAATGCATAATAATGCTATTTTAAAAAAACAAACGTCAATTACTTGTCATAAACATAATGTTCATTATCACAAAACTCATATTTTTATATATGTATTGTATAACAAATGAAAAACTATATTAACCAATATTGCACAAAGTTACAAAAAACTCAATTATTTTTCAACTTTTTTTTTGTTTTTTGTTTTTTGTGAAACAAAAAATTGTCATTTTCATTTATTTTCAAATATATTTTTCAAATTTTCAAAGTTGAAATTGAGAAAACATTACTTTTAAGAGAAATAAAAATTAAAAGAAAAAACAAAAAAAAAAAATTTAATAATTTTAAAAGTTTAATTGGCAACACTCCAAAAATATAAAATACTATTAGCAGAATCAACAACAACAAACATCACATTGGTAAAAAGAGAAGAAGATGGCGGCATCAAATAAATATAAATGTCATAAAGCCAAATATTTAAAAAAAAAAACCGAAACAGTGAATATTAACATTTTGTTCTAAATAACAGTTTGTTTATTATTTTAAATCAGAAAAATCTGTTTATTAGTTCGTTCATACGTCTGCTTCAAAAAATTCTACATCGGAAATAGAACTTGAAATTTTAGCCATAAAAAGGATTTTTTTTTTTAAAATGCATGTTATAGTACAACTTTTTTTTATGTAGCCTGCTCATTATGAAGTTACAGCCGCTCAAAGTTGGAAATATAAAATATGTTTGACAGCATCAACTAAAACAATATCAATAACAGCAGCAAACAGAACAACTATCGCAATTGTTAAAATTGGAGAAGATGTCAAAATGAAAGGGAAGCCGAATATCATAAAGACAAATATGAAAAAAACCGAAACGGTGTTGTGGTGTTGAATATTGACATTTTTGTCTAAACAGTTTTTTTTTTTTAATTTTCAAATAAAAATAAAACTTAAACATAAAAATAAAACAATAAAGTCAAAAATTTTAAATATGTACATATGTACATACATATGCATATACAGGAACGTTTCTTTTGCCTTACAATATTGTAAAATTCTTTGACAGACCAAATGTTTCACACCCTCCTTCTCTGAAAAAAGTCGTAGATATACATATTATATTTGCACATTTTCAAGAAAGTTTACCAAAACTTGAAAAGTTTATTTTATAACAAATTTAGTTTTTGTAAATTTTTTTGGGAAAACGGTACTTTTGAGTTTAATTTGATTTTATTTCAGACTACCAAAAAAACAATACAAGTAAAAGAAACACAGAAAGGAAGCACAAAAAAAAGCAACAACTAAATAATAAACAATATGTCAACAATGATCATTTCACATCAGAAAATTTTCGTATTTTTTTTATTTTTTATCTTAGAAAAAAAAAAGTTTTTTTTTTTTTTATGCATTTGTAATTGAAAGAAAAAAAGTTTTCGATTCTGAACCCATTATGAATGAGTCAAATAACATATTAAAAAAAAAAAAAAAAAAAAAAAACATTAAAAAACATAAATACACATGCACATAAAAAACATAAAAATAACAGTAAAAAAAACACTGTAACAACACCACAAGCATAAAAACAAAAAATAAAAAAAATAAAAAATAGGGTAAATTACAAAAAATAAACGAATAAACCCATCCAAAATCCATCACCATATCAAAATCGTCATAATTTGTAAAACATCATAATATCTTCTTTGAATCAGTAATAATGTATCATGAGATAAACTTTTAAGTTAACCTTTATGTGAATATACATATATGTTTGTATGTAATGTATCTACATAATTGTATAATATTTTTACTTTCTAATATTTACACAGGATAAGTATTGCAATCGTAATAAAAATCGACCGCCAGATTTAATCTATACATCAATTTAATTCACCAAGAATTAATTCTATTTAGATTTTCTATTAAAATTTCGGGACAGTTGACACAACGTTAAAAAAAAAACCTCTCACATAAAAAAATGTTTAAAAATGTTAGACTCAAAACTTTTTATCTGATATTAAAATTTAGCAATTATTTGCTTTTTTTTGTATTATACAGTAAAAATAGTTCTATTGCAAGGTTTTTGATATAATTTTGAGACACATCCGGTTTTACATACATACATACATATATCATCTAAAAAAAAAAATAGATCTATCTAAGTAATAAATTTATTTTATTTTTTCACTAACAAATTTTTAAAGCGAATCTAACAACCGGAATTAAGAACTTGAACCAAACAATACAGAAAAACACAACAATTTATTTAAGTTTGATGCATCTTTTAATACATTTACTATATCTTAGCTTTCCTTTTTACGGTTTAAATTTGAGATAGGTTTGGGAACCTGAATCAATTCCTAGCAAAAAGTGGCAGTGGTTGTTTCTACAATAGAAGTAAAAATCGAACGTAGCTACTTCATGATGAATATGTATATAAAAAAAAAATTTCAGAATTCCTCCTCCTCACTTGCCTTGAGTACACTGACGAAAAAGTCTTGGGGAAAACAATTTTAGGTTAATTTCTTTTTTAGAAAATAAGAAAATACAGTGATCATACCTATATGGAATTGAATATACAAAGAAAATGAATACAAATTGGTTGGAATTTCACATCATATTGTGTGATTATTTATCTTTTTTATTTTCAATCTTTTTTTTTTTTGTGCGGTGCTTTCAAATATTTCACCGCATTTAAATTTTCAATGCATCAATGAATTTGTTGATATAATTAAAAAAGAAAAGCGTCAAAATAAGGTAAAGAAAGAATTTAAAACCAGCATGAAATTAATATACTTGTAGATCTTTTGATGATGTCATTTTAAAATTATACGAAGCTTTATGATATTTTATATTCCAATTTCATCTATGAGAATTTTATATAAATTTCATAAATTAGGTATCTACAATGGAGATTGATTGATAAAAAATGTAATACTGCAATTTTATATTCCCAACTGTGTGTATGTTCAATTAAACTTCATATGTGTCATATCATATGGAAAGTTAAATTTTAGTTCAGAGTTTAAACGCAATATTTAATCATACTGAACCGATTACACTTTTCTTTGTTCGACAAAATTTGACAATCACAATGTAAAATAACAGCACAGTCAAAGTTATACACAGAATAGACTGAAGTCAGGCATATTACGAACATTATATATGTATGTTATAATATTAGAATTTTTAAATTTGTAGCATCTACTAGTTTAGATTGAAAACTGCATGGCAATAATTATTTAAAAAATTATTTAGCGCCAATTTCAGATTTCCCTTAACATCTGTATTTATTCCGCAATAGTAGCGACGCGAATAACGCTTATATGGTTACATCAGAACGATAAAATCGTTTTCAAAACGTCAAACAACAACATAAATTTTAGAGTGAAATTTCGTTGTAAAATCGCGTGTTTAATTGCATTAATGTGATTATTTTCTACCATCTAAAGTCTGATTTTTTTTTTAACCTCAGCACCTACAGAATAAATGTGTGAAAAAAGCGCCTGTAAACTTGCATTATGTACTAATTGTCTTCCGGCGATGGCATTTTCACTAAAATTTGCAGTTTCTAGAACTGTTATGACGGTTACCAATTTTATAAAAATATTAATACATACGAGTATATTATTTTAATCGAAGGATCATCATTGAAGGATCAGGATGTCATTGTTCACAATTAATAATTCGATAAAATCAATACAATATTTCCATCAATATTATAAAATATCCAAAAATTAAAATTTCATTCGATTAAACCTATTTTTCAATTATTACAGTGTTGGCAATCATTGTGACGTTTAAAATATAATTCAAGAGTTTCAGTTTTTAATAAGGGTTTAAATAAAATTTCAAAAATTAAAATAAAGTTTTTTTTGTTTTTTTCTAAATACGGTAAAAAATAACCAAAATATTATTATTATATTATTAAGTTATTTAATTAATAATGTTTTTTTTTTAAATATACTTATTCCAATGAATCGAAAAAAAGTTTAAAAATCCCAGGAGGTCAGGATTATTTATAAATCAACTTAGAAATAAAAAAGAAAAATGAACAAAAATACTTAGTAATAAAGTTATAAAAATTATTAAAAACAATAATAATTCAAATATTAAAAGTAAAAAATAACATTTGAAAACAACTAAAGTTTTTTTTACTAAAAATATGTCCAAAATTTTTAATTTTATAATTTTATAATTTCTTTTTTTTTTTTATTTTTTAGTTCATAATTTATTAAAAACTTTTGGAAACTTTAAATTTTCATTTAATACAGAACGGTAATAAATCCTAAAAAATGTTTTTTTTTTTAATATTCTTAAAATAAAAAAGATTAATAATATATACAGGGTGTCTGAGACTCAAGTACGCGCACTGCACTCAGTGATTGTGGGCAGTAAAACAAACAAAAAATTGTACTGGAAGTAGGGATCTATTGTGGACCGTTTTCAAGATATGGGGGATTAAAGATTTTTTCAGAGATTTTTCATAAAAAAATCTATAACTTTGGAACGGCTTGCTATAGAGAGATAAAAAAACAATCCATTTAGTAGAGATTAAGTTGTCAGCTTTAATTTTTGTACTAATAATTCTCATATCATAACAGTTACAAAGTTATAAAGGTGCAAAATGATTTAAAATGAAAAAATTATGTTCAAACTCAATTTTTTTTTTGAAGCAGCCTATATTTGAGGCGTTTTTTATAGCATATTACGAAACAACTTTACAAGCATTATAATTAGTACCTAATAACTTTTTCTCTATCTGTAATCGTTTTTGAGATATAAAGAATAGAAAAGTGTGTTATTTTCAAAGGTGTATTAACTTAACACTTTTCTATTCTTTATATCACAAAATAAAACCCTTACAACTTACTCTACAAAATGGTTTTTTTTTCTCTTTACAGCAAGCCGTTCAAAAGTTATAAATTTTTTTATGAAAAATCTCTAAAACATCTTTAATTCCTCATACCTCGAAAAGGGTCCACAATAGACCCTCTCCTCCAGTACAACTTTTTGTTTGTTTTAACGCCCCCAATCACTGAGGGCAATGCGCGTACTTGAGTCGCGGACACCCTATATATATGTATATAGATAATAGATAATATACATATAGGTACCTTAAGCCTAACAATTTAATAATGAATTCATGAAGATTCATAAAAATTCATATTGTCCTGAAAAAAAAAAAAAATTGGAATAAAACTGGTGCTTTACATATTTTACTTTCATTATGATTAAGTATAGGTAGTTTATTAATAAAATAATACCTTTATTTGCATACAAATGTATCTAACTACATATATAAGATAAAGTATCTACTACATTGAGAATTTTTTTTTTCATTTACAGTAGAACAAGATATGATTCTTCGGTTTTCCTTTTTTTTTTTAACAATTTTTAAATATTCAGATAATCTATTTTCTATATAAAACATTTAAAATATAATAAAAATTGAAAAAAAATAAAAAAAAAATGAAATAGACTATAGAGCATAAGTTAAGTTTCCGAAATTCTATAAACTTTCTTGATAATTCTCTTATATAAAAGAATATAACTTACATTAAATGAATGAATCTTTTATTAAAAACGTTTTTGTTTTAATTTTTTTTTTTTTTTTTGTTAATTTGGCTTGTATTCATACATTATATTTATATAAAATTTGTTCATATTTACATATACACATGCATACGTATATGTTCTTTTTATATGTGGAATGTTCAATAAATGTTTGGAAAAAATTTTTATAAAAACATTTTTAAACTGGTAACATTTTTTTTGTTTTTCTATAATAAAATATATAACGCTAACTGTCCACGCACAATGTGAACGACAACGACTAAAATATATGTTGTTGTCGTTGAATGGCGCACAATTCCAAAGACAGGCATATTTGACATGTTAAGTGGTAAAGTATTAATAAGTTCTTTGCTACTTGTATTTACTACTTTGCTACTATGCTGGCAATGAAAATGTTAAATCAAAATTAATATTTTTTTTTTAATCAATTATTAAAAAAAACTTAAACACTTTTTAACAATGTTTTTTTAATAATTTGCCGGATAGCTTCATAAATTAAAAAAATAATTCGATCACAAAATTTCAAATTATATTTGATAATTTTTTGTGCATAAAATTGCACTTTTACATCTGATTATTTATAAACTGACAACTTAATATCAGTTAATTACACACTGTAGAATATGTCAAAATTATGTTCCACAACGACAAAATTAAATTTAAATCTAATTGAACGACAACTACAATTTGTTTTTGTATTTGTATGGTTTTTTGACTTCTGTCATTATCAATTTAGAAACGCCGTTTATTAAAATAATAAAAATTGTCATAAGTAATAAACATAATTGACATATTTTGGGTGGAAAAAATTTATATGTGATTTAAGAAAATTTGAGAAAGTGTTTGCCTATTTGTGTTGATTTGAGATTTTTTTACATTTTGCCTTGATTTGACAAAAATAAAAGCAAAATATCACTTCACAAAAAGACTTTTAAGAAAAGGGACTCTTCAGAAAAAAAAAACTGTTAACAAAAGGAGGACTTTGCGAAAGGATTCTTAAAAAAAGGGACACTATGATGACTTTTAGTATTTAAAAAAAAAAAAATACTTTATTGTTGAAATATGTATTAAACATAATTAATTAGAAGGGATTTTAGAGTTTCGGCTGCAAAATCAGGACACATTCATCAAAAATCATTTTTCTCAGATAATACATTCAATCCATCAAATGGAAATTTGCAAAATGTTCTTTTTGCCAAAAGATATTAGAAAAAATGATGTTTAGCAATTTAGAATTCCGTTCACTGTACGTATAGACTGACTAAAAATTTAAAAAATACATCCGCAAAGAGTTATTAGTGGCTACATATTTCAGCCTGTAATGAAATAATCTTTTGTTTGTAAAATTAGTTACTCATCTAGTTCGTGACAATGGAGGTTGCCTACAATAGTTATCTCATGCAGAAAGGTGTTATAAAAAATAAAATGCAAGAATCTGACACTACCAAAGGGGAATTCTTGATGTGTTTGAAAAATTCCCACCTCCTTTACGAAAAAAAAAATTACTCAGTTCTTTATTATAAAATTAAAATAAATTTTTTTTTCACTTTTTTGTAAGAAACTAATAAATACGACCGCTCGGTTAAATCGGTTACGTCTAATTGTAAATTGACTCTACACTCCAGAATAATAGAAAATAAAAAAATTTCATATGAAATATGTAAGTATTCAAAATCTTTATAATCTAGATTTCTGATTTTTGAGCTAAGTATATTATTTTTAATCCTTATTTAATAGGAAAACTCCTTTTATTTTCGATTATTGAATTCATCGAAATTTTAAAGATTGCATTTTTTGACCTAAATAAAAATAAAATCTATATTTAGTAAAGACAAACACTTTTGTTATATATAACGTATATATAAGTGAAAGTGAAAAAATAACAACATTAAATAAACACCAAGAATTTATTAAATACCCATCGTATTTAATTTATGATTTTCCTTTCATTTCTAACTATGCATTTTTACCTATATATGTATTATATACATATATATATATATATATATACATACGTAACTTTTAAACCATAAATTATTTGTGAAGTCATGGTATAGTAAAGATATTTTGAATATTAAATGAATAGATGAAAAATATAATTAAAAAGAAAATGTATTTTATAGAGCAGAATAATAGTAGATAAGTATACATACATACTATATTATAAGTATATAACGATAAATGTTATATTGTAATGTATATAATATATTATTTATAAAACTAAGAGAATTTTATAGTTAAAATGTTTTTCTATAATAATTTTAACCATAACCTCTAAGTGGCTGACAAAAACTATTCAAAAATTTTATAAAATATGGCACAGTATTATATACATAATTATATTATATACAATATAAAATAAAAAAATAAAATTAAGTAAAAATAAGTATCAATAACTCAATTACTATATTTTGTTATTTAAGAGCAGGATTTATAAACTTAATAAAAACATAATAAAAATCACCTAAAATATAAAGTGTGAGTTTTAATTTTTGCATCTTACCTTTAAAAATTTTTGAACAGATACGAAAATTTCAGATTGAAAAAATTCATCCGGAGGCATATCAAAAATGTACATATAGTTAAAACTTAATTTCATTTGAGATTTTAATTATATATACGTATACGTATAATATAATATAATATATTGTAATACAATAATTTTTTAGCGAAATTTTTATTGAAAATAGAAATTATGTAGATATTCTTATTATTCAACATTTTGAAATTAATTAAGTACGGAAAATTTTATTTTTCAAATTAATTTTGAAATTAAGGAATCATAATTAATGAAAAGTACTTTACCTAACCGAAGGACTTTAATATTTTACAATATGTACAATTTCTTGTGACCTACCTTAAGTTTTCTATCCAAACATATTTATTACTTTGAATTAATCCATACGTAAACGTCAATCAGTAGCAAATTGTCAAGCTCAATTTTACATACTATATGCACTTAAAAAAGAATATGACACCTTTCGTTTTGGATTATTCTTTAAATCTATTTCAAGATGGCCAGTCTTTTTTAATTTTTTCTTTTTTTCATCAACATTTAATGAACTAACATTTGACGAAAGCTATTTTCTACTTTAACACATCTTTCAGGCGCCATTTTGTACAAGTAAATTTTTTAATTTTTAATTTTATAATCCGATTTTACACAGTCAGTTCGTAAATTTGTATTGTAAGAAATGAAAAAAAATATTTTAACGTTCCGCTAATTCTCCAAAAAAGTTGCATTTCATTGAGAAAAATATCGGACGTTTTTTTTTATCTAAAGTAATTATTGCAGTTATTTTTTTTTTTGAACAGATTCTGAAATTTAAGATTTTAAAAGTGTTTTTTTAATTTGTTGTTTTCTAAGTACACTGTGTAAACTGACTGTATACTAAGTCAAAACTGAACCTTTATAAATTTAATAACTACTATGTATGTCTAAATATTACATGGGAAACAGTCTTTAATTTATTTTTCATATACTAGTATTTTATTTTGATCCATCGTCACACTTATAAGTAATACGGAATAGCTTATTATTCATATTAAATTTAAGCTTCAGTTCCATAATTAATCATTATTTTCACTAAGACTTTGATTACTCAGCTGCTCAATGCCCTGTCAAGTCATATCCAAATATATAATAAAACAAAATAAATTAATAACAATAACTGGCTGCCAAAATATGTTTAACAAGCAAAGGATCGATAAAATACAATATCTTTTCAATTGAAAAACAGACGACTGAACCATGCTACACGGCCCTTAACTATAAGGTTATAAGTTACACATTACGCTTTTATATCTCATAAATTAAAATAAATTTTTGGGGTACCAAGTTTGAAGCATTTTCATCTAAGTATAATGGGAAAATAAATTATTTTAAATACCTTGGACTACATTTAATAAAGTGTATTTTCACTTTTAAACATTTTTAATTATATGAACATATTTTTATTTTTAAACTCCATTTAAGTTAACAAGAAAAATGCATCTCAAGAATATGGAATTTAATATTAAAGAAGTCTCTAAATGAGAAGATATAACCATTATCTTAATATAAAAGATACTATTTTAGACACATAGTTCAATAAAACTTTTGAAAAAAATATCAAAAACACAGTTACAAAACACAGAAAGGTGCTTAATTAAAGTAAATCTTAAATATTTTGAAAATTATTCATTATTTAGAGGACAATACTCGGATTTTATACTTAACTTTACTCTATAATAAATAATAACATTAATACTAATTATAATGACTGCTAGAGTGACAGTGGGGTTCCATTCAATTATTACCTCATGCAGGAATGTCGTATATATATATACATATATTCTACTGCATGTTTTAAATGTTGATGGCTATCGTTAATGATAGCAAAATAACTAGAAATAATAATGGAAGGATTCATTGTTCCCATACAGTTTTACTCCCAATTCAATGTTCCCGAATCATTGTCATATATACATATCCTTTCCTATTCCTACTCCCTAACCAATATACTGCTTTAGTTAGGCGTTACATCCCATTATCTTGGCAAAAGTGGAGCAGGGTTTAGTCAGCTAGAATCTGACACTAAAATGGTATATAGTATTCTTGGTATCTTTGGAAAATTTCCAATTTTTTTAGGAAAAAAAAAAAAAGAACTAATAATTCTAAAAAAAATTAAATCTCATTTTCAATATTTAAAGTGTTTTTTGAGAAATATTTTTCGTTAAAAAAAAAAACAAAACCCTGGAAAAACTAATTTTTATATATATGTATCTAACTATCTATAGTTTTATTTTCAAAATTTTTGGTTTTACGATAAAATTTTTAGAAAAAAAACTTTAGCTAAAAACTTTAGCTGTACATGTTGGTTAAAAATTAAAAAAAAAAAAATAACGAAAAACCTCTGAAAAACTGAAAACCAAAGGAATGAATGTTAAATTAATAGTATTTCAAAATAATTTAATATCTAAAACTCTTAAATCACTATATGGATTGAATATTTTAAATGAAAAATATTCCTCTTTAAAATATAAAATTTTTATGAGAATATTTTTTAATTGAATTTAAGTTTTCATTTGTTTTGTTTAGAAAAAAATATTTTTATTATCTTTGAAAATTTTGAAATTAAATCAATATAAGAAATTATTAAATTTAAACCCGTCCCAAAAGTTTTCTTATTTTCTTTTTAAATCAAATTTTTTTTCTTTTTAAATCAAATTTGTTTTCTCAATATTAGACTTTATAACGTTTTTTATTCAACCATCATTTTAATTTAAAAAAGGTGGGGCTGATCATTTTCCTTTTTGAGGTTTTACATAATTTTCTCTATTGATTCTTAAATTACACACAAAATTAACAAAGAAAAATTTTGAAATATATTTTGCTGGATCGAATCATGCTGTTCTCAATTTGTATTTAATTTTAAAAATTTTTATAATAGATTAAGTTACAAAAAGCGAACGCAATATATAAATTAAGATTACATCATCCCAGATGATTGTAACCATCTTAAAAATAATATTATAGAAATGAATATGATTTAATTAATTTTAATCAAGTAAAAAGCAATTTTATTAATAATCAATTGCATAATCATGTATTTGTTTTTGTTTAAAATATAGGCCCACTCAACAAATTGGCCAAAAATTTATTTAACACAATATAACCGAAGTCAATTATAACTGAAATTAAAAGAAAACTAATGTTGGAAAACAAATATTTACTTTAAACTAACATTTTAGCCAAAAATTATAAAGTTACATACACATATATAAAACCGCATGATATTGAAATATACACAATGAAAAACTTACAAAAAAAATTGTTTCAGAAATAAAAAAAATATCTGAGAAAAGGAGTTGTAAGGAGTTTAAATGCAACGATTTAGTATAGCCAATAAAACAATAAATTAACGAAGCAAAAGCTTCAATCAAAAATTGACACAATTACATAAAACAAAAAAAAATTTAAATGAGGCAGACATATACATGCAAGGATTCTGTACCTAATATATTCAAGGTCAATGGACAATATTAAATTGAAATTTCAAACTCATATTTTTATTAAGGCGACTTCTGTTTTCTGATAACACAAAATGCATCAACGAAATTACAAAAAACTAGTGATAGAATAAGTAACAGAGTGATAGAAATGGAAAATCTTATTTTTCCCTTCGAAAATATAGCAAAATATTGAAAAAATTATTATTCCCTTCGAAAATACAGCAAAATATTTAAATACGATACTAGACACAAACTTCAAATGGAAAGAGTGTGTTAAAAAGAAAAGGTATGAATTAATATTCACTAAAAGAACTTATCAAGCGTGGCAGTATGCTATTAGATTGAACTAAACAGTTATACGTACTGTAAGAATCTAAAAGTTTTAAAATAAAATATTGCTTAACATATAGTTAATGCTTTCTCCAATTTTCGCAATATCGATTTTATTCATCACCCAAAAATCCCTACTAAAATATCAGACGAAATTAAAAAAATAAAGCAATCAAGCGTAAAAAAATCATCTATTCCACTATGTCATTGTGAAAGCAATACGGTTTCCTCATAATCAAATCTTTCTTAAAAGCTTAAAACAGGCAATATTTTTTTTTTTGCGAGGGTACGTGGGAATCATCGAAAAACACTATAGAAGAGTGAAAACGAGCACGAGTCCTCTATGAGTGTGTGGGACTTTAACTCACTAAAGACCACCTCCCTTTTTTGACCAAACAATAGGTTATACGACCTTTGGTACTAATGTACTGCCTGGTCAGAGGAAGTTGAGTTATATTATACTAAAATAACATGAACAAAAAATTAATGGTTAGTCAGCGTTGATTATTTAGCAGGAAATGATTTATGAATATGTTGACATTTCAACACGAACACTCACCTAAAGCGTTTCAATTCACATTGAAACTAAAGCAAATATTGGTTCCTGTTAAAGGTTGCCATGCCACTTTCTAAACGAAAAAAAATCAATTTTTCTTTTTGTTTTTTAATTGAAGGTACCTTATCTTTTACATTTTTCTATCAGCTATCCTTTACATTTTTAGTTACAGTGCCATATTATAATAAAAAAAATAATTTATTTTAAATTTTGAAACTTAATAAATAGAATAAAAAATGACGCACCACTAAAACAACATCATAAAAATCATGAATTTCATATTTATACGTACAGCTGTTTTGTAAAAAAAATAAAAAGCAATTTTTTTAAAATAAATTTCCAATTAAATTTGTTACAAAATTTAATTTTCAAAAACCATAACTTTAGTTTTCAATAACGGTACACACTTTCATTTTTCAAAAAAAAAATAATACACAAGTATGTAATCAATTCTCATACAATTCTAACCTGTTTCTAATAAAAAGGACATTTTTGTTTGTTTTTATTAAATTGCAAATTAAAAAAGTTTTTTTTTGTTTTTGTTTTTTAAAAAAAAAAGCAAAAACGAAAAACAAAGAAAACATTTTTTTGTTTTAATATTTGTAGTAAAATTTAACGATGACAAAATATTAAAATTTTCCAAATACTCTTCATTTCTTTTTAATTTTTTTTTCTTGTTTTTTTTGTTTTTTACTTTGGAAAATTCCAATTTTGTTTTTCCTAAAAAAATAACAAAGAAAGGAAACAAAAAAACAATAATCAATGGGAAATTTACTGGAAAAACCTTTATGATACGATATTAAATTGCAATGGAATGTACTCGCACACCTTTGTATATATATTATATGAAAGCGAGTTAAGAAATAGCACTTGGTTACTATGTTACAATATACAAATATTAAAATAAATATATATATATATATATATACATAGATATATTTTAATATAACAGTATATTATGTATAATAAGGATTTTTATTATTTACTTGTGCTTCTTTTTTAAATGGAATAATGTCGTGTTTTTGTGTTATTTTTGTTGTTTGTTCGTTGCGCTGCATATAAATTTTACTTTTATGATCCAAAAGAACTGAATAAGAATGAAAACAAGAAAAACATTTTTTTGTTTTTTGTGTTTTTTTGGTTCTTTATTTTTTTTAAAGTGAAAACAAAAAAACAAGACAGAATATAAATTTAAAAGTATTTAAATAATGAACATTTTCAAATTAGAGAATAAAAAGTGTTCTGGGTTTGTAAATATTTTGATATCAAATTTGTAATTACGTATTAGATACGTTAGAGCTACCTCTAACGAGTTATCATTCTTTTATTTTTAACGAACCCTACATATTTAAGAAAGTCATTAACACATACCTAACTATAGGTTTTAAATTTTGCACCTTAAGCCTGGAAAAATTTTCACTGGTGTCAGGCTTTCATGAACCAAAAAAACACTTAAGTACATTTGCAATTTTTGACTTTTGATAGCTCTCAAATGGAAGATTTTTTTTTTTTTTAGTTAAGTTATATTTATTTATTTATATACAGGTACCGTGGTACATAAATATGCCAGGTAGCTATAACTCCTGTTTCCTGATAGGAATGTGGGGTGTACGAGATATTATGTGATATATTAAGTATTTATATATTGCGATATATGAATTTTTTTTTTTTTTTATATTATAATTATTGGTCCCAGCCGGGTATCGAACCCGAGACCTCTCATTCCCTTATGAATGAGAAGTAGTACGTCAACCACTGCACCAATGGCTGGATGTTAAGTTATATTGATTTTTAAAGATCATACAACTCTAAAAATGAACTTTTTAACTTTACGCGTTTAGAAAATACGGATTGTCGAATATTGGTTTAACATTTACGGTAAATTTAGGTATTGAATTGCATGATATTCGATTACTTTTCTTTTGATTAATAAAGGTTAACAAAATTTTTTTTTCAAATTTGAAGCGCTGCAATTCTGCAAGGTATTACACAATATAAAAAAGTTGTTTTACAACTGTTAAATTTTTTTAAATTAATCTGTCAATTTCAAATTTTATAATAATTTTATTTCTTAATCGGTATAGAATGTAAATAGAACAGAACGAACAAACAAAATGTAACTAATGAACATTATTTTTTAAAAAAATTATTTGAAAATACTAAAAATATATAAATATAATAGAAATACATATATGTATATATAACAACCCAGATAATATTTCTAAATGTCGTTCTAAATTTACATGAAGTACAAAACAATAGCAACGTTTTGTATTTTGACAGTTATTGAAACTTACAAGCATATAATAATTATTGGTAAAAGACTCTAAAATGTAACGGAATAAAAATTTATTTAAATGGACCAGTTCATAAAAGTTTTTCAAATTCTTAGCTGTTTGTTTATTATTGCTGTTTTGATGGATCATAATTTTGATAATGTAAAATTTATAGAATTGTATAAAACATTTGATTGTTGTCATTCTTGTCACTTGTCAGTTCATACATTTTTCAATTGTACATGTTGTCTATTTTCTAATATATAATACAAATAGAATAGGGATGAAGTTAACTTGTAATTTTCTTTTCTCTTTTATTTATTACAAAAATTTTAATTATTGAAAGGAATTTATTAACAAAGCTTTTTTATTTTTTATACATTTGTAAGAGAATTTTTAATTAAAAAGTAATTTAATTGCAATTTTCAAAATGCAGTAAAATAGAATAAACTTTAGTAATAAAAGGACAAATATTTATATAGGTTTGTGTCCTCACTAATCAAAGTATTTACTGCAAACTTTCTTAATACGTTTGATTCACTTTCTATTTTGTACTAATTAAGAATTTTAGTATAGTTATGAACATATAATGCTTACGCGAACCTTCTGTAAACTTGAATTAAATTAATATTTTGAAAAATTAAAACTAGACCTAGACGCAGTAAGCAGGTTTGTTGTATTGTTTTAATTTTAAGTCATTTTTAAGATTTTATCTTTAAATTAAAAAAAAAAAATAATTTTTTTCAAATTTTATGCTCCAGAATACATATGAAAACATGAAAACTGTTGCAAAAAATAAATTGTCCTATAATTTTTTTTTTTTTTGAAAATGGTAAATGATGAATTATTATGGTAAGTGAATATGACGGATAAAATTTAATCAAAAACCAGAAATAATAAAAAATTTGCCTAAAATTTAAATTATAAAAATGTGTATCTGTATTAGGCGAGGATTCAATAGGGAAAATCATGTGACAAACAATGAAAAACAAACTATGATATTAATAAAGATTTGCAAAATTTTAATGATTGTCATCTTAATGAAATGAATGATAAGAATTACATAATAAAAACTTTAAATATAAAGGGAGATTTATATATTTATTAAAAACACCATTTTACCATATCATTACACCATATCATCCTACAAATACAGTTCATTACAGTCTTCAATACTTTATTTAAAAAGCAAAAATCATTTTTTTTAACACTGAAAAATGGTTCTGGATTTTATAGACTTCAAAATATACAAGCCAAAAACATAAGTTTTTTCAAAAGGTTAATAACTCATTGACAATTGATTTAAATAAAAAAAAAAAAAAAAAACAACACAGTTTTAGAAACAATTTAAAATTATCTGACTCATGGCGTAATGGTTAATTTGACAATCTTTCACTCGAAGACAATTATCCGGTAAGGTTAAAATTACGACTTAAGTGTCGAACCTTAGTATTATATATTAAAATCGTTATGAAATATTTTTTTTTCAATTTTGAAAAAAAAAAAGTATATATTTCACAAAAAAAAACAAAGCAAAATCAATCTTAAATCAATCCCAAATCATCCCAAGTCAATATACTAGAGATTAGCGGTTTCATCCCATTATATTGGTTAAAGGCAGAAGTAAGTTTTATTAGTAAGAATCTGACACTACAAAGTTGGTATTCTTAGTACATTCCCACCTCCCTTAGGAAAAAAAAACAAAAAAAAACAAAACTAAATCAATAAAATAACAAGCTTCGTTTTTTATTATGCATATATGCTGCATATATGTCAATATATAACTTAATGTGTATGTATAAAAAATGTATAAAAAATCTTTTTTAAAAAAAAAAACAATTGTATATACAATACATACATACATTTAATTCAAGTTATTAATAATGTATGTATATTTATTTTCAAAATAATTAATATAAATATTATAATTTTCATTATAATTAATAATTTAAGACTCTAATTTTTGTCCAATACTGTACATAATTTTTTCATTCCATATTATTATTCATAGATACATATACACATACAATAAATATAAATATGTAATGAATAAAATTTCTTCATAAACTCTAACATTTAATAATTATATATTATGTAATAAATACATATATATAAGTAATACTATATATATGTAGTATATACATTATATAATGTGTAACTACATAATAATATGATACAATAAAACAATGGTTACATTAAGATGGTTGGTTTTCTTATAATTTTGATAATGAATTGGAAATATTTTTTTGGTATAATGGTTTTGTATTTTATGGTATGTTAAGGTAAAGGTTAAGAATAAAATGGGGAGAAATTAATGGTGGTAGGTATATATAATATTTGGTATACATAGAATTTAAGTTTCATGTTAATCTTTATTATGAACTAAATTCGAACTTTGAAATTGCTTATCAAAAACGGAAATTTATGATTATTATTATTATTACTTTAATTTTTTTTTTATTTTTTTTTTTTTTGTTCTTCCATTCCTTGTCTGAATTTCTTAAATTGGTGTGGATACTTTCTATAATAACCATTTGTTTTTTTTTTGTTTTTTTTTTGTTTTTTTCATGTTTGTATAAATGTATATGCGGTGTAATTTTTGGTTGTTAAGCATTGATTATTAACTTTTTTTTTTTTTACTTACCTAGTTGTATACAAAGTTATACAATTTATAATATATACATACAATTATGTAATTATGTATATTGAAACGTGCTATACAATTATACTAGAAATATATAATAAAAAAAATTTGTAACATAATGGTGAACATAAAATTTTGTCCTTATTGGAAAATTACTATTAATGAATGACAATAATGAATTTTTTTTGATTTTAAGTCATATGAGGTTTTTGAAAAGGCGTTAACTAATTGCTATGAATTCAAAATGTATCAGTTAATTATAATAAATAAGAGAATATAAAATTTTCATAATAAGAAATGATTATATTTTAGTTTAATTTTATAAGTATGTGTATGTAAAGTATTTACAAGTATTACTTAGTTATAAAGTATATAAGGAAAAGAATAAAATTTCAATAATGATGATGGTTGTCAAAAATTTGATAGTTAATTTTTTGGGGGTGAGTGGGGTAGGGGAATGTGGAAATAAAACTGAGTCATTATAATTTTTAGAGTTTATAGGTATTTTTGTTTTATTTTTTTTTTTTTGGTTTTTTTTATTACTTATGATTACTTTTAGATTTGAAATACAAGATAAAGTTTTTTTTTTATTATATATATATCTACATTATACACATGTATAACTTACGTATAAATGTTGAGAATTAATTTTGCAAAATGTATGAAGTTATTTGGTACTTACCTAAAAAAAAAAAAAAAGAAAAATAAATAAAATATTATTTAATTATATTAAAAAAGAATTGAATTAAAATAATATTTAAGTGTGTATAATTAAAAATAAAAATAAATAAATCTTTAAAAAATAGTATTTTTAAAGAATTTTAACTCAATACTTTTAGACATATTATTATAACCATTGTTAGAACTTGTGACAAAATATAGAAAAATATTCCCCTGAAAAATAAAGTCAAAATTTTTTTAATAAAATCTTGCATATTATATAAAAGTTCTGAATATAGCGTATAACAATCATTTTGTAACCCTCTAAAATCCACACATTATACAATTAAAAAAAAAATAAGTTCTTCCAAATTATTTATAAAACTTGTTACATACATTTCTATTAATTGAAGGTAGCAGGCGAACGTAGCTCATTAGATGCTTTACATCATATCATTTCCAAAACCTAAAGGACTTTATCTATATTAGATCTGTGTAAAACGAATTCGAAAACAAAAATTCTGCGTTTTTAGCTTTATTTCCTATATTTGAAAGATTTATTTCAAATTATTGGGTTATCTCAAAATCTTCTAATTGTATTTTAAAAATATCCTATACATATTTTTAGGATGCTTTTCAATTGAGATGAGAACTAATTAGCTCCTACAACAAACCAACTTTTACCAACTACAACAAACTACAATATAAAATCCATCCTAAATCAGAATCTCGCATATACATGCATATATATATAAAAATTCTGGAAAAAGTGTATCATTCTAATTTTGTAATCCTAGAATCTCTCCTAATTAAACAACTAGGCATATATTATCCTTATTAATTATTTGAGGGCTTTCAGAAAATAAGTTATATAACTTTTTCGAGAAAGTTTACCATAAAATGTATTGACTCTACTTTAAACAATTTATTTTATTTCATCTTTCTGCAAAAGGAAAAATTCTTTACCAAGCATTCATAGCCAATCCAAACTCAAAAATTTATGTTTAACAACGTCAAAAAAATGACAAAGCAATGTGTGCAACATGTTCCAAATACAAAACGAAATAAAGGTAAAAAACATAATATTTTGAAATCCTGAATATTTTTTTTATTTCTTCGAGCATTAATTAGGAAAAGGTCTTATTTCTTGGGGAATTATTTCAGGACATCTATAAATATTTCATTATATTCTTTTATTTTGTTATTTACTCTGTAAATTCTATATAAAAAATTCGAAAATAGAAAAATGCTAGAATAATTATTTTCAATTCAAACGAATAACAAATTCATATTTGATTTTTTAATTCAGGTGAATTAATGATATAAAAAAAAGCTACTTTTAGAGATGTTAATCTATCAGTTACTATATATATACTAACACCAGATCTAATAATAAAAGTATTTTATAATTTACAAAAATTTCGCTCATATTTCGTTCGCAAAAGAAGATATTGGAAATTTTTTTCAATTTCATTTATTATAAATATAAGGTGGGTACTCTTAAAAATGTAAAAAATAACATTAAGTAACCTTCAATAATTCAAGACTTTTTGAACCAAATACTTTTTACCAAATGTTGCAGAACAATTCTTTTGTAAAAGACTTATTTCCAGTAACCAGCTAAAAAGAATATGGTTGAAAATCATATCGTTAACTTAAACTCCAGATATTTTAATTTAAAAGATTTAAAGATATTGAAAAAAAAATAAAAATCTGTTTTTAAAAAAAAACTTTGTTTCAACCTTATATTTATTATAAATAATTTTTTCTTAAATAAAATCAAAGACAATATTCAAAAATATGACGTCTATATGAAAATTTGGTTCTTAATTAATGGCGACAAGGATACTGACTATACTTACCTATTATTAAGCAAAACCATAATTTAATCATACTCGAATTTTACTTTTTCTTTTTTATACGAAAACAATGTATTAGACCTTCAAAAAAAAAATTTTTGTTTTTTGCTTGGGATCGTATATTCGATAGAATATAAAATAATCGAAACCTACACATCAATTATAAGAAAATGACAACATGTTCATTTTCATTTTTAGTATCAGTACGAGATACTAAAAAAAAGTAAATCGTATTACGATATCATAAGAAATTTAAAATGAAAAATTTTTATTAAAGTTTAAAAGAAAAACTTGGGTTTATAAAATTTTTCGTTAATATATAGAAGAGTAACATTTTGTTTTGAAATATTATATGAATATCCTTCAATTAATGTCCCGAAAAAGTCTATCAAAAAGAAAGAAAACAAAAATTTAAAAAGCAATCTCTAATTTTGTTAAAAGGATAAAAAAAGATTTTTGGTTTTTTATAATGAAAAATCAAGAATAATTTTATAGAATAAAAAATCAATGACACTAATATGATAAATTATTGTAGTTTTTTACTGAGTAAGTTACTTTTAAAAATTTTTAAATTAAATAATAGATTACGATCTCTGTTACGAATATACGAATTCAATTAAAAAATATTACACCTTAAGCTACAACATCATCATAAAACAGAGATATACCATATTTTGATAGAAATAATCTAATGATCATTAAATCACACGATCCTTCAGAGCAATGTGCTGGAAAATTTCTTAAAATAAAGTTGGCATAAAATCTTTTATCTTTTAATAAATTAATTATTTTGAATTGTTTATGGCACGTTTTACTATTTTACTGAAACTAAATGTCTTTTAGCTCAATCTTGAACAAATATTTGGAAGCAAATAATCATTTATCAAAGATCTGGTAAACGATCACCATTGCCAATATTAACCTTGATTTCATTTTTTAAATAAGTGAGGCCTAATGATAAGTGAGGCCTCCAGTATGCAAACTTCATCATACAGTACATTTTGCAGGATGTATTTTACTATCTGTCAAATAACAGTAGCTTTATCTAACGAAAGTTTTATAACTGTAAAAAATTACCTTTTTTATACATGTTTTATACACAGAAAGTTTCAACGTGATCTTCAGAAAACAGTAACACAAAATTCAGTTACCAAAATAAAATCTGCATAAAATTTTTTATCAAAAAATCTCGGAGTAAAGTGAGATAGTAAAATGCATTTGAAAATTAAAATTTGATTAAAAAAACTTTTGATGCATCGTCTTATTTCGATCAATTTTGGGAAAATCTCTGAACGATTATTCGCTTCTTTCACAATTTTTTTTTAATTGGACCTTTTCCTTTTTTTTTCTTCTTGTCACACCATTAAAATATGGCATCCACTAAGTAATTTATTAATCATATTTAACAAAGCTTCACTTTCAAAAATAATTAGTTTCACTAAGCCGTTGATTATTCGGCTGCAGATTATCTGCAAGACTATAATTCGGAAATATTTTATTTTCAGCGTTATCATTTTATACAAAAGGACCTTTTTAGTTTAATATCCATTTTAAAAAAATTATTCTGGAACATTACGTTTTTTTTTTTTGTTTCTTATTAAATTTCTATAGATTTGTTAATCATAATGATTAAATTTAGTACATTTATTTTAGTATTCTAAACAGAGGTTGGTATATAAAAAAAAAATTCCTCACCTAAATTCACACTTTTTAGTGGTTTTATTTTTTAAATTAGATTTATGGGCTAAGAGTTTTATATTAAAAGAATAAAAAAAATAATTAATAATAATGATTTAAAATATAATTGAGGGGGCTAAATAAGTTAAACTGATATTTGTTTTGGTTAGACTGAATTTTTTGTTATAGTTATAATAAATAAAAGGCTCGACTTTGTGTTACTGAACTTTGTAGGTAACCTTTAAATTGACGGTCCACTTACTGAAATTATATATATATCTAAGTATTTATCAGTTAAATCAAATATTTTTTTTCAAAAATAATGTTTTAATCAAAATTTAACATCTAAAAAAAATTTTTTTTTTTTAAAAACCAAAAAAAAAATAAATTAAGAAAAAAATTTTTGCTAAGTATTTACGTATCTACACATTTGCACATCATTAGGTTAAGGTTAACTTGTTATAATCAAAATAAAAGTATAATATTGTATATACATATATAAATACTGCATATTTACCTTTATGTATATGTATATTTGTTATTATTTTCATTTGTATTAATCATTATTATACACACACGGAAGAATATTAGCAATTATGTTATTCATGTTAATGGAAAAACACCCCGGGAATTTTTTTTTTTACTTTAACTTTATACATATAATTTTTCTTTTGAATTTTATTCTTATATTATATTTTCTAACCATTCAATTCTTAACTACCCTCATACAATCAAACTCATTCTCCATTCATTTTCTTTTTGTATTGATTTAAGCTTCTACAGAGTTTTTTTTTTTTTGTTTTCTTTTACTTTTATATGATTTCTTTTATTAATTCAAGCTTTTTACCAGAAAAAGCAAAACAAAAATTAAGGTGGGATGAAGTAATAAAAAACAAAAAATGAAAGAAAAGAAAGTAATAATAGTATTTAATAATACTTTCAAAGGTAAAAATTAACTCTGAAAATAAATGGTGGGAAAAAATAAAAAAAAAAAAATTAAAACAAAATTGAAACCAAACGATGTCATAAACATACACTCGTTGACATTTTTATCGTTTGTCCTAACATTGTCCTTGTTCTTTCTCATTCTTTACTAAAGTAAACATTCATAAATAAAAACGAAAAGCAAAAGTGGTGAGAGACAGAAAATAAAAATAAAAACAACAAAAACAAAAAAGAAAATTTCAAATGAAAAACATCTCTCTCAGTAAGACTTCTAAGCCAGCAGGAATGAAAAATTATGAAATGTATACATAAAATCTAACAGCAAAATAAAATAAAGAAAAAAAATAAAAACACAAATAATAAATAGAAATAAAAAATGAAAATGTTAAATAAATAAACAATAAGAAACATACCGACGAAAAACAAAAAAAAACATATAGTAACAACTAGCAATAATAATACAAAGGACAGTGTTAAAGTTTTTACAATCTGTAATCTACCTAACTATATACATACAAATCTATTTAAAAACAAAAAAAAAAATGATTTCATTCTGACACAGATATTCAGAATATAAATTGCAATTTTATATGATATAAACGATTTCATAAGTAACAATAAAATATGGATTATTTATTTCATAAATCAACCAAACAATTGGCGTATAATAAAAATTTCATAAATTGCTAACATACAGCAGAAGTACAGACGACCCACATAGTGCAAGTATAACACTACTCTCACTGTCAAAAAAAAATCAAGCAAACAATATTATCCAAAATTTTATCTCTCAAAGCTGTCAAGAAGTTTTTAGGTCTTTTTAATTTATAGAATTTAAGTAGGATTTTCTCTCCCCAAAAGTTTTTATACCTTAATATTCATGACGAATTTTGGGCCTACTTATTACTTTTTATAAAACAAAAAGTAAAATGGAAAATTTTAATATTAGTTGACCAGATTTGTGCTAATGTCAAGTATGAAAAAAAAAAAATAATGCATATTAACACATTCTGTTCACCTAAATCACTGTATCACTACTCTTTAACACGATATATTTTTTCACTGCAATTCGTTAAACGATGGAAAAAATGCAATGCCATTTTAATTGTAAAAAAATGTTGATATAAATTATAAATATATCCGGGTTTTAGACTACAAAAAAAAAAAAAAATGCTATGATAAAGATAGTTTATTTTATGCTTAGCTTAGTGAATAGTCATACTTATATATTATATCCGCGCGGATTTGAAAGTTTTAAATTTTAAAAACTTTTAAACAATAAACAACCAATAAAAATATTTCACCCATATTAAATTTTATATAATTCTATTGAAATAATATTACTAAAATTATATGACTATTCTTTTCAAAAACTTTACTATTACCTCTCGTATTAATGCTCAGTAGTTGTCACTTGTCACAATAGTATAATATAATGTTATAGAGTTGTATAAAAATATAATAGAAGTTGCTGGTAAAACACGATTACTTTTATTCTCCATTTTTTTTTTTTCATTTTGTTACATTTGAAAGTCATCATAAAATACATAAAAATGAAGAAAACTTAAAAAAAAAAAAAAAAAATCTCAGAAAAACGAAAAAAATTAGGAAAATATGAAGGAAAATAGAAAAACAAAAAAAAAAAAATAAAAGAAATATAAAAATAAAAGAAAAACCAGGAAAAATTTTTTTTAAAAAATTGTTTTGTTATTGTTATCATTTGTAAGATTTTCAACATTTTTAAGAATTTTTAAATAATCCAAAAAAAAAAAAAACAAAACGAAAAAACAAAACCAACACTTCACAAATCAAAATTTATTTACACGTAAACACAATTTTATGATGGCAATCAAAATTATTTAGATATTTTATAAAAATGTGATTTATTTTATATATATATTTTTTTTTTTTTTTAGAATTTTCTTGAAATTTTTTGAATGGTCATTTTTTAATTCTTTAATAATATAATAAAAAAAAAAAAAAAAAAAATAGAACAAATATTTTTATACCATTAATGTTTGTTAGTCTAAAGAGAGAAAAAAAAAAAGACTATACAGATGAAATCTTATATTGTGTGTCCATACATATATACATATATACTGGTGACAAATAAAATTAATTTAAAAAAATCATTCAATTTAGACCTTTCTCACGCCATCTTTCGGTATTAAATGATAATAATAAAAAAAAATTACACAAAATACTGAAGAAGAATAGTAGTAGTTTTTTTTTTATTTTTAGGATTTCAATTAAAAATTTCCAATTAACTACAGTATGTGCCAAAAAAAATTAAAGTTTAAATTAAAAATTAATTTTTAATGTTTTTATTTAGTTTGCTCAGTCTTCAACTATAACGGAATAATAATATATAACCTCAAATTCAGTTCTTATCACGCAATAAGAGTCAGTTCTCATCCATCTGATGAGTTGAAATTTTTTGGTTTAGAGTAAGTTCGAATACAATGGATGATTTTCATATACATAATTATAACCAAAAAATTTTGATAATATCATAAAATTAGAATATTATAGAAAATTTAAAAAAAAATATATATGTATGTACATATTTTACATATGAAAATATAATAAAACAAATTAATATTTCTTTTTCATTTTAATTTCATTTTAACACATACATACAATATTTTCTTAAATATTTTTATAATTAAGTATTTTGTACTTATTTAAATTATTGATATTGATATTGATGATATTGATGATTTTTGTAGTAAGTTTTCATTTCTTTCAGCGAAAATCTGAAATAAATCGTCTTTTTTGTTACCATAATCAATTCGTGGATAATTTCTTTTATAACAGGTAAGAAAAATTTGGACTTTATATTCGCTTTTATATTGTACTTATGAGTGCCAAGTGTTATGGTAAAAAAAAAAGCCCCTATACGACAATTTGGTCCAGATTATATAATATAGTAAAGTTTTTATTACACGCTTACGAATCGTTTTGTATTAGAATTATTGAAGTTAATTGGAAGCCATTAAAAGTTATAAAAACAAAAATTCTGGTATACAAAAGTCAAAGATGCAATTATTTTCAAACATTTTTAGTTTTTTTTGAGCGAATTTTTTTTTTTTTAATTTATTTTGTGTTAATGTATAAAACTTTTTTACCATAAGTGTATCTATTGGGAAGAATCAACTTTTATTCTTTAAATTAAAAATCCATAAAATTTTTTAAATACAAAAATAATAAGCTTAAAATTTCGATTATATACACTGTTCCTAATAGCATTTTAATGAGTATATAATTTTTAAGGACTAAACATTCATCAATCATTATTAATTTTTAATAGAATTATAATTAATAATTAAAAATTTGTTACAGCATTTGTTTAGTATTTGTTTTGCTCATTTTCAAATTTCGCCTCAAATGAATAACAAATGAATACTTAAAATTGATTTGAATATCGAATTTTTTTTTTATTATACTTACGACTACTCCTCTTGGGATCCTCTATACTAGATAATTACATTGAACTCAGTTTGCAGGTATTATTCTGACATTTTTTAAGGATGTGTTCATTTTATTCAGCTTCAGGAGAATTGTTCATAGACAGGTGTGATACGGTCGACTTTGGGTTTTGATAACCTACGAGTTTCATTCTAGGGTAATTCTCGTTGTGCTTTTTGGCAGTTTCCTCAGTGTGTGCCCTTATTCATCTTCATTTATGTTGTCTTATTTATTTCATAATTGCTTGCTTACTTGTATCTGATTTGAATATTATACTTTTAAATAAATTTTTTCAGAGTTTTTTCACTGATAATACTTTTTTCATATATACCCTTTCTACTTTTTTTATATCCTTTATAAAGGAACTTTTACTACAAACTTATACGTATTATAAAACAATATTAGAATATTAGATATACATGTACATATACGTATGTTATTAGAGTATACATATACATAAAATTTAAAAAAAATTCAAACGTAAAAATTAAAATTTTTTTTAATTTAAAAGTTTTTTTATTTTTTAATTTCTTAACTATTATATCGAGTAAACGTAGCAGTTATCATGTTTATTCCGCATCCATTCCATATTTCTATTATTAAAACATTTTATTTAAAATCAAAAAAACAAATTTTGAAAAATTAGGAAAAGTTATTTTAATATTAACAATATGCCAATTTGAAGGGGACCATGGAATTTTTATTTTCTAGTGTCTTATATATTTTATAAAACTTAATAATTTAATAATCGTGTTCTAAATTTTTGAAGAACACCGTGACCGTATATAAAGATTACTTAATAGTTAGAAGATGTGTATTTCGGGAGCGCATTCATTTTAATTTAACAGCGTCCTTTGAAATTAATCAGATATTTAGATTAAAGCTTTCTATTTAAAACAATTTTAAAAAAATTAAAAAACTCTCTTCTGTACCCAAAGTGTACACACCACCATATACTGTAAATTGACTATTTGAGCAGAATTTAAAAAAAAAAAAATTTAACCGAATATCTGCCATCATTACGTTCAGTATGCTCTCAGCCCTAATGGTGGTAGATTTGGCAAAATGAAACAAAATCTTTATTACAACTAATAATCATTAGTTTATTCGTATTCAAGTAATATTTATTTGCGATTTGTATCCAATTGATTCAGCATAACCCATTCGATCCTGTGTCGGAAAATATTTTTCTTTACCGAATTGTTCAATTTTTTATGTTACCTTAATATCCCTTTTGAACACCGGCGATACATGTTTGTAAAGTTTTATAAATTCTTTCCGCCACTACAGATGAAACCGATGGAAGCCGAATTTTATATTACCAATTGACCCATGTGACATGTGACGCTACTGTGAGTGATAGTTTTATTATAATATGTTATCTTACAAGATTTTGAGGCACTCTTAAATGATAATAATTTATATTGACAATAAGGATGGGTCATTAATTGATATTTTTAAGCTTTTTTTTATAAATATAAAAGAAAATTGTCAAATACATAAATTATTGAATTCAACCTTCCTAGAAAAAAGAAAACCTTAATATTTTCTCAAATTTATTAATTTCTTCATTTTCTGACCGAACATTCTTAAAGGAAACAATACGAAAAAAAAAATATAAAATCAAAAATTAAAAGTACATATCTATATATGAATATGAATTGGAAATTCCCTAAATAATTATCTTCAATTCAAAAAAAAAAAACAAAAATTCTTTCATTTTCTGAATGAGTTCAGGACATGATAATGACAGTGATTATATTATTATTTTTATATAGAATCATTTCTATTACATGGTAATAACAGCTGTTGCCTACAAAACAAAAAAAAAAACAAAATAATGCAAGAGTATGACAATTGGGGGGAAATAAAGGTGCATGTGTAAGGTATGATTGTATTGAAACGTACTCATGTAATGAATAAGGTAAAAAATAATGAAAAAGAAAAAAAATTCCATCTAATCATAAAACCCATAATCATACGTGTATGAATATTTTGTCTATAAGTAAAAAAAATGTTGTATATATAGTAAGTATCGTTCAATTAAATTCAGAACAACAAGCTGAATCATAAAAATTTCAAATTATATATTATATACAAACATATAAACTAATAATTTATATATACATACTATACATACATATATGTATGTCCTTATATATATACATACAAAAATAAGTTTGATAATTTGTGATAATTGAAGTTGTCCATTAGCATTCCAAGTCACGTATTACAGTTGAGTATTAAATATTTCGATGTGCATCAATGTTGTATTACTCATTCATTTCTCCCTCATTTTTATTGAGATTCTTTTGGGGTCATTTATTTCAAAGGACAACAAAATTAAACAAAAACAGAGTTAACAAAAAAACAAAAAAAAAACCTCTTCAATTGACTTTTCTTCTTCCCGGTTTAAAAAAGCAGAAACAAAACATAACAAAAAAAAAAAAACAATGAAAAAAAAATAAATTTAAGGAAAAGAAAAATTTTTAAATGAATGGAAGTGAATCCTATTGAGAATTCTTCTAAATATTTTTTTTTTTTTTTTTGTTTTTTTGTTATTAGGTATAGAAATGAAATTATATTTGAAAAATTTCTATATACAATTTAAGCATCCAAATAAGTGGATGGAATTTCTTTTAAAAAAATGAAATAGGATTATAAAGCAAGCAAGTAAAAAATGTAGAAAATGATATGAAGACGTGTAAAAAATTTAAGAGAAAATTTAAGAAACAAAAAAAAAAAAAAACAAAAAAAATATTGGAGTATTCTCCACTTGATTTATTGGATACTTGTATCATGTAAAGACAAGTGACTATTACAATTAGTAATTAGTATCTATATGTTTTCTTTTATATAAGTGCAAAATTTTAAATCAGTTCAACGATTTTAATGTTAAAATTTTGTAATATTTTCCGAATAAATGTAATTATCAGTTTTATAATTAAACAACCACTCTCGACGATTCCGGAAAGAGCGGAGTATACTTTTTCCTGTCTAAATTATTTTTTGTTGGGAACAGAATGTTCTGAAACAATGAATCGTTAGCGTTAGAATTCTCTTTTAAAATAAATAGTTCGGAACAAATGTACTGAAGCAGTGAAACTAGCATAAAACTTAAACTTGATCGAAATATTTTTGAGTAAATGCTTTTTTACCGTTATTTTATATGGAAGTCTGAATTAACATTTCTTTTTACACAATCAACATTTGTTTTTACAATCCTATCACAGAAAATACAAACGCAATGCTGGCGAGACTTCAGTTAAATTAAAAAGTGAAAAAAAACTTCAGTTAAAGTAAAATAAGTGTATATCGATAACAAAAAATTTTATTTTAAATTTTATTTCTTCTACACTAATTACATATTCATAAAATTTTATTTATTTTATTAGAATAAAAAACATTTTTTGGGTTACAAAATTTTTCCACTTTTTTTTTTAAATCATACCGGTATACCTATATATACTTAAAAATACCTACGCAACCATCATTACAAAAAATACATATGTAAATATGCTGTTAAGTTTATTAATAATTTAAAATGTCAGAAAACTTTAACGCTTAGGTTTTATTTTGTGTTTTCAAGAATAGTAAAATTAATATAATGGGAATACTTGCGGATATGATTTATTTCCGCCGCAATTGCATTTTTTGGGAATTCACGTTTTCTGTGATAGGTAGCATAAAATAAAAATAGCAAAATAAAATGACCTAGCAAAAATTATTGTAACTTAAAACTGTAACACTTTTTATATTTTAATTTTAAATTGAAGCTTCCAATTTCGTTTGTCGTGATTCAAAATGACTCAAAATTTGACAGGAGAGAAATAATATTGACCCTATTATTTCTTTTTTGTTATGAAAATCTTCTGAAATCAACTTTAATGCACACAGGTACATGATTATGTTTTAAAAAAGAATTATCAAATTTGTTGAACAAAGAAAATTTGATGGTAATAAGTAAGTACAGCCTTAAATTTGTTTTTTTGAAATCAATTGTATCAACTTAGATTCCTGGAAACAAGATTGTTATTTTTTTTTTACGAGGGAAGGTGGAAATCATCAAAAGCCACCTTGGGAACTGCACGAAGTACCTTTAAGGTAGTGTTAGGCTTTAACCAACTAAACACTACCACCCTTTTAAACCAAACTTTAGGATGTGACCTTTAATACAAAATGTATAGTTTGATTTTAGAGATAAGGATGCAGAAAGGATTTTTGGGAAAATAAGGATTAGGAAATTTGGGATTAAGGTGGATGGGTATAAAAATTTGGAGGTGAACTTCGAAAAAAGATGTTATGTTCTTTTTAAATTTTTTTATATCGTACACATATGAGTCACTAATTTTGGGAAAGAAGATTGTGCTCTAATGCTTGTAAAGAAACTTTTTTATCTAGCTGCATTCTTTACAAAACTAATAGTCCCTCAAAAATTAAAAAAGCCCAATTTTTAAATATATGTAAAAATATAAAAATGTATCTCAGATTCTGTTTCCAAACGAAAAATTTTTTTTTTCTTTTCACCTTTATAACTCAATGTCAAAATTATGCAATTTTTTTAATTTAGTATTTAAATTTACTGTTATGTTAAAGAAAAATTTCGCAAGAAATATTGCTTTCTTTATATGTTCGCGGAAAGCTTTTAGATAGAGTCTTGAAATTTTAACACAAGAACGATCTTTCAAAGTTATAAATTACCTTAGAAAATTTTTTTGTATCAATCCCTGTTTAAGAGCTATTAGAGCTCAAAAATTAAATATTTGCTATTTTTAGACTGCCTTATTTTTAGATTTGCTATTTTTAGACTTAGCTATCTGTAAGTCAGACACCTGTACAAATTTTACCAAAGTAAAAGTAAAAAACTAAAGCTGTAACATTATGTTTTTACATTTTATTTTAGTAACTTTTCTTAATTATGTAGTTTGGGCATTAAAATTCAAGAAAGTGTCTCTTGATTTTTCACAATTTTTTTTTTGTATATAAGAAAATTTATAAATTTTGGTATAAGTCACAATATTCTAAACAGTTTGTATTTCTTAAAAAAAAAAAAATGTATGCACCTTTAAAAACTATTGGTTTTCATTCTACCTTGTTATTTTACAAAAATAATTAGAATTATTCAAGAATAAAATACTAAAATAAAATTTCATTTCAAATTTTAATAAATACATATTTTAAAATACATAATATGTATCTAGAGGTATTCATTAACTATACATTATGGTTATCAATATTCACCTACTTTGAAACAACAAAAAAAAAAATAAATAAATAAATAAAAAACAAATATATTTTTAAATAAAATCAAATATTATATTACAAATTGACATAATTAAAATAATATTATTTACATTATATTAAATATTAAATTATACTAATAATACATACAATAACTATTTAGGTTAAGAGGTTTCAATTTAATATCAAAATGATATCCTCAATATGTAAAGTACACTAAAAGAAACGTATATACATATATATATATACATATATATATATATACATATCATTTAACAAAATTATAGATTTTAATTCAAATAATTTTAAGTATAATATAAAGTATATATTATTATGTATTTTATTTAATTTATTTAATATGTAGTTATTTTGAAAGTTTCAATTTACTTAAATAATTTAATATTTTTCATAAATTCCTAAAATTATATATTTTGAAATCAGTTGTTTATAAATTTCATATATGATTATTACTATATGTATATCATTAATAAATTAGAATATTAAAGAGACATTTTTATTTTTATATTAATATCAAAAAAAAAATATATATATATGTGCCCTTTTTTCTTTGAACGTGAACTGTATTATTGAACCCATTAAATTAAACTTTTCTTCTTCAAAAGGTGTATTGTTGACACCTTTTTGAATATACATTGATATTTTGACTTTTATGTTTAGTTTTAACAGCACTTTATGTCTGCAATATAAGACATATGTATATACATATGTAAAATATAAATAATACAATTGATAATATTTTAAAATTATGGTTAATTATTCTGACTTAAGTAATTTTTTTTTGTTTTAAATTTTAAAATTTTGACAAAACTGACATCAACTCATGAATCATTTGAAAAAAAAACAACTAATCTGTCATTTTAACTATACAGAGTGTCCGCAACTAAAAGGTCACGAAAAACGAAGGTGATAAAGAAGTTCATAACAAACAAAAAATTGTTTTGGAGGGGGCCGCTCTATCTATTTCTAACGGTTTCCGAGATAACGCCCTTCAAAGTAATTTCATTCACTTTTTAAAAAAATAACAACATATTTGCACCTGTAATGCATAGAAAATTCGTTTAAATGTCGGTAGCTAGCTGAATTTATGAGCTTTCACACTAATATTCCAACTTTTATTTATCTTTCACAGTTGAAGAGTTACAAGATTTTAAATACGAAAAATATTAATATTTTTAACTGTTTTTATAAAATAACTGTAATTTTTGCATAAAAAATCGTTATTAATATCTTCATTTTCAAAATCACCTATTCATCAGCTTCAATTTAAGTTAATACATTTTTCTCTTATCTTTTACCGTTTTCAAGATAATTATCTAAATAGTATTATTTATTTATAATTTTTTTCTTTGTAAAATAAATGCAGCTTTATGAGAAAGGTCTTTTAATAAAACAGCCTTTTGTAAAACGACCTTTGATACGTGTCTTCTTGGTCTTTTTAATAAATAATATTTTCAATAAAATTTTTTTATTACTTGCTTCGTTTATGTGGCATCAATAATAAAATTTCAAATTGATATTTAAATTTAATTTTCGATTAAACTCTTAATATGGTTTTCTGTTGTGTTTGCATGTGAATACAATTATCTAAACTTCAAAAATTTAATCTATTTGGATTTCCCTGTATATATTTAAATTAAAAATACTTGTTTAAGTGCTATAATTTGGCGTAGATGCCTTAAATGCGTAATTAAATTGCTTTTTTTTTAAAGTGCTCTACAACGGTTTCTAATATATAGCTAAAGATTTATGGCAACCATTTTGATTAAAACTTTAGATATTATGTTACTTTACGTACAAAAAAATCGACGAGAACCTTTCTCTGTTAAAATCTTTATTTTTTAAAAATAATTGTTTTTTTTTTTTTGCACATTTTTTTAACTTACTTAAATTTGAAAATTCAACACTTACCTGAAATAAAAAGAAAAAAAAATTTTTTATTAATTATGTGAAAATGTACGAATAAATATTACTTATATTTAATTTTATAAATAAATAAAATTAATTATAAAAATAAATTAAATTAAATATTTTATAAATAAATTAATTTTACAAAAATAAATTAAAAATCATAGTATAACATTTTGAAGAATTGAACAAAAAAATGACAATTTGCAACTTTATTGGTGGAATGGAAACAATATACCACAAAGCAGCTGTTAATCTAAAAACAAAAATATTTTAAAACTTCTACGTTTTAGATGGATTCTAGTATAAAGCGATTCGAAAAATGGTAAACAGATTAAATATTATTTATTAAAAATGTTATTACTATAGAAAGTATTTGAATGTAAACTCAAGGCAAAAGATTTTCTTATCCCTATTGTTTTTCATTAATAACAAAAACAATCAATTAAAACTAGTACTTCAGTGATAACAGAATCAAAGAATCAAAAATAGCCACTGGTTTTTTTTTAAATAGAAGACTTCTATGTTATTTTATTAGGTATCCCTGAAATTTAGTAAGTAGATTTTGAAATCTATTTGACTAAACTAAACTTAAACAACTATAAAAGGAAAATTATGTTATTAAATTTTTCCTTCATCACAATAAAACTATTATACTTTCACTACAACACAATCAAAACTATAATACCCTCACCAAGTTGCAGAAATTTTCTAAACATATCATTAATAAGTTTTTGAGTTATTTGAAAATAAATCATTGCGTATGTGTGTAAAGATATACATATTCATCAATTTCCATCAATTTCAATTTTCTAACAATTACTTTCTACAGAATTTTCTATAAATTACTTATTTATAAAATGGTTGCATGTGAAATTAATTAAAGACACAAACCCTAACTGGTTTGACGTTTGTAAATTACGCTTTTATTATTGTGATTTTTGTTCCAAATTCACCAACAAAAGTTTCGAAAAAAAAAACTACAATAAATAATGAAATAACTTAATGAAATTTGAAATTACATATATGCACTTAATAAAATTTAAACACGTTAATTGATTTTAATTTAAAATTGAGATTTTGAGATTTGAACTCTTTGAGATTTTGGTTTGATTAAAATCAAAAAAAAAAAAAGTAAAACAAACTATGTTTTACTTAATTTCAGTAATTTATGATGGCTTATGGCCAATGAGGCTAGTATACATTATAGTACATAATAGTTAATTCTATGATCATCTTATTTATTTTTGTATTGTATCTAACATACATATGTATATGCAATTGTAAATAAGTATCAGTTATTAGTGTCATAAAATTTTATTTTCAAATTTCGAATCAAATCGAAAAAAAAGACTTCCATATATCTTTAAACCGATTACATTAAATTTAAAATTAATATTTAACAGAATTCAACTATACCGTTATACACATTCATACATATACAATTCTACATATAATTATTTTATATATATGTAAGTATGTATATATATTAAATTATTTATATATACGTTATACCAGATTACCTATAAATACTATATTTAATTTTATATTATTAATAAAAAATACCTTTAAACATTCTTTGTTTTTCTCCTTTAAGTTTAAGTTGGTTATAGTCTTTTAAATCAATACATTTTCATTAAAAACTTATCATAAACCATTTAATATTTTGCTATTTATTTATTTATTTACTCTTTTGTTTTTAATATCTGAGGTTTATTTGTAAAGAAAATTCCAATATTAAATGTAAAAAAAAAAAAAAAAGAACATTATTTTTTTTTTCACTTTCTTACTTACTTATTTATTTATTGAAACATACCTAGTTATGTATATATTTATTTTTTTTTTGTTTTTATATATGTTTATATTCAGACCAATATATACAATAAAATATTTAATAGAATATTTATAAAAGAATGCATGTATTTATATAGTATTATGTATATAAAATTCTTGTATTATTTTATAAATATTTTATTTTGTTATTGGGAATTCCCTTTTTAGTAACTGCATCTGTAAATTCCACTGTTTTTTTTTTTTTTTTTTTTTTTTCATTTTTCCTTTTTTATTTGTTTCAGTTTTGTAACATTTTATACATGTTTATTGTATCATAATATAGTAGCTAATAAAACATGCATACATATAAACATATTTATTATTAACATAGTTAAAATAATAACAACATATACATATATAAATGGCGAATAAATATAAGATAAAATGCCGCAGAGAAATCTGAACTAATGTAAAAAAAAAATTTTTTATTGCATTTTATCCAAGTAGTATTATTAACACTACACACCTATTTACAAACACATATGCACCTCATCATATAATCGATAAAATTTAAAAAAAAAAAAAAACTAAAAAACAAAAAAATAAAAAATAAATAAATAAAGAAAACACCGGTTTTGGAAAAAAAATAACTAGTCTGGATATATTTCGTGCTTTTTTTGTTTTTACTAACAGAAAGAAAATTGTCTCTTTCCATTGCGCATACAAAAAAAAAAAAAACAAAAAACGAAACAAAAACAGAAACAGAAAATAAACTTTTTTTCTGTTTTTACTTGTTTATTTAGCAGTATAATAAAGATATATAGGAAATAAAATGCAGAAAATAAAAAAAAAAAAAAAAAAAAAAAAACAGAACAAAATAAAAATTCTATAAAACAAAAAAACAAAAAAGAAAAGAATTTGACACAAAATTGTATAGAACATTCGCCACAGAGATATGATGATGAAAACAGCATAGCATAAGCACAAATTGTAAATAAAGTGTTGACTGTTTTTGTTAGTATTAAAAATAAGTATAGAAGTCAAAAGTAAAGAAACTTATAATAACTGCAATACACATAATAATATAAACAATTTATAAATACATAAAAATAAAACATACAAATAAACAAATAAATTTGTTTAGCTTTAGATATATTTTTCTTTTTATTTTTGTTGTATTTTTTTTTTTTTTTTTTTGTTTTCCTGTCAAATCGATAAAAGTTCATTTCATATCCTTTCATACACAAAAAAAAAAAACAAAAACGAAACAAAAAAAAAAAAATAATAATAATAATTTCCCAAAAGAGCTGGTAATGGTATAAGATTATATAATATATTTGTTAATACGTTTTATAAATCATTTTGATTGAATAGTTTTTGGTTTATTACAGTGATAGTGAATATGTATAGTGTGAAATACACTGGATATTAAAATTTCTATTATTTTAATCATTTCAAAATAAATATTTTTTTTTTTTTTTTTTTTTTGTCTGTGTGTTATTTGTATTTCCATTTGAAATGAATAATCGTAACATTTAAAATAAAATAATATTGTAACATGTATGTATTTTATTTTGTATTAAATTTTACCGTTCCCTAAAAGTATGCAATTTCCGAATAATTATTATTAAATTAGTTATTATGAGATGAAAGGACCTTGATCGTGTTATATTAATGCTAAAGGGTAATCACTAGCATGTCCTTCTATTAAATCACTATCATAAAAATGTAATAGAAATGTATGGAATATAATCCTCATAATTTTTTAAAGACAAATTTATAAATGTTATTAAAATAAATTTAGGGTAGGTTAGTTACACTTAAGTTTAGTTAGTTTGTAATGTAGATTAAGTTAGTTTTAAGTTTTTAATAATAAGATATAATAAATTTAAATAACTTTTGTTTTTTTTTTTTAATTAATAAAATAATTTTAAATTTAAAAACAAGGGACCTAGGTCGCCGAATGATTAAACATAAGGCTTATTAAACAAAGGAGTACGCATTATAATCCTACACATGTAGCAAATTGAATGAAAAATTACTGAAAAAGTAAGAAGACCCCCTTTCACCGAATAACAAGTTTTAATAAAACCCTTTTGCTACCAAATATAACATAAATAAATATAAATATGTATATAATATAAATTGAAATAAATAAATGTGTAAATGTGAAGGAATTATTAGTATTGGATTATCCTATTTGATTTTTTATTTTAATATACTTTCTTTACATAATTACTTGAAACATTATAAAAACTGTAATTGTATAGCAGTCGATAATAAAAGAGCTCAACATAAGTGACAAATTATTTAATAAAACAGTTGTATACTGAAGACGTTATCATTATACTTAAAGCTTGACCCTTAAGAATATATTGAAGAGGATTAAATTCAATATATCGTTATCGTTCAATATATTCAGTATATCGTTAATATAAAGAAAATGAAATAAAGGAAACATATATACAAAGTATATGCCGAATAGATAGATAAAGTAAAACATTTTTAAACTTAAATATCGGAGAGGAATAATTTAAATTGATTCATGAGTTGAAAAAGTCTTAGATGTTATACATAGGATAAAGAGAGAACACAGACTAGTAAAGAAGTGACATTTGAACAATAAATTATTAAGAAGTGACATTATTAAGAAATGACATATGAAGAATAAATAGATTGAATCCGATTTTAAAATAAATACTGTGATTGAAGACACAACTGTGAACTCATCTCAAAAAATTCGTGATAAGATTCTTTATTAACATGTTAAGACAGATTTATGTGTCAATATGACGAAGTTTATTAATCGGCATTAAAATTGATTGAGAAATTATAGAAGCTACCTACAAAGTTTAGTTTTAGTCCATAAAAGTGTTTCTATAAAATTAGAAATAATTTATTTTAAAAATAAAGATGACAGAAAAGCTAAAATGGAAAACCTTTATTTAAAAATTCCTTTTTTTTTTTTTTAATTGAAATCATATTTATTTACAACCTAAAGTAAGCAGGACCATTTTTTATTTTTTTTTTTGTAAATAAATTTTCCTTATAATTTGTTTTCTTTTTGTTTTTTTTTTTTTTTTAGTATCGCGGGATCGTGCCACATTAAATATTTTCATTTTATTCTCTTTTTTTTTTATTAGATTCATTTTATTGACCGTTTCTACTTCGGTTGTTATAATTTATTTATTTTTATATTTTTTAAACCGTTTTTAATTTTCTTGCTTCTTTTGTTTTAAAGTAATATTAAAACAGAAATGAATGGAAAAAAAAAAAAATTGAGAGAAAGAGAAAGGTTCGTGTTAAAGTCGAATACTTCAATAAATCGTTTTGAACTAATTTATTTTATACTTATTTAGTTCTTGGTTTGTTTTTTTTTTTTATTATTTTAACTTTACATTGAGATACGAATAATTTACTAAAAAGAAAAAAATATAAAAACGGATGAAATAAAGTCACTTGAAAGTATTATTAGTTTCCTGAAAAATAGAAAATTCATTCATTTTTTCATGAAAAAAAAAAAAAATAGTTTACATATAAATTTCGTTTCTAATTTGTATTTTTACAAATTTTGTTTGATTACGTATTTGATAAGAAAAACCAAAGTAAATAAATAAATTATGGTTAAATTAAAATCCTTTTTTTTCCTTTCTTTTTTTTTTGCAATAAAATGAGGTATTTAAAATAAAAAAAAATTTTATTACCAAATGAAAAGCATAACATTTTTAAGGATTTTGTTTTATTTTAGCAAAAAAATAAAAAAAATGTTAATAGAATGGATATTAATTCTTTTTGTTTCCATTTGTGTTAATATAAATTTAAATATGATTTAACTAACCTAACCTAATAAGTGTATAAGGATATTAAAAACACATTCTTCTTTTATCAGTTATAGATTTTACCATGAAAGTGACTTTATTATATTGGGAAATGATTATATAATTAGTTAATAAAAACTGAAAAATGTTTGTCCTTTCTGCCATTCTATTTTTTTTTTTCTTTTATTTAAATAAAATTAATTCGATCTTAAAAATCGGAGTTAAAGGAAGAAAAATATAAACGAATTTTTATTAATATAATTATATATTTTTTTATTTTAAAAAATAATTTCCCCGTGAAGGGACATTAACTTGGTTTAGAAATGTACTTGGTCATTGCATACATAAGCTGAAAACTGGTCTCGTTTTTGAAAGATTCAAACATACTGTACCCAATTTTCAAGTTTAAAGAATGTATCTTGAAATCTCTTGAATTTATCATAATTTTAATTTGGAGCCCTAATAGTAGGGCTAGGACCCACTGAAGTTTCCAACCTCAAATTATTTTAGCATCAACTATATATCGCAAGAGTAACATTTCTACCAAATTTCATTCAAATCGTATAACAATTACTGTGTGCTCTATAGAGAACCTATCAAATAATATTCGTATTCAGATATTTCAAGGCGCACCAACTGAAGCTACAGACTTCAAATTTTGTGTTATAATGGAAGAGCGTAGGACCAAATCGTATACTAAATTTGATTGAAATCCGAGACTTTTTTTGGTCTGACCACATGGTTTTTTTTTACAACAAATCATATTTTATTCGAACATTATGAGGCGGTTCCAATACAGTTTCCGATCTCAACGAAGATCTTAATCACTACACTAATCTTTATACTAAATTTCATTTTAATCAAATAAGAATTAAATGAGTTATGCTGATAACAAATTTTTGAGGACGCGGAATTTACAAAAAAATTATTTTTTTTTTCGGTTTTTTTCGATTCTACATCCTTAGAAACTTACAGAAAATGAAATTCTATTTTCATTCCACGAAATCTATTTTTTTTTTTTCGAAAAATCCATCACATTTCAGTCATAGTATTTTATACTACGGGTAAAATTATAATTGAATACTTGATATAATAACATGCTAAATATATATGTACATAGCTTGAACTGAAATTGGTCTTGAACTTATTAGGTGGAACTGAAATTTAAAAAAAAAATTAATCCTAAGTATAAACCATGATGAAGGTATATATACTCTTATCATCGGCTTTAGGTTTAGTTTTTTTGTGAATGGAAATAAATTTTTCTAATAACATATACTGTCCTGGAGAATCTCATATATAACTTATGCAAATTTATATCTATACTCAAAATCAAATTAAATAAGATGGTAATAGGTAGTAGGTAGAGCAATTCACGAATAATTCATCATTCGTATAACACTTTTTGGACAACAAACTAATTAGTTTAAGAATAAAACTATTTATTTAATTTTCATTAAATATTTTAATTAAATTCCTCAGGTTAAACCAAAGAGGTCCTTACAAAAATACAAAAAAAATAAAAACTATAAATGTATCTCAGAGTTGTTATAAGAAAACCAAATATTTCCAATTCATACAAAAAAAAACAAAAAAAAAAAATTGTATTTATATCTTCTAAGTTTCTAACTGTAAAATCTCATCAAGTGTGAAATTAAACCGAAACAGAAAAAAAAAAAAAAAAATTTTTTTAAAAACGATTGATGTGGCTAATTAGCATATTTTCTTATTAGTTAAAAAAAAAAAACAAAAAAAAATAAATAAAACAAAAATAGCAAAAACGGACAACCTTAAAACCATAAGAAAGATAGGACCTCATTTAGATCACTCCCAATCTTGTTATATTCATTTTTCTTTTTCTTTCTATCTTTTTTTATTTATTTATTATTTTTCTGCTGTTTAAATTAAAAAAAAAAAATATTTTCTTCGTGTTAAGGACTACTAAAAAAATTTGATTTTTTTTTTCTGTTTTTAAAATTTATTTTTCTAAAAAAGTTTTCTGTTTTTTCTTTTTTTTTTGTACTTTTCTATTCCTTTTAATTTTTCTTCTTCTCTTTTGTATCACAAATAAATGGCCCCGTATTTAAAATCTATTAAAAAAAAATGACTTCAAATATATATATCTATATATATATATATAGTATATGTACATATTATGTTATCTGAAAGATAATGCAAAACTAACAATCTTTAAAAATAAATTGAAACGGGTGTAAAAAAAAAACAAAGAAAAAAAAAGATTGGGTGTATGATTTGAAAATTTATATAAGTAGCAATAAATAATTTATTAATTTGCATATATAGATACAAAAAACTACTTAGAAAAAATTTTTTTTTTATTATTATATTATATATATATATATAACTAATTTATTGTATATACACTTACATATATTAAAACACAAGTTTTTAAGCGATTATTGTAAGTTACAAAACAAGAAAAAAACAAATTTTAAGGATAAAACTAACACACCGTAATATTTTTAATGTTTATTAAAAAATTTTAATAGTTATTAAAAAGTTATTTTATTTCTAATCCTGAGATAGCGCTATAAAAATCGAAACCTGTTGTTTTTTATTATTATTTCTTTTTTTTTTTTCGTATTTGTTTCATGATAATTTCTACATAAAAGGGATTTACTTTTAACTATAATTTATATTTAGGAAAAGTTTCAATATTTTAATTAATAACAAGGATCAAAAAAATATATTTCAAAACTTTAGAGACGACTAAACATTAAATATAATTTTTATGCACTAAAATTAAATACAGAACACTAAGGATTTAATTTTATGCTAAACAATTACTTTGTTGCTTCAGTGACGGAACGCCCGAGGAAATAGAGCCCGCCGCCGTTAATTCCTTTTTGAATTGGAATTAAAGCCCATAATTAAAAGGAATTAAAACCCGAGGGCTTTAATCCCTTTTGAATTGGAATTAAGACCCACACTATTTTTTTTTATTAAAAGAAAAGAATAATAGTGTATGTAAAGCAAACGCATTAGGAGATATTTTAGAGTTTTGGATAAAAATTGGGGTATCCCCTTTTTCCAGAATATTTACTAATATGTATATGTGCGAGGTTTTGAATTACGAGGAATTTTAGAGTTGGTTGCAAAATCAGGGTTATATGCTTTTTCCAAAATATACATATAATAGTCCTATTGTCAGCGATTTTGGGAGGCATTTTAGAATTAAATTCAAAATCAGGATTATACGCGTTTTACAGAATATATAAATATATGCATATGCGAATTTTGAATTGGGAGGATTATATACATACATATTCTGGAAAAAGCGTATAATCCTGATTTTGTAACCAATTCTAAAATCAAACAAAACAAAATTCATGAGGCCTTAACAATGAGATAAAGGTCCAATGGAACTTTTGGCTCATTGAAGTGAGTCAAAAGTCCCAATCGAACTTTTGACATTTCACCAAATAAATTCCAATCAAAATACAGACTCATGATAGTAACCTTTGTGTTAGTCAGTAGGATTTAATTCTTTTTCGAAATGAACTTAAAGCCCACGATCTAGTGGAATTAAGACCCGTGCGTTTTAATTCTTTTTTGAAAAGGATTTAAAACCCACGGGCGTTAGTTCCAAAAGTTTTGGAATAAAAGCTCGCCGGCTTTATTTCCTCGGACGTTCTGTCACTGCACCTACTTTGTTTTATAGTTTTCACTACACCTAATAGTTTTCTTTAAATGCAAAGTAAAAAAATGTAAAACACTAGACTGGAATGTTAGCGTGCATTGACATTTTTCAAGGATTTAATTAACATATCTACAATTATGTATATTTTTTATGTATATTTATAATAAAAATGAAAAAAATTGTTTTAGTGTGAATTACATTGTACTACATAAACATTCAACAATTCTTAAATAAACATTAAATACATTTGTTCCTAGGTACAAAAAAAAAGACCTTATTTTTATCATTTAACGAAACCTCAGTTCATGTATAATCTAAATAAATTTCTTCTGTCACTTCTGTCACAATATACATACTTTGTGTTTTTCCCATAAAATAGAACACATAATGCAGAATTTAAATAAAAAAAATATATTTGCAAGAAACTTATTAGATTAATTGAAAATCTACAAAATAATTATAATTTTTTAGTTTGAATAACAATGCCTGTCTACTTGATAAATCACAAGTTGTCTGGCAAGTGATATCATCAGGATCACTAACCTAACCAAATATATAAAAAGACTTATTGATATGACATTAGAGTCATAAAAGATTCACAAAAGTTATTAAAACAATTATTTATCATCTCCATTTACCAAAAGGGCATTAAAAATTAATAAAAATATGAATTCAAAAAAAAAAAAAAACGAATAAAAAAAAATTTTTTTTTTCCCTGCCGAAAGTGTAAATTTTCAAAAGATGCTAAGAAAACCTAAGCCTCCTGGAAAGTAAGAGATTTTTAGCCACTAAAAACACCTTCCTCCGTAGGCAGTAGTAATTGCCCAATCACCCTAACTGCAAATCAGTATAATGACTGAAGAATAGGATTCGGAAAGAAATAAATAGGATTCGGAAAGAAAAGGGAATAAGAAGGTATTTTTAACTAAAATTGTACGAGTTGGATTAAATGGGAATTTTGGCAGATGTAAGTTGACTGATTCCTTTCAAGAAAAAAAAATTCGTATTCGTAAAGAACAAAAATTAATTCAAAAATAACTTCAGCTCAATGTACAATTACAAACAGTGACGCACTAAAATATGATCTGAAATTTTACATTCTACTTTTCCTACAAACTTGAACTTCTTTTATATAATTTTTTAACTGCTTTCGGGTACAATTTGTTTTTAGATTCAAATTACCACCAAATAATAAATAAAATTTTTTAAATCAATCAGAGAAAAATAACAGATTTAACATATGCTATATATATTCTAAATATTCAATGTATATATATCATTTTTCTATCAGCCTGTAGACAATTCACTTAGAGCGGAATGTTTACATATTATAAGATATTTTTAGTATTAAGATATTTCTCTTGTTATCTGTTTTATGATGAAACTTAAGATAATGAAACTAAACCTTTAGACTATTAGAAAAATTCTATGATTAAAGTCTAATCTTTCAAAGTTTTACAGAATTTATTGTACAATGAAAAGAATAAGAAAGAACAACAACACAAAACCAAAATCTAAAATAGTCTTTAAAACGACAAACAGTCAGACTTAATTAAATCTTAAAAAATATTTTCCCTGCCTCTTCTCTTTTTTTTTATTTTAGATGTTTTTTTTAATGACTATTAAATAACTTTTAGATTACATATTCATGAAATAATTTTTTTGAAAAACACAAAAAAGATATTTTCAAGTGACACTTTTCTTAAAAATGGAAAATAACAAAAAAAAAAAACAACAAAAACAAAATGATTAATATGGGTGAAAATTCGAATTTTTAAAATTACTTTAAGATAAGGTTTGAACAAAATCATTTTGTATGTGTTTTTCTTTTCTTCTTATTTTTTTTTAACCCCCTTTTTGTTATCTTAAATTTTATACTTAATATCACAACTGTTTTTTTTTTTTTGAATTTTCAGAAAAGGGTTAATTTTTGCGATAATCTCTAAAAATCTATAAAAGAACATTTAAAAAGGAATTTACTTTGTAATATACAAAAACATGAACAGATACAAAATCCTTGTAAATTCATAAAATTTAAGGGTTTAAAAATTTTACAAGATTTTCTTTAAAAACAAAAAAACAACAACAACAATAACAAAACAACTCACAAAGTTTACGTTCATAATGACTATAAAAAAAAAAAAAAAAAAAAAAAAAAAATTACTGGAAAATTAATGAGTTTCTTGTTTATATTAAGGACTGGTAACATTTCAAATACAAATATATTTCGTTATACATATATATATATATATTTTACGTGTATTTTTAACTAATTGTAAATGTCACGTTTTTCGTCAAATCAGTAATAAATAAATTTTTAATTTGTTTTAATTATTAAACATTAATTTTGAATTAAAATTATGAAAATTATTATAAAATTATGATAGGGAAATTTTTGTTTTGGAAAAACGAAAAAGGAAAAAACAAAAAAAAGAATTCAATCAAAAGTGCTGAAAGGTACTTTAAATTAGTTTGGTTTTTTTTTTTTATTTTTTTTTTGTTTTGTGATAAATGATATGATATTTATATAAAATAATTATTAGAAGAGATACTTTAAATTTTATAAATAAAATAAAAATTGTATGAAACCTCTGAATTTTACAGAAGATATAAGGGGATTCCCTATATAGATAAAAATGATCCTTATTGTTAATAAGTTAACTATATTTCAAATAACTTTTAGATTAATTAAATTAATATTATATTTTTTGTTTTTCTTTTTATTATTAATTTTAAAATCTTAGTATTTTTAAGTTATGAAATTAAATAACTTTATAATTGACAAAAAAAATTTAATTAAATAAAAACATACATAAATTTCATTTGCTAAAATATATAAAGAAAACGCTTTTTAATCGAAACAAGAAAATTGTTTGATTTTTCTTTTTGGCGACTCTTTAAATTGTTGGCATTGCTGAGTTTATTGGGATAATGATTTTTTTTCCTTTTCATTAAATCGGGTATAAAATTATTACAACATTTTTGGACAGAGATTTTCTCTGTATAATTCTCTTGTAAATTGACAGAAACTTTTAAAACGCTTATGTACTAAATATCTTTTTTTTTTACGACCTAGTCAAACTTAAAAAAACGTTTTATACAATGTTGCAGTAGGTTTGGTTAAATGGGAGACAAAGTGGAGTATTAAAATAGGATAATAGGAGGGTATTCAAATACAAATTGGAAACGAAATTTTGTTCAATAATTGCAATTTAATTAGTGACAAAGGGGACCACATTATGGATGGAATTATGTTCAACATTTTAGCAATTCTCAAAACAAAGATATATAGCTATATAGTTCCAGTTCTAGTCCATAACCAGTTTTAAACCAACCAGGAATTTTCAAGATGTATAGAAATGGGCACTTGCGATCTTTATTTGTTCTATATATTAATTCAATAACAGAGACAAGATTCTTATTCAAAAAAAGAAGTGTCATTACTTACAAAATATTTATCAAAACAAAAAAAGAATTATCCAATATTTTGTCGAAAATTAATCGAAGTAAGAACTACTTGAACGAAAGGGTCGTCTATTAGAGGTAAGATGCGATTTTGAACTTTACTGAGGTATAACTCAGTGAAGAAAGTGGAGAATTTGGTATATATGGATATACATTATAGATAATAAGCCAGATTTCTTGAAAAAAAGCTATACAACGGAAGTAAAATCCATAAATTTCGCAAAATTCAGTAAACATATTAAATTGATCCAATAGCATTGATTGAGCTGCATATGCTTAAATTATTAAGATTTTCAGACCGTTGAATAATTTCTCCTTAAAATCACAGAGCCGAATCAAATCAATTTCATTTTTAAGAAATCTCATAGTTAAACTTAATTCTGTTTGCTAACCATATTTCGACTGATTACGTTTGATATGATATTAAATTATTTTCTCTTTCTTTTATATTTGTCTTGTTTACTTATCTTTATTTTTTAAGCACTGATGACTCCGACACATAAATATAACCATATGCCTAACATAAAAAATGTTAAAGTAAAACATATAGTTTATTGTTATCGAATTAGGAGTTTTCCTACAAATAGCAATTTAAACAACAACCAGCAATCTTTTCAATTTAAGGTTTAGAAGCACCTTTAAATAAAAGAAAAATTTCGTTTTGCCTTTATTTCTATTTTGCCAGAGAAAATATTAAATCATTCTTTATCTTCATAAACTTTTCTTTACCATTTAAAATTTTTGAAAAATTTTAACACTTTTCCTTGGAAAGTTTTTCAATATTCTTTTCTTTTTTTTTTTTTTGCAAAATTGCGTTTTTATTATAATATTCTTATCAAGATTTTTTATGTCTGTCTAAATATGTGAAGTGAAAAAAAATTTTTTTTTTTTTTACAATTTCCTAAAGGAGATATAACGATTTTTAAACACTCAATTTTTCCAAGTTGATCATCTGTAAAAATTTTCCAGAACTCTTTTGTAATCCATGAAAATTATTTTTTCTTTAGAAAGTTTTACATATCCTATATGATCTAGGAATTTTTTTTTTTTGTGTTTTGAATAATAAAGGTCATACATACACTGTCATTATACCAAAATTGTTATAAATATTAAAAATTTTATACGTATTAAAAATATATAAAAAAGAGCCAATTTGTATTGAAGACTATGGAATTTTGTATCTTTAAACGATTTTTTTAAATCAACCATCGAATAAAAATTGATTTTTTTAAATATTCTTTTTTATTTAATACACAAATGACTGATGACTCCAGAAACTGAAGCTTAATAAATATATGACTTAATGGATGCCGTATGCTCCTTATAGGAGTGAAAAGACGAACAGAAAAACTGCAAACAACTTTTAAATTTATAAATGTTTTGCAGAAATAAAAACGTAACTTACTTTAAATTTTTAAGGATATTTGAAATCTGAAATCTGTTTTTTTTTTTTATTCTAATTTTTATTGACTACAAAGAAAATAAAATCATAAATTAATTTATATGAAATAAAGCTTTATAATTTTTAGTCCTTTTTATTTCCTATTTAGTTATAATGAAAGGTTTAAAAAACCAATTAAAAACATTAACTTTAATTATGATAAATCCTTTTTCTTTTATTTTTCATTAAAACAAGGATCAAGCTAAATTAACTATATATAATATGCATACCATTCCATTATTATAGTAGAATACCGGAGACCCGAGGGAGTTAATAAATTTTTAATTTCTCATAATATTAAAAAATAAATACCTGAAGTGATTAAAATGTTTTTTAATAAATTTTCACATTAAATATATAATTTCTAGATAAATTTCAAAATGAATATTAATTTTGTTTAAATAAGTTGTAAAGTATATATGTTAAAAATACAAATATTTTTTTCGTGGCATTCTCCCCCACTTGACATTCCAAATAAAACGTTTCCAAATTACTCAGATCTAAAATCAATATACATAGATAAAATCAGCCATCAGTACCCTAATAATCCGACAGAATTTGATTTACGATCGAGAAACGATTCCATGTTTATGTCCCCAGTTAAATTTTGTAAACAATGCCGGAATTTCATTTCAAATAACACTTAAATGAAAAAATTGTAAAGGAAAAAAAAAATCACGATGAAATTGTAAAAAAATATGGTAACACTATTCGAAAAAAAAAAAACCACTAAACATGAAAATTAAATTAAAACGAAAAAAAAAAAAATTATGTAAATTTATATAACAAAATTTTCCAAATATTTAAAAGTTAACCCAGAAAATTTCTTTGAATTAACCACTTATTAAAACGAAAAAAAAAAATAAATAAAAAACAACAATTCTTTATTACAAGTACAACTACTTCTATAGTGTTATTTAACGTTATTATACGATATTATTATTATTATAAATAAAAACAACATAAATAATTATCATATGCGCCATATCGCGCCATTAAAGTTATACAAAATATGACCACAATTCTTTATTGCCACTACAATTATCATCACTTCTATATTCCATAGTAAAAAAAAAAAAAAGAAAAAAAAATACACTATAAAGTCTTTTTACTTTTCTCTGAAGTTGATCGTAATAAAATTATATTATGTATATTATATATATTTTATATAATATAAGTAACAGATATGATAAATAAAAAGATAAATAAAAGAAACATAATATTATATAAGATATATATATATATACAAGCGAGATACAAATACATATACATATATAAATAGTTTGCTACATTCTAGTCGAAAAAAATATTTTTTATATTTTTAACCCTTTGAGTCATGATTTTTTATTTTTTGTTTTGTTTTAAATAATGAAAAAAAATTTTTTTTTTTTTTTTAGCGCTAAATATATAGTAAATTTATAGATTTATTTATTCCTTTAAAAAAGTTTTTAAAGAGTTGGTTAAGTGTTGTGGATACATTAACAAATGACAGGGTTAAAAAATACCAAAGAATATTAAAAAATTTCCTTTAAATAATAAAAAATTATAAAATACCCATATAACTAATTTGTTTGATGTTATATTTTATATCTTAAATAAAATAGCATTTTAATCTTATTAATTAACCCTTGCATTATCATATTAATGAATTGTACTGAAATAAATACTCATTAAACAGCCTAAACACCTTTAGATGTTACAAATTAAATAAAGGAAGCGAAAAAAAAACCTTTTTAAAATACTTTTGTTTTTATTTTAAGAAAAAAATGTTTCCAATTTAAGTGGAAAGATTCTCTTTTAAAATACAACATTTCCTTTTGAATTGTAAGTATTTTTTTTATTTAGAGCAAGTTTTCCGTTTCATTTGCAAGAAATTATTTGTTAACTGAACCTTATTTTAATAAAAAATTTTATTGATTGTTTCATATTTTATCGAGAAAAAAAAACTTATAGAGTTATCTCTTGTAGTCTGGTTGAGAAATGTTTTTGTTGAGATTAATGCATTTATATACATAAAATTATATAAAATGCATAAGAAATTACGTAAATATAAAACTAGCAAATAAAAAGGAAAAATACTTGCACTTAAAAAACTTTCAGTTAAAATGAAAATAAGTACTTCCATTTAAAAAACAAAACTGTTACTTAAAGTGAAATAGTTTTTACTAAAGTAAACAAGGTATATCAGTCATTTCTGAATGGGTTAAACTTTAAAATCATTTTCCAGACTAGAACTGGGATATATTCAGTAATAAATGGAAAAAAAAAATCAGATCAGATAGAAGAGAAGAAAATCAAACTTTGAAAACCAACTATAGTGAACTATACTTGTTCCGATTTCCGAATTATAATAATTCACCTAGAACTATAGTTGTTAAGCAAAGAATTTTTGTGAGTTGATCAGAGAATGGGTATACTAAGAATAGCATCGAAAAGCGAAAGAGTCATTTAAAAAATCGAATTTTTCTTCAAAGATTCTATATTCAAACAAACACAAGAAACAAATAACAAAAAATTATTTTCCAGAAAAAAAAAATGGTAAATCTTAAGATTTTTATATTCGTCACGACGATGGTTAAAAACGCGAAATTAACAAAAGTGTGAAATAATAAATTTTATACCTATAGTTTTATAAATTTTCACCATCATTAATTCCAGGAATATTTTAAATATACCTTCTATATAATATACACATATATATACATTTATTCAATATACATATACATTTTTAAATATTTATATATTCGTGTATATTTTTTTTAAAAGAAACATCTTCATTAGCATAATCAACAACATCATTTAAAATTATCATCATTTGTGTTCTCATTTAAGGATAGAAAATTTTCAGAATAGAAACAAAAAAAAATAAAAAACTCAAAGATAAAAAAAAATTATATACAACTAAACGGTACACTATATTAAATACATATCACCTTTCGTTAAAATTTAAGTCACAAAAAAAATAGGTTCTTTTTTTATTAATACTCAATTTTTAATAAAATTTCGTTTTCATTTGTTAGTGAATCAAATTATTTCCTTGTGAATCAAATTATTTGCTATAGTGAATCAAATTATTTACTATAGTGAATCAAATTAAATTATTTCTTGGTGAATCAAATTATTTCCTGATGAATCAAATTATTTACTATAGTGTATCAAATTAAATTATTTCTTGGTGAATCAAATTATTTGCTATAGTGAATCAAATTATTTCCTGGTGAATTAAATTTTTTTGCTAGTGAATCAAATTATTTGCTCTCTTCGTCACATTACTTATAATAAAAATTATCTGTCCCATTAATTACTAAAATTTTAAAATAATTAAAATTTAGTAATATTTGATTATATTTCAAGATAAATAAATTTAATTTAAGTTCATAAATTCTAAAATTCGATATTCTTAAGTAAAAACCTTTTGTTATCATACTTAATTATTATAAAATTTATTGCACCTGTTATATTTCGAATTTTCACCTGTTAAAACGTTTCAGTCACTAGTTATCGCGGAAAAGAAAACTGTGAAATTATCTAATTATAAAACTAAATATCTAATTATATACTAAAAGATACTCATATATTATATAAGTTTCATAAGTACTTATAATGATCTAAGAATGTGACAAAGTATTTTTGTTTTTAACAAATTTAAGATAAAAAGAAAAACCGCTGTAATTAATTATATATTATTAAATCTGATATAATTAAATTTGTTTAATAAAAACAAAAAAAGAAAAAAGTTTCAAAAGTTTTAAGAGTTTCATATTACAATAGGACCGTTACGTCAAGGGATTTATTTTTGTTTGTTTCTTTTAAATATCTTAAAGTATAGGTGAGAATTATAAAAAATAGTTATTTAGTTATAAATATATATATATATATATATATATATATATATATAAATATAAATATATGATATATACGTATATAACTATTCTTAATGTTAATGTCCTAACGGTATTATCAAATTAAAACTATTCATTCGCTACATTTGCTTTATATGCGGTTTAATCCTTTTTTACCTTCCTTAATTTCTCTATAGGATAAAACACCATTTTATATAATCTATTCATATTCTATCTCTCTCTATATATATATATATATATATGAATAGATTTTATATATATATATATATTATTATTATATTATATAATTATATATTTATTATATACCAAAATAAGTATATATCATTAAAATTGATAAGATTGTGATAGTGATTTAATAAAACATAGAAAATTTCGTATTTTGTTTATATTTAATATTAAAAAAAAATTTTTTTTTTTTTTATAAATGTCATTGCTCTAGAAGAAAGTCATTTTGTTAAATATTTTCTTCCTTCTGATTTTGTTTTTGTTTTCTGAAAAAGGATGTTGTTTCAACTTTAATAAAAACTAGAAAAAATAAACAACCAAATAACCTAAATTTTCTTATAATGAAAGAAATTTTTTTTTTTTTTTGTTAAACAATTAAAAAATGAGAGTTATATAATATACATAATTATATAAAGAAGTATATTATACCGAGACTGACAAAATTCTTTGGACTTTTTCTTTCAAAAGTACAACGAACTAATTTTGAATAAAAATTAAAAAAAAAAAAAAAAAAAGTTTATATTTTAATTAGAGATTCTGTTATATAAAATTTTTATTCAGAGGGTCTGTTATATTTTTATAGTTTAATTAATAAAAGATTTTTATCATCAAATCAAACCTTAAGATTTATTTTTAATTAAATGTAAGTATTATATCTGTATTCTTAGATAGAAATCTAAAAGTATAATTTAATGTAATTTAACTGACAGTTTTTTCAGTTATCTGTTAAAAATGTATATATTGAAGAAGTCACAATTTGACTTAAAAAAAAATTACTCAAAAAAAAAAATGGCTCAATTCCGTTATTTAAAAGCTAAAACTATCTTTTTATGTATTTGACATTATAAAAATGTCGCATTCTAAAAATATATACATATATATGTATTTGACATTTTCATATCATTAAATCAATATATTTTGCAAGTCCCCACTTCAAATATTTTCACTCAAATTAAAAAAAAAATGTTTATGTTTTTCATTGAAATTTTATTTTGAGTATCATAGTGACTCTATCAAAACGAAATCTTTCCTGTAATCAACAGGAAATTTTAAAGAAATAATTTTTTAGAAAATTAAAAGTAAGAATAAAAATAATTTTTGACTCTAAAAACATATTTACTTCATTTACTTATTCGAAAGGTTAGGATATGTTTATATTGTATTGTAACGTTGAGGAGACATTCAACTACCCTAACGTCTAAAGCCCTTATTGTTTCAAGAGTTTTCGTTGTGATTAATTTAAGAGTAAAAATATTTTAAATATAGCCTGTAACAAAAACAGATTGAACACTCAATTATCACTTTTGAGTCTTTTTTTGAGTTATTTTATGACACTTTTAATCTCAAATTTTCTTTTTTAATTTTCTTCTATCTGCGCTATAGATTTATTCTTTCATACCTCTGTTATTATTTTGTACTTAATGAAAAAAAAATATTTATTAGGTTTTATCTTAAACTTTAAAGAAAAAACTTTAATTTCATTCTACAAATTCAATTTTATTGTTTTGATTTTTATACTTTAATTATATTAAAACTATAATAAATTCTTTTTGCACAATCAAAATCATAATAATGTTCTATAAACAAATTCCCACTGTAATTTAATTTCATCAAATTTTCTTTTTACATAGAAAATTTCATTAGATACATATATACAATAATTAAAAATAGTTTTTATCCTTTAAATTTTTACTAAAATTTTATTCTTTAATTTTACTTAAAAAGCAATTGACTGGTAGTATTTAAGTTAATTTACAGATACAATCAACAACTGTAATGGTATCTTACACAAAAAATTTTAAAGAGTGAATAATTTAATTTGAATCCTTTTAATACCTTAAGATTTTTTTTTTTCTTTTAAAGGTATAAATTAATAAAAAAAAAAAAGAAAAAACAAGAAAAACATTATTTTGTATTTTTATTAAATATGACTAGAACGTGCATTAATTAAACCACATTAAAATTACAAAATATAAAAAAAAACATGTATATATATACATACATATATATATATATATATATAAAGAAAAACTATATTTACAAAAAAGATTTGTAAGGTAAATAGGATAGGTAGTAGGTACTAACGTAAATAAAAACACATATATACCTTAAAAAAATTTATTTATATAAAATTCTAATGTACACTTAGAAAAAAAATTTCTTAAAAGAAATTTTTTTAAATCTGTTCAAGTCAATTTATATGTCCTTTACATAAAATAATCTAATTCAATAAATAATTGCTTAGATATACGTTAGTAGGTAGAAACGGGTTGTAGATTCAAACTTATAGATCAGTTTAGGCCAGTTGTGATATTTTGGATACCATTGAGACCTTTCTGTGAATACTGGGGCATTTACACAAAAGGAGAAAGATTCATTTTTCTTGTTCCTCATTATTGAAACTTCCGCAAAAGTCATGTGAGGGAAATTTTCACCTTCTGCTATACTTGCGGTTCGGGTAGTATCCTGTTAAAATTACTATTACATTGCCGATAATGCGGCAATTTAGGGATAAGAGTCTAATTGATAATCTTGTTTGAGATCTAATATAGGTTGCAAGGATTAATAGAAAACCATGCTACAGGCGAATATACTCACAGCCTGTTGTTGAGACTAATATTCACAAGTTATATAGGATACTCGAAATTCTCGTTTCCTTGCATAATTTGAAGGTTTCGAGTTTAGTAGCTCTATACTTGCATAAAAAGTCACTATATCCGGTTATCAAGACAAAATAGATATCAAAAACCTATTCATTTAAAGACGGAAGATAAATAACTTCTTAGAAACATTTTTAATGCACAAGAGTTCAATCCATTGATATTGAACCAAAACAAATTTATTTCAAATGAATGAGATTAACATTTCAAAATTCTAAACGTAAGTAAATTAATTTTTCTAAACTTTTCCATCGTTTGTTTTTTATCCTCTATTAAGAGCCCAATAAGAGATTTCATGCTCTCTCTTAGTAGTTATTAGCATAATTTTCATTTACTCAGTGTAATATTATGAATCTAGACACAATACATAAGTGTTACTGAAAAATTTTAAGAACCATATAATGTAGATTTCTAAAAGTTCGATTTTGTTCGCTTTTAATTAAAAAAACTGTTAACATTTAAAATACTTAAGAAATTATTTTTAGAATCTATCAAATTTCATTTAAATTAAAATAAATTATTAAATTATATAAAATACATTTTCTTTTAGTGTACGTTACATATACGTTAGGATCAAAAATATCGCGATTATTTTAAAATATTCAGAAGGAAACCATGAAATAAAACGAAAAAAAAAGCTACAACAGAAATTTTCTTTAGAATCCTACGAGTTAATTTAAACAAAAATAGAAATTTCCTTCAATTCCATTCTTTTTCTTTGAATTTTCTTTTTTCATTTTTTGTTTTTTTGTTTTTTAATCAAAGGATTAGAGAGTTGCTCATTGCTCCCAACGCAACTGTTTAATGTGTTTTTTTACTTTTTCTTTTTTTTTTTTTATATCTACACAAATTTATTGCTTTCTTTTTATATACACTTGTGTGAAAATATCTCTGTATAGCACTTTTACCTTTATTTTAAAAATATATTTTCAGGTGTTAAGTTTCAAATCCCAAAAAAAAAAAAAAAAGAAGAAGAAGATAAAATAATATATTCTTTAGAAGCAGAGCAAGCAATAAATGCAGGCATTCTGTTTTTTTTTTTTTTACTTTATTTTTAACTATACGATGATGATGAAAAATTCGTGTTGAATTTCTTTCTTCTTTTGTTGTTTTTGTTCTTTTTTTGTTTAAATAAAGATTTGCACTCTAGTAAAAATATAGTTGATTGTATCTTTAACATAACTTATTTTTTCTTATTTAAACATATACATACATTGAATATTTTTATTCTTTCTATATCATCACCGCCACCACCATCATCCATTTATTCATTTTAACAAACATTCTAATCCTCATACTTTTCACATAGAATGTATCTTTATTTGTTATGCTCTTCAATATAGAAAAGTCAGTACCAAAACATCGAAATTTTAAATATGCATTATATATAAAAAAAAAAAATATATATATATATAAAGAAAAAGAAAGAGATATATGATGGTAGCGAAACTGAAGAGATCAAAAAGCACGACAAGTATTATATTCATACCAAAAAAAACTCAAAAAAGAATTTATGTATATGTAAATGTAATTGTTGTGATATAAATTGTATATATATATACATTTATATTTATACTTTAGATGTCAATTATATTACACGAAAGAAAAAAATAAGTGTTTTAAATACAAGAAATAATAAAAGTTAGGTACAGTAAAGAATAAAATAATAAAAGATTTTTTTTTTAATTTTTATTTTTTTTTTACCTCACTAACACTTTTAATTTTTGCAAAATGAAACAAAAAAAAAGGGGTTCCTTTTTGTTCATATCATTAAAAATAAATAAACTCTGTTTCGAAAATTCTTTAGATTACATTAATTAAAGAATTTCCCTAAAATTCTTTTTGATCGTGAATAAAAACAGTTTTAGTTTTATCGCGTTATTAAAGTAAAGGGCATTTACAAAAAATTTTCTTTGATTTTCATTCAAAGAAATACAGTTTCAGTTTTCTATGAGTCTTTCAAAAAAAAAAAAAAAAAATTAAGAAGTAACAAATAAGTTTGTAAATTATTCATACGCCATCTATTATTTAGTACAAGAGTTATAATGTTTTTTTTTTTATATTGAGTAAAAATTTTGTAAAATTCTTTTTTTTTTTCTTTATGAATTTTGTGGGACATCCTTTTGTAATCACCAAAAAAATACGATATGATTAGAAAATAGTTAAATTTAAACATTTTTTTTCTATTAAATGGTTCAACTATTCACAATGTTAGAATTCTTGAAGAATTTAAAGAACAGAAGGTGGAATTGAAAAAAATTTATCAAAAATTTTGTAAATTTTAAGAACAGTTATATGAGTTAATTTAACATTTTTAATAGATGTTTCAAACCCTTATCCAACAAAAATTTTCAAGGTTTTTTGAAATTTTTAAAAATTTTTTAACAATTGATTTGCTGAAATTTTGAATAGTAACAAAACATATTGTGTAGTATGACTATTATGACTATAGTATAAAAAATACATTGTATACTTATGGGTTTCATAATCCTATACAGTCAGTATCCACAGCTGAGTTATCAGTATGCACAGCTGACTTATCATAAAAAAATAATGATTCATTAAACTGATGTTTAGGCTAATATTGCTTATTATACAGACTTAATGAAGCTTCAGCCTAAAAAATCTTTGAATCTTTATTGATTTTGAGGATGCTTATACCCCTTATATTAACAATGAAGAAAAAAAGTGTTAATTCAATTTTTTTTTAATAGGCACAGCATTTATGACAGGGATAAACAAAATGTAGAAATTTAAAAGTTAAATGAAAGCAAAATGATATTCGAAGTAGGTCTAATAATAGAGTATGTACTTAATAAGTACAGTTCTATAATTAGAAGATGTCATATAATTTAATGATGAGATTTAAATCTGTGATTCTTTAATTACCGAAATATACCATACATAATTGTAAATGTGCCACACATAAATATTGTATTCAAACTCTTTTGAAACATATAATTACCATTGAATATTATATTGCATCTCCAACAATTGCTTTTAACCTCACAACTAATTAGAATGTTGAAAAAAAAAAATTAAACTTAAATAAAAATAATTGTCACTACATATTGAAGTTTAAAAACAAGCTAATAACTGAAATAATTTTGTATGGGTATAAGCGTTAAAACATAGTATGTAATCTACAAAATATTAACAGAAGTCAGAAAGGTAATGAATACCAGAATGGTACTCATACCCACGCAAAATTCAGTAATTTTGTAGTCAAAAAAGTAAATCGTACTCTAAAAATACTTTAAGTTAAAGGAAAATTTCAGATTCGAGATATTCGTTAAAGGTTGAATCAAGACTTGACCGGTTGTTTAAAAGTCGAATTGATTAAAGATCAATTCAGCAGTTTATTAAAGAATGAATCGAGAGGTTAATTAAGAAAGACTAAACATAAATTGCAACTCTTTAATATAAAAAAAAATGCATTACTAAAATTTTGCTCATAACTTTAGCAAAAAAAAACAAACAAACCGAACAACAACGAATTGAATTGAAGAAAATAAAATGAGAAAACTAAAAGGAAAATTAAACACAGAAATAACAGAAATAAAAAACAAATCGAATTGTATTTTGTTACAAAAATTGGTAAATATCAAGAAACTTATACTTATATATAAAAAAAAAAAAAAAAAAAATAAAACCAACTTATGTACCACCAAATGATGATGATAATCATGATGATGATAACAGTGAAACGGAAACGGAAAGAATCGTCGAAAAATACTTTACGGAAATGATAGTTTTGCGGTTATATGGTTAATGTTTTGTTGAAAAATTTTCATAAACTAATTCAGGAAATATTTTAGATACAAAAAGAAAACAAAAAAATTTCATTTCTTTTATTCATATTCTTCTATACTTTAGTATTTATTGTATTGAATTTATTTTTTAATGGTCTAGACAAAGTTGAATACAATTTTCTTCAAACTTAAATATAAAATTAAACTAAAAATACTTAGTTAACAACAAAAGACAACAAAAAATTAAACATGATTCATTAATATTGCATTGTTTTTGACACAAAAAAAAAAAAACCAGAAAAAAACAAAAACGGAAATATTAAACCAAAAATTTATTAAAAAAAAATGAATTCAAATATATTTTTTATTAAGTCTTAAATAGAATTCTTTACAAAATAATTTTATTTTCATTAAATTTAAAAGAATATTTTTAAAGGATTAAGAGAAAACATTTAATCGGATGCTGAAAATTAAAATTTTATTAAAAATTTTTTTAAGTACATATACTTAGAGACAAACAAAAATTTTAGAACGCTTAAAACTTCAAAATTAAGTTGATCTCGCCATCAGATTCCTACAATTTGAGGAAATTTTTGGAAAACTTGTTGTACTTTTGGGCACCCTTGAAAATTAAGTTGACGTCTCCATCAGATTGCTACAATTTGACGAAATCTTTGAATAACTTATTGTCATATTGTCTAAAAGTCACTATTTGACAACCCTTACAATACAAATGAATTTTTAAATTACTACGAACTTTATTTCATGTTTTTGATACAGTCTGTAGTTTGATTTTGTATTCCTCTTTTTACACAATAACCTTTTATAAGGAGCCGTAAGATGTATAATGAAAAACATCTTCAATTTTCAAAAAATGAAAACATTAAAATACCAGTTTCACTTCTTTGCTTAAGAAAGATATTAGAGGTACCTAAAATGTTCTGGTCATACCTTCTATTATGACTTTTTATTTCTTCTAACCTTCGAGGGGGAATGGGTTAACGTGATACTATATTCTTCGTAGTATCAAGAACTAAAGAAAAAGTTTATATAATTCACTCAAGTATATTAGGTTATATACCTACTAACAATCTGAGAATTTTATTTTGAAAATCAATACAAAAAAAAAAATTAATGTGGAACTTAATCATTCATTAGGTAGATATGAAAAAACTAAGATGGATTAAAAGAAGAAAATGTGAAAATACAATAGATATTTCATTTCGTTTGGCAGATTATATCTGAATATTATCGGTATCATATTTTAAATGTTTTTAGAAATTTATCATTTTCAACTCATGCAATAATTCCACTTAATATTATTGACTTTTTTTTTAAAATTCACCATATTTAACTAATTATTAAAAGTATCGAATACAATAGATGCAGAAAATACAATAGAAAAGAATTCGAATACTTCGGAATTTTAATAAGTATCTAATCTATAATATTAATACGAAGTTAACAATGAAATTTACTTTTATAGTTAGTCTTAAATTTAACAGACCCAACAAGACATTCTTTCTACACAGTTTAAATTTAATCTAATTAAAGTTTAGTGAGTTTTTTTTTAAATTGAAAATCCCTGAAGACATTAAAAAAAAGGACTCTATCTTGATTGCGTTCAAAAAAAATTAAGCGTAAAAAAATATTAGTGTGTTTTTCAATTAAATTATTCAAATCCTTATTTAAAATTATTATAATATAATATCCTTAAATACATTTTAACCTTTTAACTATTTGTAATAATTTTATAAAATAAATAATTGGATTTTAAAATTCAAAGTATGTGTAATTTTATTTTATTATTTAACAAACAATACCCATATATCGATATATCTAAAACAATGTGCCTTTTATGTGATTACTTACCCTAATCTAAACAAATTTTTTTTTTTTTTTTTTGTTTTTTTTTAAATCTTTTAATTATTAAAATATGTACTTTATTTTTATTGAAAAGATTTTATTAAAATAAATAAAAAAAAATAAAAACACAACACAAATTCTCAATCCATTTATATCTTTTTATCTCTATTTTAAAAAATTTATATCTTTTTGTTTCTTCCCCCTTAACATTATTATCCTACACAATTTAGTTTAAGTTAAGTCGCCTATTTAATAAAATAAATTAACAAAAGAAAAGATCATATTATATACTTTCAAATAAAAAAAAAATTTATATATATATACAGTCAGTTTCAATATTATTTACACATCGTAATAAAAAAATAAAAAATATGTAATTGTGGAAACTAAGGAGGCATGTGTGACTACATCAGCTAACTTATACGTACGCTTTATTATCAACTTTCCAAAAAAAAAAACTAATAAAAAAAGCTTCTAAATGTACCCTGAAAAAAGCAAGAAAAGATTAACAAATGAGAAAGAAGATAATTATATTTTTGGATATGTAAAGAGAAATCCGGCCGAAAGTTTTAGAAACATTTAGAATAATGTTAACCGTAACAAAAAGAAAGAAATAAGCAAAACAACCGTTTGGAAAAGACTCAAAGAAAAAAAAATTAAAGCGTATGTGTCTCGAAAACAGCCTTACATTTATCATAAAAACTTCAAAACTCCTTTCTCCAAAGACTTCGATTAGAATTTGCTTTGGCGTATAAAAATAAACCTAAAGAATTTTGGAGGCGTATATTGTGGACGGACGAGCACAAGTGAAAAGAAAAAACGACCTGTAAATATTCCAACATGTCATTCAAATGTATGGAAAATCATTTTGTGGAGATGTCTTTCTTATATTACTTTTGGTACACTTGTTGCATGCTCAGAAAGATGAACGCCGCCGAGTTTTTGCATATTTTTAATGATGTTACACTTGTTGAACGTATCGAATTTGTTGACCAGGATTTTATTTTGCAACATGACAATTCACAAAGCAAGATGAATAATGTAATTTGTATCAGGTGTTGAACAAAACGTGCTAAAATGACTTCCACAGAGCGCTAATCTTTTATTGATATCTTGTTGGTAATGACACTTGTTCTATCGAATTGAAATCAATAATGCCTCCATTTAAACAATTCCAACGCAACAGTAGGTGAGCCTCAAGTGCTCATTTCTACACCGGAAATTCCTAGGTGGTTTAAAACTGGTTATGGAAACTCTTTTATTGTGAGAACCGCTAAAATATGGAACATGCTTCCATTCAACGTGTTCCCCTCTGATACAAATGGTCCATTATACAATTTGCAACTTTTCAAAACGAACCTATTCAGGTTCGTCTCCAATTTACCAGCTAATTCTCCTTTATATTCATATTTCCCTTGAACTCCTCTGCTTCCTGCTCAAACCTACAATGATTTTGTAAAAAGGAAAACTTTCCTGGTGTTTAAAAAAAAAAAAAAAATTGAAAATGGTTGGCATAAGATGAAAACTATATACTCCTCAAAAAATTTCAAAATTAAAAGAAGAGGCACATGCTGACACTTTGAAGCCTTAGAATGAAATAGACCCCCAAATGTCAAGAAATTTAATACACTCCATTCCGAAACGTCTTCAAGAGGTAATAACTGCAAAGAGCGGAAATATAAAATATTAATTAATTTCACTTACATCAGAACTGCCACCTTAGTTTCCAGAATTACATTTTTTTTACTTTGTTTTTTACAAATATGTAAATAATATTGAAACACTTAACAAATAACAAGTGTGCAAATAATTATGAAATTTTTGTTTTGTGTGTTATTATTTTGTGTTTCCAATTTTTCAGTCGTCGTTATTTTTTAGAATTGTTGAAATAACAGTAAAAAAATTAATTTGATAAAAATTGTTGAAGACATTTTGATTTCAGTTCATAGTTCGAACAAAATTTGATGATGTTTAAATAATATTGAAACTGACTGTACATATATAATCAAAAATTATACAAATTTAACAAATTTATTATAATATTGATTGCTTTAAATATGTATATATCGAATTTAAATAAAATTAAATAAGATTTGCCATTTTTGCAAAAACAAATATATATATATATAATATATACATATATCTACATATAAGTAAACAAATAGTCATTTATTTAAAAATCTTATCTTATTATATTATATATACTTACTCTTGTATTTACTCCGATTCCTATTTCTACTCCTACTTAGATCATTGGCAAAAAAAAAAAAAACAGAAAATAAAATGAGCCAAGATAAGAAAATCATAGTAATGTAAAATCGATTCAAATCAAACAACAATAAAAATAGTTAAATGACATTTTTTTTTTTTTTTAAACAAAATTAGATCAATTTACTTTTATAATATAATTTTCAAAAGATATCAAAAAATTCTTGAAATAATTCCTAAAGAAATACAAAAAACAAAAAAAAAAAAACCAAATCTAATATTCCAGAAGCAAAAAAAAAAAAAAAAAAGAAGGAATAACACAAAAAAAAAAATTTATTTCCACCCCAAAAAATATCGCAAAATTTAATGGGTCAATTAAATCAAATAAAATATCCTGTCAACAAATTTTTTTTTTTTTTTTTTATTTCATTTTTTTCTTTTTTTTTTTTTGCACAAGGATAACAAAAAAATAAAACAAAAAAAAATTAAGATCAATACAACTATGTATAATATGTATATAACAAGCATGCTTTTGATAAAGGCACATTTTTAAATACTAATCTAAAAAAGAAATTTTTCGACACAACTGTATTATAACAAAAAGAAAAAAAGAAAATCCGAAAATATTCTGTAGTTATGTCCTACAAAAAAAAAAATATACTTATATATATGTATATATACATTCAAATCAAGAACAAAAATTGAAATGATAAAAAAATAAGCAAAAAAAAAAAACAATAAATTGAAATTTATAAATATTATCCTGAAAGTTTTATTTAAAAAAAAAAAAAAGAAACAATGGGAAAGGATAATTTTATTTTAAATCTGAACAAATCTTAGAATAGAAATTGAAAAAAAAAAAAAAAAAAAAACCCAAAATAATAATAGAGAAAATAAAACTTATACTTATGATATTCTAAATTATCTAATATCTGTATATCAGTACAGTATCGGACAAAATATAATAAAAATATCCGAGATACTGAAATATGAAAAGAAATATTTAAGTTTAAATATTTTTTTAATAAAATAATATAAAAATTATTTATTTTTATTTTGGATCACCACCTCATACAATGAGATAAAGAGAAGTAAATCAAACCTTTTCCTTTCAGATCGTGGTTCTAGTAAAAGTTTTATATTAGAATTACTATCACAAGATTGTATTTTCATTTGACTGTATTTTGCTTGACTGTATTTTCATTTGCCTGTATTTTCATTTGCCTGTATATTATCATTTAACTGTATTTCATTTGACTGGATTTATTAGATTAAATTTGAATTTGTAACCAAATCTAAAACACATATTCAAGCAACAAATCTCAACAATCCCCTGCTACAAAAATTATTAAAAACCTGATTTTGTAACCAATTTTAACGAAAATATTTTGAAAGCCGTTATCTCGGAAACTGTTCACCAACCACAGAAGAGTTTTTTGGTTGTTTAGACATCGCCTATAATTTCATTACATTTGACTTTCCAACATGCTGTATAGGATATCAAAGCAGCAATCACAATAATTATCCATTAGATTACTTCATTAAACTCCTGTTAAACAATTCCAACGTAACAGCAGAGGAGCTGCAAGTGCTCATTTCTACATTGTGAAAGTTCCAAGATGGTTTAAAACTGGCTATGGAAACTCATTTGTTGTGAGAACTGCTAAGATGTGAAACATGCTTCCATCTAATGTGTTCGCCTCTGTCAATAACGTTCTGTACTATAATTTGCATAAATTCAAAACGAATCTTTATAGGTTCTTTTCCAATCTTCCCACTAATTCCCCTTTAACATTCTATTTTCCTAATAACTAAAGCTACATATGTATAAAGGAATCCGTTTCTAGCGTTTAGTTAGCGTGTAAAAAAAAAAAAAAAATTTTTAATACTCTATTGTCCTATAAAAATAAATTTAATTTCAATTACAAAAAAAAATTTTCATCACTGCATGTATGTACTTCGAAAAGTGGAAAATTGAGATGAACGGATTAAAATTTACATAATATGTATTATTACATCAAATTATCTAAAAATTACTTTAACACTGGATCAAGATAGAATAGAAAGAAGATGTAAAATATAATTACATGAAAATTTAAAAAAAGCTTATATAAGGAACGTAAATAATTCCTTCAATCTTTTTTTTTATAAATATGGGTTTGGTGTTTCAATTATAGATATAAAAAAAAAAGAAAAATCAAAAAGGAGTTTTCAGTAAAATTGAAAATAAATTTTTAAAAGTTCCCCAAAAACTGTTGAATTTTATAACAAAACTAAATTTGAAATTGATGTTCTTAACCAAACGTACATAAAGAAAAAGTGAAAAAAGTTTTGTACAGATACCCTATAGAAAACCCTATATTACCCTATATTATCAAGCCCATCGTTTTCTCTTTAATTTGGTTCAGAGTTTCCATAATTTTGTTAACGGAGATTTTGACCAGTAACGGAAAATGTGAATAAAAATCAAGGTTTCAAAAATTTGTTTCGCAGAGGTTTGAGAACAGCCAACCTCTACTGTCAAAAATATATAAATTGAATAAAATTAGAAACAGTCTGCAAAAAAAATTTTGTTGATCGTTGAATTGTTTTCTTCAATTTTTTTCTAATTTCTTTCGGATTTTGTACATTCGGATAATTTCACCAGCTCCTTATATTCTCTTATTTTATAAAGTAGTATATTTTGGATTTGGACCGCCTAAATTAAATTTGAACTATAAAATAAAATAAATTAGATTTGGAAAAAAAAGAGCACTCGTATGCTAGCGAACCGTTTATGTCGTGACAGACATAAATTTTGAATTTTTCTTATAGTTTTTAAAAAAATATATTCAAAATTTTAATTTTCTTAAATTTAAAGTTAAATTTCAAATCATTTTTTTTTTTTTTTTTTTAATATTTTGTATAAAAAAATTTTTTGACAACATTTCATTTAACAGAGCAATAATTATCTGACAATATCTGTCTTGTCGCCTATACTGTAATTATATATTTATGAACTTATATATATACGTTTTATAGTTAGTTAAAATATTAATACAAATCCAGTTCTTATCAGAAATACAAGCAAAATGGCTTTAAAAGAAAAAAAAATAAAAGAAAAAAAAATAAAACATTTAAAAAAAAAAAAATTTAGTCAAAATTTTTTCGAAAAGATGTTATTCTTTTCTTTTAGATAATGAGAAATTTTATTCGTATCAGAAGTTTTTATACATACATACCTATATAATAATGTAAGTATGTTTCTTATGTATTTAAAAATATGTATATATTAATATAAAATATAATGAATAATGAATAATATAAAAAAAAAAAAAAATTTTTTTTGTCATGTCAAACAAATTATATAACATCTGATGCAGTATTGTATAGCTTGGTTTTATTAAAAATTTTCCGACATTCGACGTCAGACTACAGAAAAATTTTTAGTAACTTATTTATCAGATAAAATTTTTTAAATATATATAATATAAATATATATTATATAATTTTTATAAATAAAATAATTTAAACATAAAATAAATATTGTAAAATAGGATAGCAAAACTGATTAGAAGTACTTTAAGTTGTATTGCTTTAAAATTTTGTAGACTTTGTATACATAATAAATTTTTCATTTTATTACTTTAAAATTACTTTATTTTCATTATTTTTTATGCAATATTTTATCTATCATTTAATTTAGAATTTTATGAGTTTTCAAATCTAGATTTAATTAGGAGTATATTGATTGTCAATTGACTTTTCAAAATAAAATTTAAAGCTATTAATTTTTAAATGTTTTTATCAAAGTAAGTATATCAACTAATAAAAGTAAGAACCACTCTTTTTTACTAATACTAATGCAATTTTCAACATATTTTTTTTTTTTGTGTTTCACATCCACTGTGTATAGGAAAAATATATAAGAAGACAATACAAACTGTTTAGAATTGGGACTTGCAAAAAAAATTTTAAAATTTCATGCCATAAGAAAAAACGTGAAAATAGGACTTTTCTGGAATTTTGAGAGACTGTAAGTCTGGAACCCTATATAAATAAGAAAAACCGTTAGCACACGTAAAAATACATTATTGAATCTTTAATTTTCATGTCTTCCCGAGGAAAAATTTTTACAGGTGCCTAAGTTACAGGTGTCTAAAAATAGCAAATTTTCAATTTTTGAAACGTAATAACTCTCAAAGAGGGGGTGCTACCAAAAAATTTTCTAAGGAAACTTATACTAATTTTAAAAATTCTTTCTTGTCTCAATTTCAGGTTCCTATCTCAATGCGCGCCCGAGTTATGAAAAAATAAATATCATGCTAAATTTGGTTTTAACAATGGTAAATAACGGTAAATTTAAATAGTAAATTACAAAATATTGCATAATTTTGATATTGTTTTATAGAGGTAAGAAAAATTTCCGGTCTTCTAGTGTTTTTAGATTGTAAAACTACTACGCAGAGCCTGAGATATATACATCTGAAAATAGGGCAATTTTAGGGGCTGTAACTTTGGAACCCTATACAAATAAAAGAAACCATTAACAACACACATAAAAATATATTACTGGAGCTTTAATTTTTGTTGTCTTATCTTCTCTATCTTTAACGTGTAGAAGTTTTGTAAACAGACGGAGAGACGGACGGACGGACGGACAGAGTGAAACTAATATGCAAATTATTTCAAAAAATTTTTGGAAATGTGCTAAAAAGCAATAAATACTATGTATTTTTGATGAAATGAAATGAAATTTAAAGGCGGTCCCGAATGAATTTGTTTATGATTGAGTTTAATTTATCAGGTATATGAAGAACTGAAATTGAAATGATTTCTTTATATATTGGCGGTCCCGAATGAATATTCAATATACTTGAATTTTAGTATGTTTCAATTTCAAATCGTTTTTTTTTTTTAGATTTTTTGATCACGTGGTAAGTGGAACTACTTCTTCTTTCAAAGTTATAAAGTTTTTTTTTCCGGGGCCTATTAAAATTTATCCAAATATATAAATTAAATTTAATGAACAACTTTGATTTGTAGACAATTTGAGTTTTATTAATTTTTTAAAGAAACTTTTTTTTCTTCTTTCTACTCCTATATAAGGAGCATATAGTGGGAAACCCCTAAGTCATTTTATTATTCATATTTAACTAAACTTAAGGTTTTGAAATCATTAATTTCACCACTAAACCATTGATTACTCGGCTTGTGGTTATTGTAAAAGTCTATGAAACGCAAATATTTTTATTTGTGCGCCATCTATTATCTAATTCAATTATTTTTTTTTATATTTTATTATATTACGATATGATATTAAATAATGGACATATCGCGTTTTTTTTTTGTTTTTTCGCTTATCACTCCTATAAGAAGCATATGGCATCAACTAAATCATTTATTATTCACATTTGACTAAGCTACAGCTTGGTGAATCATTCATTTCTCTAAGCAGTTGATTACTCGGCTGCACTTATAGTACAAGACTACGATGTTTCTTTTATTTCTACGCCATCTATTACCTTATGTTATCTTTGACACTTATCTTATATCGCTATACTTATTTCTTATTTAATTATATTGTACAAATTATGTATTATGAGAAAATTTTTTATATCATCAGCCAGCCAAAGGTCCAAACTCGAAACCTTGAACCTTCAATTAAAGGCCAGTATCATAACCACTACATTACAACAATGGATTTAACAAGCAAACAACAAACAAAGTATACATATGTATTTGATATTAATTGTTGAAAAAAATAGAATCTCCTTAAGTTACAACAACATTTAATATGTATATTCTAACAGACATATTATAACACATATTAGTATATTCTAACGTAATTATATACACACACATATTCCTTAGTATACAATTTTTGAATGAAGAGTATTAATAGAATTCAATAGTAAAAGTGAAGTTATAAAGAACTTTTTCAAACTATTATAAGTAACTGTCAAAAATTAAAAACTATCAAAACTTTTCTTGCCTTTATTACTTTTTCCAAGTAACATTTTTAAAGGAAAAGTATTTTGTACCACAAAGTTTATTTTCAATTATGTATATGTAAATTAAAAAAATTATAAGCCGATAGCCCTGGTAGCTAGTGCTTGTAAATACTATTGTATATAATTTAAATTATATGGAATAAAAAATAATAATAATAATAATAATAAATAATAATAATAAAAAATTATGATGCAAATTAAAAACTATTGTGAATTTTCATAATAATTAAAAGAAATAAGAAATTTCATGATAAGTTATTTAAAATAAAAAATTATTTATTTTATTGATTAGTATTATGAAAGAAATTTTAATTTTCATTTAAAGTGATAAGATAACCGAATGTTCGTTTCAAGCGTCGCAGGGCGTCGAGATTTTTTTGACGATCCAATAATAGCGTTGCTTTATTGTCATTTAAAAAAAAATATATATTTCAAAATAACGAAAATCTTTCAAATTTTAATTTGAATCCTAATAATGTTGGATTTCAAATCAAAAAAAAAAAAAGATAAAAATGAATACAGAAGAATTACAGATTTTATAGTTTTTCTTATAATGTTTTTTTTTTTACTCTTTTTTCATGTTAAATGTTTAATACTCTCACATCTCAAAGTAATGTTTACAATACGATCTGCTGTCAACTCTAGCGTCGCTTCGTACTTCTTATTGGATCAGATATTATTTAATAAAATATGATTGTAAAATTCAAAAGGATGCACAAGGCGGACCGAGCTCCAACTTAAGTGTGAAGGAAAGCAAAATTGGTTTTTATTGATACAATTTAGTCGATCAAAATAAATACATTTTGTTTTTATCATTTAAATATCAAATACATAGATAGTTAAGATTTTATTAAATATGCTCATTAATTTTGACAATTATAAAAAATTTTGCATTATGTTTTACTTTTTCAATTATATGAAAATCATTTTTATTTTAATTGAGAATTTGCAAATATAAAAATGAAATCTTTCTTGTTCTGAACCCTAACGTTTACAGTTAATATTTCTTTTTCCTATAACAAATAATTTTTAATGCGTTTTTTAAGAAAACTCTTTTTTGGATTGTATTGTTAATAATAAAATTTATAAAAATCAAGTAAGAATGAGTATATAAATATGAATACATATATATATATACATACTTAAATTTTAATGAATTAAATTTTGGCAAATTAAACTTAATTATTAAAAAAAAATTCAATAAAAACAAAATTTTATTCTACCGAATCAAATCCACATTTACAAAAACAAAACAAGGATCGTCAGCAGCTATACATATACAAAAAAAAATAATTATAATTTATAAACTATCATTTTCTAGAATTTTTAATTTTTATTTTAAAATCGATTTGATTTTCGCAAAATTAAACTAATTTTTTTTTTTTTTTTTTATATACAAAACATTTAAATTTGCAGTTTCATTTAGCGAAAATTTTTATTTTATTTATATAAAATCCAATTTGGGTACAAAGTATATATATATTTATCAAAAGTCTTTTAACAAAACAGCCAACACCAAAATACCCCATTTAACAAAAGTTGACATTTTAGAAAAATCCGTACCACAAAAAGATTTTCTGACAAAAGTTTTATTAAACACGACGACGAATCAACGAAGTTTTTTTTTTTTTTTTATTATTGAATTAGTCTAAAAAAAAACAATAAATAGTTTCCTTTAGTACGAAAAAATTTGAGGTTAAATATTTTAGTAAAAACTTAAATCTTCTCACAATCTAAATGTCCGTAAAATAAATTATTGATGCTCTAATTTTGTGGTCCAATTATTAAGGTGCTTACTTTGTTTCAATTACTTCCTTTGAAAACTTTGACAGTTGAAATGAATTTAAATTACTTCTTATCATACTTCAACAAATGCACAAAGTATTCAAAGTAATCGAAAGAATCAAAATAACGATTTGATGAATTTTTATTTCGACGCTTAACTTTGAATACTTTGACTTTGACATAAAATATAAAGTAAAAAATGTGCGTCATTTTAAATTGGAAATGTGCGCAAAATAAATTGGAGAAATTTAAAAAAAAAAATATTTGTTTAGAAATTTGTATAAAAATAAAATTTTATACGATAAAATTTGGACTTTCTTGTAATTTCATTGTAAATATTTCAATAAAAAATTCTTTAAATTAATAAGGTTTTCACCAATTTTTCTAGATTGTAATAACTAATAACTATTAATAAAATAAAGAAATTTTTGTTTAGTTTTCCAAACCAAATTAAAAATATTTATTTAATTTTCCCAAAAAAATGACACATGAAAAATTTCAAAGCAACTTTTCAAAGCCAGTACTTATTTTGATTACTTTACTTCTCTTGAATGCTTTCAAGAAGCAAAAAGGGCAAAGCAAACAAAGTTCGCTGATTGGATCATCACCTGTATTCTCACAGTATTATAAAGTTTTACAAAATGTACTTTTTTGAAAAAGATCTTTTAATTAAACGTCTATTTTTTAAAACAACTTTTCTGATATTGTGTCCCTTTCTCTATAATATACAAGACCATAATATTATCTACTACATTCTTCTTAATCTAAAAAGATAACACTTTTAGCTATTAAGAATTTTTGAATTATATTTAGATCATCGAATGATGTCACACCAAAATTACATTAAGTTAAATAATGTGTGAAAAATAAAAAAAAAAAAAACGGAAGCAATACAAAACTAAAATGAGAGACTTGAAATTTAAGAAAACAAAAAGAAAAAAGAAAAATCGAAGGATATCATTAAAATATCTTGTATTGTATTTAAAGTTCTTAATTTTTTTTGTTTTTTTTTTTTTTTTATAAAACAAGAGAACCTCAAATTATTATGTTTAAGAATTTCAAGACCTTTTAAATATTTTTCATATTCATATATTGAATTTTTATTTTATTCAGTTTCATAAAAAAAAAAAAAAAAACAAATAATACTGTTATATTTAGGGTTGACTAAATAAAATATGAACAAAAATGGAATATTTTCAGATAGTCAAATTCATAATATTATATTTCAAAATCTATTCATAGATATTAAAAAAAAAAATTTGTTTTCAAAAATGAATTTTAAATACATGTATTGTATGTATATACATATGTATACACGTCATAAGTAGTTAATGGTATATATAATACTGATACTGTGGATGTGATGACGATGATGATGATGATAATATTGATGCTGATGGTGATGGTGATGGGTTATTTTAAATAGTAATAATAGATAGCGTTATATAATAAAAGAAACACGAATAAAATTACTGTTATTATAGTTTTTAATATGTATAAAAAAAAAACTATCTATAACTATAATATACGAGTATAGTTCGGATATATTAAAACAGGACCAAATATTATATTTATATGTGAAGAAAGTATGCGTACACTTGTTTTTTTTTTTTTTTTGTGAATATCTTTTTTATGACGTAATAAAGAAAAGGTAAAAATAATCCTTTTTTTTTTTTTGTAAGATACCATTTGAATTTTTTTTTCTTTCCCATATTTTTCTCTATTATTATTTCTGATTATTATTGGATTTTTCTGTTCTTTTTTGGTTTTTTTTTTGTTTTTACTTTTTTTTTTCAATTTCATATAAAAATTGTTTGTTAGAACCCGAAAAAAAAAAAAACATTTATATTTTAACCATTATTATATTTCATACTAATATATAACTGTATATATATAGGTAATATGTATATATATATATATATATACAGGGAAAATACGTATAATATGCTTGGAATTTGTTAGTGCTAATGTTATTGCGATCTAAAGTGAGGATAACATGTGTTAAGATGAAAATGAAATAACAGTAAAAGCATTTCAGAGTTTTATCCCAAAACGGGATAAATTTATATATACATATATATGTAAGTAATATTTAGTAAAGTACAACAAAATAAAAGCGACAACAGAACATAAGCAATAAAAAAAAAAAAAAAATATAAAAAAAAACTATACGGTAAATGAATATTCCCTACACAAATATGCTCGTATACATCCCGTGAATTCACTTATAACTAAATATTAACAAAGTAAATTGAATATTCTTATATTCTTATAAAAGTCTCTGTATAAGAATAAATATATATAATTATGTAGGTACATATATATATATTTGTAGCTTACCATACCAAAAAAAAAAAAAAAAATTTTTATGCAGAGCAGAAATTCAATGTCGCTAAAATCAAGATGACACGTTGATCTTATAAGAATGACAAGAGATAAATTAAGAAATTAACATTCAGGCGTGTAACAAATGTTTTTAAGAAAAATTAAGCGTAAAAAGTCTGCCATATAATATAAAATCTCGTATAACTATACGAAAGGACACATTGTCGTGAAAAAAAAGAGTGTTTTAAAGTGTATCTTATAGTAAGTACCAAAAATAAAATGGATAAGATTTTAAATCAAAAAACTATTATGAAACATCTGAATTTTCAACATTATTAATTAATTTTATTAAAAGTCATAGATAATTTTGGTGAAAAATATCTGAAATCTTTTACATTAAAATCTATCACGTTTTATGCGGAATTTTTATATTATTTTAATAGAAGTAATTGAAGTTTTCAAGTATGTACCGAATTTTTTGACAGTTTTACCTATAAAATATACTTTATTGATGTCCTCAAAAAAACTACATATCAAATTTAGACTAAATTGATGACCAAATATTTTCATAGAGATATCAAATTTAAAATAACATATAAGAATGATTAGCTTGTTTATACCGTTATATTGAACAATTTAATCTTTTCTGTTTTATTATTAAACCTTTCATTTTCCCATTATGGAAAACCATTTACTAAATCCATTTGATATATTTTCTTAAGTTATATTCAACAGTTAATTCAGGATTCTTATAACTCACTTATGACGCTGTTCTGGCCAATAACTATCATTAAAATCAATCATATATGTCTGATCACATTTATTATTTATTACATAAACTAAACAACTTTACCAGTATCATCACAACTTAAGTTTTATTGACTTTTAAATTTTTACATAAATCAACTCTAGTCTCTAGTCCATGTGTTATTTAAATTATTGATATTAACTTCTTCTTTGAATGGATGTCTTCAATTTTCAAATTGGTATTCCAAAATTTAATTGACGTTATTTTATTATAAACAAATTAATATGCAAATAAAATTTTCTTTTAAAGTATAAACATATCTGGCAATCCGAAAAACATGCAAATAAAATACAAAAAAAAAAAAAAAAAAAAAACAGAAAAAAAACAAAGGAGATGAAACATTTTAGTAAGTACATGAACCATTATCATAGACAGCATTTCAAGAGTTATCATACACAGCAATCAACCAGGCAAAAATAATAAGGTATAAAAACAAGTAAGAACAGAAAAATTAGTAGTGTGGGAATAAAAACAAGATAAAATAAAATAAGAAAAAGAGAAAGAAAAAGAAAAAACAACCAAAAGAAAAAAAAAAAAAGAAAGAAGAACTGGTAAGGAATTTGTTAAGGAGATTAAATTAAACAGAAAATGATGTGGTATTTCTATGAAAATAACTTTGTAATGTGATTTTTGTTCTTTTTAATACAAATTCCTTTTCCTTTTTTGTGTGATCCTTTTATTATTATTTTTTTTTTTTTTTTGTTCCTTTTGTTTTAATACAAATGTAAGTAAGTTACGTTGATTTTCTAAAACCTTGAGATATTTTCTTCTAATTTTCATTTTCATTTTTAATTTTTGTTTTTTTTTTGTTTTTCGATTGTTGTACGCATTTCTTACTAATAACTGTTTTTTGTATATATTTTTTTTTTTTGCCTTAAAATATTATTCCGACAATAAACGCTGTTAGTAGTGTCGCCTTTAAGCTTCCAGAGATGAGAAAAAATGCCTAAGGAGTATTGTCATTAAATAATTATATCGTGAAATGAGTTTGGTCAATTTAATGAAATTAAATATTTGAAGAGGAAAAGTCTTTTTTTTTTTTTTTTTGTTTTAAGGGTGAATGAAATTTAATATTGTGTAATTCACATATACATACATACATACTGTTTAAATATATACATTCATATTATATAAATTGTTAAAGGTTAAGATTTAAATAAATATACAAATACAATAAAAAATAAAAATAATAATAAAAGAATAAGACAATTAAAAGATAAGTTAAAAATAAAATCTACTTTGTGGTGTTTGTGTAGATATAGGTTATATTTATTTTATTTTGGAAATTGTTATATTTATTTAGACAGTGATGGACATTACAAACTCTTAAAAATATCTTTAGCAATTAAGGACAAAATTTAGAAATTATTTTTTTTATTTTTGTTTATATTGGTTCTTGTTTTTTTTTTTTTTCCTTTTGGGATTGATAAAGAAATTTGATACTTTTTTTTTTTATTTTTTTAGCATTGTTAGCCAGTTGTATTTATAGATTTTCAATTAACGGTTTAGGAAATAAATATTATTTCTTAATGGCATTAATCTGTTAAGTAAAATGTATTACTTTGTTTTAGATTTTGTTTTTTTTTTTTTTGTATAGATTTTGAAAAAAAGTAAGAGACAAATTTATTCATTTTAATATTTCTGTCAATTATCTATAATATTAAATTTAATGATTAGGTACTTAAATATTAAAGCTTAAAATTTGTTAATCATAAATTAAAATATTTTTGAGAAAATTGGTCGAATGCATATAATATATACTAGATCTTTATCTCAAAAACCATTTTTCATACAAAAACATGGAGTTCAAGCTTAGGTTTTGTTAAAAAAAGTAAAATTTGAGATCAAATTTAGATTTATGCATTGGACATCCAATAAGTGAGGTGGGTGGGTAATGCATAAAACTCAGCTTGAACATCGCAGAATTTTTGACAATTTGAGCTCAGTTTTATGCATTCTATGTGCAATGATGAGAAAAAATTGTAAGCCGCAGTTAATTATATTAAAACTATTTTTTAATGTGTTGAACAAAACTAAACTAACTAACTAACTAATGTGTATAAAACACTATGATGTTAAGAAAATTTGAAAGTATGTAAGTTTGTAGTTTCAATTCAAAGAAAAGCATATTAATTTAAGAAATTAAAATAAGTGAATTTAACATGTTTTATTGACTTAGCTTTATATTTGAAAATGCAACAGCAACAGTGTATATCTAATGTCTATAATACATATATATTTTACTTTACTATTTAATTGAAATATTTATACTTTATCGTCTTCTTATCAAATTTTGGAAACTTAAAATATTTTTTTTTTTCTTTTTTTGCGAGAGTACGTACAAATTTCGAAAAACACCAATGAGATCAGCGCGTGCAAAATTTTTTTGCTATAGTATTTTAGTATAGTAGTGTACCATATCAAACAAACGCCACCCTTTTAAATATCATGTTAGAACAATTGATACAATTATACAAAGTACTATCTGGTTTGATGGTTGCAAAATGAAGATTTCAATTCTATAATTCGACAATGAACTTTGTAGATGAGATGAGATGTAATCAGTCAATGAAATTTCAATACATGAGAAAATGAAAAAAACTTATAATTTTTGACAGGAATTCTTGTTGCTTAAAAAATTGTATAAAAAATTTGCACACATCCTCCTATTCTCAACTATAATATTCTCTACCTTAACCCTATTGCATATTTTTTTGGTCGAGGAAATCGAAGAAAAGTTAATCGAGGATATTTTTTTAAAATTAATTTGACATTTCGTTTTTAGAATTTATTTGGAGTTTAGAATTTATTTGTTTTCGGTTTTGGAATTTATTGAGAGTGTATAACATAAAAATAGCACATTCGACTAAATATTATATAAAAATGCTTTAAAAAAATTTTTTTGGCATTTTTTTTTTTTTTTAAATTATTTATTTTTCAAAATCAAAACTTAAAAATTATATTTTAGTTTTTCAAAGTGAAAAATAGATATTTATTCAAATAATAATATAATATAACAGATATTATTATTAAATATATAACAGATATAACAAATAGATACCAATTAACATTTTTTCAAAATACCAATCCACGTTTCTGGAAAGATACCAATAAACGTTTCTATAAAACAATCAACATATCTGTCATCTGTAATTTTTTAGTTTTCAATTTAAATTTTGCATTGGGTCGTTCACTAAAAGTAGGAAATATTTCCTTCGATGCACTTTTACGTGAAGATCCCTATTAATTTTAAATTTTAATAAGTGAAATAAATACATTATAAATTTAAAACAATATTGGTAAGAAAAATACATATCTCCATCTCTACCTATCAATGAACCAGAACTGTAACTGTAAACACTATGCAAAATATTTTCCGAATTGTAACCGAAATTTAGTTTCGTTAATATTTCGTGTATATTTAATTCAACAAAAATAATTTTTTCAATTCAAAAAAGTTAATTTTGTTATCGGCTCGGTAGTAAAACTTTTAGAATGATGCAGAATGCAGCCATACAGACAGAGTGCAGACAAATGTCAATTGCCACTTAAGCAATGAAAAAGAAAAGAAGAAAAAAAAAATAAAGTTCTTTAAATTCTCTTCTCTTAAATAAATTGTAAATTTTTTATTTTTAGTCAGTGATGTTATAGCGTCGTATTTATCGTATTTTGTACGAATTTCAAAGGCAAAATACGATGTACGATTTTTAGTCTTATTTTGAGAAAAAAATACGATTTTGACCCAAAACAAGGAAAAATATGATTTTGACCCAAAACAATAAAAATATGTAATATATATGTAGTTAAAATAATATTGTTACAAGTTACAACTATATAATATACAAGTTTCATCAATATGCAATAATTCAATATGTCAAAGAAAGATTATTTTCTAAATTTTAATAAGGGTTGGTACGAGTCTATTTTTATTTCCAAATCTGGTCTCGCCATCAGATTTTCAAACTATTGATTCAGGATTTCTGGAAATTAAAAATTTTGATTTTGTAAATATATTTGGCGAATCTCTCGAAAAAATTGAGTTAAAGAGTTTTGGAAGCAAATTTCTAGAATTAAGAGAAATGATGGGCAGTTTTCATTTCCGTTGATGTCAAAATTTATTTTTCATTTATTATTCTTGTCCCATTCTTCTGCAAATGTAGAACGTACTTTCTCGAAAATAAGGTACGTTGTTCTATTTATGAAATAATTTTTTTTGTTTATTAAGTATGTTCTTATATTTAATGATATAAGTATATTATATAGCTAAGTTACCAAACTCAAGTTAAATTATTTTTTGCAATGCCCAAAGTGTAATTATATTTATATTTATGAAATAAGATTTTTGTTGAATTTATGAAGTAATTTTTTTTGTTTAATTTATAAAATACATATTGTTTATTTTTAAAATTATTTTTTCTTTTATTTAAGTATTTTACCACTTCATAAATACAGCAACAAAAGGTTAGCCCGATTTCTTAATAAAGTTTTTATTTTGAACGGTTTTTTGACAGGATTTTACACCAAAAACTTGTTGACTGAATTTTTTGACCAAATTTTTTAAAATTTTTTCCAGTCAAATGATCGCATTTGACCGGATTGAAAATTTTGAAGTGGCAACATTGGTAGCTATTGCAAAATACAAAATACGATAAATACGATTTTGAAACGATTTAGTGTACGATTTGAAAAAAAATTCTATAACAACACTGTTTTTAATCTGTTTTGTAATTTGAGTGAAGGTGTATGCATTTTTTTTCTGATTATTTAAGTTTTTTTTTTTTTTTGTAATTATAATGAAAATATTATTATTTGTTTAAAAAAATTTTTTTGCAATATTTTAGGAAACATCATATATTATTTTAAAGGTATTTAATTTAAAAGGTACACAAACAAACACCCCGAACAAAGGACTTTTTCCCATCAGATTAATAAACAAATAAGCTCCATTTGTAAAGTATTTATCTGGATGTTCAGGCTTGAACGTATAGAACGTATAGCAGCATTGGTAAAAATTAAAAACACAAACTAAAGAAAACGGTAAATGACAAAATGAGCAATATCTACATTTATTGGAATATATTTGACATTGAACTATAATTTTATGCTGATATACTTATATAAATTAATCATTCTTGGTAAATAATAAAAAGAGTATACATATTAAATAATAAAAAACCAAATTTTATAAATTATATTATTACTAAAATAATGCCTAAAAGTAAAAAAGAAAAACCTTGAAACAATTTAAAAGAAAACACATTTACAATATACAAAAAAAATATTAATTCAAAAATTTACTTAATTAAAATAAAATATTATATAAATTTGATTAATTTATGAATTATTACAAAACTTTTTAACAGATCAGAGATAATAGTTCTATATATATATGTATTTATAGAATTATAGATTAATAAGTTCAAGATCAACAGCAATACTTTAATTTTTTTATAACATGATGATGTTGTAAAAAACAAAAAATTAAAAATTTGATAAGAGTCATTTAAAACGCAAAAAAAAAAAAAAAAAAAAATTTAACTCATAATTTTGTCTAAATAAACAATTTTTGAATACAAAATAAAATTATTTTTGTATATACTTAAGTACATATTTAATTTTGTTTTTATTTTAAATTTTATAAACTACAAGAAATTTTCTTTAAAAAAAAAAAAAATGTTCAAGTAAATTCATCATAATAAAATCATTCTTAATTACATCGTTAATATTATATATATATATATATATACTTATTTATATATATACAATAAAAATTCTATTTTAAATTAGTATAAAAATATAATATATATATATATATCTACTTATGGATATATTATATAATATTATATATAATTAAATACAAACATAAATTTTAGTTACATATTCTATATACGTATATTGTATATATATATATATATGTTTATATCCTGCTAAGGATAACGATATATAGGATAAGTTTTATGTCATTAAAAATAATACATATTATATAAAAGAGGGAATGAAAAGAAAAATGAAGAAAAAAAAAATTATAGTAGCTTAGAGATTATCTCTTTTGCCTGCGTTTTAGAAATATATACTAGTAAGTATGTAATTTAAATTGTTTTTATTTTTTTTTTTTTTTTGTTTCCCATTTTCATTTTCTCACTAAATATTTCTAAGCATCCTTCTAACCATAATGAACTCTAGTTTTTTTTCGTTTTCTGTCTTTTTAATGTTTAAACCTCGTTGTTTTGTTATTCGTTGAAAAATCGTATAATATATATTATGTACAATATAACATAATACAATAAATACATATATCAATACCTATATATGGGTGTACATACATGAAATATATATATAGATAACTAACGAATAAAAATAAAATCAACAGAGAGAACCAACAAAAAAAAAAAAAAAAAAAAAAGGGTACTTGAGATAAAAATAATAAAGGTGTTTAAGTGAAAAGTCGGAAAATTACATTAAAGTAATTATACTCTCAAGGACTTAAGGACTATTTTTAAATTCCACAAAAAAAAAAAAAAAAAAAGCCAAAATAAACAAAATACTATGTATAAGTATATTATATACATATGTATGTATTATAAGGAATTTTATATTTATCACAGTCCTTTTTGTTTTCTTTTTTTTTTTTACATATTTAAAAATATAAATTAATACACAAAATTTCTGATATTAAAAATAAATTTATACTTTAAATATTTAACAAACCCACAACTCTTTTTTAGTATATAATTGAATATTATATAGTTATATATATATATATATATATGTATCTTTCATAAAAATAAATAAAAATAAATATTTTTCTTTTTTTAAATAATTATTACGCATTTTTAAAAATTTTTATATTATGGCACCTACACAAAAACATTAACGTTTCCCATATATAAAAAAAAAAAAAATAAAGGATAAATGTGAGGTATCATTGCAATAATTCTTCAATGTTAACTGATAATTTGATAATAACTACGTTAAAAATAAAAATAAAATAAAAAATTTAAAAACCAAAATAAAAATTTATATTAAATAAAACGGAAGTGACTTTTCTTTTTGATTTTCTCTTGTTCTCATTATTATAAAAAAACAAATTTTATATTAAATATTTAAGTACATATGAATATGATATGATTATTCATATGAAAATAAAATTTTTGTATACTTTACAACCAAAAATTTCATATTATTGTCCTTCATTTTAAGGCGTAATGATTTTCTTTTTGCCATAGGGCCTATAATTTACTTTTTGTACATTTTGCCCAGAAGTATAAATGCAATAATTTAATTTACAAAAAGAATATTTTATTTCAATGGATTAACATTTTTTATATAATTTTTATATATGTACTTACGAGTATATGTTTTTTTTTTTTGTTAATAATCTTAAATTTTATCCATGTTGACATTAATTATGTACAATTTTTGCAATTATCAATATTAAAATTCACCATGGCATTTCAAAAAAAAATCAAAATAAATCTTTATAAAAAAAAAAAAAATTCTTTAGATTTTGTTGGAAGATCTTTAATAAGATTATTTTCTGTTTTTCTTTTTGTTTTAAATTTTCTATAGAAAAAGTCTTTTTTTTATGCCCCTTTAAATTTCATTTTGTTTATTTTTTTCTTTAATTCTGTATTTAATTCTGCAACCTTCATTTTTTTTTTATATATTATTTATAAATTAGATATTAATAGTTTTATTTAAAAAATCGACGAAATTAAACGACATATTGTCCCGATGGGAGTTTTGGTCTTTTTTTAATGACTTTTAGACTCATTAAAGTCAGTCAAACATCCCATTGAAATAAAAATGGATTCTGCAATCAAAAAACTAACTAAGATAATTTTGTTTTATGAATCCAAAAAATATTTAAAATACTAAATTAGGTGATATGTTATGGTTATGGTTACTCTTTAAAGTTTTATTTCACATTCAGATACGAAATAAGGGCTTATTCCCTAAAAGGTTTTATTTCTTATCGTAATGTGAAATAAGGACTTAAGGCTTTATTTTTCAATTAAAGTATTTTGAATTAAAAGCAATTTTAGATTTATAAAAAAAGTTGACTGCAACTGTAAGGTCCTTCTCGTGTGGCTTGGCTGATTGGGATTAGGTTGATTGATGTTTCAAAGAAATTCATTGAAGATGATGAACAATTTATAAATGAGGATTAATTTTAGATTAGGAATATAAAAGGATCAAATTTTTTGGAATTGGAAGAGTATATATACATTGAAATGTTAAGTTAGTACTTTCACACCATATCTTTTTATAACGTATATATACATATATAGCACATCATTTTTCATATACCTATGTATATATTATGTAATGTTTTGTATTTTTTTTTATTAATTGTTAAATTAAATTAACGTAAATTATAATTTATGCAATTTTATAACAATGAATTTGAATATAAATTAGCCATTTTAATTAATATTATATGTAATTTATTTTAATTTATTTGATTTACTGCAAAAAAAAAAAAAAAAAAAAAACCACAAAAAACAAAATGTCCTTTTATGAACAAACAATACATATATTATTATTATTATTATTATGTATCTATAATCGAAATGATTGAAAATTTTCTGTTATTATACAAAAGATAGTTATACAGTTAGTACTTAGTGAGTATAATTTACTAATATTATTAAAAATTTACCGTATTATCTACTTAAAGTAATTTACAATAAACACAGTTTTTTTTTTATTATTATGAATTAATTAAATTCAGCCTTCAGGTACAATGATAATACCATTATAACATTTAATAACACCATCTATAGTTGTTTTTTGTTTTTTTTTATAAAGTATCGGATACTTTTTTTTTTAATTCTAATCTTCTATAATAAATTAATTAATATTTTATATATTAATATTATATACATACATATATATATAAATTACATAGTCAAATATTATATATGAAGTCTATAACAATTTATGAAATTTTACCATTTTGATGATCAAAAAAAAATATATATTGTACTTAATATTTATAATAATTTTTTAGAAAAATTTTAGTGTTGATTAAAATGGCTGCATAATTTTGGACCGGTTAAGTTATGTTGATTCAAAAATTCCGGCTTGAACAAAATTCCGATTCTTAAAAACTCGATTCCAAAATGTCAACTTTGACAAAATATCGATTAAAAAAATGTTAACTTAAAAATAAATGTTACCTACTATTTTGACAATAGTCCTTCCTGCCACCGCCAAAATTCAGTAAACCAAATTATTCAAATCTTTTATTTGTAACCAACTATAACATCCTATAAAGACCTATTTCATACATTTCGCATATATACTTGTAATAAAAATTATAAATATGAGTTTAAAACGAATAATCAGAACAAAATCTTTTCAACAAAAAACTTACAAACTAACTTTTTTAAGACTTTTAATTAAGATCAATAGAACAATAGCAGATCAATAGAATATTTTTTTACTATATAGCAGTGTAGTGTGGGTTCAAATACCCCCCACACGTCGTAAGAGTTAAACCCCCTTACGACATTTACAGAAACGCCTGAAAAGCAAAGGCTGTGTAATTTCCTGTTCACATTTATGTGACAGAGAAATGCACTAAAAAAAAAAAAAAAATTTAAAAACCGACATTTTTGTCGCATTTTAGCAGTCAAAATTTTTAGTCAAATGGACATTTTTCACTAAACAAAAAGTCAAGATTTTGACAAAAGACATTTTAAAAACTGACATAAGTTCAGAATCTCATCATATAACACTAAAAATAATTTAAGTACATAATGTATATATAAGGATATATTCCTCTTTTACGTATATACATTTTTACAAATAATTTAATATTTAAATTGTTGACCTAATAAGAATATATGGAATAAGAGATATTTATTTAAAGTTAAGCTACTACAAATCACTGCAGTAAAAATATTCCCATGGAAGTACTTGTATTCCTCTCTTAACAACTATACTATATCATACTCCTCACCGTACCAAAATATTCCCTTGTGATATTTTTGAAAAAATCGATACTCCTCCTTTAACACTAAAGACAACTAACAAAAAGACAACACTGCTACAAATCCATTAAAACGATTCAATAATTGTTACTAAAAAATAAAAATTAGATGGTATGAAAATTGACATATAACTATAGAAAACTTCTTACTCAATTTAATATTTTTAAAGATGAAATATCACATTCCTGTATTTGTTCCTCAATCTGATTACAACTAAGATATTATTTATTTCTATTCAGTAAATATAGAAAATTGTATTGAGTAGATATAGAAAATTCAAGCAAATAATTACAAGGAATAAATTTAATATATAAGTAATCCAACAATGGGATTTGATCATTTCTTTTATAAAAATAAATATATAGCGATTTGACTTTTAAACTTTTGCAACTCAGTCCTTAGCTGATGTCATTTATTACATTGGATCCGGATCTACAATTATACTTGATCTACAATTAACCCTCTCGTTTGGTTTTCTATACTCAATTTTTAAGCAGCCTACAAAAGAATATTCTATAAATAAAATTTAATTTTTTTAATTAAATTAAGAAAAAAAAAGTAAAGTGAAGTGTAAGTCACATAAAATTTCTCCATTTTAACTAATATTTATATTTTATACTTATATACTGTTTTTGTTTTCTTCAATACTTTAAATTAAGTTGGAAATTATTTTAAAAAATTACCAAAATAAAAAAAAAAAAATATATACCTACTAAAACAAAAATGGTTTCTTTTTATTTTATATGTTGATACAAATTCAATTATTTAATGACACTTGAATTCGTATATAGAAAGCGAAAAAACACGAAACACGAAAACACGAAACACACGAAAACTTAAAACTTTTCACGACTGCGAAACGGCTATAAGTATTTCATACTATTTAATACATTTTAACTTTACTTTGATAGCTGGCTGCGTATGAGTGAATGAGCTGACAGCTGAGAGTGAACAAGAGTCAAGAGAGTTCATTGTAAATGCATTATTAAAAGCTTTTTTTTAAATTTCTCGAACAAAATAAATTGAATTAATTGAAATTGAAAATAAACAAATTGTAATTAAAATTAAATACAAAAAAAAAAACAATTGAATTTTCTAAATTTTATATTATAAAAATCATTTTTTATTAAAAATAAAAGAAAATACATATACCCAAATACACATTTTATAATGATTTTGTTATTTTGTCATTAATAGAAAAATTTAAAAAATAATTTTTTTTTTTTTGTATTAAAAAATTATTTATATATATAAAAATAGAATAATACTAAAATCATTTAATATTATTATATCTAACATAGAATTTAACATGTTCTTCACCTCGCCTTCACCCACTTTACTATGTTTCTTTCCCGAGAAAACTTTTAGCCATGTCGTTTTTTTCTTCAGTATTATTTTCTCATACTTTTTTTTATCTGTTATACAATTTTTTCATGAATTCCAATCTCAGACATGATATACATACATATTTTAAAGATTGTAAAGATGCCATGTATTCCTTTTTTTTTACTCATGAATAACCAATGAGAAAATAAATAATTTATTAAACACAAGAAAGAAAGCACAAAAAAAAAAAAAAATGAAAATAAAAATAAATAAGTTCTTCGTTTCGGGTAAAAGTTTATCCAAGTTAAGAAAAATTATCAAAAAAAAAAAAAAAAAGAAAAAATCAAATTTATAAATAACAAGAAAAAGTTTTTTTGTTTTATTTTTTATTTTTACAGAATTAAAATTGAAATATTATAAATAAAGACAACTCAAGACCACCAAAGAACTTAAGATAAAGAAAAATAACAAGAATAAAAACAGAAAATTAAAAAGTGAAAAAAAAAAAATAACATAGAAATTCCGAAAAACTTTAAGTAAAAAGGCAACGAAAGCAGAAGAAGCAAGCAAACAAGTAAGTAAATCGTAAAATAAAAAACAAAACGAAAAAAGAAACAAAAAAAAAAAAACAAACTAAATCCATATTTAAAATTAAATCATAAAATCAGGCTATTAATCGAGTTCTGTACAAACTAATCCCACATATTATGTCCGGAAGGTATAATAAAGTTTTCCGTTTTTTTTTTTTTTTTTTTTTTTTTTAAATAAATTAATTAAAAAAACAAAAAAAAACATGTACCCTATACCCCCACTTATGGATATATTTATTTTAAATGTTAAGTATATAAGTATGTATTATATAATATTATATTAAAAAGCTTATATTACAACAACAACTAAAACCACTTCTTTAATTTAAAACATTTAACTAAGTTTCAATAAAAGTTAAGTTTTACAGCAAAAAAAAACCATAAGATCCTTTTTTTTTTTTTTTTTTTGAACATTGAAAGTTAGTAAAAGAATGTTAATTTTTAACTTCTATAAATGTAAATTAAATATAAGTATGTAATTTATAATAACGGTTCTTTGCAGTCAATAAATTAATGGTATATGGTACAAATATTTTAAAAAGTTGAGGTTAATTAATACAATTTTTTTCATTATATGTTAATTCCTTTTGATTGGTTTTATTTATAATACACAAGTATTAGCAATTATATCACTTGTCTGCATTTTCATTAACTTGTACTAGCATTTGACTATGGATTTCATATTACGATATTTTATTCAGAATTGAAACTTTTAATGATTCTACTGAAATACATCTTAAAGATTTTCATTTTTTAAAAACACATTTAGAATTTTCTATGGAGTTGGGATACCAAATCCCATTTCTCAAAATCCTAATCACAAAATTCTAAATTACTAAATCCTAAAAATTTTCCATCTTCATAATCATAAAATTCCAACATCATAAAATCCCTAATTGAAAGATCTTATTCTCGCACAAAATCTTATTAATGTACTATTTGGGACTGCGAGAACCTCAAAAAAAAAAACTTGAATAAAAAATATCTAAAAAAAACATATTATATTTTTTTTCCAAAATATAATACATATTATATATAAGAAATTTTAAAAAAGACGTTTAACTCTGATTTTATAATTAACTCTTAAATTCTTTCTAAATATTTTTTTTACATGAATAAGTATATCAAGTCAACATCAAAAAATTTAAAACAGTGGTTACCGGTTCCAAACCTCCGCTAATCAAATTATTGAAGTTCTGATTTTGTAACCAACTGTAAAACATTTCCTAATTAATTTTTTTACATACATATTTTAACATCAAAGAATTTAAAATAGTGGAGGCTGCCGCGCCAAACCTTATGATTTTGTAACAAACGTTAATCGCTCCAGTTATTTTCTTACAAATATAATAACACCAATAATGAAAACATTTACAATTTTTTTGAATGACAATTTTCCCATTTATTATTTTGTTTACATTGAGAATTTTCAAATTTTGGTATTTTGTGCGTGGGATTTTGAAATTTGGAATAATGTGATTTAGGATTATGATTTTATATTTTTGAAATTTAATGTAACTTTGTAACTTTTTAAGAAATGGGATTTCGAGACGCTCCCTTTTCTATGTTGCGAAGTATAGATTGAATTAATCAATATTTGAGAGATTTCTGGACTAAAACAGTAAACAAACACAAATAATGGTTAATCATAATAATTTTGGTTTTCTTCATTCCTGAAAGGCCTTTTCTTTCTCCGTTTATGAAAACGTTGTTTTGAAATAGAAAATTGGCATATATGTATAGTTCACACACTAAGAGTGTGAGTCATTATCACGAAAAGAGGAATAACCTGGGATTGAAATAAGATTACTATAATTTTGACTTGCGGAGGCTGTTTCGTTTTTGTGAAAAATATGAAAAGATGTTAGATACATCAGATTTTACAGTGTATGTTTTATATGTATGTTTTAAAGTTCTCAATGCATCACAATAACAGAAAGACGTACGTCAATTTATGGTATTACAAACATATATGACAGCTCCATTCATTAAAATCCTATGTTATATATATATATTTTAAGTATAAATATTCAGTGTCTCGAAAGAAAAATTTTTTAAATATTAATTTTTTTTTTTTTTAATGCATTTCTCTGCCACATAAATGTGGACAGGAAATTACACAGCCTTTCCTGTTCAGGCGTGGCTGTACATGTTGTAAGGGAGAATAACTCTTACGACGTGTGTGAGATTCGAACCAACACTCTCTCGGTGTTTACAGCGTATCTTATACGCTCTTACCCACTAAGCAACTGAAGCCCCTATATTAATTTATTTCCATTCAAAATACAAAACTAAATATACAATCCATGTTATTTCTACTATAATCAAATTCAATTTACATTCTTTATATAGTGAGTTGTTTTATTTACAAATTCTTCAAATAGAATTCCAATTAAAAATTAAATTAAATGATTAAAATGTAAAATATTAAAAATATATTTAACAGTAACTTCTTCATTAGTCTATTTATATAAAAAAAAAAAATTTAAATATCCGCCAACACTTTACAAGAATTTCCCCATATTAAAAAGATTAACCTAATAAACCTATTAAGGATATTTAATTGAAAAATATGTAAATAAAATTTATTAATAATTTTGTGTTTATTTATTGGAAATTATTAGTATTATAAATAAAATAAAATTAGATTCTATTTATTTAAACTATTAAATAATTTTGCTTGTATATAATGTACCTATGCATATGTTATATTTTCTACACGTGTAAATTAATACAAATTTAAACATTTATACACACATACTTCTCTATGTCATTATAAATACTTGGATGACAATGGGAGTGTATCGAAATCTCGCAAATTAAAATCTCGTGACTCAAAATATCGTTTACGCGATATTTTTTAAAAAATCTTTCGCAAAAGGTAAAAATGCAAAAAATAAAAGAGTTATTCGTGGCCAGTATTTTTGTTGAAAAAAAATGTCGAGTAGGCAAAAAGCCTCAAAATTAAAATGTCGAAAAAAAAAAATGTTGTCTATATTAAAAACAAAAAATATTTCGACAATTTTTTTTTAAAAGTATATTTTAGAGCTGATTACAAAATCAACTTTTATCAATTACGAAAAATGTAAAGAACATAATTACAGAAGATTTTACAATTGGACACAAAATCAGAATTCCAATAATTTGTGTTTGAGGGTGATTAACCATATTAATGCCTTGTTGTTGGAAAATGTATGTAAAAAAAAATAATTAGGCGGAATTTTAGAGTTGATTAGTGTTGGGAAAAAAAAGGGGCTTCGGTAGCCTAGTGGGAGGGCGTGTGGCGCATTAACCGAAGAAGTGTGGGTTCGATCCCCGCACAGGTCGTAAGTGTTTTTTCTTTATACATACCCCCCTTACGACCAAATATAATGTAAATATATAGTATATAATATAAACAAAATAAATAATATTAGTATATAATTTAATAATAGTATAAAAACCTATAATGGCCTTGGTAGCCGATGGTTCAATAATATTGCATTACATTTATGTATGTAATATTAATATAAATAAATAAATAAATAGTGTTGGAAAAATCAATATTTTAATAATTTTTTTTAGAAGAGCCAACATTTAGTAAAGAGAATCGAAATATCGAAATAAATCACTCTATAAAATGCACTCTTTCGAATGAGAATATAAGTAATCTAATAAAATGGCTGATAAAAATCCAACTCTTCAAAACATTTTATTAAAAATACAATATTATTATTAACTATTTATAATTTTTATATAAATCAATTATAAAAAATTCAACCAATCCATTATCATAAAGTTATAAGTATAGCACCTACATTTTAACAATATAAATTGAAGTATTTTTAACGGATATTAAAATGAAAACCACTAAAAGAACACTAAAAAGAAATCTTTTCAATAAAAAAAATAAAAACATTTTTAAAACGGAAAAGCGCAATACTTAAAGTACTCATTTTTATTAAAAAAAAAAAAAAAAAAATAGTTTATTTAAAACGAAATAACATTCAATATTCTTAAGTAAATTGTTGTCTTAAAAATTATTTATTTTTTAATTCAATAAACAAATTATGAAATTTTACTAGACCAAATCTCTTTAATAATCTTATACAATATTTAAATGTTTATTTTGAAAGCGGAACTTACCATTTGTAAACACATATATAAGTATATTTAATTTCATTTAATCTAAGTAAACAGTTTTAAATTCTAAAATAAAAATGTTCTAAAGTTAAAAACAGAATTACAAAATCAAAAAGGCAACGCAACGGCTGTCACATTTTAAAAATTTTCACATAATGGAAAGAAAAACTTTATGGATTTTGTGCCGATCTAGCACCAATACAAATCTTATTTTATTAAAATTTTATGAATGCGACATAGGTAGGCCAGTTACTACTATTAATTTTATACAGTTATATTAAAATGCCTTAAACTACGGTTGTTTTCCCGTAGGATAATATAATATTTTTATTTTATTGTCGCTGCAGTTGTCATTAATATGTTTTTTTTTTTGTAAATTTATTTTTAGTTGATTTTTTTTTTGTTGGTATTTTAGGTGTGTAAAAAAGTTTGTCTTTGCCGCTGGCAAACTAAATTCTGTTTTTAGCCTAACTGAAGAATTTATACCAACTAGTATGTGGCGCTAGTAATCAGTTTTTGTTGTATATCCAAACTAACTAAATGACAAGAATTGTAATCGTAAAAAATTTTAAAAGAATTTTTTAGTTTAAAATTTTCCGAATGATATATTTTTTGTCATCGAATTATACATATACACACTTAACACAATAATTTCTGTATCATATAATTAAGTAAATAAATGTTTTACTATATATGAAATTTTTGTTAAAATGTTTTATTGTTTATATTTATTCATTTTTATTAATCATTCGTTGAGTGTACTCTATAAATACACGAAAATGCCATTTTGGCGCATTACTTATACAATGTAAAGAAAAGATGTTAAAAAAATCATATTAACTTCATTTGTATACTAAATCAATATAATATATTTGTGTAAATATTAATTAATTTTTTTGTTTTTAAATTAAATTATCTCAAAACTACAATTTTGCATATTAATGCTTTTAACATTACACTCTATCAAATCTTAAGTATATATTGTATGTACACAAAAATGTCTAGAAAAAGAATCTGAAAAAATTCATATTTTTACTTGTAATAAAGAGGAAAAAAAAAAATTCAATGTATCAGAATTTAAAAAAAAAAAAAAATTTTAAAAAAAACATAAAAAAGATTTAAAATTTTGGAATCCACTTAGACAAATTTATAATGATAAAAAGAAAAATAAAAATTCAATTTAATACAATAATAAAATACAGAAGAATTGGTTATGCCATAAAACATTAAATTTAAAATTAAAAAAAAAGGAATAAAGTATCTACTCTTTCTTTTTTAGAAGGAAATTAAAAGAAATTAGGCAGATCCCAAACAAAATTATTTAAATAATTATTAAATTTTATTATTTACATAAAAAAAAAAAGTTAATTAACGTCAGAGTCATAAGTGAGGTGTATGATGATTGACACATAAAGTCTACAACGATTTAAGCATCAGGTGTATAACCACTAAATTAAAAAATGACAAGTTCGAAGGGGTGCAATGCAGACTTAAAAGTTAACAAGGTAAATAAAGTCTATAAGGCCTAATTGACTTTATTTACAATACGAATATGAGTAATAAATCTTAATACCCAAAGTTCCGCATAGTATTTTATTACCCATTTGAATAGGAAATAAGGTCCTAATTAGGCTTTGTTATCAAAATCAAAAAATATTAATTTTGGGGAAAAAGAAAATAATATATTGTTATTGATATAAAAATATATGGGAAATTCTGAATTTCATTGTATTTTGTATAGTTGTTTACAAAATCAGGGTTACATAAATTTGTTTAATAAGGTTTTGGCGGCAATCTTTACTACTTTTAATTCTTTGTTGTTAAAATAAATAATTAGAAATGATTTTAAAGTTGATTGCAAATATACAAAATATTTTATGTATCAAAAATTATTAGAAGGCATTTTACAGTTGATTACAAAATCAGAATTATATATATGTACGTCTTTTCCAGAAAATATGTACATTTAATGCATAATATGTATTATTCTAAATTAGGAGGGATTTTATTATATTTCCTTACAAAATTATAGTGTTCACCCCTTCAGAAATGTTTCAATACCCTACTGATGTCAATTACAAAATATAACATATTAAGTTTTATTTTCGTAGCTCTTATTAGACCGCACCGGTATATTTTTTTTACAGGCTAACTAAACAATAGGATCTAATTATTTTATACTATTAGTATGTTCAGCTTAATAGAAGAGGGAAAATGGAAGTTATTTTTTGGGGTAAGTTATTTCTTATAAATAAATTGCAGCCATAAAAATAAATTCGACTTCATTTGTTGTTTCTGATTAAACTCAAATTCTCGTTTTATTTCACTTCACTTTAATAACATTTTTTTTTTTTTTTTTGAAGAATTTCAAAGTTATTATTTAAATTTATTTACTAGTTATTTTCAATAGCTTTCGCGGCTATGACAACATAAATTTAAAATATATATGAAAAAACGAGATATTATATAATTATACTTACATATTTATGTACAATATAAAATCTACTCAAAAATTATTATATTTTTTTAATAAGATCAAATTGTAAAGTGTCAGCCTGATTTATCTGTATTATTAATTTTTTATCTATCTGTGTATTCTATTTTTTTGTTCTTTTCTGTTTTTAAGTTGGTGTTTGCCATTATTGTATATATGTATTATATAGTTGTTATTATTTTTGTTATTGAAGTTGATTTTTGTTGATGGTAGTATAATTTTTACACTGCTTTTTAACAATTTTTACAATTCTTTTTTTTTTTTTCTTTTAAATTAAACACTTGCGAAATATATTAAACAAAACTTCTACACATATTTAAGAAAAAAAAAAAACAAGAAGGGAAGCTATAATAGCTTTCTTATATTGTATACAAATAATATTAACGAAGGAAAAGAACAATTATAATAAACATAATAACAACAACAAGAATAACAAAAAAACGAGGAAGAACAGTTATTCTTGTCAACTGTAAAAATACTCGTACCAATCGGTTATAAATGTTTAAAATACAACATAATATCAATCAAAAAAACGAGGAAGAACAGTTATTCTTGTCAACTGTAAAAATACTCGTACCAATCGGTTATAAATGTTTAAAATACAACATAATATTAATCTACTTATAGCATTTAAAAAGAAAGAAAAAGCATTATGAACACTTTGCTAGTTGTAGTGGTTGACTGTTGAAGATATGTAAACAGAGTCTACAAATTTGAATAGGAACTATCTCAAACCTTGACACGAATTATTGCAAGCTTTGACATTGCACTTGTTCTATTACATTATTTTTTTATTTCAAAATTTGTAACCTAATTAGTTTCCAAGATATTAGTACCGGATACAAAAATTTGTATGGTAGCTTTTTTAAAAGATAGTCCTGAAAATTAACAACAACAACAAGAATAACAAAAAACAAGGAAGAACAGTTATTCTTGTCAAATTTTGTAAAAGTACTTACCCTGTTACATAAATTGCATATTTTAATTTGTCACCCCTTAGTCTTATTACTTTGGAAGATATCATTTAAACTGGGTTGAAAAATTTATGTATATGTTAGCTATTCAAAATATGAATCTGAATCAAAAACAATGGGAAACCTAAAAATTATTTCAAAATTAGGTGAATTTCTTAATTCTATCTTTTTTTTCTAGTTTTGGAAATATTCTACTGACAAACAGACGCAAAAATAAAACTTCACACAGTTTTTTTCATACTGATTTGATTAATATATGTGTACATATATATATACATACATCTTAGTTCTATATGTTACAAACGGAAGATAATTTTTAATGTTTCCGTGAATTATCGTTCAGATACGGATATAACATATAAAAAAACAAAACATCATCACTATACATTTTTAGTTATTATTTAAATAGTAGCAAACAGTAGCTATTAAATGAAATGAAAAACATTTACTATACATATATACAAAAATCAGAATATTAGAAAATAAAATTTATTTTTTTTTTTTTACTTACATACATATTGCCGTTTATTTCAACGTCAACGTCATCGTTGTTACCGCCACCCTCACTACTACTATCCCGTTTGGTTTATCGTTGATCATTCTTCTCTTCTTCAATTTCAATTCGTTATTTTTCGTTATTTGTATATTTATTTTTATTATTATCTATCTTGTGGAATTAACTTTTTTTTTCTTTTCTTTTTTTTTTTTTTTGTCAAGCAATTTAATTTATTCTGTTTTTTATTTCTTTCTCAATCTTAGTCATTTCTTTTCAGATGAAAATTTATTTCTTTCAAAATTATCTTAATATCAAAAAAAAAAAAAAGCAAATATCTAAGCTTAGAAAAGCCATTTTTAAGTGATAATTTAACAACAAGACAAGAAAATATAAGAATATATATACATACATATACGATATATACGATAGATTTTTACTGAAACTAATGATTCATGATTGATAAACCAATTTTAGTTAGTTGTATTACTAAGAAAAATTATTGTATTGTCAAATAAAAAAAAAAAATAAAATAAAAATGAAAATCTCAATTATTTATACTTACATACAGGAGAAGTATATATGTGCATACATAGAAATAGAATTGAAAATATTTTGTTACAGAAAATTTAAATTTTATAAATTTAAATAAAAAAAGAATTACATAAATTATGAATCAGATAGAATTTATATTATATTTATTCTTATGTACATAAAATTCAAATGTACATAGCTGTTAAGTATTTTATAGTTTTGTTGTTAATATTTAATGGTTAAAGAAAAAAAAAAATGAATAGAGCACTTTCGAAAATCCCTATAGTTTTGTAGTTGATTTACAACTTATAGTTACCATATTTTGTTATTACGTTCAAATTAATGCAAAAATATAAATTAATTTTTATATAAATAGGCTGATTTTTTTTTCATTGATCGATCAAAAACTTCAAAAGTCTTCAAGAATAATTGCACGTGATTTTTTTCCGGATAGCGTTAAACCTTAAACAATTAAAATCACATCCTTTTAGAGTACATATTTTAAAATAAAAATCTTTTGAATGTAGGGACTAAAACCAAACTTTAGAATTTAATACCAATATACAGATTGATTTATGGGATAAAAATGTGAGAAGGATTCTTGGGAAAACAGGATATAGGAAAATTTCGGATTATATGTACAATGAGCAAGAAAATTTGGACTGAAATTTTCAAAAAAGATGTTTAGTTTCTTAAATCTTAAATGGAAGAAATTTAAATATATCTATATCTAAACTAACAATTTAAATTTATACTCCTAAATATCACATTCTAAAAACAATTTCGAAAAAAGGAAAATTCGGTGTTCTGTCATTTATATTTTTATTATTTGGTAAAAAAAAAAATGCTAAGAAAAATAATAAACGTTTTAATAAAAAGCAATTTTTAAATTTAAAATTTATTTTATATTTTGACTTTTTTAAGCTTTTAAAAATTACTTGATATTATACATCGAGACTCACATCAATTATCAGGCCATGAAGTGCAGAGAGTAAAATCTTAATAAGGGGCCAGCTTTTAACAAATTTACATGCAGTCTTATGGAAAAAAATAGGGGCCGACTATAAATCTTGAAATAACACAAAAACCATTTACTTTATTCAATTTGGTCCAAAGAAAAAATTAAAGTCGCATCTTTTTTACATAATTCATTAAAGAAAGATATTTTAAAATATAATATTTTCATTCATAAATATGTATTTAAAAAATTGTCTTCCTTTAAATTTTTTATTTTAAAAGCTTCTTAAGATAAATTGCCTTAATATCGTAATAGTATACATCGAGACTACTTTCATACTTTAAAATTTCGTACACGCTTATATGGGCTATAATCGAGACTCACATCAATTATTAAATTATTCATACGCGCAATACGTGAGAATTGATTGCAATTCTCTCACAACTACATTCATGTGTTTTCAGTTCTTGGCCTGTTTACTTAGGTCTTGTTATACATACATACTATAGGTATAGAAAACTTTTAAAACAAAAAAGTGCTTTCGACTATCTTTCATATATTTTTTAACAAAGGTTGATTTTGTTCGATCATTAAATATAAGTTTTAATTTTTACTATTATAAGAGTTTTATACTAAGAGAAGTGCACTGTATTCACCTTCTTTTTCTAACAAAACTAAAATACTTAACAGCTATATATACCTTTCGATTTTAGGTACGTAGATATAGATATTATATATACATAAATTTTATCTGATTCATAATGTGTGTAATTCTTTTTTCATTTTAATTTAGAAAATTTAACATTCCTACAACAAAAAATTTCAGTTCTATTTTTAGTTTACTTCGTTAGATCTTTTTAGATCTTTATCAAAATATTTCTCTATTAATTTTTTATTAAATCACTGACCGGCATAGGAAAACAATTGTAACAAAAAGTTGATTTATTGTATAGTTTCTTTTGATGGATTAAAAAGAAATTAAGCAATTCTTGTAAAATAAAAATGCTTAATTCAGATAAAAAGGAATAATTAATTAAATTTTTATTTTTTTTTTTCTTTTATATTAATATTACAAATCATATAGAATAATGCAATATTGCAAAACCATCGGCTACTAAGATCATTATAGATCGAATACTATTATTAATTTTATAATTACATTAATATTATTTATTTTATTCATATTATTTATATATAATATATACACTATATCTGATAGTAAAGGGATCTGTTTTCAACTCAAAAAAACTGCACTCCATCGGTTAATAAGCCATGTCCTTAACCACCAGGTCAACAAGCCCTCTATAATTTTATTTTAAACCAGGTTTTTATTTAAAAATTTTGCATACATTAAGGATGATTTAATAAATTTTCCATTTTATCTTTAAAATTTTTATTCAAATTTTTTCTTCATTATTTCTTATATATTTTATCCATTTCACTAAAATAAAATATAATTTCTTATTAAAACTTGTAATCCCATCTTATTATTTTTAAATATTTCCAAGTAAGTACCTATATATTCATTTATTCCTCGTTTTACATAAATTTTCTTAATTTCATCTTTTTATTCTTTATTATTAAAATATTGGCCCTGATTTTGATAGTCATATCACTTTCATTTTTTATGAAAAACAAAATTTTTGATTTTGATAGTCATAAAAAATGAAAAAAATCATAAAAAATTAAAAGAAGCTGATTTTGATAGTCATATTTTATGAATATACTCATTTAAAACGTCAAATTTTCTCATTTTGAAATTGTTAAATGAGTGCTTGTAAAAATGGATTTAGGAAAAAATTATGAAGTATTTTATTTATATTTATGTGAATATAGGCATTTTTATAAGTAACCTATGACTATACGATAGCATAGGTTGCAAGAAAGCCCATTAATTTGTGAATTAGAAGTCGTTCCGACATGTTTAAAAAAAAGGTACTCAGTACTCACCGATATTGTAGTAAAATTTAAATATCATAAAAAAAAAATAAAAAAGTTCAACTTTTAAGCCCGCCCCAAAAAAACAGAACGCAAAAACTAAGAAACCACTTTTCGGCACTTTTTTTAATTTTTTGCTTTTTTTCTATTACAGTATTGGGAACTACATGTTTTAAATCTTAATTTTTTACTTATAGCTTTTCTTTGTATATTCAAAACCTCAAAATAAGAAAGTATTGCCGGTTTAAAAAAATAAATATAAATCATTTTAATTTTAAATTCCATTTCATTTTGCCTGACTATCGAAATCGCAAAAAATTATTAAAATGAAATGAAATTTTTCATTTTCATTTTTATGAAATGACTATCGAAATCAGGGCCATTATTCCATAATCTGTACCTACTACCATCAGCTATACCTAATAAATTTTCTCCTACCATCAGTTTTCGGACCTACCATCAGTCTACATCTATTAAATTTTCCCAAGATTCTGATAATCACTATTCATAAATTTCGCATAATATCGTTATTCGGACATTTAAAAGTTACACCATAAACAAAAATTTTTTTAAATTTTAAACATTCTAACCAAATACTCTATACCAGTTTTCATATATTACATAATAAAGGGTGTTCAAAATTGAGGTATCATTTTGATTTTGCCGCCATTTTTTTTCTACCTGGAATTTTTATACGAAGTTTCTTTAGGTATATTCTAAATACATTCCGGTTAGTTAATATGGAACGTTACACGAAGGAACAACGTGTTTTTGTTATTACAACATTTTTTGAAAATGGTAAAAGTTTTCAAGATGTAATTAGGAAATTTTGAACAAAATTTGGTAGAGAAAATGCTCCAACAAATCGTGCCATCAAGCTGATGGTTGATAAATTTCTAGAAACTGGATCTGTTCTTGATAACAGAGGCAACATTTATCATCGTAGTGGCCGTTCAACCGAGAATGTAGCAGCTGTGAGCAGAAGTGTTGAAGAAGATCCAAAAACTTCCATTCGTCATCGTTCGCAGCAATTAAACATCAAACCATCCACATTATTCAACATTTTGCATCGTGATCTCCATTTAAAGGCTTATAAGATCCAGCTGACGCAAGAATTAAAACCAACTGACCATGCATTACGCCGGCAATTCGTTTCTTGGGCAATCGAAAAACAAGAAGAAAATGAGAATTTTTTTAACAAAATAATATTCACCGACGAAGCTCATTTCCAGCTCAATGGCTACGTCAATAAACAGAATTGCCGCATTTGGGGTGAAGAGAATCCAAGGGTTATCTTAGAGCAACCAGTACATCCACAAAAAGTTACGGTTTGGTGTGGTTTGTGGTTAGGAGGAATCATCGGACCATATTTTTTTGAAAACGCAAATGGAAATGCGATTACGGTCAATGGAAATCGCTACGAAATTGATGATTTGGACGTAGAGAATATGTGGTTTCAACAGGACGGTGCCACTTGCCACACAGCAAGAGAAACAATGGATCTTTTGAAGGAAAAGTTCGAAGATCGCATTATTTCTCGTAGAGGAGGAGTGATGTGGCCAACAAGATCGTGCGATTTGACACCGTTGGATTTTTTTTGTGGGGTTTTGTGAAATCGAAAGTGTACAGCAATAATCCCACAACAATTCAAGAGCTTAAAAACAACATTATCGAGCAGATTTCAACCATTGAGAACAGTTTATTGAACAACGTGATTCAGAATTTTGGTAAAAGATTGGAAGCCTGACGAAGTAGTAGAGGGGGCCACTTGGCCGATATAATTTTTCATTATTAACCGGAACCTATTTGTAATAAATTAAAATAAAAATATATTTAATATTTCAAAAAAAAAGTTTTTTTTTATTAAAATTAAAATGATACCTCAATTTTGAACACCCTTTATATACATATGTACTTAACTTACATAAATAAAACTTAAAAATAGTACTATCTATTTAAATGTTTAAATTAATCACTTCAAAAAAAAAAAAAATTTATCAATTCAATTAAAAATAAACTCATATTAATTAATAAATTATCTTTTCATAAAAAACAAAAAAAAAAAACAAAAAATATTTATTAATTCTATATACTTAATAACGTTTATAATTTTCAAAACTTTTTCATTTATTTAATTGCTGTAAAAGTTAAAATTATGTACATTTTAAAATGATATAGGTTAACCATTTTTTCGGAAATTTAAGCACCCACAAAACTTTGATTATTTTTTTTTTTCATTGTTTTACTTTTTTAAATTTTTATCCTTAATTTGACATCAAAGAACCCTTACTCTCTCTATCTATACTATATTATGTATATCAAATTCCATTCATTTTATTTTAACTGAATTTTATACGTATGTGTTTTTAACACTTTTTATACATAAATATCTTTTTTACCTATACATACATATACATAGATGTATATATTATAATTTGTATATATATAAATATGTATATATGCATATATATTGTGGTTAGAAAAATAATGAAATTCATATTGTTTATGTGTCAAAAGACTTCCTTTTTTTATGTTTTTGTTTTTTTTTTTTTTGACTTTTTTTTTGATTTTTTTTTTTTTTGTTAATATTTTGTCACCAAAGACCAAAATAAGTAGCACTACTAAATTGTGGTACCTCTACACTGACGGCCTTTTTTTATTGTTTTTTATTGTTTTTTTTTGTTTTTTTTTTGTTTTTTGTTGGTTCATATTTAAGTTAAGAATGAAAAAAACCACTTACTTGCACGTGTCATATCATATTATTACTTCTTCTCTTGATCTGTTTTTGTTATGATCTACTATAGTGTTTTTTGTGTTCACCTTCAAAATTTAATTATTTTTTTTTTTTATTTTGTTTTGTTTTTTTTTTTTTCTGGCTAAAATATAGCAAAAGTCTTTCTTTCATTTAAGAGTATTTTAATGTATATTTAAAATATGTGAAAGATTTTTGTAACATAATAAATTATTTTCTGAAATTATATGTAGGTATTGTATATATATACAAAATATACATAATTATAATATAAATAAATGAATAAATATTCTTACATATACATATAAAGATATTATATGAAACATAATAATTATTTTGACATTCTAATAGTATTATAATATAATAAAAATAACTTTTTAATTATAACTAAAATAATCTTCATAAAAATTATATAATTATAAAAGAAATTTTTATATTATATTTATAAATATCTACTTATGTATTTATTTTTTCACACACATACATACATATATAAATTAATATATTATTCATAAATTTCATTAATTTTCCTTTAATAAAAATTATAGTTAAGTTTAAAGGTAAAAACCTATGACATTTCAGAAATTCGATCCTTATTATTTTTTTTTTTTTTTTGTGTCAAAAGTTGAAAAATTTAATTACATAAATCTGATGTAAGTAACCCACAATGACTTTTTTTTTTTTTTATATAGTTATAAAATGTCAACATTTTGAACACAATTATAAATATTAAAATAATTTATGAATTTTAAAAATATAAAAATTGTAGTAACCCCTTTATATATTTATTATAAAATATTAATAAAATTACCCGACATTTAGTCAAGAAGTTGACAATTTCATTTAGTTATACATATACATATATATTTTTGTTATTAGTTACGTTTACGTGAATAAATCAAAATTATATATGTGTTAAACTTGGAAACAAAATAACGTTTCCACTCTTAACATTCAATATAAACGTAGTTGTTGACTTTAAAATAAATGTCAGTTGCGGTTTATTGTCATATTTAGAATTAATTAATGGAACATAATAAAATTGTTCAGTTTTAAATTATAAAATAAAGAAATAGTTATTCTATCAGACAGTCAAGTAGCCATAATGGTACTAAACTTACAAGCAATTAAATCCCAATTAGTTTGGGTGTGCTTAGTGAAACTAAACCGTTTGAGAACAAATAATAAAATAACCTTCCACTGCGTACCGTGGACACCTAAATAAACAGGGATATGAGGAAACGGATCGACTTGAAAAATAAGAAGCTGCAACTTCCTTTACAGATCTCGAACCTGTAAACAGATATAGATAAACACAAAATAAGAGAAACACTAAAAATCGAAGAGAAAAATTATAGGAGCAAACTATGAAATGAAAAATCCGGGCTCAGACAATCTAAGGAGTTTCAGGGAAACTATAGATATGATAAACAAAAAATATGATAAAGTCATAGGATTCAGTAAAAATAAACTGAGAATTTCAACATAGGATTCCTGTCAGGACACTGCCGGCTAAAGGGACACTTAAAGAAAATTAGAATAGAAAATCACGTTACATGCATATTCTGCCAAGAAAAAGAAAAAACTCCAGATCACATATACTCAAAAAACTGCGAATTTTTACTCCGAGCAAGATATGCTCGTAGGAGCATACGTAGGTGCACGTAGGAGCATACTGCTTTGCCAAATATGAATTAATAAACAATAAACCCTATACAAATCTTTACTTTTCTAGAAACAGTAGGGCGGACAAAAGTATTATAAGTGGAGGCAAAATCCACAACAAGCAATAACAGAAACAATAGATCTACGATCTACATCAAATGGTCGCAATGTCATTTATACCTTTTAAATAACAATCTTATCTAATTTAATCTAAATCTATATATCATAGAAAAAATATAATTATTTTATAAATTTGTATTTAAGATTTGTAATAAAATAATTATAAAAGCGACATATTTTAAAATATTTTGTAGTAAAAAATTTTGCTAGAAGAATAAAAAGCATATAAAAGTCAATTATTCTGAACACTACCGGTTGATTTTTAATTCTTCAAAATTTTGCTTAGTTTTTCTAATGTTAGTGATAAATGCTATGTCAGCTTAAAGTTTTTTTTTGAAAACATGGTAAAAACAGCGATCAAATAAAAAAAATTATAATTAGCAGCTTAATTACCCCAATATCTTTTCAGCAGACTATATATAATTCTTGTAAAGAATATTACATATTATATGAATACAAAATAAATCATGGCATCTCTTTCAGTTTTTGTTAACTGGAACTAAGGTGTAACTGTTGTGCTACAATTTCTTTGTTTTCTATTATAATAATTTGACAACATGAAAGTGTGCACGCTTTCTTAACAATTTAATTGATTTTATACTTATAATTTAATATATGTTTTAGTGCAAATTTTTTGAACATTTTTAATTTTATAATTTCTTTTATGTTTTGTTGCAAATTGTTGAAAATTCTGGTATCAACCGGCATCAAATTTTTAATATATTTCTTGAGTTTTTCTGCTTAGTATATGTTTATTAATTGACTACTCCTATTATTAATAGTGGTTCGTCCCATAATCTAATCGCTATTTTATACATAATATGTATTATACGCTTTGTTTTATTATTTAACATTTTGCATATGAATACAGATTTGTCTAACTTTTCTTACAATTTAAATTAAATATTTCTACTTGATATAGTAAGTATTTATTAAATAAATACATATACATACATATAATCAGAATAGAATTATTCAAAACAAAATTATCGAAATATTCATATTTTTGCTCAAATAAATAAAATATTAAAATATTGAATTTTTCTATTTTATAAGTTGTATAATGGCGATAGAAAATTTCATTGTAATTAATTAATTTGAGTTTAAATAATTCCATGAACTTAGATAAGCATATATGTATTATAATATTAAATATTTTTTTTTCTTTTCTATATAGAAATACATATACATACATATACATAGATACTTATAATTTATTTTATTCAATTAAATATACAATACGACACCATTTTCAATTGTATATAATATAGGCTTTATTTATAATGCATGCACTTATTTTCCATAATTAAAAATAATTAGGTTTTTTTTTTTTTTTTTTTTGTTGTACCTATACTTAGTATTTAAGAAAAAAAAAAAATAATAATAATAAGAATAGAAATAAAATACAAATTATACATAATATAGGAAAAAACATATTACACGCGATGAATTTTAACTATACTTATACTTATTTTATTACATTATTATTATAGTTTTGTATGTGTGTGTAGGTTGATTTGAGGTAATAACAGTTAAGTTTTTAACTCTCATTACATGATTAAAAGTAATATAAATTTGTTTTCGTTTTTTCTTTTGTTTTTTTTTTTTTTTTTGCAAGGCTATTTTAATGTCACTCAAAGCGAAATAAATCACTCATTATAATATATAATATACAATTATATGTACATATAAATTATAAAGTAATACATTAAAAGTATATCATGTGTATATACAAATAAACTTTTACAAACATATTTTTACTTGTTATTTAGAAGAAAAAAAAAAAAATAAAAAATATATAATTTGTAATTTTTTGATAAAGAAATCACAAAGAAATTTTAAACAAAAAAGTTATAGTAATTTTCTTAACGTTATTTCCTTCTATACTTAATATATATATATATATAATTTTATTCTATAACCCAATATAACTGTTATATATTATATATACCCAGTTATCCAAATTATATTTATTACTTTTTATCATAACAAAATACATAAGTAAGGGAAATATCCTTCCCTACTCATTTTTTTTCGGCTTAAAGCAAAAAAAAAAAAAAAAAAATACCAAAAAAACAAATTTAAGTAAATAAATAACAAAAACACAAAAAAAAAACAAAAATGAAAACTTAATATTATAAAAATCAAAGTTATTTTTCTAAAAGTATTATTATGCTTTTACTAACTACAGACATACATACATACATATTTATGTTGTATAGGCAATCTACTTAGAACATTAGAATAAAAAAAAATGTATACGCAACTTTACTAAAAAACATATATGAAATTATAAAAGGATATCAATGGTGATTTTATTAAGTCTATCGCTTTATTAACTTTGCTAATGTTAAGCAAAAGTACAAAATCAAATACCTTATAATACAACTAAAAATTAGATATTAGTAAACAATTCATTATAATTCTAAAGGTTTTTACATCTGACATGGCCTAAATGAAAAAGAAAAGAAAAACAGCTGATTAGAAAAATATAAACTTTTCAATATCATTTCTTTCTGTCTGCATACAAAATTGCCAGATCTCTACATATCTGGCAATTTTGACAGTGTTTTTAAATAAATTTTCTAAACAATAAAAAAATTTGTTTTAGTTTTGTGTTTGTCAAATTTATTTTAAAAAAAAATAAAAAAATTAATCATTAGTATTTATATTTTCAAACTTCGTTCTTTAAAATTCCTTTATTTTATAATTTTCGTTATTTAAATTCTTTTATTTTCCTGGGACCCATCATTTCAGCTGTATACGAATATATGAAAAATACCAAAAAATGCAAATGTCAGTCAGAATTAGAATCCGTTCTAAATAAAATTTACATACTCGTATGTATATAATGTCATCTATGACAGGTCAAAAGTTCGTGTTGTTTACACTAACTATTACACTGTTTACAGTATCCGAGCGTGTCAGATGTAAAATACATATAGTCTGAAGCGATCTTTACTACTCCATAGTTCACACCAAACTTTGTAATTCTAAGTCTTAAATAATTAAAGATATTTCTTTTGTTCTCTTTAAAAATCGAATATTATCAAAGCAATGATTTAAAATTACGCTAAAGTTTGGATAACTAACAAAAAAAAAAATTCTAAAATTTTCTTTGACTATTAATGCTTTGTTCACCACCACTTCGGCATAATATTTCTTTTCAACTATTTAAAAAAAAAAAAAGAGAATTCTCTCAATAACGATTCACCGTTTCAGAACAATTTTTCTGCAGAAGAAAAAAATTTAAACAGCTGATCAATATCTAACAAAAAATTGACATAAAACGCAAAAATTCACTTTTTCACTTTAATACTACTTAAGAAATAAGTATTTTGTTCCAAACTGATATTAAAACGTGTTTATTACGCAATGAGATCTCGTTCGTATACCTAATTTTTTTTTGGCTACAATTCTGCAGTTTTGGTGCCTGCAGCATTTTAATAATTTTTTAATATTGCAGGAAGTTATTTAACTTTGTAATATTGGGTTATTTTGTAAATAAATCGGGCATGGAATAACGTTCAAAATTGAAGATTTGCTCAAATTAATAATTGCCATTGATATTGACATTTGATTTTATGATTATCGATGTAATTGTCAAAAAATGATTTTTTTAATTTTTTTTTAAATTGAAGCCGGTTTACATATACCAATTTAACAATAAATCGCACTATTCCCATTCCCTGCTCTGTTAATGTATTCTATTAAATTTTCATTTTATTATGATTTTTAATATTTTCGACGTTACATAAAATTATAGCAATAATATTATTGTTGTTATATTCATATTATACACATTTTTAACTCTTCCGAAACATTCCAGTCCACAAGTATTACAAGTCAAAGTAATACTTTCATTTGAATTATGTATTTAGAATAATGTTCGATTATTTCGAATACGGATTTAGTGATTAGATGATTTGGAAATTGCAACATATCCATTTAGGTAAAACTTCATTCTAATATAAGTAAATTGTTTATATTGATATTTGAACTAATCGCTTGTTTAGAATTACAAGGTGATATCCTTAACAAAACAAAAAAAAAGTTGATGTTGCCAAACGGTTTCAGCTGGAAACAAGTTTCCATCCTTAACAAATCAAAAAAAAAATAATTTAATGATGTCAAACGGTTTCAGCTATGAACAAGAAAAATTTACAAGGTAAACCATTCCAGCTTATTACAGAGGAAATTAAACCGGCTACCTTTTTTATTTGCTTTGTTAAAAATAGGTATAATCTTGCACTTCTAAGCAGGCTTAATGTCGAATTTCATCAAATTTTTCCTTTTTATTCTAAGTCGATGGACAGAAAATTAATGTTTTTATTTCTGTTAAAAATTTATACATATGGTATGCGTTTATAAAAGATATTCTCTTATAAAAAAGATCACCCCTTCTTCTATATAAAGTATATTCTTAATAAATACGCATATATATATATATATATATTATATGTATACATATAGATATCCTAGTTATACTAATTTATTTATAAAATAAAAATAAAGCAATTTTATTTATTTTTTTTTTTAATAAAAAAGTGTAAAAGAAATTGAAAAAAAAAAAATACAAAAAGAAACTTACCCAATTCAACATATAATTTTGGCCGTACATTATCCTGCCAGGCACTTAAATTTCCGATTGCAAACAAACCCAAAATGAGAAATAATTTTAGATAAAATATAAAAACTTTCCACAAAATTGTTGAAGTCATTTTGTATATGACTTTTTTTTTTTTTTTTGTTGTTGTTTTGATTTGTTTTTTTTTTCTTTTTGTTTTCCTATTAATATTTATATATTTGTATATTTATGCATATATATACAATATATATATATTACTTTTATAATACTTTTTTATATATATAATATGAATGAATGTGTCGTGTTAACAACAACAACACAACACAATAATATTCATAAAAAGAAAGTTATTTTTCTTACAGTTCAAGAAATTTGTTATTGATGTTTTTTTTTTACTTTTTCTTCTTTTTATTTTTCTTTTTGTTTTTTTTTTGTTTTTATTTTGTAACCGATAACGAAACGACAAGACTATTTTTTTTTTTTTTTTAACGAATCGATACCCGATCAAATCCTTTATGAATGTTTTATTTTCAATATAGTTAGTAATTTTTCTTTTTTCTTTATTTGTTTCAAATTCAATTATTTTGTTCCTTTTTTATTTTGTTTTTTTATTTAATTTATTTTATGAAGTATATTTATTTCCATTTCTTTTAACAAAGTGTTGTTTTGATTTCTCTTTAATACTTCACACTCTTTTTCTCTTTCTAATATAATTTTTTTTAATGTGTACTTATATATTTTGTTTTTTTTTTTTTTTTGTTGTTTTGCATATAGATATATTCGTTTTTCCGTTTTGAATTGTTTTTTTTTTTGTTTTTATTTTTCTATGTTGATTTTAAACACTGTTTTTTTTTTTTTGCTTTGTTTTCTATTGTTGTTACTTTTCGTTTTGCTTTCTTTCTATGTTTTTTTTTTTTTGTTTTTGGTTTTATAATATATTAATTATTTCGAATAAATTTTTGATAACAATGTATTTGTTTAGTATTTATTATTTGTACAATTTGTATATTTTTTTTCTTCATTATTTTTCAAAATATATTGGTTTCTTTATAAGATTTTATTATTTATTTTTTCATTGTTATTTTTTCTTATTTCGTTTGTTTTTTTTTCTTTTTTTTCATTTGTTTTATTTTAAATGTTGAATAATTAAGTCGGTGTTCTTTGCCACAACAATAATAATATACGTGTAATATTTATTAACACTGAAAAGAAACAAAAAAAAAAAAATAAGAAAAATTAATAATTATTACAATAAATACTCAAAAAGAATAAGAATTAAGAAAATAGTTAAGTAAAACGAAAAAAAAAAAAGAAAAAATTAAAATATAAAAATTAAAAATAAGAAAGAAAAGAAATTTAATTAAGGAGTTGATTTTAATAAATTATTATTTTTATAAAGTATATTATATAGAAAGAAATATTTTATTTGATATTCCTTCAATTTACTTACTAACTATAATAGTTAATATTTTTTTAACTCTAATTTTATGGTATATGTATATAAAATTTTATTATTGTTCAACATAATTTATTTTAAAATACTATAAGTATGTAGATAATTAACTACTTAATAAACTTAATACTAAATAGCAAGTATTTAAGTAAGTACATATGTAATTGTATGTACATAATACATATGTAATTGACCATATTGTTATAACTTTTTCTCATATTAATTATTCAACCGTTATTAAATCTATGATAGATCATAACAACGATATGCTTAATATATGTATCGATATGCTTAATATATCCCTTCATTAACTGTTTCAGCACATTTAGTTCCGAAATATTTTTTTAAAAGAGAATTCTACCAACCATTCATTGCTTCAGAACATTTTCTTCCTGAGGCGCCGGTTATAGCTATCATTGAAATGCTTTCGGAAAAACGTTTCATTGAAAACTTATACTCTTTTCCGTATAGGCGATTATAGCAATCAGAGAAAACAGTTAAATTATCTGTCAAATGACAAATGACAATAATGAAGGCAAAATAAAAATAAATGTAATTTAAATTTAAATTGTTGTTAGCGTTATTTCGATGTTTGCAAAATAAAGTTTTATTATTTTAATTTATTTAATTATTATTGGTAGAAAATGGTACTAATAAAAAATAAAAGTTTTTTTTATTTAATAATGACATTGGCTGAATTGAGAAGAATAAAAAAATATAAATTTTCTAGAATTATTTTTTTTTTTTTTTTTTTGAAATTTCCATTTTAAAACAAAAAATTTTAAAACTAAACTTAAACAAAATAATAAAAAAACAAAATTTAAGTCGAAACTCATTAAAATACTAAATCATAATAAAATATATCAAGAATTGCATCAGAATTTTTTTCAATGACAAACTGAAATGGGAAGAAATGAAACATATGTCATTGGAACAATTTTGTTTCATTAGCAAAATTACCAATCAGTTGTTCAGGAAAATGACTACCAATCCGAAAAATTATAAAATTGATTTTATTTTTAAATATTTAAGGCGCCAGTTATAGCTATCATTGAAATGCTTCCGGAAAATTTTTATTTTCAATTTTTTGCACCAAAGACATATAAAATTTAACAAAAGTGTTGATTTAATGATTAAATAATTTCTAAAGAATAAATTCTGCTACGAATTTTTAAATTTTTCAATTTTCAAAAAGTTTTTCTGAACTATTTTGGAAATTGACAAATTTTAAATTTAAAATTTCCATAGTAAAAAAAAATGCTCGCGCATGAGTTGAACCAAATTTCTGAATCCAATCCAGCATTATGTAGTGACAATTCACTCATTTTAAACGAAGATTTCAAACAAAGATGAACTGTTCTAACAATATGTTTCAGTGTGGACAGTTAATATCGAATTTTATATAAAAAAAATTAACTATTTGGAAGCAAGAGGGCTAGAAATTGTTGAAGATTGCCCTTGGCTATCCCTTTAGATGGAAGCTAATTTAGATAATAGAAGAAGAACAAGTAGGAAAATGCTGACGAAAAAAATAAAGAAACCATGCATTAACTATTTTTCTAAAACAACCGGCTTAAAATTGGTTTGTAAATGTTATAGACCAGTGGTGACTTGTCACATGTTATTTTTTATAACAAAAAATACCCGTCTAATCTAAAAACAACAAAAATAGTCTATAAAAGCACTTTAATTATATATATACATATTTTAATACGTTGAATGTATCAATATGAAAAAAAAAAAAATTTAAATATTTAAATAAAATGTTGCTAAAATGTTTACAGCAAGAGTAAAATTAATAATTCACGTGCGGTTCTCGTAATAATAAATATGACTAAAAATTTTTAAACATATATATCCTTTTTTCAACATTATTTAAAAAAAAAACCTTATCGTTTTTCCTGTTTAATTTTTAACAAAGTTTATTTAAAATGCATTAGATATGACATGAATCCTTTTCTAGTTGTTCAGTTGTTATTTTTTAAAAACATTTTTTTTTTTTTAATAAACTTATTAACTACTTTCACTGTGTTTGTTCTTTCATCGATCTGCTTCCAAATTTTCTAAACCGTTTGAGATAATGAAATCAAATTTTAGGCATGTAAATAGATTTGTATCATAAAAAAATTACAGTTGTAGAACAATGTAACCTCACCCGAATACGGGGCTGTAAGTGAAAAAAAACACTTTATTCAAATTATTATAATTCAATTTCTACTTTTTGAAAGCTCGTTACTCCTATAAACTGACTTCTACACTTAAAACCGTATTTTAATGTAAGCTTTTGTTTAGGATATTGATTTTTATTTTTTAATTAATCGTTATTTAGGTTGGTTTTGTTTTAAAATGTAACCGTTGTTAGGTTGACGATTTTTATTAAATTTTTACGGTTGTCTGTACGTCTGTACAAACAAGCATAGTACGCAAATTGTATTGTATTATTCTTAAAATTACAAAAGATATGACCAAAAATAAGATTTCACTAAAAGTTTGAGCTCAATAAATATACCTATCTATATAAATTCTATGTTTCCTTTTTTCAGATTACATAACTTTCCACTTTTATGATACTCTGTAACTACACTGGTATATTTTCTGACTTTATATGAGCTTTTACAGACGATTTTAAAAATTATGGTTCGTGCCAACAAGCATTCTGAGTTTAACAGCTTTTATAACAGTTTTATATATTATATTATATATGTACAAATATGGTCTACCGCCAATTCATAAAAAATTACAATTTGCTGTGCAACATGACAACTGGTACAAAATTGGACATTCTTTTTATTTTCAGAAATTATTTAACAAAAACTTTTTCATTTTTTTTTTTAATTTCAAAATTTTTTTTATACTATAATTAAGATATTTTATTATATTATGTCATATGAATATTAATTGTTTTTTTTAATTTTTGTGAGAAAATTAAAATATTTATACAGGGTGTTTTCCACTCGATGATCTTCCTTGAAATGGATGATCGAGCATGTCGAAACGAACAAAAAATTGTATGGAAAGGGGAGGCCTATTTTAACCGCTTTAGAAGTTATGAGACCTTAAGTAACTATTTTTCAACCATAATTTAGTTTAATTTCGATATAATCGGAACGAAATAAGACAGAAAAATCTAAGTATACCATTTTAAAGGTTATTAGAGTGGCTTTTTTTTTTGGTCCATTAGTCCAAGAATAAATTTTTTTTTATTATGTTATCTTTATATCAAAGGTGCACTTTCATTATTTTGTTATGTTATCATACGTTATTATCTAAATTTTAAATTTCATTTATATAAAAATAGAAAACCAGTTTTTTTTTAATAAAAAAATAATTATAAATGATTACATTGTATTTAACTTTATGAAATTTTTGAAATAAGGGCTAAAATCAAAGTTTTTGCTGTATAACTTGCAAAGTGTGCTTGTTAGAAAGGTGCTAATATAGTCAAAATTTAGGGAAAAGAGAAGGGTAATATTTTGAAATAAAAAAACTATTATGTTTATACCGTTATTTTTTTAACAAACGGTCTTTAATTGATACTTTTTTAAAAATATTTGACTTTAAGCCCTTATAACCTAAGACTGGAAAACACTAGAGAAATGTTTCAAAATGATTTAAAAAACTTCAAAATAGTAGGTATGATAAAACTAAGTTCTATCTTATTTGGTTTAAATTTTATCGAAATAAAACTAAATTATGGTTGAAAAATATTTAAGGTCTCATAACTTCTAAATCAGTGAAAATAGACCTCTCTGCCCTGCCATATAATTTTTTGTTCGTCTCGACATCACCCTGTCGAAAACACCCTATGTATACATATGTACATATAACCCCAAATATTTAGGCATACACCGGAAAATTGCAGACATACTATTATATTCATAATATAAACAAAAAACAATCTAAAATGACAAAAATGATAAAAATTTTAACCTTTTTAAACAAACAGGTACCGGAAATTAAACAAAATTTTTTACGGAAATAAAATTTTCAAGTTTTTCTAAAAAAAAAGAAAAATAAATAAATTTTTGCACAATAAAAGTTGTTTTCAAACAAAATAATTTTTAATTTCTATAAGGAGAGTATTTTTTTTTGATTTATTTTTTCTAAAAATTATTTAAATTTTTGTTGATTTATTTAAAAATTTTAATCAAAAAATTTTTTTGAAAAATTTAATTTAAAATTACAATAAAATATTTAAAACCAAAATTGAAAATAATCCAACTTGCAGCAATTAATTTTTGTTTTTTTTTTTTTTTATATATTCAAAGAAGTAAAACATTCTACTATAGGAAGAATTGACGGGTTAAATGTCATTATTACTATACATACTATACCTAAGTAAGAGATACATATGTAAGCCATACCTAAAATTCACAATTATTTCATTTTCAATCTTCTAAATATTCACAGAATCAATTTTTCATTCAGTACATTCCGAAACTGAGATTTAAGTCATTTCATTTAAGCTGTCATTAATACCAAATATTAAATAAATGATTATAAATGAAATAAATTTATAAAGTGAATATCTCTAATATGAGGAAAATATACATGTTCTTATTAAGATATTAATACAAAGAAAGAAATATGTCTAAAATAGAAGTAAGCGTAAGTAGAACACAGAAGAACGAAAGAATCTTCAAAATATAAAATACGAATATAAAAAAATACTTATCTAAATTTTAAACTGTTTTCACAATATGATAAAAAATAAACCCTCTATTTAAATTGTTATTTAATACAAGAAGTTCCATAAGGTATATTTCAATCTGGAAACTCCAAACGATGACTCTTTTTATGAGCTTTCTAAATAAGTACTTATATATAAAAAAAAACTATAGTTTTACCATACGGTATTTTAATATACCAACACTCAATTTTTGCGAAATGTTTTCAAAACCTCTTCTATCTTCCAAACGGTTTAAATTACAAACTTGAAATTTTGAGAAGGATTAAGTATATCTAAAAATAAGTACATATATAATTTCGGAAAATATTTTTGTGTCGTCCCAATGTTTCAGAGCCGTAAGGGGTCAAAAACTGAAAATTTGAAGTAATATACAAAAATGAAAGCTCCCACATTATATTTTTATTTCTATTAACAACTTTTCTTAATATAATAGGGTTACCTTAAAATTGACAAAATCAAGTGTTACTTGATTTTTCCCAATCTTTTCTAATAAATTTTTCTAACTATTTTTTTTAAATTTTTATATTGTTATATAAGTAAATTTATTTTATTCAATATTACCCACTTATGTACAGTTTACCCAAAACTTATTATCGAATATTTTTTTACTTATATAAATGTACTTTTTTAAAAACCCTTGTGTTTTCATTACTTTTTTGTATCTATAAGCCGAAATCTCTCTAATTCGATCAAATTTACATTACCTTTCAGAATTCGAGTTAGAGAAGTTTCTCTGTACCTACATTATATCAAAAAAAAAAATCTAAAAATATAACATATATAGGGTACGTAAATAACCAAAGATTTTTAATTTAAGAATTACATTATGTACATATCTATATCTTATAACTTCAAATTATTCTACTGAATCTAAATATAAATAATTCTACATATTAAAATGCTCGGTAACATCTCAGATTCATAGAATCGATTTTAGGAGTTTCACATCAAAAATAAAAAAAAATAAAAAAAAAAATTACAGAATAATTCCTATTAATTATTCAAATTCCCATATCCCCCATCATTTCAATAAAACCAACATATTCTTCAAGTTTTCCAAGAATAACCTCCCGTTTTGTGTTAAATACATAGTATCTGTAATTCTGTGGTATAGTAACACAGCGTTATATAAATCTAACCGTTATGCGAGTATATTAACAAATTTAAAAATAAAGTAAAAAAAAAAAAAACTAATTTTAAGTTGTCATGTTTTATAATTTGTTTTGTTTTTGTATAAATATCTATAAAAAATGGTTCTTTGGGGAATAATTTACAACAAAATAACAAAAAATCAAACAATTTAAATTTTTAATATTTTAAATTTAAATTAAGAAATTAAATATTTTAAATAAGACAAAAAAAAAAAAGGGAACAAATGACATAGTATCCATGTTGTAAAATTTAAAAAAAAAAATTTGAGTTTAAAACCAAATATAGGATTTTAATATGGAGTTATCAAAAACATTTACAGCATAATAACTGTTAGTGGTTTAATACTTTCGATTTATTATGTAATAATCGATTTTAATCTGTTTCAATAGATTTTATATATGATATTTTTATGTTTATGTGAAAAGACCGTATGTTTGATGATCGTAAATTAAATTGTTTTTAAATCGTGTAATCGTAAATTAAAAATTGTTTTTAAATTACATATTAGGTCTTTTCGAATAAATTATTGTTATAATTTAAAAAGAGATTTAAAAAAAAAAACAAAAAAAAATTACAATGAATAATACAACTTCAACGAATATTTAGTTTTAACGTTGATTTATTATATGTATATGTTTTTATATTATCTCGTCGTTAACCGTTTTTCTGTCTGTCATGCACTATTGCCATCTTATACAGTACAGAAAGTAAGCAATTCTTTATATTAACTTGTCAGTGTCTATTTGTTTATTTATATACCTATTCGTTTGACTGAATTTTTCTTAAACAATTTTTATATTGAAAAAGGTTTTTAGTATTTTAATTAGATTAGACAATACTACCTGTAAAATGTAAATGTATGTATTTTGAAAGGAAAATGACATTTGTTAAAAAAAAAATTTTTTTACAAAATTTCAGTTTTGCAATCAAAATGTTAAATATATTTTGCATAAAATAATTTGCAACTGATTATTTTTAGCTATTTAACATAACAGTCGTTTTAACAGCGCAAAAAGAAAATGTCAACAATTCAAATTCTTATAAGATTAGAAGCTCGGAAAGGTTATTTGAGGTAATTTTAATAATTCTGATATTACCCTAACTTCAAATGATTATCGAGGTTCTTTTATTATGAGAAATCTTATAACAATTTGATTTGTGTACATTCTTTTTTGACACCGGTAAAATGGTTGTCACGTTAAAATGATAAAAATAACGCGTCTCATATATTTTATGCAAATAAAATATATACATATTCTTTTTTTTTAATGATTCTCATATATTTTATTTTTCAAATCATAAACAAAAAAGAATGTTGATTATATTTATAGACACAAGTTTTTAATTTATAAAAAATTGAATTAAATCAAATACAAAATAGAAATTTTTATAATATAATATTAAAACAAAATGCACATATCTGATGTGGCAAGAATAAATTGTTGTAATTTTGTAATATTAATGTCGTAATACCATAAAAGTAGAAATATAATTAACTAATAAAAATATATTTATAATTTTACTTTAAATTATTATTTCCTATATAAATGCGATGTATAATTTTTTTTTAATTGGGTTAGATACGAAAGCTCATAAAATATAATCTCGATTACTAGAAAATCTCGTTTTCTTTCCCCCAAAAAAGAAACAGTTTTTTAAGTAATTTTATAAAAAAGGAAAAAATCTGATCTTTTCAAATGTTTTATAAAAAGTAACATAATTTATTTTGTACAACTTCTGGAAAAACGCGAAAAAAAGTTTCATTGTTTCCTCCACAAAATTATTCATCTACGGGCGCGATTTGTGTCATATTTTAAATATTAAAACATTATTGCTAACAAAAACTTATATTGAGATCTAAGAAGTGGAGACTGCTAAACTTTTACTAAACAAAGTATTAATATTCTGATTCGATATACATAGCTTAACTCACATTGCAAATTATATAAGTGCCTTATATATATATTATAATATATAAGATACTTATACTTAAAAATAGAATATCGTAACATTCTTTTAAGTTTAAGCCTATATTTTGGAAATATAGAGACTACCGAGCTCCCAAATACCTATTTAAGAAATTTTTCAAACTCTAATGTTGCGACCAAAAATTTCTGCTTAAACCAACAAAAAAAAAACCGATTTTTGGAAAAACGGAATTTTTTATTAAATGAGATTTTCAGAAACAGTATAACTAATGTGAGACGGATTTTCATTCCGTTCCCATTTTGAATATTATATTAATATCAAATTTACTTTACACACCCATATATGAAAATAAACCTTTTTCACCTTAATTCAAATTTATTCATTTGACAATTAATATTCAAAAGGTGTAAAATTTCAAAATCAAAATAAAAAAAAATAAAAAAATTTTTATATAATGATCAGAATAAACTATTTAAAAAAAATTTTCCTTAATTGAATGGAGTTACGTAATTATTTCTTTTCCAAAAAAAAATTATTTCTTTTCCGATTTTTTTTTTTTTTTTTTATATATATATATATATATATATATATACGTAATCAATCAATTTACAAATTGAATATACTTATGTCATATTATTTAAAATGTATAATAATAAATAAATTGAACACTTAAATCCATAATGTTTCTATTTTAAATTAAAAAATCGCATTGAAAATATAATGGGGTCCATTTAAAAACTTCTTAAGTGGTTAAATCTTGTCCTTTTTATTTTTTATTTTTTTTTCTAATAAAAAAGAATTGTTAAAAAATTATTTTGAACAAACATAACGCTAGAATAAATAAAAAAAAAAAAAACAAACATCCTTTACTCTTAAATGTTTTCAATTTTTTTTTTTTCTTTTTATTTTTTTTTGATCACTTCTCATGTTATTAAATTGTATAATCTTGTTGGTTTTTCTTTTTGTTTTTTTTTTTTTTTTTTTTGCACTTTAAAGGTATGTACTTTAAGTGAATTTTATTTTTATGACTCCATTTTATGTGGTACTATCATGAAAAAAAAAAAAAAGACTGCTAAAATGATTCAAAGGAATTTTTTTTTTGTAACATGTTTCCACTTTTTTTAATACTTATTGACTTTTTATATGTTTGTTTGTGTTTTTTTTTTTTTTTTTTTTTTTATTTGTAAAGAGTTTCCCAAAAATGTTTATATTTAAATTAAGATCTTTTTACGATGAAGTAAAAAAAAAAAAAACAAAAAAACAACAAAATGTTTAAAATAAAAGGGTTTTTAAAGGTGTACATTTTTATAAAATCCTCTGTGAATTTTAAATTTATGTTTCTTTAGAATTTAAAAAAAAAAAGAAAATAAAAAAAAATAACGATATTTAATATTTACAGACTGTCTTTATAATATAAACAATTTATTTTAATTTAATTAATCATTAATTTTTTTTTCTTTTACTTCAACATAATTTAATTTTTTATTAATTTTTAACCTTTATTAATTCTGAGATTATATTCAACTTTTATTAAATTTTAATCTATAGTACTATTTTAAAAATTATGTTAAAAATGATTTATACGGCGGTTAGAATATGAGTGATAAAAAAAAATTTAAAACTCTGTCATTACATAGAACATAAATTCCAGTTAAACGGTTTAACGTTTAATCAACTCTAGGTCAATAACTTTAACGTACTTTGATTAATTTTACCCGCAGTTTATATTGGACAGTAATTATAGTGTAATAATGAATAAATTTTTGAATGCATAAAACTAAGCTTGGAACATACTCTTGAACTTGTAACTTTTTTTAAAAAAAAAATAGAGATTTAAGTATAAGCTCAGTTTTATACATTTGACTCATTGTATTTGTACTTTATTTGAACTTGTAAGAAGGTGCTTGATCTGATGGCTTTTTGCTTTCTTTACTATACTATTTTATCTGCTATCTCGATATATTTGTCTAAAATCAAATAATAGTTTGCGCGTATTTTTAAAATTAAAGAAGTAAGTATATGTATTTTGAAAAGAAAATAATTAAATAACTTTTAAATAAATATGTCGGCCACCTCGGTGGGATAGTCGGTAAGAGCGTATAAAATACGCTGTAAACAGAGAGGGAGTGTGGGTTCGAATCACACACACGTCGTAAGAATAATTTCCCCTTACGATAGGTCCATCCACGCCTGAAAATGAAAAGCTGTGTAGTTTCCTTTTTACATTTATGTGGCAGGGAAATGCACTAAAAAAAAAGAAAAATATTTTACAATAATTAATAATTGAATTTTTTAATTTATTTTTCTCAAATTATATTTAATTTATATTTTAACATTTTTTTATTTTATTTTTATTTAATGAAAAAATATAAAAATAATTTTTGGGTCAAATTTTTTTGTTTTTCATTGTTCTATTTTTATTACTATCGTTCTAACTATTATAAATTTCTATCTTGCTTATAAGTATAAACCGTTGTTTTAACTAACACATTCAATCTTCAGTTAATTAACATGCTATAGTTCCTATCCAATGTAAACCTTAGGTTACTTAATTTTTTATATTTAATGAAAAATTAGATTTCTATTTATTAAATTTACAGTACCAAGAATAAGTATGTTGAATTTATTGAATCAATTAAATTTAAAATAACTGCAAATAGATTGAGAATATCTGATTTGATTTAAAAATAATTTTTAGTATTATTTGAGCTCTCCTTTTAAGTAAATTTGACATGTAGATGTTCTATTTTGACAAATTGAATAAATTATTAGGATCGGAAAATATTTTTTAGATTTTAATGATGATGAATTTTCATGCTATTATGACTTATCATCAAATGATATGACTGGAAGTTTCATGTTAAATATGCCATGTAATTCAAAAATAACATACGGTACATAATTTATTTGTTAAGTTAGCTACTTTCTGTTCAAGATTGCTTATGAAGCATGAATAAATTCTTATCTTTTTTATTTTATCTTAAATATAAGTAAGATTAAGCCTGGAAAAAAACTTTCTTTTACTTGTCCCGGTTTTTTTTTTCAAAATTTAGCTGAACTTTTCGACATGAATTAAAGAAATTTTCAAAAATTTCTTCCACCAGTTGACATAATTCTTGTAAAACTTAACATTAGTCTTTTTATATAAGTTTTCCTACATTTGAAGATGCAATACAGACCTAGAGTTTACTGATTAGTAACTGAAAATTTCTAAATCGCGAATTAAATTTTTATAAAACTTGCAATATTTTTCTAATACATACTTTTTTTTTGCTTATGGTTTTAGAAGCTTTGGTTCAGTTAATCCTATTGAGAAAAATGTTGGAAAATCTTACAAAAAACTGCAGCACCTACTTGTGGCAGCTTAACTTTACTATTTATTCACAAATTGTACTCTTATATAAAATTCAAGTTACCAACGTTAAATATTTATTAATTTACCAAATTTTGGTTATGTAACGGTAAACACTAATATGTCCTACAATTAAGTAAAATAAAATTTATTTAAGGTTTTGATTTATGAAACTTTATTTATGTTTTTTAATTCAAATGTTATAAAATGAACATGTCTCTTTCTGAGATACTCCGAAAATATTTTTAGATACTACGATTTTGAGATACTCCGAAAATCTTTTTTGAGCTCTGCTGAAAATCTCTTTAGAAAAATTATAACTAAGTGATTATATGATATGATTATTTAATCATGGCGAAAATTTTTATTACTTTATCTTAAACGTTGTATAAAAAAAAACAGAGTAAATGAGTCAAACTACACACATTTTTACAATTATTTTTTTTTTTGAAAATGTACTAAAAACGAGGAAGAATACAGTTGACTTTGTCAACTCTTAGATACCCGTACGAACCGTTAGTATGTTCACAGCCTGTCACTCTGCTTACAATATTATTTTTTTAATATTTTAGTATTTTAAAATAATTTGGGTGAATTTTATAATTTCTAGAACTATGGGTTGTACATATATTCAAACTATATGTTTATATGTACATTCTTCAAAAGCAGATTCTAACCTTTCACATAACGATTATCAATCCAAAACTTTTTCAAATATTCTATAGTACCATTTAATACTAAGCGGTAAATGTATATTAAATTTACTAAGTACAAAACAGTAAATATAATTTTAAATATTATATTATATTATATTTAAATATTCCATTGACAGAAAAATTTCTTATAAGTACAATAAAATATATATATATGTATGTAAATACGGCGCTATATAATATACATCTATACTCTTATCATTCATTCACTAGTGACATATACGATATGTAAATAAACATGATATTATATAAGTATGTATATATATCAATATCATATAAATAAAAATTCTTCAAGCAACCGTTATGTTGTTTATTTAATTACATTTTTTTGTACTACGCATTATATCCTCAACAATTTCAAATTATCGAGTAAAACAAAATGCAAAAAATTAGTTAAAGAAATTTGTTAGAAAATTTGAAAAAATCAAGTAACACTTTCGTCAATTATAAAGTAACCCTATATTATTAAAAAAAGTTATTAACAGAAATAAGAGTATAATATTGAAGCTTTAATTTTTGTGTATTACTTCAAAAAAATTTTAACAGGTGTTCAAGTTACAGGTGTTTAAAAATAGGAAATTTTCAGTTTTTGACCCCTTACAGCTCCTAAACGGGGGGTGATACAAAGAAAATTTCTGAAATGACTCATACTAATTTTCCAAGATCTAACTTCTGTCAAAATTTCAAGTTTCCAACTTTAACCGTTTAGAAGATGGAAGGGTTAAAGAATTTTGCAAAATTTGAGTTTTGCATAACGGTAAATTAAGACACCGTATGCCAAAATTATATATTTATTGTATATATACTTTTAAAGCTAATGAAAGTAGTAATCATTATTGGCGTTTTCAAAATGAAGATATACCTTATACAACTTGTGCTATAATAATTTAAATATGGAGCTTTTTTGAACCTTTGGGGAGCTGTAGCTCCGTAACGGGTGGGGCCACAAAAAAAAGTTATTAAAAATAAAATTAATATTTTTGTGAGATCTATCAGTAGTTAAAATTTCATAGCTCTATTGCAAAAAAAATGTGGGGATCTAAAAGTTAGGTGTTCGAGAGCTACCCTAAGGCTTGGTCCAAACTCAACCAAAAAAAATAGGGAACCTACAAATTACTCCCAAAATATTTTGTGTAAATTTCAAGATTCTAGCTTTCTTAGTTTTTGAGTTAGCGTGCTGACGGACGGACGGACGGACGGACGGACGGACGGACATGGCTCAAAAGTCTTAGAATTTTTTTCTGATCCGATCCATACCTTTGAAGGTATATCTAGCTCGCTTATTTCGAGGTGTTACAAACGGAGGAGTAATTTTATTATACCCGATCCTATCGTACGGGTATAAAAACTCATAAATTTAAAAAAAACTAAACTTACTTATAAAAGCAAAAAGAAATTTAATTAAATTAAACATTAAAAATTGAAGTAAGTATATATAAACTAAAAGAAATTTTATAATAAATCAGACCTCTTATATCTGAATATTAAATTTTATGGAAAAAGTTATGGATCTTTAGATACATATGTATATAAATATGATTCTGTTAATTTAAACATCTATCTGACACATCTTGATAGTCATATTATATTAACAAACGATATATATTTGCATTTGTAATTCAAAAATTGCTTTTAAAATAGAAATAAAATGGATTTGTTCAGATGGAATGTAAAGCGATGATGAATTGCAGCGATATACTAACAAGCATTATACTCAACATTTAGCAGGAAAATATAAAATGAAATTACAATTGTTTCTAAATTTAACTTTTTATGTTTAATTTAAAAAAAAATGTTTTCCACTTTTAACAAAATTCCAAATAAGTTAATATGTAAACAAATCCACCCTCTTTCTATTTTTTTTTTTTTTTTTGACAGGAAGTACTCCCAACAAAACAAACTGTTTCAAAGCTCTTCTAACAGAAAGCACCTAATTTAATAGACATGACGCATTGAATTTCGTGTCATCTTCACTGTTGCATCTTAGAGAAATGTAAACAAATAAATATCAACTAAAAGTCGTTACATAATTAACTACACAAAAATCTTTTTTGCTGCAAAATATATGGAACACTTTACTTTAGCGCCACAAAAAAAAAAAACGTTTCAGTACTTAATTTACTTCAGCGCTACAGTTATTTAACAGCGATAGATTCAGCTGAACGCACCCAATGATTTAAATAAAATGAAATTAAATTAAATATAAAATATTTTTTAAAGTGCAATTAATAAAAATTCAATTCTCACGCCCATAATGGTAATAAATTCTAAGCAATCGATGGCTTAATTAATATTTCAAACTTCCAATGTGTTTATGTAATAATACAATAAATAAATAAATAAATAAAAAATGGTTAATTCAAAATTAGCATCTTATTTAATATTTATTTATTTATAAAAAATACTTATATATTCTAATAAATATATCAAATTATTGTTATTTGTAATAAAAGTTAAAATTAAATATTTATTGACATTTACGCATATAAAAATTTAATAGTGGTTGTATTGATTTTAGCAACATGTTGCTAAACAAATAGTTTTAAAGTTTATAACTTATGAGTGCGATGTAATAAATTAATTTGATCTTTTTAAAATCTATATCAACGATATCTGCCTTTTGAGTTTAAAAGGAATTCTTCAACTCTACGCAGATGATGCTGTGCTTAAATATAGTGAACAAAATCAGGATGACCTAATAAACTCAATAACCGAAAATTTAGGAAAAATTAAAATTTGGCTTGAGAAAAATCGACTACTTTTGAATGCTAAAAAGACTAAAATAATTCTATTTAGTAATAAAAAAATCTCTAATTTCACAATATCTTATAACATCCCTATTGAGGTCGTAAAATCATTTAATTACTTAGGTCTAATAATTGATAATAAGCTAAAATGGACTGACCATATTGAGTATATCATAAAAAAAATTAGTCTATATATATTCATCTTAAAATGGATGCGAAACTACTTTTCAAATAGCGCTTTAGATACAATCTATTCATCATATATATTATATCACATTTAGCTTATTTAAATCCTGTATGGAGTAGTGCGCCTATGTTTATGATGAATAAATTAGATGTATTAAATAAGAAAGCAATTAAAACTATAAAAAGATACCCTTTGCTTCATCCAATTTATATGTTATACTCAGAAAAGTATCTAAGTCTTACAAATATATGTAAACGGGAAACGTATATTCTAAGTTTTAAAATTATTAATGATCTAATGAAACACAATTTTAATTTAAATATAGTAATTGATGTACATAATCATAATACCAGGAACAAATCTAATTTTTATCATTCACTTTTCAGAACAGATAAACAAAGAAACAATTGTTTACATAATAGTTTAAAGGCTTTTAATACCAAGCGAGCTAAAATCAATAACAATTTTGAGTATTTTCAAAAAAGAAATAAAAAAATTTTATATTACTTAACAACTAAAAACAAACTACTAATAACCATCTAACCATTTTTTAAGTAGATACTTGTGCAGAAAACTTTGTATTTTAAATTTTGAAAACCAGATACACGCGTAAGATTAAAACTAAGTATGATAAAAACTAAAATTGAAAAGAAAACAAAATGTAAATTGATAATGTAAATGTAATATGTAAATATTGATAATGTTTAAACTTTTCCATTATTTATAATTATTTAATTTATAATTTAATTTTTTGCTTTTTTTATAATTTTTTCTTTATTAAAAAAAAAAAAAAAAAAAAAAAAAACCAAGAACACTTTGTGAACTTAAAATTTAAAACTTAACTTTAATAAATTATTAATTATATGGCCATACAGCTTTTGCTAAGGCCTTAAACATTTTAATCAAAGAAAAAAAAAAAATTATTAATACATACTTGTAAAATATACAACTGAATTAACTAATAATAAAGAAATAAAAATAAAAACTAATAAGTACGTATGTATGTATAGTTATTACATCACCGCCATGTTATTTCAATTATAAAAAAAATTATTTCTTAAATTTTAAACTATTTATTATTTTCGAAAAAAAAAGTATTTCTAAAAATAATATAATTATAATATAATAAAATAATAAAGCTATACATATTTTCTTCTTTTTAAATTAATGTAATTAACTTGTCAAATAACCTAATATCTATAAATACTTACTATCTATGTGTGCTATGTGTTAATATTTTTTTATTAGATTAAATCATCGTATTGAATTGTTATTATTGCCACCAAAATGATTGATAACTTTTAATGCGACAACATTTCTATTCAAATGTGTTTTTTTTTTTTTTTTTTTTTTAAACTGTATCAGTTGGAAATCTGACCTTTATACTATATTATATATATGTATATGTAAAACAAAAAACAAAAAACATTATTTAATCAACTTGAACCCATTTGCTCCAGTTTTTTTTTTTTTTTCTTCATGTAAAAACAAAAACTTTAATTTTAAATATTTGACAAAAGGGTATATATATATATATAGGCTTAAAAATTCATTTAAAATACACAGATATATTTATTTCATCAACTAAAATTCTATCATCAATATAATTCGAAATCAACTATATATTATTATAAGTATATGTGTATGTAAATAAAGAAATGGAGCAAATAATATTTTTTTTTGTTATATTTTCCCAGCTCTGTATTTAACAGCTCAACCAACTGAACCGATTTAAGATTGTACAAAATTAAAAAAAGAAAAAAAAAAAAAAAATTTATTATAGATAAAAACATAATCCGAAAAGCCAATTTTCAGAAACATATCAATTGCCCTATATATAACATAAATCCACATGTGTATCCATTAAATTTTTTTTCCATTCATTCTGTATATTATGTTATATAAATGACTCCAATATTCTAGAATTTTTTTTTTTTTTTTTCATTTTAACTTAACTTATATTTTTGTCTTATCATATTTCTATTTCTCTTCTTTTTTTTTTTTTTTTTTTGTCTCAACCCACTCTTCCTTGCTAAAATGGATGAATCTTTTTTTTTTATTTTACTCAATATTTTTCGTCCGGAATTTCGTCCACTACAAAAAAAAAAAAAAAAAAAACCCAAAACTTTTTGAAAATGAAAAAGAAACGAAAGTATAAGTGGGCATGGCTGATACGACATATCAAATGACAATGGCACCAAAATTACAAAATAAAAAATTGTATCAAAAAAAAAAAAAAAAAACTGTCGAGATAATTTAAAATGTTTATCCTTTCTAACAAAAAACAAAAAAACAAAAAAAAAAACAGAAAATATGTGTTCTAAATAAAAAAAAAAATTAAAAATATATATACTTATATACATATATATATATTTATTATATACATATATGTTAAAAGCATTAGTAAATAATAACACAAATCAACATGAACATTTAAAACAGAAGACGATAACCTGCTGTTCATAAGCCACATGCGTCTCATTAATTATAAATTATATAAAAATTAAAAAAAAAAAATATTAAAAATTTTATTTAATTGAAAAAAAAAAACAGTAAGTATATATAAAAACAAAAATTATAATTAAATGTAATTAATTAATATATTTTTTATTACTATAACAATTATTTTTATTTATTTAATAAAAATGTTAAGAGTACAAATTGATTTTCTTTTATACGTACTTAATTAAAGAAAGGAACGTCCAACCTCTTAAGATAATATTTGATTCAGTTCAGATGTGATTGTCAATATTTTCAGAAAATCAATCAATATAACAACAATTTACAAACATGTTTGATATAAGCATCATCTTTTTTAGTTATAAAGTTGATAAGTATAAAATCGAAAAAAGTCATCAAATTCAGATATTAATTTATATTAATTTTTTCGAACATTTACTAATCTATTTGCTATATCCTTATTGTTTATTGTACAAAAGATTGTGATGATATCAGATCATCTATGCTAAATAATGTGCTTTAAAAAAAATATACAAGAAGAAAAACTTTTGAAAAACTGATATACTTATTATTATGTATATAAAACATTTTAGAGATTTTATAACCAAAGCATTGAATATTGCATATTTTTGGGAGATTACGGAGTGCAGAAAGTGTAAAACTGTATAAAGACAACCTAACTTTCCAACTGTAACTTTCAAGAAGTACAGGTTATAAATATATAAGAAGTTAGAAGATTTCACCCTTTTTATAGTCTCATCCAATTCAAAATATCTTCTTCGATTTTATAAGTTCTGATCCTTGATGTTAATTCACAATCACATAGAATCTGTAAAACCTATAAAGCGTGAGGAAATATTTGAGGACAAAATCCAAAAAATAAAAGCAAAATACATAGATTATGTGGCTAGTTAACATTTTTATTTTTTTTAAATTCTTTTGTTTGATTTTTATGATTTTGATACAAAATATTGATTTTAAAGACTTAATTTTTATTCTTTGTGTTTTAAAAATTCGTCAAAATTTTGATAGTATTGATGCCGCTTATATTGAATGATGCATAAACACAAAACAACAATATGTATTTTGTATTATTTCTAAATTTTAGAAAAAAATAAATTTCAATAACAATTTATACTTTGTATTTTGATCAAATCCTTAGGCATTTTTTCTTTATTATTTACTAACACATTCACTGAATGAATCGAACCGCAAATGAAAATTTGTTATCAAATGCTTTTTGACATTTAATATGTATATATATATAAAAACGATACGAAAAGGTGTACATTTTAAATTTTCAATTACAGTGTGTCGCGTAATAGGTATAATAAATAATTGAGTTTACAGATTTCATAGATGAAATTACAAATCCTTTCAATTTTATGATGAAGTTTTAGCTTGTGATAAAAAAAAAACAATTGTGAGAAATATCATAGAATATTAATATTAATAAATTAATTTGAAAAATGTTAAAAAAAAAAATTTAATACAAGTTTAATGTTAAGTTACCAAAAAAATTAAAATCGTTTTTTTTTAAAACTTTTTAATGTATTTAGCCCAAAAATAAAACCAGATACAGTCAGATGAAATTTGTAAATAGCGTCAATGTATAAACGCAGTATTAAAAAGATATAACCTATATTAGTTAGGTTATATTTTCCTCATACCTATTTTGGGGACACTCTCTGTATATACATGCATATTACATTCGAGTATAAGTATATACATTTATTGATTATAAATAAAGAAAGGATAAACTGGAAATATCCTTTCAATACCGACATCAGGAGTAAATTTTTTAATGAATTAATGAAAAAAAAATATTGTCAAAATATAAAAGAAATCATCACTTTTTGCGAAAAATGAAAAAAACGGACACAAAAATATGCCTTTTGGTTTAACCAAATGAATGATAAAAAAAAAAATACCAAGATAAAAACTGCAGATAAACCTGATAGTTTTGGAACTTTTTCTCTTTTTTTCATTTTATACATATTAAGATAAGCATGCTTTTATATTTTACATTCTTTCTGTCACAATCAATTTTTTTTATTTTTATTTTTATTTTAGTAAACGTTACTTAATTGTTTTTTCTTTTAATTATATGAATTATAAAGGTGCCTAAATGATAAGTTTCTTTTTAAATAAAATTACTGTAGGTTTGTGTGTTATTTCCATTGTTTATTATTTAAAAATGAATATACAGTTACATTTAAGTATGCATTATAAAGACGAAGTATGTATTAATATAAATGCCGTAGAAACAAATAAGTATCCAAAAGATAAATAGGTACAGATATTTTTTGAAATTTAAAAATTTCTATGAATTCAAAAAGAGTTAAAAGAGACTTTATAAATAAACAAAACCACAATTTACAAATTAAAGATTTACTAGTATTCGCCCGCCCCTCGAAATTCGAGGTGTTTTAATTAGCAATTTTAATACAATATATACAGTATAGTTTCTTTATGATTTTATTTAAAATGTAAAAATACAATTTTCAATAATTAAAGCCTTTATGAATTTAAAATTTCTTTGTAAATAATATTTTTTGTAAAAACACGATTATTATTATCTTTTAGAAGTTGCCCTTGATTTATTGAGTATTGGAAACTCAATATATACCTATTATATATGTATATATTATAAGAAGCCTAAGATGATAAATCATTGAGTAAAAGGGTTTTAAATATCTATTAATACAGATTAAATATTATGATGATATTATGATATGTAAGAATTTATTTCGTTTAAAATATAAAAAAAAAAAAAAAAAAAAAAACAGAACTGAATCGAACTTGCAAAATCAAAAAGCAACTATTAATAACCCCACACTCTACCACTGTACTAAACACTAAACAAAAATTTTAATCTTTATATTCAGTTATATTGTGAAATTCCTACTCCTACCATACAACCAATATTTTAAAATTTTTAATGAAAAATAAAACAAAAATTTAACGGAATCAAAGACCGTCTTTTTTAAAAATGTATAATATAGGTATAGATTATACATATTATATGATACATATGTATATACTTTACATGGGTTTTTTATAAAAATGGAAAATTATTAATGAAAATTAGAAAATTTTGGAAAAATATTAATTTTGTAAGATGGCTATACTGAATATTTATCATTTAAAAAGAAAAAAATGAAAGTTGGTTGGTAAATCATTGAGTAAAATGGTTTTAAATGTCTGTCATTTACAGATTAAATATTATGATTTCATTTATACTTAAGTATATATAATAATTGCATCAAGATATAACTACAGTTTTTAAAGTAGAAAAATGTAAGAGCAGCTTAATAAATCATTGCTGACTAAAACTATATTTAATATTCAAAATAACCCACAATTTAAAAGTCCTAATGTGGTTTGTTAAAACGAAATCCAAAATATATGTAATAATATGTACTCACCAAAAATAATAAATAAAACATCAGAGGAAAAAACAAGCCATTATGTTAAATCAAAGATTTTGATAGGCGCACATTTTCAAAAAGACAATAAAAATTGTGACTCATGATGCAAAATTTTGTGTTTTTTCTTTTTGAGTTTTAGAAAAATTTTCATATATAAAAATATGATGTTAAACTTTAATTTGAACTTGCTTTACTTTAATCAAATTTACACAGATATCTAAAAATACCAAATTTTCTAGTTTTTTTTTTAAGGAAGCTTATACAATGTTCAAAAATCTTCATCCCCTTATTAAAATTTTAAAAATCTAACTAATAATTTTTTTGAAGATACACATTAATACAAAATTCTAGTTTCATATAACAATAAATTTAAATGCAATTTCAGATTAAATTTATAAAGTCTAAAGAATATCCTATTATTTGACGTGTTTAGATTCAAAACTGAGATACTGAGAACTTAAGATTTAAATAAATATTAAAAAATAGGGCATTTTCCAACGATAAAAGATGAAAAACGGACAGAGAAGAATTAATAAACAAATTTTTTAGAAAAATGTTTTGAAAAATGTGCTAAGAAGGATTTATCAATTTTATTCCAAATATTTATTTCAATTTATTCAATCCTTTGGCCTTATTTCAATTGTTTATTTATAAATTTTACAAAAATATTAAATTTCTATCAATCTACAGAGATTGCCTACTTAAAATTAATGCAGATAAAGATGTACGTATGTTTATAAAAAGAAAACAAAAATCTAAAATCTATTTTTTTTTTTATAAAAATTTTTATGATTTTAGGTTTTACTTTTTTTTTTTTGTTGAAAATAGCCACTGCATTTTATTAAAATCGCACAACTTTAGACTCACAATCAATGTAAGTGCCAAATTTTTTTAAATTAGTAAAAGCTTATCAGTGTTTCAAAGTATTATGTAATACTTTTTTGTCTCTTAAAGAGAGAATTTTAAGTAAAAAAGCATTATAAGGTACGATAAAAATGTTGTCAAGTGTTTGGATTTTCCTTCAAGCAACCGAGCCGTTCAAGTAACTCTTACTACTCTTCGAAATCGAAATATTGGTGTATATCGATTTTTAATAACTATATTGTATAGATAATGTTACTTGCGCTATTTGATTAAAATTAATGATGCCTCCTCTCAAATAATTCGAATGTCTCAAGATTTTGCTAACGTTACCTCTTCTCTGTCGGCAATTTTTCATTTCACAATTTGCAATGATATATTTAAAAAAAACACCTTTTCAAGTTCATTTCCAATTTACTTACCTTCCAACATCCATCTGTTATCCTATTTGCTTTCCTAACTTCCTTTCCCAATTAGTCAAACCTATGCAATAATATTTAACCCTCTCCTAGAGTTTGGGTAGAGGATAAATGAAAAGAAAAAACATATAAAAGATATTTTATTCAAATTTTAAATTATATCTTTTAAGCTCCTCATTTAAATGAACCTTGTATTAAAAACCTTCTATTTTTAATAATTTTTTGTAAGAAAGTGTTTTAAGTCATAAGTACTTTAACAGTAATTTTATTGAAATATTTCATCCAATAGGGCAACTCTACATTAAAAACTATAGATATGTTCACATTTAACATATTAAAAATGAAAACAAAATCCGTGGAAGAAAATATTTGCGCAATTGACTGAAAACAAAATCGAGTTTTTGAAAAACTATACCCATATGTCTTCTTAAATTCAAATTTTAAGCTAATGTAAACATTTTTCGATTTAAGTAAGAACAGATTTGTTTTTAATTAATTAAAATTCCAATATAAAGGAAAAAAAAAAGCGCTAATATAAGTAAATTACTTTTGCTATCAGATATAACTTTTTAAAAGTAATAAAAAAAAAAACTTATTAAAACTTGATAAGTTATATAAGTTATGTAAATATATTTGAAACCGAAAAATAAAGCATCTTTCCCTAATAATTATCTTAAACAACTAAATAATATATTTTATATTAATAAAACTTTATATATATATTTTAACATCGGAAAAATAATTAATTCCACACTTTCTACAATAAGTACCATGGTTTTCCTATTTACAACTAAAACAAAAATAAGTTAAAAAAGTAAAAATTATAAGTATGTATATAAAAATTCTCATGTAATATAAAATAAGTGAAATATAAATTATAGAAACTTTGTCGTTAAGGATATATTTATTGTCAAAGATACCGCTTTAAGGAATATTAAATTTTATATATATATATATATATATATATAATTTTAAAACATATTTTAAAGTCTTCAAGAAAGTTTATTAAAGAATAATGGACTTTATATTTTTTAATGAATCAAAAAAAAAATAAATAAATTTTTATAAACTGTTGCCTAGTTTTGTATTACATATATAAATACAGGATATTTTACATATTGAGGACTCATGATAAAAATAAAAACTTCTAAAGGACATTTTTTATCAAATTTCTGTTCCACACCAAATAATAATTTTGTTTTAGAATTATTTAAAAGAAAGCCGTCAGAAGCAACCGTTTTTTTGAGGAGGGAAATTTTTTAAAGTTTAATTTGTGTTGTAAGTATATAAAGGTTTTTTTTTTTACCATAAACCCTTATAGTACAAATTTTATTTAGGTATAAACAAAATATTACTTACTTTAATTTTTACTATCTTTCAAATAGTTCTATCAGAGCAAAAAGAAATAAGATCGAATCAGTAACACCAGATAGAATCAAAATTGGAAAAATCAAAAACAGCGAAAGTCTGCTTAAGGAAATAAAAAAAATGTAAAAAAAAAAACAAGTAGAATATTCACTTCATTCCCAAAATTTTTAAATTTTTAAATGGAGATTATTTGATTTGATGATTTTTCACTCTATTTCACTTCCATTTTAAAAATTTAATTTATTTTTTCGTTCTACGCTTCTTTTTTTTCTCTTCGTTATTTTTCTCCCTTAAAGGTAAGTGAAAATCTTCTAAATACATCAAGAATATTACCTTAGTGGGATCTTCTCCTTCAACCAATATAATAAAAGTTAAACCCCTAACTGCTAACGCAGTATATTAGAGCTAGAGAGCATATGGGATAGGAGAGAATCGACCAAGAATGTGGACTATATGAACTATGGCGTGGGTCTTTAAGAGAACAATGAATCCGTCTATTATTATTATTACTTATTTAGTTTATTTAGTCATCAACAATTATAACATGCAGTAGTATATAACATCTTCCTGCATGATATATTAGTCCTTTTACTGTTTTAAATATCCTTTTACACCCCCTCTTACCTTATATATATAAAATAAAAAATAAGTACATTATTTTTTAATATTACGTAAATAGCTATACACTTATTTTATTTTGATTGCCATAATATTTTCAAGTCATAAAAAACGATATGTAATTTCAACTATACAATAAAATATTTACCCCCATATCTATTTTAGAAAAATATATGTATATAAAAATAAATTTATCGATAAATTTTAAAGTCATTATATAAGTTCCTTGAATATTTTAATGTATTTTTTATTGAATAATTATTTGGCAGTAAAAAATTACAGATAAACAGAAATATTCAATTTATTCCAATTGAAATTTTAGGGAAAAATTCAGTTATTTAGTTCAAAGTTGCTTCCATTTGGTCCGTCCTTGATCAATTCAACCACTTCAAAACTGAATCTATTTTATATCAAGGAAAAAAAACCAAAGCGAATTGAAAAACAAAACGCCTGTAACAAGAAAAAAAAAATTATAATTTTTGGCAATTTATCAATAGTAAACTTAAAACTCTCAAATAAAAATATTAACAAAAAAAAAAAATTTTTACTAAATACCAAACATATTTAAATCTGAAACAATATTTCATTAAAACGGATATCCTGACAAAAAAAAATAAAAAAAAAAACCAACCCAATTTGAACAACCATATAAGATCTGAATATTTCTTATCCTTCATTCAACGTTTATTATTCCTAACTAAGTATGTTATACTACTTAGAAATAGAAAATTATTTATGTATGTTTGTTTCTATTTCAAAATTGTATGTTAAAACAGTCGCCAGTCTAACATACATTCTAATATTAGGTACTTTTATGAATAATACCTTAAAAAAAAAAAACATATCGGCCTTGAATTTATCTTACGAAAAAAAAAAAAAAAAGGAAATCAACAATGATTCATGAATATAATGAACAAATATACATATATATATATATTGTATATATTGTATATATACGTATAAAACCGTATCAAGCTTACATAATATATTTTTATCATTTTCTTACAAGATTTATTATGATTTAACATTAAAAAATGAGTAAAAAGGCGGTAGTAACCTGTCATCATAATTTTTGATAACAACAATACTACTATTATTATAAAAAAAAAACATACCCAATTTATGAATTTACCATTTTAAAAGTGAAAACAAGATACAATTATTATTATATATAATAATATGTTCCTTTCACATTTAAGTATAAGTATATAAGTAATAAAAAAGAATTTAGGTTTATTTTTATGAAAAACATACAACTTATATAACTACTTAAATAAAATAAAAAATTTTACGGAATGTAAGTAATTACTCAATTTTACTCTGTGTACAAATAAATGATTAAATGTAAATTATAAAAATAACTTTAACAACATAAGTATTTGCCCCTTTGAATTACATCCAATAATCTTTCTTTTAAAAGTATATTGTAAAATAAAAGTAAAATTTTTTATTCAGATCTTATAACTCACACACAGTTAAATATATTGTTTACCATTACCATACTAAGTATTACTTATTAGTTATTACAAGTAATAATATTTTTTTATGTGAGTACATTACTTGTCTCCTAACAAAATAAATATTTTGTATTAGAATTATCTAAATGGAAAAAACGTTTTACTCATAGGTTGAATGTTGCTCTAAAATTAAAATAGATGACAAAAAATTTTCTTTTTAAGATCACTATTAATACTGCTTAGTCAATATAATTACTTACTGCGTCGAAAGTTTAGGGGTTTCCTTTAACTTGTTCCATTATTTTGACCAAAAAGGATGAGTTTAGTTAATCTGACACATAATCTGACACTGTTAATAGAAATCTATATTTTTGAAAGACCTTCTAACCTCACTTAAAAAAAACAACAAAAATTAAAGTTTTAATTACAGCTCTTAATACGATTAATGGTACGCTTTTTTCTAACAAAAGATTATATAAAATTATAATTGGAGAAAAATTATGCATAAGTTTTCAGAATTTAGAATTAGGAAGTTTACATTAGGTATATACTTAAGTACATATACATTTTGTTCGCCTTTACTATATATCAAACATTATGAATAAATAATGAACAGAATTTCACTGAAGTTTGGTTTTTTGCAGTTTTTCCAAACTGTTTTATTCTAAAAAAAAATTACTATACTTAATTAGTTTTAATCAATTCTTAAAAAGTATTTATAGTGATATCTTTATTTTTGAAAATCTTATTATTTACTACTTATTTATTTATTTAAATTACCTGTAAAATTTTTACCTATAAAAAAAAATACCTAAAATATAAAGTGTATGGAGTTACTTAATTGAAATTTTATTATAAGTACTTGAAGTACTCAAAAATATGATCGATCATTTTCGAGATCGAATTCATTTCTGACTGGAAGTTAATAAAAAAAATGAAACTAACTTTTATAAGCCTTCTGAGCTATACACGTACACATTTAAACGCTTAATTTAAAATGCAACGATCCTAATTTACAAAAAAAAAAAAAAAAATTATAACTTTTTTTGTCTTAAGAAAAATAATGTGAGAAAGAAAGTTCTACATACATTTTCTTTGTTTTATTCTAAAATAAAATTGTAAAATCAAAATTGAAGTAAGGCAGTGAATATTCAAAATTAAGAGTTTTTTTTAAGGCAAAATTTCAAACTTATTATAAGCGTTTGAAAAGTTTGAAGAAATTTCAAAAAATTTGAGAAAAATTGATATAATAATAACAGTACATTTAAATGTACTTATATTATAGGTACATATATGTAAGATTTTCAAAATACAAAAAAATCTGAATTCAAAAAATTAGAAAAATATCTTATAGTTTCTCATTTTTTCATTAAAAATTTGAGTGGAGGATGTAACTTCATAACGGATAAGAAAAACTTCATAAAAAAAAATTAACATAAGGTAACATAAGATTTAATTTAACATAAGATATAAACAAAAATAAGTTATATTTACATTTTTTATTACAAACAGTGTAGAAATTTTGTAAACATGAACGGACAGACGAAAAATTAGACAGAGTTAGATAATAATTAAATATATTTTTTAAAATATTAAATAAACCACTAAACCACTTAATCATTACATACAAAAAAAAAAAAAAAAAAAAAAACAAAACAAAAAACAAATCTTTTCTTTTCTAACGAACTTACGTTTTTTTTTTTTTTTTAATTTATCACGCCTTTTTTAAAAAACAAAAAAAAAAAAAAAAAGGTTATTTGATGCATTTTCTAAGCATGAAATAAATAACCAAAAAAAAAAAAAAAAAAAACCTTCATATGTCATATTTTTATTTACCTTAACAATAGAAATTTAATACTATATTTTAAGAATCCAATTCTCAAATAAGACATTTAATTCAGAGACCCTAAACTAAAAAAAAAAAAAAAAACAAAAAATTAAAAAAAAAAACACTAAAAGAAAAATAGAAAGTTCATCGATCTCTTAATGAGCTTAACGAACATAAATTTACTGACATTCACATACTTATACGTATACGATATGAGAATCGAGATTCTAGAAAGAAATCTAATTAGAATATGGATGTTGTTTCAAAATTCTTACTTTTTATATTTAAGTATCTTTTTCAGCTAAAGAAAAACGAAAAAAATAATAAGTATTATTTTAATGTGATCTTATGAAAATATTTTCATATAACATCATAATAAAAAACATCATAAATAAAATATTTTTTGGTTTGTTATCTTTGGTTTCATTTTTTGTACATATAAGTATATTAATTTATTATAATATTATTTTATTATATATAATAGTCAAAGTATTAAATTAACTTGTTATGTTTTATTTTATTTTATCAAAGAATTAAAAAAAAAAAAAATTTTCTGAACAAAAGTTAACATCAAAGTAATTTGAATTTTCTTTGTATTACACAAAATTATGAAGCAGCATAAAAATTTAAAATTTTACGACAAAATAAAACATCAATAAATATGATATTAAGTACTTAATCCATAAGTAAAAAATTAATTTATTTATTTTAAATAAATCTTTAAATAAAAAAGAATTTCTTTTACATTTTTTTATTAAGTAAGTACTTAGAAACACTTGTATTTTATGCATCTATAAACATTTGCATTTTATGCATCTATAAACTTTGATTACAGTACGATTGTATAAATTCTCTCCCAAAAGATAGTTGTACAGATTACAGTATTCCCCTGCCCATCTATAAATGAAGGCTTCAAACCTTATGATTATAATTCTTGTTTTACTACAACTTGTAACCTTTATGGAAAAATTCTCAGATGAATATTTTTTTAGCATGCGTAAAATCTGTCTGTCTGCATTAAATTTTTTTAAGCTTACAACTAACAGCTTAAATAATAAACTGCAAATCAATCATTAATAGTATCTCAGAATAATATGTCGCATATAGTTATTGAGTTTGTATAATATCGAAAGAAAATTTATGAATACTAACCGGTGAAGAACTAATATCTAATCAAATCAAATACAGAAAATGAAAATTAATAAGCCATAAGATTAGAAGATTTAGAAAAATAGCGCGTACTGTCTTAGAGTGGAACTTTGAAGATGCAAGAAGATGCGGCCGCTCTAACAATGCTTGATGCAGTAGAATATATTCACTGCCAATTGCAAGGTATTGATTTATTTAATTAACTTCGTTTCTTCCTAATTTTAAAGTGGTCATAAAATAAATGAAAATCAACAATGATGTGAAAGTATCAAGGAGATCTATAGTATAATTGTATTTTAAGAGAACTATTCAAACTTAATTTAACCTAACATTATTATGACTCTGATGGGCAAATCATTTGAAATGTTAATACATTAGAAAAATGTTTATTTTAAAATAGTAACAGGAACTTCTTTAATTAGTGTTAATTTTACAGTGTTAGTGTTAAGACTCATAGTTTCTACACTTTACCCTTAAGAAGTAATTAAAGTATATTAATCAAATCAATGCAATCTAGGACAATGTGAAAATAGCAGCAGAAGAACTTTAAAGGTGAAGATGAAGCCGTTATACGCTTTAATGGAGTGATACTTCATGTATAAAGGTAAATTTTACTAACTATATTTAAATAAAGAGGACAAAAATGACAAAAGATCTTAAATCGCAAATAGAAAAATATATATATTTTTTTTTATTATACATTTCTCTGCCACATAAATGTGGACAGGAAATTACCCAGCCTTTTCTGTTCAGGCGTGGCTGTAAGGGGGAATGTGGTAAGGGGGAATAACTCTTATGACGTGTGTGGGATTCAAACCCACACTTCCTCAGTGTTTACAGCGTATTTTATACGCTCTTACCCACTAGGCCACCGAGGCCCCTAGAAAAATATTTTTGCGGGATTAATACTGTATCAGTTGTTAATAAATAGATAAACAATGCAATCAAACTTTATTAGTAATAAAATCGTCATTTTTAAATTTGTTGTGATAGATATAACTATATATGTAATTTTTAAAAGTACAATTTCCAAAATTTGTATTACATTTGTATTCAGTTAAAATTCCATCCTAAATAGCTTTAAATTTAAGGATTGATTTCTGGTACAATTTATTTTTATTCATTTGGTTATATACCGTTATGCTGCAGTCAAATAATACTAATTTTTTGTCTTTTAAGATCGAAGAGAATTTTTTTTTTTATTTTTTTCTTTTATTTTTTTAATAGAATTTATTTTTTTTTTTTTGTTTTGTACAGTTCATGCATATCATTCGTATGGCAGTGGTACATGTTAATAGCTAATATTGATATTTGTAAGATATATATGTGTGCATAAATACATTTAGGTGTGTGTTTTTTTAAGGATACATCTAAAATTCATCGAACATAACAAAGCAGCTATACAGCCAGTCATCGTCAAACTAACAAAGAACAAAAAATACAATCCAACAACAATAATACCAATAAAAAAGTAATCAAGTTACTGGCACGGTTCAAATAAGTTTTTTTTTTATATTTTATCTGTATTACAAGCAGAGACGTATTTAAATAACAATAGTATTTATGCAAAAAAATCAAATCTACAATGCAGGACATGAAGCTGAAATTGAAAAGTACATCATGATCAATAATGTGGAACTATATGCGTGAAATACAGAAAACAGCACTCAAGAACCAGAATGCAGAAACTCAGTTAAAAAATTGCTCATTTACAAACAAATTCTAAAATCTGTTTAGATTTGCAGAATCTAGCTATGAAAATGTCCAAAAAAAAAAACCAATCATCGAAGTTAATCAAAAATTTCAAAATAAAATTATATTCTACGTAATAGGACGGTGGAATATATTCTATTTATAGGTAAATATAGATATGCGCACCGATCTACATATCAAAACTTTTGCAGCTGAAATTAACATTAGATACTTATGCAACAAATCACAAACAAAAAGATTTTATACATCAGAATATAGAGGTCTAGAATATGATAAAGGATGCTGGCAGCCGTTAAAAAATATGATATCTGAATTTCAAATCTTTTTAAATAGAAACGATTCATTAGATTTTATTACGGGAGATTCTTTAAAACAAATTATAGAAAACTGTTTTTTTTTTTTTGAAGAAAATGTTGCCGCTGTTCTTCGTTTTGCCACAAAATTTCCTAAAAACTTTTTTAAATTTAATAACTCCATTATAGATATAGCTAAATTAGTTGCCAATTAAAGAATAACGTAAACTATATAACTACCTATTATATATATTTATCTAAATTAGCTGCAAGCTTTTGCGGCTATATGTATGTAGATACGAGTTAGGTAGCATCGATATCAACACCAAAGCATATAAAATTATTTGTTTGAAATTTTCTAATGTAACATTTCTAACTAAAGACGGTAAGAACATACATATAAGTATATTTCAAACATCAAACTCGTTTTTAAGTCTGCGGCGGCTTAAGTTAATTTAACTACACTTTAAACACAGCCAAAAGATTGATTTCACTTCTATCCAAATTAAATAACCGTTTTAAAGAAGAAAGACATAATAATTTATTGTCATACTTACTTGAGTCGTTGAGGTTTCTTAATTAAAAAAATACATTTTATTGACGAATAGATATGCTGTGGAACTATAAAAATATAATTACTTTGTTTTCTACTTGTCTTTTAGTTATTTTCGATAACTAACTAAGAAACGATACAGTCGTTCAAACATCATAAACTTCGTTATTCAACATCTCAACATTCAACATAACGTAACAATACTCACTTAATACTCAGAATATAAAAAACTGAATTTTCTTATTGAAAAAAACTACTTATCAATTGCTAAGTATTGGAACCACACTTAATCAACCTGATTTATAATAGCTGTAACCGAATTTATTACAATATTCTAAAATTTCTTATAAATAACTATTTTGTTATATACTTATAAGTACTTTATAAATTTTCGCGGAAAAACTACTAAGAAATAACCGTTAAGTATTCATAAAAAATAAATTAATTATTAGGTAACTAAAATTTTTTATATATAATTATTTAGTTAATTAACGGTATTAGTTACATGTAACATGATAAAGGTACTCATTTATGTGTCGTCATTAAGAAAATATATCCTTAATTTTAACAAAATAAAATCTTTGAACTACGGACACTAAGTACTTATAATTTATCAAATAATTAAAAATATCATGTACAGAAAACTTAATTTATAGTTTCTGTTATAGGATATATCAAATGATTTACTTATATAATACAAAAATATACTTAATAATTTGTAATAACAAATAAAATACATTTTAAACATTAATTCTTTTTAATTTAATTAAGTAAGTACAAATTTGTCAGTTTTTTTTAATATATTCGAATACATAAAATTTTAAGAATCATAGATATTTCTAACCTAACACGTCTCTGCTTTAATGATTTGGTTCATTGATTTGCTCCCTTTTCTATTATTATATATGTGTATGCATATATAAATATATATATATAAATTAAAAAAGTTCAGGAAGAACGAACATACGAATCAAAATATATATATATATATATATGTATACATATATAAATATAACGAAAAAAACAATAATAATAAAAGAAAAAAGATATATCAATCAAAATGAAAAATCAATTCCCTAGGCTCAAAGAACCAATCGAACATCGATGGTAATACCATATACATATATATATATATATATAGCAACGGTAAAAATGAAAAAATGCATATTATATATGTAGCAAGTATTGTTATATAATAACATATAAAATGTATGAAAGTAGCATCATATAAATGTAAACGTATAATATATATATAGGTATATATATATACCTATTTTACATATAAAAAGAAAAAAAACTTTTAAAAGCGAATAAAACCCATCAACTGCGGTGAGTGGAACAAAAAAACGCTCGTTGTATTTATTTTTATTTCTTTTCTTAAATTATGGTTGAATTGAAAATATGTTAAGAAAAAAGAAAAAATGAACTTTAAAAACTTTGTTCACTCTGAATTCTGAAACCATCATTACCAATTGGTATATAATATATATATATATATATATACTTTGGAAAAGATCTTTTTAAAAATTGTTTTTTTCTCTTTTTTTTTACTTTTGTTTTTATTTTATTTTAAAAACTTTTTCTTTTTTTTTTTTACCATTTTTAACAATTTTTTTTTTTTTTTTTATATCAATGAAAAAAAAAAAACAGAAATCGATGTAGGAAAAACTAAGAAAATTTTTCAAAAATAACAACAAGAACATCAATAATATTATTCAAACGATGAAAATATATAACTAAAGTACATATTAAATAATATATGTATGTATTTATTTTATTTTTTTTTTTCATTCAAAAAACATTATTCTGAAAAAAAAAACAAACTCATCATAAAACGTTTTTCGTTACTTATAGATATTGAAATTGGAAAAGAAAATATCTAAGAAATAAATATATAAAAAAAAACAAAAACAAAAAAAAAACTTAAATATAAGAAACCAGAATAAACCAATAGAAATTTCATCCTTCACATGTGAATATAGCGTAAAACCATAACACACATATACCCTTGGGAAAAAAAAAAAGATTGTGGTTAAATAGGAGAATAAATAAGAAGGAAATCGAAAAAAATAAAATGAATTTATATATAGTTATATACCTATGTAATATGTACATATATATATTTAAAAAAAAAACCTTATATAATATAATAAGCAATAAAATTCAAGGATAATAATATGTACACATAAAATGAGAACCTTTCGGGAAGACATTCGGGAATTGTTCAATTTGTACGGTTTTTATTGTGACTAAATTGGGGTGCGTAAATAGCGATTCAAAAAAAAAAAAATAAAAACCACAAGAAAAAAAAAAAATAGAAAGAAAATATAACAACACTGAACAACCGAACATATATATAAACCAATTGTCTGAAACGATAATTTTGACAGAAGATTGACTTTTAAGAACATTAAATCACTGAAAGGAATGTGATTAAGATATAACGAAAAGAAAAATAATTTGCTCTTATTTGGTTCTTTAGTCATCAATTTTTTTTTTTCTTGTTTTTATTTTTACTTTTTTCCGGAAAATTTATTTTCTTTTTTTTTTTTGTGCCATTCCATATTTATATTCGATTTTTCTTTAAGTACTTGTATTAAAATATACTTATGTATTTACCTAAATCATCTTTAAAATAATAAGCCTATTAATCATTTTTTACATATCGTTATACAAAATAATAACCTTTAATTTATATAAAATTATGTTAATTGTAAATATATACATATACATACATAAAATTGATATATTTACACAGATATATTTTTATTAACATATGAGTTAAGGAAAATTCAAAAAAATAATGAATTTATATCTTCAAGTTGCTCTGAAGGATTTTTTAGACATATTATATATATATACATATAAAATAAGAAATATTTGTATATAAATATAGATATTTATTTAATTTTTACTTTATCCATATATAAAAATCATTAACAATGACCAAAATTTTAATTTAAGCCCCTAAGCGTTATAACATTTAACTGAAATACCATCAATTTTTATATAAAATTTTATTAAGTCAATTCTAGTTTTTTTTTTTTAAATTATTGATTTAGTATCAAGTCAATTTTTGAAACATACGTCATCATATATATAGATATATACGATACTTATATGCCTTTTATTGTAAAATATTTACTTAACTTTTCTTCCATTTTGTGTTTACATACATAAACATACATAAGTACCTATAAAAAAAGATTTCAACAATCTAAAATATCGTAATTGCATTGAATTTCGATTACACAGAAAATTATAAGCTTCTTTCATTAAAAAAAAAAATTAAGTGGATGGTGGGTCTTAATCTTTTTTAATTTTATATTTTTAGCTAAAATTTTATTAACAATATGTTAAACTTAAAAATTTTATTTTAAAGAAAATCGCTTAACCATCATTTAAAAATCTATATTCATTAAGCCCATTACTACATAATTTGAAAAATTGTTTTTTGTCCTTTCCACTACTATAACGAGAATGGGTCACCACCTAAGTTATTTATAATTAATATTTTACAAAGCATCAGTTTCATAAAATAAATTAGTTTCACTAAGCCATTGTTTACGCATTGGCTTATGACTGAAAATCATACTTTTCAATTTTAAATAAATAAAATTAAAAATTTTTAACTAAATTCAAATTTAAAGCTTTGAACTCACATTCAAAATTTTAGGAGAGAATTCTTGCTCTAATAGTTGGAACCTAACTAAGTAACTAGTCTCTACACTTGGTATAATTACTTTACTATAACTTAAAAAAATTTCAAAGAAAATATAAGTATATGTATATAAATACATAATTACATTTATATATAAGTATTTATACTTCAAATAAACTATAACTATTAATATATTCAACAATAACTGCTGAGTAATAACTGTTGTTACGTTAAGTATAATAATTGTTGTTAAGTCTTGCTGTTTAACAGTAATTAAATATTTAGCGCAAAGTTATCATATCCAAATAATTGAAAAAAACTAAATACTTAGAGTATAATTTCGTTCACAAATTCAGTTAAAAGTTAATTTGATCCAATTACTATACTTTAGGTATAGCGCTGAAGATTCAATTAGATTTATGGTTTTCTATTCTCATATCAATGCAAAACTTTTCATCTTCTAATCTTCTAAACATCTAGGAACCGTAATACATAAGACTAAAGATAAAGGTAGAGTATAATGCACATATTTGGATCCATAAAACGAAATTGATATGCTACTAAAACACTCGATGTCACTACAACTAGAACACTAGTTATAACTTACTACAACACTAGATGTCACTACTACAACAGATATTTCAATTTCGCCTTGATCGACTAACAGGAATACTTACATTGTTTTATAGATAGTTTATCGGACTATACTTAGGTACTTACTTATTGCCTCCATTCAAAATATTTCAAACGGAAACAAGAAGAGCTTCTGCTGGGATGACTAGTAATGTATTTCAAATTTTCAGATGGTATATGTAATTCGATTTATAGAAATTCATTTGTGCAACCATCTCTCACCTCATCTGTTCCCTAGAATTGACGACTATTACATGTACAATGTTTAAAAATTCAATGGGAACATTAACAACTTCTTGTTCATAATATTCCTATCAAATTGAAATCAATTTTCATTCTCCAAACTTAAGTTCCCTTTTATGATTTTTTAATCACTAAATGTTTTTTCTTTTATTCACCTTTTAGGGTTTTACTTGTTTAACAAGTTTAATCGAAATTGGTTTTACGGTTCAACAGAATTATAACATAATTAAGTTCCCTTGACCAAGCAGTATACATTAGTACTTACCAGGTCATAAAATCTATATTGTTTGGTCAAAAACAAAAGAGGTGATGTTTAGTGAATAATTAAAGTTCCACACACTCATAGATAGAATCACGATCGTTTATCTCCTGTATAGAATCTTGTATTGAAGAATAAATAAATATGTTTAATATAAATTTTCTTGAGATTGTAACTATAACCCCTTAAATATCACATGTAAAACGTTAAATACACACTTAATGAACGTTAAATCAAGAATGAAAAAATATGTGATAGAAATCTTATAAGCTGAAACACTTACTTATCAAAGACTCATGAAAAGGATTTTATATACAGTTACTAAACATATAATATATGGAATGAAAATCTATATAGTTATACTTAACTAGTTTCATAGCTTAGAACAGATAAATATCCAAAGTTCAAGTGTTGTTTATTTGTATTATATTTATACGTACATATATATAGAAATAATGTTGAAAATAATATTAAATAATTAAGTAGTTAATTAGTATTTCAACGTTCAAAATACAATAATAATTTTTAAAAAAACTGAATTCAATGATTGTAAGAATCTTAAAATAATAGAAATCAAAAAATAAAATACATGAATGGAATACTTAACAAACCTTAAATCAAATTAAAGTTTTTTTGTTTTTTTGTTTAGAAAAAAAAAACAATATCAATAAATAATAAATTGTTAATATGATGTACAGCCTACTTTATATATATATTTATATATATACATACATATTATACTTAGAAGTTAGGTATCACTTACATGTCATCTTTAATATTTTACAAGAGATTATTTAAATGATTATTATGATCATTAAATATCATCTTTATTCAATTATAGGTGCACTTAAAACATCTAAATCACATTTATTACCTACAAAAAAAAAAAAAAAAAAAAAAACAAAACTAAAAACGTCTTCACTACACTTAACTTTATCGATGGTATATCACGCACAAAATTAACAAAAAACAGAAAGAAAAAAAAAAATTAAATAAAAGAAGATAAAAAAATGCTATAACTTATTACTTCCTTAATTTACCAAACTTTATTGACATCAAGTCATTGATATCTTCAATAAAAATATGACAGGTAACATCATATAAGTAGAAAAATAGAAAACTAAGTAAAAAGAAAAACAAAAAAATTAATTTTACCACCTCTCCTCAATTATATATATATATATATATATTTTATAAATTATTATCTTTTTTTTTTTTATCATGGTTGAGAATAAAAATCGCATGGCTGGCATAACATGGTATATATGGTATAAATACTTACTATAAAAAAAAAAAATAAATAAAATAAAAAGATAATAAAAAAATGCGATGAGCTAAAATTTACTCTTGTTGTTATCTGCCGTCATTTCATTCAATAAAAAAAAAAAAAAATCCAACCAAATCATTAAAAAAAAATTTTTTTTTTTTTTTTAAAGTGTTAGGTGAGGTTTCATTCATTCATGCAGAATTTTTTTTAAACCTCAGTAGATAGGTAGATCAAAAATCTATAAAGAATATAACCTAAAAGATGTACAACATAACTTTTCCTCATAATTTTCTAATTTTATTTATTTATTTTTTTTTTTTTTTTGAAGAGGCGTTTAAACAGACGATAAAATCAATTTTTAATATATTTTTTTTTTATAGATACTTAAGTATATATATAACTAAGTATATATACATAAACAATATAGGTAAATGTTTGTGGTTTCACTGAAATTACTTATAACTAAGTAAGTAAATAGTTTTTTTTTTATTTTACTTTTTATTTTCAAGTTGCAATTTTATTAACACATTACCTACCTAATTATAAATTTATAGTAAAATCGTTAAAGTGCAGTACATATATGTACCACTTTACCTAATATACTTATACAGATTACATATAGTTAGAAAATATAATAATCGTAAAAACTAACTATTAAGTATAAAAAAAATTAAAAAAGTACCAAATTAACATGTAAGGGCAAGATTGCAACAGATTCAGAAAAGCATGGTTACTGAAACTGTTGAATCTAGACATTTTATTCTCTTTGAATAGAAAAGAAATTTAACATCTTCTTCATTAGTTTTAAAATTGAAATTTATTAAATTTTATTTTTTTCTATACATAATGGACACATTAGAATGTGCACCCGGGATATGTGAACTATATGAGATATTCAGGTAGCATATTCTAGCTATCGAACTGTGAAATATAATCTCAAAAAATAATCGCGGTTCTTTAAAAAAATAAATAAAAAAATAATCATCACACCTTTTGAATTTGTTAAATATACATGGTAAATTTCAATTATTCAAATTTTACAGCCACTTTAAATTTTGATCAAAGAATAATTAAGTATCTAGAGTTGGTATACACTTTTGAAAACTAAATTATCTTTTATTTTCTTTTTTAAAAATAGATCTGTTAGTAATAAGTAACGTAAATAAAGCTTAAATTGATAGATACTTAAACCAAAGACAAAAGAAAGTTTCAGATTTGCTTAATATATACGTATATTACAAAAATTTGAAGTTCCCAGAATTTTCAGCAGTTTTATAATTCGTATTTTGAAGAAGTGATCTAACGTAATTTAGGAACGCCTTTATCCAGAAAACAATGAACAAACCGAAGAAGAATATAGTGTCATAGAAACCGGTTCTCAAGTAAAGTCAAAGATCTTTTGCTTAAAATATACTTACTACACAATGAAAAAATTAAGCTTGAATATTATCTTAATTGAAAAATTAGTTTTATTATAATTTAATTATCTGGATTCTCACTTCCTTGAAAAATTTTTCTGGTATTGGTCTCGATTCCTAATTTTCGGTACACTTCCCCCCAGTATTCAGCCACATATTTTAAATTAAAATTCATACTTAATTGAGTTTTTTTTTTCCAAATTTTAAATATTATTGTGTAAATGATGTGACAAATTATTTCAGTGTCTTCATCACAACTTCTACACTCCATAATACTCCACAACTTCTATACTATATAAATTCTACAATGTACATAAATTCGGAAAATATAAATTCTATTTTAACTATTATATACTTATACATATATATATATCTATATATATATAGATATATATATCTATATATATATAGATATATATATATGTATTTATGCTAATGCATAATCCAAATGTAACTTTAATTATTAGCGCAAAATATCAATGAATTGAAGTAAAAAGTTTATAAAATTGGACAGCAAGTATTAAAAGAAAAACAAGGATGCGATATTTTAAAAAAAAAACACTAACTATACAAACAAGACGAATAAAAATTGATGAAACTTTCATTCTCCGAAAACTGAATTCAATTTTATTTTATTCATTTATTTTACCTAAATTTTATTCAAAATTTGTTTTAAGGATGGTTTCACTTTTTCCATTATTTTAGTTTTTTTTTTTGTCATCTTTTCATTTTTTTTTTTTCATTACGTAAACTGAAAAGAAAAAAACTGACAAATAATAAAATTTAAGTTAATTGACAAAAAAAAAAAAAACTTTTTGTTCTTAAAATTGTTTTTGTTTTGTAAGAATAAAATAAATGAATTTAAATGGAAAATCAACTAAGAAATAAATAAATAAAAAAAAAAACAGACATAAGCATAATTATAAAAGTATTCAATGCTAAGTACTAAAAATAAAATTAAGATTCTTTGAAAACTTTACTTTTCTTCAATTAATAATGAAAGTCAATTAAAATAAAAAAATAAATAAAATATATATACTTATAGATTCAATAGTGTTTTAGTAAGTAGGTACTAATTACTAAACTTTATATTAAAATTAATCAAAATAATTTGTTAAAAACTCTTGTATTACAAATAGGACACTCCGCAATAAGTACATAAGAAATAAAGAAATTTTTAGAAGACGGAGTAAATCTGTACAATAGTTTTCAAGATTAACTGGGTCTAAAAATCCTTTATAATGAAAGATGTTTTAGCTTTTTATCGGTAGAAACTGAAGACAAGACAACCTTATCGGACAAGGGAGAACTGTCATAGTTTAAATTTAGTTTGTCTAAAATTATCTTTGATTAAAACCGTGTAAAATTATATACCTTACACATCCTTACTTATGTGTTTAAAACCAATTTTAAATTTTTTTTTTTTTAATTGTCTTTTTGAATAACGGTTTTTTTTTTTTTTGGACCCAAGTAGTCATAAAAGTATATAGATTTTTCTTTAAGATCTTTCCTTTTTTAAAATCTCCGATGTCTCACCTTCAAGTGATTTTTCTTATTACAAAATATAGTTTAAAAATTTTTTTTTAACTTGTATAAGTTCGAAATCCTTTTTCGAAGTCTAATTAAGTATTTTAAAAATTAACATACATCCTCTTTTAACAGTATTTCCTGTACTAACATTGTGAGCCATTCTGTTTATTAAACAAATATTTTTATCTTGACGAAAACAGTTTACTGTCAGAATCAAGTATTTTTTTTTTTTTTGTTTTTTTACAAAATTGCAAAAGTCTACTTTTAACGATGTCATTCTTTTTTTGTTAATTTCGTCTTATTTACAACAAATTTACACTGAAATTTGGACACAGGTGTCTAAAAAAATAGCGATTTTACAATTTTTGACCGCTAATTACCCACAAACGGAGCAAGTACTAAATTTTTTTTTAGGTTACTTACATATACTAATGCTGAAAGAATTTTATCCTCTTCAAATTTCTATATTCTCATTTTAAATTTACCGTTATAAAATAAAAATAAATTAAGAAATATAGAAATATTCCTAAAATATAACGGCAAATTGCCATACTGAATTCCAAAAATTTATACAAATTTTATACTGATTTACAAAGGTTAAAAATATCTTTTTAGATTGTAAAAATATTAGTAAAACTTTAGATATAACATTTGATATTAGATTTAAACATTTCTGGGACTAAGTATATAAAAAAAAAAATTGTTCCACAACATTAATTTTGTAATAAAACCGATCCATGGTTACAATTTACAAAGACAAAATAAATGCCTCCGAACAATTCAAAATATAAGATGGCCTAGAAGAATATCAAATGAATGAGGACCTACTAACTATCTCTAGACAAGAAACCATACTCTGCCAAATCAAGAAAAAGAAATGGAGATGGATAGTCACACACTTCGGAAAGCACCAGAGAACATTGCACGCCAGGCGCTCGACTGGAATCCACAGGGAAAAAGAAGTGTGGGTAGACCTAAAATAACATGGAGAAGGTCTGTGGCTAAGGAAATTGATAATAGCGGTAAAACATGGGCAGAAATCAAACATTTGGCCCACAATCGAGTGCGATATAGAAGATTTGTGGAAGCCCTATGCTCCCCCAGGGGGTAAAACAGGTTTAAAAAAAAAAAAAAAAAATGGCTACAAAGTCATTGCCCCATATTAAACGGACTATAACGAATGGTCAGAGTGAAATTAAGAAAAATATAAGGAAATTTTTCAAATATTTTCAGAAAAATGTTCTAAAAATATAATTGTAAATAAATATTTTAAATAATCAAATCAAATATTTTTTGAATTAATTTTTATTTTTATTTACCATCACTTTTTTTTACTTCTAACAACCACAGTTTTCCTTTTTATGTTTCCTCATACACATTTTAAAATTTATTTTGCCCAAAAATATAAATTAAATTTTAAAAATAAATATTATTTAATCACTTAATTTATTAAAATTCATGTTAAAAAAATAATATTAAGTATTTTTAACAAAATTAATTTAAAAGTAAAAATAGAATATTTAAAATAACTTATTAGTTATTTAAAATTTTTAATTAGCTAAATAAACGGTTTTTTCTTTAAACCACAAATACCCTAACCAGTACGTTTTTATTTTTGGATTATTTTCTGAATATTTACCTAAAAATAAATAAAAAAAAAAAAAATTAAATTTAAGCATAACGAATTTAGTCAATTTTAATTTTAAGTAAAAAGGAACTTAACTTTAAATAGTGCAAAAAGCTTACTGTATTAATTGTATACTTATACCTTTTTTATTGTAATAAGAAAAATTTCCGCTTCAATTGCAAGTATTTCTTTTTCAAATACAAGTTTTCCTTTTTGAAAGCAAGTATTTCCTTTTCAAACGCAAGTTTTGAAATGATATTCAAAGTTACTCAAAGCTTTGCAAATAAAAAAAAAAATAATGATAATTTCACATATTACTTATGTGATTTGTTGAAAATGAATTATTTTTAAGTAAGAAACTGTTCTAGGATCCTATATTATAAAAATGTTTTTGTTAAAACTGGTTCTGTTTAAAGTTAATATTTTTATGATCACGAAGAATGAAATGCAAGTATAAACACAACTTTCCATTTTTGCATCTTTAATATGCATGGGCTATTGTTGAGCTGTAAAATTATTAAAAATAAACTATAAGAACTTGCATTTGAAAAGGAAATACTTGCTATTAAAAAGGAAAACTTACATTTGAAAAGGAAAAAATAATTGCATTCAAAAAGGAAATAGTTGCAATTGAAGTGGATATTCTTTTTATTGAAGTAAAAACGGTAAACGGTATAGTTTTGTAGTAAGTAAACGTTTTATTTCTGGAAATAACTGCATTTAAAAAGAAAATAGTTGCAATTGAAGTGAAAATTCTTCTTAATAAAGTAACAAAAAAAAAATAGAATAACAATTTTGAAGTGAACGTTTTATTTCTGGCCTCATTTTATCATTGGTAAGTACGATTTACTTACAAGACGATTACAAAATTAACTGTACTGCGTCTACTTTTATTTGAATATGCAAATAGGGATTTTTAAAGAAAATAAATTACAATAGCTTTTAACATCGCTAAAAAGTAATAATAAACAAAACACATACATTTCTAAGTTTAAGAGTTACATAATATTTACAATTGCATACTTCTTAGCATATTTTTCAAAAAACTTAGATTAGCTTAGATGACTTTCACTCTATATGAGTTTTTTTACAAAACTTATACACCGGTTTAAGATATTTTAATTTTAACGATTAATACTTAGGTCTTTTTAAAAAAGGGAATGTTGTTGAATCATATTTTCTTATGTATAACCTTATATGTATAACTTTAAGTACCTATTACTGACCTACGATTGCGGTTATGTGAAAAAAAAATTTTACAAGATTTTGCTTTCTTCATATTCTCTATACACTTTTAGATAGAATCTTAAACTTTTAAAGAAAAGAAAAATTTTTTAGAATTTTTATTATAAGTTACCTAATGAGAGCATAAGTTAACCTTAGAATATTTTTTTTACTTTCCCTTCTTTTAAATTTGATATTTAGGAATAAAAAAAAATTTTAAATTTGATATTTTTAAACACCTACAGGTACCACTTAGGCACCTGTGCAAATTTTTTCAAAGTAAAATGCACAAATTAAAGCATCAACATTATGTTTTTACAAATTGTATTAACAATATTTTCTTAATTAAGTATATTAGTATAGGGTTTCCTTAAATTTGAAGGCAGTACCTCATTTTTTGTAGTTACTTGCAAATTGTTTAGAAAACTTTAATTAGTTAATGTTGTTTTTTGTTTTGTTGGAAAAAATAACAATAAATATGTATGACTAACATTGCACTTTTTTTCTTGTATACTTATGTATAACTAAAAAAACTACTTTTTCAATTTACTCTACTTATTTGACTATTACAATTTAAAAACAATCTTTATTATTCTTCAATCAACGTTAAATTCAGTTTAATGTGCGTATTACGTGTCACAAATTTGCGACTGAATAACTATACAAATTATTGCGCTAATTATTATTACAACTGTCACAAAGTTATTAAAACAAAAAAATTCTTAAAAGTTACAAAGTAAAAAAAGTATAACAATTTTGTAGTGAACGTTTTATTTCTGGCCTCATTTTATCATTGGTAAACGTACGATTTACTTTTTATTATTATTTATTATTTTCGTTATAAACTTTTTTTATATTTAAAACTTTTATACTATAATTCATACTACATACTACTTCATACTACATATTATAACTAAACTAACTAACTAAATGTTTTGGGATTCGAATATCGCGAATGTAGAATTATTTATCACCTAACGTGCTCCATAAAAATGAAGATGATCACATTTTTAATTTATATATAGGTTTAAGGAGAACATCAAAACCTTCGTTCATCATATATTCCTGCAAATCTTAAACCAATTTTTACTCCGTAGCAGAATTTTTCTCTTGCCCAAACAGTACAATAGTACTAAAGGTCCTATAATCTATTGTTTGATCAAAAAGGGAGGTGGTGTTTAATTGATTTAAATCCCGCACAGTATTAGAGGAATTGTGGTTGAACCGCTTCTCTTCAGCGTCTTCCGATGATTAACACCTATCCTCGTAAAAAAAAAAAAAAAAAAAACAAAATGACTGTTCAAATAAGTACTTAAATAAAATAATTATTCCTTTGTACTACGAAATATTTAACAGAACACAAAATATAAATTTTAATTATTTAGACATTTTTTTAACTGTTAAAATGATTTTATATTTTTATTTCTTTACTTTTCATTTTTTAACTTTAGCGGACTTAAAGTGAAGGCCCAATGTACGTTTTTGCTTCGTTTGCTTTGCTTTGAAAAGCGAATAAACAAACTAAAGTAATCAAAGTAATTTCAAATCCCAATGTACGTTTTTAAATTGCTTGACATTTGACATTTTCATTTTTTTATTATTGTTTATTATATTTCGTTGTTTAAAAAAAAAGATTTGCACAATATTTGTGATATTTTGTACATCATATTTTTATTGTACGAAAACTACAAAGTTTTTCAAAAAATAAAGAATCAGCGACAATTTTGGGTTTGGGACATATATTTGGATCGCAAAATACATGGACTTTATGAGAGTACATTTGCAAAATTAAAACAAGATCCTGTACAATTGAAAATTTACCAAATATTTTCGAATTCAATAATTTAAATATTTATTCAAAAACAAAATTCTCTTTGAGGGTCTAATGGGTAAGAGCGTTCGAATCCCACCCACGTCGTAAGAGTTATTCCCCTTTACGACATTTACAGCCATGCCCGAACAGGAAAGGCTGTGTAATTTCCTGTCCACATTTATGTGGCAGAGAAATGCATTAAACAAAAAAAAAAAAAATTCTCTTTGACGTTTTAAATATTATTTTAAACGTCAAAGTAATAAAGCAAACCGTTTAATTGAAAATTGGTCAATTTTGAACTTTTCTTACTTTGTTTCGCTTTGATTACTTTGCCATTGGGCGTTGCTACATAAGAAACAAGTAATTTATTTTAACTGTCAAAGCGTGTAAAGCTCCCGTAGAATTATGTATTTCTAAAATATTTCTTTTTGAAGAAAATTCATCTTCAAAGACACTAAGTAAGTACATACTTATGTAGTAATAAAATATAATTTCAATGACTGTGTTAACATGAGTAAAAGTACAATAACCGAATTAAAAATATTTTTGAAATCCGAACTTGTCAAAAACATAAAAATTAATAAGTTTTACTTTTTCAAATTAGACAATTCAGTTAAGTCATATTTTGGTCAATTGAATCACACTTGAAATACGTACCTTATATGTAATAAATTTCAGTCAGACGAATGTCTTAAAAGAATAACACGAAAAAAGGGAGTGAATCTTATAAGAATCACAATAATATGCTTAATATTGAGTCTAAGTATATGCGATTGATTTTTTTAATTACCAAAATAAAATGTAAGAAAATAGTTTATAAATGTTTTTTTTTTTTTTTTTACTTTATTTGTATAATTTTATAAATATAAGCACATTTTAACCCTAATAACTATTCTACTTATGTTACATTTAAATTTCTCTTCATTTAGTTATTAAGTTCAAATACTTATCATATATTATATACTTATATAAGTATGTATATATATACGAGTATACCAATAAGTAATATTCAAATTTATTTTACAAAATGAAAAATGAAAAAAAAAAATAGAAAATAAAGAAATCACTTTACTTATAAATCGGTTGTTGTTTTTTTTTTCTCACAGACATAAACAAACATATATATATATATATATATTCTTATATATAGTAAAAATAAAGTATATAGTAGGTATTATATTTAATACTTATCATATATTATGTGGTCATAATGTCTAATAAATTTTTCCTTTATTTATTTGACCTCAAATGTCTAATGTCTCATATACTTATATACAATATAAATAAATATATATATACAATAGTTACTTATACATATATGTATAAGTAACTATATATACATATATATATATATATATATATTTGTATGTGTACTTATTATATTGTTCTGTACTGTATATTATTGTATTAACATTGTCAGTACTTAACTGTATTTTATTTTATTTTTTTTACTCATTTTTCATTATTAATGGTGTCGACTGTCCAAACTTTTTTATATATATACATATATATATACATATATTTGCATAACTTTCTTTCTTTTTTTTTTTACATTCCGATTTTCCTCTTCCTTATATTCAGTCAATTTATTATTATACATTTTGATGTTGTCATGTTAGGTATTCGATGTACTTACAAATTGTTTTTGAGCCTTTTGACTTATGAAATTTTCCATATTTTTTTATTGTTTTTTTTTTATGTTCTTGTTTTTTTGTAACTGAAAAAAAAAGGATTTTCTTAGATAGTATACTTATATGTATATGTATACATAAAACAGGATATTAGAACACAAATAAAAAATTTCTGACACTAGACGCTTTTGTTTTTTTTTTTTTTTTGTACTAAACTTAGTTAGTTATGTTTTATTTCATTACATATTATTTCATTTAGATTTCTTTTATATTATTCTTATACTGCGGAAACGTCATGTTGGTGGTTATAACAAAAATTCAAACAAAGATTAAAACAATATACTTAAAAAAAAAAACAAAAAGCAAAATATTTATACTTAACTATAAGTAAAGTTTCACGTTCTCTTAATCTTGGCACACGCTGACATTCTTAAAAATAAAATAAAAACAAAATCTAAAACAATAATAATAATATGCTTTACGTTAAAAGAAGACTTTAAGAAATATGAATATTTTTCTGCAAATTTTATAAATATTATTCTTTATTAAACCAGTGTTTTTCAAACTAAACTTCTAATTTTATATATATATATAATATCCTTGTAAATGTAGAGATATTATAAGTAGTTATAATTATTTATTTCGCATACGGTTAGAATGAATTAAAAAAAGAAAGAATTTATTTAAATTACGATTAAAATATTTAAGTATAAACCCAAAATAGACAAAGGGAATTTTGGTACTAAGTACATAATGACTAAATTAAAAATTAAGTTTTTGTATTATTTCATTGATATCCAAAAATATTTATTGAAAATTTAACTATGTACATATGTACTTAGACATATGTACATAATATACATTAATGATTATATGACTATAACTAAATCCCAAAAATACTGAACTAATCCCCAAGTTAAATTTTAGCAAACATATTGGCGATTTAGTTCGTTTTTGTGCTTGGGGTTTAGTTCATAGCGCTGTTAAATTTAGTAAGGTTACAAAACAAGCAAAAAATTATATATTGCTTGATGATTAACTAATACTTCTATAAATCAATAAGTAAACATAGCTAATAACCATAAATTGATTATTCAGACGATTAAGTAAGTATAAAAAAAAATTTTCTCAAAATAAGTATATTTATTTAGTTACAAGTAACTGACGATTTTTGAGTTTTGGACTAATATTTTTGTAACTGACGATTTTTGAGTTTTGGACTAATATTTTTGCAAACTTTCTCATTTTGCAAACACATAAAAAAATTATATATAATATATATATATATATATATAATTACAACTTAAAACTTAAAAAAGTCTATTTTCTTAGAAGAAAAATAAATTGCTCTGTGAAAAATATTCTTTAAGTATCATTTTTTAAATTTTGCTAATGTATTGTAAATAATTGGTCATATTTGAATTGAAAATGATTTAATTTGGTCTTGTTTTGTTTTTATGGTCCTAAGTCCTAAGTAACATATTTTCAATTAAATCGTCAATCAATTGACAACCATTTAAGTTAACATGAAATTAGTCCTAAATTGATATAGACGGATTATAGATCTTAAAATGCACAATATGTGAGAATAAATTGTAATGCAATTTTTTTTTAATAACTATGACAGCAAATACTTTATAAGAACTTTATTTGACTTTTGAAATAAGATTTAATAACTATAATTAATATTTATAATAATAAGTAAGTAAACAAATATTTTTTTATTTTAGTATTAAAAAATGTGAGATTTTTTCTTAATAGTTAATATTTTATATATACTTAGTTAAGTATTGGAAGGGAGTTGAGTTCGAAAGTCCCGCAAAAATAAGACCCTTTTAGAAAAAACCTTAGACAAAATCCCCTACGGCAAACAAACCTACATTAAAAGAGCCTATAATTTCCTAAGACAATATACTTATAAACCTATTTGAAAAAAGTTACCAACTTTTTTCAAAAGTTTTGGTATTAAAAATAAAAATTAAATTTCAAGTGATTTTGAATGCAATTCTCCGAATCCCTCCGAATTAAGAATATCGCATAATATTTAAGTATGCAAATATTCTGTAAAAGGCCGTAAAATTCTGATTTTGTAACCAATTTATAAAATTCTTACTAACTATTTGCTTTACATATATTTAAACATATAGTTAATGGGGGAGGGCGAAACTCCCGTTAAACAAATTATTGAAATTCTAATTTTGAATACAACTCTAAAATCCGTTCTAATCAGAAAATCGCTTATGCATAACATAACTCACTCCTTCAAAAAAAATTTTTTTTTTCACATAAATATCTAAATTTGTATACAATTCACTATTTTTTATATAAAAGAAAGAGGAGAAACTCTGATTTTGAATTGAAATCTAAAGTCACTCCTAATTTATAAACTTGCGTATATGCAAAATATATATATATATATATAAATATAAATATATAAAAATTATGAAAAGAGAGAATAACCTAATTTTGAATTCAACTTTAAAAATTTAAAAATCAAAGTAACTAAGTATAGATTTTCTTAAATCTCTTAGATGGGTCTTTTGACACAAAATCTTTTCGTAGGGGGTCTTTTATCGTAGGAGATTTATTTCATACATTTTCGAATTGAAATGGCAAAAAGAAATTTTTATCATATGAGATTTTTAAAAAGGGTCAAACGTACCACTTCCAATTTTTAAAATTTCAATTTTTGTAAAATGGTCAGAAATAAATAATTTCAAAAATCACAAGTCACCTTTAGTGAAAAAATTTAAATAATATTCCTAAAAAACAATCGTACCTAAGTATACTTACTTAGTTTACAAACAGATTTAATTGTCAAAAAAAAAAATTTGAGTAACTCTGTTTTTTTATATTATGTAAGTTATTCCAAATTTTTTTTGTTTTTGTTTTAAATCACGAATGAAAGTTAAAGAAAAGCAGCTCAAAACATATATATATACTTTTCTACTTTATAACATTAAGTATATTGAAAAAAAAAAAAAAAACAAGGTTTGGCTATTGTTTATAGTAAGTCTCCTATTAAATAACCTCAAAATAAAAATATATTTTTCCGTTATAAAGGATAAACATTCTTTTTTTTTGCAAAGGATTAAAGAAGGTTACAGTTTTTACATTGAAAACTTTTTCTACTTACAAAACTTTAAATAAAAAAATAAAGAAATAAAAACAAACAAAAATTACGTTTCAATTTACATTTGTAGGGTTATCACAGTTCAAAGTCGAGAAATACAACACTTATATTGTATGTACTAAGTACATCGCCTCAAAAGTTTATAATTTATTTTAAGGTGAAAAATACAAAAAAAAAAGGAAAACAAAATTAGAAGTAAAAAAAAAATGCATTGAATAAACAAAATGTTTATTAAGTGCTTTGATGTTCAAAAAAAAATAAAATAAGAAAATAAATCAATTCAACTTTACAAGTTATCATTTTAGTACAATGAACTTTAAAAAATATTTTTCAAGTGTTTTTTTTTTATAAATCAGAATTGTTGCTATAGTTACATACTTAATTTTATATAATAGATAGGTAATTAATTATTTATATTTAAAATGTTTTAAATATTTCAAATAAAAAATCTGAAAATTATTTAACTATCTACACATTTTAGAAAAATGAATAAACGTATCCTAAGTAGTGTTGTCAGAAACTTTTGGTCAAAATTCATTACTCATAACTAAAAGTAACCCAATTTTCCGCTACTCTAAAAACTATTTTCCGCTTCTCAAAATCACACCTAAGACTTGTTTATCCATATAACAAAAAAATACACTCAATTTTTGATTCTTTTAAAAAGTGTAATTTATTTCAAACAAAAACATAAAAATAAAAATGAAAAAAAAATAGTAAGCAAATTGCTAAAAAAAAAAGAAAGATTGGTTCATCATTTTATAAGGGTGAGTTTTATAAAGTAAGTAATTTCATATTTTGTGTCACTTTAAAATTATGGTAACTAGTTTAAATTATTTTCTTTCAATTATATGGATTTTAACTCTAAGTAGAGCATATTATTTAAAAAAAAATTTTAAATATAAAAATAATTAGTTAAAAATAATAAATTAATAATAATTTTGCCTCTGAAAAATATTAAAATTTGGAAAAATGAAATTAAGTTTCGCCATATCTAATTGCTGATTTCTTAATGAAAATCCGCTTCCTGGATTTCACTATTAGAAATTGAAGAACTGGACCTACTAAATCCGCTATTTTAGCGGAGTTGTGTTACTAATAATAAAACTGATCCTAATATATCGGAAATAACTTAAGTACATCGATTCAGATACTAAAATATCAATGAAATATTCAACCAAAATTAAAAATATCAATTGTATTTAGCCACTAGGCGTCAACCAATTAAATGCAATAAAAGAAGAACATTTATAAAATTATAAAATTACCAAAGTGACGACCCCCCGAAGCGTTAAAAAAAAATCATGAAAAAAAAAGAACTGATTTAAAAGATAATAAGTACAGTGAAACAAGATATATATATATAAATGTAAACCACCATTATAAAGCATTTATTTAGTTAAATTTAAATTTCCCACGAAACAAAGAGTTCAAATAATTTACGTTAAGAAATGCCTAAAAAAATTAAATTTAAAGACAATCACGTTATAACTTGGGATAATCAATAAAAAAAAAATAATCTACATAATTACAGATTTTCACAAACCTTATTTTTTTTTTTTTTTGACAGTTAAAAAAAAAATGTTTATTTTAATTGGATTTAGAGAGTCTAAACAAATCCTTTTTTATTTTCAATGCTGATGTATGTATCAGCTTCTTACTTAATTCATTATATATAAAAAAAAAATGTATGTTTACATTTACCCCAATAAAAAGGTAACAATAAATAAAAAATTGGATGTATAAAAATTTAATTTTCAAAAAAGAGAAAAAAACAAAAAAATGGTAATTAATGATAATTAAAAAAAAAAAAAAAAAAACCTTTCGTACTTTGGAATAATTTGCCAATTCATCGATTTTTTTTTAATCTAAAGTAAAAAAATTTAGCGAATTCGTTTACAATTAAAAAATAACTTAGGTATATTACATACATATATATTTATAGTTAAATATATATGTGTACTTAATGAAGTTCAAAAAGAAAATGACATAAGTACTTATAAATATAAGTAAGTACTTAATGGGTATGTATACTTATTTAACTTTTTTTATAACCATCTTATTATTACTTAAGTATATTAAACCATTACTTAAGTATATTAAAACAAAATTAAATACAGAACCTCATAAAAAACCTGAAATAATTTTGGATTATACCTAACTCTATAACAGGAATTTTTAGTACTACAGATAAATCTTTGGCCAATTATTCAATCAAAAGGATATCCAAGAGATGGCCTGTTGTTCTCTTTTTAATTATAATATGATTGATACGCTTTGAGATTTCTGCACATAGTATTATATATTTTTTTTTTAATTTATTTTGATTAATATATGAGTGATATTGAAAAAAGTGAGAAAGCCGTTAAAAATATATCGATATAATACGTACTTTTACCTTATATAGTCTCTTTCAATGTGTGACAAAAGTAATGGGAAATTTTTTATACCTTAAGAACTCCGTTCGTATGGATATAAAAAAAAAAATTAAAAAAAAAAGAACAATAATTTCCTCCAATTATTAAAAATTTAAAGATTACATATCACACACACACACACTTGTAATTTTATTTAATTTTTTCATTATATATTCAATTATGTAATAACTAAATTATGTTATGCTAAGTATGTTAAAATTTATAAGCAACTAATTATATTTTTTTTTCTTTAACTAAAATCTGTTTTTAAATAAAATTTTTGAATAAAAGTTTTCAATTTAAATTTTTTATTAAGTACTTAGTTGTTATATAAAATGTTTTAATCATTTGTACATATACTTATATATATATATATAAATAATTTAATTTATTAAAAATTTTTTTAACTAGTTAACTAATATATTTTTTTTTTTAAATATTACTTAACCCTTTAAGGAATTTTTAAGGAAAAATCAACCATAAAGCAGTTATAGTACACTGTTAATGTAAGTTCATTTTATGAAAATTTTAGAATAAATCCTTTTCTTAATGAAGTACTTGAGTAAGTAATTTCTTTTTAATAAGTCAAAAATATTTTCAAAGAAAAAAACTTTTTTAAATATATTAATTAACTATATTTTAAATATTAAATTTAATTGATTGAAGATAAGAGGTTCAAAAAATTAAACATAAGTACTTTAGATATATATATACTTACTTATAAGTACTTACTTATACTTACTTATACTCAAGTCAGTTTTAAATAACTCTAAAGATTTTAGCGTATAATACTAACTTTACTTCTTTTACGTCCGCTGAATACTTATTTTCTCAACAAAAATATATTTTCGTTTTTAAGGTTTGCTTATTTTTAATGTAAATATTTAACAAAAAAAAAAGATTCCACTTTAATTAATTTTAACCTTAACATTCATAAAAAGTTGAAAATTTATTAAATTACAAAGTAAAATTTTAAAATAAGTAAGTACTTATACATTGCAGTACTTATTGCACCTATATAAATACTCTTACTTAAATTACTTTGCTTCCTTCAAATAAATACTTTTGCAAAGTAAACGAAATATAACAAGCAAAGTAGGTATTAAACATACCATTATCTCAAGATAGGACAGGTAAAATAAGTATCTATTAGACCATTATTTTAAGTTTAACTACATATAACTAAGTACTTACATATTATATACAATTGTATTGAACAACCGATTCAACCGTCAGAATTTATTAAATTAAGCAGATCTTAGGAAAATGAATGTAAATCTAAAATTTTTTACAAATATAAAACATCGCAAAAATTGCATATTTTGGACACTTTACGGCTCAAATTACAAACCATTGCAATTTATTGTACAAGGATTAAATAAAGGCAAAAAGATCATCCAAGAAAAAAAACAGATGTGTTAGCTCGTTTTTGTTTTTAGAAACAAAACTGATATATCAAAAATTGATAAATTACTTAATACATTCAACAACAGACCGTTATAACAATCTCTAAATAATGTACCTACAGAAAAAGAAGAAGAATTAACTATAAGTAATTACTTAAAAACAAAAATTTGGACAATTACTTACAATAAAATTTAACATTTTAAAACATAATTTTTTTTTTGTTGTTCTTTATTTCTTTATTTAAATTCGCAATTTTATTTTTCTGAATAAAATAAAGAAATTAAAATAATTAATTAGATCTACAATAAAACTTATTTAAAACTGAAATGAAAAAAAAAATTATACAAATAAGTACACATATATATTTATATATATACACTTAATGTTCAAGTAACAACAATTTTTCCTTAAGCATTTCATGGTTAAATCTTTAATATTAAAAAACAAAGCAATAATTTTTTTTTTTTATTTTAAATACCTACAACTAAAAAATAAAGTGTAAAACAGGAATAAAACATTAAACAAGGTAAAATTAAAATAAAAACAATGTAGAAAAAACAACAAGAAACAAAAAATACAAATTTTCACCAACCACCAAACCAATTTAATATTTTATCACAATAAAAAAAATATCACAAAAAAAAAAAAAAATTTAAGACAAAAAAAAAATGTTTACAGGCAGGCAGGTACTTTTGTTCATAAATTTTAATGATTTCCTAGCGCCTATGTATTACCTAACCTCAATGAACAAGAAAAAAAAATTAAAATAAAAATTAAATAAAATACAAAAGTAAATAACCGTTTTTATATAATTTTTCTTTCGACTTGAGTAAAAACAAAAAAAAAAGAAGAAAAAAAAATAACCAACTACTTTCATGAAAAATTTCGAAGAGTTTTCCTCCATTATATTTTTTTTATTCCCTCATTTTTTCTCTTTATTTTTAACTTTTTCCCTTTTTAATTCTTTCTTTTTTTTTGTTTTTTGTTTTTTTTTTTTTTTTGCCATTTTTCCATTCTTTTTTTAACTTTTCATGTATAAAAATTTTTTTTGTTCAGACCGACTAAAAGTTGAAAAATCAATAAAATTTTCTTCTATTTTTTTATTTTGTTTTTTTTTTTTCATGCACAACCAAAATAAAAAGTATATATACATAATTATAATATATATATATATATTATGTAAAATAACTTACTACTTAGATACATTTTCATATATATATATACATATATCCATACATACATATATAAATAAATGTATTTAAAAAAAGTCTGTAAAAAGTATATACATAAATATATGTATTATATATATGTATAAATAGTTTATATATTTTTACTGTTTATATATATATACTGACTGAGCTGTTTTATTGTTTTTTGATTTTTTTTTTTTCATGTTTTCTAGAACGACATTAAAAAAGCAAAAAAAAAAAAATAAAGAAAAATTAATCGCAACACTACTAACTACTTACTTAGTGTTTTTTTCTTTTTTATCTTATTTTTTTTGTTGTTGCTTGCTTTCAGTATTTAAATGTATTTAAACTATTTTAGCTGCTGTTTTCAGATTCAAAAAATTCTCTTATTCATTGGAGACCTCCAAAAAAAAAAAAATAAAGAAAAAGTGAATAAGTAAACAAAAAAAGAATAGAAAAGTAGAAGCTGAATTTTACCTAACTATAAACAAATTAAATTGGGATTTACATGCGTTTTTATCTATAGTTACGTATACATACATATATATATGGTTTCATCATTGATAAGTATATGATATATTATTGCTGTATACACATAAGTATATATATATATATATATCTATAAAATATATATAGTTATATATAAATTATATACTTAAATGAGTAAAAAAGAAAATTTTTATTTGTAAATTATTCTCAAAAAAAAAAAAATTTAATTCAAACTACTAACACAGTATAATATTATAGCGTTGTATAATAAATAGCAAGCAAGTATAAAAGATTAGCTTTTTTCTTTTTTTTTTTTATACTCTTTTATTTTTGTTTTCCTTTCAGCATTTTCTTTTAACCATATTATCCTTTTTTCTTCTTTAACAGTTTGTTGTTATTTTGTTTCTTAATTTTATATCCTAGAAAATTAATTCCTAACTTTACTAAAAAGTCCCCTCTTTTATATCACATTTTTACAAAAATAAATTCAAAAAAAAAAAGAAAAAAAAAAAAAAAAACCCTTTTGGCTTGTTGAGCGAGCGCTTTGTGGTACAAAACAAGAGAAAGAAGGTAAAACGAAAAAAAAAAAAAACAAAAACAAACATAAATAACAACAAAATGTAAACAAAATAAATAAATATTCTTAAATTAAATTCTAAATAAAAAAAAAAAACAAAAAACACAAAAATGAAGCCGATTTTAAGAATCCGTTTCCTTCTGTTCATTTTTTCCGCCTTTTAAAAATAAGTAACAAAAAAAAAAAAAAATTAAAATTTAATCAGACAAAAAAGTAAAAAAACTTTTAATAATGTGTCTTGGGTGTTCGTGTTATTCTGTATTTTGGTTTTTTTCTTTTTTTTTTTTAGTACACTTTTTTAAGTACAAGCAAAAAAGTTTTTTCTTAATATAAAAAATATAAAATCCTTAAATATAAAAAAAAAAAAATTTAAATTTCCTTATTTTCATCCTTAAGAATGAATAAAAAATACCAAATGATTTGACATACTAAAATGATTACAAAGAAAAACAGAACAGAATTCAGCAAAACAAAAACAAAAAAAAAAAAATACAATCAATTGTCAAAAAATGATTGTATTGTAAAGGTTAGAAAAGGATGGTTTGACATTTGAAAAAAAAAAAAAAAACAAAACAAACAAAAAAAAATCCTGATTTTCTTATTTCTTTTATTTTTTTTTTTTGTTTGTTTTTTTCTTATCTTTTATTTTGACAATCTTTTAAATAAGTAAATAAATAACTGCTAGGTATTTTTCTTTTTTGTTTTTTTTTTTTTATTTAAAAAATATTTGACAAGAAATTGAATGAAAAAGAAAATACATATATATACATAATACAATACATAATATAAAAATCATTTCTATTATTTAAATAAAACATAACATATAACTAAAGTACATATGTGAATTCAATACAAAAAAAAAAAAAAAAAAAAATTCAGAGAAAATTTAACAAAAATTTTAATTTTAAAATAAATTAATTTAATAGAAATTTTTTTTTTTTTTTTTCAAAATTTAAAAATGTATGTTTTTATATTTTAAATTAAGTAATTATGTAAATTTTGTAATTATTTTTTTTTATATAAAGTAGATTTAAATGATTTTTAGAGACATTTTTCATTAAAAGATCATTTTTTGTTTTTTAATTGTAGGTAAAACGTTTTCTATCCTATTTCCCTCTCTAAATTCTCTTCCCCTTACCTAAATCTATAATATTTTTATACAAAGAAATTATTTCAAGAACTTCACCCAATCTAAGTAAGTATACATTGTAACCAAAAAGACTTTTTGGCCAGATAATTTTATATTAAGTACTTACTTATACCATTTTAATAAACATACAAATTTAAAATTTTTTCATGTCATAACAAAAAGTTTTAAAAATAAACTATTCTATTTTTATTAGTTTTATTCTGTTCATCTATCTGTCTCTTTACTTCTACACGTTTTCTAACTTTTAAACTAGAATAAAACAAATTTTAAACATGGATATGTTTCTTAAAAAAAATTAATGTTGTGGAACAAATTTTTTATATATATATTCGTACTCATTACGGACCTAATAGATCTTACTCAATCTCAATCGATCGTACTCAATACGGACCTAATAGGTCAAAATAAAATACTCAAAATGATACACAACTTACCCTTTTACTACTCTACTATTAAACTTCATCAGCTAAAGGGCAATATGGATATCATTATAAACAAAATTGAAAAAATTAACGACAAATTTAATAAAAATTTACAATTTTCTAAAAATAATTTAATAAAAAATTTATATGTAGAAACTGAAATAGTCTTAGGTTAGGTTAGTAATAAGTTTTAAATTAAAATATGATTAAATAAGTTATTTTTTACTTCCTTTCCCTTAAGAAAACTTAGAATTCAAAAAGTATTATATAAAACTAAATGTATTTCTTAGTTGTAAAGGTTCTGAAACCTTAAACTCTGTACAAGTATTAGTTACTTAGCTACGTAAGATCATGTAAATATTGGAGGATTGGGTAAATATTATAAAAAAGAAAAACTAGCAACTAGCACTTGACACAAGCACTTCGCACTTCGCACTTGCACTTTCCAAAAATACTTGATTATCGCACTAAATATCGCACTAAATTTCTGTCCGGATTACAAATTTATGACAATTAAAAATTTTTTAGGAATAGAATCAGCCTTACCTTAATGCATATTTTTATAGCATTTTTATGTCAAATTTATTTTTGACAAGTGCTAAAAAGCATTTTATTCTAGCATTATTTAACTATATTTAGAATTATTTATGATCACTATGGCAATATTGAGTAAATTTTAAATGCACATATCATTAATTGTCAAAAAAGTAAGTTATTATTTTAGTTTTCAAATTTTAAAATTGTGAAAAAAGAGAAGAAATATGACTTCAGAAAGTTTAAAATGTAAGTATAAATGTAATTAAGGTTTTTAAAAATATTGTGTCTAATAAAAGGTTTTTATTATTAGTTTTTACTTATTCAATTTTAACGAAAACAAAAAAGAATATTTTTAGTATGCAAGTGCGATCATCTAGTGTGGTTTTCAAAACACTAATTTTTTACAGATAATCAAGTGTTAAATGCGATGAATTCCGGACAACACTTGATACTATTCGAAGTTTTCGGACAAAAAAATAATCCTATGAAATAGTACTTATTTGGTGCGAAGTGCGGTGTTTAGTGTGATGGTTCGGAAAGGCCCTTAGTATATTTGTACTTACATACTTATATATTTTCAATCTAAAAACGCCAACAAATGACAAGATATTTTTATAAAATTATAAATAACTAAATATGAAAATTATAAACAAATTTTTTACAATTTACTTTTTAAATTTACCGTTATGTGAAAATAAGATTTTTAAAATATTTTATTTTCTTTATAACTCCTGCACGCTTTTAGTTTGAATCTTAAAATTTTAAAGAGAAGAAAGATCTTTTCGAATTAGTATAAGTACAGAAAATTTTCTTTTAACTCAATATTTTTATAAAGAGCTATCTGGAGTCAAATATTAAAAATTTGCTATTTCTAAACATCTGTGCAAAATTTTTGAAAGTAGCATGCAAATATTAAAGTTTCAAACTTTAAATTTTGTATGCGTTAACAGCTTTCTAAATTTTATAGGAATTTCTTAAAAATGAAAAAAAATTCCTTCTGATTTTTAACAATATTTTCTTACCTAGGTACATAAGTACATATATATATGCCTACTTAGATAATTCTAAAAAAATATTTGGTCAAATCACAATTCTAAACTATTATTGTTGTCTTTTGGAAAATGTGAGCATTGGAAAATGTTAAAAACCTTTAGTTTCATATAAGTACTCCTTTGTTTTTTATTTAAATTTAAGATGTACTTAAGTACTTAAATAAAAGGTTACAAGATAAAAGGTTATTTAATTTGCTTCCTAAGTAATTTGTATATTTACTACTTAACTGAAGTCTTTTTTTTTTTAAGTATGCAAGTACTTAAACATTAACAAAAAACATATTTGTGTAATTTAACATATTTTCATTTTTGTGTAATTTTTTTTGAAAATTGTCGGTAATTAGTCGCTAACGCAAATCAAATTAATTATACACATTATAAATAAATGTTAGTTAAGTATAGTTCATATTTATCATGTATCTTAAAATTTTAAAGAAATTTTGACAATAACTTTATGAAAAGTAAAATTGTGACATATTTCTTACTTAACGTCAAACATTTAAATGAAAGGACTTAAGATACTTAAATTGTCAAAAAAGAATAAAATCTCCACTTTACTCAGAGTAACAATACCTAGTAACGTCTCGGAAGATTTAGTGTTTCAATTTAGTAGATACTAATCTGAATTATTGAGATTAAAATAATGAAGAAAAGTATAAGTAGTTACTAAGGATTAAATTTATGGAAAACTTGATACATAATTTTTTTTTTTGATTTAATTAATAATATCAACAAAATTTTATCTAAGTAAATAAAGATTAAGAAAAGAGTAGTATCTTATCTAATAAAGAGTAGTAAAGGGTTTTGTTTTTTATTTTTATTACAGTACCAAGTTTTCTTGTTTCATATTTTCAAAGAATCACAAATTTTTAGCATCAAATTTAATTCTTTTTATATAATTTTAGTTACTTATAATAACTTATGGGTAAATTAAATATAGTTACTTAATTACTACTTAAGTAATAAAGAACTTTGGAATTATTGTAACTTTGGAATTTTTATTTTTTTTCTTTGGAAGAGATTTAAAGCTATAAGATGTCCTTATTAACGACCACATATGATACAAATCTATATTTTCATAAATTAACAAATGTAAATAATATAATTAGCTACTTACTTAACTGCTTGTAACTAATTAGAACATATAAAATTCAATAGCCAAAAGTTTTTAGATAAACGAACACTATATCGGCTAAGGAAGAATAAAGGAATATATAACAATAGATATAAGTACATAACTTAACTTATGTATACTCAATCATAGTGATTACTTAATTAAGTAAGTATTAACATTTCTTTTTTTAAACTTTTCCAATTAAGTAAGAACTCATTTAATATTTTATTTTAGCCAGAAATAATTGCATAAGTATATTAATAAGAAATTAATAATAATATTAAATCAGAATAGATATTAAAAATTAGATTTTAAATAAGCCAAAAAAAAAACAAAAAAAAATAAAAAATTTTAACAAAAGTATCAAGAGATAGTAAATTTTACTAAAAAAAAAAAAATTTTTTTTAACATCTAAATGGAAAATACATGTATCCTTCCTACATATACATACATATACATACACTTTGATACTGTATAACAAAAGAAATATTGTATGTACATAAGTATATATACTCGTATACATTTTAGATATAATATTGTACGTCAAATCCAAAAATAAACTTAAACTATAGAAAAAAAAATACAAACCAGAAGAAACTCCTAAAAATTCCACGAAAAGTAATATTAAATTTATATTTTTACATTAATAATAAATTACAAATAAAAAAAAAATAAAAAATGAAAAAATAATGAAATGATGAAAGAATAAATTATCAGTGCTTTTCAAACTAAGTAAGTAAATATATAAAAAAAATATATAAAAACTAACAAAATATTAAAAACTTCTAACTAAGTACTTATGTATAACTTTCTAAATTTTTTAAGATGATTTCAATGCTAAGTATATGACTAATTACCAGGACTTAGCCATTAATAATTACTAATGCCCAATATTAAGGGCACACTATACGCAGACTTTTTAGTTGAGGTTTAATTGCGCTGTGATACAATTTAGAAAAATAGTTTTTGAAAATAATTACCGTAATATTTCAAAAATCGTATTTCTGGGTGAATAAACCCGACCACTAGTCATAACTAAATGATTCAGTACTTAAATATTGTCTTTAAAATAGAAATCTAAATAAGTATTTACATTTGGGAATAATCAAATTTCCACTTAAGTACTTACACTTATAGAAATTTGAAGAAATTTTCATTTTCTTGATAAATTATTAATCTGATTGACTATATATATACATATGTAAAATGATAACTAAGTAAATTGCTAAATTATTGTCTATAGAGTTCAGGTTTTAAAAAATCAATCCATAAAATTTTAAAATTGATAAGTAAGTTAAAATTAGTAATTAACTACTTTAGTTTATTTAGTAGTAGTTAAGTAGTTAAGTAAGTAAGTAAGTAGGTTTAAAATGATTAAAAACCGTACTTAAGTATAATATATCAGAAGCTTTGAATAAGAAACGTATATGTGTGTATAATTACATGTAAGCAGTAACTTCCGATCGGTCCTATCTTTTAAATAAGAACGCCGAAAAACTATGAAAAAGAATATTCTGAAAATAATATCCTACTTATTGTTGAAAAAATTCAGAAAAATCTTAATTTTGGAAAATACCTGTGGGAAGTGTTCTGATACCAGTTTTTGTAAGCATTTACATTATAAATAAGTCTTTACAAAAAGTGGCATCAATTTAGTGGAATCATTGAAAGTGGCATCAGTGGTGGAATCATTAAAAGTACTTCAATTTAGTTGAATGAAATTTATACCAAAACTTTAATATTCTATATAAAAATATTAGTGGTAATCCGAAAATAACACGGAAGATAAATAAATAAATAAATAGTACATATGTGTCTATACTTAAGTAGTTAGTTCGTTAATTAATATACTTACTTATAGTTATTTACTTAATAACTTCCTTATATTATTTTTCTTAAAACATTTGTACTTATATTTCATTCAGCTGATAAAAATGCTTCAATCTGTATTTTTGTATTCATTTAGACAAATGAGTCCTCGGCGGCCTAGTGAGTAAGAGCGTATAAAATACGCTGTAAACACCAAGGAAGTGTGATTCGAATGCCACACACGTCGTAAGAGTTATTCCCCCTTACAACATTTACATCCATGCTTGATCAGGAAAGGCTGTGTAATTTCCTGTCCACATTTATGTGGCAGAGAAAAGCATTAAAAAATAAAAATTGGGTCAAATGCATAAAATTAAGTTTTAACTCAAATCTCAGTTTTTCAAACAAAAACTATACTTGTACTTACGTATATTTTTTGTTTGAAAAAGTTCGATTTCTGTTCAAGCTCAGTTTTATGAATTCGAACAATTTTTAAACAAAGTAATCAATTATTAATCAAAAAAGTTTTTCCCGTAAATTAGTTTTCATTTCATTTTCTAAATACGTAAGTAATAAAAGTAAGTAATGAAAAAAATCGTTGGGTACTATATTATTAAGATGAAAGTTTGAGAAATGATTTAAGTTAGTAAGCATGTGTATTAAAAATTACCTAAGTTATATGATATATAAATGAAAAGAAAAATAAGTATTTCAAATATTGACGTCAAACAACAATGATATTAAGGGTATGTATATATGTATTAAAAAGTATAAAAATTTCTGGATAAAATGTTTTTTTTTTTGCAAGTTTCTACTTAATACATAAATATTAAGGTTCCGAAAATATGTAGATAGATACAAATATAAATTATACCTTTTTTTTTTGTTATTTTTATTTTTAATACAAAAAAGTCTTTAAATGTTAAAAAATCATTATTTTCAGTAAATTGATAAAAAATGATAAGTAACTAAGTAGTAATTGTATCTAAGTATACACATAACAAAAAAAAAATCAAATGAAAAATACTAACTAGGTAAAAGTATCGTTTATTCTAATTAATCTCAAAAGATTTTATTTAAAAACTAAGTATGAGATAAAGAAACCCTATTATAATTAAATGTATACAATAAAAATTTTCCTACTGCAAAAACATTCATTTTGTTTTTTTTTTTTTGAATAAATAAATGTAGTAAGTAACTAAGTTATTAAGTAAGTACTTACTTATTAATATTTTAAACCTCAATCTTTAATCTCATTTAAGCTCATCTCATTTTAATGATTTTTCCATCTAATCTAAAGGTATTTAAAGGAATTTTCTAAAGAAACTTATTTTTAAATATACTTAAATATACTTACAATAGGAAATAAATAAAATTTTAAGGAAAAACTTTAAAAAAATGTATTTTAAAAATATAAATTTAAGAAATGTTTCGTTCTACAATACTACCGAAACTCTTCAGTAAGCAAGTAGTATTGATATACTTAGACAAATCCTAATTTTAAACTTCAACAAGTCTTACTACTTATAAGATAATTTCAGAAAATCTTCTGTGAGGTAATAAGACAAGTTGAAAATATCCGTAAAAACTAAGTTTAAAGTTAAAATAATAAAAAATTAAAAAGTAAAGAAATGTCTAAAATATGCTCAAAAACTTTAATAAAAGAAGGTCACATGAAAATGATTCGCTCATTCGAAAGAAGACCTTACGACGAAGTATTTTCGGTAAGTAACCACAATGCAAAAAAAGATGTGAAGAAAATAAAATACTCCAGTCAAAATTGATATATAAAGCAACTAGTTAAGTACTTACTTAATTACCGCAATTGAAAATACCATTACATCTTCATCATTAATTTAGTCCTGATGCTTCTAAAGAAAAAATATTTTTTTAACTTGTATTTACGAAAAGAATTTTTACTTAACGTGTATTTTGTATAAAAACTTTAAAAAAATGCTTTTGGTCTGAATTTATCTCTACTTATAATACCCATTTTATAGGTCCACTAAATAAACAAATTTTTCGTTCACTAAACCATACTAATTGGACATTAAGATTTCAAAATTAATTTTAAATAAAACTGCAATATAATATAATATGAAATATTTTATTGCTTATCAAAATCTTGTTAAAAAATTATATCCGTATCGCCATTACTTAGTTATACCCAAACTCTCTTTAATATTTTGTAGTTGTTAACAGATAAAACCCTCTCAGATATCTGGTTGAATGAGGATAGTCGTGGTTGAGTAACATGTTTTTACTATGTCTATAGTACTTAACGATTGTTTAGTACTTAATGCAATTAAAGCTTATAATAATATTGCCCTGCACTTTAGTGCAATCTATACAAATTTATATTGCAAAATAAAAATTAGTTACTTAAATACGTATTTATAGTAATATGTACATAGTACTTAGCTATTAGCATGCTTTTGGTAACTAATGCTAAAATGACGATCAATCTTTTTACTTTTGATTCAACTTTGATTCATTCAATCAGCCAACTGTCATATAGAGACAAATGTTAATTTTTGACAGGGCTTTTTCAATATTACCGCACAAAAAAAAAATATATTTTGTTTTGAGAGCGATATTAATTTTTTATTCATTTTTATAAGTAATATTTTTCTTATTTAATAAAAAAAAAAAAATTAATTTAAAACAATGTAAAAAATTTTTCTTTAATTTACGTTCCTTTTTTCTATACGAATACATAACCTAATAAAAGACAAGCAACAACTGATCATAAAAAATAATTCTGCTTTTTATTGCTCAAATTTGACTGATATGTTGACAATTTATAATTAACTACATAACCGCGAAAAGAATGACGCTTTTCAATTGTATAATCGAAAGTGCGATGACGGTTGCGTTTTTTATTATTGCAGCGTAAACGACATAACTAAAATCGGGATTAGCAAATATTTCGAATTTTCGAATCGAAAAAATGATAATTAAGACATAAAATATTACAATACATAATAACTAAGTAATTAGTTAGTAACATATAAATAATATTGAAGTAGTTTGTAATAAAGAGGAATAAGAAATTTTTTCGATTCCGAAGTTAGTACATTAAGTAATATTACTTTTTTCTTCTTTGTTTTTATTATGGAAATTTGAGTTCCCTAGACAAAAATACATTTAAAAACAAATCGTTTTCATAGAATAATAAGTACTTATTTACTCGCATTTATTAAATTTCTTTCACATGTTTCTCATATGTCAATCAAGTTATGAAACTAAGTACTTACGTCCAATTTCAACAATAGATTTTTTTTTTAAAGAAAAAATGTAATTTTTAAACTAAATAACTATAGTTAGTTACTTAATTCTATTTATAGATAGATACATATATGTATGTATTTAAATAGTTATAAGAAGTATAAACATTTTAGTTACATAAGATATTTGATCGTGTTCACTAACAGACGATAAGTTAAACAAATAAAGGTGAAATTGAATGGTGAGATATGAAAGAAATATTTAATATAAATTTTAAGAATATTATATTTTTATTAACAAGTTGGTGTATTTTGATAATTAAATAAATGATAAATAAATGAAATGATAAATACAAATTTTTATAAGTAAATGTATACTAATAAAAATATAAATAAGTATAGGTAAAATAAATAAATAAGAAATACTTAAGTACTTTCTTATAATTTTTTACAAAATTTTTAAATTAAATTTTAAAAACCATTTATAATATCTACTTATGTACACTACTTATATACTTATTAAAGTTCTCTTAACAATTTAAAAAAAAAAAATTATGTGAAGGAACAGTACTTAGTTAAGTACTTATATTGTAAATAATTGTCTTATAAAATATATTACTATCTAGCAATAATAAAATAGAAAGTGGTAGGAGAGTTCGAAATAATAAAAAAAAATTCAGAGATCTTATATCTAGATACATCAAATCTAATAAAGTTTAAATTCTAAACAATTTTAAAAAAGTTTTAAACGAACTTTTAATAAAATATGGTATAACTTAGTTAACTCTTATTCTAATACATAATGTTCAAATTGCTAGCATTTAGCATTTATCAGATGGTTATAGTCGAGTAGTTAATTAACGGCTTAGTGAAACTATTTAATGACTCCAGAAACTGAAGCGTTATCAAATATGAATAATAAATGACTTAATTAATGACCTTATAGATGTGAAAAGGAGAAAAAAAAAATTGAGATTACTTATAGTTACCTTTTACTTATTAGGTTTAATATTTAAGTACAATTACATATAGATATATGTTACATGTTCTCGAAATTTTTATTGTTAAAATTTTCAAAACCTCTATTTTTACAGTTGTGTTGTTAAATAAATAAATTTTCTTAATAAATTATTAATAAAGAGACGCAGGTAGATTGTGAACTAAAGTTTTCTTTATTAAAAAAAAAAAAAAATTTTAAGGACAATAGCCTAGTGGGTATGAGAGTATAAAATTCCCCCTTACGACATTTACAAGCACACCTGAAAAGGAAAGGCTTAAACCCGCCTAAAAAGAAAAGGCTGTGTAATTTTTTTGTTACATTTATTATACGAGAATAGACTTAAAAAACAAAAAGAAGTTTTTCAATTAAACTAATTTTAAAAAATAAGTACAAACAATTTTTTCTATTCTTAAACTTTACTAAAGCCAATTAAACTCTTCCTTAACCAAACCAAACCAAACCAAAATTTTTTCGACCAAATCTATTTATTGAGTACTTAAACAAATAACAAATATTAAATAATTCCTTACTTATATGCTGTTAAGAATCTTGTATTCGAAAACTAAGTTTTATTGTCACTTTAAAATTTTAGTTAAATTTCATTTGATAAATTTCCAAAAATTGAAATTAAAATAAATTGGAATTTAAATATGGGGTTTACAAATTTACACTAAAAATTATAAGTAGTTACTTAATTCGGATTTAAAAATTTTACAATGGTTAAAAGTTTGTTAGATAGTTTGGTTTTAAGAGCTAATTTTAAAAACTTTTAGTGATATTCAGTTAATATAAAATCCATGTTTTTGTAATGAAGATGAAAAATTTCAGGTTTTTTACCCGATACAAAGAGAAATTTCTAAAGTCTTATCTTTTGATAAGTATAAGAGTTGAAATATAGATAAGAAATAAGTAATATTTTTATATTTTATTAATTTGTTTTGACTTTAAAAATAAGGTTTTATTGTAGATTTATGATTTATCAGTTTTCTGTAAATAAGAAAAAAAAAAAAAATATGAAATAAAATGGCACTTTTTTTTTAACACGTCAATAAAAACAAATTTAAGAAAATTTTCAGAACACTAAAATTACTGATAATATGTATATAAAATTAATATTTTATAAAGAGTTTAAATAAAATTGTAGCTTCTTCAATATTACCTATATCTTTCATTCATTTAAAGTTCAATATACGTACATAATTATTTATACGTAAGATAATTTTGATTAAAAATAAGTATGTAAGTAAATAATGTTTTAATATTTTATTCGATAAAATTCTTATCTTTGATTCATAACAATTGTTTTTCTTTTAGGTTGAAATAATTAAACAAAATAAATATTTTATTTACTTATTCCTCTTATTTTGAATTTAGATATGTATTCTAAAAATATTAGTTATTTTGAAAATTATTGTTTCAATAATAAAATCGCGGGGATGACTTAACATCCACGGATATAAGTTCCATTTTAAATAGGGATTCCGTTCTAAATAGGGGGCATAAATAAATAAGAAATAATTTAATTTACTTATGCTTATCATATTTAGCGGGTGTTTTTGAGCGGCAATCTCCACTACTTATTTTAAAATCTTTGATGTTCCAATACTTATTTATGTAAAACACATTACTTATTTAAAGTTAGTTACAAAATCTGCGTTACAAATATGCGCTTTTCCAGAATCCAGCTGTAAAATTCCTTCTAACTAATTCAGAATCTCGCATATACGAATAAATAAATAGTTACTCTGGAAAAACGGAATGTCATGATTTTTGATCCAATGAGATGAGAGGATCCAACTCTAAAGTCCCTCCTAATTCAGAATTTCGCTCACACATTTTAAGTAAGTAGTTATATATATATACATAAATATTCTGAAAAAACCGCATAACTCTGATTTTGATTACAACTTTAAAATCTCTCCAAATTCATAATTTCACATATATATATGTAAACTCTGAATTTTTAACTGTTTAAAACCTTTTGTAGAAATGCACATTTAATGTATATTAAAGTAAAATATTTGTTATTTGAAATCAAAAACTGAAAAGTCAAACTTATGGTAATTTTATTTGAGACATAACTTCCAACAAAAAGTGGTCAGAACTTCCATGGAACTTAAGCCCATTTAAAAATGAAAATGCGGCTTAGTGGAGCGTATAAAATATGATGTAAACACCGGGGGTGTGTGGGTTTGAATCCTTAACACGTCGTAAGAATAATTCTCCCTTACGGAATTTCCAGTCACGTCTGAAAATTAAAGCCTTCGTAATTTACTTGTCACATTTATGTGGTAGGGAAAAAGGGGAATAAAAAAATAAATAAAAACAACATACTTAAGTACCCTTATGTAATATTGAGAAATGAACGTAAGTAACTACTTAATTAAAATAAAAAAAAAATAAAGACACTTTTAATACATAATTTAATTAATATTCTGCTGATTCATATTTAGTATCTATAAGTATAAGTAATACTTAACCAATTAGGGACTTGGTTATAAATAGTAATAATAAATAAGTCGGTGGGTACATTTAAATGATACTTACTTTTTTTTATTAATAACTTTAAGGAATACATATACATATATAATACATAGAGTAAATGATATATAATTTACAGTCTAGTAAATTTTTAATTAATTTTTTTATCTCAAATTAACTATATGTATATTATACTTAAATACTTAATTTATATAAATGATTTTCGGTAAATTTAAAATCCTTTCATATTTTTAATATATACCTACATAACTATACTTAAATATATATATATATATATATAAATTATTTATATATCCTTATTAAATTTAACCATTAAATTAAATCTAATCCAGTTCAGTAATCCTTAATTTTTTTTTTTAATTTCAACAGAAATAACCGTTTAATAATTTTCACCTTTATTTTTAGATTATTTTAAAAACAAACTCTTCTGTTAAACCATACTACTTATACCTACAAAATAATAATTTAATACATAAACAAGTAAATAACTCGACTAAAGTTTTTCTTTATATTATAAACATAAAGCTACTTACGTATGTATATATATATAGCTATTATATTTATGTAAAAGTTATATATTTACTAAATATATCATAATATAATGAATGAAACTTTTTAAAAAATTTTTTGAATCTCAAAGGCTTTTATTTATTTTTTTTTTTTTTTTTTTAAGTATAAAAATATTTCATACATATAGGCTTGGTATATGTATCTATACTTATAATAATAAATATATATATTGTATTTATATTATATACATATTTCAAAACAAAATCTTTTGCAGTCAAAAAAAAAACACACACAATTTAGATACAGAAGATTCTGCTCACAAAAAGATTATTGATGACGCAAGATTTTTTTTTTCCTTTTATACATTTTTTAGCTCATTAATTATGCTAAAGTGATTGAACCGGTATATATGTATAAAGTTAATTTTTATTATTTTATATTTTATTTTGAATTAAAACTTTAAAAAAATTGCAATCACTACATTTAGTTTATTATACACAAATATTCCAAAAATTATTATTAAATTAAGTTATAATTTAAACTTTAAAAACATTATTTTTTTTATTTTAAAAAAGAGTCTGATTAAATTATAACTAAGAAGGATGTAAATCGATTTTTCCAAAAGGAAAGTCTTGATTTTAGATTATAAATGCTGCAATATTTAAGTATCTATTTACGGTTAAAATATTTAATTACCTAACTAGAAATTAATATTTTATTGTCAAATAAGAAATATTTTATTAGAATAGGTATAAAAATTTATTTTTTTTTTATTTACTTTTCAAAGAAAAAAAATAAATAAATATTTTACAAAACAAACGAAAAAGAAAACATTACGCCATATTAAAAGTTTTTTTCTTTTATATATGTACAAGGTATATTAAGTAGTATATTATGTATTAAGTTATAATAGATATTATAGTAAGTATATAATGGAAAAAATGGAAAATAAAATCAAAATAAGAAAAAAAAAAAAAAAAAGAATATGCATAAAACTTAAAATCTATAATTTTACAAATAGTTATCACAAAAATATATATATATATATATATTATATATACATACTTATATAGTTATAAAATATAAAAGAGCATACATAAAATATAGATCCTTTTTTGGTAATAGTATGGTGTTTTGAATTTGAAGAATATCCTTTTATGTTTTATCCTTTAAAAATAATCTGTAACAAGAATGGCATAACCAAACTGCCATTAACAGCAATAGCAGCAAAACAAAAAAATCATATAAAAATATTTTTATCCACAATAAGTATGTAAGTAGGTATTATTAGATTGGAATAGTAGTAGTCACCAAATAACAGCAATTCAACATAAAAATGAAATATGAAAAAAAAATCTTTGCTGTTTATTTTTTTTTTTTGTATTTTTAATAGTAGATACTGGTAGATACGATCCACTCCTTTTATTTTTTACTTACAATATATTTTTTTTATATATTGACTTATAAATTTTTAAACTTTTTTAATATTATGTTTTATATAAAAAAAAAAAAAAAAACTATTTTATCTTTTATTTTTAAAAATGACTTTTTATTAAATTTTTACTGTAAATCAACTTTTTTATATTTAGATATAAAATATAAATATTACATAAAATTAAAATTGGTATAATTTTATTTTTTATAAAGAAAATTTCAAATTTTGTTTTTTTTTAGAAAAAATAATATTTATGAAATAAAGAAAAACTTATAATGAAACTTTTTTTTTTTTATATTTATGTACACTATTATTTATATACAACACGCATGGTAATTTTGAACAATTATGGAATATTTCTTTTTTTATTTTTTTTATTATGAAAAAATTAAAAAAAAAATATTTATACCGTTTTTTTTATATATGTAAGTAATAATATTTAAAGGTAAATAAACTTTTATTCCATTTGTATCTTTTTTTTTTATGTATATATTAATTTTAAAAGAAAATAATTAAAAAATGTTTTACCGAAATAATAAAATTTTTCAAATTTTTTTTATTAGTCCGATAAACCAACAATGCAAAGTGCACCCCATTTTTTTGACACTTTATATAAAATGTCAAAAATTGATGCAATTGTTTTCCACTTTTCACTTATTGTTATCCTTTTTTTTTTTTGTAAATTAAGATTTATTTTTGTTTACTTTTCTTTAAAAAAAATTATTTTATTTAAATAAAAATGGAAAAAAAAAAAACTTCAATTTTTATAAAAATAAATGGTTTTTATTTTATCACTTAAAAAAAAAAAAAAACAAGACAAATCTCTGCACCACGATTGAATTAAAATAAAAATTTACTTTTGTGTTTTACACTTTATATTCAATATATGTTTTTTTTTTTCTTTTATTTACAAGTCGATAAACAATTGAAATTCTTCTTTAGTTAGAAAGAGACAAATATTTATGTTTACAAACATTCACTTGCGAATTGTGGTGATTTGACATTTCATTAATTCTCTCTCTCTCTCATTTATACCAAAAAAATTAATTTTACACATGCACATTTAAAATAAAATTAATCTCACAAATACAATACAATTCACATTTTGTTGTGTTTTTTTTTTTTTTTTTATATCATTTTATCAGCATATTTTGAGAATTTTTTTACCAACAGTCACAGCAAAAAAGTGCAGAAACGTCCTGCACATATTTTACCAAAATGTTGACGTTTAACAATGATTACTTAATAATAATATGATTATCAACATGGATGAAATACGTAAGTATGACTGCAGAATATCTGTCAAAAATCGAAATATATAAAAATGTATGTATATATATCGAAAATAAAATTTTTAACAATAAAAATGAAAAAGAAAATAAAAATTGTTTTAGATTTTCATATTAATGTATCTGTGCAAGCGAGCGGAATAATCAGAAGAACTGATACGAAACTAACTTATTATGTACATGTATTTGTTTTTTAATTCATTCCATTTATAAATACACATATACAAACAAAATAAAAAAAAATAAACCGAATGCTAAAAAAGACTTTTATTCAATCTCAATTATATTTTTTATTTTATACATAATTTTTTTTTTTTTTTGCTTTTATATTTTTTCATCCACCACACTCACTAAACAAACCATGTTTTTTTTTTATTTATGGATATTTATTTTATATGTATTTTTTATTTAGATGAATTTGTGTTAGTATAAAAATCAATGAAATTTTTTTTCTAAGAGTATTTTTGTTAATTTAATATAATATTTTTAACAATTTTAATATATTTTTGAATTATATTTTCATTCAAAACTTCAAAAATAAATAAATTTAATTTATGTTCAATTTACTAATTAACGAATTTTATAGTTTTTTTTTTATTAATATAAATCCAACCGACTTGAACCCATTTTTTTATTTAAAAATTTTATTCGTAAAGGTTCAACCTATCGGCACGACTTCTGAAAACGTTATGGAGCGACTGTCAGACCGAAGAGAATAAATAAATTGAGAAATATTTCTGCAATGAAAATGAATGTATCTGCTTCTTTAATCTTTTCTTTTATTGCTTTTTAAAAATTAATTTTTTTCAATGTGAATGTTGCCCATCTCTGCTGCTCACTTTGCAAATCACACATAAATTCATTATTTCATCATGGTGTTAATAAGTGTTATCCAAATCTGCACTGAAGTTGAATTTTATACCAAAATAAGAAATATATTTTTATTTGATATACCTATATATGTACATTGTACTCTACATGGTACATACTTTTATTTTATATTAAAAAAAATTAATAAAAAGATGTTTTTTTTTATGGAACACATGAAAATATTTTGTTGGATACGCAGCGCATGTAGAGAGACTAGAGAGAGCATTAAACTAAAAAATCTTGCAAACTGCAGTTTTTACAGATGGTAAATGGTAATGTGGATTGTGGATTTTTGAAAAATATAATAAATCGATTATAAATTATAATATTTTTATATGATATTACTGTTATATACTTATTGATATAATATATTACATTTATTTTTATATTTTCAATTAAAATTGTGCATACATAATATATGTAATTAAAAATGTTTTTGATAAATTGTACTTGCAATTTATTAATTAATAATTAATTATAAACTAATTTAAAATGTATAAATCAAGTTTATAAATGTTGTGTTAAACGAGTAAATGATGAAAAAGAAAAATAATAACCAAAGACTAAAAATATTATAACATAACGTTATTTTATTAACTTATATTTGAATTTATTAAAACTGTTAAAACTCAACGATAGATGTCGCTGCTGTTGTGTTTAATTTCAATATTATTATATGTATATATCTGATACTGATTATATACAATTTATAAATTTACTATGGCAGCACGGTTTTTTAGGGATGAATGATGATATTGCTTAAACTGTATCAAAAATAAATTTTAAATTTCTAAATTTAATAAAATCTTACATTACTTTTTAAGAACAATTAATATGTAATATGTAGTCTGTAGAGAGAGTTGTGCATATGGGTGGGTTGGGTATATCTTTTAAATGTATAGAATTTATTTTAGCGTTTTAAATTAACATAAAAACAAATTTATTTAAGGTTTTATAGCATATCGATGGCGATATGTATACAAACCGTAACGTAATGTAACCCACAAAAAGTAAATTTTCCAGAAGGAAAAAAATTACTATTTTAATTTATTTTAGCTTAAAATAATATATGCATACTAAATACTAATAAAATTTCTCGAAAATATCAAATAAATAATTTTATTATAATATTGTTGAAACAGGGCCGTTAACTGAATAATTTATAAAACATTAAACAAAAACAAATTTACAAGATTTAGATTAGGGCTGGTTTACATGTAGCCATCTATATGCAAATTATATTAAATAATTAATTAACCCAATTAATACAATATATGTATGTATTTATTTTTAAATAAATTGGTAAAACTTATTAATTACTAATTTTAAACTGAAATTTAAAATTATTGCTGCAGTTTATTTGTGTAACTCTGTGTCTTTTGAGACACACAAAATTAATTTAAAGAAATGCAACATAGAGGATATAATATTGAAAAACTATAGTCCATCCATACACGATAGTTTATATTTCTGTTTATGAATTAGAGATAATGTATAAAGCCTAATTTTCATGGAAAAAATTTCATCCGATATCGGAAATTTAGAAAGAGTAAACTATACTTAATACTACCAATAGGAAAGAGGGAGAAAAATAATGAATTCAAATGTCATGTATCCATAAGAATGTTAGTAGTGTGCCCATTTTTTTTGTGTACATAGGTGTAAATTTTTTACGTAGATATGCGTTAAAAATATCGAAGATAATTATAGAAAATTTAGCTTCAGCGAGCTAAATTTCATCCAATATTTTAACATATCTCCGATATTTTCTGAACGCTTGCACCGATATTTTTGTGGTTTTTCGCTGTCACACAAGTAATGTTTTTGTATCTTCTGCCTATGCTCTAACAAATATCGCCGATATTTTTTTTTTCCATGAAAATTAGCCTTTAAAGGTTTCTATATTCTCTAATGAATGTAAGAGTATTATATATAATATTATATGCATACGTAAATATATATTTTTTATTTTATTTTAATAAAAAATACGAACATTTATTTATTAATTAAACTTAATAAAAACAAAAATAAATACGAAAGAAGTTTAAAACTCTCTATGCCCAGGTAGTGATTTTTTACATTTAAAATAGCACTCTGAAATCTCAAAATCATAATAAAAAATATTTTTTAAGTAAAATTTAAATTTTTCAAACTATTTCTAAATACTTGTTTTTTAAAATAAGTACATTAAAATTTTTAAAGTAAGTTGAAAATGTTTTAAATCGAAATTGGTTAATTTGGAGGAAACAATTATATCTACTTACCTGATGAATTTTTAAAAATAACAAAATTACCTTTAATTTTTTTTAAGAAATCGATTGATTTGGCATATTGTGTTCAAGTATAAATAAATAGAAAAGAACAAAGGGTTTTTAAAATCTCATATTTCTAAAGCGATTGTTATAAATTTATACATATGTATAGTTCACAAAAATAGTTCAGGCATTCAGTTTAAATATGGGTTAGTCCCAAAATCCATAATGATTTTTGCCAAAAATTGAAGAAATAAACATGCAATATAACTAAATACATACTATAAAAATTTGGATTCAGTCTTTTGTTGAAAAAAATATGTACATATTTTTTTTTTTTGTTTTTTTTTTTAATGCATTTTTCTCGGCTAAAAAAATATTGAATAAAAAAATGTCAAAAATAAATATTGAATTTTAAAAATATGAATTAAGTTAGATAGAATGAAGTAAAAGAACTAAGTTAGAAAAATTTCCGGTTTTTTTCTTTTTGCAATAACTGTACTTATTTCATTTTTAATTTTTCGGACTTAGTTCATTTTATGAAGCAACTCTTAAGTTATTTACAAAATCAGTGTTTCAATAATTTGTTTAAAAGGGCTTGGAAGCGGCAGCCTTCTGTATTTCAAATGCTTTGTTGTTGATATATATGTATGTATGTAAAAAAATAACTAGGAGTGATATTATAGTTGGTTACAAAATCAGAATAAAAAATAAAATAAAAATAGTTACGAGATTCTGAAGTAGGAGGGACTTCAGAGTTGAATTCAAAATTAGAATTGCCGCTTTTTTGAGAATATTTACATCATATAATGAATATGCAAGATTTTGATAGTGGGATTCAAATAAGGATATTTCATTTTTGCAGAATATATATTTAGGGTATACCTATCCTATATATATAGAGTATAGGGTATATTATTTATAAGGTTTTTGAAATAATAAAAGAATTATCAAAAGAAGCAATTGTGGTAAAGGTAAGAATTGAAAAAAAAATACTCTGGTGAAATATAATTAAAAAAGACTTAGGTATTTAAAAAGTTTCAACAACAAAAACATTCAAAAAATGATGAAAAAAAAAAACTAAAATATCAAAATTGGAATATGTAAAATTTTTATTTTTAAATAAAACTGAATTAAATTTTTTTTACCGTTATTATTTTTAACATTGTTTATGAATTTTAATTTATTTTTGGTTTTTTCTTAATAAGAAAGTATGTATGAACTTTTATTGTTTAATTTTGAAAAAAAAGACTTTTATAAGAAGAAAGACTATACTTTTTTATTTAAAAAAATTTTTTTTGATCGTTTAATTAATTTTTTCTTTTTTGTTTTAATTTCAGAAATTCAAAATCACCATAATTAATCTTCGCCCATTATTGTAGATTTTGAATTTATGGTTTTTTTTTTGTGGATTTTGACTTTTGAATTTTTATTTATGGATTTCGGTTTGTGGATTTGGTCACCAAACCTTTAAATACACTAATTCGTAACAAATGAATTTGTAGACGAAATAAAGTCTTGTAAAGGTGCAAAATAAAAAAACTGAATTGAATAATTTTGAATTTGACTGAAAAAAAAAAAAACAATATTTACTAAAAACAATAAAAAATTAAAGATCCATAGTTAAAACTAAGTAAAAGTAAACTAAGTAAACTAATTAAGTAAAGTCACTTTCATTATTATACATATACATATTATGTACACGTAAAAATATAGAATGTTTGAAAATTTAATTTTTAAGTTACTCACCTTTAAAAAATTTATATTAATCTGTCTATAGCAAAAAAATATAAATTTTCCCACAAATTTATTTTTTTTATTCTATTTTTTATTACATAAATCTTATATATAGGAATAAAACTTTATTGTATACCTATATGGTTTACTCCAAACAGAGTTAAACATACAATTGGCGGATGAATAGAGTGAAACTAATAAATACATTATGTATTTAATACCTATGTATATAAAAAATTTTTGTAAACTAAACACCTTTTATAATCAAATCACTATTAGAGGTTTTATTTTTTTTATTTTTCAACTAAAATAAAATCTAAAATCATAAGGTTAATGGTCCACTGTCCAGTTCAGTAAAGCTATCTTATGACTATAAAATAATAATAAATATACGTTAAGAATGTTATTTGTAAGTTTTGATCAAATTCAAAAAAACCTTTGAAATAATTCTCTAAATTATTTTTACTTCATTTGTTAAAATTGTACTAAAACATAATAAGCATGGGGACCCGCCGCCACCTATTTATTTATTTATAACAATAGCAAACAAAAAAAAAAAAAAAGAAAAATAAAACAATTTTTATTTTAATTTTTATTGCATTAAAATGTAAATTTGTTTCATTATTTAACAATAAAAATGATTAAAATAGATAAAAAAAAAAATAAAAAGATAAAATTTTGAAATAAAAAATACTTTTAATATTTATACATAAGTAATAAGTCAAGTATAAGTACATCGATTAAAGATAAAAGTTAACTAACTATTTAATCTAGTCATAAAATCACTTTTCTTCTCTCATAATTATTTTTTTTTTTTTTTAAATGATAAAAAATCGAATTATAAAATCACAATAAAATTAAAAAAAAAAAAAAAAAAAAAAAACTGGATTAATATTTTATTTTAATTAATTTCTTTTATAAATATCATTACTATATTAGAAGAAATTTAAGGTAAAAGAGTTTCATTTAAATTTAGTTGAATTTTCATAAAATGCTGCTTATATATGTATACAGTATATGTGTGCATAGATGTAATTATAATACATTTATTCAAATTTTAAAATATCCACAAAACTCTAATAATTCCAAATTTTTTTTTTTTTCCCAAAAAAAAAAAAAAAAGAATTACACTTACTTACAGGCTACTGTCATTTCTTTAAAGAGAACAATCGATTTTTACACATAAACTGTAACATACATCATCAACCATCATTTTTAAGTTTCTAATGGATTAATGAACATTTTTATTTTCATCTTTTTTATGATGATTTCGATGTACAATAATTAAAGGTGGTAAATTATCTCTAAGCTGTTTTAATCTTTTACTTTTTTCTAATTTTTTAGAACCATGATGATTATGATGGTAATTAATAATATTTTCTTTTGAACCACCTTTACTTTGTGTTCTCTTTATACCACTTGAATTTCCTGTACTAGTTTCTTCTAAATTATGTGTACTGTGAGCTAAAGTTTTCTTAAAATATCTGGGCATTGAATAATCAATAATTTGACTATCAGCTCTTTCCTTATTAACAGTTTGTAATTTATATAAACTCATTGTTTCTTTATATTTTTCAATTGTTGGTGTATCTTCATAATTTTTAGGTAAATGTGCAAAAGAAATTGATGGTACTTCAGGTGTCATACTTAATGAACCAAATATTCCAGAACCAGTAATAGAAAATATATCTGTTTCACTTGAAACATTTCTAACTGTTGGTGCTCTTATATGTGGCATACTGTATACATTTCTTAATGGACGATGTTCATTTAATATTTTTCTATTACTTTCACCACCTACTTTAAATTTTGGTCGTAATATAACTTCTTCATCAATATTTGGATATTTTTCACAGCCCATATCTAATGTATCAGTTGAACTATTATTATTATTATTATTATATTCATTTTTAAAACGATTAAGTGAATTCATACTCTGATTATTATATTGATTATCATCATATGTGCTTGTGCTAATTTCATAATCATCATTTTCATTTTCTTCATTTTCTGGTATTATAGGGCATATGCTATTATTACAAGGTGATTTTGTAATTAATTCAAGCGGTGAATTATCTGCTATCGTGAATTTAATTTTCTTTTCAATTGTTGTGCTATTTACAGTTTCAGTAACATTTTTATCAGATATAGATGATGCTAATGTTGCAGTAGATTCTGTTGATGATGTTATTGATTCTGTTAATATATTTTTTGTTGAATTTAACTCATTAATATTTCCTATAATTATTAAAAACCTGCATCAAGTTTTAGAAAATTTTGAAAAAAAAAAATGAAAATAAATGAAATTTTGTTTACCTTCTAATTGGAAAATTAATTTCTTTTGTTCACTGGCCATTTGTTTTTCTCTTGTTGTTGATGGTGAATGAATTGGTGTTATACCAGTTTTTGTATTTACTCTTGATAATTTTTGTGATTCTTGAAAAATTTGTGAATTATTAAATACTGCTAATATTTCTGGTGCTAAAATTGGTACACTTGTTTGTATCTCACGACGATAATCTTCTTCATGTATTTTTGCATGACTAAAAATACACAAAAAAAAAACAAAAAAAAAAAAATATAAAAAGTTTATATGAAATGTCTTTTAAAAATAAATATAAATAAAATTAATAAAATAATATTAATTAATAATATTTTATAGTTTAGCTGTAAGGTGAAAACCGACCATCATATTATAATTAAGTCATTATAATTTAAAACGTTTGTAAGTTTGGAACAAGAAATAAATGAATAATATATACATATTATTTCTTTTAACGGTAGATTTTCTCTTGTTTTTGTTAATTACCGACCATTTACCACACTATAAAGACAAAAAGAAAAATTTTTTTTTATAGGTACATTCCAAATAAATTCAACTAAAGATTGCATACATTTCGATATTATGTATTAAGTCTATATTTTTAAGCCAAAAAACTGAAGTAAATAAAAAACATTTTTAGCACATTTCTAAAAAAAATTTGAAAAAATGTGCTTTATAATTTCACTTTGTCCGTCCGTCTGTTTATAAAACTTCTACACCGTTAAAGATAGAGAAAAAAAATTTTAACCATGGGAACAACTGTGGAACAACTTTTCCATGTAGCCCCATCCATTTGTTCATAACTTCGGCACGCCATTAGATAGGAACCTGAAAGTTTGAGACAAAACAGAACTTTTAGATTTAGTATAAGTTTTCTTAGAATTTTTTTTTGTACCATCCCCTGTTTAAGAGCTATTAGGGCTCAAAAATAAAAAATATACAATTAGGCACCTGTACAAATTTTTCTTCGGCAAGACATAAAAATTAAAGCTCCAGTAATATGTTTTTACGTGTGTTAACAGTTTTCAAATTTTTGTGTAAGTCACAATTCTAAACACTTTGTATTATATTTTGGAAATGGCCGCTTTTAAAAACCGTTGATTTATATTCTACCTTGTTAATCAGTATTTTTAATTAAGATCAATAAAGGCCAATGATTCTATGTAAATATTATATTTAGTAATATAAATTCCTACTTTAATGCTTAATGATTCAATACATAAAAAAATGTAACATAAATGCGTACATTAATAAGAAAATCTCACCTGAAAATTGATGATTCATTTCGTTTAACTGGTTGTAAACGTATCGGTGACAGATTATTATTATCTTGTCCATTAGATATAATTTTAATGTTATTTTTTGTAACAAATTCATTTTCATCTTCATCTGGATTGTATTCAGCTATGAATAAAAACAATTTTAAAATACAGTTAAAAAATTTAAAATTTTATTACACAGTACACACTGTCTTGTTTAAATACATACATATATCTATTATAAAAACAGTGACTTAAAGTGAAAAATGATTTAGAAAATATACTTTTATAAATTTATTAATTTTTTTTTTATTAAATTGGGTACTATTGGGTACTGTTAGAAAATTGAAAAAAAATGAAAATAAATTAAAAATTGTGAGTGCTTCCGCTTAATGAAATTTTCGAGTAGTAGAATCTGCTACATCCCTCCAAGTAAGTGTAGTAGAATAGGTTAACATTTTTTTTTTCTTTTAGAGTATGTTTGTAGAAGTCATTTATAGTTGTTTTCTGGTTTAAATTCCCCCTAAATTCCTTAAATAATTTCTTGAAAATTTTAGGAAATTGGAGAGGGGGAATGACAAAAATATAGCACATTTTATATGAGTAGTGTTTTTAATATAGTAGTTTAGCAGATTTGATAAATTTGGCTTTAGGTGTAGCAGATCTGCTTCAATAGTAACAAAAAGCAACTAATGATACTAATGATTACAGAAATTAAAGTCTTAGTCAAATATGAATAATAAATGGCTTAGTGAATGAACAATGAATAATGGATGCCTTCTTATACTCTTTATAGGAGTGAAAAGGAAAGAGGATAAATATGCCTTCAAAAACACTTGTTCTTACAAACTGATCTAAAAATTTGTATTCTTGAAAATTATAAAATATTCCAATCATAATTTGAAACTAAATACTGTCTGATCTTATAATTTAATTTTGCATATTTTTTTTTATTACAATAGTACTAAAATAGTACTATTTTTTTTTTATATAATAATAGATTATTTTTATTTTGAGTCACTGTATTTAAATTTTAAAAATGCTTAAAATTTCTGTTGTACAATTAAAAGTAAAGAAAAAAAAAATGCTTATTTACTAAAATTCTTACCAATAGATTTATCAAAGCAAAATTTTTCTTCAATACAATTCCAATAAAGATCCTCTAAACAACTGTAAAAGAAAAAAAAAAATAATATTTAAAATTAATATAAATTAAAAATAATTTTCCTTCCATTTCTTTTTTAACCGATTTATAGGTTTAAGAATTTTTAAGAATGAGAATTTAAAAATTTTATAACTCACCTTTGGCAACAACGACACATTTTTATAGGTAGATACTCTTTTTAATTAATTAAATCTAGAAAAAGATATAGTATTTTTATAATTAAACAATTTTTGAAGAATTTTTTATAGATCCTTTAACCTTTTTTTATAAGATTATGAAGTTATTCCTTGTTATAAAATGAATGCTGGGAAAAAATGTGATGCAATTGTTAATTCTAAAATGAAAGATAAAAAAAAAAAAATTATTTTTTTGTAAAAATATTTAGAAAATTTCAATTTTTAAAAAGTCGTTATAAAAACGATATAAATTTTATAATACATATTATAAATATATAATAAGTGTAATATGTATATATGTATGTATGTATGTACATATAAAAAATGGTTTTGTATTTTTTTTTTAATTTTAAACTATTAAAATAAAATAAAACATACTCTAGTCACATACATACTTACATATATACATACATACTTACGAGTACATATTAAAACATACAAAATATTCTCATTTCTAATTAATATTAAAAAATCTTTAGTATTTTTTTTTTTCAAAATTTAAAGATATTTTTTTAGAATCATAGAAAAAAATTCTAGTTTTTTTAAATATTTCATTTATTTGTTTTCGTTAAAAAAAAAAAAAAAAAAAACAAAAAGTTGTTTTCATTTATTTATTGAATTGATCTTAAAAAGCTTTCATTCATTTCCTATGTATACTCGTCTTTATATAATATAATATACAAAGTTTAATTTATTAAATTGATTAGACTTGCCTGGAAAAACCAAATTTATATAATAATAATAATAAATTTCCCTATCACATACTCAAAAAATACAGGTAATTCACTTGTAATAACGTAGAATTGGTTCTTTTCGTAAAAAACGTTTTATTGTATAAAACCCGTGTCATATATATGAGATTAAAATCAAGTATGTACATATGTATGTAGGTATATAAAACAAAAAAAGGTTTACGTTTCCCGAAAAATTAATTTTAAGAACAAAAAGTTTTTATATAAAAAATATTATGTTCAACGAATACATATACCTATACATTTTATTGACAGTATAGCAAACATTTTGTATATAAACATAATTTGATCCAATAAACATCTACTAAATTAAATTTTCCACTGCAATTAAATTAAAATTTTTTGAGTTTATTACAGTTGGCCTAAAGCCATTTCGCAAAAAGACATTTCAACTAATATGCCATTTGACAAAAAGGACTTCGGGCAAAATGTCTTTTTGCAAACTGCATTTAAGCAAAATGGGATGCTTCAACATTAAATTTTTGGACACTAATTATTTTATAGAGTGAACACGGAACACCCACATTTCATATTCTTTCGTTGAGGGAACAAATTTTTGGGAACAAAAAATGGTTTTTTTAAAATTTTATTTAGAACTTATTATAACTGGTTATAGATATCAAAATGTAATTGCGAACGTATATATATGAACGATGTACATTTATTGTACATAGATAATGTAATTTTTTTAGTAAACAAGTCAATTTATTTTCAATATAAATATAATATATATTGATAAATAAATCGGCAAGTTTAAGATTTTAAAAAACAACTTTAGAAGCGTATAATGATAATCTTACTATTGAAGAAGACTGAAAGCAAAGATATTTTCTTAAATGTAAAGGACTACAGTTCTATAAAATGAACAACCTATGTTTTTATTCTGTCCACTGTCCATGCCAAATGTCAAATGTCTATACTGTAATTTATTTGCGATTCACGAACTGTGTATTAAATAAAATTTTGTGCTTATAAAAGTTGTAAACATACATTGGTTTAAAGTGAAACCGTACTGTAAATGGGTTAACTGTATTTTAAAATATTTTTTTTTTCTTTTTTGAATGAAATCTTTCAATAAGATAAAGCTTATAATAATAATGAAATTTTTAATTCTAAATGATTAATTAAATTCTAATGAGTAATATCCAATGGGTATAAAAAAAAAAAATATACGTATATATGTATCTATATACAACTATACAAGTTTAAAATTTATTAATATACCCATTAATAATTATATGGTAGTGTGGTCATGTTTTATCAAATTTTTGAAAATAATTTTGATAATTTTGAATTTTTATTATAATAATTTGTATTCTAATCATCAAGCTAACTTTAAAACTGGGTACGTGGGGCGGTTATTTTAGCGAGTAAAAATCTCACAGTAATAAGGAATAATTTACCTTTTTCTTTTTAAATGTCGTAGGGGGAATTTATTCTTATAAGATGTATGAGATTTGAAACCACACTATATACCTAGAAGTTTTGTGGCGTATTTTATATGCTCTTACCCACTGGATCACCGAGGCCCATATATAGGTTTTCTTGGTATTGTTTGAAAATCTACACCTACAAAAATAAAATTTGTAAAAGAAAAACTTTTATTTTTTTTTTGAATATCAGGGTTTTATAAATCCTATTCAAAGTTAAAAGGTCATTATTCTCCCACATTACTTTACTATTGAAAAAAAATATTAATTGCTTTTTATCTCAAATTGAAAAAAAAAAAAAATATATTAAGTTTTATTTTATCAGAGATTTGAGTTACTCAGAATTTCACTCAAGCCTAATTTTTAATTATTTAAAAAAAAAAAATAACAAATTGCGTATGAAATGTTATTGAATTAAATTTTAAAAATTTACAGATACAATTTGTTATCATTTATATTTATATTCTTGTTTATTTAAAATCATTAAGATATGAAGTTTTGTAACATTTTTATTAGAATTCTTTTACAATCTTATGCCTATTTTATCAGTTAATTTTCTTATTATCCGTTTTATTAAAAAAATTTTAAAATATAGGTATAGCATATACTTAGTATAATCTAAATTTTTTTTTGGTGTTTACGTTTTATGTGTGATGTTCATATGATAGTCAAAATAGCAACATATATTATGTACATACATCCAAAAAGCAGTTCTAAGTCTTTTAATCTTCAATTTTAACACAAATCACTATCTTTCAGTTCTATCTTTTAATTTGTGAATCTATTGATCTATTCCAATCCAAGATTGATTTATACACTTTATTGAAATTCTCCAATACATACACAGTTTGAGGGCTATTGACAAATATTTTCAATTTATACAATTTTTGGTTAAATATAAATTTCAAAAACGCAAAAATATAAATTTTACTCTAAAGTCTACTGAAGTCTTTTTAATATTCTTATATTAAACTTTAAAAACAGAAAGTCAATACTTATATATATGTAGTTTACAAGTTTAAATTTACTTAAATTTAAATTACAGGAAATCAACTACATTTAAGTTAAACTAATTAATATCTTGTTCACATACTAACATGTTATTATGTGCTTTTATTCGTAGAAAAAAAAAAAAAAATATATAAAATCTAATAAAAAAATATTTCAGGAAGTAAATTTGTAATTTTAAAAAGAATCTTAAGTATTTAACTATATATAGTATTTATTTCCTTATGGAAGAATATAGTATATGTAGGTTAGGTAGTTACTTCAATAATAATTAATAAAAAGTATAACCATGAATTTTTAAAATTTTTTTATCTGAATTTAGAATTATATATTTCTTTGTAATGTTCTTAGAAATGTTATTAACTTATTATTAATGTTGCGGAATAATTGACAGGAATTTTTCAATATACTCGGAATTCAAGTTGATAAACGCACATAAAAAGTATAAATTGTCCTCTTGCCTTGTCTAATAAAATTGTTTTTCAAAGAGTACGTAAAGAGTTCAATTTTCTGAGCAATTTTTTTATTCTTGATTATGAATCAAATATAAAATCAAAATTTTCTGCTAAGTTCCCACAAGGCATTTCCTACAACAATAAAATTGCTACTAATTTACAATCAATTTGCAATTTTTTCGCTAAATATTTTGAATCAGTTTTTATTGAGTGACAACTAAGAACACGTTTTCCAAGCTGCATTCATCCGATTGAGAATTTGAGAGATTTATAACTACCATATCATGTTATACTCAATAAAATTCAAACGCTTGATATAAATTTGAGTGCTGTTGCAGATGGTGTACCAAACTTTGTGTTGAAAAGTTGTATTTATAGTTTGGCTTATCCTCCTATGCTTAATCTTTAATAAATCGTTGAATGAAAGGAATTTTTTTGGGTTCATTGAAAATTTCTGCTATTATCCTTATCAGGTTCCAAAATTCTAGCTGAAAATTATATGCCTATTACTAAGTCCATAAGTCTAAGCTATTCTATCCCTAAGCTTTTTGAAGCTATTGTAACTGCTAAAATATATTTCTTGATTAAAGAGCAGATATCTGCTGGTTTTATGCAGGAAAGGTCTACTAGCGCTAATTTGGCCATATTCCTTCACACAGTTTTCAATGAAATTGAAAAAGGATTCCAAGTAGACACGATATTCACGAATATTTCCAAAGCCTTTGATACGGTTGATCATTTCTTACTTCTCACGAAATTTCAATCGCTTGGTGTAGGGAATTTTTCGCTTCATTCATTTCGCAAACTCTATATTCATAGCTTGTATAGTATAAATAGAATTTTGTTAAAATGTTTTTTTTTTTGGTAAAATAACATTTGTCATATGAGAATTTCTAAATGAGGAATTATAGGTATTAGCAAGTCATCAAGAACTGATCGAAATACAAATTCAAAGAATAAAATGTAGATGGATCTGTCATATCCTCATCAGACATTCAAAAACATCAGTTGCATAAAATTTAACAAAATATATAATGTAATTAGGTGTTGACCTGAAACCCCCAAGGTAGAAGAAACATGAGAAAAAACTAAAGCGACTTGGCGAGAAGCATCCCGACTTAGAAAGAACAAAGTACAAGATCTTGAACTGAAATTAAAAGAATATCACAAGACATAGAAAATTGGAGAGGATTTGTGGGAACGCTAAGTGTCCTTAGGGAATGAAAGAAGAGAAAAGAAAAGGTAATTTCAAACATTTGTCACAATATAACAAAATATCATCCTCGTTTTATAATATTTGTAGCAGCGTTTATTATCCTTTTTTTTATGTATTACTTATAATATATATACGAATTGTGGTAATGGTAGTTGACTTCGTCATAATCATACTGACAATTCATACAGTTTTATAAGAATGCAAAAAAATCTAGATTAGTCATTAAGATGAACATGAAAACTTATAACATTCATATATGTATATATAGGTAATATTATATCATATCATATATGTATATATAGGTAATATTTATATTATAATAAATCTCATTTTCAAATTTTTTTCAGTAAATTTCACAATATTTAAACAAACAAATGAATCAAACGTAAATGAATTTTCGTAATAAAAAATTAAGATGTTTTATATATTTTTTATTTTTTAATATTAAATCTTAAGATAAATTTCAAATAATCAATTAAATTATTTATAAAATTTAAATTATATTTTTTTAATAATTATATGAATATAAAGAGTTTTTTTTTTTGTTATTTTACAAAATACATTATTTATTGCCTATCATAAAATATGATTATGAATAAAATATACAATTTGTAAGGTTGTTATACGTATTAAAAAACTGCGCCATAGAAAAGATTTCATCTATGAAAAATATTCTATTTTGTATGAAATTACAGAATTATTTTTTATAATTATTATTAAGATAAAAAAAAAAAAAATTTCAATTTAAATGTAAATTAAATCCAAAATGAACATAAACATAAAAATTTTTATAAAATTAGAAATTTATTTAATATTCTTTAAATCATTTGCTTTTAATCACTGCTGTCACGATAATGCGCATGTTTTTCAAAAAAAAAAAATTTATTAAAAGTTTGCTTAATTTTACTTATGTATGTATAAATCAGTTTTTTCAAATAAGTATAGGCATACGAAAAATATACAATTTTAAGATACTTTTTATATTAGAGTGTTCAAATCAAGACAGTTTCTTTTCAAGATGAACATTTTTCTTTTCTATATCATCCCTTTCTACATATTTTTCATTTTTATCTTTTTAATTATCGTATAAAATTTTACAAACTAATATTACAGAATGTCCATACTAAGCTAAAATATCATATCAATATTTTAATAATATCAGTTCAATTATTTCTAATATCTAAAGTCATCTGTACACTAACTGAAATGTTGTCAATCAATTATAATATTGTCAATCAATTGACAACAATTTGTATTAATATGAATTTTGACAAAAATTGACACAAACTTATAAGGTCCTTGAACATGATAATAACATAACATAAAAACAATAATAAAAAAACATAAAAAAAATAATAGACAAACGTCAAAAAAATATCATATCATAATCATATAAAAATCATAATATATTTTTGACATTTAACTTATCTTTAAATAATATAATAGTCTACATGATAAAAAAAATATGAGAAAAGAGGAATTATTAAAAATAACATTGGGAGGAGGAATTCACTTATATAATTCACAAAATACAATATTAAAAAAAAACTTGAAAGAAAATGTTGGACGAAAAATTTGTTTCTGGGAAGGCATTGTGGAAAAAGCATATCAGCCCTAATATTTAAGGAGTTACGATTGGAAGATCCTGCAAGTTTTAAAAATTTTGTAATATTATTAAGTAAGAAGAATATAACTATAGACAACATGGATACATTTCTATATGCTCCAATATTGTGAGAATTGCACTTTTCATCCGCTCAGTATCTTTTAACGACTTTTTGTTTTATTACATTTATGTAAATTAAATGTAAATGTCGCTGTAAATGTCGCAAATGACCGTATAATGTCGTAAGGGGAAATAACTCTTACGAAGTGTGTGGAATTCGAACCCACATTCTCTCGGTGTTCACAGCGTATTTTATACGCTCTTACCCACTAGGCCACCGAGGCCCCTACACAATGTTATTTCTAATACAAAAGTGAAATAATATTTCTTTTATGTTATTTATATTATCGTGTGTCAAAAGACCTTCAGTGTAAAATAGCATTCGTTTAGAAATTCCTCCCTAGCAATATTGTTCTATATTTTCACAGTTTCTGTATCCACACTATACTTAAAACTATGTTGACGCCAGCGTTCATTTCAATTGAAAAATTTGCCGGGTGAAAGTAAAAACGGGTATGATATAGCAAAAAAACTATATACCTAGTTAATTATATTATATTAGTTAGTATTGATTATTCTTATTATATTTTATGTATAGATATGTATGTATATATGATCTTTTCGAAAAAAAAAAATATTAATTGTCACAATTGTGAAAACCGCACAGATCGACGTATTACTGTATTTATATTATAATATACAAATTGCACAGTATACAAATAATTAATTATTCTTTTTTTAACTATTAAAAATGGAGGTGAATTTTAATTTTAATTATGAAGAATATACCTAAGTACGTCAATTAATTAATTTATTTCAAACTTTTTTGTTTTTATTATATACATACATAAAAACTGTAATAATAATACAATACAATCTACTAATTAACTAAAATTAATACCTATTCATTCTTAAGTATAAAAAAAAAATAAAATAAAATAAGAAATTCTAAAACATGAAATGTAAAATTGTCATAATATGAGAATAAAACAATAAAAAAAAAAAAATTTCTTTTTAATAATGATATTTTCTCGAAACAATTTTAGTTAATTTTATTTTTCATTGAAAAGATGTACTTTACATTATACCTATTACTTATGTAAATCTTTTAATTTTATTTATTTAAGAAATTAATTCATACAAATGTTAAAAACAGATATAAAATAATTTCTATATATCTATGTATATATATGTATGTATTTGAATTGTGAATTAAAGTTTGAATTTAATGCAATTTAGAAAATAATAATTAGAATCTATTGAAAATTTAAATTTATTCAAACAAAACAAACAAAATATGAAATAAATACAAATGTTATTTAATTCATCGCCATTTAAAAATGTTAATACTAAATCTAATTAAAAATCATTAGTTTTTTTCAGATTAAACAGTTATTTTTTTATTTTTTATTGCGCATTATTCCTTAGTTATAAAAACCCTACCATACTACCTTAACCACGGCCTACAACTATCACTTTCAAACCTTTATAAATTATTCTTATGAGTTATAATTGCGCGACGTGCGCCGCAAATGTAAAGTTGAATTTTTAAAAAATATTAATTTGTTTTGTAACAGAGAAATGTCAAAATGTTTACATTTTTCACCCGATTGTTAGTGTAAAAAAAAGTAATTAATTTAACAAATATACCTACAGAAATCGTGTGTTATTATAACTAGTATTGTCAGTAGCCGTAATTGTGATTGTGATGGTAGTGTTATTATAACTAGAGCATAACTCAAAATTTTCTCAGTTAAATACTGACTGTAATTTGTTCTGTTAATATTTCGTTCAGTTCTATTAACCTATTCCGGCGCAAAAGTTTGCCATGGATTTTTTTTGTTGTTTCGTTGTTCTGCACAGCACACAAAGAAAATTTTCAAATTCTGAACACATGAAATATATAAATTTAAATCAACCTAATTCCGAGAAGTTATAAAAGTCTTGTATGTCTCTTAAAAAACAGAATTCATGTCATAAATAGATTGAACTAAAGAAAATGTTTCTTATTTTAAATTCAAATATGTAGTTCAAATTTCCAGATGTTATAATTCGGCTTATGGAAATTCGTTTGTTGTACGAACATCGAGAATGTAGAACCATCTCCCAGCTCATGTGTTCCCCAGAATTGGCAATGATTACATATACAACGTTCAAAAATTGAAGCTAAACATTAACAACTTTGTTCACAATATGTCTCCAAACTTAGAATCATTTTCATTCCCTTTTGTTTTTTTCCCTTCTTGAGTTTTTGAGCAGGAGTACATGAGTACTAAAAATCGTATAACATATTGTTTGGTCAAAAAAGCAGGTGGTATTTAATGCACCACAAATTCAAAGAGGACTCGTGCTCTTGTTCCACTCCTCTATAGCGCCTTTCGATGCTTCTCACCTTCCCTCGCAAAAACAAAAAGAAACTCCTATGATTACTCATTCTAAGAATTTCTTTTCGTCTTTTTATTAATAAAATTTTCATATTAAGTTAAAGAAATTAATTTATAACTTTTTAATATACAAAAGCTGGCAACACGTATATTTTTTCTTAAAAAAAATTATTTGCATTATTTAATGTAATTAGTAAGGTGCGCATTACCTACAAATAAGTTAAATTTGCTTAAATTTTAAGTCAAAAGACTTGTAGTTAAAGTTAAAGTTATTGAATTTTGTTTTTAAAAGAATAAATTATTATATTAATAAAATTTTTAGATCTGTTTATAAAACTCAAATCAATCATTCAACAAAAGTAGCATATATATTTTTTTTTTATTGATTAACACTATTGAGCTAACGCGTTTGAATCACTAGACTCTAGGAAAATAGCATATAACTTGACATGAGTGACATATTTAAATGTCAAAAATAATATAAATATAATTATTTGAACATCAAAAATTACATACAAATGCAAAATATACAGAAATTAAATTATTGAATCACCCACAAAATAAAACAATATTTACCAAACTAAGTTTAGATAATACATTGTATAAAGAAAAAGATTGTTAACGTTTTAAAAGAGATTTTTTTTATTTTATTAAAATGATTTTAAAAAATCTAATTGTTTTTATTATTATTTATTATATACTTATAAGTTTATTGCCTTTTATGATTACACTATTTTCAGGTCATTTTATTTACAACTATATATTATCGTCTTATTGATTCAAGCTTCAGATAAAAGCTACTTTTATATTTTCATTCAATTGAATTGAAATTTTTTATTTTTGTTGAATGAATATCATATTATAGCATAACATAATAATATAAATTAATATTATATTAATTTTTAGCACGACTTCATTCCAAGAAAGATTGACTTCAGCTTGACTTTATGCTTTATTTCGATTATTAATTTGGTATTTTAAAGAGGTTGGGTACTAATGCTCGTATCTCAAAATCTCGTTTTATCAAAATCACGTTTTATCAAAATCTCGTTTTTAAAATCTCGTTTCTTAAAATCTTGTTTCATCAAAATCTCGTTTTATCAAAATCACGTTTTTTAAAATCTCGTTTTTCTTTTTTTTTTTATTATGAATGAAAAAAATGTGGAAAAAAAAAATATCAAAAAAAGAAATGCTGAAACAAATGAAACAAACATATGAATGTACAATATTTTGTTTTAAATTTAACTCCTTAATAATTTAAACGTTGTAAACATGTATGCATATAAATGGTGATTTTTAAAGGAATGGAGGCTACCGCTCAAACCCCCGTTAATAAAATTATTGAAACCTTGATTTTCAATCCAAATATAAAATCCATCCTAATTCAAAATCTCACATATATGAATACATATTCTGTAAAAGGCGTAAAATTCTGATTTTGAATGCAACTCTAAAATCGCTTCTCACTAAATCTCACGTATACATATATATATATATATATATATATAAATATTTTGGAAAAAGGGGAAATCCAAATTTTGAATCCAACTCTAAAATCCCTCCTAGTTCTAAATCTCATACTTACATATATATAAAAATATTCTGGAAAAGTAGGCAACCCTACTTTTGAATCCAACTCTAAAATCACAACTTATAGTATATCAAGGATTAGAGGGTTCCCTACAAATGTATTAAATTTTGACATTTCCCTATGAAATATAGTAAATTATGTATAAATTTCGATATTTTTACCTGAAAAAAATTAATTTTGAATAAATGGATCCAAACCCCCCGCTAATAAAATTATTGAAACTCTGATTTTGTAGCCAACTCTACAATAAATACTAATAGTACGCCAATGCTTACAGGCTTTTCCACAATATTATTAAATTTCTACATTTCTCTTTGAAAAATAGTAAATTTTGTAAAAATGTTTACGTTTTTATATGAAGAAAATCAATTTTGAAAATAAAATTGAAAATTTCTAAAATATAATATTGCATTAAAATTTTTATAATAATTATTTTCATAAGTGTTTTATTTTTCTTTTTTTACATAGAAAATGTTTTTATTTTATAAATTTTGTTCAATTTAGATGAAAAATATAAAATATGTTTCGATAAAAATTAAAAATTACAATTTTTTTATTTTTTTCTGTTTTTTCTGAAAATAAACGAGATTTCCGAGATTTTTGAAAAAACCAGATTTTAAAAAACGAGATTTTGATAAAACGAGATTTTAAGAAACGAGATTTCAAAATATGAGATTTTGATAGAACGAAATTTTAAGAAACGAGATTTTAAAAAACGAGATTTTGATAAAACGAGATTTTAAGAAACGAGATTTCAAAATACGAGATTTTGATAAAACGAGATTTTAAGATACGACCATTCCTAGCGCTCCCATTTTAAAGAAACTACTCTATATACCCTTTTTGTCATTATATATCCAGTTGACTTGCATAAAAATATATCATTAAAATTATGATTCATAACAATCTTTCACTCAACTAATTTGAAACCAAATTTAAAAATGTATGGCATAAATTTATAAAAATTCTCTAAAACACTAAATAAAGACAAAGTTGCTCTTCAATTATAATAAATATTGTAAATTTAATAAAGATAGAGACTGATTAAATATTAGAATATATATTAAAACAAAAGTTTGATTATTGTTTTGTTATTGAACAAATAAACAATTTATAGATACATTTTAGATTATAAATATTGCAAATTTGGTATAAATGATAAGAAATTATTATTTTTTGAATAAAAAACAATCAGATTACAATTAAAACGATCAAAAATATAATTAATTATTTTGTTTAATAAGTCGTTAACTGATTATAAAATAACACACAAGTAAGAAATTAATTAAAAAAAAATAAATTAAAAATTAAATTGGATAACAGTTTGAGTATCTCTTTTCTCGACCTTTTGAATTTTCATTAAATCGAAAAAAATTTAAATTAATCGTTAAATTTGAGGTATAAGCAGTGTTATAAGCCAAAGCGTATTAAAAATATATGTATTGAATTTGATAATAAAAAAAAAACACGTGCACTTTAGTCAAATAATAAAAAATGAACTCAATTTAATTGTTAAAATACATATACAATAATAAATAATTCAACATTTTTTAATTAAAAATTAAAGTAAAATTGTTTGTTTTTAATTAGTAAAATTTTCAAAAAAAAAAAAAATGATTCTTTTGTCCGTCCGTCGGTTTACAAAATTACTACACAGTTTAAGATAGAACAATAAAATTTTAACCAAATAGTATTATAAAAATTAATTTTTGTAACAACTTCTTTAAGTACCCCTACCAATTACTGAACTAGACTCTCAAAATTGCAAATATTTATATCCCAAATTCTATTCCAAATTTACCGTTATGCAAAATTTTAGCCACTCCGTATCTTCGGAACACTTGCAGTCACAACATTGAAATTTTGAGGAGAAGCAGATCTTTGAAAATTACCTCAGCATAAGTTACCTCAGAAAACTTTTCTAAACTTCCCCCTGTTTAAGAGCAATTAAAATCAATGTGCATTGTCTAAGTATACCCTGGCTTAATCTGTAAAAATACCCCGGCTTAATATTATTTTTTGATAATAAGTAACAAAAGATCTGTGGACACTTATAGGAGAGAAAACCATATTTCGACTCACGAAAACTTTATTTATTTCTAGAAATTTTAATTTAAATATTTTTCGAAGTTTTTGATATTACCAGAAACAATAATTACCGTATAGGCAGTATAAGAAATGTATGGTTTGTATCTAAATTTGCTAATGGCGATAATTAAACCTGTAACAAATTCTTAAAAATTACAATGAAAATTATTTTAAGTCTTACAATATTTTAGAAACATTCGTGGCAAAACAGCAACACATTGCTTTTGAATTATATCTCAAGAATTGAAACCTGTAAAAAATTTAGAGATGTGATATACTATATGGACAAAGTTTTGACATAACTCTTAACTAATTTTTAAAAATAAATATTTTGAAAATGGAAATAAAAATGGTGAATATTAACAAATAAAAAAATAACTATATAATTATGTTAATAAAAATTCGCTAATTAGTTTTCTTCTATCTGTTATTTTGTCTGTCTGTGCATATGTTTGCTTATAAAACTTCTACACGATTTGAGATAAAGAAATGAAATTTTAGATGTACATAAAGCTTATAAAAATTGTAATACATTGTAAATAATTTTTTTTTTTTATGTAGCCCCATCCATCCAAAATTAAGAAAAACCCTATATTAAAATTGACTTGTTGTTCTATATTGGATGTTTTTTACAATTTGAGAACGCAACAAAAGAAGAGAAAGTTTCTTAACCTTTATAAATAAATGTACAAAAGTATATGTACCTAATATTATTTTGTTTTGGAAATCAACCGTTATGTGAAACCAATATATCCCAATTTACCGTTATGTGAAACCAATATATCCCAAAATTTTTGATCAACCGTTTTTTCTGAATCCTTAAAAGTTATAAATTTTAAATTTTGGGAGAGGTACGATTAAAAAATAAATTAAAACATATAAATTACTTAAAAAAGAGAAAAAAAATTACAAATTACAAAAATTAAAAATATTTCCAGTTCTCGAAAATGTTTTTTATTATCTTTTTGGAAATGCGCACCTTTAAAAATCAATACATACATTCTAAAAACCTTTTTTAATTTTACCTTATTACAATTTTACCTTTCCAATTATTATGGGAAGTTTTAAACATTTATAGAATATTTCATGAAACCCATCCTGAAATATCGAAAACGTTTAAAAATAAAGACATATTTGTTATAAACATTTTTATTTCTTTTGTTTTTGTTTTTTATCAATTGAAGTATTTAACATTAAAACTATGGTTATGGAAACTCATTTATTATTGTAAGAACCGCTAAAATGTAGAACATGCTTCCATTCTGATAGATTTGGTCCATTATATAATTTTCAATTTTTCAAAAAGAATCTGTACAGGTTCACTTCTAATTTACCTTCCCACAATATCTTCCCTCTCCGCCCAATTACCCAATTTTACAATAATATTGTATAAAGAAATCCTTTTCTAGTAGTTGGGTATATAGCGTGTAAAAAACAAAAGGAAAATTAGTCATGTATCACAGAATATCGATAACCGTTTATTATTTATTTGTCTACAATGGGAAGGAGAGCCTGTAAGGGGGTAGCTAAGCTATCATTTTTGCTATTTTTTTTTTTTTGTATATTTTAGATTTTTAATTAGAAAATAATTTCAAAGTTCGCAAATAAATTAATAATATAATTATTAAAACATTAGTACATGTTCACAATCCATAATAAAAAAAACAAAAAACAACTTTCCTTTATCATGTTTTTGATAATAAATTATGACATTTTTTTTTTTTATTTTTGTTTCACATTAAGTATATCTGAATTCAACTCAATTTAATTTTTGTTTTAACAATTTTAGTAAAATATTATTTTTTATCAACCAATTCAAGCCAACAAACCAAGTTACTTTATACTATTGTCGCGCTTATTATTATTATTTTTTTTTTTTGATATCTAACAATTCTTATCTGAATTATAATGAATGTTATCAATATTCTAAATACATATATTAAAATTATTAGTTATATATGAGTAAATTGAAAATGAATGAACCGAATGTTTATTGTACTTCAATAATTAGACAAATAGAAGTGCTTTTTTTTTTTTTTTTAATATAAAAATAAAATTAAATAAAATAAATAGTAGTTAGGTAGTTAATTTTTGGGAATTCCATATTTTAATTTTAATTATTTATCATGAAATTTTTTTCATTTAAAACAAAAATTAAAATTTTATAAAAATTTTCACTCAATTTTTTTATTTTACATGTAAACTGGAAATTATAGACAGAAAAGTCAGTTTTATTTTGAACTTTCCTATACAGAAATGCAACGGCTCACTTAATAAAAATACATACAAATGTATGAAAAAAAACATATGTATATATATACAAATTCTAAAAATTTTGTATTGATTTGAATGTAAATTTTTCTTAAAATTACAGTTTTTCTAAATTTTTTTTACCAAATAACGGTTTTTGCTAAAAATGTCCTAAGTTGACATTCATATGTATTTCATATAAGCAGCCTAAATATATGCTAAATGTATGATTTTATTAAAATATTTTTTTGTATAGGGAAGCCGAAAATCGAAATCTTTTGGGTTTTGAGAAATATTGATATAGATGAAAATGTACAGTATAATGATATGATATGGTACGGATACCACAATTATTTCAATTCGTGATTATAAACTGTGATTGTTAAACGATATTTAACCGTTAAAAGATGTTGAATGAAACAAACAAAATTTATCAGAAGAATAAAGAAAGTAATGGTTAAATCTAAGCTAAAAAATATGGAATAAAAAATATTTTAAACTTTTATTAATAATATAGATGTCTCACTATTTTCAAATTGGTAATAAATATGTAGGAATAAGTAATGCAATTTTAACCATGGATAGATTTCATTAAAAAAGTAATGTTATGGAACTTTTTCATATACTTCCACTCATTACATATAGTCAAAAGCCGCACAAAAATTGACAAAAACCCTATTTTCAAATGTTTATATCTCAAGTTCTGCTTAATATTTATTTTCAATCTAAAAAATCAAACGACAGGAATTTTTTTATAATCTTTTTAAATCACTTTTTGCAATTTAGTATTTAAATTTACCGTTATGAAAACTATCATTTTGTACATCCAGAACTTTGAAATTTCAGAAAAAAATGCTTCAAAAAAAAATGTGCTTCCTCCTGTTTAAAAACTATTAGGGGTCAAATTTTGAAAATTCGATATTTTTAAACATCTGCAACTTGTACATCTGTGAAGATTTATTATAAGTAAAATCACAGACTATATTAACAATACATTTCTAATTTTCAATTTTAATCTTTTGTACGCATATACTTACTTAAATGGGAGCCAATCTATCGATTGAATTTTAAATTTGATAACAAAAAACTTTGTACTGAAATAAATTTCTATATAGTTAATATAGTCTGTGCTGTGGTAAAACATAACAGCTTTTTTTTAACTATACCGAGGGTTTCCTTAAAATTGAAGAAAAAGTTCCTATGTTTTTTTTTTTTACAATTTTCTCTTACATATAAAATTATATGAGAAATCCGAAGCCTTGATACATAAATAATCCTAATTTTAAAAAATCTTTTTATTGTTTTTTTTTTTTCTGAAAATTTTACGCTTTTAAAAGCTTTTAGTTTTACATAACTGTTTTTCTTTTTTTAAACATCATTCATACTTATTTTTAACTTTAAAAATTAGTAATTTGGATAAAAATTGTTAAACAAACTTTACCGTTTGATACATTTAAAAAATTATAAAATATATTATGAAAGTAATTTTAGGATCTTTAGTACTAATTATTTCGGGAAATGCATTCATATTTTATATAATATTTTCATGATTTCCTTGAATTCTAAATTTTGAACCCAAATCAATAAAAACATTTTGGTTCTATTGAAAAAAGAAATACAAGAAGTTGAAAATATTTGAATAAAAATATTTTTGTCTTTTATATTTTCAACAAAGTCTGAGCTTTCAAAATTAAAAAGGACCCCCGCCGGCACAGATTTTATATGAAACTTTTTACTTTAACTGAAGGCTGTTTTTACTTTAAGTGAAGTCATTTTTACTTTCACTAAAGACATTTTTACTTTAAGTGAAGTCATTTTTACTTTAAGTGAAGTCATTTTTATGAAGTGAAGTAATTTTTATTTTAAAAGCAGAATCTTTATGTAAAAGTAATTTATATATTATACTCGTAATTGAATTATTTGTTAGGCTTTAATTATAATTATTTTAATATTTTTAAAATTTCTTAAATATAATCATATAAATTTAATACTAAAATTTAAATTTTGACACTTATTATATTTTTATTTTTTTTTAGTACGTATATATTGTATTTTGGTTATTCCATCAGTTGTCACTTTTAACACTCACAGTATTATTTTTTTATTTGTATTTAAATATAATCAAAATATAATTTTAAAAATTTGAATCTATAACTAATTTTAATTTCATCCTAACCCTATAACTTTCTATTATCGTAATTATTTTTAATTAAATAAAAGAGTCACTAAAAACTATAAAGATTGTAATTTTATATTCGTAATAGAGTCAAGCTATAAATTATTAATTTATTTTAAATTTTTACCTTAAAATTTATTTAAAATATGTAATTAAAAATCTTTCTTTTATTATTTTTAAGCACATAATATAATAATTAATTTTTTAGTATATATGGCGGTTATAAAAACTAAAATTAATTTACTTTTACTTAAAGTAATCATAAAAATGAAATTATAATAATAATAATAATAAAAAAAACAAAAAATTAATTAAAATATTATATACAAAAATAATAGATAATATTCAAAAAAAAAAAATGGCATGTAACCGACTTAACCTTATATATAATTAATATGTATACCTTTAACATATTATATAAAATGTTATATACTTCATTATTTATACTATATAAAATATTTTATCTTTTTATATATTATATAATTTTATAATACATAATATACGAGTATAAAAAATCAGCTTTATCATTTAATTATTTTTTTTTTAACAAATTAATAATAAATAAAATTTTAAAAATTTACAAAGTTCTTACAAAAAAAAAAAAATGGAATAAAAATAATAAATTGTTATATAATCATTTTTGTATACGTATATATACTTACTCGAATAAATTTGTTTATATATACTTTTTTTTTGTTTTTAATTAAAATTGAATTAAATAATTACATAGGACAGTAGAAAATTTTCGAAAAACTGCCAAATATGAAATATGATAACACGAGTTAGATCGTACATGTTAAATCTTATAAAGGTAACGCTTTGTTTGCAACGTATTAAAGAAAGCAAAGGCATTAAAGGAAAATGTCAGACTTTTGTAAAAATTTAAAAAAAGTATAAATAAAATTCAAAAAATAAAATTTTGAGAAAAAATTAAAAATATTTATATATCTATTTTTTATTTTTTTTTTTTCTTGCCTTTCCAATGTGGAGCATACGACATCCATTAAGTCATTTATTATTCATATTTGACTAAGCTTCAGTTTCGTGAATCATTAATTTCACTAAGCCGTTGATTACTCAGCTGTAGCTATTGATTGTACAAGACTAAGACGTTTCTTTTATTCTACGCCATCTATTATCTTATACAAGAATTTATGGTTTATTATTAGTTTATTATATATAGCTATTACAATATGATATTTTATTATAATTTATAGGACATATGTACTTATTTTTAATTTAATTATATTCTACTAATTATATATTATAAGAAATTATTTTTAATTATTTTTTATTAATCTATATGATCCAGCCGGGGTTCGGAACCCGAGACCTTTCGTATGAAAGGCCGGTGTCTTAACAACTACACCATTGGCTGGATAAAAATATATCTATACAAACTTTTATTTTTTTAAAATCTTACATAATATACACATGTATATAAAAATATTTTAAAATCAAACATGTAATATTATGTATACCTATTCAAAATATCAAAATTAATATGGTTATGTATGCTGAAGTCTGTCGAAATGTTTTGATGAAGAAAAATTCCACATTTGGTATGCTGAAATCAGAATTTTATTCACGGCTGCAAAATGTCATTTTTATTTCGGAATTTTTTTTTTTTGTGTATCCTGTAGTTCGTCGAAATGGAAAATGAATGAAATTCTTTTCGACATAATTAGTCGCCCTAAGCAGTTAAGAAGGAAATGTTATCTAGTGCAGAAAAATTTTTATTTTTTAAAAGAAAAAAAATTAAAGATTTTTTTTAAATCGGCGTATATTTTGAAAACAAAATGTTGACCGCTACAAAATTTATCATCGATTTATAAAAATTATTTTAAATGTATTTTACTTTTAAAGTTTTTCATTGTACTAAAAAAAATATCTACCAAAAAATACTAGATACAAAAAATATTTTACGAAACATATGACTTTGGCATCTGCAAAAAGTGTTTGCAGCTGAATGAACTTCAGCATAAATCAATTTTTTCAAATATGCGGAACGGACTTTTTCATTCGAACGATTTTTTCACCCGACTTCAGTATAACCGCATATAAAATTGATCAATTCCATAGTTTGACGGACGCATATACATACCTCCGAATTTAATTTTGGGCAAGAATATAATACTTATCTCGTCTCCTTTAGAGTGCCTCCAACGTAATTGTAAACTTATTATAAATACCCTTAAAGGTTGGAATTATGTTCGTACGGGTAAAAAAATTTTTAAATGATTGGTTTGAACTTTGATTACAAATTAAACAGAATGTAAAAACTACATAAGGCGGACATTTACCAAAAAACAATAAAACAAGTTTAGACTTGCACGAAAATTTATAATTTTTCTTATAAGAAAAAAATGTAAAATACATATAAAAAACCAGATTTCTTCAATCCCCACATAATTAAGAAGAGCTGTTAAACAAATCTTTCTTCTCTTAAAATTTTAAGGTTCTAACTAAAATTGTGCCGAAATTATGAAGAAAGCAAAATTTTACAAAATGATGTAAATTTTAATACTAATATGCAACAAAATTGTACAATTTTCATATGGATTTGGAAAGCTCTAAAAATGTCCTATCGTTTGCCGTTAAAGATTAAAATCATATTTAATGGAACTTAAGATAATGTATTTAATAATAGGGTTTTTTTTTAAGTTTTGAGGAACTGTAACTTCGTAATAGCTAGGGTTTTTAAGAAACTTATCCATAGCTAATAATTAATTTCATTGTACTATCTTAAACGGTGTAGAAATTTTGTAAACAGACGATCAGCGAACGGACGGAATGGAACTAATAAGTAAAGTTTTTAAATCTTTTTGGAAAATGTACTAAAAAGAGCATATTAATAAATATTTATAACTATTGTTGATTTTACTGTTAAAAAAATTAAATAAACTATATTTATTCGAATGTTATTTTAAATTTTAGAGTTTCAAAATTCATTGAGTCTCCCTCGTAGGTTTTGTAATATAACAGGAAAATATAAATTTTATTTCAATCTCAGTACAAAAAAAAAAAAATAAAAAACGTAAATTTTTTTTAAATATTTTTTTATATTCAATGTGAATTCTTTAGGCCCTTTTGCTTCTTGATTTCATTTAAATAAATAAAAATTATTTTTTTATATACACATATTTTTTTTTTGTGCTGAGATTGAAATAAAGTTTGTATTTCCCTGATACAAAAACTTACGAGTAAAAATTTAACAAATTGCATTATTTTTTTTTTTTTTTACTTTCACATGAACTTTTATTTTCATTTTTTATTTATTTAGTGTAGAATTACATACATATATAATATATATACATATATTATTGGGGATTTCGATTATATTTTTTGCAAATGTCTTAATAGAAATTTAAATTAAGTTAAATGGAAAAAATGAATGTCAACAAGTCTTAAAACGATTTTATGTTTATGTATATGGGAAATACAAAAATAAGCCTTAAATTGAAATTAGTAAAACAAAAATTACAATTTTTTAATTGGAAAATGTGTGTTGCAAATTTAATGGTATCAATTTAAACGGTTTGAATTTGTTCTCAAAAGTCGGTTCGTTTCTCAAAATCTCGTTCCTAAAATTATGTTTCTTAAAATTTCGTTTCCTAAATTCTCATTCTTTTTTGTTCTTTTTTTTATTTTTAGCACACTTTTTAGAAAGAAAGATATGGATATTAGAAGGTCGGATATTTAAACTCTAAGATACCTCCTAATTTTTTTTTCATACGTATTGCAACAATTTTTTATTTTTCCTGTATTATCTGAAAAAATAAAGAGAATACCGAGGTTTTTTTAAAAAAACAAGAGATTTTGATAAAACAAAATTTTGAGATATGAGAATTTGAAGCGCTCCCGTCAAAAACAGTAATGGTCAAAATAGATGTGCAGAATTGAGGATGCATCACAGCAACATTTTATTGGAATATATATGGATATTTTGCCATATGTAATAAAATGCATGTAATTCTGAAATACGAGGCACACGATACATTTCTATTACTAATTTACGCTGCACATCAATAGGGCACCACAATATAAAATCAAAATATTGATCAAAACTAATTGAAAATTGATTGATCAAAAAAATAAAATTAAATTTGTCATGATATACAATTGCTTGTGTCAACATGAAGTAGAAAATAATAATATTTTGTTAAATTAAATTAAGTAACTTATTTTATCTACGATAAGAAAAAAAAAACTATACAAAAATATTTATCTGAGGAATAAAATCGCAAGAACTAACATATATTCTATAGATATCTAAAATTTAGAAGTGATTTTGATTTTATTTAACGGAATATTTTATTTTTAAATTTTATCTGAAAAAATTAAACAAAATTGAAGAACTTTAAAAGACAAGTTCTATAAAAAATTGAAAGTTTTCGAAATTCATCTTCCCCTCTTACTTTAATTATTAGAAATAATTTTGCGAAAAATGCATGTCCATTTAATTTTCGGTGAAAATTTACCTTATGGCACGCCCTATGTTTTCTTTTCCTTTCTCCAAATTCACAATGTTATTCATACAAATTTAAGACATTTAAATAGTTTAGATATGCTCTGTCTGGCTCTGTAAACTATCACTCAAATTTTAAAATAATTTCAATTTCACAACAATCGTTATTTTTTTCAATTTTTTTTTTTTTTTGTATATGTATACCCCAGATATAACGATAATTTATATTTATATCAGACAAATACAACATTTTTTGATAGCAAATCTGCAAAAAAATCTGCCATACGTTTGATAAATAACAGCGTACATTACGCAGAACTACGCAGAACTCTGCATTATAATACTGCATATTTACAGCGTAAATAGTTAACAAATGCATACCAATAAAATGACAAAGTGATATGAGTTAAATGATTTGAAGTTGAAATTAACTAAAACAAAGTTTTAAAATATCGTTATAAACAGCAAGTGCAGTAAAAATGTGAGATTTATTCATATTTCGCGAAGATTCGCAACCTAAAAAAAAAATGAATCCTCAATGTTCTTTTATTTTAACAATGGAACTTAAGGATTCGTATATTTTTAGACATTAATTATCAGAAGCCAATATAAGAAGAAGGGAATATTGCAAATGTTAGAATTCACAAGGAAATAAAGAACTTAGAAGGAACTGGGCACTAGTAAAACAAGAATGTATAAATAAAAGTACCTACTTAGCAGCAAAAAATATTAGATTGATAGACTTTTGTAAAAAGCCTATATATGCAACTTTATGAACTTATGGTTTAAGGGGTAGTAAACGAAAACATAAATATGGTATAAATTATGTTGTAACATACATATGTACATATATGTACATATATATTGCTTCACTTTCATATAGAAAATAAAATGATTGTGTGATCATTTTACATTAATCTTAAAGAAAAACTTAAAATGAATCTTAAAGAAAAACTTAAAATAATTTATTGTTTAGATTTTTAGTTTGAAATTTATATTTGGTATCTGAATTTATAATATCTTTATTTGTTATAATTTTTTGTTTATTTATATAGTGCGCATATTTAAATATTTTTGTTTTTCGATACTGACGTATGTCACTTTTGATGACAATATTTTTTCCGGTTAATCAAATTACATACCTACATACATAAATACTAGTATATAATATTTTATTCATAATGTACTGAGAAAATTCTTCGAAGTAAATTTCTCGAATAAAATAAACAACAAAATAAAATAAAATTTTTATTTTGTTTTTTTTTATTTTTAAATTACCATTATTTCCAGTTTAAAAAAAAAAAAAAAAACAAATAAATTTTTTTTTTTAAACATAACCTTCTTATTAAAATTTTTTTTTTTTTTATCTTAAATATATAAGATGTGTTCTATTTTCAAGTCTTATACATATAAAATATAGACTATTTACATATGTACTTAATTTAGAATATTTAAATAATTTTTTTTTTTTTTTGTTTAATTTCGCATTTCTATCATAATTATACTGATATACTTGTTAAGTAAATATTAAAAAAAAAATATTTTATTTTTTTATTTATTAAGATCTGCAAAATTTAAACTTCGTTGAAGCTTTTAATAATGAAAAACATATTAATTTAATTAACATCATCGCACTTGTTAAATAATATCTGAATTAAATCAGAAAATAAAATATTTACTTTTATTTGTATATATGTATACATATGTATAAAGCTGCTTATATTAAGAAAAATGTAAATATAATAAATAATATCACAATTTTTTTGATGATCTGCTAAAAATATTTACTATTTTTATACAATCAAATTTTTTAATATATCAAAGTTTCAAAATGAGTAGTTTAAAAAGAAAAACATTTAATTTCATTTTTTTTTTTTTTGGGACAGATTTTTAAATTTTAAAAATAAGTTTACCCAAAAAAAAAAGTTTTGATCATAATTAAGGAGCTTTCCTAATCAAATTTTTTTTTTGTAACTCCTACATAAAAAAAGTATTGGATAGCCTGTAGAACATTCATAAATTTGCATATTTTCCAAGCAATAGACTAAGCTTCAATTTAATGAATCACTAAGTCGTTAATTACTTGACTGTATAACTGTCAACTGCAGAGATTATGAAACAGATAATATCGGTATTTTATACAAATTTTGATTTCTAAGTGTAAACACTGATCAGTATAATAAAATTGGGGTTCAAATATATGGTACACTAAACTGTTGTAGGAAAATTCCCATTAATTTTTAGTGTACCAATATTAGAACTCCAATTTTATAATACTGATTATGAGTATTTTATACAAATGTCGACTTCTATGTGTAAAAACTGATCAGTATTATAAAATTGGGGTTCTAATATTGGTACACTAAAAATCAATGGAAATTTTTGTAGAACATTTGACAAATATAAAAAAAACTATCATATTTTTAAAAATATTTCCATAATATCTGTTTTGATCATAAAACACACTGTATACAAGTAAAAAGTTAGTAAAAGATCAAAGCTTCATGCAATGTGTAAATTTCTTCTTTTCAAATTTTTTTACATCCCTAACCTAATCAAAAAAATTAATTAGTATAAAAGAGAGACTTGATGGTTAAAAATATGTATTTTAACAAACAAAATCAGTTCTAAAATTTTTAAAAATAATTTTATAATTTTATACATTGGTATATATTTTTTCTGAATTACTATGAGTATGGTAATTCTTCACAATGAAACAAAATTATTCCACTGAAATATATTTTATTTTTTCCTCGTTGGGGCTCAATGATCTGTAAAAAAATTAAATCCGCTAAAAATCAAATTTACATAATATACATTTTACGATAATACCTCTTTATATATGTATAAAAGCATAAAACTAAAAAAACACAAAGGCTATATACTGAAAAAGCAACTGAAAATGCAACTTCAGGAACAAGTTACTCCAATGACAGCTGATGATGGCAAAAAAACAAAAACCAAAATCAATTTGTAAGTATATATCTGGAGGCGTATGAAATAAAAGTAAATCCTATATTTAAAAATATTCCTTTAATTCTGAATAACGGTATTGAAAATTCACAATATTTTTTTAATTCTTTAATTTGTATTTTTTAATATCCACCTTGCTTATTAAGTTTTGTGATTTTAACCCCTTAGTTATAAAAATTGTAATTAGTTACAAATAGAAATAGAAACTATAAATAATAGTTGTTATATACTTACTTAAGTACTATAATAAATAATTAACACCGAGGTGGTGTGGGATCGAATCCCACACACGTCGTAAGAGTAATTCCCCCTTACGACATGTACAGCAAGGCTGTGTAATTTCCTTGTTACATTTATGTAGCAGGGAAATGTATCAAAAAAACAAAAATACAGTAAAAAAACTAAATACTTACCTTAAGTTTTTTTTTAGTTTATTCCCCTGTCGCATAAATGTGACAAAAAACTTTCCTTTTCAGGTGTGACTGTAAATGGCAATTACTCTTACTTAGGATTCGAAACACTCTTTCGGTGTTTACAGAGTATTATATGCGCTCTTATCCAGTAGGCCACTCAGTCCCGAAACAAAAGGTTAACTAAGTTTCTTTTGAATTTCTAAAGTAAAGTGTTTTTTATATTACCAATTAGTTTTATTTTAAAGTTAAGGTAAAGTTAAATAAAGTTGGCAGTTGCAGCTGCGTTTTTGATCTATCTAAAAAAAAGAAAAACATTTCAACTGTTCAAAACTAACTCTTCTATATATTTAATAGTTCTATTTATAAAATAATACCATCATAAAAAAAAAATAACTTTTTGATGTGTTAACAAGTATATATAATTAATTGCTAAATTTAATGTCATAATCAAAAATATTACATCAAAATATTGTTATTGATTGCAATGATTTCAAAAAAAAAAACAAAATAAAAAAACAAATATTGAACTAAGTGGAAAATTTTTTTCAAAGTCAGTGATTTTTAATAATTTAAAAAAATTTAGAAACCGAAAATGTATACTAAAATAAAAAATTTTTATAAATTCATCATATTTTTCCTTTAATTTTTTTTTTTTTTTTTATTCACGCAATATGAACTGGAATCATTTTCATTTGATGTTATGATCACATTTCGCAGTCAAGGACCGGGCCGAAAACAAACAAAAATATTTTAAACTTTTCAAGGTTAAATATAAGTTTTGTTTTTAATTTTGTAATTATAAAATTGATTACATATACTTATAGTTACTTATATAGTTGCATAAGTTGCATGTATATGACTTTAGTAAAAAAATTTTATAAAATTAGCGATTTTTAATTTTCATGAAAATTTACAATGTAAAGTTTGTTAAAATACGAGCCCAAAAACTCATAAAAAGTTTAATTTTATATAAATTACATATTTCTTTTTTAACAATGACTATATTTAACAATGCTTCCATTTTAATTTTTCACAATTAATATTTTTTCCTGTAAAATTAAAATAATTTTAAAGTTGTTCCTGGCCCTGCATGTTAAAAAGAAATTTTCAAATTTTTAATATTTTCAATTATTAGGTTTCTTTTTTTTTTTCATCCCTTTAGGGTTAATAAGTAAATGAAGGTTTAATAGTAAATGAAAAAAAAATTAATTAAAAATGTTAACTTAATTTATATCGCAAATAATTTATTACCTAATATAATTTAATTTATCTGGACCATATTATTGCGCTAAGCGACGAGTATTTATGAGGAACGTTTTATTCTTCGTTTCATACTCAACATTTTACCCAATATATTATACCCTATATAAATTACACTATATATTATAACCCTTTATAAACTAATTTTGTGGTTTAAAGAAAGAGGATATGAAGCGAAAAGTAAAACGTTACTTATAAATACTCATTTGGTTTTGTCGCATTGGGATGAACAATTAAACCTTCCCCAGACCGGCGCGTTTTTTTGCGACAGCGGTGCGTTTTTCGCAAAATATTAATACATGGCGGCTTATGAATATGCCCACAACAACAATATTTCCGCGCTATTTTAAAGCGTTTTTTTTTTTGCGGCAAACCTGTATACTAATTTTTTCCACAAAAAAAAAACGCGGTTGACAGCGTTTTTCATGGGATTTTCGCAAATAAATATCAAACATTTTTATTTTTAAAAATAAAAGAAAGATAAAATGGAGAATAAAATGAAGTACAATATGCCATATTATACGATGTTTCAAACAAAGATTATAAAAATATAAGAAAAAAAGATGAAATATAGCATGAAAATAAGATTGAGTTAACTAAATGAAAACGGTAATAAATACGAAATATTTTTTGTAATTGTATTATTTTGTTATAAACATTGTGTAGTGTTCTAATTTAAAAAAATTATGTCTTTTTTAACTGATGATTGATGATAATTTACTTCTTCAGACGAAATATTTATTTTCGATTTAGAAATTTTCCTAAATCAAATACATAATTTTAATTTTTATTGTAAATCAAATATTTTTTTCAAAAAGAAAAATTATTACTTTTTTTTATAAACGAAAACACAGGTCACTCGATGTAAAAAAAAAAATAATTTTTTTAATTTATTGACAATACAATTATTTTGTTTTTTATTTACAGTTTGACGTCTATGCGAATTTTAAAATTTTCAGTGTGGGAACATTTGCCGATTCTGTGCGATTTCCGCATGAATTTTTTTTTCGCACCGCTACCGCGCCCCTCTCGCGAAAAAAAAAACGCGCCGTTCTGAGTAAGGCTTTAAATTATTTGCGCTTGCCCTTAATTGGCTGTCCAATTTTTATTGTGAAGTAAGTACAAAATTTTATATGTGAAGCGTATAGTAATGCTCAAAAATATTTTCACGCACAAAGCTAACTTACAAATGAATTATTCTTTTCTATTACTTACAGGAAGTTTAGGAGAAACCTAGAAAAAACCAAATTTTTTAAATAAGATCGTACAGCATAAAGAATCATATGTAGTTAAAACTACATTATAATTCGAAATTAGAATATTTGTATTATTGACAATAGATATTTTTTTTTTTTTTTTTTATTCTGGGGTCTATTGCACCAATCACTTATCACTAATCAAATAATCATATTTTTTTATAAGTTTTTGTAGCACCAAACACCATATTTGGTAATAACTCAATAGAATTTTGATTAGTAAAAAACACTCACGTATAAAAAAAAAATTATTATTTGATTAGTGATATGACGTTGGTGAAATAGGGTCCAGAACCCTCTGAGCATATTCTGAATATATACTTTTAGCAAAATATCCTTAATTTGCTTAGTAGAGCATATATTATAGCTTACTCTGAATTGCTTTCTTAATATAAAAAAAAAAAATTCCTAACAGTTATTTTTAATTGTATATTAATTAGTTAAGGTAAAATTTTCTCAGTCCCAAAAACTAGATACATTCATCAATATCATTGAATTTCAATTTTATTTATTGTTATCGATTTCACAGTATATATACATATACATATATGTACTTATTATTATGTAGTATCAAAAAAATAAAATAAATTATTATAGGTATATTTTATTGGTAAGTACCTATAATAATTGTTCAGTTTAATTTATAAATATAATAGCAATCAATTAAAAAAAAAAAAAAATATTTTATTGTTCGACTATACAGTGATTAGATAAAAAAAACAAAAAAATACGTTATCATTTTCATCTTGTTGCTACTTATAATCCAAATTCTAAAGAAAACAAAATTTAAATAAAATTTTATTTAGAATTAAACTAAATATGTATATATATTTTTTTTAAATTATAGCTCGTATACATTTTAGCACTATATATACATACATACATATATATGTAATAAATATGTACTATTTTATAAATATATGCATATGCATGCTTACTTATATGTCATACATTTTGTGGTATGAATGATATATCAAGGTAAAAAAGAAAAATGAAAAATGAAAAAAAAAAAACAAAAAAAAAAGTTGATTTATTATAAAGTTAACATATACATAAATATTAAAGCTTTTTATTGACTTCAGATCCATAGTCATTTTATATATTAATTGATTTTCAATTATACAATTTAATAATTTATTTAAATTTATTATTTATACTTAAACTATAAATGAAAAATCTCGTTTACAGCATTTTATTAACTACTTAACATATATATATATATATGTTATAGGTATACATACATATGTATATATAAATATATAATGTATATAACTTGTAATTTTTTTTTAATAGAAATTCACTTTTTTTTTTTTTTTTAAATTTTCTAAATTGTAGTGGAGGAGGGTAAATTTTTAACCACATATATATATTTAACTAACAGTATATTATGTACATATATTTAGCTATAATAATTTAAAAACACTTTTACATGCATATTTGACAAATGCATATATCATACATATTATATTATTATATTTTTGTTCTAGATTCATTTTGAGCATAATTAAAAAACTAAAATTAAAAATTAAAAAAAAAAAAAAAATTATATTTACTTTTAATTTTTTTTTTCATATGAATAAAATTGAAGGTAATGTTTGGAAAGGTCATCAAAACTGATACTGAACTTTTTTTTTTTTTGTAATTATTTTCATATTAAAATGGAAGGTAGACGAGTCTGGTTTATTTTTTTTTTTTTTGTTTTAGTCTGTTTTTTTTTTTTTGTAATTTGAAATTCAATACATATATTTATACATGCATACATAGAATAGTTTTTGAAATCTTATAATAATTTGAAGTGAATTTATTATAAAAAAAATTCAGGGAAATTCATTTAAAGAATTTTTTAACTAAATATCTGCTTATAAACTGTCGGAGTGCAAGAACCAATCCTAGTTACACAGCTAACAAATGTTTTACTGAAAAAGTAATTTCCTTAACAAATCCCCGTTGCTACCAAATATAGTGTAAATATAAATACATAATTTACAAAAGAAAATAAAAATACAATGTACTCTGCCATTGTTTTACAGTCGAGCCATTGAGCCTGTTTTATAGATATTTAATTGTAGGAGTAAACACCTGTTTTAAAGAAATAAACAATTAATACCTCCACTGAAAGTTTTCCAAAGTGAAACAATAAGTTCGACAGCTGATGCCCAACCTCGTACTGTCGTACTGTCAAGATGTCATAATACAGCATTTGGAAATTCGTTTAACATGCGCACGTATTGAACCTTATGCCAGCACATATGTTCTCAAAAATTAGTAATTCATATATGTACGATAAAACGAAATTTAAGAAGAATATTAACATTTTTCTTCAAAATAACTCTCCCAAGTTTTTCGTTCATCCTTGATAATCCTAATTATCCCAAATTCAATTTCTCAAGTAATCATTTTCACATTATATAACTATGTATTAAAGGACCCATCCTAAAGTATGGTTTTTCAAGAGGTTGGTTTTCGTTGATTATCAGAAGAATCTCGTGCAGTTCTTTTGAATGACTTTCGATATTTTCCACCGTCTCTCGTAAAAACAAAAAATAAATAATAATACTGTACAAATTAATTGGATGTAATAGACCAATAATGATCGTAGTATAACCGCTATGATTTAGGAATATTTGAATATTCTATATAATTTATAATATTAATATGTAAATCAAAATTAATAAATTTTACCACATAACCTGTATCTTAATTATGTATCAATAAAAAAAAAAATTTATCAAAAATTGATTAATATGGAACCGGAGACCTCAAATATAGGTAATAATAGGTGTAAATGCGATCACTATACTATAATTAAAAATAGAAATACATAATATAGTATCCATTATTATTGATATCAGAACCAATAAGGATATATGTAATATATAAAATAGGACCTCTATCTATATATGGCATCTAATAATAAGATATATATAAAATATTTATCCCGTTTTAAATTTTTGTAAAGTTCAAATTCAATTAAAAAATTATATTTTAAAAATGAATTTGGAGAAATTAAAGTACCCAACTGCTTTAAACATATTGACTAAATTTAAAAAAATATGTAAACAAAAACTAAAGAAATCCAACAAAACCCCCAAATTTTTTTTTTTAAAAATAATATTAATTTATCTATTTAAGTATTTAATTAAAGTGATTTGGAATGTAGATAATTTCATCAAGTTACAGAAAATATTCTATAGATAATAAATTACTAGTATATACTAGTTTATATGGAATTTTAATTAATTTTCATTAATTACTCAACTTGTTGAATTAAGTCTAAATTGCTTTTAACTTAATTAAACGTTTATATACTTATACTTAAAATATATTTAAATAATTTTATAACTTTGATTTAATCCAATTATGATAAATTAATTTGAAAATTTAACTTCACTTTGTACGCGTACAAAGGGTTTTTTTTTTTTTTTTTTCTTAATATTACTTATATATATATATGTATGTGGATAATGATTCAATATATAAATATGTACAAGTACATTATGTTAATCAGTATATAAAGTATAACAAATAATATGCCACATATTATTCATTAATTTCATCATTATACTTAATATGTAAATATGTATTTTGTATACTTATGTATACATTTAATTAAAAAAAAAAAATAAATGAAAGAAAAAGTTTAATAATTTTCAATTTTTTGTACATATATTAAATATTTATTGCAAGTAAACCCAAAACAACATTAACTAGAAACGTAATGTTCAGCATTATCATTAACTTAATATTACTTCTATATATATAAGAAAATATGTTCCACTCTTTTTTGATTATTTCTTAAGACTATAATCTTCATAATAACATTACGAAATTTAAAGGGCTAAAACTTTTACAAAAATTTTCTTTTTATTTAACGGTAAATCAAAAAAAAAAAAAAATATTTATATTTTATATAAATATAAAAATATTTTATATTTCTGACTCCTAAATAAAACTCCTAATAGTTTTTCTTGCATTCTGATTTTTAAGACGGAATACCACCGTTACAGGATGGGACTAAAAAATTATTACAAAAATTAAGTTTTTTTTAATGAAATCTATTGAAACAAATTGAAACAGATATAAGAACATTTTTTTTTAAATATTTTTTTTAACACATTTTTCAAATAATGATAGTCTGCCTCATTCATTGCTTTATAATTATTTGTAGTATAATCTATATTTTATAATAAAAGTATCTATATTAAAAAAAATCCAAAAACAATATGTATCTATGTACTTATGAATAAAAACATAAAAACGAAATTTTAAATTTTAATGTATATATATATATATTTATGTATGTATGTATATAAAAATCCAAATATAATTTAAATTTAAAATAACTAATTAAAAACATTTTATATGGTATACAACAACATTTTTATGCCACATTTTCCAATTCAATATATAGATTTGATCAACTCTTGATAATTTTTTTTTTTTTTTTTTGATTTAATATACATATAAATAATACCTAATCAAAATTAAGCTTTAGATTTCTTGCATCATTATTTTAATTAAAATGTTGATTATCTCCAACTTTAACTATATTTTATACAAATTCTTTATAAATTTATAAAACACAAAATTATTTATGACGCTAATTATATGACGCAATTTATGCGTCATCTGTTGTGTTTTATCTTGGTGTAAGATTTATTAATTTTTTTTTTTTTTTTGCTTAAAAATTAAATAATACTTAATTTATATTATATGTATATTAATTATTTTTAATTGATCGGTCCTTCTAACTGATGATATTTTATTTAAAATTAATATAATTTTCAATTTGTTTAACAGACTTTTTTTTTAAGAAATTTATTACAAACGGAATTCTTAACTGTCATTTCTTCTCAAGAGTACATAACCCATAATCTAACTAATATTCAAAATAAAGTGTCGAAACAAAAAAAAAAAAAAAGCTAAAATTTAAAAATGTGTATTTAAAATAAAAAGTTGTAAAAATTGTTAAGAATCTACAGATTTTTTATTAAAATTATTTTATAGATAATACACAGTTTTTTTTTGGCGGCAAAAATTGCATATTGCATTATGTCACTACAAATTGATTAATGTGAGATTGTTGAATTTATTTTAATTGAAAACATATGTATGCCTGTAAATGTTTTATACTTTATATATGTATGTATATGTAAATATAAATTTAAAATTCTTTTTTGTACATATTTGCAAACTATTATAAACTCTAATATGTATTTCTGTTCAAAAATGATTTTAATAAATTGTGTAAATTTAACTTGCTTTAATTATTTTATTTGGTAATAAATCTATTTTTGGATTCTTAGAATTTATTAATTGCATTAAAACTTTGCTGTTCATTCTTTAGTTATATACATGAGAATTATTTAATATATGTAATTATTGTATTCAAAGAAATAATATAAATATTTTAACATAAGTAAAGTATATACTTTTTTAAGACTAAAAAAGTACTAAAAACTAAAAAAAAGGCTTAAAAAAATTCTTACAGATATTTGTAAATTACTTAAGTTAATTTTTTTAAGTGGTTCCGATATAGTTCAACAAAAAAGACAAGACAAGAATGTAAAACAAGAATGTAAACAAGAATGTAAAACCAAGGACCATTTTCTTAATAAGTACTTAATATAAAAACAATAAAATGACTAAGTATAAAAACAATTTATAATTCATTAGTTAAGTACTGTGACTTGCACCAAAATTTATTAATTTTCTTAAAATGTTATATGAAATGTCAAATTCTGAAAAATCAAGGGACATTTTCTTCAATTTTAAGAATTTTCCCTATACATAAATAAAGAAAATTTATTCTAATGTTAATGTTTTAATTTTTCGCGTTTTATTTTAAAAAAATTTGTACAGTTGCCTAGATAACATATATACATATGTATATGTATAATCTAAAAATAGCAAGTTATTAATTTTTGACTTCTAAGTCCTAATAGCTCTCTTAGGCGTAGGTAAAAATTTTTAAAACTTAAATTAAATTTTTTGATATTAATTTATAAACACTAATGTGAGGTTATCCGTCGATGAAGCAATTTTACACAAAAAAGATTTTTCTCAAATGAATTTATTACTTAAAGTTTTATATTAACGTTAATTTATTACAGGGACCTAGATGGTCTAGTGGTAAAAGCGTATAAAATGCGCTGTAAACACCGAGGAAGTGTGGGATCGAATCCCACACACGTCGTAAGAGTTATTTCCCCTTATCACATTTACAGCCACGCCTGAACAAGAATCATGGCTGTGTAATTTCCTGTCCACATTAATATGGCAGAGAAATGCATTAAAAAAAAAAATTATTACACAAAGTTTTATTAACATTAATTTATTTCACAATTTTTATATTAAATTCAATTTGTTACAGAAAGGTAAATTAAAATTTATAACACAAAGCTTCTTTCTTCAACGAATGGATTGAATGGTTAAAACGAATGCCCATTCTCTTTTTTGGAACGAATGGAGTAAAAGCATGTACTATAAGGCAGAAGTGTCAATATGTACTACTAAATACTAATTTCTACTCTTACACTAAAATAATGCACTGACGTTTGGAGTTTTAAATTATGTAAATGTTTTTTTTAAACAAAAGGACGGGCAGACGAATGGTCAGAGAGAAAGTAATATTTTTTTGAAAAATATACGAAAAATTACTACAATTTTTGAAAGTGAAAGCACTACGATTTTTTTTACTATATGTTTACTAAGAATTTAAAATACATAAAGATTATGTTGCAAGTTAATTTCTGAATTCGGAAATAAAGAACTGTACCAAATTAAGGCACCCTGTACAAAAGCAAATTTTTTGACAATTATACTTAAAAATTATATTATTATGGTCGTTTTAAATATAAAATTATAATAAGGGTATTCACGAGTTCGTGCAAAGTGGTCTTGCACAAGTGCAAAATTTTGCACCGTAGTATATTTCAATTTTTTGACAGTTAAAGTGCACAATTTGTTGTTGTTTTCATGTATAAAAAAGTGCAAAATTTTGCAAGACTATGCAAGACCTAAACCCTATTGCATATTTGTACAAGACCATTGCAAAGTTTGTTTATATATTTTTTGTAAGCGCTATAAAAATTTAAAAAATGCCTAAAAAAGTGGAAAAAAAATTATTTCTTATTATTTATTAAGTCAAGCATATGATATACAAATATCTGAAATTTTTGGTAAGCATATTAAATTTTTATGTAAACAAAACAAGCACATCAACGATATTTGACAGTTCAATAAAAATTCATGCTAAGGTTGTTCACGAGTTGGTGCAAATATGTGGTGCTAGGGTGGACAAAAAAATTTGCACTTTTGCACCAACTCGTGAATACCCTTAATATAAAATTATTTAAATTTTAAATAATACTATATATATTTTCAAATTGTATTAAACTGAAGGAATGATTCACAGAGTGAAGATCTTGCAATCAAATATGTTAAGTATATATGTATGTATGTTAAGATGTCTAAAGTACTTATCAGAGGAAAGAATAAAAAGCAATGCGCATTATGTATAAAATTTGTATAAAAGAATAAAATAATTTTAATTCAAAACATTTTATAATTCCTACAAGTTACAACATATTCGTAGTATTTACAAAACTCTATCAACTGTTAAAAAAAAAAAAAAAAAAGAAGATTTCGTTGTTAAACAAATTTGAAAAATATAATTTCCAGTTTTGTATGAAGAAAAGAATATTTTATAATTAATGAATACAAGTTTATTTTGAAATAAATGAAATCTCATTATTTTTATTTTTATTATAATGACAAAATTATTAAAATATTTTATAAACAATGGAAAAATTTTGTTATTTTTACTATATGTACCTACAAGATCAAAAAAAAAAATATTTTAATATAATTATTTTTTATATATACCCTTTTTTACATTATTGCGATAAAGTTTTTGTCTGATTTTTTTTTAATTCTAAGAAATAAAAAAACAAAGGTTTTTATTTTTTTTAATATATACCCAAACAACAGAAGCTTTTTTTTTTTATTTAAATAAAGAAAATGTGCACATGATCATACTTATTATATTGTATATATATAAACTTAGGTATATACTCGTATATACGTATGTAAGAATATGAGGAAATATTTAAATAATTAAAATCAAGTATAAAAACAGTTATTAAAATATACTAACTTGATTTGTTTTTAGATAATTTTATATTTAAAGTAAGTACTATACTATTACTTACTTAGTAGTATACTAAGTAGTATACTAACAAATAAGTAGTTAGATATATCGTATAAAGATAGCAAACTTGATGACAATATTAGTAGACTAGGACAATTTAATAAAACATGAAATTACTTTATTTTTGCCATATGAAAATTGAAAGAGCAACCCATTTTGTAAATACAATAGAGATTTTTAAATTTATTTCGGTTTGATTTTGTATGTAAGTTTATTTAGCCTTATTAGATTTGAAATAACAAATTTCTGTGTTACAATTACAATGTACATTATATATGTATAGCATTGAATACTTTACAGGCTATATATATACTCAAATATCTTATCACTATCATATATTGTAAGACTCACTTTCAATGTTATAATATTATAATAAAATTTAAAATTAGTTAATAGAACTTAATGATGACCTAATGCTTCCGTCGCATGGCGCGTCACTTTGACGTTTAAATAAAATACATTAGTTTATATATACGGCTTGAACAAATGCAACGAGCTACAAGAAGCGACACCCAGAGTAGAATAATTTTTCTACTTTTAGTCGTATGGATTAACACACGCCAGAAAAAACATTAAACTTATAACGTCAGTCAGTAATACACCTTTAAAAACATAGGAGCACCTATTCAACCAAAATTGATATTAAGTTTCTATAGATTTATGTCACGCGATGATACCACTCTGACGAAGAATGTCAGAGAATTCATCTAAATTTTTTTCTACGCTTTAGCCTAGTTAAGTCCTAGTAATTTTTTTTGAAAAATTTTGAAATATAAATTAAAAAAAGACAGCCAGTCGCCAGAGTGATGTATTTATATTTTACGACTAAAAACGTACATATATGTTGTATTTATTAATCACGACTTCATTTTAATAGTAAATAACTTGTTTTATTCTAATATGATATATTAATTAATTAAAAAAAATTGAAAAACTGATTTTTTTTTATAGCAATCTTATAAATGTAAAAAAAATGTCTTCAATACTTATTATATTAATTTGTCGATGAATATATTTTATAAAGATATTAACAGACTCAAAAAGAACATGATTACCTATACATTATATAAAATTGTCTAAAATAATGCTAATTAATAAATAATAAATAATGATTTGTTTTTACATTTTGAATTAAATTTTACTATGTATGGCTTTTTTGTTCTTTAAAATACAGAGCAAAAATATGAAATGAAAATATTTTTGTCGGAAACAGCTGCTCAGTTCGTAAATTCTATATACGTACATATTATCTAGCTGTTACTTTGAATAATGTTACTTTACATAATTTCTTATTTTACAAATTCCATTTTACCATTATTAATCATAATTACATATTATAAATAGTGAATTCATCACCTGGCTGGTCCACATGTCATATTGGCAATGGGCCATAAACTTAAATTAAATAACTCAACTGGAACACTAAAACTAATACTTTTCTCGTCACCCAATTTAATTTAAATCATTTTTTAAGCCATATATTATAAAATAAATTTCAATCAATTTGGAATATTATATATTTTGATTTTAAGCAAACACTACACCTAACTCTTATTAAAAATATTTAAAAAAGATACAGCGTAATCGAGATTAAGGCGGTATAATATATTTAAGAATATATCAGGATTGGAAGAGCAACTGCTCAATTGGTTTTAAGACAATGGACGGCCTTCTTCATCAATTGTTTGGTTATGATATGAAAAACCGTTAAATATGTAAGAATATAAATTAGGACGGATGTTATAGTTGATTACAAAATGAGATTATATGCTTTTTCCAGAATAAAGTACTAAAAATAATAGGAAATACCGCCCCAAATGCCATTATGATAATAGCATTTCAAAAAATATATTTACACTAACATGAATTTGGTATCAATATTTTTAAAAGGTGACATTAAACCCTTAATGGCTCAGATACGAATCTGTGACATCACAGGAGTTCATTACTTTTATTGAATTTCATTTGTACAAAATCGAATCGTGGCAGCTAATTTAATGTATAGCGAAAGTTTTGTTTTGTTTAAATACATTGTATAATTAAACAATAGTAGATTTTCCAACTAATATGTCACGTGACTGTCGGCTCAATTCACGTGACGTATATACATAATAAGTTACTTAAGTTTATTGAAATCGTTTTCTAATCCTAAATATTAGTTTTAGTAATATAATTTTTCTTTAAATATATGTACAAATATTTGGCTCAAAATTTAAAAACAATTCGAAATATCAACAAAAAAATTTGTTTTAATTTTGAAAATCTTTTTAATTCTTAAACGAAATTAGATTTAGAAAAATGTATTTATATATGGGAAACCTTTTTTTTTTCATACTTATTTAGAAGAACAATTTTATTTTATTTTTTATTGAAAATAATTAAACTGAAAGGTGTAATTTATTAGATTAACTTAATGATTCATTCATTAGTCAAAATTTATAAGAAAAATTCTTTCTAATAAAAAAAAAAAAAATAATTAATTTTATTTATACTCACCTAAAATTAATCAATTTATAGTAATTTTTTTTTTTTAAATAAGTAGGTACTTTGCTGTTCTAAGAATAAATTATCTTTTTTTTTATTTTATTTTTAAAATAAAGTTTTTTTTTTCTATTTATTTCTTTTTTTTTTTATGTAAGCTCACGTGACAATTAAATTTTAATAGCACGAGCAAAATAATAATAATATAATCTAATTTTATTTTATTTTGATTTGTATATTTATGCTTTTTTTATTAAATTTTGTTCTGTTTTATTTTATACTTACAAAGCATTAGAGTGTTAAATAAACATTTAAATATAAAAAAAATCGCTAATCAATGAATTTCAATAAAAAGATAACAAATTTTTTAAATTTAAAATTTTAAGAAATTATGTATTTTTTATACGATTTTTAGTAATATTTTTCATATGATCAATTTATCATTAATTCAATACAAATATACCTATGTATATCTAGTCAGACAGTCAGAGATACAAAATATACAATTATTCTTTGTAAACAAAATACTGATACATAAAAGAAAATCTTATATCATACATACATACATAAAATTATATGAATAGAAATTTTGTTACACTTTTAAAAGATCTTTTTAAAAAATAATTTGCACAAAAAAAATCTTGAATTTCCGAATTTTAATTTTATACGGTATTTTTTTTTTTTTTTTTTTTGTTCCGTAATTATTTTATTGTTGACTCGTCATCGGCGTCATTAAAACAACTGATGAATCAACATTCAACAGGTAAAAACAAAATGTAAATTCTCAATTCAATTTAAAAACAGAGAAATAAAAAAGCCGCAGTAAAAATTAAAATTTAGCACTTTTAAATATTTTTTGTTTTTTTTTTTTTTTTATTCTCTTATCAAAAACAAATAAAGATCACATGCCCATAATTTGTTTTTTTTTTTTTTTGTTTTATGAAGATAATAAAAATTTATAAAATGTAAACGAATATAGTATCTATATGTATTATATGTAATTATAAATTCAAAAAAAAAAAATAATAAACAAAACTTAAATTAAATATCAAGAAATAAGAATAAAAGCCGCTTATATTTTACGCGTTTTTAGTTGTTCAATTAAACAAAGCTTTTAAATGTATGTATGCATGCATGTATTTTCCGTTAACATTTAAATTTAAAATTGTATCCAAAAAAAAAAAAAATATATTCAAAAATTACCGGTTCAATTTAATGCATTTTATCATTTGCGCATTATTGCATTCTTTTTTTTTCCAACAAACAACAATGTACATAATACATATATGTAGGTATGTATATTTTGTTTTAAATTAATTTAAATATTTTTAAATGTTATTTTAATAAAATCTAAATATGTAATTATTTTTTAATTTATATTGCACAAAATACCGTTCAACCGATATTATTTATATAATTTAAATTTTATTTAAACACCTGTTATTGTTCCTTCTACGATGAATGCAGGTAAAAAACTAAAATAAAAATTTATTTTTGATAATTGAATCGTTTCGAACTTTAAAAAATATTTAAAGAACATTCGAAAAAAAAAACGAAACTTTTTGTTATTGATCTCTTCTCCTAATGTTCAATTTAATTTCAATAAAATACCCGATAACCTGCTGATAAGTTATTCTATTCAGTATTTTTTTAAAGTAATGGGTTATTCATGAGAGAATTCTATTCTATAGAGTATAGATTGTATGTCCATTATATATATATAGATAGATAGTGTACTGTGTAGTAGAGTAGATAGAGTGTAGTGTACACTGTAGTCTGTTCTGTACTGTAATGTAAACAGGTTGGTATAAGAGTAGAGATAGAGACTGTAAAAGTGTAAAATCAAGTAAACACTAAACAGTCATCATTCTTTTTCTTTATCAATATATCATTCATTTTATTTCATTAAGCTTTTTCATTTTGTTCTCTATTCTCTGTGAACTTGTGGTCTGTCGTCTGTGTGTGATACGATTATACATTATACGATACGAATACCCCGATGCAAATTGCAAATCTCCATTCCCCATTCTCTTTCATTCTCTTTTCAAAAGTCGTCTAAATGAGACAAAATCTTGGTATTTTTTTTTTTTATAGCTAGTGTTACCTTACTTTACCATTTAAAACATTTTGCATTTTTTAATTAATAAATTTAATTTAAAAGCAAGAATAATGTACTTTTTTTTAGACAAGAATTAAGATAATTATTGATTTTTATACATAATTTACAATTTAAGCTACAACGAAATAAATATTCCTTATTTGCAAAAGGAATATTTGCATATATCACATATCCCTTAGCTTTCAAAAGAGCATTCGAAACGCTTGATAGGAATATACTCTTTAAATAAATTAGAAAAATATGGAATCAGAAATGTGGAGTTGGTTGGAATGGTTCAAAAGATTTTAACAGGTAGACGTAGAATACAGTGTACAAAAATAAATGACATATTTGAAATGCTAGATTTGTTGATTTAGGTCATAGATGTTCCACAAGAATCGATTCTAGGTGTATTATTATTTCTGATATATATTATTGATAATACCGCAACATTAAAGTTTTGTAAAGTTTCGCTGTTTGTAGACGATACTTTAGTGTCAATAATTAGTGATAATTTAAATGAATGTGAAAGAAAAATGAATGAAGATTTAAAAAACCTGTATAAATGTCTTAATATGAATAAACTTAAAATTAATATAATGAAAACAAAATGTTTAACAGTAGGACAATAGAACAATACAAACCAACCAAAAATAGATAATGAAAAAATTGAAAATGCTGATGAAATAAAATATCTAGGAGTAATCATAAATGATAAGTTAAATTTCAAAATGCACTGTAAATATACATGTAAAAAAGATAGCAAAGAAAATAATTTTTTTTAGGTAGAATTAGGTCAAAAATTTCCAGAAACTATGCAATAAATATATACATATAATACACTTATGTTGCCACAATTAAACTATATTGTTCTTCAATTTTATTCTTAAGTAACGAAACGCAAATAAACAGATTTTAAGTTTTGCAAAATCGAACTATGAGAATCATTTTAAAGTGCGGTATTAAAACCCATATCAAAGATATGTTAATTTTATTAAGTTCCGTTACCCATTTCCGACAAGACAATCTAATAAATTTTTTTATATTTTTTGATTACTCTAAGTTTTGTGTTTTCTAGTTTTACTTCTTGAAAAAGAATTCAACAGAGTTCATTTGGCTGCAATCCATTTACCTGTTTCGACCCTCTTTTTCTAACAGCTTAAAAAAAATTGTTCAACGATTTTTCAACGATTCAACCTGTAATTTTTCAAATAGATTTTATAATTAACCATCTTATTATTAAGCTCTGTGTTTTCTGGTAAGATTAAGCTCTAATTAATTTTTAAACTGTTGGTTTTTCTGTCTAAACCACTCAACCGATTAGATTAAAACTGTGTAAAAGCGTTATTTTTTTGTTGATGTTGATCTTAAATTGTTAATCGATTAAATTTAATAACCATTAATAGTAATATTGCTATATATACCTTATAAGCAAAATTGTACCATAGAATAGTTTTGATTACGTTTTGTTGACCAGCTTTGACACGAGTCTGTTAAAAGTTTTTAGTTTTTTCATTGTTCTAACGCTAACTCTAGGACCATATTGTAATTTTTTTGTTTTTTTCTATGTTCGAAGCATTGTTCTTTACGTCGGAATTAATTTTGGTTATAAAATTCTAAACAAGTTGTTGCAATGAGCATTGCAACAACTTGTTTAGAATTTGATAACCAAAATTAATTCCGACGCAAAATCCTTATGTAATATTTAAGAGTTTGAATCAACGTAATCCTTAATTAAAAAAAAATTTAAATTAAACTTTCTAAAGAAATTATCTAAATCCATTAGCTATCATTATTATTAGATTATTAGAATTTGTCAGGTTAACTAATGTCGGGCAAGGAAACTTGTTAAAAATCATTTGTTTTTTTTATTATTATAAAGCTTTATCATTTTTAAAACTATGACCTCCAAATTCTAGATTAACCAACTTTTACAAAAGTTGTTGGTATGTAACTTGACATCTTTTCAGAAAATTTCATACCTTTCAATAGACACTGAGTTATTTTCATATAAAGAAAGAAGAATGACAGCTAGTCGAACTTCCTGGATTTTAGGGAATCCTTTATTTTTTTGAGTTGTCGTGCGAACGGATGGGCGGAAGAACATGGTTTAATCGACTCAGAATTCAATTCTGAACCGATCCATATATAAAAAAATGTATTTTAGAGCCTATATATAGCTCGGCTCCTTTAAGGTGTCACAAACGTAATGGCAAATTTATTATACATACTTGAACATTCGTTAATACAGATATAAATATTCAAAAAAAAAAAAAAATAACCTAGATTAGAAGCCAAAACTATAGCAGAAACTTTGAATGTTTAAACTGAATTTCCTCAGATTCGATTGCGTAAAAGAAAATGATTATTCGATGAAATTTGTAGCGACGAAATACCAGGTGACCCGGTTTTAAATTTTAAAGTTTTGTTTTTTCTTCCATTAATAGACTTAGCTTCGTATGAATTAGAAAGTAGATTTGTGGATGCAAAACAAATTTGTACCAAATTTAAATTTTTATTTAATTTAAAAAATTTATCGGACGCGGACAAGATTCTTGTAAACAATTTGTTTTAATTTAATGCTGGAGATGTATCAGATGATTTAATATCAGAAAAATTTATTTAGTTAAGAACATTATTTCTGCTGAATTCAACAGCAAAAATCTTTTAAACGTTTTAAATTTTTTAACACCATAATTTTCTGATATTATGCCTAATTTTGAATATTTTTAACTTTTTCTGCAACCGTTGCTAGCGCAGAAAGATCGTTTAGTAAGTTGAAACTTATTAAAACTTATCTTCGTTCTACTATGGCACAAAAACGGCTGTCTGCGTTAGCATTACTGTCAATTGAATCAGATGAATATAAATTTCAGTTAATTAATATCTATTTTTGGTGAAGAAAAAACAAAATGGCTTTAAATATGTGCAAGTTTTACTATAACATTAATTATATACTTTGTAAATTGTAAACATGTGAATTAATGTTAATGTTGTTAATGTTGTTGGATTACTCTATGTATATTTATGTTTTTGTATGTTATGTTATGTTATGTTATGTTATGTTATGTTATGTTATGTTGTGTTATAAATGAATAAAACTTATTTTATTTTACTAACAATTTTTTTTTAATTAGTTGGTATAGGGCTCCAAAAATCTTTTTTGCAACTGGGCCCTCTAATAGCTTTGATTCGGCGCTGTGTGTATTAAATTGAGATTTTGTATTTATTTAAAAAATAAATACAACAAAGTATTTATTAAAAAAAAAACCTGTAAGTTTAAGTTTATTAATTTAATAAGCTTAATATTTGATTTAATATTTATTCAAAAAAGCAACTTTTAAAAAATTTAAATGTGGGTAATTACAATTTTTAAAACAAAATTTATTGATTTTGAATGAAATTTATTTACAAAAATTAAACAAAATTTATTGATTTAAAAAAATTTCGTCATTTAAATCAATTAGTTTTATTTAAAGTTGTTAAAATTCACCCAAATGCTTTTTTTTAATATTTTATTCAAGCATTTTTATTTGATGTTTTTGGTTCTTCTATATTTTCTGGATGATCCCAAGGTTGAATTTCTGCTGTACTAAATAATACATAAACAATAGTTCCACAAATTCGAATACAAAGAGTTAATAAAAATACCTCTTGCCATTGTTTACGAGTAACCTATAAATGCATATACATTTTATGTCAGTAAGTATAAGTATAAGTTTAAGTATAATGTGTCGGTCAAATTAGAAGGTCTATGACTTTTTACTGAAAAAAAAAAAAAATTCAAACAAAAAATTTTAAAAAAAAATCCCGAATGGTATATAAAATCATCAAAAAAAAAAATCTAGATAGAAAATATTTTGTTTTCCAATTCAGTCATAAGAAACGTAAAAATACCGAAAAAAGCAGTAAATATCGTTAGGGTTTTTTAGGGTTTTTTTTTTTTTTTTGTTAAAAAAAGTCATATACATACTCATATACATATCATTAACTATCTACATAATTTTGTTTTTAATTAAGTGTGAGTGTTAATTTTGAATTAAAATTTTAACTTTACCAGCAGACTACATTTTTACAATATTAATAAATCGTTGTAAACAAAATTACAATTATATTTATTAAAAAAAAAAAAAAAAATATTTTCAACTTACATTAGGTGTCATATAACCAATAATATTTGGTACTAAAAATCCCATACAAGCTCCCAATCCATTTCCAAAAGCTATTAATGTTGGCGCAAAGTTTGGTGACATATCTAATGGATTTAATTTAATTCCAGCGTAAAATGTTCCCATAAAGCTCATTGCTATTGTAAACAATCCAACGTTTATTGATATATCATGTATAAATCCGGCTAAGTATATTAAAATAGCTGGAACTAGCAAACCTATTGAAAAAAAAAACTATATAAAAAAATTTTAAATGTTTTTAAATTAAATTTAATTTGGTACATGTTGTGGTCATAATTTTCCGAATAGTAGTTAAAGAGAAAATATTTCTTATATACAAAGCATCCGCTACAAAACCAGCTAAAACTGAACATACCCACATAGTTAAAAATGGTATTGAAGTGAATATGGCAGTTTCTTTTGTATTGGCTGCCATAACATCATATAAAAATTTTGGTAAATCAATTGCAATAACATAAAAACCAAAATCGTAAGTAATTAAAGAAAAAAAATATGCATAACATTTCCAACTTCCAAGTATTTTCTTCCATGGTTTCTTTGGAACTTCTTTTTTGACATAATCACCCATTTCAGATATTAAATAATCTTTTTCGTTCTGTTTAATACGAGGATGTGACAGCGGATCATTTGTACAAATAAAATACTTTCAAAATAAAAATTAATATTAATTACTTATAATAAATTGACATTATGTATGTTTTAGTTAAAATATAGCACTGTTTTTTTCTTACTGCTTTATTTTTATATTCAAACAAGTGTAGAAATGTAAGTAAAACACAATTTAGTAAAACACAATTAGTTTGATGTGATTTTAAGAATAACATTAATACAAAATAGAAAATATTAAAATTATGCTATGGCCTAGTAATTAATGACTGGGCGATAACTGAAATTGACATGATCTCAAAAAAAAAAAAAAAAAAAAGTGAATGTAACAGTAAGTTCATGAAACCGACCTATTAATACTCAACACCTGAAAAATTCAAATTAAATTAAAAATCCATAAGTTATACTTTAGTAAGGTTTTAATATAAGCTAAAAACATAAACACTTGGCGTGGTCTGCTACTCGAACCGCCACTTCAATTCATGTTAAATTTCAGAGACATAGAGAAAGCGTTACAGGACACTCTTGTAGCAAATGTAAAGGTTCTATCTTTATTGGTTTTGGAGCTATTCTCGTTTGCTCTTTGGCTAGTTGGGAAGCTTTCAAAATCTGAACCCATGGCCCAAACCATCTCAAATATCAGTTTTCAATTTTAAAGGAAAGGAAACATGACAGAACACCCTTGTACCAAATGTAAAGGTTCTATCTTTATTGGTTTTGGAGATATGCTCGTTTGCTCTGGGGCTCGTTCGGAAGTTTCCAAAATCTGAACCCATTGTTCAAATCCTCTCAAATTTCAGGAACATAAAGCAAGCATGGCAGAACATCCTTATACAAAATTCAAAGGTTCATATATCTTTATTGGTTTTGCAGATATGCTCGTTTGCTCGGAAGCTTACAAAATCCGAATCCATGGTCAAAATCTTCTTAAATTTCAGGAACAAAAGAAACATGAAAGAACACCCTTGAACCAAATTTGAAGGTTCTATCCTTATTCGTTTGCTCGTTTGCTCTTAGGCTCCGATCCGAACCTATGAACCCAATTTTTATATATGCAATCCCCCGCCTTACTTTCGTAATTAGTAACCTACTATATACATTTCATCAAGATAGCTATTATTTTTTAAATAGCTTTATATATAGTTATCGTGCGAATGGACAGACAGACAGATGAACGTACGGACGGACATCATTATATCGACTTAGAAAGTGACACTGATTAAGAGTATATATACATGCCCATATCTAACTAGCTTCCTTTTGGTGATTATAAACACCATACCAAAGTTAATATACCCTATACTTTAGCTGTATAGGGTATAAAAAGTAACATCCATACTACACTTAAAAGCTTAACAGGAATAATACGTACATACAAAATACATATAAATACGTACATTATATATATGAACATCATTTAAGCTTAAATTATTAAAATTACAGTTTAAATAAAATTGTATCTCAGTAATCTTAATTTGAAACTATTATTTATCTTAACGTAAAAGCTAAATAAAAAAATAGGTACTAACCTAAGGGTAACCCAAAACTCGTGATATATTTAAAAGCCTTTTTATTTGAAACAGGCTTTTTGTGTAAAACAGCCCTTTGTATAAAATTTCATCAAAATTTTGTTTCACTAATTTGTAAGGAATCAGCGATTTACAAAATATATTACCTAGATATACAAAATTGTTCTAACATAGTCTACCTTTTTTTTATATTTTTATAAAAATATTATAAAATAAAGTTTTTAAAATAAATTTAAGTATGAATAATTTATTTTTATTTTTATAAGGCTATTTGTTGAACTAAAAAGGCTGTTAAATATACTACAAGTTTTGGGCTAGCCTTAGGTTAGGGGCTTTTTCAATTATAATTCATTACACTGATTAAATTAATAATAGAAATTTAATACAAGATACTATTTTTTTGTGGAGGGGCAGTAACTTGGTTTAGGAATGTACCTCCTCATCTACCTTAGGGGAGCGAAGGGTGAAAACTGGTCCCGTTTTTGAAAGATTCTAACATACGCTACTTAATTTTCAAGTTTAAAGAGTGTATCTTAAAATCTTTTGATTTTATCACAATTTTAATTTAGAACCCCAATAGTAGGGCTAGAACCCACTGAATTTTCTAGCCTCAAATTATTTTAGCGTATCGTAAGAGTAATTTATAATAATTTTATATATTAATTTATAAATAATTTTGTTATCGTAAGAGTAACATTTATACTAAATTTTATTCAAATCGTATAGCAATTACTATGTGTTCTAAATTCTAGAACATATATAATATATCAAATATTATTCGTATTCGGATATTTTAAGGCTCACCCACTGAAGCAAAAGTCTTCAGATTTTGTGTCCTGATGCAGGCGCGTAAGATCAATCCGTATACCGTATGAAATCGGATCTTTTTTTGTCTGATCAAGTGGTTTTTTAGACCAAGAGATATTTTATTCCATCATTATGAAGGGGTTGCACTACAGTTTCTAACATCAACGTTTTTTGCAGAGGTCCTAATCACAACACGAACCTCTATACCAAAGGAATTCTAATCGGATAAGAATTACATGAGTTTTATACTGATACCAAGTTTTTGCGGACGTGGAATTTTCAAAAGTTTTTTTTTTGTTTTCTTTGGATTCTACAACCTTAAAAACGTCCAGAAAATGAATTTCAGCGAAAACTATTTTTTTTTCTTTGAAAACCTATCACAACACTCTTACTACGATAAACATATTATAGTGCAATGTGCAACATAAAATATATTACCTAGGTATAATATGTATGTAATGTGTGTTAATTAAAATGTTAAAATCAATAAATTACAAAAATAAAAAAAAAAAACTTTTTAAAAAATTAAACTTACAAAAGTAATTACCCACACAAATGATATTAAGGCAGCAAAGTAAAATGGTGCAGACCAATGAATAAAATCAACTAATAAACCACTTGCAAAATTTCCTATTACTGCACCAAATAGAGCACCACCATATACAAAAGAACCATATCGACCTCTCTCTTTTCTGGGTATCCATTTTGCTAAAAAATATGATAATCCTGGAAATATGCAAGCTTGACCTAAACCTTGAAAAATTCTGCATATAATAATTGCATAATAACCACCATACAATAAAGCTACGTGAATAAATAATGAAACAAAACCGTTTACAGTTAAACCAGTCATTAAAACAATTTTTCCACCAATTGCTTCACTCAAAAGACCACAAGGTAATTGAGCTGTAGCATAGCCAATAAAAAATGCTGACAAAATATTTCCTTGTTCCCATTGATTCCAATGAAATGTTTCTGTTTTTTCATCCTTAAATGTAATAAAAGAAAAGTAAATTTTAATATAACTTTTTCGATGACAACTGAAATTTGAAATTATTATGTATGTAATGTAATTAAAAATTAAAACAATAATTTAATATAAAAAAAAAAAATAAAAGAAATATGATAGCAGGTTTTAGGTTTAATAAATGTACCTATAGTATGTAATTGTAATGGATTGAACAAAATGATTACAAAAATAATATTAAACTTACATATTCATTCGCATACTTAAAAAATATGTTGTAAACATTATTATTTATATTATTGTTCCCATAAAAAAGTGAAATATTATTTTCTTTAAATGCAATTGCTGTTAGAACAACTGACATATTTACTCTACCAAAATATCCCACAGCAATGCATAAAAAACCCATAATAGATGTAATAAGTCTTTGACTACAATTTAAAACTTTCAATGGATGAAAAAAAAAATTTTTTTTTAATTTAATGTAAATAATATAAATACATACATACATACATATGTATGTACATAGGTAACTATTTATCTGATATTTATATGTTAATTTTATTTACATTTTCCATTAGATTTTGGTATCTTGGTTGGTTCTTCTTCAATTTTGGGACCCATTACTAATATTCATGAATTCCAATGTGTAAACCAACAAAATTAAAAATTAATTAATTTAGTAAGAAGTTTTCTCTAAAGTAAATGTTTATTTGAACTAGAATAAATAAAATAAATCCATTTAAATAAAAAGAAAAATATTAAAATTTAATCAATAATAAAACAGAAGATTTATTCCTTTTTTAAAAAAAAATAGACAGATGACAAAATATCAATCTAATTGCTCATAAATTTTTTTTTTTTTGTTTTGTTATTTCATTTTGGAAGTAAGTTTATAAGTTTGGAAGAATAAAAAATAAAAGTAACACTAAATTAAAATGAGCAAGGAAAAGTTGACCAAAAAAAAAAAAACATTCAATTTAGTATTTTCTTAGAAAAAAAATTTCACAAAAAAATTTCAAAAAAAAAAATTCGAAAACTCACAATTTAATGGGAAGCACCCCAAACCCCTGCTCAACAAATTATTGAAACCCTAATATATCTCCTGTATATAAACTCAATTCTGTTGAAATATAGTAATGTAATCTAATGTAATCAACTAGATATACTCCATTTAATTCAGAAAATCACTGTTTGCTTGTTTTTTTTTGCCGGATTCACGTAAAAACCACCACCGCGATTTCAACCAAATTTAGCAGGAATATTTCTACGAGCCTGGAAGGAATTATAGGCTATATTGCGTTTTGGTGCATTAATTCATTACGGCCCGAGAGCCTTTTAAAGGCTTTTTGGTTTTTTCGTTGTCCTGGCTAAACGGTTTGACCGATTGAGTTGAAAATTTGCACAACGGTTTTTCTTAGCTTTAGGGGTGTTCCGTAGAAATTTGGTTGCAATATATTACCCAGATTCAGTTTGGCAAAAAAAGTTTTATTTCTCGATTTATGTTCAATTTTGTACGGTGGTTTTATGGTCTGAAAAAAAGCCTGTGACAAATTTTTATGAAGTTCTGATAACCCATTTAGGCACGAGAGCCGAACGCAGTTCATTAAATTTTTTTGTTGTCCTGCTTAAACGGTTTAATCAATTGATTTGAAAATTCAAAAAACTGTTGCTCTTTAGCAGAAAAGCTCATAAGGTTAATTTGGTTACGATGCGCTTAAACGGTTTGGCAATTGAAAATTGACACAAGTATTGCATTTTAGCACAGAAGCTCATTCAATTAATTCAGCCGTGATACAATAACTCATTTCAGCACGATAAACTGCCAAAAAAATTTTTAAATTCTAATTTTTGTCTAATTTGGCAGGATGATTTATGGTTCTAAATAAAGCCTGTGGCAAAATTTTTGTTAACGTTTGTTAACCCCTTTTGCGCACGAGTATCTATTAGAAATATTCTGCCAAATTTTTTGTATTATTATTATTATTGGAAAAATATTCTGTTTATACTACTGTTTTTAATATTGCATAAAAAGCTTTCAGTGGAAATTTCTAAAATATGTACATACATAGGTATAATAGTAATTAAAATAATCTTATTAAGTGTCTTTAAGAATACTGAGTTTAAGTTTTAACAACATAACATTTTTGGCCGTTGTTAAAAAACAGAAATAATCCACTCCATAAACAATCATCATGTCATCATTCAGTAATGCCTTACTAATATGTGGTTTATCTATATAAGATGCATGTATACTATATATTTCTCAAAAAATACCGTTGAAATATGTCCATACTATATGTATAATGTGCTTATGTTTAAAAATACTATAAACGCAATCAATTAAATTAGAAAACATATTTACATTTCTGTACAGTGCATTTCTGTACAAAAATTAGTACATATTCATTACATACATATTATTATTTAAAGAACAGATTCTTATTCATATACACTATACAGTTTTTACACATATTTTTAGCGTGTATCAATTTGAAAACGTGATTACTTATTAGAAAAAGTTAAGCTAAAAAAAATTCTGATTGTATAAAGCTAAAAAACAATCTTGTCTTTTTTTTTATTAAAAATATGTTAAACAAAAGCTGAGATGTATGCATTTAAAATTTTTTTTAAAAATTTCAAGAGCTGTGCTGAAGGATCTCCACTCCAACGGCGAGGGTACATAAAAAAGTTGTTCAACAACATTACTTTTTTAAGAGACCTATGCATGGTTAATATTTCATTGTTCCTTATTAAACAGTATATATATGCATATGTACATATGTATGTAAATAAGTTTTGTAAACAGGCGAACGGGACAGAGTGAAACTAATAGCAAATTTTTCAATATGTGCTTAAAAGGATATTTCATAAAAACATGAGTGACATTACTTATGAAAAAAAATGTATTACATTACATTATGGTATTTTAAAATTGGAATGCTTGGAAAAGGGGAATATGTACCCTGATTTTGTAACCAACTCACAGCTAATTTTAATTGTCAGCTGTGAACCAACTATAAAATTCTTTCTAATTATTATACCCGCACGATAAATATCGGGTATAATAAAAATATTCCTCCGTTTGTAACACCCCGAAATAAGTAAGATAGTTCTACTTTCAAAGGTATGGATCGGATCAGAATCAAATTCTGAGTCAATTAAGCTTTGTCCGTCCGTCCGTCCGTCAGCACGCTAACTCTAAAACTGAAAAAGCTAGAGTCTTGAAATTAACACAAGATATTCTGAAATCAATTTGTAGTTTCCCTATTTTTTTTGGTTGAGATCCGACTAAAACTTCGGGTAGCTCTCGAACAATTAACTTTTTGATCTCCAAATTTTTCCATACAAAATTTTCCAAAAGTTTCACATTGTTTGAAGTAGAGCCAATTTTGAAATTTTAAATGCTAATAGATATCCTAAAAAAATTTATTTTATGGAACAACTTTTTTCTGTAGTCTCATCCTTTACGGAGATACAGCCATTTAAAGTTTGAAAAAGCTCTAGCTATATTTAAATTTTTATAACACAAGCTCTATAAGGTATATCTTCAATTTGAAAAAGCCGATAAAAAGGATAGCTGCTTTTATGAGCTTTACAAATATATGTATATATAATAAATATTTATGTACTTGTGCCATACGATATCTTAATTTACCGTTATGCGAAACTGAATTATTGCAAAATTATTTAACCCTTCTATCTTCTAAATAGTTAGAAACTTGAAATTTTGAGAGGAGTTATATCTTTGAAAATAAGTAAGAGACACTTCAGAAAATATTTTTGTATCGCCCCCCGTTTAGGAGTTGTAAACGGTTAAAAACTGAAAATTGTTATTTTTAAACACCTGTTCAAATTTTTTTCAAATAATACATACAAATTAAAGCTGCAACGTTATACTTTTATTTCTGTTAGCAATTTTTCTTAATAACATAGCGTTACCTTTAAAATTGACGAAAGTGTGACTTGATTTTTTTCAAACTTTCTAACAAATTTCAAAGGGTTAATGTTTTTTTTTAATTTTTTTTTACTCGATAATTTAAAATTGTCAAGGATATAAATGCGTAGTACAAAAAAATGTAAATAAATAAACAACATAACGGTTGCTTGAAGAATTTTTATTTATATAATATCACTGATGAATGAATGGTGTAATAAGAGTACATAGATATGTATATGTATGTATATAGCGGCGTATTTATACGTGTTTTATTGTAGTTATAAGAAATTATTCTATGAATGAAATATTTTTAAAGAAATATTGCAATGTATGGCGATATATAAAAATATAGTATGTACATATATGTGTATGAATGAATGCATATTAATATATGTATGTATATTTGGTATTAATTGTAGTAAGTTTAGTATAAATTAATATATGTATGTATGTACATTTGCCGCTTAGTAACAAATGGTAATATCACATTTAGAAAAGTTTTGATTTGATAATCGTTAGATGGAAGGTTAGAATCTGCTTTTGAAAACTGCTTAAACATATACATAGGTAGTTTGAATATACATACATATGTATATACAAACCATAATTCTAGAAATTATAAACTTCACCCAAATTATTTTAAAATACCGAAAAATTAAAAATATCATATTATAAGCGAGTGGGTGACAGACTATGAACATACTAACGGGTTCGTACGGGTGTCTAAGTTGACAAAAGGCAACTGTATTCTTCCCGTTTTTTCTTATAAAACTTGTTTAGAATTTTGTAATTTTGACATTTTTGTTTTTTTTTTTAATTATGACACAAGAATTAAGTTGTTTTAAGTTTTTTTTTTATATGCATTGTAAACTTATTGTACCTACTGTAAATAATAAATTAGTACATACTAGGTACATATTTTATTCTCTAAGATTAGGTGTACCTATAATATTAGATTATATGTTGTACTTAATATTTATATGTATTTATACTTAATATATTAAGTATATGTATATGTAATTAATTTTAGAGAATTACAGGTTCAAAAAAGTGCTTAGCTTTGCACTTATGTATGAGAAACTTCAATATTTGTATTCCAATTCACTTAAGACTAGACAAGAAAGTGATTTTAATAATTAAAATATTAAATTATTTATTGATGGGAATTTTGAATAGAGATGGAAAATTAATAACGATTTGTTATGATGATTACAATTTTTTAACTAAGCAACGAGAATTTCTTTAAATCATTTATATGAAAGTATTTAAAAAATATACGTATCCTTAGCAACTTCCTATGTATTACGATAAAAGATATGATTTTCTTTTTGAAATATCATATACAAAAAATATATGGGCTAAATTAAAAATATATCTTCAACCTTTCTCACTGGACCATCATCCATTTCAAAGATCATTATGCTTACTTACTGTACTTATATAAAAGTTAAAATTAAACAATTATAAAATTAATGTTAAAGTTTTAATCATTATTTCACATATAAAAAAGTATGCTCAAATTAAGTTTTTTGATATTTTGTACAACTCTACTGAAGATTTGCAATTATCATAGATATACAGTATTTTCAAAAATTCAAGTTTTTGAAAAAATAAAAAAATTTAAGTTATTTTATAATTCTTATATTACAAAATCTCATAATTAAAATATAAGTTTTAATTCAAAATATAAAAAAAAAAAAAAACAAAACATAAAGTATTCTACCAATTTTAGAAAATTGTATATTAGTTAAAATTGAAATTGTTTTTAATATTTAAAAAATTAGTATGTATTTTAAAAAATAATTATTCTTACTACAAAAAAAAAATCAAACAAAAAAATGTAAATTAAAAAAAAAAATATTATGTCGGAATTTCTATTTTTGCTTCAGGATCAAGAAGTAATCGTCGAGCTCTTAGATTTAATGATCGTTTTCTTTCCTTTTTCTGTGAGCTAACTGAAATTGATTTCCTACCAGATGACGAAGAACGTTTTTTTTTACTTTTTCCAGAACCACATAATTTTTCCGGACTTTTATATTGAAGTTCTTCGTTAAATATAACTGTTTGCCTTCTCTTTTGAGTACCTGGTGTTTTTAAAATAGATTTTCTTGCTCTCGAAGAACATGCAACATCACCAGGACAAGCTATACAAGGTGTTTTAATTAAGCTAATTAAACGAAGTTGTGACATATTGTGTTTTGGAGTATTAGGATTTTCATTCAACATTTTTGAAGCAGAATTTATTACTGTTTCTATTCTTAGAGATTTTCTTCTTGGGGTATCATTATTATTTGGTGTTGTTACATTTGAAGTTGAAATACGTTTACTTCTTCGAAGTAGTTTTGGTGTGGTAACATTATCATTATTGTAACTTATAGATTTTCTTGATTTTCTCGATGGGGTCAATATAACAATATCATTATCATTTTGCTCTGATTCTTGTTTCTTTTTTTCCATATGTACCATGTACATTTCTTTTAGTTTCTTTCTTATATCTGTACTAACTGGCCCTGTTTTTTTTTTCTTTACAACTTTACTCAATAATTTATTTTTATTTTTGGGCTTTAATTGTATTTCAATTTCCTCGGGATCTTTCCAATCATTTGATCTCCAATGTTCAAGTTTTCTAAATCTTTCATCGATATCATCTACTTGTATATAAATCATTTGCCAAAATCCTTCTAAATCTTCTGGTAAAATTGGTTTTTCTGCATCATCAATTTTCTTCGTATTATTGTTTTCTTGAGCGGATTTTTCACACCGGTTTATCAAATTTTTAAATTGCTGAAATTTTTTATTTAACAATAATCTAGTTTGTCCAATTGCAACATTTACCATATCATTACCATAATCTTCAAGTAATACGGATTCTGTATTTTTAACGTATTCTTCCCATTCTGTACAACGCGCTTCAAGACGATTAACTTCATCATTTAACATTTTACGAAAATATTTTACAGTCTCTTGAACACGACGCATTTCTGCAGAAATTAAACCATCGCTAGATTCATCCAAAATGTATATACTTTCACGAAGTTTTTTCTCCTTTTTAATATTACCTTTACCACGAGAAAGTGTAACATATGGGCTAATATATATAGTAGATTGATTATCATTTAATTTTGTATTAACTGGAGTTTTATCCAATTCGGGAGATTTAGAAGTTTCAAGAGGTACAGCTAATATTTCATTTTCCTTAGATTTTACATCTGATTTTCGATGAACAAATAAATCAATCAATGGTACATGATTTTTAGTTTCATTAATCATTACATCAGTTTCTATTGGACTTAAAATACTTTCACCCAATTCAGGTGGTACGATATTTGCACTATTTATTGAAAGTTTTCTTCGTGTTGAAGTTACAAATGAGGTATTTAAATTTTCATTATGTTCGTCTGGTGTTTCCTGATATATAACAACTTTTGGTTTTTCAAAAAATATAAGTTTTGATGATTGAGTTGTAGTTACAATTTCGGAAGATTCCTTTTTATTATTTTTGTTAAGTTCTTTAGATTGAACTTTTGTGTTTACTCTTTTAAGTTTTTGATCGCTTTTATGTGGAGTTTTTTGTACCTTAAAAGGCTTTTTATCTTGAACTTTTTCACCAAATGGACTTTTAATTGAAACCACTTTTTTTAAAGGATATACTGGTTTAACTATTTTTGGTTTATTGTTTTCCTTCATAATGGTGGCCTTTGGTAATTTAAATTTATTTTCAATTTCAGGTTTTGTTTTTCTTTCTAAACCTTGTTTCTGAGCATTATTACTAGATTTAATACGTGTTGTCATTGGTGTAATGGGTTTCAACAATTTAACAAAAGTTCCCGGTTTTTGTTTAATTGCATCTATAAGTACATTATCATGTGTTCTTATTTCATCACCTTTGTCATTTTTTTCCAATGCCTTTATCCTTTTCGGGTTAATAATTTTATGTTCCATATTGTCTCTGGATCTCTTAGCCAAAATAGGTACTGGTGTTTTATTTTCATCTTTTAATTTTCCATTTGAATTAATATTCGAATCTGCTTTAGGTTTAAGAGCTAGTTTTGAAGGTGTTGAGACAAGTTTTTTATTTAGAGCAATAAAATTTTTTTCTTTTTTTATATTAATTTCTCTATTTTCAGTTAATTTGCATTTTTTTGGGAAATTTCGTAACACGTATTTACGATTTTCTGTCAATGTAGATACTATATTCGTGGGAGCCCTAAATTTATGATTTTCTGGCGCAAAAGATTTTTGTGCACCTAAAATATTTCCAGAGCAAACACTAATAAAAGGTCGTTTCTTTTGTAAATTTAAATTTTCTCTTTCTAATTCTTTTTGCTAAAAAAACAAGAAAAAAACCATTAAATAACTGGAGCATCGCTTTCTTTAGTTTTTCAACAAACCTTTTTCCAAGCCAAGAATTTTGCTACATAAGATTCTTGTTGAGATGTTACTTTTTTAGCACAACCGACTGCATTTTCTTTACCTCCATTAGCATTTCCACTTTTCGGTAATTCTTTTCTCAGAGCAGAAGGCGTCGGTGATATTGAAAATATTCGATTTTGTTGAAATAAATCATTTCGTTTTGATTGACGACTATACTTTATAATTTTTTTACGAATATTAGGACTATTATTCAATACATTACCAGTCGATTTATACAAACTTTTGTGAAATTCCATATTTAAAAAATATTTTTTAAAATTATAAAAAAATTTGCAATTATTTATTAAACCAACACAAAACCAAACTCCACCAAACAAATTAAAAAAATATGATTTAAATTTTAAACTGAACAGTCAGTCACTCAGCTTGTAAAAAAAATGTAAATTTGTGGCAACATTCAGGGATGTGTTGATAACTACACGAATTATTTTTTTCTAATAAGAAATTCAAAATTTAAAATTATTAATACATTTTCATATATATAAATTATCAATTTCAAACGAACCTTATTTTTTATGTATTAAATTTTGTTTATTTTAAGAATTAAATTTTAGGATTCATCTTTTCGTACGTAATAAAATTACAATTTGATTTCTTAGAAAGGAAACTGCTCGAAATTTACTATTTTTCTACAAGTTGCGTATTAATTTCGTTTCAAAATTCGAAAAGGGGTAACAATTAATAACAATTTCCCCTACACATGACTGTCAAATAAAACAGCTGTTTAGTATTATTCTTTCTTCTTGCAAGTGTTTGCTTTTCTTTGTTAAAAAAAAAGTTTTTTTAATTTAGTTGCAATAAATATTAATAAAATAATCACTTTAGAAATAATAAAAATAAATATAATAAATAATAAAAAAAAAACAAATAAATAAATTTCATTTTTGTTATAATTTATTTTTATTAAGTAAAGACTATAGTTCAAGAAAAAAGACATTTAAATGTTTTTGTTTTACAAATATTATGTATTTTTTAAGTGCAAATATTTTTTTAAATTGTAGAAATTTATATCGTTCCATATCACCATATTTTTAAGTTAAAACAATTTTTAAAAATTAATTAAAATTTAAGAGTTTTTAAACAATAAATTAAGAAAAGTAATGGAATCAATTTGGGATGAAATTGGAATACCAAGATCACATTTAAAAGAAACATTTAGTTCTGATCGATTTTTATTGACTGTTAATAAAAATTGGTTAAAATTATTAAAATTAGATAAGAAAATTTATGATTTTCCAATATATAAGCCAAATGAAAGAAAAATTTTACCTGAACTTGGTCATCCATGGATAAAAACATGCATACAAATATATAAAAAATATAATCATAAAGTTTTATCACTGCCAAAACCGCGAAATGATGATAATTTAACATTACCAATGTCATATTCAGAAATATTAAATTTTGTGTCATATACAAATTATAAAAATTTATGGGAAATTGGATATAAAAAATATACTGGTTCTCATGTTAAATATGCAAAACAATATCAAAATTTTCCATATAAACGAACAAATTTAGACACTGGTTCAAATTTCATGTTACACGATGTACTACTTAAAGAACTAATACAAAGAGTATTTCAGTGTTCTATTATTAATTCCAAATTAGATAGAATTAAAACGCCCATTTCTGAACAACAATGTTTAAACAGAGATCAACAAATTGAAGATGAATGCCATGAAAATATATTGCCAGCTCTAATTTCTATTGAAACAAGTACATGTATGGTTGTTATCTTTTATCCGCCTTCAATAGAGAATACACTTTATGATTGTATTACTTACAGTCCCGCTATATTAAACAACAATTATAATAAATCAATGTTTATCATATATCAAATTCTGCAATTATTAAAAAGTCTACATAATAAAAATATTTTATTGGGTAAATTTAATTTTTAAATAAAAAAAAAAAATAATCGCATTTTTTTAAATGATAAATTTTATTTTTATTTAAGGTGATATTCATCTAAGTGATATTTATTTGCATGAAAATTTATGGTTACAAATCATTCCAAAAATAGAATCAAATTTAATTCGATTAGATGCTGAAATGGAATCTTCTGTTCTAATAGATTCTCCACAGGAGGAAAGTCTTAAATTTGATTTAAAATTTATTTATGATGTTGATAATTTTTCTTTACGCGAATATTGTGAAATGTGGTGTAATGGGCAATTGTCAAATTTTGATTATTTGACTATATTAAATCAAGCATCTGGTCGTCGAATTGGTTTACCAGGAAACCATCACATAATGCCATGGGTAACAGATTTTTCACAGCGTAATGGTACTTATTGGAGGGATTTGACAAAAAGCAAATACAGAATTAACAAGGGTGATGCTCACTTAGATTTAATTTATACCGCTGCATCTGCAATTGCAGGTGGCTTTGAGGCACATGGATCTGGTAATAATACTAGCACAGTTGGTTCAAATTTAAATTTGAACGCTGTACCACATCACGTTTCGGATTTTTTATCTGAAATAACATATTTTGTCTATATGGCAAGGCGAACACCAAAAAATGTACTATGTCAACATGTGAGACCAATTTGGGTTCCGGCTGAATATCCCGTTTCAATACAAAGATTGCAGGAATGGACACCTGATGAATGTTTGTTGTTTTTTTTGTATATAATAAAAATTTAAATTTTTATAAATAAGAAATATTTCAGGTATACCCGAATTTTATTCTGATCCCATGGTTTTTAAAAGCATACATGAAGATTTACCTGATTTAGAAATACCTCCATGGGCAACATGTCCTGAAGATTTTATTGCTAAACATCGTGAAGCCTTGGAAAGTCAATATGTATCTGAACGTATACAACATTGGATTGATCTTAATTTTGGGTAATTCTAATAATTTAATTTAAAAAAAAAAACGTTTGCACTATTTTGTGAATTTTAGTTATAAATTATCTGGAAAAGCTGCAATTAAATCAAAAAATGTTTGCTTAAGTCTTGTCGACAACCACAAAAACTTAACGCAACGTGGTATTGTTCAATTGTTTAATCATCCACATCCTCCAAAACGTTTTCCGTCCCAATGGTTTGCCCGAACAGCACCAAGACTATTAACGGTGGAACAACAAAAACGACGTTTGGCTAGAAGTTCTGATAATCTTTCGGCAATACCAAATAATGATTCAAACTCGACTACCTCAAGTTCTTCATCGTCATTTAGTTCACACTTGCATCGTAATATACGTGGAGATCCTTCACCTCATAGAAGAATAAGCCAGCAGCAAAAACTATCTACCCACCAAGGATCTTTAAATTCATCTGAAGAAGTTAATTTTGGTATTGAAAGATCGACCAGTTCTTATCAAAATTTGGCAAACACTATACAATTACCTAAAGGCTATAACCCATTATCTTTATTAAACAGTTTAGAAAATATGGAAACATTTTTTTCAAAAACATTTTTGGATCAAAAGCCACAAAAGAATCAAGAAGAAAAACTAGAACAAAATGATATGCTCTTTGAAGAGTCTTCAGAAAATTCGTATACAAATCGAATGTTTACTGAAAGTTTTGAAAGTACGACAAGTAAAATTCCAAAAAGTAGTAAACCATTTATTATGGGTATCAGCAATCAAAAAGATTTCAAACAAATATTTGAAGATAAAAGAGAAAAAGAGCTACAAATTATTGGATGTATAATTGTTGAGTTGTTTTTAATGAATAGACTTCGTCCTTTAACCATGAACAGTTACAATATAACATTTGAAAAACGTTTAAATGCATGCAGAATTATTGTTTCAAAATTTATATCAGAAATTCCAAAAAGCTTACATTATGCTGTTAAAATGTTTTTAGGTTTAGATGGCAATGCTTCTTCAGTTATCAATGATAAAGGTTTACCATCCGCAACAGCTTCAATGCTTTTAGAACCATTTATAAATAATATAATAATACCGTTTCCATTTACTTATTATCGAGCATATTTATTATTTAGAACTCTACATAATTTTGATATTAATTCGATGCTACTTGATATTTATACACATTTTAGTTGTGATGGTAAAAATTGTGATCGCTACGCTGATTTGGACAGAAAAAGAGTGATTGTTAGTAGAAAAATAGCAGAATGCAAAGTAAAGGCATGTTGTAAGCTAATAGAGGGATTACTTGATCCTGTTGGATATGAACAATTTGTACCAGTAGAATTATTATTACAAATTGTAATTGATATGTTAAAAACTGAAGAAACATCAATTTTGGCAGCGTGGAATTTGTTTGATCCTATTTCAGCAGGTATAATTACATAATTTTATTTATAGTTTAATTGTTATTTATAAATTTTTTTTTTTAATTTAGCTCTTGGAATTAAGGACACTCAAAAATATTTTCTTGAACCAATTTTAAAACTTTATGATCCGGAAGCTGAAGATCGCATGGAATTTTGGAATAGAAGTGTTGATAGTTCACAAATTAAATTTCGTACTAGTTCGTCATTTAAAGCTCGAAAATCTGTAAAGCTTTATCATCATGGTTTTCTTTTACGTTTAATGGTACGATTTGGTTTAAAATGTTTCCTTGAGAACTTCATTCCGCCATTAATTGAGGCAGTTGGAGGCTTTAAGGAACCAATAGAATCAACAGGCTATCACTATCATAGCAATAATTCTAATTCAATTTTTATGCAAAACATTCGCTCTACAAAAAATTTAAAATTAAGCTTTAATCCAGATGATAACTCCGACAATTCTTTAACATTAATATCACCTGATCATTCAGATTTAAAATCTGATCCAACTATATCAATATGTGAAAGCTTGCAACCATCTGATACTCATATGTCTCAACAGCCGCAACAACAACTTGGAAAAAATGATATTGAAGATGTTTTTGCTTTTGAATCTGAACTTATAATGGATGAAAATTGTGATAATCGAAGCAATAAATCTAACATTGAAAGTCGTTCGATCGATTCATTTGATTTACCTCTGGGTGCATCCAAAGCTGAGGAAGCAACAGAAGATATTATATTATCAGCTGAAAAATTAGCTTTAAATGATATTATATATGGTGGTAGGCTATCTAGTAATTCATTTGATGATGATAAAATATCTATTCATAGTCAAAAGGATAGTCCTTATAAATTAGATGCTTTAGGTCCAACTTCACCTACAATTCCTATTCCAACTACTTTTCGAAGAACATATGAATTAAGTACAATAGATTGTGAAATTGGAAGTAAAAAAAGTATTGATTCATTTGATTTTGGAACACCAGCTGTGAATTCTAGTAATTTTGAAAAATCAATCACTGAACAATCTAATAAATATGAGGACACCAAAAATAGTAAAGAAAATTGTGATGATGAAAGTGGTACAGATTCTTTGCAAGCCTCTGTTATATCAAAAAGAGCTGAATTATTATCTGCTCATGATAATAAAATTTCTGAAATGAGTACCGAAAGTATAATATGGTTATCACATCGTTTAGGACCAGTTCTAACTTCAAAATATCTAACTAGGAATCTCTTACGTATGCTAACACTTTGTTATACTGGTCAAGAAAATCTATTACCACCTTCTGAAATATTAAAAAATTCTGAAGATAATAGTAACTTAAATTATTTTTCTGTAGTTGATGCAAAAGTAGTAGGAGATCGTTGTGCATCTCGAGTTTTAGAGTGTCTTACACAAATATCCGGTAATAATAAAAATATACAATATTTGAAAAATTATAAATTCTTATATTTAATATTTATTTAATTTTGTTAGCACTCTTTGGAGATCAGTTTATTTTGCTTCAGTATTTACCTCATGTTAGTGAATTAATAGCTTTGTGCAAAAATAGAATTACAGCTAGTTTAGAAGGTGCACTCATTAGTTCACTGCAATTATTGAAATTTTTAATTCCATGTTTAAATGATAGCACTATAATGGAACATTTACAGGTAACATTGTAAACTAATGTTTTGACATAGAAAAACTTATGATTTCATATTTTTAAATTTTAGGATTTAATATTAGAAAATATAATAAATCCTGTTTTAAAACTATTAAGCTCAACCAAATGCTTAATGCCAAGCGGATATTTGGGAAGATCAGTGTTAGCTAGAAAATTATTAGATACTATTTATGTAATATGTGTTCGTATTGGCGCCGAAATGTCTAAAGAACGAATTTGCCCAAATGTATTGCAAAATTTTTTTCTAATATTTGATAAAGCTTATGGTATTACGGAAAATTATCCAATACTTACAGATGATAATATTAAAAATAACGGAAAACCAAAAGAAAATCAATTAAGTATTTCTCCATATAAAAATTATGTAGATGAATCTTTGGATGAAATGGAATTACAAGCACAAGAAAGAGGATTAGAAGAAATCCGTGATGTATTTAGTCCAAATTTAGCTCATGCAGCATATTTGGCATTTTTAAGATATCTCGGTGAATCAATTATGAATAAAACAATAATTAATTTGGAATTTATTTTAACATTATGCCATGAATTCGAACAACCAGATTATTCGGCTGATATTGATCGACAAAAACGTAGACAAATTTATTGTATGAATAGAAATGTTCCTGGAAGTGCAAATTGTAGTAATGAAAATAGTAGCGAAGAGTTCCATGGATCTCATAGCTTTGGAACTTTTGTTGTTGGAAATCGTATTGAAGTTATTAAAGCGACATCGGGTAAAAGTGAAGTTGGCCCAATGGAAGTTTTAGATATGGTAGCTCACAAATTTGATAATATAAGTAGTACACGTCATTTAAAAGGAAATTGGTTAGCATATTGGCGACATGAAATAAGTCGATCAGAAAAAGATAATCATTTGTCAATTAAACAAATTAAATTACAAACATTCTCAGGTCATACAAATTCGGTAAGAGCAATTACATCTTTAGACAATGAAAATAGCTTTATGTCAGGATCAAAAGATAAAACAGTAAAATTATGGTCACTTAGAAGTGAAGGTGATGGTACAAAAATTACACCATGCCAATTTACTTATAATTGTCATAAAAAATCTGTCCATTCTTTAGCATTTTCAGATGCTATGCGATTTGTTATATCTTGTGATTCAGGTGTTCATATTTGGGATCCATTTATTGGTCGACCAATTGGTATTTTAGATTCACAACGATATAGTCCAGTTAGTATTGTACGTACATTTCCAAGTCCAAGTCCATTAGTAATTACCGGTACAGCAGATTCATATGTTCGTATTATTGATTCAAGAATAGTTGAATATGTTAATGAATGGAAAGTAACATCTAATCAAAATTGTATTGTAAGATGTTTAGCATGTAGTCCAAATGGTAATTGGATTGCAGTAGGTTTATCATCAGGAAATATTATTTTATTAGATGCACGAACAGGTGTAATATTAAAAACATGGAAAGCAACAGAAGGAGAATTATTAAATTTAATAGCAATAAATGATCAACAAGTTATTAGCAGTTGTTTAGATTACAGTATATCTGTATGGAATGTTAATGAAAATTATGTTCAATATCATTTAAAGTATTTTTTTTATTTTTATTTTCATTTGTTTAGTTTTATAGTTTATATTATATATTTTAGACAACCACCTGAACCAGCTCATTGCTTATGCCCAAATGGAACAGAATTAGTATTTGGTACTCCAGCAAATAGAATTGGAGTTTATTCTGATCTAAATTCAAATGATTCTGCTTATAATATTACAAAATTAAGATCTGAAACTCTTAAAGGTGTAATGACTAGTTTGGCTGTTTTACCTTTGAATAGAATGGTGTTGGCTGGAACAGATAGTGGTAATATTATGTTACTTTGTTAAAACTAAAAATTAAAGAAGCTCATAAGTATAGAAACTAAAAAATAAAACAAAAAAATATGTAATATAAAACAAAAAAAAACATAAAATATTTGTAAAAATAAATGTTGATATTAAAAAAAAAAAAAAAAATTAATTAATAATAATAATTAGAGATTAAATGGAATATAATTTAAAAATAAAAATAAATTATATATATGTATTATACATATATATAAATACCTTTTGCACAAAACACTCAGAAGTATTAGTAATCCTTAAATTGTTTAATTTTTTTTTAATTTTAGAATAAAATTATTATATTTCGCTATACAATTTTTCAAGTGTGCATTTAGTTATAAGATTATAAAAATAAAAAAAAAAAGATTTTAATCAAAATAAGGGAAAGGTAATAAAAATAAAAAAAACAATCTCATTTTTAAGTAGAAAAATAAAAAAAAAATTAAAAAAGCGATAAAAAACATGACATATTTTTAAAAATATAAAAAATATGATATAATTTAAATATAAAAAGTGATATCAAGTTTCAAAGATTTTAATTGAAAAAAAATTTTTATTTATTTTTTAAATTTGTTAAAATTATATATATATATATATTTTTTTTTCTTTATATTGTTTTTAAATTTTTTATTATTATGCTAACAACGGTACAGATATAACAAATTTTATTTACAAAAAAAAAAAAAAATATTGTAACAAAAAAAATTTTATTAAATAATTAATTATTTTTTTTTGTGTTTATTATTTATAATATGGTAATACCAAGGAATAAAATATGTATATATGATACTTTGTTGATGTTTGTTTTTTTTTTTGTTTTTTTTCAAAAGTTGATAACTGAAGTTTTATCAATTTAAATATTACTTAAAATCTTACGTTCCTTCAAACATAGAACAAACAAACATATAAATATATATATATATATATATATATATATATATATATATATATATATATATATATATTTATTTTGTACTAATTGATAATAACTGATTAAAGTTTGAAAATCTTTTTACTTGAAAATGATCCTGAAAACATAGAATATATTAAGTAATTTTCAAGGAAGTAGAATAATTTTTTTTAGATATTTTCAAGCAAAAGTATATAACTTCTATGTTAAGTATATGTATATATGTATATAATATATATATAGGTACAGAAGAATATTGATTTATTAATTAATTATTAAAAATCTTAATGCAGATATCTTCTTTTGAAAAAACTAACCAAAAACGAATTGAAATATGTAATATAAAAGTAATTTTAGAGTGTAATATTTTGAAAGGAAATCAATAAAAGAAATTTTCTATTGTTCTTTTTTATCATTCATTTTTATGAATTATTGAATTGTAATATTACCAATTAATTTAAATAAAATCAATTTTTCATTTTTATTTTATTAAAAATCAGATTGTAAATTAAATATATTAAAAGATTTATTTAAGTAGCAAAAACAAAAAAAAAAAAATTATACTATTCTATATTTTATGTATTTACTTTTTAATGTGATTTGATTTTTTTTTTTTTTTTTTTGATATTTACTCGATATTATTATATTATTCGTTATGTATGTATAACATTATATAAAATTAAGAAAAAAGAAAATTTTTTAATACATTTTTTTTAAACAAAGGCATGCAATTAAAAAAAAAGAAAAAACAAATTAAAAATACTTATATATGTATACATAAAAATAAAAACTAATATATTAATTTTATAATTTATAGAAAAGTTTTTCTATAGAAAAAAAAATAATAATATTAATTATTTTGTTTATGTATAATAAACCTGAATTTTATTATGTACCTAGATATATAGAATAATAAAATAAATATGTATAATGATTGTATAATATAAAAAAAAAAAATGTTATTTAATAATTTATTAATTTATATCATATATAGTTATTACAATTTTTTTTTTAAATTACAGGTATTTGATATAAAAAAAAATCAGCCATATCCACCACAGAACCGGCCACTATTACACGAAAAGCATAATTCGAAATTTCATAAATTTCAATAATTTATATCAAAGCTAAATTTTAATTCAATAACAATAATATAGGCATATTAGGCAATGAATTAATCGTAAAAATATGTATATTCATACATACATATGCACATAATTTTTTTTTTTTTCATTGAAAAATATTAGAAGTAAAAAATAATAAAAAGTGTAAACTTTAATTTATTTCTTATCAAAACAAACATAAATTTTTATGTATATTATATATGTATATAATATTATGTACATTAATTATTGCGAATGTGTATGCTAACAAAAATTTTAAAGTTTAAATTTTCCATCATCAACAAGAGATTATAATATATGTACTTTATTTGGTATATAAATTTTTATAGATATAAAAAAAAAAAAAAATTTAGTCATATAGTGCATTTGCATATGGCGTCAGGCGTGTATTATGAATAAAATTTGGACTTAGAAAAAAATATGTTATTTAATTACATTCGCTTGGTCGTTTAGGCTATATATGTATGTACATATCGACACTCGACAGACATACACACACATTCATATGTAGGCAGACATCACGCTAAAAAATTTGTTACAGGTTTTTTCGCACCGGAATAATGCATTTTTGCAAAAATCTCGGGTACAAATTTTTGGTATTCAGGAATGACCCATGTGGTCAGTAAAAATGTGTATCTACTGTCGGTGGTACCGTGTAAAATAACATCAAATCAAATAAATATAATCAAAGAACATAAAAATAATATTCGTAACTTCACTTCTATTTTGTTTTGAAAAAAATACAAAACCAAAAATAAGATAAAGTAGAAAAAGAAGAAATAACATCTATTTAACAATTCTATTTTATTTTCAATAAAAACTCATTAAAAATTAAATAGACTTAATAAGATCGAATCGGATTAAACCGTTTTTACAATTCTACTTTATTCCCAAACACCAAAAAAAAAATAAATAAAATCAATACGGTGATTCAAAATCTTCAGAGTTTGGGTCCTAATACTTAAATCGTCTACGGAGCTGAGGTCATAAACCAAACTTTTTTTATTTTATTTAATCCTTAAAAATACAATATTGTAATATTATTTTTATATCCAAAAAATACATTTTCATAAAGCCCAACTCTGTCTAATTAAATATAGTGAATAATTTAAGGTCAAATATTTGATAAAGTACTTCTTAATTTTTTTTGTACTTTACAGATTTATGCTTTTTTTAGCATTTCCAACGTTTCCCAAAATGACACTGCGAATGCTGACTAATTAAACTATACAAAAGATTTACTGAAACTTATAATTGGAAAAAGAGTTGAAGTCTGATTTAGAAAAAAAGGTGATTTTCCACATTCGTCGGTTTGATTTTATTTTTTCTTCTTTAATTTTACTAAATATTTTTGTGGAAATAAGATAGTTTGTAGAATAAATATAGCTAGGAAATACCCTTGTTTCAAAATTAGGACAAGAATTAAGAAAATTAACCTTTCTTAAAGGCGAAATACATACTTCTATTATCTATACTCTGTAGTAATATTAAAAGATTCTTTTGTTATGCAAACATTCCGGATATAGAGAAATTTTTTATTTTACAACTTTATGTTTGAAAACTTGGTTATTAATTTCACCAAAGATGTTTTACTCTGTCCGGCCGTCTTTTTACAAAATATTTACACAGTTTAACATACAGCATACAGATATTCAAAGTTGGAAAAAGTCTTATAGCTTTTTTAAGCACCAAGGTATGAGTATATAAATTTCGCAGCTACCCGAATCTATTACTTTACAAACTAGCCAAATTTTGCAAAAAGTCGTTAGCATTAAGGGCTTTTTCGATGTTTCAGTATGCATTTTAAATTCTAATTTATAACTACAGAAGCTTTTTTACAATATTTAAAAAATTTCAAAAACTGCAACTAATTAAAAAAAAACTTACTACTAAAGCTTTTTTGCAATATTTGAAGAACTTAAAAAACAACCGCTACAATGAAGTAATTTTGTTCTCGATGCAATTCAGTACTTATCTTCTTCTAATAAATCTCTGAATATTACAATTATTTGAAAAATAAAATTAATAAAATTCCTTAAACCCTAGTAAATTATCAATATCTGAATCCGACATTTTAAATATTTGTTTTACGTTTATTTTCTGCAATAATTCAAACTATAGTTTATCTTATGCAATCATAAAATTCAAACTTCAAATACTTAGCTTTTTTTTTTTAAATTTAACTTGCAGTAAGAGAAATCGAACGTACTAAAAAGCATTTTTAAAATATCGAACACAATACTTTTACAATTTTAGCAGTTTTTTTAACAGCGAACGCTATGCAGTTTAGTTTTAATTTAAAACTGAAATATCGAAAAAGCCCTAAAATTAACTTGTTTGGACAAAATTTCATATACCTCTATATTAATTAGTATCTGGAAATTACTATTCAAACCCGTCGCCATTAATTTTTTTAATTATAATACGATAAAAATTTTAGAATCCTAAATATAAAAAAAAATAATCCGTTTTTTTATTTAAACTGGGATCAAAAGTTCAGAACTCTAAATACATTATTTTTTGAGTTATCGTGCGGTCAGCCGAACAGACGTAAATAACTAATAAATCAACTTAAAATTTGATCCTGAATATAATTATTTAAATTTTTTTTAATTTATTATTTAAATTTACCGTTGGCATGTCCTTTTAATCAGAGTCTTGAAATTTCTTTGCAGAAAAAGAGAAATCTTTCAAAATTAACAATTTTATGTGAAATGTCGTTTATAGTTTGAACTTTCAAAACTGGTTAGTTTTATCCAATATAATTTAATTCGCACATTGATCTTAACATCTTTTTAATATTTCTGCAATCATAATGTATATGCATTTATTTTGGGAGAATACCAGTTTTCCTAAATCATAATTAACAAAAACATATTTCGCCTAATTTTTGATTTGACAAAGAAAAACTTTAAAAAAAAAAGCGACATTTAGAAAAACTGTCTGGCTAACTGTATTGCGTACAGTATCCTTCATCATTCTTATCCAAAAAAAAAACTTAGTAAAAGAATTTAAACAAAATACCTAGTATGTATTTAAAAAGGAAAACATGTTTTATGTTAAAATATGTATGTAGTATGTAATATGAATGGGTATGTAAAATAAATGTTAGAAGGGATTTTAGAATTATGGTTACAAAATCGTATAACCTTGCGTTTTTTAGGATATTATATATATATAATATTTTTATAGTATGTATGTATATGTTTGTCAAAGTTATATATTTTTGCGAAGTATCTCATTATACCAACGAAATGGAAAGTTGCAAAATGTCTCTGTTATCAATTAATGATAATATTAGACAATTAGGCATAATGACGTTTTCCAATTAAAAATTCAGTTAACTGTACATAAACCATTTATTTTAGCGCAATAAATATTTATTTATTCAATTAATTTTATTTTTATAGTTTTTTTTTTTTTCATTATTTTGTTTCGTAGAAATCTACTTAAATTTTGAAAATAATTTCCTGTTTGTGAATGAATTGAGACACTCTTGCGCTAATATAGTGATATCTTTTATTCGAAAATATTATCATAAAATTAAATTTATGAATTTGTTTTTTTTTTTTTTTTTCGATTAAAAATCTTAGAATTGCTTTTATTATTATTTTTTTTAATATTAAAGTAATAATAAATATACATAGCTGTTGCATTGATTATCACATACATATATATGCATATGTATATTATATATTTATTATATGTATGTATATATATATATATTATATATGTACTTATAAAATTATTTATAAGCATTGTAGATAGATATTAAAATCTGGTTATTTTAGAGGATTCTCTGGATGTTTTTTTTTTTTTTTTTAATATCTGTACATACTACATATATAAGTATATATTTGCAAATTATATATACATATATGTATATATATATTTATTTTTAAAAATGCAGTTTCGTGGTTTTTAATATTTTATTTTTTTTGGACTCTTTTGCAATTTCTGTTCGCTTGGTTAAATGAGGATTTGCAGAGGACAATAGTGCGTCTAAGTTTTAAATTTACTTTGCCTGACGACTTGTTTTGTTGTGTTTATTGTGTGTTTTGTAGGAGAAAATAAAAATTTTGAGATAAGTATTTTTTAATAATTTAAAAACTTAAAAAACTTTATCATCAAATTCTCCTTTATAAAAAGAAGTGAAATTATTTTTTCTCTTAACAATAAATAAAAATCGCATTCCTTTTTTACAGAAACATAAAATGTACTCTATATAATCACTCAGTATAGAATATATATATATAGTACATATTATCATATATAATGTATTATATATGTGCATAAAAAAAACAAATAAAATATTACATATATATATACCAGTTATGTATATATATACCAGTTATATATGTACTTATAATTTTTTTTATTAAAAATATATCCTCTAATTTCACAATGGTAATTGGTAATGTTTTCAAAGATGCAGACTGCAAACTTTAAATAAATTAAAGATAAATCAGCTGTTAAACTAAAATCACATGTTTTAATCAATCATCAATGTTTTTGTTTTCCTCACTAAAGTAACTTGCACCAACAGAATAAAATTACAGATTTTATGTGCATAAAATATATGGATTATGGAAAATGAATCTTCAAACTGTCAAAAAAAAAAAAAAAAATCGTCTTGGATTAGGGGCGTACAATGTAAAAAGAAAATTATAAGATATCGTTATATTTAACCTCTAGTTTAGATTATATAAAAAAAATAAATTCTTCAGATTAGAACCTGGAGCATCCTCTTAACAAACTGAGTTTGCTCTGCTTAGATTGTGCTCAAGTCTCTTTGCTCCTTAATAAACAAAAGACTAAAGTTCAAATGTTGTGTAAATGTATGATTTTGTAAGAAGAATTTTTTTATTATTATAAACTCATAATGCATTATAAACATCCTAAAATGGTACCAACCAATCAACCTTAACTTTACTTTAGCTAACTTTTTAAACTAATAAATAATGGCATATGTATTTAAAATTACTTTAACGGTTTTAAACCTTAAAATAAAAATTACAATTGAATCACGAAATTTATTTATAATTAATAATTTATTAAAATAAAATGATTAGAACTTTATTTAGAATTTATTAGAACTAAAACATAGAAAATACATGTAGAAACTCATTCTTAACTCGTACATCCAAATTATGAAACACATTTCCATTACACGTAATTCTCCGGGTCATATACTGAAGTCAAGGAATCAGTTAACTTGCATCTGTTAAAATTCCTCTATTTAATACCTCTTCTACAATTTAAGTTCAAAATTCCTTTTATTTATTCCTTTTACTTTTCTCATCCTATTCCTTAGTCATTGTACTGCTTTGTAGTTAGATTGAGTAGTCGATTATAATACTGATAACGGGGGGATAAGGTTTTAGTGAGTAAAAATCCTACAGTACCAAGTTTCCTTACATTTTCTTGGTATCTTTTTAAGATCTACACCTTCCGTAGGAAAAAAACCAAAAATATCTGTTGAAGTAAATTTATATATTTGAAGTAAATCTATTTTTAAAAATACATACATATGTATGTACACATTTGACATTATTAATATTATTATTTTATTTACTATTTAAGTTATTCGGAAACATTATTTAAGATACATTTAATTAATAAGTTTCTAAACATTTAAACAAAAAAAATTTATTATTGCCCAGATTTATATACAAATAAAAACATTAGTGTCTGTTGTCGTTTATTCAAATTTAATTTTTTATTATTTTCTTAAAGTTTAAAATTCAATTTAAAAATCGTAATTCGTATCAATTAAATATTTATTGTTGCTTGAAAACCATTGAAAGCGAAAATCGAAATTAAAATAAATCCGAACATTAAAAAAAATCTGTTCCTTTTTGTTTTTATTTCAACTATTTACGTTTACTTCTTTCATTCACACTCTGTTTGTTCAACAATCAATCCTTCAGTTAGCCACATAATGGCAACACAACTTAAGTAAATTATTAGGAATTCAGGTTATATAGAACCAAAGAATAAATTTGCTACAAATAAATTTCGTATTTTTTTTTTTCTTTTGAAAACATTGAAGAAATTAAAATGAAAAATTTAAAAAAAAGCAACATTTTATTTCTATGTGTTTCGGATAACACAATTTCATTCAATGAATAATTTTTGTGTATTTGTAAGTAAAAAACCATATTTAATTTACAAATGAAGGTCGATGGATGATTTGTTGTACTTGAATTGTACCTACAATAATTTTTTATTAGCGTATACATATGTTTATATGTTGTATAATAAATATAAAGTTTATAAACAAAAAATTAAATAATAATCAAAAAAAATTAGAAGGTTTGGATGCTTAATAAATATAACATTAGGATTATTATATCTTGTGAATGATTATTTATTTAAATCATTCAAATCAGATTCATTTAAAAAATTGCAAAGAAAAATAAAAATAAAAATTGAAAACAGAAAACAGAAAAACTGCTCATACAATATGTACTGTAAAACTGTAAATTTGTAATCATTTTTTTTTTTGCATTATGTTGCATTAAATAAGGATATTTCTTTTTCTACTTTCTTCTCGACACAGTTCTTTTTCTATTTGTTAAATTAGTTTTATTATATAACAGTCAAAGATTTTATATGGAAATAGATTTTAAAATAAACATTTTTTTTTTTTAACTCCTGAAAACCTGTTAAAAATATTGGATTTGTTGCCTATAAATGGTATATTTTTGTATTTAAAAAAAAAATGTTTGTGTACTTTCAATGTAAGTAAAATAGCATGATAGTTTTAATTTTATTGCATGCAAGTAATATAATGTCAAAATATTATGTTTTTTTTTGTGATTGATAAAAAAAAAAAAACATTATGGGTACAAATCATTGGGATGGGAATACAAATGTTCATAGTAATTTGTTTTGAAATAGATTTCTGTTTTCCTAGTTTTAATGAGGATTATCTTAAGTAAAAAATGAAAAAAAAATTTTAATGTGGCAACATTTTTCGACTGTATTTTATTATTTTATCTTTTCTCCATCAATAATAAAACCAGCAAAAATTTCTTAAAAATTTATCTTTGAAAAAATTAACTTGTAAGTTAAAATTTTAGTGTAAATATATATGTATGTATATTTATGTACATTTGGTACATTATTTTATTCTAAAGTAAATTAACTCTTTGAACTTTTGATATATACCAACTTTTAATTTATTAAATTCTATTGAGATGATTATTTTCTGTAAAAATCAATTAAATAATATGTAGAGAGAGGTACGACACAATTTTGAATTGCATTTTATGTTTTCTTTAAATCCTTTCTTTAAAAGAAATAAAATTTAATAATATGTATTGTATCAATGAAACAAACTGATATACTTTCTAATCATCTGTAATGAATTCATCTTGAAACACCTTTATTCAATATATTGAATCTACTACAAAGAGGAATACAATCAACTTGCTTCTTTCTTTATATTATTTATATCATGAATAAATACCACGTACATATATGTATATATTACATGTTGATATATTTATGTATATATACCAGATATAATTTTTATACATTATCTTTTCTTTATGTATTCGCTTTAATTTTTTTTTCTTTTTAGTATTATTTGAATAAAGTTTTGTGGTCTTTTTTACAATATTAATTTTATGTATACCTGGTAAACAACTTGATTCAAAATAAAACCTCTGGTGGTTGCACATTGAAGCGAAAATGGAAAATAAAATGAAAGACTAACCATTCAATCTGTCAATTTTGTTTAATTTATTTTATTGTACCTATGTATTTTTTTTTTTTTTTCAGGATTAAAATGTTTAAAAAAAAAAAAAGATTTAAAATATTTTAAGTTTAAAATTTAAATAAAATATGAGTTGTAAAAATAAAAAAAAAAACTAAAAAACAAATTTTGAATTTTATATTATCGAATTGTGTTCTACTTCTAAAGCAAAAAAAAAGTTGAATTAGGTACCCCATTTAAAAAGTAAGGTTTCAAATTATAAAAAAAAGATTTAAATTATGTAATAAGTACATACATATTTATAAAAAGGAGACTTGTATAATTGCTATAATATTAATTTGTAATAAAAAATTCTGAACCAAGTCAGGATAGGCAGTAAATTTTTCTGTTTATTTTGGAATCTGTAAAACTTTAACCATTTGCAGCCAATGAAGTTTGAATATCAGTAACTTTTTTCAGTTTTAAATACATTTATCGTTTAATTAAGAATACAAAAAAAAAAAAAAACAAAATTAAATACCCAATTACAGCTTTTTTTATTAATTAAAACTTTTTTTTGAGAAATAACTAAACAAAAATCAAGTAATTAAATACTTAAATAATAAAATCTTTACAACTCTGTTCCATTTGAAACTTAAAAAAGTAAAAAGTTCATGGTATAAAGACGTAATGTTATATAATTTTCATTCAAGTTTGTTTACTGGATGTATGTAATATTGGAATTGGAAAAAAAAGTACAAAATATATGTTTTTTAAATAGATGAAAACAATTTTAAATTCTTATTTTTAAATGAGATTACTTAGACATATGTTTTTTTTAATAATTAGTCTATTATAGTACCTCCATAATAGTTTACAACAATTTAATTTCTATTTTCTAAACAATATTTGTTATATATATTATCATTATATACCTACATAATGTATATATTTATATATTATAAAAAATATTCAATTCATTCATGTTTTCGAAAATGTTATTTATATGTATGTATATTTTATTGTTGATTGTATGTATCAAGTTGTATTGTAAGATATTATTGCTAATATGAAATACCGTTCTTTGTTAAAATTTTGTATAAGTCCACTTCACACCACATTTCAAAAAATTAAATTTTAGATATGTTTCTATGTATACATATACCTACGTAAAGCGAGATATCTTAAAGTATTTTCAATGTCGAGAAATACTATTTCAAATTAATTAAAAAAGAAAAAAATATAGGTGTAAGTAGGGTTAGGATACATTATAACTTAAGTATGTATATATTTTCGATTTAAAACTTTTATAAATACCAAATTGATCATCAATATTTATTATCGACCTTTTATTTTTAATCATTTATATATGCAATAATATATATGTATATAAAAGGCATACAACATTTTCTTTATTACTTAAACACTCAAAATTTATTTTTTTTTGAATGAAATTGTGTTATCCGAAAGATACACATAGAAATAAAATATTAAGATATTTTTTTTACATGCGAAAAAGTTATTAGGAATTAATAAACTATAGAAAGAAAATTTTATATAGTAAAATAAAAAAAATAAACTAAAAATAAAATAATTGAATTTTAATACTAAAAAGTATTTATTTATAAATATTTACTATGCATTGTAGTAGTAAGTAAGTCTATTGTATGGTAGTACATAATATACATATGTTTATTCATTCATTTTTGTTATCATGATTTAATTGCCTTTATAAACGTTAATAAAAGTACAGAAAAAGTATATGTGTGTATAAAAACTATATATGTAATATGTATTAATGTACATTATACCAAATAACAACACATATGTTTATTTATCTTTCATCTGATGGTTGACTACTTTTATCTTCTTCTTTCACCTTGTTTTTGTTTTTATTTATTTGTTTTTATTTTTAAAGATTTTTGATTTAATATTATTTTTATGCACATATTAATACATACATATAATGTACATATTTATTAAAGATTTGTTTATGATTGTTTGTTGTCTTTTATAAAGAGACCAGTATAACTAATTTTGTCAACTCAGTACTTCTTTTTAATTGTACGAAATTTAATTTAATAACAATTTATTAATTTTATTTAATTTTAGATTTAATGACAAAAAAATCAATGAATTAACTAAAATAATTATGTAATTTACTTAAACTTAACTAAAATAAGAATGTTTGTTAATCAAAAATTAATTTAAAATATTTTTATAAAAATTTAAAGTAGACAAAGAGTAAATGTTTACTTCATATAATTAGGACAACAACGAATGCGACGTTACTTGCTAATCAAAATTTGATCTTTGGAAACAACATTGTTTGCATTTCTTTTACAAAAGAGTACAAAAAGATAAAAAAAAGAGTAGTTGAGAATAGTTGGTAAATGGAACGATAATTTAACATAACCGTGTTTTTTTTGCAGCCACTCTTTTTCAAAGGCTAGGGTAGTTGGAAATGGAAAGGAATAGAAAAATTAAAAGAGAATTCCGAATTCAAACTTAATAAATAATTTTAATAATAAATAAAAAAAAAAAAAAAATGGGAAACGGAGAAGATATATTTCACATATATCTTCTCAAATAGAAGTTAGCAGAAATTTTCAGAATTAAGACATCGTTATCGTTATGAAATGTAACTTGCAGTTGTAAAAAAGAATATGTCAAAATCAAAAAACAAAAAAAACTAAAAATTAAAACAATAAAAGTCAAAAATAATTAAAATATTAAATTAAAATTAAACATAATTATTACGTATTTCTTTTCATTATTTAAAACAAAAAAATAAAATGTTTTTTCACAATAAAAATTCATTCAAAAAACAAAAAAAAACAAAATAAATGTTTACACAATTATTTTCTTTTTTCAATAAACATATATAATAATTTTGTCATTTTGATTCTATTATGAGTTCAAATTTATTGTAATTTGTTGTCTAAACTTTAAATTTTTTTTTTTTTTTGTAACTTAACTCTGAAAAATTTATATGAAATTAAAAATTTCATAATTTTACCTTGTATAGAAATATATATAGAAATATCAAAAATATTTGGACAGATGAATATATGTATTAGATAAAATTGCATAAAATTAAATTAAAAAAAATAGATAAAACTTAACAAACATAGTGAAAACTAAAAAGTCTGAAATTTGAATTAAAAAATATTGACCTTGAACTATAAAAATAGAAATTTATCTAATTTTGGAATTTTCAAAATGAAGTACTTCAATAAATCCTAAATTATAAGAAAAAATTAAACATCCGTTCGTAAAAGCAAAGAACGTAAAATAAAAATTTTTTAATTTTAATTAATTAAAGCAAAATATTACAACATAGAAGAAAAAAATTCTGAAAACAAATTACAATCAAATTTTACTTTTCAATTTACAAGTCCACATCAATAGAAAAACGAATAACTGGTCTCTCTAAAATAAATAATCAATAGAATGAAAAAGTACAATTTTGTAATGGTAATATGAATATCATATCAACAGTCAAACACATCATTTCATTTGTATTTATTTGGTTTGGTTTTCTTTTTTTTTTTTTTGATTGAATAAAGAAGAGATGACGGCGATTTTTATTTTTACTTAACTCAAAAAAAAAACAATATTTATTTTTATTTGAATTGGTATTTTGCGGCTTGCCTAGAAAGAGTAGGATATATTAAAGATTTTTTTTATAACACAAAATTTTAACTAGGATTTCAGAATAATAAATTGGTAAAAATGTTATTTTAACCAAGAGAATTTCTTATAAAATAAATTATTTTTGTAGAAAAATAATATCCATCCTATATGATATTTATGAACATCTTTATTTATTTAAAGGAAAACTAAATTTTTTACATACATATTTATTTAGCAGATACATATGTATAGATATTTAACATATGTTATGTTATTTTTTATTATGTACATTCTGTATAAATAAAATCAATAGACACACAGCAAAATAATAATTGTTTTGCACAATAAAATCTATTTGCACATTAGAAATTCAATTCACAAATGAATGTATGTATGTATGTTTATTCAATTTAAACTTTAAGTGGTAACTGGTACTGGTAGTAACTTATTATGGTAGAGAGAAAATTTGCGAACACAATAATATGATGAAGTTGTAAACAAACAAAATAAATTGAAATCAAACTTTGTTAGCATGTAATTTTTATATTTTTTTTGTGTAGATTTTATTTTAGATTAAAATTTACTTTTTTTTAGTAAGTACCTACTTAACAATTATTGCAGTTCTAGAAAAGCCACTAAATAAAAAATTTTATTAATTTAGAGTAAAAAAAAAACTAGAAAAGAAAATAAAAAAATTAGAAAAAATTAACGCAGATCTCCAAGTTTTTAATGTGTTAACTAACTGTTAAGTTTTATGAAATGAAAAAAAAAAATTCTCCTTGTTTTTTGTACTCAGAATTATTTTTGTTTGTATGTACAAAAAAAAAAAAAAATGAGTTGAAAAATTTTATTTTTATTTTTTTTCAAAACACAAATATTTTATTTTCTACGACTCATTTATTAGGTTATCATAATTAAAACACAAATATTAAAGAATTTTTAGTACTCGTAAACAATTGAGTTTTTTCTTGAAATAATTTTAAAATTTTCGAACTCTTAAGTTATATATGGATGTATTAATAACAGAAAAAAAAATATAACCATACTAGGTAAATAAATTTTTTTTCTCTTTTCAATTTTTTTATCATCGGTATAAAATCTTATTTTACAAATCTTAATTTCTTTCATTCTTTCTTGAAATATTACAAATTTCATCTTAAAATATAATTGTGATTATCACACATTCAAATTTCAAATGTCAAAAAAAAAAAGGAGGCAATTTTTATTTTTTTTTGATTCAATAAGCATTTCAAATTTAAAATTTTAATTTCCTTTAAGTTTTATGAATTGATTTTTCGAATTAACTATATATATATATATGCAATATAAATATATACATATGTATGTTATATAATTTTAACATTTAAATTTTAATATGTACCTATAGGTTTATGACACAACTCAAACACAACATCAAAAAAATTAATAAAAAAAAAAAATTCAGCTCAAATTGAAACTCAAAATTAAGAAGAGTTAAAAAATATTGTTGAGCTTGAGCAAGACACGAGATGAGTCAACGAGTGCAATATTAACATAATAATAATTTTAAAAAATTAAATTATGTACATACATACATATATTCGAGTGATTTATATCTGTATGACTGTAAAATAAAATAATACTTGAGTTGAGTTGTTTTAAATTGACTTAATTAAAATTTGTTTTAAAATATAAATATAAAAATTTTATCAATCTATCTATGTAAAACTTACCATATAATTTATTAAAATCAAATTTTATTTCTAGATACTATTTGGATTAAATTTTTAGATGGACACTTGGGCAGGGCATTATTATTATCGCATATTATAATTCAAATATTATTGTTGAAACTTGAAACTGATATATTATTGTATTGTACATAAATGAACGTATGTACATAATCTACATAAAAGTCTAAAAGTTTATGATAGTCCCTTTTTTTTTTTTTTTTTTTTAATTTTATACTTTTGTTTTTACTTTTTACAAAAATAAGTTTCTTTAATCAAAAATTATAGGCTAGCTAGATACATACATAAAAATTCCATTTCAATAATAAATCATTAAAAAAAATATATGTATGGCATTTATTTTATTAAATTTAATTATGTATGTACATATATATATAACGAGTATTCTTAATATATAAGGAAGAAATTCTGTTTGTTTGTTTATTTGTTTGGCACGGATTCACGTAAAAACCACCAGTCCGATTGCAACCAAATTTTGCAGGAACATTTCTACGACCCCGGAAGGAGTTATAGGCTATATCGCGTTTCGGTTCATTAACCCATTGCGGCCCGAGAGCATTTAAAAGCGTTTTGGTTTTTTCGTTGTTCTGCCTAAACGGTTTGACCGATTGAGTTGAAAATTTGCACAAATGTTCTTCTCATCTTTAGTGGTGTACCCAAGAAATTAGGTTGCCATATGTCACTCGGGTTCGGCCCGGTGGGCTTCCAAAAAATTTTTTGTTTCCGATTTATGTCCAATTTTGTATGGCGGTTTTATGGTTTTATGGTCTGAAAATTTTTGTAAAGTTCTGGTAACCCGTTTGGGCACGAGAGCCGAACAAAGTTCATTAAATTTTTTTGATGTCCTGCTTAAACGGTTTCACCAATTGATTTGAAAATTTGCAAAACTGTTGCTCTTTAGAAGAAAAGCTTATTAAATTAATTTGGTTAGGATCCATTAACCCGTTTCGGCACCAGGGTTCAGTGAAATTTTTTAATTTACCTTAATGTCGCGCTTAAACGGTGTGACCAATTTAGTTGAAAATTTACAAAAGTGTAGTTCTTCACTCCAGAAGCTCACTCAATTGACTTGGTTACGATCCATTAACCCGTTTCGGCACCATGGCCCAATGAAGTATTTTAATTTTTTTATTGTCGCGCTTAAAAGTTTTGACCAATTGAGTTGAAAAATTGCAAAATTGTTACTCTTTAGCACAGAAACCTACTGAGTTGAATTGGTTACAATGCATTAACCCATTTCGGCACCAGGCCTCAATGATATTTTTTAATTTCTTTGTTGTCGAGCTTAGAAGGTTTGATCAATTGAGTTGAAAAATTACAAAAGTGTAGCTCTTCACCGCAGAAACCCACTCAATTGATTTGGTTACAATCCACTAACCTGTTTCTGCCCACGGCTCAATGAAGTTTCTTAATGTTTTTGTTGTCGTGCCTAAACGGTTTGACCAATTGAACATTGGCACAAGTACTGCAATGTACTTATCAATGCAATGCAGAAGCTCATTTAAGTAATTCTGCGGTGATACATTAACCCATTTGTACGATAGCCTTTCAAAAGAAAATTTTTGTTTCTAATTTTTGTCTAATTTGGCAGGATGAATTTACGGTTCTACTTGAATTTGAATTTACGGTTTACCCATTTCCGCACGAAAACCTTTTAAAAATATTCTGCCCAATGTTTGGTATAGTTATTATTATTAAAAAGATATTTCCAACACTCTTTACTTTTATCTATCGACGACAATCATCATGTTATCATTCAGAAATGCATCACTTACATGTGGTCTACCTATATAAGATGCATGTGTATAACATATTTCCCATAAAATATCATTGAAATATGTACATATAGTATGTATAATGTTCGTATATTTAAAAATACTATAAACATAATCAATTAAATTAGAAAACATATTCACATTTCTGTATAGTATTTAATCAAAAATGAGTACATACATATTTAAAGAAATTTTACACATATTTTTAGCCAATCAATTTAAAAACATAATTAGAAAAAGTAAACGTAAAAAAATTCTGGTAGATTTATAAATGTAAAATACAATCATGTAGTTTTTATATTAAAAATAATATGTTAAACAGAACCTGAGATGTATGAAAAAGAAGTTTTTTCAAAATTTTAAGAGCTGTCGGTGCTGTAGAATTTCTAACGGTGAGGATACATAAAACAGTTGTTCTATAACATTACTCTTTTAAGAGACCTATGCATAGTTAATATTTCATTGCTCCTTATTAAACAGTATATAAGTTTTGTAAACAGACGCAGGGAAAGAGCGAACCTAATAGCAAGTTTTTCAAAATGTGCTTAAAAGGATAATTCACAAAAGCATGAAGTGATATTACTTAGGAAAAACAATTTATTACATTATGGTCTTTTATAATTGAAATGCGATTTATGTTTCGGTATTAACGAATATATTATGAAAACTCACTTCGCCGTAATTGTGTACTCAATAGATTATTGATTCCTTTAAAGATTTTTTGTAGACGAATTGTCTCTAATTCTTCGCTCTGTTTATTCAATTTAACTAAATGTAATAAAAATAGAATATTAACTACCAGCATCTGTAAATCGATAGTAATAAGTTAACTATATTAATTAAATTATATTAACACAGAAACAAAAATTAATAATTTTTATTTCATAAAGCCAATAAAATACTCAGGGCAACGCCGGGTACTCTGCTAGTAATTATATATTTCCAAAAACTGTTTCTGTAAAAAAAAAAACATGTACATTATGTAATAATTTCCTTCCTTCAAATATAAAGTATTTTTACAGAATTCCTTAAAAATAACACTTTATCCACCCACTCAAGTATTTATTTTATAAGGTAAATTTTTTTTAATTCTAAATTTAGATCTGATACTTATTTTAACGTACACTTTTACTGAGCCAGTAAAGATGAATCCCTCTCTAACTCTTTTTAATTTATAGTTATATAAACTTCATATTCATTTTCTTTTTTTGTGTAATTGATAATGAAAAAGAGTTATTATGACATATTAAGAGTACCTCTATCGAGTTATGTATATTTAAGAAACTTCTACTATAAATGATAATTTAGAATAAAGCTTATAGTCCACTCGTAAAATGGATGTCTGTTTATACATATTTAAAATAGGGACAAGAACTTTTTTTTTGTTAAAAAAAAAAAAATATGGAAAAGCTGTTAGTTAAAGTTTATATTAAAGATTATGGATATTTTAAAAATGTTTTTAAAAACTTGACCTATTCTCTTTTTTGTTAACATAATTTTACATGATCATGCATTAACTGAGATTCTTCTATCATTTTTCACTATCTAGTAAATTTTAAACTTTTTATATAATCATCATGAAATATTTATACATTTCAAGAACCATTAGAAATGTAATGTGTTCCAGAAGGTTCCAGTTTTAAATGTTTTTCTTGATCAAATTTTACCATATTTTAGGAAAGGATATTTTACTAAACATAGAGAATTATGTTTTATTAATTTTTTTACTACTTTACTACTACCAGAGACTATTCTACTACTTTACTACATACTTTTTTTACTGCAGTCACTTAAAGTTTTAAAAAGCCCTATTTTCAAATGTTTTTATCGGAATGTCTACTTATAAACGACAGGAAATTTTTTAAGCTTATAAAAATAAACACAATATTTTACAATTTGGTATAAAAATTTATCGTTATATAAAAATGGTAAAACTATAATTTTGTAAATGTTTGGTTCCTTTGTATATTCGGAACGCTTTTAGTTATAACTTTGAAATTTTAAAAATAGCAAAATCTTTTAAAATCAGTATACCTAAGTTACTTCAGGAATTTTTTTTGTATTTCGACCTGTAGAGCTATTAGGGTCTAAAATGAAAAATTCGCTTTTTTTTTTAGACATGTTTAACTTTTTTCTGATACTTTGTCAAATTTGTTAAAAGTAAGACATTAAAATAAAAACTCTAATACTATATATTTATACATATGTGTGATTTTCTTAATTATATACATACATATGTAGGGTTTTTTAAAAATTGAAGAAAATGTCTCTTGATTTTGCACAACATTAAGGAAATCTATAAAAAAAATTAAAAATTTTAATGCAAAAAGAAGTACATACATATGTATGTATGTATGTATGTACATCCATGTTTTTATTGTATTTTTGAATTGAAAATGTATGTTTTTATATGGTTTTACCATGTTTTACATATTGCTTTTTTTTTTTTTTATTTAATTAAAAATTGATTTCTTTTAAATCTTGTAGAATTTTCAACTTTCATTTCTCTTTTGAAACTTTCAAGAATATGACGTAAAAAACAATATCAGTGTTTAAAAAAGAAGACGAAAGTAATTTAAATTACTAAAAAAAAAATATATTTATACCTATGTACATGTTTATGCTTGAATGTTTGAATGTATGAATGTTTAGTTATATATTAGTGGCAGCTTTTGAAAACTTGAAAATATAGAAAAAACAAAATCAATTATGTAATAATGTAGGTACATACTGTGTACGATTTCCGATAAGCAATGCAAAGAAAGCACAACGAATGAACATTTTTTTATTTTACTTATATTTTACATTTTTTTTTTTTTGTTATTTTACATGAATTATATTAATATATATTTTATTTTTAAATTATGTTATTTAAATTGTCTTATCTTAATTATTTCATATTTGTAATATTAAGAATACAGAATATTATTTTTAAAATTCTTTTGTATACTTATGTTTAGATACTACATAATAAGATATTTTTCTTATGTATTGTTTAGATTCTTTTGTTTATAACATCCATTCTTTTTGACAGCTAAGTTGCTAACTAATTTACAACACTTCATCGACTCCATCGAACATATGTTAGTAGTTTAAAATAGTTGACCTTGACTATATGCAGATTGCAGATGATAAGTATCAACAAAACCGAACGGAATAAATAGTTAGTTAATAGTTACTTTAGTTAGCAACAACTACGTGTACGTACCACAAATAGTTCATTTTTAATTTAATTTTCAAAAACTATAAATATTTTGAAACGACAAACGCACTTTAGATTATAGACTCTAGATTATTTACTTATTTTATGTACATACGTTTAAAACAATCTGTAAAACCACCGTTAAAATAATAAATCTGAAACGGTCAAGTCCAACATGCCAAAAAAGTGAAAAAAATAAAAAAAACATAAATAAAAACGGATCTGTTCTACAATATTTTTTTATAGCTAATTTATTTTTAAACGTATGATAACGTTCATATACTAAAAATTATACTCGTATATACCTACAATAAAATCATTATGTTTTTTGTTTTTTTTTTTTTGAAAGCTATCAGTGCCTGCTTTTTTTTTTATTTAAATATTTAAACAAAAATTTCACAATTTTGATTAAAATAAAAGTTAATAAAAAATAAAAAAATATGTTTTATTTCTGAAAGCCGGTTACATCTATCGGATAACAAAACCTGTGGGATTTTCCTAGTTTATTCAGTAAAAAAGTGTTTACAATCAATCAAAAAACGTTATGAATTTTTAAATTTAATTTTTTTTTTAAATTTAAAATACAGGTATTTGTAAAAATTTGGAAATCATGAATGAATGAATAGTATTTTTTTTTTTTACTATAAATTTCTTGTTAGGGAGGAACCGTTGGATAAAATGAACGAATTACACTTTCTTTTTGAAGTGCGCATTGAAAAACCCGATTTCCTAGGCAATCATAAACAATTATCATTTTTTTTTAAATTTCTTTTAACATATTTTAAGCAAAAAGAACTCCGAATTAATTTTTTTAATGGCGCTACCCGGTGTTTCGTTCAATCGGCGTTTTATTAATTTTTCTTTTTTTTTTTTTGTTTACTTTTGAGATAAAAATTTAAACTTTTACGAATAAAATTCATTTTGTATTTACTATTTACTATACTTTATATATTCTACAAATTAATTTTATGTACGTACTCAAATTTAGTATTTTGTTAGGTATACGTGTGTTAATGTATGTATGTAAAAATTTTTGGAGGCTAAATTTTTAGTTGATATTAAATAGTTTAGCTTAACATGTATGAAATCCTAATAGAATATTCGTATGAAACGACATATTTGTTTTTAATTTATTTTTTTTATTTGGCTGATGTTATAACGATTCGTAAATACCTAAATGGATAAACTGGCCATGAGTTTTTTTTTGGACAGAGAGCAAATCATTTTTATCGTGAGCTTAAATCACCGTATTGTGACCGTAAATAATAATTATCTTGGCAAAAAAATAATAAATATTTAATAGGTATCTAAATTGTTTTTCGGAGTCATACATACTTTATAAACACAAAACCTAATAGAGTACATATGTACATAGGTATATATTGTAGATAAAAACACATTTTAGTTTTTTAATTTACGTTGATATACTTCTTCCAATAACTTCTAATAAACCAATTTTAGAACTTTTATTTAATTAAGAATCCGTTCTTATTGAAACTTGAAAATACCTATGAAAATGTATGTAGTGTAGGTAAATAAAAACAAGTTCATAATAACCTACCCTGCAAGCTATAGCTTGTATGAACATGCAGATGTAGTAAGTCCTTTTTATGTTAATAAACAAAACTATAGGTATGTATTTGAAATATTAGCTAGCTACATTTTGTACTATGTTTATACATATTTATACATAATATAAAATCCTAAATACAACTTATTATGTATGTTGCACAGATGACAGAATTAGTAACATGCGTACATATGTATATCCAGTGAATTTTTAAGTTTGTAAAATAAAAATTTTTTTTTTTTTTTTGTTAAAAACTCGTTTCTCATACGAAATGTAAGCAAGGCAAATTAAACTAAGCTTAAAAATATGTTGCTAAACATATTATAATTATCTTTTATAAAAATTATTATACATAATAAGGAACAAATTTTCATTTTTCACACTCATGATGTGTTCACACGAAACAAGCTTATAAAGTACGAAGTACCAATTACCATCATTACCAAATAAAATACTAATTACCATAGTTACATTAAAGTAGTCGTAGTTTACATTAAATATTTTTATTTTTTTTTACCTATTTATACATTTTTCGAATTTTCGCAATTGACTATTATGTTAATTAAAGAAGTTTTGGTACAAAATTAGTAAATAATACTTTATATACATATATGTACATATGTATATATATTTTAATAATTTCCACATTCCAAGCATATCGTATAATGATGGATTTGTACACATGCATGCATTATTAAAAAGGAACGCAACATTATTTTATTTGAATAAAAAATGTAAAAACTTGATAAAAACATCAATGCTTAAAAAGTACAAAAAAAAAAAAAACAAACAATGTATGTATGTACAAAAATATTAAATTTGACACTGAAAAAGTCAAACTCGCAATCAAATTTTGTTTTTTATTTTATTTTCTTATTTCGATTTTCTTTCTCTTTCTTTCTTGTGTATTATATTTGTATAAGTAAGTTGTATGAATGGATCAAAAACATTTGTTCAAGGAATTTCAACCAAATTGTAGATAAAAAAAAAAAAATACATGAAAACTAAAAATATTTAAAAATAGCAACAAGGAAAAAAAAAAGTATTCACGGAATGTTGATCAATATTTAAAGAATAAGAAAATTTTGTTGTTTGTTTTCATGTTCCCCTAATAAAATTAACATAGCAATACGAATCCATTTAACAATTTTTGAATTCTCCGAATTCCAAACGTTACGATATTTGATTTGTTTTTAGGGTGATACCATGTCGTTTTAAATAAGAAAAATTTGGTTTAATAAATTATTAATTTTTTTTTTTCTAAGAAATGTAAAATATTAAAAAAAAATTCTTTTTCGAAATTAAAAAATTTGAAATTTTGACTATTTAACATTTAGTTGGCTAATAAAAAACATAGAAAAAACAGTATTTGACTTTTAAAAATCCGATTTCTAGTTATTTTTTTGTGTAAAATCAAACCATACTACCTATCAAGTATTTATTTGTTATATATAAACTTCAACCCTTTTTAAAAATAAATAATGTTTAATTTAATTTAAAATCCCAATAAAATGAAACATATTCGACTGTATAAACTGTATCAGCTGTATTATGGCTTAGTGCTTACTGCTAGTGCCACTCACTGCTTATTAACGTTTAAAGTGGTTTCAGCAATATTTCTAAAACACAAAAAATGTTTCTTACCTTTTATTTGGTAGATGTAGGTACTAAAAAATCAAAAACTTTTAAGCACTAATTGGTTTTAATCGCAACATTATTGCTATCAAACACTTTGTATAAATTGTTTATTCAAATCGTGTAGAGAGCTTGCAAACAAAATTAAAAATTGAGACAACATTTTTGTTTTTTTTTTCTGTTTCGTTAAACCGTTTTTAATATTCAACCATAGAGGTTTTGTTCATGCAACTAAAATACAAGGCTGTCATGAATCTTAGAAATAAAAAATTCTCCATTTTATAAAGAAATGTTATTCTTTCCTTTTTATTTTGATTTGCTGTTGATACAAAAACGAAAAAAATACAAAATTTACTCGGCAATTTTTTGTTTCTGACAGTTTTGTTGAAAACAAATTTCAAATGTTGAAAGAAACCGAATTTCTACTATAATTTTTTTTGATTAAAAAAGGTACATTAAATTTATATAAGCAGCAAAGCCATATAAGCGCAATATCGCAAACAAAAAAGAAAGAAAAAAAAAAATGAAAATGTTACAAAGAACATACAATATTTTCAGAGTCTTAAATTTATTGCTGAAAGATAACACAAAAATCTCGCTTGATAGTTTTTCGAAAAATTTTTGTTTGAATGACTGATAATTTTTAATTTTCATATAAAAATATGAATGATATAAAGAAAAAATGTTCACTACTATCCAGATTTCATAAAAGTGCTCGAATAAAAAAAAAATTAAATATTATTAAATAATCCTAAGTAAAAATGGTAAAAAGCTAAAAAAATGAGGGAAATAAAAAAAAAGTATTTTTTGAAAACTTGTATGGGAGTGTTCATATGTAGATACATACATACATACATGTAAATACTTAGTTTTAGTTAACTTATTCCAACTTTATGAAAAACATATTGGATTATATCAAGTGTAGTGATACAAATTTATATGTACATATGAATTAAACATTATAGAAAATTCTTCTATTTTGATGAATATATATACATACATACGTATTTATGTATTTTTCCAATCCAAATTATTAATTACATATATTTTTTCTAAAATATTGAAGAAGAAATTTTTTTTTTTAAATATAAAATTGGAATTAGGTAATTTAATAATATATCTAAATTGTATGTACATAATTTATGTACATATGTATGTGGACAGACATAATTAACCTTGAACTTGTGATCGTCTATATTATTACGATTTATGTATTATTTTTTTTTTATAGGTAACTAGTTAATATATCTATGGTAGGTACGTATAGGTACGTAAACGTAGTATATATGTAGGTATTGACTATATGTAGTAAATTGTAATAGCGATAGTGTTTGATATGTACATATGTATGTTGTGTATAATAAATAAGTATGCATGTATATTACACAGTATATTACACAGTCAAAAATATTAAAGTTCCTTTGGATTTCCGTAATTGATAACAATCAGTTATTATAAATTTTTGATAACAAACGTATGTATGTATCTAGATATTATGATTTATATCAGTATATATTATATAGTATGCAACATATACATTGTAGTTATTATGTTAGTTATTATATGTTTATAAGTTCTTTACCAAAAAATTAATAACTTAAAAATTGACTTGATTTATAAGTACTTAAACACATACATACTTTTGTTATAGGTAGGCAGAGTTATAATAAAATAAAAAAATGATCCCCATTCCAAAAAAAAAAAAAAAAAAATTTATAATATGAAAAAAATATATTTCCCCTTTTTTTCATTCATTAATAAACTGTGCTCCTAGTATTTGACTATTGATTTTACTTTTAAAGCACCAAATGGGGCACTTATGGCATATTTATTACATTATTTTTGAATTTTTTTAACAACATATTTTTTTTTTATTTAAAACTTTTTTAACTTTTATATAAAAAAAAATATTCTTATTTCTTGTTGTTTGACGTTCACTTGGAGTTCTACGGAATTTAAAATATTTCCATGCGTAATATTCCAATTGGGGAAATTTTTAATGAATTTAAAATAAATAAAAGTTTTTTTTTTTTAATACAGCAGTTGTTAGGTTTTTTTTTAACTGAGAATCTAGCAAATTATTTTTAAATATTTATTGCCTTCAAAAGCACCTGAAATGAAAAAATTACATAGCAATAATACATTTGAAAAGTAGGTACCTAACTACTTTTATTTAAAAATTTTTTTAGCTCATTTAAAGGAACTGATATGTAATTAAATTTAATAATAGTATTCAATTTTTTTCGAAATAGAAAAGAAACACAAAATTAAAGCAAAAAACGTTATGAAAAAAAGAAAATTTATTTCTTCTTTATGTCTTATTCCAATAAAATTGCATTAAAAACAAGATGAAATATTTTTGTGTAGTAAGCAATTTACAAACATAGTATGTATATTTGTATGCTGTCATAAAACATTTTGCACATTTTGGTAACCCTGCTATTTAATGAGGAGGAGAAATAAATATAAAATATAATGTACATATGCATTTATATTTGTATACTCAACATTCTTTATAGATTTTTGGAAAGAAAAGAACAGAGGGGAAAAGAATTTTGGACTGTTCGTTTTGGATTATCATTAGACTGGAAATAAATAAGTTTGTTCGAAAAAAAATATGATTGGAAGTTGAAAGTTAAAAACATTTAATTTGTATTTAATTAATTATTTTTTAATTTCAATCCTGATTCCTGATTGTAAAAGAAAAACAAAAAAATAGTTAGTACATATAAGAAGAAATTGCTATGTTATAAATACAAAAAATGTAAAGAAAATTAAAAAAAAAAAAAATGTGAAACCCTATAATTTTCTGATTCCACCACCTTTTTACTTTAAAATTTCTTTTTATTAATCAACTAATTCATTTATTACTAATTTTTAAGTATATTTTTTAATTTTTATTTAATTTGTGATATGTCTGAATAAAAAATATTTAATTTTTGATATCGGCAGAATACATAAATGCACCTTTAATTTTTTTTTTTTTATTTTAAAAAAGAACAATATGAATTAGAATAAAAATGTTTTTCATATTTATGTTATGAAATACGTTTTTTTTAAAGATTTCGACAGAATACCTTTTAAAGATTTCGACAGGATTTCCACAAATATTAGAATTTGTAGAATCCCTGTTTAAATTTGTAGTGATCCCTTATTTATTAAGTTTAATTTACGGATTTCTCCATTTATGAGAAGTTGATAAAAGCTATAAGTAATTCTTGAATTTCATAACACCACCTACAGAATATTAAATAGCATATGATAGCATTATGATGGCATTTCGAACTGGGTTTACAGTTTGAGAAATTGTCTCTTTGAAAGTTCTTTATTTTCTTTACTTTGGCTTAAATTAAATACAAAAATAATTTTTTGAGATGTCATAAATTATATGAGCCGAAAGTATATTATTTTTTTTTTTGGTTTCATACATTTTAGACTATTCTAATTTAATTTAATTTGAAAATAATTATAAATCTCCAATGTTTTTACTAATCAATATGTACATACATACATACATACATGCATATATTTTTCTTTTTTATATAGGATTTAGTTTTAGGTGGTACATTCCTTTCCTTATTAACTTTTTTAAAAATCAGAACCATGTAATCTGATTTTTACAATTAATATAGTGTCAACGGCATACCTAAAGTTATTTATTTTATTACTAATATTCAGGGGCAACAATGTTTTTGTTTTTAATTTCTACCAATACTAATTAGGACACTTTAAATATTTATGTTTTTAACATCGGTATAAAAAAACATTTTGTTTTTTTTGTTAACGTTAACTTTGATTCTAAAAAAAAAAATTATTATGTATGTTTTTCAGTTTTATCTGATCGCAGATTATAGAGATTCTGTTGTTTCTAGACTGTTTACAAGCAGTATACAAACTAAAATGTATTCTTCATTTTTTTGTGACAAACTCTTATAATAAATATTTTTTTATTTTGATAGAGAAATATGGGTACAGTCGTAAAACAGTAGTAAAATTATGTATATATAATATTGATACCACTCAATACGGTAACGGCAATACTGTTGACACTTGAATTAATGCCACAACACAACACAATTATTCTTTTCTATAATAGGCAGAAATTTTTAAATTTATTGTTATAACTGTTATACAAGTTTTATAGTTTTTTCGAGATGTTTTATAATATATGTATGTGTATATATGTTGTGAATTAATTCAGCTTTTGAAGTTTTATTAGTTTTGTATTAAGTACATATTTATTATATACCTTTTATATAGGATGTATAAAACTTTAATTTATTAATTAAAATTAAATTAAATTTAAATATTTTTCTTTTTTAAATTTAGGCGTATCTATTAAAACAAATTCAAAAAAAAAAATCTTTTTTTCTTTTCGCTCTGTTTATTTCAAAAGGATATTTATTTAAAAAAAAAAAAAATGGTAAATTTTTTTTTTTTTAATTATTACATTTTTATTTTCAACTTATTTTATTTTTCTTAAGTTATATTTTTAAAAATTATGTTGATATTTTTCAATCTTTCGTTTCTTCCTCTGAGCCAAAATTTTAAAAGAACTAAAAAAAAAAAAAAATTAATATTTTAGAAATAAAATTAAAACAAAAAAAAAAAAAAAATTAAATTTTGATTTAAGTTTTAAAAACATTTATATGACAATATTTTATTATATAATAAATATATTAGTTTAACATATTATTTAGGTTTTTTTTTTTTTTATTTTTAATTATGTAGTTAAAAATGTTGTGTATTTTGTTTTAAATTTATTATATATGGGCTAAATATTTAACAAGTTATAGATCCGATATATAATATGCATATGTAATTGTATAATTATAGTATTTTATAAAATTTAATTTTTTAATAAAGTATATATTTAATAGTGTAGTAAATATCAATATATAAATATAAATGTAATAATATATAAATTTTATTTCCATTTTCATTTTAATTTTTGTTTTTGTTTGTTTGTTTGTATTTTTTATATTTTTTATTTTTTGTATATATAAATATAATTAATGAGCGGATGAGGAAAATTTTTTATTATTGCATTTTCTTTCTTTTTTTTTTTTTAATATTAATTTCCATTTAATTACAATAATTTTAATTTATTAATTCTTTTTTTACATATATTAATTAATTAATTAATAATAATTTTTGAATCATATATAAAATATTTAAATTTTACATATATATCTGTATATAATATATTTTGATGTTGATAAACTTGAAAATTTATTATTACATATTATTAATAAAATATATGTATATATATGTATTTTTGAATATATTAATTTGATTTAATATATAAGAGTTCATCTTATATATGTCGTATATTAAAAAGACACTTATTAATGTTTAATTAAAAATATACATAGGATAAAAATAAAATATTGTAAATGTTGTAAATTTAATAAATATTTATGAATAAAATTTTTATTTATTATTATTATTCTTTTTTTTTTTTTAATTAATTAAATTATTAAATACTTTTATGTTATTTAAATAGGATTGATATTATAACATTGACATGTTTGCTTGGATAAAAAAATAAATGATGAAAATAAATTTTGTTTTATGTAATTTAATTTATATATGTTATGTATATTATATTTAATTATAAAATATTTTTTTAATATATGCTCCTATTTTTTTTTTTTTTTTTTGAATAAACACATAATATATATATATAAATGTTTTCTATTAATATAATATGTATATGTATATATAATTTGGTAATATGCCATCGGGATTATTATCCTTTTTTTTTTTTTGATGTTTTTTTTTCTGGATTTAGTATTTAAAATACATATAGGTATTATTGAAAAATTAAAGTTGAAAAATAATTTTTAATATATGTCTGTACGTATATATATAATTAATATTTTAGAATTTACATACATATATGTATATATAATAGAAATGTTTTTTAAGTAAATTTTACAAAAAAAAATCCATAAATAAAATATAAAATGTATATGTATATAAGTTTTCCCCACATAACTTTCTTTCTTCTTTTTTTTTTTTGTATAATAAAATTGTATAATATTTAATATAAAGTTTAGTAACATGTAGTTAAAAAAAAAAAACAAAAGAAAAAAAATTATTATTATTTTTGGTTGCACAATATTTGTATTTTATTTTTTTAATTTTTAAATATATATAGACACAAAAAAAAATATATAGATTATTTTATATAACTTTTGTTACAAATAATTAATTATTTTATTAAATATTATACATTAATATATGTATATATTACATAAAATATAATAATATATAATAAATAGTATATATTAATTAATATATGTATATATAAATAGATAATAAAAATAATGTTTCTTTTTTTTTTTATATTATTACATAATACTAATATTTTGTTTAATAAATATATATATATAATTAATATATATAAATAATTAATATTTAATAGATAATAACATAATTCAATTCAATTACTGGACATATTACAAAAAATTTATTTGTTGGTTGGTTGTTTTTATTATTTTAAACATTTTCATATTTATATTTATTATATAATATTTATGCGATAATTAAATATTTATTGTATATAATAATATAACATTATAATATTTATAATATATATTATATGTTATAATATATTTTATAATTTTGTTAATTGGCACACCCTGTAATTTTGTTTGTTTTTGTTTTTTTTTTTTTTTTAATAGATAAGTTTATTTTTTCATAAAAATAAAAATAAATAAAAATTTAAATACTTTTATACTGCATCGACAATGTATGTTTTTGTTACGCTCTCTAAACGCATAGAAATGTCAAATTAGTATTAAATGTGTTCAAATTGTATGAAAATGTTCTAAATAAACCCAGCCGTATTACTGCGATAAAAAAAAGTTGTTTAACTTTAAACTTTTATCGCTTTCTTTACGCATTGTCAAATAATTGAATAGTAATGAAAATAAAAAAACTAAGAAGCCATTTTTATTAAGTATAAGTATATATTATATACATATTATTTATTTCTTTGCAATATTTTTTGAAATAATTTCTAATTGAATTTAAAGTATTAAAAAACATAAAATATTGAATTAATTTATAAATAGACGAAAAAAAAAAATTTAGCAAATTTCATTGTCAAAAATTTTTTGTAAATAGTGCATTAAGAGAACGTAACAAGAACGTTGGTTCTAGATACAGCATTAAATATATTTTATTTATTTTTTTACATATAGATGACTTTAATGTCTTTTTTATAATTTTAAAATATTTGATTTATTTAAAAAATACATTTATATTCTGGATTTTTTTTTTTTTTGATCAATATTTAAATTAAGTTTTTTTTTTTTTTGTTTTTTAAATAATTAACTTGATTATTTAATAATTAAAAAATTTTAAATTGACAGTTAGTCTCTTGTAATCATAATATGTTAATTTAATTGGAATTGAAATGTAAAAAATAAATTCTAAAAGTCATCTTTAAAAATTTTTTCTTTTTTTTACACAATATTTATAAATATTTTTTTTCTGTGTTTAATAATTTGAAGGACTTCAAGATTTTCACATAATAAATAAACACATTATATGATTTGATTTTATATATATTTTTTTTAATTTTTAAATAAAATTTTTAATAAATTTTATATTTAATTGGTTTAAATAACTTTATGAATTGGTTTTCCTCCTTTGATAGATGAAATTCCCATTTTTTGTGTACCAACTGGTCCATCCATGTAATGTCCTGGGGAACGTTTTTTCTTTGAAACCATAAATCTTTTTTGCCAACCACCATCTTTAAATATAATAAATATTATTTATATACATATATATATTAAAATAAATAAGATATATTTAATTTTTGTTAATTACATTTTTTTCCTTTTTTTTTATCATTATAAGTTTCATAAAATGGTGCAGAATTTTCAAAATTAACTGGTATCTGATATCTTGGATCAAAATCATTTTCATCTAATTTATTTGGTGTCATAAATGTACCAATATCATCATTATTATCATAATAATTTGGTTTATTCATTTGTAAATAATCTTTATTATTTAATTCCCATAATGATTGTGACGGTAATTGTGGCTCTTGATTTTCTAATGTATCAGCTTCAATCATTGCAAGTAATGCTAATAATTCATTTGGTGTTAATTCCAATTCTGTATATTTACTGTATATAAAATACAAAATAAAATTAAATATAAATATTATTTTTATATTTTAGTTTATTATTTTATAAATATTTTAAAAATAGTATAGATATTATCATATGGAAAAAAAAAATAACATTAGAAAGATAATAATGACGTCTAATAAAATAATAATTAGGAAATTTTATCAATGAATTTCTTAATAATATTTAATTAAAACAATTTGTTTTTTTTTTTGTTTTAATTTAGAATTAAATTATTATATTGTTATTTTATATAATTTATACTTCAATAGTTTTATAAATTTAATTTAATTAAATTTTATTCTTTTTTTTTGAAGAATTTTCCATAACTTTTAAGTGGCGTAAATTATAGCTTTTATATTGAATTAAAGTAAAAAAATTAATAAATGTATACAAGAAAAAAAAAATCGGTTTTTAGCACAATTCCAAAAAAATGTTGAAAAAATGTGTCCGTCCGTCGGTTAACCGTCCCGCTGTTTATAAAACTTCTACAACTTTAAAGATAGAAAATAATAGAAAAAAATAATAAAATTTTAACCCCATGGATAGGTTTCATAAAAAAATCTTTTTTATATGTATATGTAGCTCCATACAGCTACAGCCCTTACATTTTTGCAAAAATCCCTATTTTTAAATGTGTATATCTCAAATTATACTTAAGATTTTTTGAATTTAAAAACGCCATTTGACAGAATTTATTTTTTACACTTGCAAATCAATGTCAAAATTATACATTTTTGCAAATTTAGTATTTAAATTTACAGTTATGTGAAAACAAAATTTTGCATAATATTTCTAATCTCTTTATAACTCCATCACGCTTTTAAATAGAGACTTGAAATTTTGAGAGAAGAAAGAATTAGTATAAGTTTTCTTAGGAAATTTTTTTGTATCAATCCCTGCTGCAAAATTGAAATTACTTAGGCACCTGTACACTTTTTTCATCGGTAAGATATAAAAATTAAAGTTCTAGTAATTTATTTTTACGTGTGTTAACAGCCTTTTGTTTTTAGTTATATAGGGTTGCAAAGTTACAGCTCTTTAAAATTGCAAAAGAGCCTTATTTACAAATGTAAATGTATATATTAGGTTCTGCGTAATAGTTTTATAATTTAAAAACGCTAGAAGATCGAAACTTTTTCTTTATAAAGGTTCTTTTCCGAACCTCTATAAAATAATATCAAAATTATGCAATGTTTTGCAATTTACTATTTAACTATTTACTGTTATATGAAGGTAAAATTTTGTTAGATTTTTCTTCCTTCATAATTCTGGCTTGCTTTTAATTATAACCTTAAAATTTTAAGAGAAGAGAGATCTTTTAGATTTGAGTTTTTAGATTTAAAATTTGTTTGTATCATACCCTGTTTAAGGGCAATTACGGTTCAAAAAATAAATTTTGCTATTTTTAAACACCTGTAACTTAGGCACCTGTACAAAGTTTTTCAAAATAATAGACAAAAATTAAAGCATTAACTTTATTCTGATACATATATGAAATTCTAAGAATATTTTCAAATTTTGGTCACATCACAATTCTAAACAGTTTGTATTGTCTTTTACAAAATGTGCGTCTTTAAAAACCGTTGGTTTATAGTCTGCCTCGTTTTGTTTTCTTTCTTAATTTTATCTGTTGTAATATTATTCCATTTTTTCACCTATACAGAATTTAATAATGTTTTAATTAGTGTTACCGTTGTAGAAATAAACCATCCATTAATAATTTTTATTATGAAATTATATCTTCTCTAAGAAAAGGTGTAAAGAGAAAAGGTTAGAAAAATTTTCTTTATAAAATATAATAATTAGAATTGTATATATAGAACACCTTTAAATGTAAAATACATATATATATATATATATATATGTACACTAAAATGTAAAATTGAAAAAAATGTTATTTAGAAAAAATTATCTCAAATAATTAAAAGAATTTTTAAAAAAAATTATTGGTTTTATTTTCCTTAATTTAATCTACACTTAAAATGAAAAAGTACAGCATTCACAAATTTAAATTCTTGGATCAACATTATTCGAATTTATATATAGCAGCTATTGTTAACAAAATATAAAACATAAATACTTCTAGTTATTTTTAAACTACGTTGTTTAATTTTTAGAACTTTTGTTATAATCATTTGTTTATGTTTAACAGTAAATCGCTAGAATTTAAACGATGGAGTGCATATATAAATATAAATTTCACAACTGTCAAAATTGGACCAGGAAATTTTATTTATTTCAAATAAACAATGGAGTAAAAAAAATCAAAAAAAAAATTTAATTTCAGGAATTATTATAAGTTCAATTAAACAATTTCGTTTACAATTATTTAAATATATGTAAGATATTGTATATGAGAATTTGATATAAAGAAAAAATAATGACATTTCATATGACTTTGATATTTATTACACTCACTAGCTCTATACTTCCGAGTAGGATTATAAAAGTTAACTACATTAACTCAATTCTGCATTTCGAAATACTATTTGTGATATTACTGAAGTTTATTAAACTTTATACCGTCATTTAGAAATGACTTTAACTGCCATACAGTAATTTTAACTTCAGTAGATTAAGAAACCAACCGCCAACCAAACTAAATTTTAACTATTTGCATGCAATAAAATGGAAAATTATAAATCGTCAAGATAATAAAATTCTAAAATTTATTTTTAACGTAATTTAAATTTTTAAATAATAACTTTTCACTAAATCTCAACTGTATTGTCAAATTTATCTTACATACAATTGTCAATAGATAAAACGTCAAATAAAAAGTTGAAAATGGGTTCGTATCGAAATCCCGTTTTTCCAAATCCTGTCAATTAAAATCCCGACATATCAAAATCCCGCCAATTAAAATTCCACCATATCAAAATCCCGAACTAAATCCCGAATCCCGAGAAAATAAAGTAACATTGTTACAATTTTGCAATAAAAAATAATTAATATTTCGAAATTCTATAAAATTTAATTTTACACTCAAGCATAGTTAACTGTAAAATTTGTATAATAATTCTCTAAAAACTAGTTGGTCCTTTTTTACACAACCTCTTGTAGGAAATTTTTGATTTTTTTTTTTCGATTTTGGATCACAGCTTTGATTTTATTTTTATTCATTTTCAATATTACGAAATAAAAGTGGATGAGAATTATGCGTAAATGTGAACATTTGTTTTTGAAAATACATATTCATATACATATACATATATTTACATATTTCAAATTAATTAAAAATTCTTATAGAATATATACAATAGTATATGTAAGGATACTTATTTCGATAAGTTATACTCTTAATTGTTTATGTACGTGTATATATAAATTTATCTTATCCTATATTTTTAAAGAAAAGTATTAAAGTACATATTAGACATTTTAAGTCTATAAATTTTCTGGTATTCAAGTGAATTTTTTGAAAATTTTAATAAATTAATGAATATTACATCATTATTATACCATAATTGTACAAATTAATTAGTTTTTAGTATATTATCTAAAAAATTTTGAAAAATTAGCTTATTATAGTTTTACTTATGTCAGTTCGTTTGTCTGTTCGTTTGTTTATCTCCTACACCGTTTAAAGTAAAACAATGAATTTTAATCGAAGATATATGTATCTCTTAAAAAATATAGAAATATAGGTGGAGAATGTTTGCGTATTGTGGAAATTTATTTTTATGTAGCCTAATCCATTACGAATTCTGCTGTAACACAACTCAATGTTTCACTACAAGCTGCAACACTATTCAATGTTTTAAAAGGCTCTTTTATCAAATGGTTATACTCAAATTCTATAATTGGAATTTTTTTTTTTTGTCTAAAAATGTCAGACCACTGAAGAGATGCTTAATTCTTTAAAATTCATTTAAATTATTAAAGTAAAAGGCACAAGAAAATATTTGTATTTCTATATCTTTTTAAGACGAATAAGAAATTTAAAATTGAAAATTCGCTAATTTTACTCATTCGAAACTGGAAAACTTGTGCAAATTTTTAAAATGCATAAATTAAATCTGAAACATCATATCTCTATACGTATATATAATTTTTCTTTCAGAAAAACTTCTAAGAAAAATTTCGTTTTCTTGACATGTATTTACATTTTAGAATACTTCATATTATTAGTATTTTAAAAAATATGCGCCTTTAAAACCCTTTAGGTTTAAATATTGTTTTGACATTATAATGTTTTTATAGAAGATATCTTAAATTTTGTTTTTTATGTATTATGACTTTGGGAAAACAATCTTTAATTCTATTTATTATTGCAAAATTTCATATACATTATTTATTTAAAATTATCATAAATTATTAATTTTTAATATAAAAATTATAATTATGGTAGAATTTTGAAAATAAACAAAATTTATATTTTATATACATAATTTATTACTATAATTTTTTAACAAAACTATTTGAAAAAACAACATTTTTGATAAATTCTCTTTAAAACATTAGATATTATATATTTGTATATCAAATTTTTGAGCTATAAGTGCAAGAATAGCTCACAACCCTCAATAATTATAGCTGTGTTCTTGTTTTATTTATTTAACATTATCTCAAAAAATGAACTTATGAAAGCTCATACAGAGTAAACGAGTTAAATACTGCATTAAGGCCACACAAGCTTTCTGATGTATTTCGTCTCAAATGGTTAGAAATTCTAGTATTTAAATGATGTACATCTGTTTTAGTAACTAGTTTGATATTGCTTTTTATTTCTTCAGTTTGAATTTTATGAAAATGCATAACTTAAACTAATTATTTTGTAATCTGATATTTTAAGTAGGTATTGGGAATTTTTTTGTGTTATTTGAACCACCATAATAGGTTGTAGTTTTATCATTCATATTATATAATTTTTTTATAATATAGATTTGTTTTGTATTTTTTGAAGAGTATTTAGATTATTTCTGCATATATTACAATAAAATAGACTCAGATTTCTATATTGAAAGAAAATATCATTTCTCAAATCTTCCAAATAGAATTGATTGATGAAATTAAAACTCTCAAGTCGAAAAAAGTGCCAGGTTTTCATATAATAATGATGGAAGTATTAAAAGAATTTCCAAAAAAACATATACATCTGAATATATATGAAAAATTTAATATATACATAATGAATGCTATATTAAAACAAAATTATTTACCTAATAGTTTATAATTAAATACAAATTTGTCAATAAAATTGTTTAAATTATTGCAACTGCAACCCTTCTACTACTAGGTCTGCAAGAGAACATTTTATTGTAATTTTTTATATTAATTAAATCAGTTTCTTCGTGCAGTATCCAAGTTTGAGTTTTAGTAAAAGCTATTATGTCAATTTTATGTTTTAAGCTACGAATATTTAAGGTACCGAATTTTTAAGGTATTCGATTGGACAAATATTAAATTGTTTATATAAAAAATTTGGTTAATAGATATGTTTGATGGTTAAAGCTAAGGGGTCTAAAATGTAATTGGTTTGATTCATTAAATTTTTCTAATTGTTTATCTATAATTTTAGATTCCTCATTTTTCCTTATAGAAACTTTACCATCTTTTATTCATGAAAATTTTCGTTTCATTTGCCGTTTTAAATCTATGGTTTTTTTAAACAATAAACCAATATATGATGTTAATCTCTCATTAAAATATTTGTAATTGAGTTTGAAATTTTCTTTGTTTTCAACTGTGAAATTTTCTTTGTTTACAAGTAACATTATACTAGTCCTAATATTTTTTGTAAACATTATATCATTTTTTAGTTTGATATTCTTAAACTCAACTAGTAATCTGTTTGACTCACCTGGATTTTATGAATGTGCTGCCGCGAAATAAGTATTCTTTATGTCCTCTACTCAACATTAATATCCAATTGTTTTGTTACTTCTTTCAGTTTTGACATTGGCTTTAATTTGTCACATTCTTCTTATCCAGTAATTTTAAGATATTTTAGCAGTTGTCATCATTTTATCATTTCAATCTCCATTTATTTTTATTTACTTGCACTTTTAAAATTTGATTGTAATTTTCCAGCATAGTATTCCACTATAAGAGTATCCACGGCTTCTCTAATCTCAAAAAAATACTTTTCAAGATTATCCTGCATTTTGCATTTTGAGGATGTCATTAACCATTGACATAATGTTTCCTTTTGCCTGATCATTATTTGTCGTATTAGCCTATACCAACACTTAATCTCTCAACCGTACTTGATGTCTCACCCGTTCAATGTTTTCCGTTTATTGATCCAACAGTTTTTATATAAATTTGAAAAATTTGCTCATTAGCTTCACTCTGTTTGTTCCTTCCAACCATTACGAAGCAGCAGTTTCTCAAAGTTTGAAAAAGTTATATTTTCAAATGTGTAAATCTAAGCTCCTGCTTAACATTTTTTCAATCTGAAAACGACAGGACAAGTTTTTAGCATAAATCAAAATTATACAAATGTTTTTTTTTTTTTTTTTTTTTTTTTTCCTAAGGGAGGTGGGAATCTTCTAAAGACACCAAGAACACCCCCTTGGTAGTGTCAGATTTTTACTGACTAAACCCACCTCCCCCTTTATTATTCCCAATATAATGGGATAAAACCCAAAATCAAATAATTCAAAATCGAGTGATTCGCATATGTTAAAAAAATATTCTCTAATGATTTTTAATATAATCACCACGTAATCAATCATCAACCGTACCGTTAACATGATACTGAGAGCGAAAAGTTTTAAATACGCATATGTACTTTTCAAAAAAATACATGTGACACGTATAAATACCGCAAAAACTTGAATTTCTAAGAGAATGTTAAATTTCCATATTTTTCAGATCTTTTAAATTCATTCATAAAGTTTATTAGGACCCTTTCCTGTTAGCAAAGGATCTTTTCTTGTTGGCAAATAAAAAAAACTGCAAAATATATTTTTCAGAAAATGGTTCACCTTATTTAAAACTTCGATTTGAAAGCATTTTTTATCTGCTTTCAAATATAAAATTTTATTTTAATATAAAATTCGGCATTGTTCGGGTATTTATTATTTCATAACGAAATTAAAAATTAAAAGTGGTAAAAGTCATGTCATGTTTGGTAAAAACCTAAAAAAAAGACAAGAAAAAAATGTTTAAAAATTAAATAATTTATAATGCATTTTCTTTTAGTAAGTGATGTTACTTGGAAAGTTTTTTTTATTAAAAAATAAAATTACCTCTGTCTTATTTTGAAATTTACTCCTAGAGAAATACTCGTCGAGAAAAAAACACTGACCATTTGTTTTCAGGAAGAAACCAAGCTCTTATCAACAAAAATGACAACGCCATAGACCTGGGCTCTTTGTGTAATATACTCTTATTGAAGAAAGAAAAGCATAAGTAACACGTTCATCAGTAGTATTAAAAAAATCTATTTTTAAATTAATGAAAAAATGACGTAATTTGTCCTTATTTTGGTTTTTTTAAATTTATTAATTATTAGTTACATCATATAAATGTATAATTTTACAAACACTTCTAAGTTAATGGTGATAAATCGTTGTAGTTAAACAAATTACATATTTACATTTGTGTCGAAAGTTTTCCCTCCAACCCCTCCAAGTTCGAATAATCCTATATTCGACAGTTTAGTTGAGAAAGAACGCTAGATAAGTATGTAAGAATAAGTATGAGTAAAAACGTAAGAGAATAAGTATAAGAGAAAGTTTAGAGGAGAAAGAACTTAGAGAATAAGTAAGTATAAGTTAGAATAAGTAAGTATAAGTAAGAATAAGTTAGTATAAGTTAGATCAAAAAAACATTTTATTCCTCTATATTTAAGATCTATTAGGGATTAAAAATTAGGTATTTTTAGACACCTAGTCTTTAAATTTCTTTAAAGGAAAGCAACACCAGTAAAGCTACCACATTATTTAATTACATGTGTTGGCTTTTCTGAATTACGTAGGACTTTTTTAAAATAAAATAAAGTCTCTCTACATTGATTTTTCACAATATTTCTTACATAAAATATTCTAAGATAAATTATAAATGTTGATCCAAAATTAATCATAATTTAAAAATATATTTATTATCTCTCTGAACCTTCAGTTTTACATGTTGTTGTTTGAAAGGTAGGATATAGGGAGGGAGAATAATCCTGCACCCGATTTGGCCCATTTCTTGGTAGCTTCTTTCACTATCAAGTGAGTAAGCCCTATTGACTTTATTTTTACACTAGGTCTGACTAGTACAGATTTTGCCAATTTGTCTGCGTTGTCGTTTCCTGAGAAGCCTGAGTGGATGAGGATCCGTTGCAATTTAACAGCAATGGCTTTCCCTAACTCATTCTAGGCTTTCCAACAACCGAGGTTGGATGTCGATTTGTGCAAACCATTCCATTATTCCGATTTGTGCAAACCTCCATTATTTTTAAAATGGATTTGCAGAGTTCTTTCGCTGCGTGTTCAACTATGGTTGTGTCATATTGGCACATAGTCGCGTCACGCGTGTTCGGTTATTGTATTCGCAATTCTAATAAACGGCTTTTCGCAGATAAACCTCATCGGCCACCTTTTATGGCCGCATCTGTGTATACATCAATTGTATTTTGGGTTCACGTTGTGATCCGATTTGATCCCCACATTTGTCACAATTAGTTATGTATAGCCTAAAGGCCGAATTGATAGCTGGTTTTACACACTGCCTTGTTTTACTTTTATAATTGATCACAAAATCAAACTTGAAGAACTGTGCCTTGATGAATGTAGTTCTATATTAATTGTATTTTTTCTAAACAAAAACAAAGTAGTGCATCCTGATTTTAATAATCTTTGCTAGCTTATGCTGATTATCTGCCCTAATTGATATTCTGTTCTAATGATAATTATTATTTCTGTAAACAAAGGTTTTTGAACCAAAACATACATGAATTTTAATTGTTCAGTGAAAAGAATATAAATATACTTAAAATTAATTTTTTTAAAAACATATATATATACATGTATATGTATACATATATAAGTATACATGTATATGTATACATATATATGTACACATGTATATGTATGCATATATATATGCGTAAAACAAATATTTCAAAATTTTTGTGACGGTTTATAATTAAAACAGTAATCCTATATGTTTTTATAAAAAAATTTCTCTTCTAATTGTGGAAATTCTTCTATAATTTTTTTTTTTTATAAATTATTTAAATTTATGTAGCAGGGGGTCTAAAAAACATTTTTAATGTTTAGGATGCCGTGCGTCATTAGGAATTATTATCATCAAATTGTTGTTCTCGTTTACAATAAAAATTATAGTTGATTGTCAACTTAATCTTGTTTTAAAAAAATTAAATGAGAGCAAAAAAAAAAAACAAAACAATAAACACGTCACATCTTAGTTTTAAACTTGAACTAAAAAAGAAAAGAGAAAACAATATAATCAATTTTATGGTAATACCCTTAAGTATTTTTTTTTTATTTTATATTTTGTTTAAATTGCAAATTTTCTTGGTGACATGATTTAATTATGCTAATGTTAAGATTTTCATTTTATTTTTTACTTTTCTTTTTGCAACAAACTAAATTGTATGGAAAATTATATGGAAAACTTTTCAAAAAAACAGTTTTCATTTTTTCCATTAATAACAATTATGCCTTATTAAATTATCTATTTGTGTTGAAAGTTTAAACTTTGATATCCTTAAGCCTCAACCTGATTTTCTATATACTGTTAAATGTAACAGTTAACATAGTCTTGTGTATTTTTAAAATTAATGTCATTATGATTAATGTTTATTTATATATTTTATTTTATTATATTAAATTTATTTGAAATCTTAACCCATTTACTAACATCGAATATTTAATAGAGATTTTCTCTAAAAACTAAAAAAAAACAAAACAATATAGAGAATCATTAATACTTGTCTCAAATCAATTCAGTTATATGTCAGCAAAATTTTACTTATATATAAATGTGTAAAGGTTTCTTTATATTGTTTATAATATGTATTGACCAATTGGAATTTATACAGTAATTTTTGAGTGATGGCAATATTAGCCTAATATCTTATGTCAGTATAATATGTTATGTCAGTATATGTCAGTTGGTTTTAAATCATAAAGTAATAATCGTATTTTATATTCAATTTTTTACTCAGTGTTCCGTTGGTTTTTTTCAATCTAGTTCAAGAGTAATATCCTGAAAGTTTTTTCTTCTAAATATACTATACGAATAATGCGTAAATGGAGGATGTCAAATAAAGAATGAATTGAAACAATAAAACAAATTAGGTGGGTGACCATATATGTTAAGAATTCCATCGTTCCAAACACAATTTTAAATAAAAATTCTTAAAGAAAAGAGGCGAATAAGATCAACGCGCGAATTCTCTTTGGTAGTATTGAACGTGAACCAACCAAACGCCACGTATATTTTAAACAAAATATTACGTTAGAACCTAACATTTATAATAGGAATAAAGAAAATTTTGAATGGCCTTTCATTCGAAAGGTCTTGGGTTCAAACTTCGACTGCGTCATATAGATTAATAAAAAATAATGTAGATTTTTCTTATATATATAATATAATTAAATAAAAAATGAGTTTGTGCTGCAATGACACATCAGATAGTGTAGCTAAATTCAGGTAGTTAAAAGTACGTTTTAAACTAATTGCTCTGTTTTGCATTTTGTCTAGGAATTCCAATCCTGTTTGTGAATTAGCTCCTGCTCAAATGTGTGTATTATGCTCCATTCTAGATGAATTTAGGAGAATTAGTAATGATTTTTTGAACAATTTTTATAAACTTTTTAAATATCTAAAGTAAATTCAAACAAGGAAATATAACAGTAAGTCGATGCAACTGACTTATTAATACCCCACACCTGAATAATTCCAATTAAATTAAAAATTCATAAGTTTTTTGGCAGCTGCTTGAACTTCTTTCCTTTTCTTCCTTTTTTAACTCAGGAACGTAAAAGAGGCATCTTTTAACACCCTTGTACAAAATTTCAAGTTTCAATCTTTATTAATTTCGAAGATAAGCTTAAATTAGTTCTAGGGAGGCGTGTGTCAGGTATTCGAATTGCCATTCCATTTCATCAAATCTATCTCAGGGACATAAAGAAAACATGCCAGAACACCATTATATTAAATTTAAAGGTTATACTTTTGTTGGTTTTGGAGATATGCTCGTTTACTCTTGTGCTAGTTCGGAAGTTTTTTCCAAAATACGAACTCATGGTTCAAATTCTCTCAAATATCTGTTTCCAATTTTACAGAAAAGAAAACATAACAGAACACCTTTGTACTAAAAATAACGATTCCATCTTTGTTGGTTATGGAGATATACTCGTTTGCTCAGGTGCTCGTTCGGAAGCTTCCAAGATCCGAACCCATGAACCAAATCCTCCCAAATTTCAGAAACATAAAGAAAACATAAAAGAACACCAGTGTACCAAATTTAAAGGTTCTATCTTTGTTGGTTTTGGAGATAATCTCGTTTGCTCCTAAATCATTCGGAAGCTTCCAAAATCCGAACCCATTGACCAATTTGGTCCAGATTTGAACTTAGCCTTCCTTTTGTAATTAGTAACCTACTATATAAATTTTGGTGGTTACAAACTCCATACTAAAGTTAATATAACCTATACTTTAGGTGTAGGGTGTAAAAAGTATATGCCCCTATTTAAAAAAATAAAAAAACTTATAGTAAAGTCTGGATATTTAAAAAGCATTCTCTAATAAAATTTTAAAAAACCTTTCTTATATGTTTCATAAGTTTTTATAGAGTTTTAATTATTTTTTACTAAATCATATTATATGATTAGATAAAACAGAATATTACATATATAAAAATTTAATACAAGTAAATATGTATGCATATATTAGAGGAAACAATTTAAGTTAATTAAATTTCAGTCAACATTTTTTTCCAAATGAACAAAATTTTATTTCATAAACCTAAAAGCCGTCGAGTTTTGAAAATCATTAAAGTTTTTAAATTTATTAAATATTTTGTTGCATTTTACAAAAAACAACAAATTAAAAACAAATATTTTACGAATTTTTCAGAATATTTAAGAAAAAATAAAAAAGATTGTACAGGTTGAATTTGAATGTTATTTTACAATATCAAATCCAAAGAATGATCTTTGTTTGTTTTTACTTTATATATTTTTATCGGGAGCGCCACGAAATATCGTATCCTAAAATCTTGTTTCTTAAAATCTCTGTTTTTTTTTTAAATCTTTTTTCTAAAATCTCTAAATCTTTTTTTTTTTTTTTGAAAGTACGAAAAAAATAATAAAAAAAGTGATATAAGATACGAGCATATTCTTTACCATAATACTCATTTTTTAGAATATGCATGTATGTATATGTGACATTTTGAATTAGAGGTTATTTTATATTTTAGTTACTTATATATATACGCTTCTTTTGAATTTCTTCCAGATTATAAACATCCTGATTTTATACATTTGAATTATGACATAAACCCCTTAAAATCTCGGCTCAAATTTAATTTAAAATATAATTTTAATTAAGTTTTAGTAAAACGAGATTATGAGATACGTACGCTATCCATTTTTATTTGCATTCCATTTTTTCTGTTTTTGTTTTTTCCATAATTGAAACCTTTTTGAATATTTTCAAAGGAAGAAAAGTTTTACAAATAAAATAACAAAAAATTAATACAATATTTTGTTCTTTATTTTTTATGTAACTCTTTTCTACCAAGTTTTTTTAAGTTTTAAGTTTTTTGTTTTTTTTTTTAATTTCTGCTTTAATTTTCCTTTTATTTACATAGCGACAGCAAATTTACATATAAACATTCTTAGTACATATTTTGTTGCCGCCTTGTCATCATCATGACTTTTAAATTTTTTATCTTTTATTTTCAGCATATTTTCAAAGAAATTTCGAAAAAATGTGCCTATAAGTTTCACTCTGTCCGTCCGTCTGTCTGTATATTTACAAAACTTCTACATCGTTAAACATAAAGCAATAAAATTTTAAAAAAATTAATGTTGTAGAACAACTTTTTCATGTAGCCACATCCACTGCGGAGTTACAGCCCCTTAAACTTTGAAAAAGCCCTATTTTAAATGCGTATATCTCATGTTCTGCCTAACATTTTTTTCATTCTGAATTTCTGAAAACGCCATTCGACATTTTTTTTAACTTTGTAAATCAATATCAAAATTATACAAGTTTTTTAAATTTAGTATTCAAATTTACCGTTATGTGGAAACCAAATTTTGTTTCATATTTCTTTTTTTATAACTCCGACACACTTTTGTTATGCGAACTTCAAATTTTTAGTCAAGAAAGAACTTTTAGAATTAGTATAAATTTCCTCAGAACATTTTTTGTACCATCGCCTGTTTAAGAACTATCATCGCCTGTTTAAGAACTGAAAAATTTAAAATTTACTAGTTTTAGGCACCTGTAACTTAGAAACCTGTACATATTTTTCTTCGGAAAGACTTAAAAATTGAAGCTTCAATAATATATTCAGTGTTTACGGTGTTTCTTAATTAAATGGGGTTTCGGATTTACAGCCCCTCAAAATTCTAAAAATATCCTATTTTCACATTTTTTCTTATTATATGAAATTCTAAAAAAAATTTCAAATTTTTGGTGCAAGTATCACAATTCTAAACAGTTGTATTATCTTTTGGAAAAAGTGCGTTTTTAACAACCGTTGGTTTACATTCTACCTTATTTTATTTTGTTGTCCTGATTGTCGTTCGTCATCTTTTCTTTTTTTTATGCCATTTATATTAATTTAAATACAAATAAAATTCCTTAAACTAAATTGGGTGTAGTGTTTAATGTAGATGTAGTTGTTTTGTTGTTGTTATTGTTATTGGTATTGTGAAAATTTCCTTTTATAACAATTTTTACATTATAATTCATAAGTTTTTTAGATTGAATTGTTGATTGAATTTAAATTAAAAAATATAAAAGAAAAAAACAAAAATAATAATAAAATTAATAAAAACTAAAGAGAAAATTTAGAAATATCTATTATACATGTATGTATGTATATAAAAAATATATAGAAAATATTAAATCGCCAATAGTCTTTTGTAGTTATTGAAACAAAAACTTTTTTTCTTAGATATATATTAAGTATACGATCGTATATAGACTATATATGTATGTATTTATGTATGCGGCTAGAATACTTTTTATATAAATATTTATTTAAATAATATTAATATACATATAATAAAAAAAAAATCTAAAGAATAAAATTATAAACCACATAAAATATTACATAAAAATAATGAATTTTTTCAAAATGAATATTGAAATTATTTATTTAACATATTATATATATATAAACATAGATATATATGTAGATATTTATATTAAAATAATTTAGAAAAAAAAATATATTAAAATGATGTCTTTGAAGGTTACTTTTATTTTAATTAATTATTTTCTGTTGATTTTTTATTTTTTTTTTAAATTTCATAACGGTTTTCATAATAATTGACATATTTATTAAATGAAATATTGAAATATTGAATTATGTATTAATTTTTTTTAAGTACAATAAAACTTGCATTTTTGTGGTTTTTATTTATTATTCTAGTCTATTTATTAGTATTGTTGCTAAATGAAAATATGGTAGATTGATAATATGAATATTTTTTATTATAAAATGACTTAATGGTTATGTACAATTTATTAAGGTAATTTCTTTAGAATACTGAATTTAGAATCTTCGGTTTGTAACTATACTATTGATTTAATAAAGATTCTGAATATAGTTCTCGTACTGCTTCTAAATTTTAAAATAAAACAAGGCAGAATGTAAAACCAACGGTTTTTAAAAGCGTCCATTTTTTAAAAGACAATAAAACGGTTTATAAAATTGCTCCCAAAATTTGATAATTTTCTTAGAATTGCTTATATAATAAAAAAAAAAAATGTGGTGAAAAATAAAGAGACACTTTCTTTAATTTCGACATAATTAAAACACATGTAAAATTATAAAGTTGAAACTTTAATTTTTGCCTTTCATTTTGAAAAAATTATACAGGTGTTTAAAAATAGCAAAATTTCAATTTTTGAGCCCTAATAGTCCTTAAGCAGGGGGTTGTACAAAATAATTTTCTGAGATAATTTACACAACTTCTACAGATCTACAGATCTTCTTCAATTGAAATTTTAAGGTTCTAGCTAAAAGCGTATAGATTGTAGAACTACTACGTAGAACCTAAGATATATACATTTGAAATAGGACTTTTTTGCAATTTCGAGGGGCTGTAACTTTGTAGTTCTATACAACTAAGAAAAACCGTTAACACACGTACAAATATATTACTCCAGTTTTAGTAAGTTTTGTGTGTTATCGAAGAAAAAATTGTACAGGTATTTAAGTTACAGGTATCTAAAAATAGTAAATTTTCAATTTTTGAGCTCTAATATAAGAAACTTATGCTAATTCTAAAAGTTCATTTTTCTTTCAAAATTTCAAGTCCTTTTCTAAAAGCGTGCCGCAGTTTTGAAGGAAGAAAAATCTTGCAAAATTTGGTTTTCACATAACGGTAAATTGAAATACTAAATTAAAAAAAAAATGTATAATTTTATTATTAATTTATAAAGGTAAAAGAAATTTCTGTTGAATGGCGTTTTTATATTGAAAAAAAATGTTAAGAAATGTTAGAACTCGAGATATACACATATATATATATATATACACATATATATACAATAGGGCTTTTCGAAATTTTGAGAGGCTGTAGCTCTGTAGTAGAGGGAGCTACATGAAAAAGTTGTTCTACAAAGTTATTCTACAACATTAATTTTTTTGTAAGACCATGGTTAAAATTTTATTGCTCTATCTTTAACGGTATAGAAATTTTGTAAGCATACGGACGGACGGATCGATAGAGTGAAACTAATAGACACATTTTTTCAAAATTTTTTTGTAAATGTGCTAAAACGGTTTCGTTTTGGATATAAATTACAGTCAATCGATCATTTTCTAAACTTATATAGATTTTTTTAAAAACTTTGTCAAAATGCGGTTCAGACTTTTATTTGAATGTCAATGTCGACTATAAGATACAAAGTTTAAATTATATAGAACTGAAAATTTATATTGGTAATAATATCACAGTTCGTTAATGATATCAAAATATGTTATACTATTTAATAATGCCTAATTAATAACTCGTATTTTCTACAAATATCGAAAATATTGATAATTATATTAATAAAAAAAATCTGGTAAAGATCAAAGATCTAAACGATCCTAGTAATTATAGGCCAATTAATTTAATAACAAATATTAGTAAGATATATATTGGAAACACTAATTAACGGCAAGCTAACAAGGTTTTCAATTACTAAACAAATAATTCCAAATAATGAATTCGGTTTCAAATACAAGCATGGGGAGATATCACACTATCACGGAACTATTTTTTGTCCGATATTTGTTAATTTATTAACATAAAGTTTAGAGTCAAAGTTTACCTATAATTGATATGGGAAAAGCCTTCAGCACAGTATGGTTGAATGGTTTAATATATAAACTTTTAAAGTTATTAGTAGCCAAAAATCTGGTTGCAATTATAACAGATATGATTTACAATAATAAAGTTTTTATTTAAAACCAACAGAAAATACATGAGAAAATTTTCTCCATTGAAACTGGTTTATTTACTGCAAGGTACGGTCAATGCACCGATTTTGTTTTTAATTTTATGTAGCAAAATTACTAAACTTACTAGCATTTTTAGTGGAATAATTATAAAATAACTTTTGTCAATAATATAATAATCTACTCTTCCAGTGACTCTATAGAATGTATTAAAGTCACAGTTCAAAACATGTCAGTCAGGATCATTGTAAAGTTTAACTACTGAAAATTAATTACAATATATGTCAGACAATTTAATTTCGTAATACGGTCAATAAAACCAGTGTGAATATTAAATAACATTGAAAAGGATTTACGTGCATGTACTTACATATGGTGTAGCCATATGATTCAACTTACAAAATTATCAAAAGTTTAATAGAAAAATTTGTAAATTGTAAGCATAGGAGTTTATATTAACAAAAGTTGAAAGCCTGGATCCAACTGTAAACAACATTTTTATTTTAACAAATACTTAGGAGGAAGTTAAAATCGTAAGAATCAATATTTTTTTTGTTAAAATTAATTCGAGATTATTTTAATAGAGAAATATAAAAATAATTATTATAAATTAATTAATAAACAAGATTGAACACTTTAGAAAATATTTTAATATCTCATTCTACCACAATAAGGAGTATATTAAAAATACTATGTTTATGTTTTTTATAGCCTCTGACCATTTTATCTTTTTAGATAAAAATAGTTAATATATTCAAAATTAAAATCTATATATCAATATATAGTTTGATTTAAATAGGGTGGTTACATGGAAAAACCATAGAAATAAAAAATAAAATAAAATAGAATGCAAACCAAGGGTAACATTAACAGAGATATATAATTAGATATATAATAGGTATATATAGATAGCATAAGTTATAGGATAGGTTAAGGTTGGCTAAGTAAATTTAAGTTAAGTAAGTTAAATTAAGCTAAGCTTTGTATATACTCTGCTCGTAACTTATTGTTACTCTAACTATTCTTAACTATGTTTACAGTATATTTGATAGGATAATGACTTTTAAAATTTAAAAAAAAAGTTTGTTCTAAACTTTTTTTTTGTTTTCCTTTTTTAGTATTTTCCTGCCACATAAATGTGACAAGGAAATTACCCTGAAAGGAAAAATCAGACGGAGTTTTAAATGTTGTAAGAGGAAATTATTCTTACGGTGTGAATGGGATTTGAACCCAGACACTGCCTCTGGTTCAACATACAGCGTATTTGATACGCTCTACCCAGTAATTTTTCCGATGACAATAATTTGACTAACAAATTAAGCATAAAAATCAGACACAAGATTTAATTTAAAGAAATGTAAATATTTTTAAAAGTTTTCTATATAACTGTTTTAAAGTGAAATAAAAAGTTGAACCTTTTTTGGAAGGTTAAGGTTAAAGAAATAAAAGTTTAAATAAGAAAACCAAGAAAAAAAAAATTGACTTGATTTTTAAATTCAATATAGTTATATATAAATATATAATTATATATATAAATATAAATATATAGTTAAATATAAATATTTAGTTATATATAAATATATAGTTACATATAAATTTTACAATTAAGATTTTAAGTTAATAATTGAAATATAAAAATAAAAAAAAATTGAAAAAAAAAAAACAAGAATCTTATAAATAGCAGTTAAGAACAAATACTTATAGTTACAATTTTTCATAGATCGCAAATTTTACTAAAAAGTAAAACAAGTGAACTGAAAATAAGTGAAAACATGATAATTTTCAATTACAACAATCCGCTTTGCGGCCAAATTTTATTAATCAAACTGCATGTAATTTAATATTAGAAGTCGACAATATAACAAATTTTACTTTACTCCTTTATATAATTATAGAATATATAAAGCGCTTAAATGAAATCAAAAACAAAGATCCAACTTTTTTCTTGAATTTTGTTTAGAAGAGTTTTATTTTTGATATGATGTAAAAAAGATGACAATATATAATACACATAGTTGGCGATATGCCAAAAATCGCGTAGTCAAAAGTCCCCTAGCGACTTATGGCTCAAAAACGAGCTAAAACTTCCCGGCAACATTATAATTCTGACGAGTGAGCCAAAAAGTCTTCTAAAAAATAAAACATAATTCCTCATAAAATTATGTATTTAAATATTCGTCCATGCGACATTTTATATAAGGATGGATTTTAACGTTTGTTACAAAATCAAGGTTGCCTCCTTTTTTCAGAGTATTTATTTATTTGTTCTGGAAAAGGGTAATACGCTGATTTAGTTTCCAACTCTAAAAACTTATCATTTTGGAAAAAGGGAATACCCTGATTTCGTATTCAACTGTATCTTATATCTAAAAAATATTCAAATCAATAATTATACTTTTATAAATTTTAGAAACAATTGCTTGTTTTAATACTGAATTATAAATATTTCAGTTTATGAAGTCATAGCTTCTCAAAGAACTTTTAGCCGCCTTACTCGGGGAGCTTTTGGCCGTTATAATCTCCCGGGGAGTATTGACTTGTTTGTTGAGTCATAAGTACCCTAGAGACTTTCGGCATATCGTCACATACAGTTTAAAAAAAAAAAAAGTTAAATAAATATAGATGTCCAACAATTTGCAGTAAACTTAACTGAAGTTACTTTCACTTGGTTTCAAATCTCTCAATTTTATCTGTTTTAAAAAGAAAAAAATCCATAATAATTTCAAAAGAAAATGTTTAAAATTGAATAAAATTATTAAATTCTGTAATTAAATTAATAAAATATAAAAATAAGTTTATTTATTTTAAAAATTTTAAAAATTTTTTAATAATTAGTATATAGAAATCACTTAAGTGTCCATGTATATATATAAAAAATTAATTAATATTAAATATCCTAAATTACATAAAATACCTACCAAATGTATGTACATAAATTTCAAAGGTCAAGGAATTAAATTTTTTTTGTTTTTTTTTTGGTATCTGATCAATTTTAATCACAATTGTACACTTATCTGTATATTTTATTAAATAAATTAATATTAAATATACTTTAGAAATTTTATAATGACACAATCAATATTTTTGTATATTATAAGGAGACTAAACGTTTTATTTATTTTGAAAATAAATAAATTGAAGGTTAAATTTATTCTTTTATATATATATATAGGTTAAATTATTATAATTAAATTATATAAGAGAAAATTATTATAAATATGTATTATATATTTACTACTTACGGTATTGAATACGGTATTAAATCAATTATATTTTATATATCTACTTACGGTATTGAGTCATCAATTAATGCTGAGTCTTGTTTATTTGAACGTTTATTTCTATCATTATAATATCTATTATACCCATATGCTGGTGAATATTGATATGGAATATTTGAATATTGTTGTACTGCAGCGACATCTGATGGTTCTGAATTTAATAAAGTTTGTAGATTATCATAAGGTTTATAATGAACTATTTTGTGATTAGAAAAAAAAAAAAATAAATAAAATAAAAAAAAATAGGAAAATATTTTATGTAATTATTTTCAAAATGATATTATAATAACAATTATATATATATATATAACATTATTAACTATATACATATATATATATGTACCTCTTTGATAATCATCAAAATCTTGAAAATCCATTGATGGTATTGGATCTAATTCATTTCCCCATACACCATTTGGTACATAATTTGGATAATTTGGTACATCAATACCATTGTTATTATTATTGGGATTACCATATAAAAATTGTGAATTAATACCTCTCTTTTGGGGTGTTGATTTCTCTTTTATATTATTTGAATTCATAAATAGACCAGCAACAATTGGATCTTGATTATTTTTTACTTTTATTTCATTATCAGTTTTTAAATTTAATTTATTATTAAGATTTTTAATTGTATCGGAGATTTTTTTTAAATTTATATCAAGTGGAGTTGATGTTACAACAGTTTGTCCAGAAATTTCATTCATTGAATTTTTTTTATTTTCTTCATGATGAATCTTTTCAATAGGTGATCTTTTAACTAAAAACAAAAAAAAAATTTTTTTTTTATTGAAATATAATTTAAACATAATAAAAAAAAATGAATATCAAGAATTTATATATTAAATGGACGGTAATATTGAAAAATAAATCTCAGTTCTGTTTTGGATATGGACAGAAATTAAAAAATAAATATATATAAGTTTTTCTTATTTGTTTGAAAAATTTATTTTTTGTTTTTCTTTATTTTTTTTTTAGGAAAAAATAACTTCTAAATTCCAAAAAAAAGTTTTCTTTGAAATTTAAAGCCCGTAAGCCATTTAATGTGGTTGTAGAAAAAAAAAAACGTATACATAAATAATGAAAAATTTTGTAAATAAATACAGAAGAAAAGTTTTTTAAATTAATATTTTCCCTTAACGTTCTTATAAGCATCAATTTTTTTGTTAAATAAATATAAAATCTTAAAGTACACTGAAAAATAAGAAATTTATATAAGTAAAACTATTTAAAGTATATTAAATATTTAAATTATTTTAAGATTTAAAATTTTACCTTTACATTTTACATAAATTATACCCAATTGTTTTTTTTTTTGATTTTTTCAAATAAATCATAATTAATTTTATATAAATTTATTATTTATTAGTTACCTTAATATTAGTTTGTTTAAAAAAAAATATGTTTATATAGTTTTCAACCTAAAGACTTTATAATTTTTCTTATTACCAGGATAGCCAAAGGACATTAATATATTTAATCGGCGGATTTTCTTTTTTGTAATAAGGCTTCAATTGATTAAATGTCACTTTCCATTTAAACAAATTTTCCATTTAAAATATGGTTAGGACTTGTGAACTGTTTTGTTTGCATTTTAACAAAAAATATATGAGGAAAATGTTACCAATGAAAAATTTGGAAAGGAAACTACGATTGATTACATTCCAAAAAAAAAAAAAATAAGAATCTTGGAAGCACTGTTTTAAACAAAGATCCATTTCACCTTTAAAATGTAATGATAATATGATGACAGACATTTCTGACTTCAGTATCTAATTACTTAAATAACGATGTTCGGATTACATATAAATCATATCATATTATATTATTATTTACGGAGTTTTTATTTATTAATAGAGGCCAGTCTATGTAACTTTTCTTATATCAAGTAAGAAATTTTTAAGTGGAGCCTATTAGCATTTTTATTTTATATGAAAAGGTTCCTGAAAAGGTTTCATAAAATATTTATGATCGTTAAAGTCCCAGTGGCAGGAGATTTGTTGGGATAATATTGAAATTTTTTATTTAATCTAGGTATCTAAATGGGATTTAAAAAAGAGTTTCGTATTAAATATCCGTATAGTTCTTAATTTTTGACTTGATAGAAATTTTATAAATGCTTAAGAGATCTGACGTTGAAAATTAGTTTAATAGTACCTATAATAATTTGTAAAATAAATAAAATAAATAAATAAAATTTTTAAACAAAATTATTGATTGAGAATGTAATTAATTGTAATGTCATTGATTGTAAATTCAAATAATGTTTTAATAAAATTTTTTAGTTTTATAGTTACATTTATAGTTGTTAAATTATAGAAATTTAATTTACATATTTTTGTTTTTGAATGTACGTAAAAAAATGTTAGGTTATATTTAAACGCCTAAAAATATGCAACATAACAATCACGTTGTTGACATTTAATTTTGACCCACGTTTAATTTAGTATTAAGAATAAATATTAGTTTAATTATTAATTAATAATTAGTTTTTAATGTAGGTTAAATTAGGTCTAGTTATGGTATTGTAAATTTAACGAATTTTGTGTTATTTTATTTTTACAATAATTAATTTAAGAAATATTGAAATTTACACTATATTATTTTTTTAAAACTATTTTTTTTTTGCTAAGAGAAGTTAAGATCTATGCACTCAGATTTCCAATATAAAATCTATAAATAAAGGTTGAAAAGTATTTTTAAAATTAAGTAAAAAATAAATTTTGTGATTGTTTTTGTTTTTCTATACAATGAAAAATTATTTTCTTCAGATGTTCGATAATTTCAATCAACTTAAGAATAAAATATTGATTATTATTTTTAGATATGAAATATAATATATATCATATTTTTATTCAATTTACTCTATATATAGTCTTTAGATATACATATAGATTCTAATATAAATTTTTGTTTTTTTATTTAATATCATTATTTATACAATTTTATTATAAATGAAAAATAAATGTATTATTTTCTATTTACTATTACGTTTCCTTTATTCTCAGCTTTTCTCTTTAATATATTTTTTTTTTAATTACTCATACCATTTTATATCATTTACAATAATATAATAAACCATAAATTTAATTATTTATTTTCACGCACAATTTTATTTATTTTCTATTATTATTATTTTTTATTATTCAGCTTTTCTATATATATATATATAAAGTATATGTTTAGTACTATTTTTTTTAGAAAAGCAAGATTGTATATTTCTATTTTTTGTTTATTTTCTTTTTGATTATTTTTGACTTTGATGCTCTTCGTGTTATTTCCAAAAAATGAAATCATAAACTTTATTACTATATAATATTTTTTGATATAATTGTCATTATTAATTATTATTGCTACATTAGTTTGGCCTCAATTTTTTAAGTTCTTCAAACAAAAAGTTTTTAGTCATTATTTTTTTTTTTTATTTTTTTACTAAATTTATTTAGTGTGGCGTTTTGCGGTAGTAATATCAAAAGATTTTAGCACCTTTAATGTGAAAGTTATGTTGGGAAAACTCAAAACAATGTTAAGAAAAAATTAATTTCCTAAATATGTCTTAGACTTGGTTACGAGCACAGCGGGCGATCAATTTAAAAAAAAAAACTCAAACAATCTAAAATACATGTAAGTGGCTATTAAAAAAGTGCCAAGCACGCCGCTATTAAAATTCTAAATTTGTTTTAATTTCGAATGATAAATTAACTTTTAATTTTATATTAAATTTACTCATATTATTATTATTTTGTGTTTCGTTTTTTTTAATTATCTTATTGTTATTTTTATTTTCACCTATTTTCATTCTTAAAGTTGTTTGTTGTGGTCGTTAAAGAACTAACTAGAATATTTTTCTTGGAAATTAATCTTGTAAAAAATTTAACTCCTACTATTAAATAAATTCAAAAACAATTTATTGCCTTTAAAAAGAAATTCTTTGCCCTCTTGCCTGCAAAAAAAAAAAAGAATCGCCTACCCGCTTTGCTCGTAGGCAAGGATTTGAAGCATTTTGGAAAGCCCCAAAAGAACAATTTTTCGACTTTCGTATTTCTTGAACAGTTTCAGCAACTTTTATTTTTATTTATTTTTTTATTTACAAAAATTTTTGAGATATATATTTGAGTATTTCATACTGGAATCAAAGAAATGTCTGACGTCTTAGTTGGGAAATCTTATAAATTTTTTTTGTCAAAAAACAAAATAAGTAAATGTACACGATGGAGTATGTAAATTTGAATTTAGGTCATATATACCTAAAAGTTTTTAGAGTTATCTTAGTAATTAGAAATTAGACAGAGAATTTATTTACATTAATTCAATTTCATTTGTTAAGAAATTCTAAACCTAATAATCTTCTTTTCAATAAGAGTAAGAGTCACGTCATAAGAGTTATCCTTATCCTTTATAAAAAATTTCTAATATAATAAATATCGCTCATCCAAAGGTCAATTATAGCTACTATACTCCTAATACTTTAAATGACAACATGTTATTATCTTTATGTGGCCATCTTTTGCGACATAGATTAATATACTTAAATTTACAAAGAAAATCTGATTATCATGCCATTTATATCCATTATTAAAAAAAAAAAAAAGAAGTAGAAAAATGAAATTAACTATTGTATACTTCTTGCAATTAAGACAACTTAACTTCATTTGAGTTCCAATACACTTTACGTCATAAGCAGATTTAATATAATTAAATCATAAATTTACGAAAAAAAAAAAAACAATTATTTTCAAATAACTTTTAATACAAAATAAAAAGAACTCATATTCTAAGATACTTACAACTAAATTGCAAAAAAAAATAATTTTTAATGTCAACCCCAGGATATTTTGAAGAAAATTTTAGATCCTTGTAAATTATTAGAAAAATTTTCGCACCGATTAAAATAAATTAGAAGTAACATTTAATAAAATAGAAGAAAAAATAAAAATGTCAATTCTCTGATGTATGTATGTATGTATATATTATTATTCTTCATTGTATGTGGCATTATATTTATGAGTACATAATGTCTAAACAATTATTATACACACCATTAGATATAATCATTAAATGGAGCCATAATTTAAAAAAAAAAAAACAAACAATAAAAGACTTTGTTGATAGCTTTAAGAAAAATTAAAATTCAATTTTTATTTTTCATCTACAGGAAATTTTTTAAAATCGCCAAATATTTTTATATTTAGCAGAAACTCTTTCTGTTAGTTTGTCTTAAATCTTAAACGCTGAATTCAGTGATTAAATAGCCGACATTTTGTTCTAAATCTAGAAAAAGTCGAAAACTTTTCTTAATCGTTAAAAATGTTAAACCGATTCTTTGACCAGTTAAATTGAAATTTGAAAAAAAATGTTATCTTTGGTTATTAATCCGTTTCATCACGTCCATAGCTTTTATGAAGAATGACTCTTATAGCCAAATTTTTGTTGAGTTCTGTTAATTGTTATTAAAAAAAAAAAATATTTAATTTTTTAACATCTTTTTGGTTCTTTAGTTTCCAAACTTTTCATCTATTTTCTCGTGGAAAAAAAAGTGTATACTAATCATATTTTATCGTAGGTTAGATCAATCACAGAAAACTTATTTAGAAAAAAAAAACAAATACTTCCGTATCTTTATCCTCTATATCATCCCTTTTTATTGTCTATAGGAAGAGATGAGTAAAAATCGCCCACTATTATTTATCAATCAATCTCAATCAACTATATCTCACCCACTATATCTCACTCAAGGATTTATATCTTGCTTTATAATAGCTTTTCCCAGTAATCTTTTGAAAATTCAACTTACCTCAAGCAAAAAAACCAAAAAGAAACATTAATAAAAAAAATCGTTAATGTTTTTCTGTTTTTATCAAAATATAAAAAAATAATTTTGTTTTAAGTATTTGCAATTTTCCCGAGCAAAGCAACAAATCCCGCTAAATTTTTATACAAAAGAAAAAATTTATTTATGTATATTTTAAATTTTTATTTAAGTATATTTCGTTTTAAAAAGATTATGGTATATGATTTTTATTGAAGTCATCAACCTTTACAGTTTTAAGAAAAGGAACCATGATGACATTTTTGAAAAGTAATCTAGGGTGCAAAAAAAATTATAAAAATCAAATAATATGTCAGTGCCAACTAGTCTTGCTAAAGTGCACAATTTTGCACCTAACATATATATATAAACATTTTGAAAGTTAAAGTGCAAAATTTATTGTTGTTTTCATGTATAAGAATGGGTCAAATTTTGCAAACTTTTGCAAGAGCTGAAGCCTATTACTAATTTTTTCAAGCCCATAGCATTTTTTAAAGATTTATTTGTTAACTGTCAAATTTAGTTTCAGTTTAAAAAAAATTTATTCAAATTTTTTATACATATATTTTTTGTATCTATACATAAATCTATTTTATTCTATTTAGATTTATATTTTATAAAATTTCTTTTTTAATAAAAAAACCTCAAACATTTAAATTTCTAATTTTTATGTAAACAAAACAAGTATAAGTGACATCTTTTATTCGATTTTTGACAGTTGAAGAAAAAATTATAAGTATATATGTATAGGAATTATTTGAAACACAAATTTTGCTAGGGTCGTTTATGAAAAAATTTAAAAATTCATGTTTTTTTTTTCCGCAACCTAGCAAATATTTACACCACACCAACTCCTGAATACCCCTATTAATTTTAATAATTTTAGAATTTTTTTTTGTAAATTATTTACTAATTTGAAACTAATTTGCATAAAACAACTATTTGCCTATCTACCATATTATGTTTGAAATAAAATTAAAATATTATGTAATTTCAATAAAAAATTTTGGAAGAGGGGCCTCGATGGCCTAGTGGGTAAGTGGATAAGAGCGAATAAGATACGCTGTAAACACCGAGTAGAGTTATTCCCCCTTACGACATTTACAGCCACGTCTGAACAGGAAAGGCTGTGTAAGGCTGTGTAATTTCCTGTCCACATTTATGTGGCAGAGATATGCATTAAAAAAAAAATTTTGGAAGTTTACCTCTTAGATATAAAAAATAATGTATATACAATAATACCTAAGGAAATTCTAAAAATATTTCACCTATATAAAACATTTAAAGAGTTTAACAAAAAAAAAATTATTGTATTTATGTGGTAACAAGAAAATATCATTCATTAATCATTTTTTAATAAGACTATATATTATGTATAAGTGATTTAAATAGAATTTGAATCTGTTAAATTTAATAAGCATCATATTTTTTTAGTTATTGCACAGTAAGTTAATGATGTATGTGGTAATTTTCTATCTCAGATCCACAGTAGGCTTGTACTTATCTTACTCTTATATTATAAAAAATTCATTGTTTTTTTTATCGTTTTCTATATATACATACATTAATCTTATAATGTGATCACATTTCTAAATTTTTATTTTTTTTAGGTATGTATATTATTTTAATTTTTCTTCATCTTCTTTAATTTTTATATTTAAGACTCATATTAATATATTATATTAATTTCCAATTAGAATATTGTATAATACATGTGTATCAATCATATATTATGTAGGTCCTTGTATTAAATTGTTTTTGTTTTGTTTTTTTTTGAAAGAAATTTTTTTTTAATATTATAAAAAACAAGCAGTACACATTTCTAAAATAGCCATTATCATTAAAGGAAAATACAATTAAAGCAAATAACTGTATTAAAGATAAAAGGACCTCGTTTCTTTTTTTTTTTTTTTTTTTAATTTCTTCTTGTTTTTTCTATTTTTATTCTTTTTGATATACTCAGATAAATACTTGTATAGATATATTTACAGGAGGTTTCGCCTAAGAGCGCAAATATTTCAGATGCTGATGCCTGAAGCTAAAATTTTTATTTTATTTATTTTTAATTTTATTTTATTTTATTTTATTTATTCGCAATATACATTGAGACGATAAGTCTCTAAAATATGTGTATAAATAGTAAATGAATTCAATTAACCCAACACAATAATAATAATATATTAAAATAATAGAAAATAACTACGTATATTAAACTAAAATTAAATTAAAATTCAAACATTAATTCTATTAATTCTAACATTATAGATAATAACATGATTTAAGAATTATTTATCTATGCTTAAGATATTCAAAGCAAAGTTTTAAAAAATTATTTTGTGTTTTAGCATTTTTAATATCATTTGGAAGGAAGTTTCATAGGGCGACGTAATTCTTACAAAAAAAAGATACATTACGTTTGTAATGTAAGAAAAGATACATTATGTTTGTAATGTATGCCGAGGATTTATAATGATTATTGATCCGATGGAACTACCAAAGCAAATTTTGTTATATAAGTACTGAGGAGTTGCAAAAGTAATCAGATTGTGCAGAAAATAAAGATACTTAAATTGAAGATAATTATTGAAAGTATAATTAAGTATACATTTAGACACATCTGATATACTGTCAAATCTTCGGCGATTAGTAACAAATTAATGTAAAATTAAATTAACTCGTACATGTATTAAATATTATATTAATGTTTATGACTTTTACACCGGCACACGGAGTAAACTACATCACAGTAGAAGAAATGTGATAAAATTAGTGCTTTTATTAACCTACACTTGGTCTGAAAAGATACCAAGTAGGCCAATTTCCAAAGTATGCGAAGTAAAGGATACACTCTATTGGCGATATGTTTAATGTGCTTAGCCTATCAATATATGGATAGCATGGTCATTCATTTTAAGTTTAGATAAATTGGTAGTTGAAATTGTTTTTGAATAAATAAAAAGGGGTTGGGATTTAGCTGCGTTTAATTTAAGATTGTTTGTCACTGCTCAATAGGATATGATGGCATCAAGATCATCATTCATTTTGGCAACACATGATGAAAGCTTTGAAAAGTTAATTCCAGAATTAAATCATCAATTTAAAATATTGGTATTTTTTTTATTTTTTTTTTGTGAGGAAAATATAATTAAATTTTAGGTTATATCTGGTAATAATTAGAGAAAAAAAATAGTTAGTAAAAAGTTAAGGTAGTTTATCAATGTCACAAATTTTATATAATAACGGTATCCCTTGTTTACATATTATAACGGTACTTAGACATTTTTGAAAGAAAATCTATTATTTAAAGAAAACATTTGTTTTATAATATAAAATGTTCATATGTTTTTAGCTCTAATATAAAAAGTTATTATTTCAGGATAACAAATCCTTCAACATATGGAACATGGAGCTTTCAAACAAGCCTAAGTTTCTGTAGAATATATGAGTCAAAAATTATACAGCAATTAGTAATGTAAAAATAAAAAAATACAAAAAAAAACACTCTAATATCTTTGTAATGACAGAGAATAAATAGATCCTTGAAATCCAATATCGTGAAAACGACTGAGAATAGATCCTTACCTCCTGTACGGTTCTTTTCAAATTTTATTTTTAGGAATCACCTTCTATATTAAAAATACTTGTACTCTTAAGTGAAATACCCTGTATATACATGTAATGTAATAGAAAAAGGAAAGGATATACATACATATACATTATAGCTTAAGTGTGTACATTTCAATACAAATAAAATATAAACTGTTTACAATGTGATAAAACTAAGCTAACTGAGAAGAATAAAAAATAAAAATTTATAAAAAAAAGGAGGCCAGGACATTTTTTTTATCATAATAATCATTTTACGTTCGCAATTATATGTATGTATATACATTTAATATAAAGCCTACATACAAAACAACATGTTTGATAAATGATTAGTACTTTAACTATATAAACTTTTTATTTTTTTTTTCTTTTTCATTTTTTATATGACAAAATAACATTGAGTTCATAGAATATTGAAGAAAATTATATTAGAACTGGTTGGTAATATGTATATTAGTATGTTTTCTACGTGTTAAATTTATTATAAATGTGTTTATAATTTTATATTACAAGTTAGAAAAATTTATTGGTATATTGTTGTTATGTAATAAATGTATCTTTTTTAGAAAAGTTTATTATAAAACTTTTGAGATAAAACTTTAACATTAGTATATCTTTTGAAACTTATATATTGCGCAAGGATTTTAACAAACACTTCTTCTTTTTTGTTATTTCCTAATAAATTTGTATATTTGATTTTAAGTTTAATGGTTAGAGAATGGTATTATATGTCTAATATGGTATTATATGTCTAATAATAATAATTCTTTTAGGTGAGAATAAGATTGTTGTAATAATTATTTGAGTTATAGAAATTCATAATATGTAGTAATGTTTTTTTACTATTACAGGTGATTTCTATTTCACTTTCTCTTTTTTCCCGCAGTGTATATCTATATTATATGATGTGCATCACTGTTTACATCAGTGCATCATTCTTTTTTATTGGAAAAATATATTTTATTTTGTTTCAAAAATTTTTAATTGTAGTGATTTAAGATCCTTCTGTATTTTCTACCAATTCCGTGAAGAAAACGGTAACACCATCCAGTTGTTGTTTTTATCTCATAATTATTAAACATTATATTTATATTTGATGTACATTAAATATAGATTATAAAGGAAGAATAATTTTAAGTCATAAATAAATATTAGATCTAATTTATCTTTTTTCGATAAAATTTAATATGAAACCAAAAAATTGAAATGAACAGTTGACTTAGTGATAATTTAATTGAATTTGTCTTTAAAAAAAAAATGTTATTTAATTTTTTACATTTATCAATTCTTTTGATATGACAATTAGTATTTTCACAACAATTGGTATTTTAACAGTTAAAAAAAATAGATCAGCAACCGATCACCGACAAAAATAGATCTCAACTTAAGTAATACAAATAAACAAATAACAATAGATCAAAACAAAAAGGTCGGAAATTCTGCTCAAAATTTTGATCCTATTATATGAACTTAGTAGCTTAAAAAAGTAGTTGTAGTAACTAATAAAGATTTTGATTATTAGGAATTTTAAAAAAAGGATAATCCACTTAATCTTTTAAAATATTTTTTTTTGTTTTTTAATGCATTTCTCTGCCACATAAATGTGAACAGGAAATTACACAGCCTTTCCTGTTCAGCCGTGGATGTAAACGTCGTAAGGGGATTCGAACCCAAAATATTGTTTTTCTTCAATATACATATATAATATTATAATTTTTGATTTATTCATAGATTACAAAAACCGACGTATAAATAAAATTCCATAAAAGATTTCATTCAATATTTATTAGTTTTTTTTTTTTTTTGTATCAAAAAAATTCTGATCTACTCCTATAAAATAAACCACATACTTTGTTTTATTTAGTATAGATGGAAAAAAAATAAAAAGAAATCATAATTATAAGACTTAATGTTGAAAGTATATTTTATTTTATTTTTCTTTTGGTATATGCATAATTCAATTTCTTTAATTAATTATAATAATTTATAATAAAATATTAATGGAAAAAATTATTAAAGGAAATTTTAATGAAGGGGTGGTAAATTTTTTTGGTTTCAAATATAAATTTTAAAATAAAATATCAGGAAAATTTTAAAGAAATTTAAAGAGATAAAATTTACGAAATAGATATAAATGTTTAGAAGAATTTTTAGAATTACTGATATTATAACAGAAAAAATGACAAGCCTACTAAAGTATAGTATATTTCCAATTTGTATCCATCAGATAAAGTGTATTATCCTTGACAAACTTGGATAGAAAGATATATTTAAAGTACCATTCTGATAGTTTTCATTTCCACTCTTTTACTATTTGAGTTTTTAATGCAGAAATAGTATAAAAAAAAAAATTATGATTGCTTTAATTATATTAAAGCTATCTTAAATTCCCATTTTCCCATGATCCAGATCAGTTATCAACCTTCTGCATTCATTTTGACTTTTGGACTGCGTTTTGTTTTCTTTTTGATTTAATAGAATTTAATTATTTTTCTAGATCCAAAATCTGATCTAATCTTTCTTTTGTTCTCCCTATAGTTAATTTACCTTCCATTTTTTATTTAAAGTAATAATAAATAAGGAGTTCAGTATTAACCTAAGATTAAGCTAAGTTTAAGCTAATTTTAAGCTTGTAAAGAATATTCATATGCTTCTGACTGCTGTTGAGCATTTTCAAATTTTACTTATGGATTATAATATTAGACAAATAATTTTTTATATATTTTGTATTTTATTAGTGTATATTAAAAGTCTTAAATGTTAATTTATTTTTAATATAAAAATTTACTTTATTTTATTAGTTATAATATATTAAAATCGATCAATCAGAATTATTTTATAAAATTGGTGTTAATTTTATTTTTTTATCAAAGTTTAATTATACTATAATTATAAAAATATCTTATTTTAACATGTATATATACATAAAATAAAAAAAAATGAGTAGATAATTTTTAATAAAAAATTCTATCTATATCTATATATATCTATCTAAAAGTTTTTTTATTTTTATATCAAAATGGTGACTATTTACCAAAGAAAAAAGAACAAAATCAAATATAATATTCATATAAATTAAAATTGTATTTTTTTTTTTACATCAAACATAAGTATAGATAATATAATATCAACAATTATTGAGCAACTAGATAGTAAGTAGCACATAGTAGCTAGCATGTTTATAATAAACAAAACATAATTTGTAGTAATCTATGATTTATACAAAAAAAAAAAATCTTTTGATAACAATATAAAAAACAGATAAAAATAAAATGTTTTATTTATTATTTTCAGAATAATTTTTAATGAATATAATTAATTTTGTATTTAATGGCTGTCCTTTTTTTGAGATCAAAAATAAGAAAAAATACATTAATTTACGCAAGTTTATTATAAATTTAAAAAAAAAACATAGATATTTTAAATATAAATATAAATTATTTTTTTTTTAATTAACAAAAAATGATAAAAAATAATATTATATAAAATAATTTGCATATTTTTAGGCCGGCAAAAATTTGTAAATTTACAAATAACTATCATGAAGTTCTAAATTCGGTTTTTAATTTTATTCTAAAAATAATGAAATATCGCGATAACGTGAACATGCGATAATGTGAATTTGTTGATAACGTGAAAATAATTTTTTTTTGTTGTTGACCTCCTTATGAGGACGTGAACAAAATACCTTCAGTAATGTGAACGAAAAAAAAAACTGTACGAAAATATATAATATGTATATCATTACAATATCTATACTAATATCATATATATATATACATATCTTAAAAAAATGTTATTTCCTATTGCACTTTAAAATGGGAAAAACTCAAACTAAATGTTTATCGCTTTACGAACAAAGAGAATATGATAAAGGTATGCTACTTTTACTTTTATATAGAAAAAAAATGGTTTTTTTCAAATAATTTAATTTCAAAAATGTATGCTGCGCATTTTATGAACATCTCCTATAACTTAACCAATCCCGGAATTATAATTTCAATTTTGGAAATTTATAAAAAGTATGGCTTTTCTATTTTTTAAAGTAAAATACCATCCTAAGTTTGTAGTCATTTGTATTTATTTTATTTCTAATTTTTTCTATAGGATTTTATGGATATTAAGAAAATTTATTTACTCAAGATTTATAAATTTTATTCTATTTGTATATCGCGTCAATAAATTTATTTCTTGATTGATTAGCTCAGTCAAGCAATATCTGATAGTTTATTTTTTAATACAATGTTATTAGTTAATTACCGTAAATTATTATTCATTTACCGTAAAATTTTATCTTTTACACTAGAAAATAATCACCTTTCATTTATTTACTTTCATATTTTTTTTTTAAATTTTTTTCTTATTCGCTGTTTAAAATTTTTTTAAAATAGTTTTAAATTTTTCTGCTCTGTAAGTCAGTTTGTTAGTTTTATCAAAGTTTTGTCGAAGTTTATACTTATACTTAATTCATCAAACAAGTTTTTCTTGAAATTTTAAATTTGGTTAATGGAGCGTTTGTAGGTAACTTTTAAGTGCTAGGAGAATTTTTCTTTTAAATATACTATATATGTATTTGTTAATTAAACTTTGGCATCTAATTACCACATTAATTGATTTATTGCACAGCATAGCAGATTTAAAAAAAATAAAAAATCAAAGTATATTTCAAAAGGAGAAATGAGATAAAAATTTAAATAAAAATAACTGCTATTAATCAAAATAAATATTTCTTGCATATTTTTAGGATATTATTAGACTAGACTAACATTTTTATAAAATTGGCTTTCTGATTAAAAATTATATGGCATCAATTATTTTGATCTTTTATTTTGTAATAAAAAATACAGGATAAAAAAAAAACTTTTTTTTTTTTGTAAATTATATTTTATGCATATTTTTACTACTGAATACATTCATTAAAACCTACCTCCACAATATTGTTTTTTTTTTATATGTCATAATATAAAAAGTTTTATACATTTCATATAAAATAAAAAAAAATATTTAAATATATATATAAGTAATAATTCCTATTAATCCTACACAATCAGTATGTAAAATTCTAAGTAAGTAAAAAAAGTAAAAATAAGGAAAAAATAAAAAAAAAAACAAAACACGGTTTACTATAATAATAATTCATATTATTATTTTTTTTTCTTTATGTTTTTATATGACGTTGTCTTCCTACTATATATATGTTAAAAATTATAAATCACTTGAGCCAATAAAATTATCATAAAACTATTGAAAATGTACATATGTAAAATATGTGTAAACATACCAGTATCTATTCACATATATAAGTTTGTATGTTTGAGTATATATATTATATCCAATTAAAGAAAAAATGAAAAAAAGGATTAAAATTAAAGTTAAGTTTATTGAATGATAAAATTTTCATTTACAACCTGTTGGTAATATTTTTTGATAGATGACAACAACAAAATTAAGTTATTTTCTTTTATTTTATTTATTTTCTTTTTTTGCTTTGTTTTCCTTATTTGCCTTTTAATATATTGCAAAGTTAAATCATAAGCTAAGTTTAATATTATATTTATGTATATATACACATGTGTGCGTGATTATCTTTATAAAAATAATCTGGATAAGTGTTATTATTACTTTTTTTTTTTTTATATTATTATGTAATACTACATGTTATGTTGTTTTATATGTAAATTAAAATGACATTTTAAAATTTTCCCTTTTAATTTTGTTTTTTTTTTTAAGAGATTTATTCAACATAATATATCCTTATAACATGAAAATAAAAAAAAATATGTAAGAACGTAATATATCCTTTTTTATTTTTAAAAAAAAAATATATTTTCCTTTTTTTTTTATTTTCATTATAAGCAAACAAAAATAAATTATATTAGAATATTGTAAATTCTGTACAAAAATGAAATTATATTTAATAAAAATAAAAGTTCGTTTAAATATCTGAGTAAATAAACGACAGTATATGAAAAATGCACAATTTCTTAAAAAAAAAAAAATCAAAACAAAATTACATAAAAACAATTGAACATAATTTTTTTTTTATTTATAATTTTTGCTTTGATATCGGGTTTTTTACTCAGCCTATCTTCCTTCATTCATTTCAGAGACTGAATCTAATCCTTGAAATCTAAAAACTAAGGAATTAACTTTTTTCCAGATTTTAAGATAAACAAAATCCGATATAAGTAATTAATTCTATTGAAAAATTATAGAAAGTTTTCTAAGTTAATGCAAAAAATATTGGGGGAAACCGTAATCTTTAAGTGGAGCTATTTCTGCATTGATTAGATATTTTTCCATTTTCAAGATTATTTTAAACATACAGAATTATATTTTTAATTATTCTAGTTTAAGTTAGTTCAATGGAAAATAAACTAAAAACTACTGTCATTGTATGTTTTAAATGTAAATTGAAGAATGTATAAATAATTTCTCTATATATGAATCTGAATCAGATAAATTTGTGTAAGTAAGCAAGCAATGTGTGTCTGATTAGTGATAAGATAACTATTTAAAAATAGTAAAAAAAACTTCCCTATACAATTGATGTATTAACTCAAAAGAGATAACTAGAAAATAGATTAATAATTAATGTATGCAAGCAATATAATAATATTAATCTTTTTAAAAAGAAAAACTTAAAATTAAAAAAAAAGGAAGATTTAAATGTAATTCTTAAAATGATTAAACATTTTTGGAACTGCTAAATTATTGCGGAAAGAAAAAAAAAGCTTTAGGGAACTTCAGAAAATTTGGTCATCTCTATCAGGAGAAAAAGAGTACAGATATGAGACTCAGTTTGATAGATCTGTTGTGCACTGTATAAGTAAGAAAAGTACTACCTAAAACGAGTCCCCTAAAGGGGTCTACCTAAAAAGTGTTAGCGTGTTGTTAAAAAGAAGTGGATGATTGGGTGTGCTAAAACAGAAAATAATTGTATTGGTGGACGGCGGGGACTATTTTTAATTAATCACGAGTTACAGTACTTTAAAAAGATTTTCATTTGTACATTTTTGATTATGGAGTTGTAACTATCGTAGCCACCTAACTTACTCAACACGCTAACCGGGCACCATGTATATACGTTAAAAAACATTTTTATATTCCGAAATATTTTGTGTTTTAAATCTATAAAGAAGAAAAAACAAAACACATAATTAAATATTTAAAATTAATATAAATTTTGAAATCCTTATTTTCTGTTAATTAAAATTACAGATGACACTTTTCTTTTGTAACTTAAATAAAATGTCTCAAACATTTTTTTTTCCTTTCTTAATATTATTTTAAGTTTAATAGTTCTTTTTGATAAAAAAAAAAAACAAAAATAAATAAATATATACAAGATTTCAACCTTTTTGAAAATAAATTCACAGTTTAAAGTTTAAACTTCTTAATAATATAAAAAAAAAAACAACAACAAAAATAAAAAATGTAGGAAGTTGATGAAAATAAAAAAAAAACCTTGAGAATTTCATTATAATAAATCCTTTACATTATGTTTATAGCATCAATAAGCTTTTAAAAATAATATTAAAAAAAATAAAATAAATAAATAAAAAAAAAACCTTAAATAATAAAATATAAGAAAAAAAAAAAATATTTTAATTTTTTTCCTGACTAAAATTTATTATACATAAATGCAATCGGAATTCTCAATTTAATCGATGTAAAAATAAATGATAAGATTATAGTTGATCTAATCAATTATAGGATATTGTTATAGATTATATGAATGTAATTAGGTTCAAATTATATAATATCTTAGTCGAAAGAATTTTATGATTCTTTTACATTACGAAATCTTTTTATGCTATACCTTATTTAGATCTATTCTCGAATATGCTAACCAAATCTAGTCCAAATATTAAAGAAATTCAACTAATCCAAATTATTTTATAGGTGGTTTTTGTGTTTAGACGAAATGCATATTTGCCGCCCAAAAAAAAATGCAATAATTTTTAAGTTGAAGGAAAATAGAAAAACATTGAAAATTTAAACTTAATTTATTTTATTACGAAAAATAAAGTAAATAAATATTTATACAAAAATAAAAAATAACGCAAACAAATCAAAATTAAAAGTGAAAATTCCTGGCTTTTAATTCTGCAAAATTTTTAACTAAATTTCCATGTCTAATTGATTAGCAATTTCTTTTTCAATCGAAATCGTAGCTAGACTAACTAAACGATCTTGACACATTTGTGATCTTAAATACGATTTTATTATTTTCAGCTTTGAAAAACTTCTTTCAGCACTAGCAATCTGCAATAGCTGTGACAGGTAAAGTTAGTAGAACGGGAGGAGCTGTGGAGAGGTTGGGGGATACACGTTAATTTCATGCCAAAGGTTAATTTCATCCCAATTACGTAAATCTTTCATTTATTGCTTGAATTGCGATGTCCAATATCTGATTAAAAAAAAAATCTGAAATTTTGTTCCGGTGCTATTCGACCGGTTCATCACGACCTTCATATAGAAATTGTCTGCTCTTTCTGCGCACGGGTAAGAGTACTTCCTCATCAAATCCTTCAAAAATTTCTAGTTCAACTGCTAATTTTTTAGCCTTTTCAATCATCGCTGCATCCCAGCGAGATAATCGAATCCTTCATCACACCGATAATCGTATAGGAAAGATTTGGTAATGTTTAAATGCTCTAGAGCCAGAGACAAAATTAAAGTCTGTAATTTCAGCATTTTGCTAGCTATGTTAATTTGAAATAAAATGTTATACCACAATAGAAGCAAACAAAAATTTACGCAGAAATTTGATTAAATGCGAAAAAAAATTAACAAAATGCGAAAATGCTGTTATAAAAAAAGTTTAAGAAAATGGCGCTCTAGAAAAAAGTGCCGCCGTCGCCTACGCTTAAAACTAGGCCTAATGCCTATCTTATAAAATACCAACCCAATTTGTGATGGGAATAAATCAGATCCCAAACTATTCTTCTTTTTTTTTCGATCCCCTCGAATTCTTTTTTTATCCTTGAAAATTAAGATCGAAAACGGAGTAGTAAATTTTTTTGACATTTACAATTCTCAAAACACTTAACCGCATATTTTATTTACATGTACATATTTTATTTACAATACAATAGAAATTTTGATTAATATTGTGTTGTGTTTTGAAGTAGGTATAGTGTGGTTAGATTTTAAAAATACCTATTTAAAATAAGATTTTAAAAATTATTATAGGGAAAAAAAATTAAAATTATTCCTTTTTTTTTCTAATTTTATGTTTAATTTAAATTTAACCTAAAAAAACTAAGTACGAAAATTGTATGAATCCGTAATAATGTTTATTGTACAACGGGTAAAAAATGTCAAAATTTACATAAAAATATATATGTATGATGTGCGGTTTGAATATACATTTTCAATAATGTATCACAAAAAATTTACTACTTCGCAACATTTTCAATGATAGTTATTTTTCAAAAACTTGCAGAATTTCCCCACCGCAATTACGTTTGCGTCTGCTATATTATGCATCATTGTTTCCATTTTTGTTGATTGGCTTATGTAAATTTGACAGAATTCAGAAGAATTATGTTGATATGGATATTGTTTTTTGTCATTCAAGTATTTAATTAATACATTTATAATAGTAATATTAAGAAATTAAATTATGTAATAGAAGAAGAAGTCTTAGGCTTGAAAAAACTTTTATAAATAGATATCATCGAAATAACTGCGATCAGTACAAAACTCTCAAAGAATGATGATAAGAGTAAATCCCTACATACATATACAATTGATATGAAGATGAACATGAGGAAAAACAGAATTAAAAATATGACTATTTAAAGTGCCAACGCTAGAACATTAAGTTCAAAAAACTTATAAACTTGTAAACCCGCCAAGACGCTCTTAAATTTTCAGTTTTTTTTTCTGTTGTTTTTTTTTTTTGTTCTAGCACTAATATAAATTACTATTGATTGACTCTATTTTATAAAAATAATAGAAAATATTATGCATCCTTATATAATGTAAGATGCATCACACGAAAAATATCACTGAAACGATAATAATTTTTTACATCATTAAATCGCCTTAGTTATGTTTCTAAAAGGATATGCATATGATATTTTTAGATAAATAAAAAGTGAAAACACAGTTTTATAATACCTCTCAAAAAAAAAAACCTTCAAAACTGAGATAAAAAAAAAGGAATTGAAGAGAACGAATAAATTCAAATCTGTTTTTCGTGTTAATTTTCAATCTTCCCGGATCGTTTTATTTCCTTTTTACAACATTATTCGAAGATTTGTTGAGATTGAAAATTTTCCTTTTTTTTTTTATTTTAACTTTTCTTTTTTAAAAATATTTTTTTTTTTGCAATTTTTAATTTTTATTTTACCAAAAAATTATTTCTGTATTACAGTATTGATTTTCTAATTGTAATAACTATTAACGGTTTTCAACGGTTTTCATCTGTCAAAGGATCCATCTTTTTATTCTTTATTTTTTTTTTGGTTTATTTCAATAGCTTGTGAATTGAAATATAATTTAGAGAAAATAATTTTTGATGCTTTTGGTTTTTAATCTTAACCAGTTTAATAGTCAGTTTCTTGACTTTTTTAATAATCAATTTCTAAAAATGAGCAAAAAAGTAAATTATTTTAAATCTTAATAAATCAATTGATATGTGATTTTAGAAATTCAAGTTCAAATAATAAGATTTAAATACCAAAACAAATATCTGTAAAATATTATTTTCTTTTTAAAATAATTATTCTAGACGTTCAAAAGTTATTTACATAATTTTAAAAATTTTTGAAACGTTTCATTTCAACTATATGATTGCAATGTAAAAATTTACTTTTAAATGTGGTAGAATATTAAATGTATCTATTAAAATTCAGATAAATTATATAGATAACACGCGTCAAACACACACATATAGACAACAATATGATTTATTAATTTTTTCTTTGTAATAAAAGTATCTTACAGTTTTAGTCAGGCTTTAATAAACTTTTTTTTCGTTGTGTTTTTGTTTCTTTTGTTTTTATTTATAAATGATGATGGATTTCTAAGAAAATTCTAAAGATAAATTTTTGATCAGAGTTTAAATTCATAAAATAAAAAAAAATTACTATATGTACAGTGCATTCACGATTATATAAACCAAATAGTGCCTTTTAATCTTATCAAAATATTCAGGTTTTAGAACACAACATTTTCTGTTCACACCATCTGTGCATTTATTTCGCAGGTGTGGTTATGTCGTAAGAGGAAATTATTATTGTCGGTTTTTCAGTGTATTTTGTACGCTCTGACTCACTAGGCTACAGAGACCGTTCAATAAATCTAAACATGGACAAATACTTTCAAGCATTAACATTAATTAATAAAAAAATGTTAAATGTTACAGATATATTATTTTTCAGATTAGATAACTTATACCGTTTTTCTTTTCTGAATTTAAAATGATGAGCTGAAAACGACTAAAACTGAAAAAAGTCAAATGTAATTATTTTTCTAGTTTTACCCTGTGAAAATTGCTAAAAAAGATCAGAAAAAGGCAACATTTTTTTAAGGGTTGCCACATTTTATTTTTTTGTTAATTATTTATTTGACAGAAAAAATACTTTTTTATAAAGTTCTTTCAAATAAATCTAATTTGGTTAGTTGTGTGTGGGAATTTTTAAAACAAAAGTGAGTGATATATAAATATTTTCTATTTTTATAAAATCGCTAACTAAATATAAGATACAGATACAAATATTTTATTTACTATTTGAATGGTAATAAGCATATATATTTTTTAATGTTATCGTTTTGGGGAGAGCAAAATTTAGAGAAAGTTGAGGTTGTATTTTGGTTCAGAATAGAACGGAAAAAGTGCAACCCCTATGATCACCATTTAATTCTAGAAAAGAAAACGTTAGTAATTAATTTGATATTTACGTTGCATCAATATTCACGTTTTCCCATATATATATATATATATAATTCCGAGTATACTGTATATTAGAACTATGTATGTTATATTTTATATGTACCTATATAAAATAAAAAATAAATTTAAAAAATAAAAAAATATTTCATTTTTACCTTTTGAAATTAGATTTAATTTAAAAATAAAAAGAATAAAGAAGTAAAAAGAAAATTTTACAGAAATAAAACTCCAAGGAAAATTTTTCTTTTAAAAAAAAAAAGTTGGAAAATAGAATGAGTGAATGGTTCGCAGTGTCTTAAATAAGTTATGATAAAAAAGTTAACATCTAAAGCGTGTAATTTAATGTTTTTTTTTTTTTTTAATAGAATCAAAGTGAATGTTATAAAATATATTAAATTTAAAAGAAAAGTATGTTTATATATAATTATTATAATATGTGTGCAGTGTATGTAAATGATGTAATAAATGAAATTTATATAATTCAAGGATGCAAAAATAAAAAATTATATTAAATTACAAAAAAAAAGATAAATACTTTTTAAATTGCTTTGAATAATTAAGAAAGTAAAATTATTTCATATTTTATTTTTTTTCTAATTTTTAATTTATTAAATAAATCATAAAATTGCAAAAAAAAAAAAAAGAAAAACAAGAAATTCTTCAATCAATGGAAAAATATTGAAATAAATAATTTAAAAAAATCTTATATAAAATGATTGTATATAACTTATTATACTTAAAATTATTGTACTTTAACTGATTTAGTCAATTGTAATACTTGCACTAATCACAGACATTAAGGTAAGGAAGCAGGTAAACAAACATTAAAAAGAGTTTTTGATATACTTCTTTTAGCTTCCATTTTTTTTCTAATTTTATATACATATACTTTTGCTCATTTGATAAATTATTATTATTTAGGTTCAAGTTGACACAAACATTAATAAATCGCGCTAATCGTAGTTTAAGTGTCAGTATACATTATTCAACATACCTCGAAAACAGTTAAAGCTAGAAAAGTTGTTGAGACTAGAAAGATCACAAATGAAAAGCAAAATACCGTTATAAACAATTTATATATACATATATATGTACGAAAAGAGCATTTCTAAGCTTTTCTTTTTATGTGATAAAGGATCTATTTTACTTTAAGAATTATTTACAAATAAGAGTGAAGTTACACTATAAATTTTTAAAGAATCGTTAAAGTTTCTAATGACGGCAACTGAATCATAAACAGAAATTCATTAAATGATCAAAAATATATCTGTGTAGAAAGTTAAAAAGAAATCGGATATGAAAACTAAAAGGAATTTGACTCATTTTAAAATAGGTTCGTTTAAAAAAAAAAATAAATCAAGTATACATTTATGTCTAATACATAATCTTTTTATTTTATTTTTTAGGAAGGATATCCTATTCAGTGGTATAAGACAACATATGTTCATATTTTTTGAAAAATTTTAATCTACTGATATACTTTTACTGATGATACTTTTTATATACTTTTTATATTTTTTATACTGTTGATACTTTTTTTTTTGTTTGTAAAACACTTCATATTTTCATAAATCACATAATGTATATTGTGTATAGATAATTTACATTCTTATTATCGGCTTTCATTTTATTCTTAGTTAAAATTAAAAATCGACCTTTATCATATTGTATTTAAAACAAAAAAAAAAAAAAAAAGACAGACAGGTGCCAAAAAAGGAGATAAACTTAATTTGTACTTATATATTTATTCAAAAAAAAAAAAAAAAAATAAAATAAAATCGTTCAAGATGGAAAATTCCATAACAATACAAAAAAAAAAAACAAAAATTTTTAATGTGATATCTAAGAATTTGAATATAATTTAGAAAATGGAAAAAAATTATATTATAAAATAAATTAGAATCATTATCTTATGTACTTATTGTATAAATAAGATTATAAAGTTTTTGAAATGACCTAAAAATTAAAAGATTTAACTTGTCATATGAACAAAATATAAAAAATATGAAATAAAATTAATATTTTAAATGATATGAAAACTTATATTAAAAAAAAATATATATATAATAATATATGGTTTTTATTATAAAAGATTTTTGGTATCAAATTTAAATAAAATTATTTTTATTTTTTTTATTATTTTCTTTTTGTACAACTTTAGTTCAAACTTTTTATTATTGAATATTATTATAATTTTCTGTTCATACAGAAAATGGCATTGACTTACGAATTACACAAGCGTAAAAAAAAAACTCCTCTCTTTAATTTAAAAAAATTTAATGATGAACAATTATTTTACTATACATTCTAATTGTAAGCATATACCATACATAATATATACATAACAATTGTAAGAAAAAGTAAATTTAAATCTTAAATTACATTAAATTCGTGTGCTCTTAATTGAAATGAATGGACTATAACTATATACATATATATATATATATATATAATCTGAAGGATAGAAAAAAAAAGTCTATACTTACATAATTAAATTAAATACAATCATTTGAATAATGGAAATTTTTTTTTGGAATGGTATAAAAATAAAACAGTTTTTTTAAATGATGTTTTATTCGTATCAATTTCAATATTGTGAATAAAAATTTCATCATCAATTTTCTTTAAGCCGATTAATGTAAAAAAAAAAAAAAAAAAAATTTGTACAAATTGCGTAAAAATTTAAAAGGAATTAAATTTCTTTATTTATTTATTTTAAATTTTCATATTTTGCATTTTACAGGCTCTTATTTTATTTAATAGTTGTTACAGGCTCTTATTTTATTTTAATAGTTGTTTATATAATATTGCTTAGATATTTATATTATAATTGGTTGCAAATGAGATTTCTTAAGAAAAATCACTTTTTTTCGGTAATTTTACTTCCAATTAAAATTTCTTGTACCCAGATTTGAACTTGTACTCGAGTAAGGGGCTTTTGTTCTCAATTAAAAAACTTGTTATATGTTCAGGATTTCAACCCGTGCACTTCCTCGGTTAATAAACCACGTAACCACTGGGCCATCCCAAAGTTAAATTAATGAAAACATTTTTATGAAGATTTGCATACTTTTAGGTTTTTTTGTTTTTGAATTTTGCATTACGATTTTGAACATAAATGTAGTTAAACTTCATTTTATTTAAAATAATCAATAAAAATTTTACATATAATAAGTTTTCTGTATATTCAAGGATTTAAAATTATAACTATATATTGATTTGGTTTGGTTAAATAACTATTGATTTGTTTATTGTTTGAATCTGGCGGGAAATTAACGTTATAAATAAAAACAACTTGAATAAATTATTTTGTAAATTGAAAAGTTAAATTTAAATTTAATTTCTTTTTTTAATATACAATTTTTTTAGTTATAATTATAAAATTTAAAGAATTTAGAAAAAAAAAATGTTGCTTAAATCTGTTAGTATTAAATTTTTAATTGAAAAATATGATGATAAAAATTTTTATACAAAAGTCAAATTTTTTTTGTGCATATGTACTTTATTTTATGGCCTTTGTAATTACTTTTTATATGATTTAACGAAAATTTCCCAATTTAAAGGTCAATATGTTAAAGGAAGAAAGTAAGTTTTAAGTTTTTTGTTTTAAATATATACGAATAATAAACTTATTATGAAAAGAAATGAAGAATCTAGAATTTATAATTGAGGGGGTGTAATTTTTTAATTTTTTTTTATTTTATTTTGTCTATTATTTCAGATATATCCTGTTAAAAAGTTTTTTTTTTTTTTTCTTTAATAATTTCATCGAATAAATCCGATTTTTATTTATTTTTTATACAATGAGTTTTTTTATAACAATAATTCAGTTTACATTTGAAGTTACGCTATTTTTGAATGCGTATTAGATAAGTTATTCAGTTTATATACTTATAGATTTTTTAAAGTGACTATAATACATTTCAATGCTGTTAAGAGACAAACTGAATTGTGCCAATAAGATGACTTTTGTTTTTTTTTAAATGAAAAATAAATTTAATTAAGTTAACATTTTTGACATGGATAAAATTACTTTTAAGAATGATATGGCATCATTTTCTTTACTTTTTCTTCAGGAATTCATTTAATTTATTAAGTTTTTATAAATTGAATGAATATTTCATTTTGGAACAAAATTACAAAAGAGTATAAATGTAAACCGGTTATATTTTTTATCGAAATTTACTTCACAATAAAAGTAAATTTTAAAAAATGCAAGAGGAAGAAAATATTTTTAGTGGAAAATGTATTGTTATAAGAAGTTTTATGAAAATACTATTTGAGATCCTAAACAATAACTATTAAATTACTTGAAATAAAACTTAAGCTTTTTATTATATATTTATTGATATATGCATATATATCCTATAGCATGACATAATTGAACCTTTTTTTTATAAAATTTGAAAGTTGAAATAAAGTTTTAAAAAATGTTTTTTTTTTTGATACTTTAAATGCTTGTATATATATATATATATATATAGGTGTATGTAAAGATATGATTTCATTTCGAAATTTGAACATCTCTACGATTATAATCAAGTTAAATTAAAATTTAGGAATCAAAAGGAGTCAAAAGGGAAATTTAAAAAATGATGGTATATATACTGCATTTTCTTTAAAGAAAGCCTTTGAAATTTTCTAAAGAAAATACTGTTTGAACATTTTTAAATAATCAAAAATACAAATTACAAACAGATAAAAATGAAAATGATTATAAAAAATATCGTAAAGTGTGAATTTGATCTGTGTACTTTTAGATTACACTAACATTTAAATTAATCTAAGTTAAATAATTAAATTCTTGGATATATAAATATAAATCTTCAAATTTTATTTTGTTTTATAAATTTTCATACAAAAAAAACAAAAATATTTTGTTTAATTTTTCCCATTTATTTATTTTTACATTATTTTCAATTAAATACAATTAAGTAATCCTAAATATTAATGATATCACAAAAAAAGGATAATTATTTTTTTTTTTTTTTTTTTTTTTTTAAATAAAACAAAAGAAAGAAGAAAAAATCGCTAGGTTGAACAAATCAAATTTATATTGTGGTTTTGTTTTCATGAAAACTCTTTGTTATTAATAAAAATTTTATTGTGTTTGGGATTTGTTTTTCTTTCTTTTATTTATTTTATGTTAAAGTTTCTTTTAAATTCAAAATTATATAAATGTATTCTAAGAAGAAAAAATAAAAGAAAATAAAAAGTGATCATTTATATTATTGTAAAAAGGCTTCAAGTTGGAAAACAAAACAAAAAATGAAATAATAAACCTTTTTTTTTTTTTAAATTTTAATATTATATTATTAATATGATGAAGGACGAAAATTTGTACGTCTAATAAATTGATTTAATTTTTTTCAGATTTTATTACGTAGAAGTTATTAACGTCTTCTATTATTTTTGAATTAGGGTAATAGGAATAGTAAATTGTATATATTTGGAATTAGATTAAATATTAGGTGAAAAAAACAAGATAAATTTTTTTTTGTTTGATTTTCTATATATTTTGTATCATTTGTTAAAAATTATATTTGAAATAAAATAAAATTTATTTATTTTATTTATTGTAGACTCTTTTGTTATATCGAGGTACTATAAATTTTTATTTATATATTTTTGTTGCTTTAAAATTTATTTTGTATATAGAAATATGTGTTCAATATCGATTGGTGACAAAGGGATCTTAATGTGCACAGTATATATTGTACAAGGCATTAAAAAATGACTGTTAAATTTTTTTCCTGTTTTTTTTTGTTTATTTTTTAATACTTTTTAAAATTGGATTTACTTTTGTTTAGATCAATTGGTTGAAAGATTTCACACAAATTAGTAATATAGTGTCCACATATTATTTTATGGACACATATACTAATCTAATTATTTTTCTTTAAGATGAACACAATTACTAAATGATTCTCTATTTCTTACTCATCTAATTAATATTGAATTTCGGTAAAAGTTAATTCTAGTAATTCTATGATTAAATGATTTGAATTATTTGTTTTAGGATGCTAAATAAAAAACTGCTAAAGATTTAACAATTTTAATTAATCCCTTAAGTTTTTTTCAAAACTATTCTTCTATTCATTAAAAAAAAACCAAAAATAAAAAATAAAATAAAGCATTTAATGAAAAAAAAAAAATATATATAAAAATGTTTTTAAAATAAAATTTATACAAATATTTTTCATACGGTTGTCACTTGTCACCATTTTTCTCTAACAATATAAAATTAAAAAAAAAAAAAAAATTAATTTTAATATAAAGGTACTATGATTTCTTAAAAGCCATGTCATGTCAATTATTCTATTTAAATTATAATATAAAATCATGATCCTTCATTTTTTTTTTTTTTTTTAACGTTCTTTTTTATTTAATACCTTCATATATATATTACATATTACCTATATATATATGGTTATATAATTATATATAAAAAATATTTAAACGACAAAAAAAAACGAAAAAAAAAAAGTAATAAAAAAAAACCAAAGTTAAATAATCACAAATAAAATGCAAACTAAATAATAAGAAAAACCAACATAAAAAGAAAATGAAAAAAAAAAAATGAAAATGTGTATTTAAAACATGAACATGTCTCATTTTTAATTAAAACATTAAATATTGTTCATTATTCAAATATAAAATAAATATGTAAAACAAAAAATAAATAAATAAAATTTAATAAAAAATAATTTAGACTGTCTATCTGTGAAATAAGAGAGAACTTTATTAAATAAATATGACAAGTTTTAACACATCTGTTTTCTCTTATACTTTTTTTTTTGGGATCATAATATCAGGCTACTTCAGATATGCATTTAATTATATTTATATTATATCATTTCAAACTTTAAGACAATTTTGAAATCTCAGGGATTGATTGAGCTTAAAAAATACAAAGGTAAAATATAACCCTTTGCTCTACATAACTTTATAATATACTAGCAATGTTACCCGACGTTTACCGGGAAAATTAAAAGTTTTTGAAATATTCTTTTTTTTTAGTTTTAATTTTCTTCCCAAAAATTTTTGAATTTTGATTTTAGAGGGCAGAAATTGCATTTATGGAGGTAAATGTAGCTTTTTTTGTAAAAAAATAATGCTCTTAGACAGTTTAGACAGAAAAACAAAAATTTTTTAAGGGAGGTTAAAAATAAGATTATAAAATCCAACTGAAAAATTAGAGACAAATCGTTGAAAAAATTTTTTGAAGGTGGTCCAAGAAGGATCGGAACCGATTAATGGATTGTAATCAAATTAATTCAGTGAAATTCTTTGTAAAAAAAAATGTAAAAAAATTTGTTAGAACCTAGTGCCGAAACGGGTTAACCAAACCAAATTAATAAACCAAACTTAATGAAAATTTGTCACAGGTTTTTTTTTCAGAACATAAAATCTGCATACAAACTTGGTCATAAATTGGAACCAAAATTTTTTTTAGCCAAATCGGCTTAATGTAATCAAATTTATTCGACAAACCCCTAAAGATTGAAAGAATATCTGTATAAATTTTGAATCTGTATTCTGTATTAATTGGTCGGTTGGACAACGAGAAAGTGAAAAATTTTTAACGCACCTTGGAGCCGGAACAGGTTAATGTTCCAAATACAATATAGCCTATAACAATAAGTTTCGAGTTTCATAGAATATTCATATCAAATTTAGTTGAAATCATATCTATGACTTTTACGTGAATCCAATAGGTAAACAAACAATCAAACTTTTTGATTTATATGGAAAACATTATAACTTTATAATTTTAAAAGTAAAGCAGCTGGTTTTTATTCATTTTTTATTTAAGATACATATATATGTATGTATTAATTTTAGAATAAATAAATACTAAAAAATTAAAAATAAAAATTATAAGTTGATTGATTGAAATTAAAAAAATTCTTTTCTTTTAAATAAAGACAAACTTTTATAAATTTTATCTAAAAAAATGACATTCAAACCAATAATCAACCTAAAAGTATGCTATCCACTTAAAGGTATAGGTGGGGTATAGTATAAAAAAAAATAGACCTTGCTACCAAATATAGTGTTAATATATAAATATATAATATAAACAAAATAAATAATATTAGTATTCGACCTGTAATGGCCTTAGTAGCCAATGGTTTTGTAATATTGGAATTATCCTATGTGATTTGTAATATTAATATAAATAAATAAAAAATTTTTTGTTTTGACAATATTGTAAATTTTATTCAATTATTTGGAAGATCCCTTTTTAACTTCATGTTTTCTGTTTGTTTTACATGAATTTGTTATATAAATTGTTTGTATATATATATATATATATATATGGCTGTGATATATGACATAAATATATGTGTATAACAAAAGCAAAGAGCAACACAGAACAAATAATGAAATTAATTATAATACATATATATATATATATATATTTATAAATTTTAATTAAATTATGATACTATACTTATATAGTATAAATGCTTATATATATGATACTATATTTACATAGTATAAATGCATTATGTATTAAAAATATTCAAGGATATTTTATTGTATTTACTAAAAATTAAAAATAAGATAATAATTACTTTTTTAACAATTTCAATTTAAAAAAAAAATATACTCTTTATACTCTTGAATTTTATTATATGGTTTTTTATTTTCTTCTGGGAAATCTCTGGGTTCTTTCATTTTTTTTTTTACATTCGACTTTGTCCAATTTTAACCTTAGATTTAAAAATTTAAAAGTAAATTTCCGGCAAAATAATTTTTTTAAACAATATTGTATTTCAAAAAAAAAATATAAATATTGTTAAAATTCATTAAATTATAATTTAGAAAAATTGATTAAAAAAAGGATTAATGGTCTAAAAAAAAAAATTTTTAATTTTTGTATCTTTAATAAAAATTATTAAAAATTCATTTTTTTTATACACACTTTTTACCTTTCTTCCTTACATAAACGTATGGGCGTACTTTCATACATTTAAACTTATATATGTACATTATTTTATATATATTTTGTTTGTACATATATATGTACATATATATATAAAAAAACAAAAATTGTGGCACAAAAAAGTTTTTAATTCACAATACATATGGGATCGTCTTCATATTCTTTAAAATTTTTATTCAAAAAAACAACAAAAAAACCAATAATAATAGAAAATAATATAAGATCAAAAAAACAAAAAGCATAAAACTGTTAAGAATGAATCCTTAAATTATAAAATAAGAATAAATATATTTTATTTTTACTTTTTCAATTTTTTCTTAAAACCCACATCTTTTAAATTATTTATATCACTTGTATATTATATTATATACAGTATACACGCATATATAAATACAATATAATATAAAATATATAGATATATTATATGAAATTCATAAAGAAAATGCGAAATATTATGTCAAGGTGTTGATAGAATTTTATTGCCTGACACATTCACATTATCTTATTTATTTTAAATAAATATTATTTTAGAAGGGGTAGATTGTAAAAATAATTCTAAATCCATTCAGTATGTTGTTTTTTTTTTTTTTTTTTTTTTTGCCTTTAAACGATTCCTATGGGTTCGAGTATATAAAAATAGTATTTGGACTAATAGATAAACATTACAATGGAAGTGATTAGAAAAATGTGACATTTAACAGAAAAAAAAGGGTTTTCATAAAAACAAAAAAAAGGAATATATTTAAGAAATAAAATAATCCATTTGAACAAATTTTCCGAATTATAGGCAAACTTTTTAGAAAAAGATGCGACCACAGTACAAAACCCTTATAGAACCGCAGACCAAAAAAGAAACATGTCTAAAAACTAAGATAAAATGGCTTTTGAATTGTTCAAAAATAATTCATTAGAAATTGATTTTTTTTTTTGTATGGTGTGACATGGTTTTTGGTTAAAAATGAAATAACGTGTTTGAAATATAAAATAAAATTTGTAAATACTTTCTAAACTCTAATTTTATAAATTAAATTTCCAATTTTCTAAAGATTCGATAGAAGATTTATCATTAGAAAATCTCTTTCAATTATTCCTTATGAACAAACTTAAACCAAATCTTAGTTTCTAAAATAGACTTTTAAAAATTGCCTGAAATACTGTAAAAATTAGTGTATACAAAAATTGCATTAATAACAATAATACATTAAATACAAATATGTATAAAAAATACCATTGATAAGTATTTATTTATATATTTATTTTATTTATTCCCATACACATACAATGTATATGGGAATAGATGCAGTCTTTCCCCATATTGATAAGTTTTTTTAATACATAAATTTAAATGAACTTTTAAGACAATTTTAGACTATTTTTTGAGTAAAAATGGAAATTAAAATAAGACTAATAATTTTTTAACAAAATAAATTTAAAATATGCATATCTCGGATTATATATATGTGATAACAGGAACTAAAGCCAATTTGTAGAAGTATTTCAAAAAATATTTGAAATTTAAGATAACAACCTTTGACTTGCACTATCTATTTTTTATTTTCAAAAAAATACAGTATATAAATGTAATTTTGTATAATTCCAGATCTACCAACCTATATCCTAGTTGTAACTCCTATATATGTATATTGACTTAGGCTTAATATCTAATATTATAGATATAAGAAAAGAATCTGCGTATAAAAAAGATTATTGACATATATGCATTTAAGATAGCAATAACTGACTATAAAAGTAATATAATTAAAATATTCTCAAAGAAAATCAAATATCATCCAAAAAAAAATTTTTATAATTTTATGAATTGAAAAATTGAAAAAAAAAAATACAATTTTGACAAAAAATACTGCGAAACAGTATATCTAGCAAAAGAATCAAACTATATCAACAGATGTATTCCTCCAAACTTAAAAACTTATCTAAAGATAAAAGTGCAATACATACTTGTGTCAAATAAAAGAAACTTAATTTTCATATCAGCATATACCTTATACTTTATTTAAATGCGTTTTAAAAAACATAAATATGTTAATCAAAATATGACATAAATTCTGATACAACATGATTTAAAATATTACCTATACTCCAAAAAAGAATAGAATCATATTTTCTGAAATAAGCTGACTTTTCAGAAAAAGATGTGATCACAGTAAAAAAACCCTTATATACAGCAACTTAAATGTATATTTGATTGATAAAACGAATCATAAATCGGACAAAATTCGATGAAAAGGGTACATACTACATAGTGTAATACATAGTGTTCAAGAAAAATCATATTTGAAGAGTATTTAGTATATATGTATGTTAAAAAAGCCATAATATCATATTTCCAAATAAAAACAAATTTCATAAAGACGTATCCGACTAAATACAAAATTTTGGGTTTTCAGGAAAAAAATAAAATTACCTTACGTTCATCAGATTTGACATTACAAACATCACATCCAATATATAATTTTTTAAATAATAAATAATAATAAAATAATAATAGCTTTTTAACCGACTTTTAACATACAGATGATTTTTAACGATTTTAAAAGAATTAAATATTTTGATTTTAAAAAACTCTGTGATTTAGAGTTACACAAAAATATATACATATATTTTTTAATAATGCATTGAAATACTACAAGAGTTTTCATGCTAAAAAAAAAAAAAAAGACATCGTAAAGAACACAAAAAATCGCAATAATTATATAGTGTAATAAATTTTCTGCTCAATATCAGCGAGCTTTATGAAACTATATTTAAATTTTAAGAACATCTTATGATATAATACATGTTCATATAAATAAAACTGAAGACAAAATATTCATAATATCCAATTAATAACAAAAAAAAAAAACAGATCATAAAAGATCTATAATTTTATGTACTATATACTTACAGACACATTTGGTTCAATATAATCGCATAAGTTTATTGGAGAAAATTTTACGAAAATGTATAAGCAGTCTGTATGAAACTACACAGAAAATCTGAAACATATGTAATCCGATTTTTATTCTGATAAATGCTTTTATACCGTAAAATTAATATCGTATAAAATTCGGTAATTTTTAATTAAATTCGATAGGTAATAAAAACTTTAATAGTCAACTCAAAATGAATATCAGAATTTGTTAGATTGTATATTGTAAATTAATAATAAAAATGAAATAAAAAGTTAAAAATGATAATTTTTTAATAATTTTGATTATAAAAATTATTAGTAGCGGTAATTTCAGACATTAATTAAAAGTTTTATATATTTTATGGCTCATATTTTATATAAAAATTTAATTTTATCCTACACAAAACTACTCAATTTTATTATAATGTTTAAAAAACGCTATTACAAATAATTTGCTACTCTGGTAACTTTACATATTAATTTTTATAAGAATATGTACATATATATAAGAAAAAAACTGTATACTTTTTATTTTCGTGAGGATCATTTTAAACTTTCAATATTAAAATGGAGATTTCATAATAATAAGATTAAAAATTCATTTCATTGAATAGTGAACCGCAACGGATTAAAGAAATTTATCACTTCATAATATATATTAGAATATTACTATAAAAGCCTCCTCAGCACAAAAAAATTTAGACAAATATTAATTTTTTACAAAAAAAAAAAAAGATAAATTGATATATCAGAAAGACGTAATTGATCATAACTAAATTTATTCAAAAGAATTTTTCGGCATGAAACAATCGCTTCTGTTTAATTAAATAATTAAAGATCTAAAACGACTTTGAAACGAAAAAACTGAAAACTTTTAACATATTATTGGTTTGAAAAAAATGGATAGTCCAAAAAAAATTGAATCAAAATAGCTCATTAACTTTAGTTATGGCAAAAGTCGATGCTATTGCAGTGGTTAATGTCAGTTATTCGAAATATTTCCTCTTACCAATGAAAAAATTAACATTTTTTTTGTACAGATTCTTGTGACACGTCAGGTTAACAGATTATAATTAAATTGATACAGTATAACAAAGAAAAACATTTGTATACTTCAGATACAACTTATATACGTAAATTAATAAAAAGATAAAAAATATACATATTTAAAAGGTTCTGTGACGGAATGTAATAAAAATTTATCTAGGCCTATATTTAAGACTATTTCTTTAAGATATTTATTTTAAAACTAAGAATATATTTTGCACTATATACAATTGCGAAATTTTTTTAAAAATTTGTTTTAACCAAACTTTTTAAGAATGAAGGTACATTTTCTTCAATTTTAAGGAAACTCTTTGAATTTCGTTATGAAAAGTTCAGATAAAATTTTTAGACCTTGTAAAAAAGTAAAAATATATATATATTTGCCTTTCAAAGTCTTTAAACATTAAAAATTTTTATAAATTGTTCTCGATTATGTTGCCGAATATTATGATTATTTTTAAAATGTCTTAAAAATAACATATTAACCGATAAAATATTACCGATAAGTTTAAATACAAAATTCCCTTAAATCAATATTTTTTGTTTTAAGTTTTAATTTATAAAATTTAAAAAAAAAAAAAATTCTTTCATTTTTAATACGTGTAAATTGAAAACATAATATATATATATATTCATTAAAAGTTAAAATTTATAAAGCCGTATCATTTAAATAAGATTACTTTGAGATTTTCTCGACTTTCGAATTATCCAGTCGACTAAAATTTAGTAGATAAAATTTAGTCTATACTAAGAGATAAAATGTGAAACGAGAAAAAACTACAGCAACTGTAAAAATGAACAATTTAACGGTAATGAAAATTCTAGTATAAAAATTTAATAAAAAAACGAATTAAATGATCAGTTTTCGATATTATTTAACTTTACAACTTTAAATTTAATATTTATATATTATACCGTTATTTTATTGTATTTTAAATATTGTTATTATATATATTTGGTACCTACATATTTTCAATCCGTTTCATTTCTTTTTATTATAAAGAAAGAAAATTTTTAAAATAAACTTTTTATCGAAATGCTTTAAGGATGCTTTAATATGTAGCCTTTTATTATTATAAAATAAATAAACCCTTAAGTTATTAATTTTTTTTTTTTTTCTCTTTTATATATTGTTTTGTTTTGTGATTTTTTTTTCTTTTTTGTCTTGTTAAATTTTAATTCTTTTCTTTTTTGTTTTGATGTCAAATAAGAAAATTTTTATATGCATACGTATATCATTTTGGGAATAAATTCTTTTGTGTTCTGATTAAAAAGTGCCTATATATATCATATTATATTAAAAGTCGCAAAAATTTATTGTCCATTAAATTTTTATTAAAACAAAAAAAAAAAAAAAAAGAGTATAATACATTTAATTAATTAATTTATATAATAAAAGAAATAATTTGTTACCTTTAAAATTTATTCGACCTGATGAATCTTTTGTGCTTGTCATTACAGATAATGGCACACAGTTAGAAAATGCCAATACCGTAATTAAAACCAAAATACTGTATGGTTTCATATTTAAAATATTGTTTTTGTTTTATTAATATTTAAATGTTTTGCACTTTTTGTTTTTTTTTTTTTTTATATTAATTATATAAATAGATTGAAAAAAAAATAAAAAGTTTTCCTTTATTATTTTTATTCACTTGTTGAGTTTTTAAAACATAATATTTATTTTTTTTTGCTTCCTTTTTTTTTGGTTCTTGTTTTTTTCTGACCTTGTTGATAAGGCCAGCGAAATTTAACTAAGAATTTCTTATTGAAGCAACTGGTTTATAAATACTATTATTACCTATTTATTATACATGTATACTGAGTTATATGTATATATATATATATATATAAACAATATATAAAGATGTATGTAATATATTGCGATGATGTATATATACGAGTATAGTATAGTGAAATACACGAGTATAGTATATAGTAAAAATTATTTGGAAAGGATATTATACTCACCTGATATTGGATTATACAAGATACGTAGTTATATACATATATGTATATATGAAAGAGTCAGAAGCATTTTATTATTGTGATGATTTCCATTTGATACAATAATGAATTGTACATATAACGGAAAATAAATGAATAGAAAATTTCAATGTGACCATACTATACATAATATCATAAAAGTGTACAAAAATGTATTGGGTTCGTTATAGTGCAAATTGATAGAGGTTTATACCTAATCCGAAAAAAAAAAAAACAAAATTCGGAACATATAATCCGAAAAGTACAAAATTAGGATATTTTTCTTTGAAATCAGCCTGGAAGAATCGGAAAATAGATTTTTTTTTTATGCCTTCTGGATTTCGTACTTTTCGAATTTTGTACGTTCCAGATTTTGTACTTTTAAGAATTTATGTTTCCAGAATTTATTTTTTCCGAATTTTGTCCCTTTGCCGAAAAATAATCATGTATAACCATGTAGAGCGAAAGGTATACATTGCAGAAGATAAAAAGGAAAAATAAACTTGTACTTTAAAATCAATATCATACTAAAAGAATGTTGTAATAAAGTAATGGAAATTGAAATAAATAATAATTCAGTCAATCAAGTATAAGTTCCTAAATACGTACATACAAAATTAAATTTGAATAGTACTGTGACTAACTTCATTTACTAATGCTAGCTTTTGAAGTATAAACAATGTCATTTACTATATTATAATTTATATATTTGTATAACTACAGAGCATTAATTTTTTATGATCTTTGGATATTGTATCATTTACATTTCAATTACTTTGACTTCGACTTTAGACTTATATCAATTTTTGCCGAATTTACCTTCCAATCTTTGGAAATAATTTTAAAATTCGAAGAATACTGAAGAAGAAACTGTGAGAATGATATACATACATGTGTATCTATAGGTACAACTTTCGATCATTAAAAGTTGAAAAGTTGAATTTTATAAGGACCATTATTAATAAAATTATAAAACAGAACTATTTATATACATATATATATTCAAATAAGATTCTATAATCACCGTAAATTTTCTTAGGAACAAAATAGTATCTATGTACATTGGTAGAAAAAAAAATATGTGTGGAATCGATATGGATTTGTGACATTCAATCTAAATGAACAAAGCATTAAAGACAAACATTTGATTGAGTCAAAATTCTAAACAAAAATAATATGAATTTTAAAAAATTTTTTTTTTAATTTTTCTTCCTTTTAATATTATTTTATTTATTTATAATTACATACTTTTTTTTGAATGTGTAAATTGTTAAGTTTAAAAAAAAAAATGGTGAGTTTGCGTATTAAGAGAAAAATAATTTTGTACTCCAGTAAATTTAAATCTCTTTTTCATATATATAATATAATATGTATATATAAATATATGTAAATATTTTTAGTATATATACATATTATATTCTACAAAAAATGTTACTTATATTTTTTATATAAATTCTTATATAATATATACTTGTATATGCATATTGCAAATATATAATATATGCATATATAGAATCCAAGGATGTTCAATAAATTTATTTTTGAAGAATCATTAATTTGTAATCTTGTTTACATACTTTTAAATTTATGTATATGTATATAAATTTTACAATAAAAATTAACCATTTCTCTTGTAATTTTTTTGAGAATGTATTCTATAATTTAAACTTAAAAAAAAAAGAAAAAAAAAGCAAAAACTTAAAATTAAAAAATAAAAAAAAATTTCGATTAAATTAAAGAAAAAAACAATAAAAAACTTTATTGTTTTGCTTATTTGTGTACATACATACTTATATCATATATGTATATACAATAGATATTAATGTTCCATATAATAATTTTAAAAATTGAAAATTCAACAAACGTCAATCGACGTCAAGATTTTCAATTCAAACAATTTAATTGTTAGAAGTTGAAACTTTAAAGGCCTAAAAAACACAGATGCAATTAAAAAAAAAATTAAATTTTACAAGGGTATACATCTTAGATGTCGAATGTAGCTTTTAATAAACCAGTTTGTTCGCTTTAGTCGTTTACAATTTCTAATTTGAGTTTTTTACTCATTGAAGCCACCTCCATCTCTAGTCAATATAATGGGATAACATACAAAATTCTGTCGCAGTATATTGACTAGGGAGTACGGATGGCATATGATAGCATAGGGATACGGAATTTTTTTTCTTAAAATTGGGAAACGGGTATAATATATGTATATGAGATAAGAGGAGATAAGATAAATTTTTTTTTTAAATATTTTCGAGTATCATATAAATCGGGGAACACAATAAAAAGATAATGCATTTAAATCAACGGCATAAATCAAATTAAATTCCTACAATTTAATCCTTTAAATCCATATTGTAATCCTTTTAAATTCTTATCATCTGTTAACAAAAGAATCCTTTTTTCTCTATCTAGATTATTCAATTATAGAATGTATATGTATGTATGTATATATGTACATACATATATGTATATAGAAAATAGAAGAATGATTATCTTATACCAAAATCTAGCGAATAAAAATTGTGAAATTTTTTTTTTTCAGATATATGAGAATAAATAACAACCTGTTGAATTTTGTAAATCAGCTGTTTTGAAAAAAATATGTTTTCGATGTTAAAAAAGAAAAACAAAAAAAGAGAAACATACAGGAAAACACAAGGTACATAATTGCGTAAAACTTAGAATTTATTTGAAAAATATTTTTTGTTGAGAAAAATTATAAAATTTTATCATAAAAATAAAAATATAACGGTTAAAAGAGATAAAAAGAAATTGATTAACTCATAATTTTAGTTTTTCTAATAAAAATTACGTGTTTTTTTACATAATTAAGAAATAAATTGTAAAAAAACAAAAAAAAAAAAAATTTTATTTAATTTGAATTGTTTATTCATCACTTTAAGGTTTTGATGCTTGTTTTGAACGATTTATATTCTTCTAAAAATTACAAGTTTTCGATTAAAACGTTTGACGTATTTCTATAGTTGTAAACGTTTACTTTTCTAGACTTGAAAGTTTAGTTTGAATAATAATAAAAAGTTTATCTTACCTAACCTATGAGTAAAATAAAAAAAAAATCACAAAGTATATACAAGTGGGTATATACTTTAATATTATATGTATACACTACATATTGTTTCTTGTTTTATCTCAAAGAAACTTTACATTCGAAAAAATAGAAGTTCTGCAGAACCACAGTTAATCTTTTACATTAAAAACATCAGTCTCTACATTTCAATTTTTATGACCCTGAAATAATATTTTATTCAAAATTGTAACATAAATGAAGTAATCTTATAAATGTATAGCACTTTTGTGAAAAACCATTTTTATACTTTCGTGTTTTTAGAGTTGTTCGCTGACAAAAAACTTTCATAAATTTTCGAAAATTTATGTAAAGTATTGCAAAAAAAACGCTTTCGCGTACAGGCATAACAGACTACAGTCCAGAGAGTACATCACATACAGATTGCAGTACATTATAAATACAGAGTGCAGACTACTGTGTAGATAAGGTAGGTACTGATACTGATAGTTTTTGAGTTTTATATTAAAAGAACTCACAGAAGAAGAGAAATGACAGTATTTCAAGAGTCGAGGCGAGACGAGACGTCTCCTTTTTGAAAATTATTACAAATAATTTTACTAACCTTTTTATTTAAAAGTTTGGAAATGTGTTTCTTTAAAGATTAAAAGTTTGAAAGGAGAACACCAAATTATTTTTATTTTCTTAAATTAAAAGAAAATTATTTTTTAACCTTGCTTATACTTTGTAGTAAACACTAAAAAAAAACACCAAACATGGCATAAATGACATTTCTAAAATTTTTGTAAACAAAGAATTCGCGTGGCGTGCGAAGGAGGCGTACTTTTTTTTTTAAATGAGAGATTTGTTAATTTTAATTTAATTTTTGTATTATTCTCTCAAATTTTAATTCTTCCTCATTCACAAATTTTTACAAATAAAAGTACGCTAACTAAAAGCCTACTATAACATTTCCAAAAATTAATAATTTTGAATCGAATTTCAAACATGCTGGGAAAAGAACCTTTAGAAGTTTAAAGTTATATTAATTTTAGAGAGAGAGGTTTTACAAAAGAATTTGTTTGGTCATTTATTTTTTGGGGAAATGAATTTCGAATATATTTATTTTATATTAGGCAGAATGATAGGAGAGATTTGGTTCAATTTTTCTGTTTAACTGGTCACTTGTCCATATGTGCGAGGCACATTTTTGCAGATTTATACAAATATAATCTAATATAATAATAATAATCTATAGTCTAATTCTAATATATGTATGTATCTGTAAGGTAAAAGTATTTTTTCAGAATGAAAATTTATCTCAAATACTCTTTTGACAAAAACATACTTGTGAAATACTACTTCAGAATGTTTTCAGTTTAATGAACTCTTTAAAATATAATTATGTTTCTCAGTTTACTTTCAATTTTCATACTAATGTCATGATTTTTAATGTTGTTAATCGGTTGTAATAGTCATTTTCTTTTATATTTTCTAATTTGTTGTACCTATTAGCTGGGTTTTTTTTTTAATTTTTGAATGTTATAGCAGCTTAGTAACTAAATTTTTCTCTAATTTGGAAAAAACTTTAAAATTATCATAAAAGTAAAATGAGGAAAATATTTTTTAAGTGAAATTATAAAAATATTATTTTCCCACATTTTATTGCAAAACAATGAGAAAACCATGGTCAAATGTGTTTCATGCTACATACCTATGTATGTTCATTTTAATAACTTGCTTTGAGGTGTTAAGCCAGAGCCAGCTAACAAAGACAATCATTTGAAATTGTATAAATTTGTATCAAATACAGCAACAAAACAAAACGATTTTAATTGCATCAATGACAAGTTAAAGAAGTAAATTATAACATTATTATCGAACTCCTTTTTGCATACAGACTAACAGACTAACTAACATCATACAGACTAACTTATCACAGTTTTTAAAGTATGGATTGCACAACGACAATTTAAAATTTGTTTATGATTTATATGCAATCGATTCTCCTCAAAAAAATAAATAAATGGTTACCTTAATTTAAAGTTCAACCTTCAGGTTTGAGTTGCCTTTATTGTATTTGTAGGAGGTAGGACTTTAAATGTGTAATTTTAGAGATATACTGTCGTTTACTTTTCTGAAAAAAGTTTTGACCTGGGGTTGCACTTTTTTTTCAGGTCACATTTTTTCCGTTCTTTTCTGAAAAAAAAAATACAAAACTGAAAAAAATGTTCGTGTTCTCCTCTGAAAAAAAATTAGGGCAAAACTTGCACAGGGCAACATTTTTTTTGAAAACTTGACCTGAAAATATTGGCGGGGCAATAAAATGAGTTTTGCACTCTCATTCTGGATTACATTAATGTAAATTATTAAAATTATTTATTTATTTGTACTCCTTAAATTTACAATTTTTGTTTACTTAAGTTATTTTCATTTATTTCTAGAGACACAGATATTTATAATCTTTACAACTATTAATTAGATTAGTCATATTTCAATTGATTTGAATAATTCTTAATAAAATTATATTTATAATTTTTATTTATTTTAACAGTCTTTTTTTACTACCTAATTTTAATCGTAGACACGAACCAATGCAATACATTATCTATTATTTCCTATACGTGACATTTAAATTAAATGTCAGAACATTGTCATTTTGCTGGCAAAAATTCCATTATAATTTTTTTTTTATTTCTTTTCGTATTGTATTTATTATTCTTAATAAAAAAAAAATATTTTGAAAATTCGATTAAAAATATTATGAAATATTCTAATATTTGTAAACAAATTTAATACCATAGTTGATGTTTAAAATATGGATGATAATTTATGGTAAGTAAAGAAGAAACATTAGAATAAAGTAAATTATAAAAGTTATTACAAATTGAAATAGAAAAATTTTCTTTAATCTTTTGTTAATTTTTATGTCAATAAAAGAGATAAGTATTTAACTATGTTAAACAAATAATATAATACGATTTCAAATAGTAAAATTAATATTTTTAAATGGAATTAAAAAAGTTAGAAATTTGTAGTACATTTTACCACAAATTCATTTTAAATTCAACAATTATTGAAAATACATAAGTATTTTGCGTTTTTAAAATTGCGTTAAAAACTAAAAAAATATATTTACAAAGATAACTATAACATATAATATCAAGATATGATATTGAATCATATCTTTAAAATATTTATTATATAGTGTAATAATTGGAAGACGTGTATATTTTACGATAATGTTTTTTTTTTATTGACGTAACTTAAATATTTCGTATGCCTTGATAAAATTTACCTTGTAAAATGCATTTTAGAACTATATACATATATGTGTATAGTTAATGTTATAAATTAAAAGACATTTTTATTAAATAAAAATGTTCTAAATATAAAATTTTCATATTTTAATAAATTTACAGGTTAATTGAATTAGAATCAGCTCTTTTAGATGATTGCACAGTAAATGATATATATGCTATATGTAGAGGAAAAGCTATACCAGGTAAAAATTTGTTTTTTTTTTCATTTGTAATTACAGATATAAATTTTCATATACATATGTATTAAGTATAAAAAAAACAATATTAATTATAATCTTTTTAGAATCATTAAGACCTGATGTATGGCAAGTATGTCTTGATGTGCGGCATAAAAATGATCAAATGTCATTATTTAATGAAATATTTGATTTACCATTTCAAAAAAAATTACGTGAAGATTGTCATGAAATTGTATTAAAAATTGGAAATGATGATGAAGATAAAGTATCTGTTGTATCAGATTTAGAGTCAATTTTAACATTTTATTGTAAAAATAGAAATTTTCTATATGAATCTGGTAATGGTTGGATAGAATTATTATTACCATTATTATCACTTAAATTAAAACGTAGTGATACATATAATTTATTTGAAGCTATACGAGATACATATATTCCAAAAGGTTGTATACCAAAAGGAAATGTATTTCATGTATTTCGTTTATTATTATTATATCATGATCCAGAATTATGTTCAATGTTGGATACAAAAAAAATTTCCCCAGATTTATATTCTGTATCATGGTTTAGAACATTATTTGCATCATCTTGTGGCTTATCTGTAGTTTTATCAATGTGGGATTTATACTTTCAACATGGCGATCCATTTTTGGTATTTTTCTTAAGTTTAATAATTTTAATAAATGGTAGAGATCAAATATTAGCGTTAAAAGATTCTTCAAAAGATGAAATCATAAAATTTTTATCAAATATGCCATGTGCATTAGAAACAGATGATGTTGTAGATTTTTGTTCTTTAGCTCAATATTATGCTTTAAAAACACCTTCTTCATTCAAAACTGATTACTTAAAGGCTTTATTCGGTTCCCATGCGGACAGTTCTGGTAATTTTCTTTTAAAATTTATGTAACTATAATGTAAAAATTTATAATAATAATTTTTATTTTGTTTTTAGATGGAGAAGCTATTTCACAAGCACTTTGCTTACCAGTATCAGTATTTGAACTAGTAGAAAATTCATCAGTTGAATTAACAACACCAGATTCAGTTAAATTTTTCTTAGTGGATTGCAGACCAGCTGAACAATATAATGCAGGACATTTATCTACAGCATTTCATTTAGATTGTAATTTAATGTTACAAGAGCCAACAGCATTTAATACTGCCGTCCAAGGTTTATTACGTGCTCAACAGCAATCAATTGAAGTAAATTCAAATGCTGGTGGTGAACATTTATGTTTTATGGGTAGTGGCCGTTTAGAAGAAGATCAATATACACATATGGTCGTAGCATCATTTTTACAAAAAAATAAACAATATGTTTCTTTGCTTAGTGGTGGTTATAAAGCTATACATGATTATTTTGGTGATCATATGACTGATTGTTTAGAAGATCATGATTCAAAAAAATGTTTAGTATGCTTACGAAATCATAATGCATCAAAATTGATAAATAACAATAGCTTTAGATCAGGTATTAAAATGGAAAATAATTCTATAATTGGAATTACAACAAAATCAAATTCAACTAATATAAATCAAAATAATTTAAAAGATACTACAAATGCAACGGGTGGAAATATTGATATAGATCAAAAACAATCTTCAGATATATTTAGTAGATTATCTGGTTTAATGAAAATGAAATCACAAGAAGTAAAAGGAAAACTTTTGGATATTATTGTTAATCCATCTGTATCAAATCCACAAAATCAACAATCTCCTATAATAGAAAAACATGTTAGTAGTCAAGAAAAAAATGGTAAACGTTATCGTAATATGGCACCAGTATTTAGTATTGATGAAGATAATGATGATCCTGGTGATTATAATTGTGCTGATGATTTCGATGAAACCGATGATCATTTTGGTGAAAATGGTGCTACAAAAATTTGTATATTAAATCAATATTTAAAATCACCAGAAGTAATAAATTCATTTAAATGTCAAGAAGTGCATATGAACGGCTATATGTATGATAGTTATTTAATAATAACACCAACACATTTAGTTGTTTTACGTGAAACACAACAAAAAGGTAAAGCTCAAGTAATTGTTAAAAGACCATTAGCCAGTATTGTAAAAATAACAGCAAAAAAACGACATAAAGATTTGATAACATTTAAATATGGATTTCCAGAAGGTGATGGTTTACAAATAACAGATATGGATAGATTTTTAATACCAAATGCAAGTGAAGCAACAGCTATTGTGTCAAAGCACATCGTTCAAACATTGGATGGTGCTAAATTGACATAATTTAAAAAAACAAAATTTTTTTTTTTAATTTTCTTTTAATTTTAATCTATTTTATTTTTTTTTTTTTGATAATAAAGTCTTATAAACAAAAAATAAATTAAAAATATTAATATCTGTAGTAATAAATTTATAGTAAATAATCACTTTTTAAAAGATCATTTCAAATTAAAATTAAATAAATTTTTGTTACTTTAAGTAAACATTTTTTTAATTTTAACTAAGTTTTTTTTTTTAAAGTAAAATTTTTTTAAGATATGAATTTAAAGAAAAGAAAAAGAAAACAATTACTTAATAACGTAAAAAAGGTGAAACAAGCTTTTATTCAAACAAACAAAAAAAAAAAAAAGACGATCTACATATTATATAATCTTGTAATCTTGTAAAGCTCGATTTTTAATCATAATATTTTTAACTTAAAACAAATGAAAATAATGAAATAAAAAAAAAACCAAATTTAATAATAGGAATTTTTTTTTTGTTTTGTTTTATGTTTAAAATGTAAATTTTATTTAAATAAATATTTTTTATTTCTTTACACGTTAAATATATTTTGTTTTGTAGAAACGTTATCTTGTCTTAGTTTAATTTTTTTTTTTTTTAATGTTTTAATATATGTATTTAAAAAGAAAAAAATATTTAAATCAATTCCAAAGATTTGTAGCAAATCCTTTAACTAAAATTTTTGTAAAAATGAAAATAAAACATTAAAATATAAACACAGTTTTTTAAGCATACATAGGCATATATATATATATATTTTAAGTTATTTTGTTATTATTTTACTTTAAAAAAAAACAATAAAAATTGTATTAACTATATTGTCCTAAATAAAAAGTGAGATCAGTATAAAAAATAAAATATAAAAATATTAATTTATTTTATTTTTATGATGAAACGACAAATTAACTTCAACTATAATTCACAAATTCATTATATGTATGTATAATATTTTAAACTAAATACTACTAATTATTTTTAAATTAAAATAATATTTTAAGTTATTCAGTATAATAACAAAAAATCCTTAAACCTAAAATTGAAAAGAATCTTTGTTTTTTTGTGTTCTAATTTTTTATCTGAAAAGAAACTATAATTCAAGAAAGATTTTGTTGCTTGCAATCTACAACTTACATTTTACTTTACTTATCTAAATTGACAAAATTATGTTTTAAATACAAATAAACGAACGCAACTATATAATAGTAACACGTCCTCACGGTTTTAATGAAAGTCCTCACGGTTTTAATAAATTAATTATAATTTATCATAAACAATCAAATTGTCATCAAATTTTTATAACTTAAAATGAATCTATAAAGAAATGCTGCATACAACAGTATTTGTATAGTAAAAATCTTTCTAAATTAGCTATGTAATTGTTTTCATTATACCTTTACACATAATAAAGTTAGAAATAAAATCATACATCCATATGTATATGATTTATTTAAATTTCTGAATCTGAACTTTAAACTTGTATTTAAATATACATATGTATATATATAGGTCCTTTTAATCATTTTATTATTAATTGTTTTGAAATAACTGATAAATTAAATTTTAACAATAAGTAAATATTAGGGATTTTCCCATCTTTCATAATCTCCCAAACAAAATGAAAAGGTTTAATGATTGTTTTGGAAGTTATTACTTTTCTATTGTTGTTGTTGTTGTTTCTCAGGGGGCATCTGGCTGTCCTTTCACCTAGGACCTGCTGCTAACTACAGCGTCTCGTCGAGCTACTCTATTCCCTTCATGAATCTAACTATGTCTCCCTGATTGAGCATTCTTACCTAGGAAAAATTTTCCTATTGATCTTTTTCCAAGGTTCTTCGCCTTTGGGTCCTCAAGTTTGAGTATTGGCATAGAACGCGAAGTACTGTTTCTGCCTCTTGCCCGCATACCCTACATAGATTCGACTCCGTTAAGCCTGTTCTTTCGGCGTGGGCTCTTAGCAACAGGTGTCCTGTGCTAATTCCCATGAGTAATCTCAAATCCCTTCTATTTAGTTTTAGAATTTTCTGAGTCTTTTTGCTGTTAGGTTCCCCTCAGAATTCTTTCGAAAATTTATTTTTTATTTCTATTGTTTACTACAGTACATACCGTCTTACCTAGAATAACTATGTAAATTAGTTTGGTGCTAAGATGGTTAGGGATTATGTGAAAAAAAAGTAAATTGTCTATCAATAAATTCTATTCTACAAAATGTAGAAACATGACTGTCAATTGCAAACTACCATGCCTCATTTTTATTTTAACAACGCAGATTTTAATTTATGAGTACAAACTTTGTATTTTTTTTTTACCAGATTTTTACACAAGCTATATTTTATATAAATGATCCATACATATCTATACATGTGTGTATAAACGTATATGTGTACAATATGTAGGTATAGATGTTGAACTTAAGTTTTGATTTAATTAAAAAGTAAATGAAGTAATTTTTCTATTGATAAATTCAATCATGTAAGGATTTTAAATCTTACAAATCTTGATTCGATAATATATGGCTGTACTTCCGATACGCTAGCTAAGAATTGAATAAATTTTTAAGATGACATGATTCCATAACGTTATACTTTATGACCTGACGAATCCAAATGTTCAGAGCATATATGTACGTATCGATTTTTAAATTTATAAGGAGAAAATTAAATATTTTGTTTTATTTTTATTCATTTTAAAAAAAAAAAAATTATAAAGACAAAAGTTTTTAATATTTTTCGCGTTGAATGCGATTTGCATTGAAAAATACCACTTTTCATTTAAAATTATAGATTTAGATGAATTTCCGGTCTAAAAAAACTCATTTCTGGTCCTTTCCAAATGTTATCATGTAAGGATTTTAAATGTTACCTAAAATTTGAAAAAAAAAAACAAAAATAGAGTTTAAAAAGTGTAATGCGTTTTTCAGCTACTAGATGGCATTTCCAGACATAATGACATATGTATAATATTTGAATTTGAAATCGTTATTAGTGACATCATAAAGTACGGCTGTAATACGTACGGCTAATGGCTATATTTATCTTAAAAATTCGCATCACTATCGTTATCGTATCGGAATTTCGGAAGTATCCCTTCCAATCCAAGTCGTTTTTATATGAATTTCTTATTCATATAATATGATGGTAGGTTTAGGGTATGTTAAAAATACCTACCTAATATTTTATTTATAATTAATTTAATGAATATTTTATAAATATGTCAATTATTTAATGGGATTTTAAGGTGAAACCCTTTTTTTTTTACAATAATTAGCACTCTTTAAAAAATATTTCTACACTTTTGTCACTAATATGTTACATTTTATTTTGTAAAAATTAATTTAGATTATGTATGTATACGTACATATATATATATGTATGTAATTGTATGTATTTATGAATATTTTCTTATTTATTTTTTTCTTATTTAATAATAAATTTTTCTCATTTGATTTGCCGCTCTTTAATCTTTTAATGAAATTCGAGTTAAAAAATTAACAAAAAATAAAAAAAATAAATAAATAAAAATAGAAAAATTTATTTGTAATTATTATGTATTTAAAATTTAAAATTAAATTTATAATATTTATATGTATGTGATCGATTTTTAGTAATAAAGTTCAATATTTGAAATGATACAGGTTTGCAAAAATTCAAAAACTTAAATAAACAATATTATGTGATATTTTATATTACTGATAATATTTTAAAATATTTAATAAAAATACATTTTTTGTTTTTTTTTCTAAAAGAAATCAATACAAAAAATTAAATAAAAACAAAAAAAAAAACGTAAATATTATTTTTTGTTATTATTTTGTTTTTGTATTAACTGTGATGATTTTATTACTTTTTTTTTTTTTTTGTATATGTTAGTATAGTTTAGAAGTTCAAAACAAAAAATCTTATAACTTTTACGTACATTTTTTTTTTTTTTTTGAAAAATTTACTTATTAACGGTTACTCTGTCCATTTGTTCGTCCATTTCTTTGCAAAAATTCTACATCATTTGAGATTAAATCATGTAATCTTAATCATAAATCACAATAAAAAAAATTAAGTTAGGTATAAAATAATTTTTTCTGTTAGCTCCACCCATTTATAAAGCTAAAGTCTTCGAAAGTTCGAAAAAGCCATATGAATAAATGATCATACCTCAACCATTTTACAAAATATTTATATTTAACGGTAAATGCAATAAACAATACCTAAATTTTGATAAATTTGGAACCCCTTGTATCTTTAAAACTTTCAAAGCTTAAAACTTGATGAAATTTTGAAAGAAGTAAAATCTTTTCAAATATGTATAAAAAGCTATCTAAGAAAATATTTTTGTGTTCTTCTCCCTTTTCTATAGCTTTATTAAAAGACGCGCTTCAAAAAAGTGTCTTAAGAAATATAGAATCTTAAAATAAATAATGAAATAACATCTAAAGTATATCCGGTTTTTCATTATATATTTCGCAATGGAAAAACATCTTCCAAAAATCAAAACAAAATCAAACCTTTATATAATTTTCTATAAAAACTTGCAAAGTGTTACAATGGCTCGACAGCAGCAGGTAAATACAAGAAAAGCTGTTTTATAGTCTGTCTGTGGTGGCAGCTCATACTATTTGAAATGTTTTATTATTAAAATATGCATTTAAAAAAATAGTAGGGAAATATTTTATATAATTGGTTATAAAATCTGAGTTTCAATAATTTGTTTAGCAGGGGTTTCGGGCCGGTAAACCCTACTATTTTAAATGTCTTGTTTTTGAAATATGTATGTTACAAAATAACATAAAGGAGCTAATCTCAAAGCGGACAACAAATAGCTTAGCGGAGATAATTATAACAAGTTTCTCTTGTCTTTGCTGTTGAGCTATTACATTTTTGAGAGATATGAAATAAGATCTAAAAATTTGTTTTTATATTTAATTTCATACTATATTTACTTTTACATCTTATTTCGCTATGAAATAATGTATAAGTTAAATAAAATCTAAAAATAAATGAAATTAGTATCTCTAAAAAAGTTTTCACATTTCTCATTTTTTGTTCTTTTGTTTTGACGAAATTTTGCAGTGCCCTTAATTTTCATGCAAAAAAATGTCGGCGATATTTGTTAGAGCATAGGCAGAAGATACAAAAACACTACTTGTGTGACAGAGAAAATACAAAAATACAAAAATATCGGTGCAAGAAAATAAAAAAATCAGAAAATATCGGAGATATGCTAAAATATCTGAAGCTAAATTTTCTATAATTATCTTCGATATTTTTAACACATACGTAAAAAATGTGTATGTAACAAAAAAAATGGGCACACTACTAACATTCTTATGGATACATGACATTTGAATTCATTATTTTTCTCCTTCTTTCCTATTTGTAGTATTAAGTATATATATTGATAGTATTTACTCTTTCTAAATATCCGATATTGAATAAAATTTTTTCCATGATAATTTTCATGCCTTAAAGGGTTAAAAATTGAAAATTTTCTAGTTTTATAGACGCTTGTGTGTAAATTCGTCAAAATTAAAACATTTTATTTTTGCATATTATTGATATTAACGATATTTATATTAACGATTCTTTTTAATTAAATGGAATTTATATTTAAAGTTAAAGAAAGAAAATTAAAGAAAGTGTGTTAAAGAAAATTTTCACAATTTTCCTTACAAAAAAAATTTTTTTAACTAAAATTACAAATTTTAATACATTTTAAGAATCCTTAATGTAACAAATTAAAAAATTTAGGGTTTTTATACTCTTACTAAAAATAGAGATAGAACTTCAGTTTTACTGCTTTGAAAGAAATTAATGAACAAAAAAACTCTATAAACTCTTTGAAATTTATTTTTGCCTACTTTTAAAATAAAAATAGGGTTTAAATTGTAATATCTGGCAATAGTATTGACGATATGGCGTGTAGTTGGAAATTAATTGAAAATAGTTGGAAATAGTTTTTAAAAAAAAAAAATCTAATAAAAAAAAAAACAGTTACTTTTTTAAATCGAACTTTTTATTCAATCGAAACTTGGCGATTATTTATTCTCATATTATTTAGGCAGTAATCAGCACATTATTGCCAATTTAGGAAATTTTAATAATATCATATTACCAGATATTACTTTATTTTTTTTTTTTTGATATATATGAAATTAAATTTATATCGATTTGCTTTGATGGTAAGATTCGAAATTATTATTAATCTTTTTTATATCTTATACATCAGACATCTGACTTTTATATAAGTATATTATATCAACACTAATTTATATTGTATAAATAAATATAAAAAACAAAAAATCAAATTTAATTTATATGTTAGTTTTTTTTTTCAAGATTTTTTTTTTTCTCTTTTCAAGATATCGGGTCGTGTGATCCTTGTATAACAGTGAACCATTAGCTTATCTGGAAAATTATATAGGAAGTGTATAGAAAGATTAAAAAACCCATACAAAATTTAATATAAAAAAAAAAAATTAATATAGCCCTGATTTTGTAACAAAATATGTATAAAATCCCCCTCCTAATCGATTTTCGCATATATAGACATATAAAAATATACAATATACATACATTTACATACATATTCTGAAAAAAACGTATTTTTCTGTTTTTGTAACTTTCTCATAAATTTTTTGTTTCATATTTATTCTTAAAAACATAAGAATTTAAAATATTGGATACTGCGGTCATCAAACCCAGGCTAAACAAAATTTTGAAATTTTGATTCTATAACCCAACTACCAAAAATATACCAATATATTACCTACCAATTTTTCAAAAAATCTATTTTGTGCTTGAAAAAATGTATTTTTAACGTAAATTAAATCTGGATATTTTTATTCAAGATTTTTTGAAGATAACGTTATGATCCCGTTATACACAATATAAAATTTATTAATGTTGTAGTTTTCAGTTTTTTTTTTCTGTAGGTGCTCGTAATAAATTTCAGTTTGTAATAGACCGAAAGGTGAAACAATTAGTTATCCAATTGATAAAGAATCTTTGTTTAAAATATTCTCAGCTGATCATTATTTAATCGCAGTCAAATTTGATTAAATTTATTTTATTAAATATTTTATAAATTATTTAAAAACTCTAACAGTTCATTATAGATATCGACTGGTTGGTTCAATATCATGAAATAATTAGATTAACTTGTCAAATTTGTCGGTATTTAGATTTTCCTATACATTCATACATTATAATATCATAAAGAAACATTGTAGTTTCTTTACAATTTATATAAATATGCTTCCGATCTTAAATTACATAATAAATTTTTTTTTTATATTGTAGTCTTGTAGATCTTTTCTTATGTTAACAATTTATTGTATAACCAGTATAACCTATAAAGAACACTTGCCCAATAATATAATATGTCAATATTTTTGTGTAATTTATTAATTTCTACTGAATATTAAGTTTGATATCGTCTCAACATCTATAGTGTCTTTTTAGTGAATTATATTTTTACAGATCGTTTTTCTACTTTAGTGATCTTGCGTATTTATGTAAAAATTTTCATTCTTGATAGAAAATCGTCGCATATATGTTAAACAACGTTAATTTTTTTTACACAACGTTAATTGAATCGTTAATGCCATAATACAGTGTTGTAATAAAATATTATATGTTATAGCAGCTGGAGAATAAGAACAAATGTTGAAATAAATGAATTGATTGAAAACTCGGATAATATTATCAGATGTGTAGATCATGTACAAAAAACGGCAGAAACTCGCAATCCGCATAAAAATTCTTGAATGGAAAGATGAATGGCACAAGGAACCACAAAAAGATGATCATATATCTTATATTAAGATTTTCAAAATACAGAAGTTAGAAATTGGAAAAATGACAGAGCAAAATGACTGAAACGACTGACAATGAAAAATGACAGCAAACGACAGAGATATCTGTATACAAGCATTGTAAAGGAAGCAACGTCCACAGTGGGCTGCTGCGCTACTGATGATGATGATGATGATGATTAACAGTTTCTAAGTTTTATCCCTTCTGAAATATGAATATATTTTAGTATATATATTTAGGCATCATATATTATAGGTCTTTTACGTTTAACCAAATTTAACTTTTATTCTATATTTTATGATGTGATCAAATAATCCCCTCATGTTTATTAGAAAATTTTTAACACTACTAATTAAATTTTAATTAAAAAAAAAAATAAATAAAAATCTTAGATTATTTGCTTATTCTATATGTATACTTCTCAACCCCTCTTGTATTTTTATTCTTAAACTCGTATTATAACGTATTAAAAAAAAAAAAAAAAAATTTTTTTATACAGAGTTAATATTTTAAATAATATTAAAGGAAAAATTTAATAAATAAAAATATAAAAAAAACAAAAACCTCCTATTGTAAATTTTGTTAGAATTCAGACAAAGGGCAAGGTGTTATCAATATTCTTGGGATTTTTTTTTCTTTTTTTTTTTTTTTTTTTAATACTATCATAAAATAATGAGATTGATTTGTCAAACTTATCGCCTTTTAGTATAAAAACAATATAAATTGATAATGGAAGACGTAGATCATATTTGTATTTTCTAAGATTCACAACGTTTTATAAAAAAAAAAAAAATTTTTTTTAAAACAAAAGAATTAATTATTAATTAATTAATTAAAAACAAAGAAAAAAAAAAAAAAACCACAATGGATACAAATATAATTAAATTTTTGACATTTATTTTATTATTTTTTGGTACCTGTAAAGCTGCATCAGTTTTAATCTTTTATGAACAGGGTATTATTAAATTTAAAATTATCCAAATATTATAAATTTTATTAATTATATATTAATATTAAATTATATAATGCTTATATTTTTAATATTATTTATTTATTTTCAGATCTTTTAAATGAAATTAATTCAAAAGGTGATGATATGAATGAAGATGATTATTTTAAATATTTTACAGATAAATTAAAAAATTCTAATTTTGATAAAACAAATAATATTGAATCGAATGAATATGAAAAAGATAATGAAAATTTTAATATTAATAATAAATTAGATGATGTTGAATTTATTAAAGCAGATAATTTAAATAATAATGAAATAAAAGAAAAATCATTATATGATTATCAAGAATTATCATCAGAAAATGAAATATTAGATAATAATTGGAATAAAAAATTTAATACTGATATTTCAAATGAATTAAAAAAAAATAAAAATAATTTTATATCTGATACTGATACTGATACTGATGTTGAAATGTTACCTAATAATATTCAATTAATAAAAAATACTGATTTAAATAAAAATATTAATTTAAATATTAATAAAAATGATGATCAATCAAATATAAATTTATTTTCAATATCAGCAGAACCAAGTTATTATCAATTATATCGTATAGGACCATATGAAATTGAAATGAAAATAACATTATTTAGTGCTGGCAATGGTAATAATTTAAATGATCTTGAAAATACTATTATTAATTATCCAAATGTAATAAAACCAGATTGTGATAAAACTATTAATACAATTGATTTAGATCAAGATAAAGATCAAGATAAAGATCAAGATCAAGATAAAGATCAATATCAAGATATAGATGAAGATCAAAATAAAGATGAAGATCAAAATAAAGATGAAGATCAAAATAAAGATGAAGAACAAAATAAAGATGAAGAACAAAATAAAGATGAAGAACTGTATAATATTGAAAAATTGTTAGATGAAAATCAAAATCAAGAAAAATTACAAGAAGAAATTGATTATAATAATAATATGATAAAAGAAGAAATTCCAATAGAACAAAATACAAAACAATTAAATGAATTCAATTTTGATCAATTATTTAATGAAAATTTTAATAATAAACAAAATAGTTTAGAACAACTTTTTGAAAATTTAAATAATCAAAAAAATTATGATTGGTTTGATCCAAATGATATTGTATTAAATATTCCAAGTTTTTCAGATAATGAACGAAAACAAATAAATGAAAAGAGTTCTTTTGAAAATTATTTAGAACAATCTTCTGATGAATATCCTTATTTTAATTATTAAAAAAAAAAAAAAACAAAAAAAAACAAAAATTAATTATAAAAAATAAAAGTGTAAATAAAATTAAAAATAAAAATTTTTTTTTTTTTTTTTTAATTACTTTAAATAAATAATTATAAATCTAAAAAAAAAAAAATTTGTTTTTAAATGTTAATATTTATAATTACAATAAATTAAAAAAAAAAAAAAAAAAATTGATTTTAATTTTAAAATGAAAATTTCTTTTGATTTTAGTTTTTTATAAAAAAAAAACCTAATATAAATCTGTGAATTTTGTTGTTAATTTGTTTTAAAATGAAGAAAAAAAAAATTAAACGTATAAAAATTATATTTCAGTAGTGATATTATTTTCTGTAATAAAAACAAAAAAAAAAAATGGTATATATACAAATAAATTGAATATAAAATTCAATAATATGATCAAAAATATGTATTTTCTTTTTTATATGTTTTTGTTTTTTTGTTTTTCAGAATAAAAAAAATAATTAGAATATTTTTAAAATACTTAAAATATAACGAAAAAAAATTTTAAAATAAAAACATTTTAAAAAGTTAACTATCTGCTTATTATAAATGGTTGAAAGGTGTGTGGAAGTGATTGAATAATGCAAATAATATTAATTAACAGTTTTTTTTATTTTTTTAGTAAAGTGACATCTATTATTAAGTAAAAAAAACAAAACATGAAAAGTTTGGTTATTATATTTAACACATCAATTAAAATTGGCAGCATTGAATATATGTATATTGGCTGTTTACAAAATTAAAAATATAATTATTATAATGTCAAAATTCAATTTGTCAAATAAAAAAACAAAATATTTGGAATTTCGATATTTTTTTTTTGTGATTTTTTTTTTTTTGTTTTTGCAGTGTGTGAGTTGCTAAGCCTGTTTAAAAAAAATTTTAATTGTTTTTATAAAATAAAAAATATTTCTAATTGAAAATATATTAAATAAAATAAATAAACCACAACAAAAAAAAAAACAGTTTCTTGTTAATTATTCATATTAATTATTGTTCAAATAAATTTATAGTGCCAAATTTATATTCATAATTAAAGAATAATTATACAAAAAATTTTTACATAAAAAAAAAAAAATAATTTTTTTTGGTGACCTCTCGAACTTTTTTTTTTTTCGCTTCGAAAATAAAAAAAAAAAAAAATACAATATACGGAATATACAAAATTTATGCAAATATAAATTATATTTACATACAAAAAAAAAAAAAAAAAAAAACAAAACAAAAGAGAGTGAGTGAAAAAGAAATAGTATATAATAATATTATTAAATTTTATATAAGTAGGTATATAAGTAAAAGTATATACATATGAACATGTACATCATACATGTTCTTAATTTCTTCCAAAAGAATTTTTCAAAATTTTTAATTATTAAAATATTAGGTACCTATTCATTGAAGCGTTATTTAAACTATTTAAAATAAAATAAATAGGTATTACTTTTTAAAATACATTTAATTTAGGTTGTAGAAATTAATTTAATAAATTGTTTTTATTTTGATAGGTACTGAAAAAAGAAAAAAAAAAATGTACTTAAAAGTGTCTTATTTTTAAGGTTATGTATAGTCTTTGTTTATAATAATTATAATGTAATTTTATTTTATTTTTTTTTTTTTTACTTTATATACTTCTTTTAAAGTAAATGGCTACAACAAGTGAAAGAATATATATATTATTATATATATTATATGCATGTATATAAGAATATATTATATAAGTAACTGTATAAGAAGACTATATATATATCATGATATTATATAGGAGAAAAAGAGAAAAGAAAAGAAAAATATTGCTTGTTACATACATATGGATACATATGGATAAATAAGTATGTATATATATGTTATATGTATATGCATTATATTTGCAAGGGTCAGTAATCTTTAGATAAATATTATAACTTAAAAGGATAAACTTGACAATATAATATTGTATGTATATATGTATATATACCTATATACATATATATGTAAAAATGTATTTATATATAATTGAAATTTTATTTTATTATGTACATAATAAAGTATATGAAAATTACATTAAAAATAAAAATAAGGCTAATGATGAAACCTCTGTGAACCTATAAGAATAAAATTTAGTTTATGTTACATACATATTTACTTTAATTTCCATTTATAAATAAACTGTACATACATAATATACTTATACCTATGTACCTACATCATACATGTTTTTATATATATTATTAGGTATCTATGTATATAAAATTAAATTATTTCTTTAAAATTATAAAAGAAATAAAAATACGTACTTTGGTAATTACTTATAGGTAAATAATTTTAATTTTAAAAACAAAAAAAAATATTTATTAGGTACAAAAAAAAAAAGAAAAGTTTGTTATTGTTAAAATTATATTTTATAAATACTATGTATGTATGTATGAAACACCTTATTTCTATACTTATATAGGTAATATTTTATTGAAATGTCTCCTCTAAAACCTAGGTACATTATATTTTATAAGAAGCAGTCAGTAACAAACTTTAAATAGGTACCTAAATTGAAAATTGATTTTTCGTTGTTTCTAACTGAAAAATTTTGTCAATAATTTTTTTTTTTTTTTAAACTTGATTGTATATTTTTAAAGAAAGCTTTCATCATAATATTCTTCTAGTTTTCTCTAGATTTTTTTTTCGTTGTTTTTGTTGTTATTTTGTTATTAAAATGTTAATTTGGAATTTTTAATTCAAAAAAAAAAAAATTTATAGGAAAAGATTTAAAAAAAATTTTTTTTAATTGTTCTACATACCTAGTCATGTTTAATATTAAAAAAAAAAAAAAAAAAAAAAAATAGGTAGCTACCTATTTCTAATAAATAAAAAATAATTTATGAATTCTATTTTTGGTCTAGTTCTAGTATATGAATCAATAGAAGAAAGTATATATCTGTTCATTTATATAGGTAATGTATGTAGGTTGATTTATTATGTATTCCTTAAATATTATTAATTTTTTTATGTTTATATTATTATTTAAAAACATTTTAATTAGGCATTAATGTATTTTAGCAAATTTTTTGTTTTTCATAACCTACTGACTGACTGACTGACTGAATATTTCTCGTATCTAAATAACATTGAAAATTTTAATAAAATAAAAAAAAATTTAAAATTCAACAGTTAAAATAATTTTTCGAGAATATTTTTCTTTAATAGTCTATCTGTTAAATGCCACGTGAAAAATCAATGACTATTTAATCATTAGAAATATTTCATATATATGTATGTATGTATGTGTGTGTAACTATACATACATAACTATCTATTTAATCAAAATTTTTCAGCGAATTAATACAATATAAATTTTTTATTAGTGCTTAAGTATTACAGTTATACTTTCTAACTTATAACAGTTAACTGCATATGTGTATATATTTTGCAGCTACATATAGATAAACATTTATTTTACTGTTAAGTGTTAACTATTCAATTGTTCTGTTAACAAAATACTTTGATTTAAATATTAAAATAATTTTGTATAATTTCTTATTATTTTTATTTCAAAATTAATTTTACTGTGTCATTAATATACATAAGTATATACCTACGTACCTATACATATTATGTAATATAAATACAATATTAATTTTTTTTCTAACCTAAATCTTAAGGTATACTTAAGTCAGTAACATAACTAACTAGTCCAACGAAATAAGTAGGTACATAGTTAAGTAATTCAAATTTTTGTAGAAGTTATTTCATAGTATGTAATTATCAATTTTCTAATTCGTTTATTAAGAATTTAATATAGCATTTCAATATTAATTTATGATCTGTCAAATCTGTTTTTTTCTAACATTTTTGTTTTTAGTGCATTTCTCTGCCATATAAATATGAACAGGAAATTACACAGCCTTTCATTTTCAGACGTGGCTGTAAATGTCGTAAGGGAGAATAACTTTTACGACGTGTGTGGAATTCGAACTCATACTCCCTCGGTGTTTTCACTAGGCCACCGAGGCCTTTAACCTTTTATTAATTTTGTTGACAACAGAATTTCAATTTTGCAAAAGCAATTTTCTTTTTTGTACTAGTTAGTACCTTATATATCTTATTTATTCCATTTTTTAATATTCAAAATGACATTAAATAAAGTTGTTTTTTTTTTTTCTTATTTTCGTTTTTATTTTTATATTTTTTTTTCTCTTGAACTGTTTAAATTAAATCATCTTGAAATAATTTCCTTGATTTCATCAGTACATTGACACAACTCATTCTCCATTCTTAACCTAACCTAAAAGTTGACCTAGTTGAAAAGAATGAAAAATTATATAAAATATGATGTATATAACAGTATATTTCTCGAATACTTTTGTAACTATGACTCCTATTACAAAATAAATATGAATCATCCTTGTATTAATTATCTTTTAAGTAAATTTTCTAAATACTTACTTATGCCTTTTTTGTTTTTGTTACTAGAATGTTTATATCATTAGTACCAGAATTTTTTTTCATTTCATTTGATATAAATAGTACACGCTTATTTATAATTTAATAAAAAAAAAGGACTAAACATCAAGAATAAGTAAAAAGCAAAAAAAAGGGATAAAAAACATAAAACAACTATCATATTAATATATAACCTACTTTATATTTTATGAACATTATAATATTATCCTTGTAGAAATTTCTAAATATATACTTCAGCTTCGTATATGTTGATGAATGTGATGTGATACGTGTACAAATTGTTTGAAATGTTTTATTATTAAATTAAAAACAATGAGTGACCATATCTTCTTTATTATTATTAATATGAAAAATAATTTTTATAGGTTATGTTTCTTTTTGGTTGATAATATCTATTAATATAACTAGAGTACGTTCCGTTTCTTACTCCGAGTAGAATTTATGCTTTTATAGGACCAACTACCACTATCACATCCAAAGTTAACTTTACTCTGCCATTTCGAAATGATTAGAGTTAAATATGAATTTGAACTGTTAAAATTAGATTGGAAAATTTATTTATTTTAAACAAATAATGGAGTTTTTAAAAAAAAAAATTAATTTTAAGAAGTATTAAGTATAAGTTCAATTGAACTATTACTCATACAATTATTTTAATATGTAAGTTTATAATGTTAAGACATTTACAAAAATGACACTTTATAAGACTTTGACTTTTGTATACTCCTTAATTCTCCTCGCGAGTAGGATTAAAAAAATTAACTCTATTAACTCGATTCTTGTTTTTCGAAACGATATTTATGACGTTAGAGAGTTTATTTTACTCTACTCCGCCATTTCGAAACGACTTTTATCTATCATAGTGTTAACTAAACACCAGAGAGTTAAAAACGAAACGCACTCCTATTGTACAGATATAACAATATATGTATAGCTAAAGATTATATTTATATAAGATAAAACTTTCGGAAACTTTAAAATGAAACTTTAAGAAACTTTAAACATGACGTCACACGAAAAAACGAGAAATAAAACTGTCATTTGTTTTCATTTGATAGTAAAATATACTTATCTATATCAAACATTTTTCTTGTAAAAACTTTTTATAATTTTGATTTTTGACAGTTCATAAAAACAAAACAAAATAAACTACAAAACAAAATAGGTACTTACATATTTTTCCTAATTTCAAAATAAATTTTTTTCTAAAAATCTAACATCAAATAATTAAAATTTTTTGACAATTAAATTAACTAACAACTACTTTTTATATTTTTAATTTTGACTTTTTAAAAGTAAGAAATTTTACTTTCAAAATAGTTTAAAATAAGGGAATATATCATCATGACGTCATATTTTTGCTATGTATTTGTCAAAAAGTAAAAAAATTTTGCACATCAAACAGACAACTTGTAAACATTATATTTAAATGTTATATTTTATACTATTACACTAATTTTTTTTCATATCAGATGATTTTTATTGACGTTTTAACTATAGTAAAATTATTTTAGTTAGCCAGGTTTTAAGAGTTTAAGTACCTACCTACTTACATATTTTTATGTACCTACCTATATACTAAAATACTAGATATGAAGCTATTCTAGAATACGAAACTATGAGCAGACTATAACATAATAAGTAAAGTAATTTTAAGTTTTTTTTTTTAATTTTATTGAATAAAAAAATGTACCTGAACATAGAAGAACTAATTACTTATAACATAACATAAGTATATTTTTTTTTAATTTAGCGAATATATGACAATTTGACAGTTATGGTCATTGGTCATCCTTCTAATTGTCAATTATAGTTTTTAATTTTAATGTGATCTTTTATTATTTATTTTAGAAATTTTATATTTACGTTAACTTAACAACAATTTTTAACCACCTCATCAAATTATATTTTAATTTAAAAAAATTATTCTATTCTATATTCTGTTTAAAACCCTTTTATTATTTTTTTAACGTGAAATAAATCACGTGCAACTTAACATATAAGATTTCAATATGAAATGTTCAAATTAAAACAAATGTGAAAAGCAGAAGAATAATAAAAATCAATTTTAATAATAAAATAAAAATGGAAATGAATTAACAATACCAGAGACTACATAGAGATGTACAAATTCATACAAAAATTTGTACTAATTTTTTTTCAAACGGGCCAGCTAAAACTGGCTAGTTTTAAAAATCTTAAAGCACAGAAATATTTAGTTTGTGTCATAGCTAAAAGAATTTAGCGAAAACCAGAATCTTCTGTAAAATCTGGTGTAAAATGATCATTCATATATTTTATGCATTTTCAAAATTTTTTTATCCTTGTGATTATTAAACTTTTTAAAGCAAAGCGATGACAAAATAACTTTTAAAATAGAAAAATAAGGCAAAAATGGGAAAATGTATTTGAGAAAATATATATTTAATATGTCGAGTAGAAACGTAAATTTTCAATATGATAAAGAAGACATTCTAAATATCACTTTACAAAAAATATGGAACATTTAGCTAAATATTTCATATAGAAAAAAATTAAATAAAAATAGATTATTTTATAATGTTGACTTTTCTAAAAACAACAAGAAAAAACATTTCAAGGTTATCATTCATATGCATTCAGTATTTCACTACTACAAGCACAATTTTTTGAATGTATCAAATGGTATATCGTATATTATATGGTATCAGATGGGATGAATGTTATCTATTTTATGAAAATCATCTGATTTAACTGCATTATTTATTTAACTAAATTTAACTGATTTAATATACAGTATCCAGCAAAAGTAATGGTAATTTAAAAAAATATATATAGAAAAGCAATAAAATAATATAGGCGTTCGAATTTTTTCTAATAATATTTTTAACTTTATAACTTCAGGGAAAAACAAACAAAGTAACAAAATTTTTTGTATTATGATTTTATTTTATTTTTTGATCTCATGACTCATATTGTTATATTGATAACAGTATACCTACATATATATGTGGGTATTTTTTGAAGATAATATAATATAAAAATAAAAATAACTGAAATAAAAAATAATGCTTTAAAATTCTTCTAAACATTTTTTTAATTAAAAATTATACCAATTAGAAAAGTGGCATGACATTTGCTGGATACTGTACATATTCATAAAAATTATCAAATCATATCAAATTGGAACATAATTACATTTACACAAAACAAAATATAAATATAAATATGTATTGATTTTTGATTTATACATATATAAAAAGTGCCGATAGTATTTATGTGTATTTCTATTTATATTTAATTTTGATTCACACACACTTTCACAATTTAATAAGCATGTAGGCAAGCTGGTTCAAGTAATATAAATGCATAATATGGCATAATGCATATATAATATAAAAATTATATTAGATACTGATCAGATTATGTATATCATAATATGTCATTTGATATCATATGATCATATTCATATATGCATGTTACTTGTTATTTCTATCATCCATACCAATCATACGAAAGTTCATTTATGTACATATATGAAAAAAAAAAATATCCGAGACCAAAACTTGCTTTAAGAAACTTTAAAAAAAAAAGTTGAAAAATGAGACTAAATTTCAAAATCGATATTGTAGCGACATCTAAACTTTTTTGTTGCCATTTGGACATCTCTATGTAGTCTCTGACAATACCCTTCTAATTAGAAAGTGTATTCTTAATTAAAAGTGAAATTCCTTAAAAAAAAATAATATTTTTATTTTTTATTATCATATTCTTGTTAATTGTTGCAAACTTTTTACTCTTTTGTTTCATTTTCTTAATTATAAGTATATATAGATACATTACATACATAACATACTTATATACTTTTTGTTAAATATTATTTTGTAATATTGTTTAGAAAATTTTGTAATAACTAGTTAATATCATTAATATTTTGCACTATAAGTAATAATAACTTTAATAACTATATAGAGTTCATTTGTGATAGTATACCTAAGTAAGTATTTAAAATACAATTATGGTATTATTGTGTCAATTATCAATTATTGTGTAAGTTATACAGTCATTGCTATATTATTTATACCTTAGTAGGTATATGTTTTGCAAACAATATAAACAATTTTTTAAAACGTAGCACTGATGCAGTACAACCCAATAGAGTTGCAATGTAATAGTTCCAATTTTATCTTAAGAGTCAATTTGACCCCTTAGTTTTCCCTGTCCATGTCAACGAAGTAAAATTTTTTTTTTTAGTTTATTCTTCTGCCACATAAATGTGACAAGAAAATTACACAGCCTTTCCTTTTCAAGCCTGGGTATAAATGTCGCAAGAAGAATGATTCTTAGGATGCGTATGGGACTTGAATCTACTAAACAATCGAGGCTCCATGTAACAGCTATTTTGAAGAACTCTGAAAATTTTAATTTATACAGCAGATGTGACAATTTTTAAAAAAATTTTTACTTAGTTACTTATGTGGAATTTTGTAGCTTAAGTATTGACATCCTGTTTTGAAACCATATTTTATTCAGTATTATAAAACTTTAAATGGCCTATTTATATAATTAAATGATAATCTAACTTAAGTACCATAGAAAATATTTTCAAATATTAAGTTCTTTCATTTCATAGAAAGTTGGTCACTTTAATTTAGAATTTTTACTTATAAAGCATATTAAAATGAATCCTTGTAAGTATATACAAAAATATTTTACATATTGTATCGATTTTTCAATATTTTTGAAGATTTTTTTATGAATTCATGAAAATATAGTTACATATAAAACAACAAAAAAAATGCTTAGATTTCCCTTATTTTTAATCTCAAAGAAATATAAAACTCAAAATACAAATATGTATATATGGACAATGTACATGGAAAAGTAATATAAGGATTAAATACAATTGTACTATGTTTGTGTATGTAGAAATAAAAGGAAACAAAATTAAATCATTTTTTGAGAATTTTCTATACATATACCTACGCAACGCAACTCTAGGTTTTTATATACTTATTCAATTTATTTTTCATCATATTCAATTTTGTATTTTCGGACAAAAATATAAAAAATGTTATTCAGTAATAAAATGACCAATCAATATTAAATCTTGTCCATGTCAAAGAAGTTTCCTTAATTTAAACATGTTTATAATATTTTTTAACCGGAAGTTTGAATTTTTTGAATGTCAAGGTTATATGAATGAAATTGTTGCTTTTTTTAAAATAAAATTCGATTGCATATAAATCTAGTGGTAAATACATACAACTTTTATTTCAACTAGGTGTATTTTAAAAGATTGAATACATTTACCAGAAACAAAATCTCACAGAGCGCAGCGTTGGCTGCAGCAGCAGAATTTTATTTTAGAAACAATGTAAGCACAGAATATGGCATTAACAGAGATGTCGCTGATTTTTCATTTCTAATTTTAATATTCTGCACTTCTGCTCTGTCTGTCAAGTTAAATAAACGCCATTTAAAAAAGAAAAAAAAAAAAACAACTTGAGTGCGTTTCGTTTATGCTTTTATAGGATTAACTAGTACACTTTAATGCAGAGTTCACTTTACTCTGTCATTTCGAAATAATTAGAGTTAAATATGAATTTAAACTGTTAAAATTAGATGGATAATATTTATTTATTTGAAACAAATAATGGAATTTTTAAAATAAAATTAATAAGAAAGTAAACTCTACTCGGAGTAAGAAACGAAACGTACTCCTGCTACTGCTGCTCTATGCTCTCTGTTCTCTTCAAGGTTCTGTTTCAACTAATTGGTGATAATTGAGAGCTATAGGATTGACTACTATACTTTCTATTTATTAAAGAATATATCTAAATATTATTTAATTAAAATACAAAAGAATAACAACAAGAACTAAATTTTTTTTTTTTTTTAAATATGATCAATTTCTTTTTTATTTCCGTTATTTAATTTTCATTCAACATACATCACATATATTTAGAGGCAGCTGGCCTTTTTGTCGAGAAAAAAAAATGTTGAATTGTTCAAAATGTTAAAAAACAGCATTTGTAGCGTTGGTTTAGGTCGGTAGCCACTATTTTAAATGCTTTTTTATTGAAATATATTCATAAAAAAATAATTAGAAGTGATTTTAGAGTTAGTTTCAAAATCAGTGTTTTAAAAGGTGATTTAGTGGAAGTTTGGGGACTATTCTGAATTAGGAGATATTTTAGAGTTAAATCCAAAATTAGGGTATTCCCCTTTTACAAAATATTATATATATGTACGTATATATGTGAGATTCTGAATTAGAAGCGATTTTAAGTTAGTTACAAATTAGGGTTATTCGCATTTTCTAGAATTTATTATAAAAATATTTATTTTGTTTTTACTTACTTTCATATTAGTATATATGTATGTATATACATATTAATATTATTTGTAGGTACTAAAAATTCAAAAGAAAAATATTGTAAAAAACAAAAAAAATCATTTTAAATACATTGTTTTTTTCAACAAATCGACCTACTCCCATTTTTAGAACTAAATCGGAAATAACTGTTAACTGTCATTAATGGTTTAGGTAGGTACGTTTAGTTATTATTATCACAAAAAGTACTTATATAGATCTGTATCTTATCATAATATTTAGGAACAAAAAAAAAAGATTAAGTATAAAAAATTAAAGTCCATAATATGGTTTAAGTGTATATAGGTAAAATATTATAATTTAAAGTAAAAAAAGTACATATATATGTATATAAATTATACATTAGCGATTTAGTATCTATTAACAATCGATATTATTAAAAAAAAAAAAGAAAATATTCTATGTACTTACATATTGTTATGTATACTATGTATATACCTATTCAAAAAGAAAGGTAGAAAAGTAAAAAAAAAATAATAATATTTTGTTTAATCAATTGTAGATTGAATTCAGTTTAAATATTATTGTATAAATTCCACGTAGAAATACGTTTATATGGCACGTTTAATTTATATTTGTGACGTTAGAATATTATTCAAATAAAAAAAAAAATTATTTCTAATATCGTACATTAAAGATATTACATATATGATAATAATAATTAATGATTAATGATTATGTATACAATTTATATACATATGCACATATTATATGGGTTACGTATGGTAAAATAAAATTTGTGGGTATGTTTGTTTTGTTTTTTTTATTGTTTTTGCTTTTGGTTTTACTTTAACTCTTTTTAGCTAAAACATTGTTTCTCAATTAAAATTACGTATACTCGTAAGTAGATACTGAAGTAAATTTTAAAATTTCTCCTTACATTAAAATATATTACGTAATTTCGTTTTGCTTATAATATTTTTTGTATATACGTAATAACTATTATACGTAATTTAGAATATTATAAAATATTTAATTTTTAAACTTAAGTATGTGTTTTATAAGGTTTATATATACTGGTACTCGAAAAAAAAAACATTTGGTCTAAATACTTGGCAAATATGTATTATATATAATTACTAAGCAACAACACCCCTCAATAAATAAAACATATAAGTATTTAATTGAGGATGATATTACTGTTGTTCAACTTCCCTGTACATTAGTTAAAACATTCAACCAAAAACTAAAGCAGATTTGTTTTGTTTTTGAAAAATCGTTGTGCCGGTATGGGTTAACATATTTCAAATCTAGATAATAATAGAGTCAACACCACTGTCAAAGAGCATACACGTATACAAGATTTGAAGTCAATCGAAAAAGTTTAAATATTTGCACAACAGTCTCAACTAGGCGCGCCCCGTTAGAGCAAAATGGTTAGCCCAGAAACACTCCACTTTAGGAGTTTATAAATCACAAGCAAAGATTCGTTTTCATATAAATGTACTTATATAAATAGATAGATAGATATACATATTCTGAAAAATGGGTATAAATCTCATTTTATAATTAACTCTTAAAATTCTAACTATAATTATTTATTTTACATTCGTATTACAACAATAAAACATGTTTTGTTTTTAAACTTGTATAAATATATAAAAACATGATCGAGGATATAAAAAATTTGAAATTAGGTTTGTGACACCCTAAAAGAGGCGAGCTACTAAATACAGGCTCAAAGGTATGGATCGTCTCAGAACCTGAGTCGATTAAGCCATGTAAGTCCATCGGTCCGTCCGCACGATAACTCAAAAAAATGAAGGAGACTAGAAGACTGAAATTTTTTTTTTACGTCACCTTTGCACAATTGTTAGTTTCGCTATAAATCCAGCATTTTAGGTCAGCGAATTCGAGTATAAGCGGGTCTTTATAATGAAATAACTGAGTGTCTATTGAAGCTAGGTATCTGAAATTTTGCAAAAAATTGTCTAGTTACAGGCCAACAACTTCTGTAAAATTTGATTGTGCTAGAGCAGCAGATTCAAGTAGCTTGCGCTTCTTAAAAGTTAATGAAGCTAGACGTTTGAAATCTTACAAAAAATGATAAAGTTTTCCGGCAATAACTGGTGCTGGTGCAACTGGTCCGGTTTGCTGTCATACAACCAAAATTTACATAAATATATGTCGGTACTTAACGTCGGTACTAAAACATTTTAAATTTTGTAAAAGATGATCAAGTTTTATAAAACCAGAATATATTACGTTCATACGGGTATCCCAGTAGTTGATACGGTCTACTCTACTGCACTGTTCCTCGTAGTAAAATCGATTTAGGTAAACAGTTATACTCTAATTTTTTAAATAATATATATTTACATAATATACATTTAAGGAAAATTAAATTTCCTTTTAAGGATGGTTGACATCATGAAAACTTTAGTCTTATTAATAGAGTTATGTAAGACTTAAACTTTTTTCGTGATATAATTATATCTATTAAATAATTCACTGAAAATGTAGATTAAATACATCAGACTCAGACAGTCATCAGTAAAATTTTTACTGTTATTCAAAATTATTTTTGAAAATATTTTTTTCAATGGTTTTATCAGTGGGTGATTAAATGCTTTTTTTTTTGTTTAATAAATGTTAACATTAAATATGTAACTGAATTTATAGCAAGGATTTAAAATGCTTGCAAATACTAAACATCAAATATTTATTGGATTAGATTTGAAAGAAAAAAAAAAATTAAATATAAAAAAGACTAATAAGGAAAAAAATCCAATACGAGGAAGTAATAAACCAAATTTATTTTAATGATATCTCTATATTAAATACGGTTAATTATTAAATCATTTATAAAATAATTAAATAAGTGTAAATAATTTATTTAAAAATAAATAATTCATTATACGGTCAATTAATAAAGTAGAAAATAAAATAAATTTAATGTTTATGAAAGTAAAATTTTTTCGGTTAAGTTAAGGTTTATATTTTGATTAAATATAAATTTTAGTTTTATTATTTTTTCATATAACCAATTAAAATATTATAAGTAAAATAATTTTTTTTTTTTATTTTATATTATACTCAATTTATTAGTAAACTATCGTAAAATTTAAAAATACATTTTAAGAGTCTCTGGTAGAATAGATTTTCTTTTTTAAAAAAAAAAATACACATTAAGAAATTAAATTTTATTCATCATTAATTAAATTTTCCATTAGTAATATTAAAAATTTAATAGAAATGATAAAAATAAAAATGTAATGTAATAAATTATTTTTTGCTTTAAATTTAAAATGTCAATTCTGACAGTTATCTTTCTTGTCACTTGCGCTCCGTGCTTCGTTATTATATTTCACTGAATTAAAATTTATGTAAAAATCGTAATAAGAGTTAATTAAAAATTGAGAGTCTTTATTATTATTTTAAACTAATTAAATTCATGACAATTTTTCAGAATTAAGAAAGTTTAAAATAAAAAAATGTTCAAAACATATTTTAATATAAAATTTGTTGTTAATGTCATCCATTTGGATTTATATTGGGTGTATTTATTTAGACGGTGTATATGAAATTTAATTTTTTTTTTTTTTACGAAGGATGGCAAAGTGTATCGAAAAGTCACTGCACGGAGTTCCTCTGACTAGAATTGCACCTCGGTTCTGGAGATAATAAGACCTAAAGTTTTTTTTTCAATTTAATTTGTTTTTAGTTTCAATTTAATTTGTTTAGTATCTGAAAAACTATACGTAATTAAATTAATAAGTTTAATACATTGTCAGAAAGCTTTACATTTAGTCTTTCCATATTTTATTTAGATACTGATTGTTCGGTATTTTTTACATAAGTTTTTTTTTTTCGTTTTAGTCTCTAAAATGCACACTATAAATAATCAAGACCGCAAAATAATCATTCTGTATATAAAAACAAATACTTAACCCCTATTTATTGGGGTTCTTTAGAGTTAAAATATAAAGTCGTTTGAAATAATTTTTAAATTATGTATATATATATATATATTTGTATATGGGATTTTTGAACAAGTGTATTTAAGAATTGAAATCGTGATCCCTAAATTTAATTAATTATAGTGTACTTTTTGACATTTTTCCAATACAGAAAAGGTACTTATGTTTATCGCTACTTAAATTCTGGAATTCAATTTTTTTAAGCCTTTTATTAAGACTTTTATCAGAATATAGAAATTGAAGAAATTTTCACTTCTATATGATCCTATAAATTTTATTGTTAGCGACATCTATATTTAAATTTATATAAATTCTTTCATTAATATTAAACAGAAACAGAACATTAAATTTTGATTAAATATATTTGTTTTGACCATATGTTCTACATTATGAAAAATGTTAGTTCAAATCAACTTTCTTCATTAAATCTGAACGTATCTAAGCATGAAAATGGTAATTTTGATTAGAGAATGCTCAGAGATCATTTGGTCTGATTTAAAAAAAAAGAACGTGTATTATTTTGATTTAAGTACTATTGGTAAAATATTTTATTATTTTGTTTTTATTTTCATAAGAAAGGTGGCATTCTCTCAAAGACATTAACAATACTGCCGTGATAGTGTCAAATTCTTACTGACTAAACCCACCTTTCCCTTTAACCAATATAATGAGATGAAACTGTTAATGAGATGAAACTGTTAAAACAGTATATTTGCTATTATGTAGAGATAGCAAAGAAACTATTCTTGGCGAAAACTTTAAATTTGTGAAATGAGGAAAATTTAAATTGATTCCTTCTCCAAACAGGGAGGTTTTTTTTCCGGAAAATATTATTACATGGCGGCTTATGAATATGTCGACACCAACAATATTTCCGCGCGATTTTACATCGTTTTTTTTCAGCAAATCTACATACTAATTTTTTCCGCAAAAAAAAAAAACGCGGTTGACAGCGTTTTTCATGCGATTTCCGCAAATAAATGTCAAACATTTTTATTTTTAAAAATAAACGAAATTTAAGCTAAAATGGAGAACAAAGTGAGAAAATTAATCGAGTTAGTTAAAAAATATGCCATACAAAGATTATAAAAATATAAGAAAAAAAAATGAAATTGGGATTGACTTAAATGAAAATGGTAATAAATACGAAATATTTTTTGTAATTGTATTATTTTGTTATAAACATTATGTAGTTTTCTAATTTAAAAAAATGATGTCCTTTTTAACTGATGATTGATGATGATTTATTTCTTCTCACGAAATATTTATTTTCGTGTTAGAAATTACATACATAATTTTAATTTTAATTGCAAATCAAATATTTTTTTCAAAAAGAAAAATTATTAATTTTTTTTATAAACGAAAACACAGGTCACTTGATGTAAAAAAAATAATTTTTTAAATTTATTGACAATACAATAACTAATTTTTTATTTTCTGTTTGGCATTTAATCTATGCGAATTTTTAAATTTTCACGTATGCGGATTCCGCGTGATTTCCGTACGAATTTTTTTTTTCGCAACGGTACCGCGCCGGTCTGGGGAAAGCTTAAATTCGCAATAAATTCACATATTATAAATTCGTATTATATTAGAAACAATTAAAAATTTAAGTAAAATGAACAAATTTGTTTAAAATCTAAATCAAGTATCTTATTATAAGCTGGTATAATAAAAAAAACTATTTATTTTTGTATACTAAAATTAATTCATAATTTCCAAAATGCAGATGTTTACTTCTTTTTATATTATTAAGTACATTGATATTAAGTATTTGTTTTTTTTTTTTTAATTTATATTTATTTTCTTTTATTATATTAAATTACGTATATATCTACATATATATATACATATTTTGTTTTTTAATCTACTTATAAATGTAGATATTTTTTTTCACTTATTCATTATATAAGGTAATATAGTTAATTAAAAAAAAAACAAAAAAAATTTTATTTTAATAAAAGTACTACTGCTTGAAAGTATAAAAAATTTTTTTTTTTTGTTTTTTTACAATTCTATACTGAAAACGATAAAATGAACGTGAACTTTTTTTAATTGAGTAATTTTTATCGTGGAAATAAGAACGATTTTTAACTAGATTTTGAAACGTTATTGTTAATATAATTGTTTAAATACATCGTTATGGATATTATGTATATAATTGATTAAAAAATGCTTTTAGTATTTTAATATTTTGTGATACAAATGTATTAAAAATTCAAAATAAAAATTTAAAATACATATTAAAATAAATTTTATTATATAAATTGTAAAATCGTAGAATAGTTGAAAATGTTGTTTTCATATTAAAAACATAATGAAATTAATTAAATAAAAAAAAAAATTAAAATTCTATTTAAGGAGTTAAACATTTTCATTAGAAATTTTTTAGTAATGGTTTACAATGTATTATATACTTAAATAATAATTGGTTAAGTTAAAATATCGATGTAAAAACAAAAAAGGAATAACGGTAAGCAGTACATTCTAATTAATTATTCTTTGTAATTACCAAATCCAGCCAATGGATAAAGACATTTTATTCGGGTTCAAACCTCGACTGGGTTATATTTATATATATATTGAATTAATAAAAAATAATATAATTTTTTCTATAAATATAATAATATATAAAATATAAGGTATATATATATATATAATTAATATCATATCGAAATATATAATACAATAAAAAAAATTAAATAATTCTTGTATAAGATAATAGATGGCGCACAAATAAAAATATTTCTTTCCGTTTAATATTTAGTTTTGTATAATACTAAATAGCTATAGCCGTATAATTAACTGCTTAGTGAAACTATTGATTCCAAAAACTGAAGTTTCATTAAATATGAATAATAAAGAACTTAGTGGATGTCCTATATATCATAATTTTTCTAAAAATCAACTATAAAATTCAGTGATTTTATTATAAAAGTAATATTTTGAAATCATTCCATTTTAATTTATGTATAAATATGTACACAAGTAAATAATGAATACATATATATGTATGTCTATTAAAAAATAATAAAAAAAATTATATAAATACAAAAAAATTAAAAGAATTAATATTTATAACATGTTGAACTTCTGATATACGTGTATCACTCAAATTTTTCAATAAATTAAAGATCGTATATTATAGAACTTTTAATTTTATTTGGACATATTAAGTCTTTTAGCATGAAACTCCATTACTAAACAAGCATTGGAGTGGAATCCTCCAGGGAAGAAGAACAGTAAACAAACTCAGAAACACATGGAGAAGAACAATTGAGGAAAGAGATAAAAACAGAAGGGAGAATATGGGCGAAAGTCAAATTAATAGCTTAAATTAGAATTAGATGGCGCGGCTTTGTGGAACCCCTATGCTTTGCAAGGGGGAGTAGAAAAGGAGGAAAAAAAAGCCTTTTAGCAAACAAAGTTAAAAACTCCATAGTTTGGAACCTCAATTTAATGACAAATTTTGGTGATACGCATCACAAGTATCACAAGAAAATGTTGGTGTTTAAATAAAATAAATAATAAAGGACATTTTCCTTATTCACTGCATACATATATAGATATAATATAATACGCGATAGAAAAAATTCAGTCCAACTTATTATCTCATATTAGTGAAACAAAAAAATTAAGAGAAACTTTTCGTAATATAAGATCTTATCTTTCTTCAAACGATTTGTAATCCATTTAAACGTGATTTAACACAAAACAAAATACTATCTACTTTATAACTATTTGAATGTATGTGTAAACTCTTATGAAAAGAAAAACAAAAGAAATATAATATTACAGTGAAACTTTTATAATTCGAACTTTCTAAATGTTCGGAAATTGGTTCAAGTTAAAGAGAATTCGAGTAATGGAGACTTAAAAAAAATTGCACAAAACATAAATAAATTAGTTTTTTCTTTTAAAGATAAATATTTTAATTTTTTACCGGCATTTTAATTTTTAAATTTACAACGAACATAAAAAATATGTATATTTGCTTGAACTGAATTAATAAAAAGTTCAAAAGAGAAAGAGAAAAAAGAGAAAAGTTCGAGTTAAAGAGATTTTCGAGTAAGAGAAACTATAATTTATATAAACAATTGAAACAAAATTTTCAATGCATTAAAATAATTCGAGTTTAGGCAGGTACGAGTTAGGGAAGTTCCACTGTATATTAATTAGCGTTGTCAAAAAGTAAAAATGCGCCGTTTTAAAAAACGTGATTAATTATAATGTTGCCAATATTAAAATAAAATTTTACGTTTTAATAAAATTTGGTTTTATTCATTTTTATTAGGTCAATTTCGCGTGCATTCGTTATTTAATTATTATAATTGTATTAAATAATAATAATTAATAACCTACAAAAAAAAAACTTAGTCAAATTTCACTGTTTTTGAATATTTATTAAAAATTTATTTGAATTTAATTTAATTTTGCATTTTTTTAAATTTATTAATTTTTTTTTTTTGTTCTTTTCTTTTTTATGTTTATTTAAAATATATAGATTCAAAAATGAGATTCGAAAATAATGGTAATCGTGTTGTTTCCGAATGGGAAGAAAATATTTTATTTGATGCTGATGATCCAGATTTTTGTAATTCAACGACAATACATGGTAATAATGTTTTAAGACCACCTGCATTAACTAACAATTCGTATTCGTTCAAAGGTAAGATTTAATTTTTTTATTGCAATTTTTTTGTTTTAATTTCTAAATTAAATTAGAGTTTGTTATATGTAAATTGTAAGTGTATATTAAATAAGAATAGATAAATACATAACACATAATAAATTTGCGGCTTAAGATTTAATTTTTGGTGTTAATTTTGTTGGGTTGGCTTCGAAATTCCATTTCTCAAAACCTCAATCATAAAATCCAGAATTTATTCGAAATATATATTATATAATAATAAATTTTGGAAAAAGCATTCCGAGTTACCAAGGCTCATCGCTTTTTTAACAATTGCAAAGGAAGGTGATATGGGATTTGATCCAAAAACTAACACGAAACCAATTTTAAATTCAAAAATAAATGTGTATTGTAAATAAACCTACAACAAAACTATTAAACTAATGAACTCGATTGATGAGTTTCGAATTTACAATAATTTTTGCACTGAATACTATCAGTAATCGGTTATAAAATCACTCATTGTGTACAACTGAAGTACATGAATGAGTTTAGTCCCGCCGCCAGAATATAAATTCGTTACTACTAGTACTTCAACCTAATTCATCATGACGAGCTCATCGATGAAATCATGATGAGTGTGTTACTACGGGTATAACCCTGATTTTAAATCAACTCTAAAATCCTTTTTAATTATTATCTTACAAACATAATGACAACATAAAGCATTAATAATTTTTGTGAATGACAATTTTCTTATTTATTATTTTATTGTTTAAAAGAGCTTTTGAAAGAGCTCATAAGAGTTTGAAAGAGCTCATAACTTTTATCCGAATCCAGCATTTGTGTCAATAGTTAAATACACAATAAATTTAACATTGTTTTTTCTCATTACCAAAAAAAAAGAAATATTTATATTAATACAAGGATGTGATAGGTATATTATGTATAGATAATTTATGGATGTGATAGGTATATTAAGGATAGATAGGTATATAGGTATAAAGGTATTAGATTTTATATATTGTATGTACATAAGTATAAAAACTACCCATAATAAAAAAAACAAATTAAAAAAGATTCTAAATTACAAAACAAAAAAAAAACTCTTAAATAAATAAAACAAACAATTTAATAATTTTTAACATTGCAAATTGTCTGCAAATGCATACATAATTACAATTTTTGCACATTACATTGCCATCTATTGGTTAACTTAAGTACGACAATAAAAATATTTTCAAATTCGAATAAAATTGAATTTGAATTTGAATGTGTGTATGTAAATATGTTGCAAACATACAGTGAACGACATAATTATTTGTACGAAGGTGCAAAAAAGTTTTTTAACTAAAATAAAGCAAAACCCTATATTTTTATTATATATTATATTATTATATGCTTTTATATTAACTCGTCGGTGTCGGTTTATTTATTTATTTATTTATTTGTCATTCTGTCACGCTTTTTATTATCTTCGTAATCTGTTAGCAACATTTATAAGTGTTGTATGGTGCAGAGGAAAGTGTACAGGTTTCAAAAGCAGGAGTCATGTTGTTCGAATCCAGTTCACATGCAACTTTTTTTTTTTTTAAACTATCTATACATCAACATTTTTTGAATAAAATATGTATATATTTTGTATATATGAATTTAAAACTTACATTTTTCTCATGCATGCATGCATTTTTCTCATGCATACAAACATACACATTATATTTTTGATCTTTCCTGGTGTTTTGTATTAGCATAATTAGCAAAACACAATCCATACATACAATATTTTTATGTATGTTGCTAAGTTATTTTGTTTACAACATTTGTTTAGTATTTAAATCAAAATATTTGCTGTCAACATTCTTTATAAAAGTGAATTGCTAGTGCAAACATTTTGGACTGTTATAATATAAAAGTAAATTGCTGGAATAAAAAAGAAACACGAACCTCAAATTTCCCAGATTTTTATTTAAACTTATTCCAGCAATTTACTTTTATATTATAACAGTCCAAAATGTTTGCACTAGCAATTCACTTTTATATTATAACAGTCCAAAAAGCTAAAGTTTTGCAATCAATTTTATTTTCTGCTTTTTAGGGGGCGAATTCGGTTTTGCTAAAAGCATATTTTAAAAAATATTTTTTTTACATATTATTTTATTTTTATTTTAAATTCAGTTTTATTTTTTTAAAAATAACAATAAAAGAGAGTGAGCAAAACAAAGAACAAAAAATTACAATAAATTTCTATAATAAAAAAAAATAATTTCTTAATATTTAGGCCGTCCTTTTGATTTTTATACAGCTTCAAGTTTCTTAGGCATTAATTTCATTCAAATTCGCAAATAACTGAAAGTGGGATTTTGTTCCATTCTGTTTTTGTAAAAAGCTTTAAGTGATTGACGGCAAGAAATCTTATATGTTTCCAATTTTTTTTTCAAATTTTAATCGCTTCTGTTTATATAGACATGCTTAATTAGAGTTTTTTTTTTTCTTGAAATTCATTAGTACAACCTATTTTTTGTTAGTAGCCTTGTTTAGTTAGTTTTGTTTTGTTTCTTTTGTTTTTTTATTTGTTTTGAAAATATTGTATTAGTTTGGCGAGGATATTCCCTTATTTCTTAAAAGGGTTAAATATAAAATTTTTTATATTTTTTCATTTATTTCATTTATTTTAATTCAATATTATATAATAAATTGTACTAATATCATTAAGGTCCTGACTACAAAGGTGGTCTCGGTAATATTTTTTATTAAACATATATTTTAGTTGTTCTTAGAATTACTGAATTTTTTTTCACTAGTATATGATTAATTATGTTGCTCACTGTATATATATTTTAGTATTATATTATATTATAATATTTATTTTGTATTCGCAATATTACCATATATACCATATACATACATACATATTATATAAGCTAGATATACTAATAGATATAACAAATTACCAAATACATGAAACGGTACATGCATATAATTTTTTTTTAATTATAATTTTTAATGCATTAATTTACATATTTTACATATGTACATATAAACATAATATGTAAGTATTACCAGATTTTTTCAGGTCATTCTGAAAAAAAAAAAAAAAAATTTAAAATATAAAAAACAAATAATACTAATAAAATATAATGTTAAAAACTAGGCCAAATTTTTACGCTATAAATTTTTCTTTGCAAATCGTTTTTTTTGTTTTTTGTATTTTGTCCATACTTTAACAATTCATGAATGTACTAAAAAAAAAAATCGTTCTAAATTTTTACTAGACAAAGAGACAACAGTATTGATTACCAAAAGGTGTGAATTAGCAATTTAAAAAAAAAATTAAAATAAACTAAAAATAAAAAATTGAAAAATAAAACTAAACATATGTGTAGCTTATATTTGTAATTAATTGTTATTTACGTTTTTGGTACAAACACGTGAAAATTTTAAAAATTATAAAAAAAAAAAAATTTTTTTTTTACAGGGTGTGTGTTTTTAATTTAAATTAAAATTAGAGTGTAGTGCAATCTGCTTATTACAAGTCTCACTTTTTCTGTTACATCCAAATGAATCGAGATGACTAGATTAATTGGTATTACAACTGTCATAAAGTGAATCAAAATATTTTTGAAAAGGGACAAAAAAAAGCAGTCACTTCAATTTTTTTTTTTGTCCCGTACTCATTTAAATTAAAAATTTATATTAATAAATTTGTCTTTTAACTTTTGAAATATGTAAATTTAATGATTAGTAAACGTCAAACGTATAATTCTGTATTATGCGGAATTTTATTAAGAATATAAAAATATAAAAATGAACAAGTCTCTCTTTTGGCAATTCTGTGGAGCCATGTTTTTGTCAGTTGAATTAAACTTGTAACTTGTAATATTAAACTAAATTTCAAAAAGATGATTTAAAAATTGTGAATGGCTCTGGCTCTCATAATAAGCATATAACATCAGAAAGGTGATTGAAAATAGTGAGAGAATCTGGCTCTCTTAATAAGCATATATAACTAACTTATAAATTTTAACTTATCAAATAGATATATAATATAAAATCGTTATCTTTTCAATGTAATAAACCGTTACATTTTCAATATAATAAACCGTTAGCTTTTTAATATAATAAAAAGAATTTTTTAATTGAAATATAAAACTAAAATATATGTAAATATATGTAACTAAAATGCAAAATAAGTAATGGAAACAGCACAAACTACCTTCAGAAAATATTAAAAATGCGATATCAACTGTCAAACAAAAAGAAGATATTCGGCATAGTTCTAATTAATATAATATTATATAAATTAAAATATCCAGCCAATGGTGTAATGGTTAAGACACCGGTCTTTCATACGAAAGGTCTCGGGTTCAAATCCCGGCTGGGTCATATAAATTAATAAAAAATAATAGACATTTTTCTTGTAATATATAATTAGTATAATATAATTAAAATAAAATATAATTCTTGTGTAAGATAATAGATGGCGTAGAACTAAAAAAGTCTTGTACAATAGCTACAGCCGAGTAATCAACGGCTTAGTGAAATAATGATTCCAGAAAGCTTAGTCAAGTATGAATGATAAATGACTTAGTGGATGCCCTATTCTCCTTATAGGAGTGGCAAAAAAAAAATATATATATATAAATTAAAATACTTAATACCATTTTGACATTTTGACATTTTAACCTTTTTATCATTAATAATATATTTATTAAACTTTTCAATGCATAAAACTAGATCAGATTTCTGTAATCTTCTTTATGGGCACACACTAAACATGTGCTTTTTTTTTTTTAAATCGAAATAGTTAGTATAAATGACCCTGTTATACTTAATTATTTTTTACGTTTTTGTTTACAATAGTATTGTTGGTATTGTAATCATTAAATTTATTTCATCAACTTTGTTTTTTCTTGATACTCGATTAATGTAAAAAATCTAGATTATTTTAAATTTTAGGGGAAAATAACGGCACTCGGAAGGCAAACAGTAGCTTACAAATGAATAAAATCTGTGTTAAAATACATATGTAAGGACTTGATTTGTTTTTTTTTTTTTTTTTTTTTTTCAAATTTTGGGAGTTATTTTGAGTCAATTAATTAGCCAGGTCTCTCTTGAAACATCAATTATATTTTATGTTATTTTGTTTTATTATATTACATACAAGTAAAAAATTTTCCCACATCTAAAATACAAAAAAGCTTAGTGGTGAACAATTTTGCATTTTTTTTTTTTTTTTGTGAAGGGATTCAATTTTATTTTAATTTAATAATTATTCCTAAATAAATTATTGAAAGAAGAATGTGCCATAAAATTATTGAAATTAAATTCCAAGCATAAATTACCTATTTTTAAAGCCTCTAGATTATAGATTATAGAATTATTTAAAAATAAAGTTGTTTTTTTTTTTTAGTGTAATAAATTTTGTCACATTGTTTTTGTTTTTTTTTTTTTGTTAGGTATAAGTATATAATTAAAAAAAATATATTTATTGAGGATTTATTTACTTTGCAAAAACTAAGTAAGTATACACCATTTAATAAAAAAAGGAAGAAGCTTAGAAAATGCAGTAAAAATAAAAGTTTACCATGTTGTCAGTTGAACTGTTTTCCTTTTTTTTTTTCGTTTGTTCAAAAAGAGTATAGGTTATTGAACCAACAACAGTTTACCTATCACATAATAAAATAACAATGGTGTAAAATAACACTTACAATTAAAAATAAAAATTTTTTGTTTTATTAAATTATGAAATAGTAGATTTTTAATTTAAAAAAAAGTTCTGTTCGAAATTTGAGAAAATTAATAGAGTTACTAAATTTGTTTTAATTAGCAGTTAAATTAATGTCCGATTAAATAAACGTAAAGGTTAAATGGAGATTCAACACATGTTCAGGTTTCCATAATAAAAAAAAAAACAATAAAAAAGAAACATACTTTCACTTTTAAAACTTTGTTAAGAAAAAAAAATAAACTTCAACATGAAGCCCTAATGCTTACTTTGCTTTTTTTTTTTAACTCGTTTGTTTTGACAAAGTATTTAAGGGAAGTAAAGTAATCAGACTAAAAAACAAATCGAATGTATATTTTAATAAAAAAGGAGTTTTAAAATTTGTCAAAAAAAGTGTCAATGTTTTGTTAAAAAAAAAAATATTTTTTTTTCTTTTAAAAATATGAAAAATAAATTTAAATGGGACATTATCTTGTTGCACAAATTAACAAAAATATACAAGACTTTCATCAAAGTCAAAGATTCAAAACAAAACATTGAAATAGTCATCAATCGTCAAAACGTCAATTCAGTAATTCATCCTCTTTACTTACCTTATGTCTTTTTTGTATTTGATCAAGTAGACAAAAAAAAAAAAAAATAAATCCATTTCGGCTGTCCAAAAATATTGTCAAAAGAAATCAAACTGAGAATCATTCTGAGTTTTTCAACTACATTTATAATATGTAAATGTTTTATTTTTTATTTTTAGATTGAATATTTTTTTGTTTACCTAAAATATTTGGATATCTGTGAGTTATAAGATATAAACTGAAATTATTTGTTTTAATAACCATTTGATATTGGTTTAGTTATATATATTTATATTTTTCTATTATTGATATATAAATTATTTATTATTTTACAATTTGTTTGAATCCAAGAGTGCTTGTATTAACATAGAAAATAGATAAAATTTTTTTTTTCATTTTTCCTGGAATCGAACCCTCGAATAAGAGTACGGTACTGTAACCACTGTACCATTATCCAACCGTTTAATTGAAAATAATTCAAGCATTAACCGTTTTATATTGAATTTTGAATTAAAAAAAGTTTTTTTTTTAAAGATATTTATTTTAGTTAAATTTTTAATTTGCAATCAAATTAAAAGTGATACAGTTTTTATAAATAAATCAAGGGTAACAGTCCCAAAAATCAATTAAAAGTAAAAAAAAAACATCAAAAAAAAAAAAAAAAAAAAAGAATTTATATTCATAAATTTATAACATTGAACCGAGAAATAATTATTTTTGCTTCAGTATAATATATATTAAGATCAACGTATTTTAAATTTGAAAGGTTCAAAGTTATTCAATGATTTTTTTTTTCTATATAAGAAATAATAATTGAGTATTGATGAGAATTTTCAATTAAAAATTAATTTTATTTTTTTTTTTTTACATTAAAAAATCAGTTTTTAAGGGATGTTTTAAATTGAATACAAATGTATTGAATTGTATTTAATTAAGAATCTTTTTTTTTTTGGTGTTGTTTCGTTCTATGATTTTTTTAGGTTCTTTGTATATGATTTTTAGTACAGTTTTGGACCAAAGTTAAGTTGTTTTTTTTTATAAATTTATTTTTTATACCCATTTATTTGTAATACCCTACATATTAAGTTATTTTAGAAAAAGTTTTCAATTATTTAAATATGATTTTTATATTATAAGGTTTTTTTAATTGAATCATGGATATATGATTAAAAATGTTCTATATTAGCATTTTTTGCTTTTCAAAATATATGAAATTAAATGTCTTTGTCACAGATTTTATTAAGCATTATTTAGCGCTTTTCCGAACCATCACACTAAACATCGCACTAAGTACTATTTTATGGCATTATTTTTTTATCCGAAAATTTCGAATAGAACCAACTATCAAGTGCTGTCCGAAATTCATCGCACTTAACACTTGATTATCTGTCAAAAATTAGTGTTTTGAAAACCGCACACTAAATGATCGCACTTGCACTAAAAATAATTCTTTTGTGTTTTGGTTAAAAGTATAGTGAATATTAAAAAATATAAAAATTAATAATGGAGCCTCGGCGACCTAGTCGGTAAGAGCATATAAAATACGTTGTAACACCGAGGGGGGAGTGTGGGTTCGAATCTCACACACGTCGTAAGAGTTATTCCCCCTTACGACATTTACAAAGCCACGCCTAAACAGGAAAAGCTGTGTAATTTCCTGTCCACATTTACATGTCGGAGAAATGCATTAAAAAAAAAACAAATGAATAATAATGTAAGAAATAAAAGAAGAAGAAAGATAATAAATATTATTCTGCGAAATAATATTTAATTTTATTATTTAAATAAATCTAAATATAGTTAAATAATGTTAGAATAAAATGGTTTTTTGCACCTGTCAAAATAAATTTGATATAAAAATGCTATTAAAATACATTAAGGTAAGATTGATTCTACTCCTAAAAACTTTTTAATTGTCATAAATTTGTAATCCGGACAGAAATTTTTGTGTGATATATAGTGTGATAATCAAGTATTTTCGGAAAGTACAAGTGTGAAGTGCTAATGTCAAGTTCTAGTGTGATGGTTCGAAAAGGCCCTTAGTCTAGATTATTTAGTTCCATCATATCTAAAATAAATTCAGGAGAATTTTTTTATTATAGAGGGTCAATACATTGCATAATATAATATAGATAATAATATATGTAAGTTAAAACGAAATAACTAAAAAATGTGTTTAGTAGAGTGTGTCAACTTTAGGATACTCGCACGAATATACAAAAGTTATGCTCTTACCATTAAATTTATTCATATGTTTGTACTTGAAGAATTTTGATACATTGAAGATCTTCGTCTCCAAAAACACTTACTTTTGATAGCCCTCAACAGCCCTCTGGTAGACCTCAATTTTTTTTTATTACAGTATATATAATATGGTTTTATTTAAAACGTAAAAATACAATTTTCAATAATTAATGCCTTTATGAATTTAAAATTTCTTTTCAAACGATATTTTTTGTGAAAACACGGTTATTATTATCTTTTAGAAGATGCCCCTGATTTATTGAGTATTGGAAACTCAATATATATCGATTATTTATATTATAAGATGCATTTTATAAAATGCACCTGATTTATGTAATATTGAGAATTTTATTAAATTTTACATGTTACATTTCATGTTTACTCAAATAAAAAATTCTAAAATGGCAAACTATCATTTCAAAATTTTGCTTATGTATCTAGAAAAAAAGCAAAAAAAAAATAAGAAAATTTAAAATTTAACGGAAACAAAAGAACAAAAAAAGAGAGTCTTATTTGAATATATAATAGATATAGATTATACTATATGATACATATGAATGTGTATTCTTTAATAAAAATGGAAAATTAATAATGAAAATAAGAAAATTTAAACTGCTATATTTTAGGCTGCTAACAAACGATCAATCGGTTATGATAAGTTGAAAAGTATTCAAAAGTTTAAAAATAACAGATGATATTGACAGAAAGCAGCAAATATTTAAAAAACAATACAGGAAAATTGGATGAAATTTGAAGAATAATGTAGAATAAAAATTTGATGTCAAATCGTGATGTTTATTAATTAAATTATTGTTTTCATTTTCTTATAGTTAATTATTAATTTTTAATTAATATTTTTAATTTCTTATGACGTAGACGAAATGTTGTAATTTCGGTGGTTAAAAAAAAAAAGAAAAAATTAGTTTATAATAAAAAAAAATTGATGAGTATTTTTTTAAAAATTTATTCCCAGCTCAAAGGTCTTTTTTCAAAAACATACAAAGTAACTTAATACTTTTTATAATAATATTCTCGCGCTTAATTTTAATTTGGTTTTGGCTTAAATTATTAAAAATATGAATAAACTTGGTTTTAAAAAAAGTTCACGTTTTTTTTTTGTATACTTAAAATTTGGTAACTTGCAGAATAATATAAAAACGTGAGAAAAAATTTTAATACTAGGGTAAAAAATATATAATTGTCATTGTTAATTGTGAATATATTATTAACTTTAGAAAAAGAAATTGAATATTCTTTTCAATTTTTATTTTACTTAGTATGATTTTATTTTGTTTGAGGAATGAGTACCTAATTCATTGATATTCCCTAAATGATCTCAAAGAAGATATTTCATCATTAGAGTTTTTTCATCTTCATGAACCTTCTCGATCTGATATAATTTTGTATAAATACTTTTTCTTCGCTCCAGATTTATAATTTTTCAAGAAAATTTTTGCTATACTTAAAGAAGGTTCACGAAGTGTATAACTGATTCCGATTCAATCCGCATTTCTTTTCATTTCCAAAGTTATTTTCGTAATGTTTGTTGATATTCTCTGTTCTTTATTTTACATTGTATTGTAAGATTATTTGTTCACTAAGAAGTATATTTAATCTGATATTTTTTCTCTTGATCAATTTAATTCCATTTGTTAATTATTGTAACCTAGTTGATGCATTTCCTTTCGTAATTCTTCTGTATTTTCATGACGTAAGCTGAGTTAATGTCGATAATGACCGCATTACTTTTCTACATTAAATTCAAATTATATGATTTTAACTATTTGATATAATAAAAATAAAAGTGTATGATAATAAAAATTCATTTATATTATACGTATGTATATATATATATATGTATGATTTAAGTCAGCTAGTTACAATTTCATTTACCATATGCGTCTGTAATTTTCCATTGCAAATTCCAAAGTAAAAACTATACATAGGTATGAATGTATGATAAATTTTTATTCTAATATTTTTTTTTTTGCTCATTTTGTATCATTCACATTAAATTTCATTTAAAAAAAAATTGTAAATTATAATTTTTTTTTTTGTCTGAATATTAAAATATCAAATTACTTAAAAACAAGACGACAGTATATGTAAAACCTAAAGGTTTTTTAAAAATGCACATTTTCAAAAATTTAATTCTATAGATGCTCTAGAAGGACGATTATTTTTATATATGTAACAATATATTTTTACGCTATGTTTACACATGTATAATATGTAATAGTGTTTGAGCTTTAATTATTGTATATTACCATTCACTACGAAAATTTGAGAAATGACAGGTCTCCATTAGACCATGTTACTTTTTAAACAAGGGTATAGAAGAATACATATATGTATAAGTTTTTCTTCTAAGTATATGTAACTTTTTTAAAATCTCAAAGATCTTCCTCTTCCCTCAATCTTAAATATCTTATTTTGGTTGTTGGGGTAATTACATAACGTTAAATTTAAATGTGCTGCGAAATGCAATAAATTATTTTACTTTTGTTTCAATTTATAAATTTTCAATCGTTTTAAATTTTCCGATTACAAACAAATATATGCGTTAAGCGATTAAGGAGTATCTCATTTATAATAGAACTATTTAAATATATAAAGAACTTTTTGTAAATTTTCGGGGATTGTACTTCTTTAGAGCTTAGGTTTACCCAAGAAAGTTATAGAATATCTCTTCTTTTATAATGAAGTCTATATCAAATGATTGTAAAAGACGGTCAGTACAAAACTCAATAAAACATTTTTCAAAAAATTTTTCTTTAAAATGAGGCAAATATTAAAGAAATTTAAAAAATTTTCAGTCGTTTGAAATTTTCCAATTATCGACAAATATATAGACAAGGATATCAGACAATATATCAAGTACCTTTCAAGGTTTTTGTATATTTTCCAAGACTGTACCTTTTTAGAGCTTGGGTCTATCCAAAAAAGTTGTGTACAATATATCTTCTTTTATAATGAGATCATTATTCATTGTTTTATGTTTATAAAAGATTTTTTTTTGAACAGACGGTCAGTACAAAACTCAATAAGACATTTTTCAAAAAATTTTTTTTAAAAATGTGCCAAAAATAAAATTAAAATATTATAAATAAAAAAAATTATTTGTATGTTGAATGAAAAAAAAAAAAAGAACCACGTGCTGAAATTCTCGAAAATTTTTATATTTTTAGACACAGAAGGCTTGGTGAAAGGAAGGTTGGTGAATTCTAAAACACAAAATCAGAAAAACAAAAAAAAAAAAAAAATTAAAGTACGGAATTGTAAAAGTATTTTTTATAATATGTATGTTACTTTTCTTAAATGGTTTTTTTTTTTTGCATAATAATGGAAAATTTTCATATCACATAAATTCATGTTGACACACTTGTTTGTTTGAATTTGATTTTTGTTGTTTTTATATTTTATATTTTATTTTAACCGGCATTCAAGTACATTCTTTTTCTACTTCATCCTTTTTGTATTTATTATGGTATCAGGTGAAATATGTATGTATGTAGGCAAAAAGACGCAAACATCCACAAATTTTTTGTTACAAAAAAAAAAAAAAAAAAAATTTACTTATTTTTAAAACAATTAAAAAATTTACAATAAAATTTACAAACCACTAAAAAAAAACAGCGCTTCGAAAAATACAATAAGAATTCGTTCGCGTGGAAAAGCGTTCTGCATTACGTTAATTTTAAATGGTTATAAAATTGGTTGATTAGGTAAGTTGGTTTGGAAGGTTGATTTCGAGTTTTTTTTTTTTTTTATAGGGTTTTGGTTTTTTTTTTGTTGATTTTCTTATGTAAATTTTTTTTTGCAAAGAAATTATTATTTAGTTGTTTATTAGTATTGGTAACACGTGATTATGAATTTAATGGGAAAAAATTAAGGGTTTTTTGATTTTGGCAAGAAAATTTATTAAAATTTTTTTTTTTTTAATATTTGTACAAAATTTTTAAATTTCTCTTAAAAGTATTTTAAATTTGGTATAAATTATAAAATATATAGTAAAAGATTATTTTATTATTTATTTCGGATTTATATAATTATAAAAAGTTTTGACAATTGTTTTTTTGTTTTTATTATCGTGAATTTACTTTTGAATGATTGATGCTGAATTTGTTCGACTTTTCCCAACTTTGTAATTCAGTTGGACTAAATACTGGGGAACTTTAATTTTTTTTTAGATACAAAGATTCACTAAAATCATATTTAAATAAAAAATTTATTTATACAATCTTTAAATAGTTTCGGTCTAATGCATTATCAAATAGTGGGTCAGAGAAAAGAAAAATTGATGGTAGATTTTTAATTAATAGTACTTATTTAATATTAAAATATACCTACCTTTAATTATGTTTTAATTTTCTATATGGAATTTTTAAATTAACTAAATAAGAATTTTCTTATACTTATATTATGGGTCTTAAAGTTAACCATTTTTTTTTTTAATTTAATTTATTATTATTTAAATCCATGATAAAGCAATTAAATTAAGTTTAAAAATTATTATAAAATTTTTTGTTTTCTTATATTTTATTTTTAGAGAAGTCAATAAGTTAAAAACACCATAAATTAAAATGAGAAAAATTTTAAGTACCTATACATACATATACCTATTATTGATATACGTAACGTAATAAAAACAAAAAAAATTATTTAATGAAATGTGAAAGTATTAATTAAAAATTTTATATTTTGTTATATTTAACATGAATTAATTAATTTTTAAAATTAAAAGTGGAACTATATATACTTATTTAATTTGGCGTAATATTATGTTATATTATGTTTTGCTTGAATCACCACAGAATCATACAGAATAATATTGTAAATAAATTTTGATTACCTAAACCAGAAGAACTCACTTTTAGCTGTCACTTATTTCATTCACCCGCCTGTGAATGTCACTTATACAAGTTTCATACGACTAACAAAAAAATCGTTTAAAAGAATTGTCCTCATTTAAAAGTGAAATTTGTTAATTTTTTTTGTTATTGACAGAGAAAAATGCTATATAAAAAGGGAAAATTTGTTTGACATTTAAAAAAAAATTCGTTTGACGTTTAAATATAAATATTTTTGGGTTGGAGGGTTTTAAAAATAATTATAATTCGGTTCAAAATTGTATTTTCGGTTAAGTTAAAAAAGAAATTTAAAAAATTTACTTCAAATTGTGTGAGAAACTCTTCTGAAATTTAAAAGGGAATTTTTTTTTTTGAGAAATAATTCTAATCCGATTTTATTTTTAATTTTTGTTAAATATTTTAGAAAACAAAAATATTTTTATTTACTTATACGAAAACTTAAGATTGAAATGAATTTTTTTTACCTAACGGAGATGAGAATCTTTCAAAGACACCAAAAATTTCCCCTTGATATAGTGTCAGATTGTTACTGACTAAACCCACCTCCCCCTTTAGCCAATATAATGGGATGAAACCCTTACCTACGAACGCAGTATATTGGCTAGGGAGTAGGGATAGGAAATGGATACGGAAACATTAAATTAGGAGTGGGACTGTAAGGAAACAAAGAATTCGCGTATTATTATTACTATTTTGCTAACAGTGACTGTATCCCTTACAACATTTACAAATGCAGTAGTATATAACACCTTACTGTATATGGTAATTATTGAAGGCAACCACCACTATTATTATTATTTAAGTATTACTTCAGCAGCTATTATTATTATTGTACTACAGAGTCAGGACCATTAGAGGATTACAACATGCAGTAGTATATAACATATTACTGCAACTGATACACCTTACTGATATAACCAAAGATAGTTCCACTGTATCAGCTATTATTATTACTATTATTAACAAAAATATTGTGGTTTATAACCTTTTAAAAAAAAAAAAAAAATGTAAGTGACACTTTTTACAATTACAATACAATCAACAATAGTACAATCAGCTTTTCATATCAATTAGTGCGATCAGATTTCAAAAAAAGAAAATCATTTACGTTGTCTTATTTTTTAAGAGAATTATACTGTAAATAGTTTAATTTGTCGTACGTACTCGTAATCGTAATCGTAGATATAATAAGAGTTTAGTCCTAACTGCTTCTTGTTTTCACTCCTAAAACTCTATTAAACCTTAAAGCTCCATTCATAAAATTTTAATGTTTTTATAGCTGTACTACAATTGAATGATATTATGTTCATTATTGTTCCACTTTTGTTCGTTGACTTTAATGCACAATTTTTCGTTGACTTTAATGTTTATTTTGTTTACATTAAAGTTAATGAAACTCATGATCTTACATATTAATACAAATCGCATATAAAAATTATTTAATATAATATTTTTGAATGCACACTATTGTAATAATCAAAATATTTAAAAAAATTTTAATTATCAGAAAGTTAATCTACAATTAAGTATCCAGAAATTAAAAAAATCACAATATTGCTTTTAAATCAAATCACCATTATGATGCCGAAAGTTTATATATGTTTATTAATCGACAATTCAATCAATTTAAAAATTTTATCATCTTAACTTAGATTTTATTTATTTATTTATTTCATTTTAGGTCTTTCTAGGATATAATATCCAAATTATTAATAAGATAGACTCCAGTCGCTGGAAATCTAGGTATTACTAGAATACTAATTAAAAAAAAAAAATCAAATTCTTTCTTTTTATATATGCGAAAAATTCGGAATGGGGACAATTATTTTAAATTACCGCCAATTTGTTACATATTTGGATCACACGTCATGTGAATTAGATATGTGGATCATGGGCATGCGAATTAGGCATGTATGGATATAATCTGACCGTAATTTAAACTCGAGACTTTTTGATTGAACAGTCATCACTTCAAGACTGTGCTTATTGATCAGGTCAATTTTATCAAATTTACGTGAATGCTAGTACATGAACAAATCATTAAAATATGACAAAATTTCAACTATATTCTTAAAGACTTTTAAATAAAATTTTAAACGACATCTAAATTCGGCACTAATTAATAATATAGTTTTAGAACTATGTACTCATACATTCTATTAAAAAATGGTTACATTTAACGATATTTCATTGATTTTAAATTAAACATTTTTTTTTTTTTTTAGATATTAGTTCTAACTGCATTTCCCATTATATTATGTAAATTGTTTTTTTTTTTTTTGTACTGGAATTTTTTTTATGTATTATTTTAGCAATTAGACAAAGAACTGAAAATATGTTTTCCATTCCATAAATCATTGCAGTACACTTAAGTTTTTTTTTTTTTGTAAAATATTTACTACTAAATAGCAAACGTTAAAAATAAAATCGATTCAAAAATATTAATAATATGGATACTTGCATATATATAAAAAGCTTTATAAATAACTACATAGTACATAATATATAAATTTTAAATTTATTGGAGTGGAAAATAGTTTATATTTTAGTTAAAAAAAAAGATTTTTTTTTTAAAAACAGAAACATGGCAAAAAAAAAAAAAAATTAAATAACAATGAATATTTCATGATAAGAAATTATAAATAAAATAAATAAAAGTGAATAAAAATTTCCATAGTTTATAATAAAGAAATCACCAGAATCAATTCAAACCAAATTATAAAAAAAAAAAAAAAAAATCGTGGTTGCTATATAGGTATATATTCGTATATGTATATACCTTACTCTAGTACAATATGCAATTTTGTGTCTATAAATAAAATCATATCAGTTTTAATAAAGGTTTCAATTTTCATAAATATTCGTAAAATTATTTATTGTACATATTTTTCTTTATTTATTTATTTTTTTTTTTTTTGTATTTATTGTTTAATGTTCTGAATATGATTTTTTAAGTACATTTGTCAAAAAGCTTTCGAAGAAATGTACATATTAGTTTTATTCTGTTGGTTTATCCATGCATATGTAAAACTTTAACACTGTTATAAAAATAAAACAATAAAGTTTTTCCTATTTTCCTATTTTTATTTCCTACCGAATAAAATATGCAGATTTTCTCTTAAAAAGCATGGACATCAATGTGATTTTGACAATAAAAAAGTATCTATCTTAAAAATAAGACTTTAAATATTTTGGATTGCACTTAATATGAAAGATTAGGGTTACTATAACAAGACTGTATTTCATTTGTAAGCAACTAAACTCCCCGCTAATTATATTTTTAACAAAAATACTTTAACAATAAAGCATTTAAAGAGTGGGGTCTGCCGTCCTCAAATATCTGCTATACTATCTCTACTATACTGCTATACTATACTATACTGCTAAATTATTATTCTACATACAGTCAAATGAAATACAGTCAAATGAAATACAGTTAAATGGTAATACAAGTAACTTACAAAAAAATACAATCAAATGAAATGACCCTACAGGCATATGACACGCTCCTAAAAGATTAACATGAAAAAAGCATATTTAAAAACAGTGCTCTCAATTTAAACTGATTACATAGAAAATGTACTGGATTGTATGGAGAAAAAAATTAAACCTAAAATTGGTAAATAAATATATTGTTATATAAACCCATTTAAGAATGCCGGTTTGAAAATTTTGAATATACATACATTTATTATGGAGAACAACTAGTGTTACTCATAACATTAAACAAATAAAAATTCAAAATATTTTCAAAAACTTTGCACACTTTCATGAGGTATATACTGTAATTAAATTAGTGAATATATAGAATAAAATATAGAATATACAGAAAAAAAAATACTATGGCTACACTTAAACAATTTGGCTAACATCCTAATTAGCTGGACAGATGATTACTGCGTACTAAAACACTGCAAAAACAGAAACAAAAGAAATTACTGGGAATTACTGGAATTACTGATTGTAATTGACAAAATAAATAATTATTAATGCTTAGATATAAGATTTAAATTTTAAATAGATTTTTTTTTTAATTTATAAGATGAAAAAAAATAAAGAAGAAAATTTTAAGTTAAAAATTATTAAAATTTGCTGCTTGTGTCTTATGTTCAAATTATTAATAAATTAAGTTCTTCAACGTTATATAATCAAAATTAAAAAGTCTCCTGTATTTCTATATTTCCCCAAAGACCAAAATTTAGAAGCTATCTATCTAGTAAAATTCTGGAACATAAATATGTATACTTATACTTATTATTATGTATATATAAGTTCTTATATATGGCTTTAAAACTAAATTTTTGTTTTAACATATCCGTTTAAGAGTTATGAGGTATTAAAATTTTTAATTTTTAACACAAGAGGATCTCCCACAACTTATCTATGGTTTTACCTATAAAAACTTACGACAATATTACAATTTCAAAAAAAAAAAAAATATATATGCGCCATTAAAAACACTTGATTTTACAAACTGACTGTTTTTTTTTTTTTGTTAATCTAGTAAAAAAAAATATATATATGTATATGATATTATAAATCAAAATACTTATCCACTTATAGATTTATGGTGGAGGGAGAATATATACAGCTCAAATTGCATTACTGTCTGACCGCTGTAGTGGAAATTTTCGCTGTAGTGGAAGTTTTTTTTTATCTTTGCAGACTGAGTAAAAAAAAAAAAAATCTGATGATTTTATAAGTTTATATGTATATAAAATTTTGTCGGACGACTTAATTCGAATGAAATTTTCAATAATATTGTAATTCTGCGAATACAAAATATGAATTATAATAATATATTTAATTCCGTTCAGGAAGATACAGACATCTGTAAAGGTATAAAATTTTTTTTTTTATTTATTTAAAAACTTTTTTTTTATGGAAAATTTGTAGAATTTCGTGGAATTTCAATGTAACAACTATTAATAAATGTATATGGTATGTGTGGATTTTAACAAGTGTGGCAAAATATAACATTTAGAACAGTTAAAATAAATTAAAAAATATTCCAAATGATTTCTTTATTACTTATAAAACTGACATTTAATAGCCCAATATATAGAATTAATTCCGTCAGAATGATTTTTATTTAATATGTTGTTTTATAAAAGCCAGAAATTTTATATTAACTTTATATTTTTTTTATATTATTATTAATATTTTGTAACATTAAATTGTTAAACTAATAACATATACCTGAAGTCTCGATGGTCTATAGGGTAAAAACGTATAAAATATGCTGTAAAAACCGAAGGATTGTGGGTTCCACACACGTCGTAACAAAAAATCTCCTTTACGACATTTGCAACACATTTACAACGACACAGTCACACCTGGAAAGGAAAGGCTGTGTAATTTCCTTGTCACATTTATGTCGCAGGGGAATAAACTAAAAAAATAAAAACATATACCTAAATGAATCCCTGACCCTTACATGCATTTATATATATATATATATATAAATCGCTATCATGAAATTATGTAAAATGCATATGAATATTAAACGGGGATTACATGTACATATGCATTTCTTTCAAGATTTTTCAAAAATTGGTCTAATGTATTTTAGGTTTAAATAACAATAAAAAGATTAAGGTAAAATTTAAAGATATGTAAAGACTAGATTTTAAAGTTGGTTAAAAAATCAGGGTTATACGCTTTTTTTACAATATAGGTACTTATATAAGGTGTTCAAAATTGAGGTATCATTTTAATTTTAATAAAAAAAAAGACTTTTTTTTGAAATATTAAATATATTTTTATATTAATTTATTACAAATAGGTTCCGGTTAATAATGAAAAATTATATCGGCCAAGTGGCAATTTCCCGCCACAAAAAGCTTCGGATCATCTCCCTGTAGCGATTTCCATTGACCGTAATCGCATTTCCATTTGCATTTTCAAAAAAATATGGTCCGATGATTCCCCCTGACCACAAACCACACCAAACCGTAACTTTTTGTGGATGTACTGGTTGCTCTAAGATAACCATTGGATTCTCTTCACCCCAAATGCGGCAATTCTGTTTATTGACGTAGTCAATGAGCTGGAAATGAGCTTCGTCGGTGAAGATTATTTTGTTAAAAAAATTCTCATTTTCTTCTTGTTTTTCGATTGCCCAAGAAACGAATTGCCGACGTAATGCATGGTCAGTTGGTTTTAATTCTTGCATCAGCTGGATCTTATAAGCCTGATCACGATGCAAAATGTTGAATAATGTGGATGGTTTGATGTTTAATTGCTGCGAACGATGACGAATGGAAGTTTTTGGATCTTCTTCAACTTCTGCTCACAGCTGCTACATTTTCGGTTGAGCGGCCACTACGTTGATAAATGTTGCCTCTGTTATCAAGAACAGATCCAGTTTCTAGAAATTTATCAACCATCAGCTTGATGGCACCATTTGTTGGAGCATTTTCTCTGCCAAATTTTGTTCGAAATTTCCTAATTACATCTTGAAAACTTTTACCATTTTCAAAAAATGTTGTAATAACAAAAACACGTTGTTCCTTCGTGTAACGTTCCATATTAACTAAGCGGAATGTATTTAGAATATACCTAAAGAAACCTCGTATAAAAATTCCAGGTCAATTTTGAACACCCTATATTATATTATGTCTGGCTTTTACAATATTTTAAATTAGAAGTGATTTTATAGTTGAATTCAAAATTTCAATGATTTATTTAACGGGAATTTGAGGATTTCCAATTTCTTGTTGAAATATGTATGGGCAAAAATAATAAAAACATTCAATTTAGGTTTTTATTTTTTCAAGATTTAAAAGTTTTTTTTTTCAAGATATCAAGAGTGATACCTATTAAACATAATGTTAATAATATCGATATATCGCATTTTATTTCTTTCAATTTTGGAAATATTTATTTAAGTTTCGAATCTGATGTCATCTTAATTTTGAATAGATTTTTAATTTGTTTCTGCTTAAAATCAGTAGCCGTAAAACCTGCATAATAAAAATAATTAATAAATCTTTTTTTTATTATGTGGGTTTAAACAGTTTTTATTTATAATATTTTATTAATTAGAACTGGTAACCGCCCTCAATTTCTTATAAAAAAAAACTAATAATATTTTAATTGGGAATTCAATTATAGGTGCATTTTATTTTTTAATTTGTTTTATTTGTTGTTAATAAGAAGTTTTTTCTATTTGAATTTTTATTTTTAGAATTACGATTTACTCGAATGGTTTTCCCATTTTTTAACTAAAATTTTATATTAATAATAAAAATTTTATTAGTTACTAAAAATAGTCAATTTGTATAAAGTGGCGTTATTACAGCTGTAATTATTTTCGATTTTTAAAATATGACTTTTGTTATTAAATATTTTAAAAGTCATTTGTAAAATATGACTAAAATATGACATAAAATAGGTATCAATAAATGATTTCAATGCATTGTGAGGTTGAGAGAGATTAAATGATATATGCACCTTATAAAATATTAACAAAATATAATATGTATTTTTCCATTTTGTAATGTACTAAAAAGGCATCATACAATTCATTTAATTTTTTATCGTTTTTAATGTCTATAAATTCTGATTAATTTAATTAAATTTATTAGATTAGAATATAAAATAATTTTTAAAATGTCAAAAAATTGGTGGTATGTTATAAAGCCATAAATCATAAAGTCATATCTCACAAACATTTTATTACTTACTAAAAATAGTCAATTTGTTTAAAGTGGTGTTATTACTTTAATTATTTAAGTTTAACCCATTCGATTAAAACTACTTTATTAAATCTATTAAACTTAATTAACCAGCTCTAAAACCCATCTTAATTATTTTTTTTTTTTATAAATATTATAACAATAAATAATTTAATATTCTTCGAGCTATTATTGCCAAACGCCCACTAAACTAATTATTGGATTCCTATGCTTTTGTAATCAAATCCCGAATTTTTTTGAATTAAAGCTCATTTTGTAGAAAGCGCATATCCTGATTTTGTAATCAACTATATAAAATTCCTTCTAATTACTTCTCTTACTTACATATTTTTAACTACAAAACTACTAACTATACTCAATATTAAAAATGGTCGAGGTTGCTGTCCCCAAAGCCCAGCTAAACAAATTATTGAAGCGCTGATTTTGTACCCAACTCAAAAATTCTACTGAATTATTTTTTTACATACACATTTCAACAACAAGGCTCTAGAATCTAGATCGTTTTAAAAATTTATTATTGCTATATGACACAAATTTTATTATAAAAATATTGTTTTACGACCTATGGCTTTATGAGCTCGGACCGACAAAATTATTCTGTTTCACTTTTCAGGGAAAATCAAGATTAAAATCAAATTAAGAATTAATATTATCATTGTTGAAATCAAGTATTTTTTTGTTTTAAACTTACTATTTATTTTTTTAATTTAAAAATATTATATTACATTTTTGTATAAAAATTTTATTAATAGAATGAAATTGAAAATAATTAAATTTTCGGATTTAATGATAAAAATAAAACTTTCGTTATTATTATAAAAGAGTATAATACCTAAGTATACTTTTAATAAATAATTTTAAAATTAGCGGCGAGATGCACAGTAACATGAGATTGGAAATGTTAAACCCAAATATTACTAAGCATAAAAAGTACATTTGCAATTATTTTAAATTTTATTTGATAAGATTTTGATAACAACTTTTTATAAATTCAGATAACTAATCCACATAAATATCCACAGTCGGACAATTATATGTAAGGTGTCCGACTGTGGATATTCACGAAAATAGAAGGTGATATATAGGGAAAAAATCAAACAAACAAAAAATATTTCGAAAGGCCGTTTAATTTCATATCGTTCTCAGTATATACTATATAGCGGCCTCTAAAGCGTTTGAGTCACATTTTTATATATATAATAAATATGACTTCATTCAAGATTCATTACAGATCAGATTTGATGTCTAAATCTAAAATAATCAGATAGTTTTTTTTTTTAGTTCATATGTTTAGAGTTTGTAGGACTATAGAATACTAATTTTCTTCATTGTTGCTTTTTTTTTTTTGTTATGCGTATAAAATGATTTAGAATTAGAATGAAATATTTTGTCAGTTTGTCAAGCAAGACCTATTAATTTATTTTTTTTGTGACTTGTCAAAGTCAAATTCTACTTTACGACTGCTTATTTTTAATAAAAAAATTTTTTTTTTATTTTTTTTTTTTTGTTACAATTTACAAATAAATAATTTATCCAGTCACTTCCTTGCAATGCAATTCGAACAACAAACATTAAATAAATATTTTATTGACACATAATAGAGTTTCTCAATTTGCAACTCAACTTGCATGATACTTTTCTTAAACATATTATTCAGCTAAAAAATTCCTTTATATATAGCTGAATACTAAGCTTTACTATACTTAATCTACAGTGGATTTGACAATGGATACAAAAAAAACTATGGCGAAAAATTAAAATAATAACAATATGATCTTTCAAGAATTGGTTGAATTGTTTTATTGCTTTTAATTTTTTGATGATTTTAAAGGTAATGTTAAATACTGTTAACATTATTTATTTAAACAATAAAAAAAAAATAATCATAGGTCATAATTTTAATTTAATTAATAAAATTATAATAAAAAGATCCATATATTTGCAAGGTTTTCTAAAATCTAAATGTCCCTATCTAAAATTTAGAATTACTTTTTTTTTAATTTTTTTGACATTTGACTTGCATGAAAGAAATGCGACATCTTTATGTCAACGAAAAAAAATATTTTTTGTCAATCTTTGTGTGTACCTTGTTAGCAAATTACTTGTAAAGACTCGAAATACGCTCTTATAAAAACTTAATTAATAATTAACAAATGTGATTTTTTTTTTTTTACTTATGTAACACATATTAATGTAATTTAATTTATTGTAAATTGGTTTCGATAATTAACGAAAATTTTTTGCATCATAATAAATGCATCATAATATAATACGTATGTATGTATATACATATATAAAAACAATATCACTTGAAGATTTCGAAACTGGATAATTTTGTAAGTATTAATTAAGGAAATCTTTTTTTTTTTTCAAAATGAGTACATAATTTTTTGTGTCTTCCTATATAAGTTCATAAGATTATTTTTATTTTTTTTTTTATGATCTAGTTGTGAAAATTTTTACAATAATTTTTTTTTTTATTTAAAAGTTGCCTAACTAATTATCGTACATTACTTCTGTACTTTATTAAGAAAAATTTAATATAACAAAAAAAAAAAAAAAACAAAAAAGATAACAATCACATGTAAAACAATAATAATATAATTAAAATAAAAAAAAAAATTTAATTTAATATTACTATAATAATTTTTTCTCATTTACAAAATTACAATTCTAATTAAAATGATTTATAATCCGTGTAAATTTAATTTTTGTCGCTAAAAATTCTCTACAATAAAAAAAAAAAAAAAAAAAAAAAAATTAAAAACTTATTTAATCATTAAATAATGCTTTTAATATGTTTACAAAAAAAATTTAATGCGCATCGTTTTTAAGATTTCTTCGTCTTAAATTAAAAAAAATTTTCAGATTTTCTTTTTAAATTTTATTTTAATATTTTATAGACGCTACTTGATACCTAATTTTATTTTAATATTTTATAGACGCTATACTCGACGATAGACGATACCTCTGTACATATAAGCAGAATAAAATAATGTTTTCTTTTTTTCTTTTTATTATTTTTTCTTTTATAATTTTAATATGATAAAATCCAAAAATAACAATACAAAATCTATTTTTAATATTACATTTTTTTTAAAATTTAATTTGTGATCTTTTTTACATACATAATATGTAGTTATATTTATATTAAATATTTATTTATTCGATGGTTGCAATGAAACAATGAGTAAAATGCGTCGTACTAGATGCCTTATATTAAAGCTTCTTTTTGTGCTTCTGGAATTTTTATTTTGAGATATTTTCTTTAATATTTCATATTTTTGGCGTCCTTATTGTCCGAATTGGTTTTGTTTAGAAATTTTCATTTTTGATAGAAATAAATACAGTCCTATGTTTATATTCCGTTATTATCGAACTCTATTTGTCATTTTTTCAATATTAGATGAATTTTCAAAACTGAACTTTTTAGAATATTACTTTATATTTTGCAATTACATATATTTTTTAGGAGTTCCGAAATTTCTGAAGGCATTACTCTAATACTTATTAATACTCATAACCTTGGAATTATTTTTTTCTTAAAATACTTACATATACAATCCTACAATCCTAAATTTGTCACTTATAATTTTATTCGGAAATTTTTGTTATCATTATTTTGCCTGAAATTTTAAAATTGTAGTGCATTTTCGAAAACTATATGGTTTATTACTACTTAGTCCAACCATATAAATAATTATAAATTAATTAAATTTTTACAGTTTTTTAAAGTTTTATTACAGATTTTTTCAAAAGCTGTTTAGACAACTTACATTCATATTATTTCTTATAACTTAGTTTTAATTATTATATTTTAAATATATTTCTTTTTCGTTGTTTTTGAATCTTTATTTTATTATTTACCTATTTTATATTTTAACTTTAATTTTCAAAATATACGTTGATTTGATTCTTTTTGGTACGAATATTTAGTGAGGTTATGACTAATGATTAAAAAAATTTGACAGCTAACAAAGTGCGTTGTGCGACCAACTAATTTAATTTGGTGTAGAGATTTAATTTAAATACACTAAATAATATTCGGAATTTTTTTCGGAATAAATCAATTGCGATTTCCTAGTATGTATACCCATAACACAATACGATACGAATATACGAATACGACATGCATAGGTTCGGAAAGACCCTAATTCTTCCATATAAATCGTTGTAATGTTTACTAAAAGAATAATGTGAACATTTCTTTTGTAAAATAATAATTCAAACTAAGTGTTTTCTATAATATTAAATGACATATTGAATTTATCAGATGATAGATTGAATTTACTAAATATGTATTAAAAAAAAAAACAAACATAAGTATGTATAAACGGATTCTTTCTGACCAAAATGTATAATTCAGTATCTGAATTTAGTTTTGTATAATTTTTTTATAAAATTTTCCCAATTTTTAATTTTATGATTTTTTCATATTTTATTAACATGATCGATCGATGTTTAATTGCCTAATAGGTATAATCCAATTTTATTTTTGTTTTTTTTAAATGAATTTCAACATTTTCTTTTTTTTTTGTGTATTTTTAATTATTTTATCTTTTTTTATTTTTTTTATGTCATTTTATTATTATTGTTTTCTTTGGATGAAATACTTTAACGTTTTTATAAATTTTTATTTTGTCTCTTGACAATAATTAAAGTTTGCAGCAATTAATATTTTTTTAAATTACATACATGTCAAAATTTAACTGTTAACTGTCACATTAATTTTTTAATATTAAATGTCATTTTTATAACAATTAAGTAACATTTTTATTTTACTATATTTTTTAATTTTTTTTTTTTTGTTTATTAAATTCTGATTTAATTTTTTTTTGGCAAACATTAAATGTTTTTATTTATAATATGTACTTTTGTTTTTGTTTTATTTTTTTGTAAATGTTAAGTCTCACGTCACATTATTTGACCACAATAACCGTTTTTATTTTGTTTATTTTTCTTTTATTTTACATTATTATTTACCGACTCGTAATTGGCTTTGGCGCCCTATACCAGAAAATTCTTATTTTTTGCGCCAAATATTCATAACAGTGAATCAAAACAAAAATGGTAAATAAAAGTGAAAAAAAAAAAAAATAAATAAATATAATTTAAATGTTTAAATGAAAAATAATTTTTCAATATCTAAATTTAGAAAATTTAAAAATTCAAAAATTTCATAACTTTGTATTTAATTTTTTTTCGTTTTTTTTCTTTGTATTTTTTTTTTTAATAATTTTTAAATTTAGAATCCTGACTGAATTACATACATACATATAAAAACCAGAAACAAATGATTTTCGGATATTTACTGTTTAACTAATATATATAATGCCATAATATTCGAAACGGCACTACGAAATAGCGTCTAAAAGTAAAAAATGAAATAACATCTAAAAAATGCAAAATTATTCTTAAATTTTATTTCATTTATTTTTAGATTATATTTCATTTATATAATATTATATTCATAGCGAAATAAGATCTAAAAGTTAAATAATGAAATAATAAATAAAAAAATAAATTTTAGATCTTATTTCATTTCTCGAAAAATGTATAAATTGAAGAAAAGAATCATTTTTTTATAATTGCTGATTGTGGGAACCAGTCTTTTTCTCGAAAAAATATTTTGAAAAAAAACAAAGTCGAATGTTAAATTCTTTGATCTTAAAATATGTACATATGTAAAAAAATAATTAGGAAGGATTTTAGATTTTGTTGGAAAATCAGCGTTTCAATAATTTGTTTAGTGGGGTTTTGGTGGCCGTAGTCTTTACTATTTTAAATTCTTTGATGTTGAAATATGTAAATTAAAAAAATTATTTGGATGGATTTTAGAGTTAGTTGATTGCAAAATCAACGTTATACGTTTTTTTTCAGAATTTATTATAGCTAGCTTATACATATATTTTATTTGGGATTTTGAGAAATAAAAATTCAGGCATACAGTTTCTTCAACTGCTTTTTGTTATCTGTGCTATCGAGCCACTGTGAAAGATTAGTTTTTTCATTGCGAAATATGATCTAAAAAAGAAGGAAATTTTATATGTTATTTAATTTTTTATTTTTAGACGCTATTTCGCAGAGTCAATATTGACGGCATAGCGTAATTTATGTAGGCTGATTTTATTTTGGGTTGAATTTTGTATACCTATATGTTTTTAAATTTTAAAATTTTATAAAGACAAAAATGCTTGTTTTTTTTTTTTTTTTTAACACAATGACTAAAAAATACAAAAAAACGTAAAAATATTTGTTTTTTTTTTTTTTTCTATTGCCTATACTCCAAAATCTCATTCATGATATTATTTTTATTCGATTCATTCATAAAAAGTTTTGTTTTGTTGTTTATTTCTTTTTATTATTTATTTAAATTAAATATTTTCATATTAACGATTTAAAATTGAAAAATATTATGTTCTAATGAGTCTTTTTTATTAAAAAAGAAAACACTCATATAAATAATTTTATAAAAAAAAATTTGTAGGTAACGAATAAATTTTTTTGTCTCTAAGATTCATCGAAAAGCTTTATTTTCTTCCGCGAATCATAGGCTGTTTTTGATTTGGAGTGTACAGGTGTGATAATTAGAGTACTTAAGAGTGCATTAATGTATTCGATTAGAGCAACGATAGTAGGGAAGCAAATTAAAATTTTCTTTTGAAATTATTGTATTGTTGAAGTAATGCTTTGATCAACGATAAACCATAGCAAACAGCATCGCTATAATGCTATACGAGTATATATTTATTTTCTTTGCTCTTATCAATTAAAAAATTTTGTATTTTGGAATGAATTTTAAAATATTATATGATATTTGGATTTTAATAATGCCATTGTTTCTGTAACTTTTTCACAATTTAATAATAATATACAATTTTTATGGGAGCAGTGAGATTAGAATCATAATAATAGGCCCAAATCTGCTCGAATTGCGGAAACAAACAGTGGATTTTAAATTAAATATAACAGTTTATTAGATGTTGTATTTAATCTTCTTAATAGTCAACGTTTAATATAATATTTTATCCTATATTAATAAGTAATAACGAAGCGTACGTGTCACATCTGTATCTTTTTACCAATGTAATGTTATGCAGCAATTGAGGATAATAAAAATTCTTGTTTGTCTTCGTCTTAACTTATTATAAATATAACTATAGGCATGATAGGCATTTGAAACACGAAGTTGTAAATATAAAAGACTATATAGAGAAAATTAGATGTCAGATAGGGTAATTTTTTATTTGGCCGAATTTCACACTAAACGACATTTTGTCGACAAATGTGAAATGTAGAAAAAAAAACGATTTTTTAAATTACGGTATGGTGTTGTTGATGTCGTTGTCGTTCAGTGTGAATGATATATTTATAAGAAATTCGTAATATACCTAAATAAAAATCACATCACGTCGTCATCACGTTTCGATCTTAAAGTTGAAATTTTATATTATATATTATTAAGGAATTGAAGCAAAAAAAGCTATAATATCTTTTAACACTTATAATAATTGTTCCATTAAAAATTAAGCATAATCTTTTTTTTAAATAAGTTCCAAAAAGTCGTATAATCTATTCAATATTATTTTTTCGCTTAAACTATGTGTCTTTTTTTGAATTGTTGAACAAATAGTAAAGAATTTACAATTTTTATTGGGTGTTGAACAAAATGTGTTAAAATGGCCTCCACAGAGCCCTGATTCTAACATATTCAAACATTTTTGGCATAAGATGAAATCTAAAATTCCTCAAAAAATTTCAAAATTAAAAGATGATGCACATGCTGACACTTTGAAGGCTTGGAATGAAATAGACCACCAAATGTTAAGAAATTTAGTGGACTCCATGTCGCAACGTCTTCAACAGGTAATTGCTGCAAAGGGCGGAAATACAAAATGTTAATTAATTCCACTTACATCAGAAATGCCTCCTTAGTTTCCAGAATTACATTATTTTTTTTATTACGATGTGTAATATGTTAAAAAAATGTTAATGTTAAAAAAATATTAAAGAATTTACAAATTAAATTTGAGTTCAATTTGATAAAAATTGTAGAAGATATTTTGATTTCAGTTCATAGTCCCAACTAAATTTGATGGTGTGTAAATAATATTCAAACTGACTGTATATAGTATAGATAAAAAAATATCGATACTCTTTGAAATTTCAAAAAAAAAAGTCAATCCGTCAAATCACTCCAGACTATTCAGTTTTTATTTAATTTTGCAGGAGTATTCATCAAACCAATTATATATTCACCTGTTAATAATGTACGAAATTCGTTTTATTCGAATATTAAACGCGAGTAAAGGAAGTTGCGGTCATACTCGTACATACCTACTGAATTAAAAAATAGTTTTAGAAAAGAAAAGAAGAAAAAAATGACTCATTTTTTCTCGAGTCATTTCTTTTCTTTTTCATACTATTCTCGTTAAAATTTTTTTTTTCAACTAGGAGTATTTTTTACTTATTTTTTTATTTATTTATTACCACAAAAATTTTTGAAATATTTTTTTCCATATGTTTTTTTTAGTAAGTGTAAGTACTTACTGTTTAAAATTGGTTCAAAATATTTACAATTAATAATGATAAAAAAAAACTAGAACAGAAAAAAAAAGTTTTATTTGTGTTAGTAAATGAAGACTGTCTAGAACGTAAAATTTTCTTTAAATATTTCTCTTTCTTTTCATACCACAAATATTCACCATAAAATTAACTTACAGGAAAGAGGATGTGAAAAGAAGAGTAAAACGTTCATCATAAATTATTGTGTCTGTATGTGTGACTTGCTGCATGAGATTGATCTTGAAACTTATCGTTGTCATAAAGAAAAGAAAACTATACCATTTGCATATTCAATTAAAAAAAAAAATTTATAATAGTTTTTTTGGTCAAAAATAAATTGCTTAATAATCAACTAACTGACAGCTAATTGGTTTAATAAATTTTCTTTAGTTTATTTTTTTTTTTTTATATCGTTATGAATTTAATTTCAAGGTCATGTGTAAACATGAACGAACTTATATAGGTACATATATTTATACAATATTCATACATACACACTGTATTAGTTTTCGTTTATAACTATACTTAATTTTATTCAGAATTGATCGGTCATGTGACTGAAATTAATTAATTCGAAATTAATTTATTATTTAATATTTATAAATTAAGTGTTAGAAAATTTTCAGTATTTTTATATTTTTCTTTGAATTTATTTGAATAATAAGTATTAAGTAAATTTTTGAAACAAAAAATTAATTATAATTTTTAAAAAACTTTGAATGAAAATCTGAGATGAGAACGTAAAATTTAAATTCGATAGTCATAGAAATTTTTTTTTCTAATTAGAAACTAACACAATTTCTTTGTGGTTAAATTTTTTGTAAAAAAAAAAAACTGATAGTGTAAAATATCGTAATCGAAAAAGTCTGTAAGAGTTTATAAAAGCTTATATTATATGAGATTGTTAAGTAAAATAGCCTATTCATCAGAACCAGTATTTTGGATATAAATACGCACTGTATTAAAAAAATTTTGCTTACATCACAGACCTTCAGCGGTAAAATGTTAGGTTAGGTTAGGTTAAGGTGGCTGCCAAAAAGGCAGACTTAGACCGTATTTGGTCCATTGTGATACCACATAGAAGCTTTCCTATCCCACTCGTTAAAACCAATTTGAGCTTTTTGCAAACGGTAAAATGTGAATATGTATCAAAAGATTTATGTTATACATTCATTGCTTAATAAATTTTTGCTGTACATTCTTTTTTTTTTAGAAGAGAATATTCTCTCTCCTACGATTCATTGTTTCAGCAATGTTTGCCTAACAAAAAAAATTTCAATTTTTTCTCTTCCTGATGTTTATTCAATTTTTTTTCAAACGTATGTCAATATAATATATATATATCTATGTCATAAAAATGACTCTAAGAAATATAGTTCCGACTTCCGAAAATAATGTTGAAGTTGAACCAAATTTCTCTTTAGAGAGAAAAAAAAGTTTCCGAACTTTTTTCAAAAGTAGATGTTTTAAAATTTTACAGCACTTATTATATGAAAAGTTTAGTATTTGAATTAAGAATAAGTTCAGAACTTTTATCTTAAACAATGAATCCAGCATTAGTGATTACTGATTATTATCTGTAGGTTAAGTTATTAAAATTAGCTGGTATACATTATTTAATTTAACAAACGAGTATTTTATTATACTTCAAGTAAGTTTTAATTGTCACATATGTTTCATAATCTAAATTACGTTATAATTAATTCATTTTTTGTTTAAATACATATGTATATGTAGGTATATTAATATAATCCTAATATTAATTACGTATGCTCTCACTACCTACCTAACTAATCTATTTTTTTATTTCATTTTTTTGAATTATTTTTTTTTTTTTTTTTTGCTTAGTTTATAATAAATTATTTTTTATTTCATTTTATGTACTTTGTTTTTTACATTATATTTAACAATTTTATTCATTACAAATTAACGCTTGTTTCAACTAAAACTAACTGGAATTAACTGATAATTTCTTCTTTTTTTACGCATCACATACATTACAAGTAATACAACTGTTAATATTTATTATTGAAAGAAAGAAATTTCTCAATTGTAGTATACATAATATGTACTTGTAATGACCATTTAACTAACAATAATTTATTATGCCAATATTTAATAATAATCGCATTAATATAATTTGTAAAATACAGAGTATCCCATATAAGATAAGTTTTAGATAAAATAACAAGTGATAGGGCAAAATTTATAACAGTAATGCGTCTATTTTTAGCTGTTTTCGAGTTAACGGTATTTAAATTATCTTGAAAACAGTAAAAGATATCATACAAAATGTAATAACATATAATATATAAATTGAGAAATTAAAAAAATTTAAAAATAATGTAAAATTTCCAAATTAATAACGGTTTTTTTTTATAAAAAAATCCCAGTTATTCGAAAAAAGTTAAAACGTTATATAATACCGTTAAAAATAAACACCTCTCTCTTCCATATAATAATTTTTTTTCTTTCGACATTCTATTAAAATCTAATTAAAATGTCGTATTTAAAATTTATAATAGAACACCCTGTTTAATGTTATAGTTATAATAATTTACATACAGGTTGATTCATATTTTTTTAAAAATATTATTTTAAGTCCTTCATAGTCAATACATATTGCATAATCTATAATAAGAAATTTTCCAATTTATTTAATATAAAAATTCAATAAATAAAACGAAATTAATTTAATGGGAAGAAAGAGATACTACGAGATATTTCTACATATTGTATGAAAAAAAAAAAAAATTAGACTCATTCTTTATTGTGTTAAATAAAAAACAAAATACTATAATTAAAATTGTTCTATAAATAAACGCAGATAAATAACATAAATAAATAGGTATATTTTAATCATATATGTATGCATGTATTTAATATCAGATATACGTACATCATAATATATGATCATTACAATACAATATTGTTATCAAGTAATCGTAAATCATTTAAGTAATTTTAAACCACCTTATAGAGTTAAAAAGTATTCATATAATAGATAACATGTACATATATTTTTATTTACATGTACATAAATTTAATACAATATTATCAACAGAGTGTATTTGGCGATTTTTGCGATATCCAATAAAAATCATAAATAAATTCTAAAATGTAATTAAAATTAAAATAAAAATTTACAATTATTTATACTGGTCGCAGTAGGAAAAAAAATATACATATTTATTTTGAAATTAAAAGGGAAAAACTTTGATAGAAAACTCATCAAATTTTCATAATTAATCGTAATTTTATGATATTATGTATTCTACTTTTTTGGCAATTTTTTTTTTTCTCTCTCTCTCCTTGATTTCTTAGAAATTAATTGATTTTATTCTTACATTTTTTTTTTTTGTTTTTTTAAATTTCGGTCAAGGTCCTTAAATAAACAAAAACCGGAATAATAAAATCCTCTTTCAAATAAAATTTTCTTTTGTAATTAAAAAAAAAAAAAAACAAAAAACAAACGAAAAAAAAAATTTAATCAATATAAAAATCAACAATGATAATCGTTAAATTAGAAAATAAAAATAAACAAACAAGAACAAAAAAAAAAAAAAAATAATAATGAAAATTTTCGGAAAAAAATTTATTTTTATCTTTTTTTTTTGTAGTATATATACTGGCAACCTTCTTATAATACGATTAAATTTGTTCTTGTATTATATAGGGTTCCGTATCAAAAATTATTCTTTCAGGATTAGTTAATTTTTTTTTTATGTATAGGTACTTTTTTTTATATACCTATACCTAGTTATAAAAAATAAATGGTTTTAAAAGAACCATCACGATTCTCTATGGGGATTTTTATTTTTGTTTCAACTTTCAATTTTATTCGAAATCTTTGATTTGAAAATTTTTTTGAAGATATATTTTAAAAAGTCTTAGTTATATTGGTAATTTTTGGTATTGAATAAAAATCTCAAAAATTAAAAAACTTTCTAAAAAAATTGTAACTGATTAAAAACTGATTAAAAATGCTTAAAAAAAAAATTTCTTTTATCTTGGGCCACCTTTTTCTATATTTTAACTGTTGTAATACTTTCGTTATACTTGGGATAATATGAACCAAAAACATAGAAAATAAAACAATTATAGAGATTAGTTTTCGAATAATTAATGACAGATTAGAGAAGCACGCTGTATATTCTATGCTAAATATGCTGAGAATACAAGAAATCCAATTGTTAGCCTATATATTTAAACATTAAAAAAAAAAAAAAAAAAAAAACCAATTTTAACTTTCAAAGTTATAAAAGAATTATTTTTGTATTCTAAGGGTTAAGTAATTACAAGGGTTCCAAGAATTACAAGGGTTATATGCAATATTATTTCGGTTTCCATTTTTTAATTACAAAAAAAAAAAAAAAATTGATGTTTCATTTTATTAATTTTTGTTTTTTCCGTTTAAAATTGATAGACAAATTTCGCAAAAAAAAAAAATGAAAGAAACTTTCATTTTACATCGCAAAAATGTTCTAATTAATTAATTTCGGTTGAAATTAATTATCATTTGAATAGGAGGTATTAACTGGTTTAATTGGGAAATTTCATTAATTAAAAAAGAAAAGTAAAGCGGGGGGAGTAAAAATTAAAAAAAAATTGATGTCGAAACAAACAAAAAAGTTAAATTATCGCATTGAATGTTTCAAATTAATATATCAAATAAATAATATAATGTCTGTTATTTTATTTTATATTTATTTTTTTTTTTTTTTTTTTACGAAAACTATAATACGTATTCATTAATAAAAAAATTTCTATAATAGATGTTACGCTTGACTTATTATACTGCGCATATTGTCAATTATATTGTTTGATACTTTTCATTCATTTTTCTAATTTTTAGTTTTATTTTTGTTTTGTATTTGGTAATAATTGACAATTTATTGTTGTAGTATTATAGTAAATATAGTGATTACAGTAAATCATTAAATCTATGTAGTAACGAAATCTATTACATTAACAGAAATCTATTACATTTATGGGTTAATTATTAAAGTCTCTTGTAATTTTTGTTATCATAAATGTTTATTGCCCGTGTTCACACTATAGTGCAATTGCAATTGTAAGATGTAATTGCAAAAGCTCTCCGTGTTCACACTATGTTGTCAGTTGCAATTGCAACTTTATATGTGTGTATATCATAAAAAATTTTTTGACCTAATAAAATATTTTATTGCTGTTTTACATGTATTGGTGACTTGCAATTGGTTCAACCGCTAAATTTTGGTTGAAAAAGTTGCAACTATTTTTTCGTCGTTTTTTTTTCGCATAAATTCATTTTAAAGCTTTTTTTAGGAGAAACGAGGAAGTGGGAAAAAGAATGAAAAAGTTACAACTGCAGAATGCACCTAAGTGTGAACAGAGGGATTGGTTTGACATACAACAATAATATCAATATTTTGACTTTTTTAAGTGAAATGCACTTTGTATATGAATATATGTATGTATGTATATATAATATATCAGACATTATTGCTTAATATAAAGTATCAGTTATACTGTTTATAGATAGTGAACTATTATAATTAAATAAAAATTATAAAATTTACAAGCACATAAAATTTTACAGGTACAAGTACAAAACACATAAAAATTTACATGTTCGTAACAAAAGAAAGTTATAAATTTACATAGTAAGTTAGTTAATGACGGTCTCTAGTATTGCAAATATGCAAATTAAATTGCATTCTAAGATTATTCATGCAGATTATTCAGGCTCTCAGTTTTAATTATTAACGCCGTTAATACCAAAGAGATCAAACTTTAAAATATTCTTTCGTAACATAAGCGAAAAAGGCTCAAATTTACCGTTGTCTGTAAAATGGAGTGACACATTAACAAACTTGACTGATTTGAAATTGTTCGAATTTTTCCTATACCTTATTTGGTCGCAAATAGTAGGATATTAATATCACTTTGAGTAATTTACTGAACAAATATGATATATCAGTCATTAGATGGTGTGACTGGACGAAATTTACATTGATTAAAGAATATTTAGTTTCATAAGTAGGAAAACGTATCGAATCAGCCAAGCTATACAAGGTGTCCCACGTTAACTTGCACATAGAGCAGGAGGTGATGAAGAACATTACAAGGAACTATTCTAGACCCTCATTCATTTTGTAGTGTAAGTTGTAAAACTGGCAACTCAATCAATTTCAGTAGACTTTTATGATTTGGGCCATATAAATAAAATATAACAAATTATTAGTTTATTGGGAAGTACATATATTCTTAAGGTTCTTAACGGCATAGTTAGCATTCGTTACATTTACCCTATTATCTATGCAAACTAATTTTGTGATAGGGATTTTTATTAGGCAAAAAGAGAAGTGTAATATATTCGAACCATATATATCGGTTAAAATATACGATTTAACGATTCAATGTTTATTGAATTTTAAACCAAATTATTTATTTTTATTATATTTTTTGCAAACAGGTTTTTACATGTCCTTGATATTTAATTAAATTGATTGTAAGATTTTATTACGTGTCTATAATTTTGAATCGATATGCCAATAAAAGCACCGATTATTTAGTTTTTATTTTTTTATCGTGTTTTATCAAAAAATTTCATTCTTGGAAAAAATTTTCTTATCAAAATTGAAAGAATTTCATTACATTTTAATTACATATATATATATATATATCTTTATCTATACATATACATAATATTATATGTATGTATTAATTGTATTCGATATATGAACAGTATTAAAAATTTTCAATTTATTTTGATTATAAGAGTGTAAAAGATAGGAAATGTGAAAATCTTTTTTAAGTACATACGTAAGTATATATCGTATTTAAGGAATTAAGGTAAATTACACCTTTAAAACATTTATTTATTTATTTATTTTTTTTTGTAATTTAGAGACTTGTTGCTAATTGATTTGTTTTATTAAAGAAAAAAAAAACTAATTAACACTATAGAAACTGTCTGTGTAACAGTTTCCAGATTTACTGCTTAAGAAATACATACATATACGTATTAGTTATAATATAATTTTGAAAGTTAAAGTTATTGAACTCTCAAAATTTTTAAACTTCCTGATGTAATGTGGTTTTTCCTTGTCAATACTTATTAAGTTAATATCGAAATTAAATTGAAAAGTTTTACCAAATTTTCGTTTTTAAACTGAAGCTTTAATCTCTCTCTTATCTATTAAAAAGTTTAGGAGAGGTAAAAAAACGCAGTTTAGAGTTTTGCGAAATATAGGATTTGTGTTATCAAAAGTAAATTTATCATCGAAAAATTGACGAAGTAGAAAGACTGCGATCAGAGAAAAACTTAGAATATGGATAATAAGTTTTATCGTTTATTGAGAGAAGAAGAGCAGGAATAGAATATTATTGAATAATTTTTGAGTATTTTTGTTATATTTTCATTATTTGACAGAATGTATTTTTGTTTTTTCAAAGAAAGTAGTACAATCACTACATTAAAAGATAAAACATTAATACTAATTGAAAAAAAATATATAAATATAAAAAAAAATATATATAAAAAAAAAACGAATGATTCTTAGGTCAGGGAATGATTGTACAATAAAACAAAATAAAAAAAAAACAAACCATTATTTTTATGAATATCATTAATTTTATTGAATAATGCGACATCCTAACATGGAAAAATTTTTTTTTTTTTTTTTGATTTTATTTTTCTATTATCAATTTAAAAAAAAACTACTTAATATAATAGATATATAATTAACCTAAAATGCATATTTGATTTATAATGATTTAAAAATATTTAATTTGTTTTAAATCGTTTTGGGAACAAAATAATTCATTAGTTCAATGTGCATAAAAACGTGATCAGAAGATTTTTCGATCTTTTTAAAAAAAAAAAAATGTGATTAACATAGAATTAAAATTCTAAGTGCTAATAATTGTTTTTTAGTTATACTTTTTATATTAATTTTAATTAATATGAAAATACAAGAAATTTCCCAGATATCCTGTCTAACCTTAGTTAGGAACGGATATTTATAGAGAAAGTGTTGGAAAGACCGATTTTATATTAATTAGGAAAGCAATATGTTATAGTACAAATGTTCAGTTTCGCCTAGAGAAACATATCATATTTTTTTCAAATTTCCAAGGCTAGTGCAGCTATTTAGGAAATTATATTAATACATATGTAAATATAAAATTGTTTACTTCGAATCTGACTGTTATTCTAATTTTGAACTGTTTATTCTAATTCTAACACTTTTTAGAATTAGAGAAAATTTTCGTATCAATTTTGAGAGTTTAAATTTTGTTCAAAAATTTAATGTTTGTAATTTTTTGCAAGTTAAAGTTTTCCTTTTCTTTGGTTTTCTATGAAAAGTGATTATCTTGAAAGGATATCTTAAGTCGTAAAATCTTAAGTCTTCGACATGTTACCTATAAGTTCAGTTTTTGTTTCATATCATATAGATATTTTTTAGCTTTAGTCATAGCTCGATTAATGGAATGGACACCCTATATCTTTTTTTCGAATAATATATATAACTATTAGAGTAAGGAAGAAAGTTATTTTAAATGTCTATGATACTTTAAATCCATGTCTTCTTTCTTTTATCAATTTTATAATATTCTTTATTAAATAAAATAAAAAAATTTGAAGAAATTGGAAAAGTATCGGAGAGTTCTATAAAAAATATCAAACATTTTATAAAAGGAAAAAATTTAATCAAACTGTAAGTGAGAAACTAAAGTGTTATCGTTTAAAGGAAAATAATGTCAAAATTTGTTTAATTGTCAAAAAACATTAGATTATACTTCGTAACAGTTCTGTAGTTATAAATACATATATGAATATTTACAGGGACTGTGTACATATACATTTGTCATTATACATAACATCATTAGGACATTAATTTTAAATGTCAAATGCAATTTAAATTGAAATTAATTAAAAACGGTTTCATTTATAACTATGTATACATATACAAATACGTGTAAATCAGTATGAAAAAAAAAAAAAATTAATCTCTTAATTCAAATTATTTAAAAATAGCAAAATATCTACTCAAAAATAATAAATTAAATTATGACTGAGTTAAAAATTTAATCATATTTTTTTTTTTTGTTTTGTTTAAATGTATTTGTTATTATTCATTCATCGTTCTTTCTATTTTAGAAAGATTTACTCTCTAAATTTAGCTTTACTAAGTCAAATAAAAATGGATTCAGGATGATGTATCTTAAGAATGAGTAATAGAAAAAAAAAGAAGCAATTAAATGAAAAAAAAAATAAATTAAATAAAAAAAAAAAATATTTAAATATATGGTAAGATTTTTGACATTAGAATCAAAGATCAAATTTTTTTTTTATGTACATGCATATATATAAGGTTATCATTAGAAAATCACACTGTGGGTGATTCTCGTGCCATATATGTATATTAAAAGATTTATATTGTATTTAAGTACATATTGTAGCATGAGCACTTCGGATGATTATACATTTTTTAAATAGACATATTTAAATTAAATTTATATTGTTCTTTTTTATTATTCTTCAACTAAAAGATTTTTGATTTTTTTAGTATACCACATATGTACATATATGATATGTATAGTTTTTGGTTAGATTTTCTTTAGTTATCAAAAAGTAAATGAAAATGGTTATCATTAAAATTTTGTTGCTTTTTGTAATACATAATGACAATAACATGTTTACTAAGTCTAGGTATTTTTTTTTTTTTTAATTTCGGTATTTTGGGTATTTTGTTTTTTATATAAACAAAAATTTTTGGTGAAATTCTTTGTTATCAGATTTGAAATATGAGAATGTGTTTGTTGAGGGGAATTTTAAAGATTTTTTTTTTTTATTATTATATTGTTGACTGACTATACAAAATGACTATAATATGAACCTAAAGCTTGAGGTATATAATTTTTGTTTTATATATACATAATATATTTACCTAAATTTATAGGTACATATATATATTTGATGTTAAGAAATTTTATATAAGTTTATTTAGGGATTAGGATTTTGATCTAATTTTTTCTTTAAAATTTTTTAAAGTTATAGAGATTCATATTTTTCGATTTATGCAAATTACTCCATTATTAATTTCCATGATCTTAAAGATAAGATGAAAAATTTATCAAAATATTATTGATAGAAATGATAACGAAAATTTTTTCTATTTACCTTAGATACTGCTTGACCTAAATAAGAATTCACGCCGTATAACGTCTGTCAATATGTTTTCGTGCGCATACATATTATATGAAGATCACCGGAATACGCGTCGTATGAACGCTGAACATTCGAATTTTCAATTTTGAACCGATGTATTTTATTTTTTTTTTGTATTTTTTTATATTTAGTTATTCATATTTTTCAAATTACCGGGTATTGTATTTGTTACCGGGTACAATATCTTAAAAGACAGAAAAATTAATTCTTGAGTTTATTTTTCTCTTGAAATATATGAAATTGGCAAACGCCGGCCGCCAGGCGCATTATTTCGGTGGAAGCCAACGTATCAACATATGGTGTTTATTTGTCGTACGTCGTATTCTTAGACAGACACTAAATATTTTTTGTGTGTCAAGTCTAATGAATCCATCACTATTTCGTAGTTCGAATTCTGCTCTTAAAGAGTAAAAAAAAAAATTTTAAATTATTAGTAAAAAATAAAATAAATGAAATTTAATTTTATTTTGTTAACATTTTGATTATAACGAATTTTTATATATATATTTTTATATATATAGTTCAATAACAAATATTTTCATTTATAATCGTGAAGTTTAAGTTTATATAAACTTAATATATATTTAAATAACCTTTAAAGTGTGATATTTTTATATTTAATGTGGTTTATTTAAGTCGAGTCTTGTGATCAATTCTGATAATAATATTAATCATATATCAGTAAGTATATAATAGTAATTAAATTGTTTTTTTAAAAGCTTATTTGTTTACGAAATTAATAATTATAGTTAGAAAATTTAGCCGGTATTTATTTAATGTTATTATTATGAAATTTATAAATTTATTTAATCATTGAATATAGCATATATAAATATATTAATATAGATTAGTATGTTATTTACGGTATATTTACACTAAAATTGTAATTAATATTTTTCTTATATGTGTTTATGTTCACCAGTATTTGGATTAAAATTGTAATTAATATATAAATGTTTTCCTTATTATTATAGCTGAATTGGCTTTAAATTCCTTAAAAATTTCTTTCTAATTAATTAAAGAAGTTTTGAATGTATACTTTTAATATTGAAATCCTTGTTGGTGATGCCAGCTCATCTACATTAAATTTAAACTTCACGAAGTATTAATTTTTTTGCTTAAGTTTTTATTGTCGTTATTTTTTAGGTCATTTTTCAGAAAACAATTGAAAAAACTGCCATAAATATAAATTTGGACAGGAAATTACACGGCCTTTCCCGTTCAGGCGTGGCTGTAAATGTAGGCCACTAGGCCACCGAAGCCCCCCTTACAAAACTTCTATGTCGCTTAACATAGAACAATGAACGTTCAACCATGAATAGGTTTCTCAATGAAATTAATGTTGTAGAACAACAGCTTTTCAAAAGTTTTGAAAAATTTCAGTCTAAAAATGCAGAGTCACAGGACATCATTTTAACTTTATAAATTAATATCAAAATTATACAATTATATTTGCAATTTAGTATTAAAATTTACCCTTATACGGCACACTTTTAGTTAGAGCGATGAAAAAAGAAAGATATTTCAGAATTAGAATAAATTATCTCAGATAATTATTTTTTTTTTTTGTACTTTCCCAGTTTTAAGTTGTGTTAGAGCTCAAAAATTGAACAAAAATGTTTAAAATAAATCGAAAAACTTAAAGTTTCAGCATTTTAATTTAACGCATATGTTAATAGTTTTTTTTAAATTATATAGGGTTTTTTTAAAATTACAGAAAGTGTCTCCTTATTCTTATAGGTATTTAAAATTTAAATAAAATTTACAATTAAATTGGTGCAAGTCACAGTAATCCTTTGTCTTTTTTTTTTTTTTATAATAATCCTATACAATTGTATAGAATCCCAAAATATGTAATTTTTTCAATTGACAGTATCCGCTACGAATTTTAATTTAATTTAATTTATTTTAATTTTATATTAATAAATTAAGTTTATATCATGTGTGTAAAATATGTAGTTTGGCTCCCGGAAATAATCCCGAAAGAAATAGTCCCCAACAAAAAAAAAACCGAAATAACACCGAAAAATTTTGTATAGAAAATAACGCCGCCAAAAATGAAATTACTCCGCAAAATTTAATTTTTTTTTGGGGATTATTTTTTGCGGGACTATTAATAGCTTACCTAATTGTGCAGTAACATTTTTGTTTATTCAGTTTCTTAGGTATAGAACAGTAAATAAATTCAGGATATACGCATTACACATGTGATATGCACACAGTTTCACAAATTTAAATAATTTTTTATTCAAATTTGTGAAACTGTGTGCATTACAAATTTGAATTAATTAAATAATACGACAATTTATCAATTGTAAATTAATTAAATAAAAATGTATTTATTTAATGTTATGAAAAAGTTTAATGTTATGATAAAATCGTATGAAATGTTTTTATGTGTCTACATATATGCAAAAAGATATTTAGTGTATGGGGAAAATTTTATTCTAATATTCTTGTATATCAAAAAAAACATTATTTATGTAATAACTCGTCTGTTGTTGATTGTTATCTAAAATTATTTTTCCAAGAATTTTTTAAAACATAATTTTTATGTAAAATCAATTATATGTATTTTGAAATGACAACAATGACAACCATTTTAAAGTATTTAATTTAATTAAATTATACTTTAAGTTTTAATTTAGAATAAAAAACAAAGCAAGCGCACTTTATAAAAAAATACACCTATAAAACATACATATTTCAAAAATGTTCATTTTAAAATTTTGTATATTTAATAAAAACATGCATTACATATCTTAAGTATTAAAACTAAATCTTTTTAACTTTAAAAAGTTTTTGTTTTTTTTTTATATCAGAATTTTAATTTTTCTATTGTTAAAATTTTGTTTAGGTTTCTATTCGTTTATACTTTTTTTTTCTCATCTTTGATTAAGCAATTATATTTATGTTCATCACTATGTATATACAAATGAACAAAAAAAAATTAATATAGAAAAACTAAAAATTACTTATAGTTAACCTAAAAGTATGCAATAATGTTGCTTTTAAATTTTATTTTGCTTGTATAAAATTTGCGACCTTGCGACTAAATATAATATATGTTAATATATAATACATATATATTATTTAGCATCGGAACCTTGATCACCGAGTGGTTGACCACATTGTTTATTAAGCGATGGAGTGCAAGTTCAAATCCTGTTCATTGCTATCGTGTGTTTTTAATTGGTAGAAAAATTACCGTTAGTAGCTGATTGCTTTAATGTGTATACATTTTTCAATTAACGATTCCGCAGTTATATTCTTTTAAATTAATATTAAAATATATACACATATTTTTATGGACATAAAAAATAACCATAGCTTTTAAATATATCTGATAATTTCATATAAAATAAAAACATATAAATATTGTAGGATTAAAGTAATTTTTAAAATTTAAATATAAAATAAAACATTCTATATAATATCTATATAGAAATTTAAATCCATGTTACGTATTATTACGTACTATTTATTTTATTTTGATGTAATGTTTGACGCAAGTTCGGTTTTTGAATTGTGCATTGATATTATTAAGAATAAAATAATTATACAGGCTGTCCCGTTAGCGTTTTGCCAAAAGGAAGTGGGTGATTGGATGTGTCAAGGCAAAGAAAAAATTGTATAGGTGGAGGTGAGGATCTATCATTATTTTTTTTTTTTGAAATAAATTTTAATCAAAAATATGAATCTGAACCAACTAACAACCGAAGCTAACTGCTACCGCATTTGAACGAAAATTTCATAAATTTTGAAGCGCAGATGGGTAATTGTTATAATGTACAAATGAAATATGTTCAAATGAAAATTTTTTAGAGTCTCGTAACTCTTTAATGGTTAATGATAGACACACCCAACCATGCACTTTCTTTTGGTAACACGTTAACGAAACACCCTTTTTTTTTAATTATCACTTTAAATAAATGGATGATATTTAGTGAAGTTTCGACTTTTAAATTATACAATGCAATTTTCATACTGTAGTTTTAAATTTTTAATTTAGTTTATGTAAAACTCACGTTGTAAAAATCGCTTGTGTATAATTTTTTATTTAAGAAATGCTTATTAACTATTTTGCATAAAAATGTATTTTTTTTTACTATAAATTTTGTATTTAATAATATTTTATTTTTTCAATTAAATCTATTCACTCACATATAGTAATATTTATTTTTAATTTAAATTGCAATATCTTAATTATGTTCCTATTTTATTTTTATTATACCTAATACAAATTGATTTTTTTTTTATTATTTTTTTGTTCATTCATAACACCATAGTTTTTCCAATGGCTACCAGTGGCTTTTTATATAGGGATTATTAAGCTTATTAGTTCATTTTTGCTTTTTTTTTTCTTGTCTTTTATAAATGGCGGCAGTGCTTTTACAATTTTTTTTTTCTTTTTTTTCTTTTTTGTTGATGGAATGTGTAATTATTGTGCAATGTTGATTTTTCATATTATTTTTTTATTTTACTTATTTAGTTTTTGTTTTTTTTTTTTTTTTTGTGAAAGTTGTTTAGAAAGTCGGCATAATAATTATTTATTACTTCTATATTATAGTGTTAAAGGATTCCATAAAAATTAAATAATAAAAACAAGAAATAAGAAGAAAAAAAAATAAAAAAAATAGTAAAAACCTATAAAAAACTAAAAAAAAAAAACGAGTGTCATTGATAAAATATGCACAACAATGCAATATGTAGACAAATGGTACCACATTTAGTTTTTGTTTTTTATTTTTTATTTATGTAATCGATTGAGAATTATTATATTACATATAAGTACATATAGATATATTTATATAAGTACTTACAACATATGTAAATATGTATACTTTAAATATACTTTTCGGAATATAAATAAAAAATTTATTTTAAAAGTCATTAGCATTTAAAATTGAAGAAGATAAAAACTGACAATATAAGATGTATAGCATCGTTATTTTTTTTTTTTTTTTGTTAATTGTTAAGTACTATTTTTAGTGCGTGTTTTATTTCAAATACCGTTATATGATTATTCATTATATAGTATACCTGAGGAGGTAAAAGAAAATTAAAGAAAATAATTGAAAAAATCTTTAAAAGGTTGATGTCTGTTATTATAAAGTGAAATGATTATTAATCATAAAAATATTATCAAAATGCAATTACTATTGCAATTTAAATGTTGTTTTGTTTTTTTTCTTGAGCCCGTATAATATAAAAATACAGTGAATAAAATGCAAAAAACAAAAAAAAAAAGATGAACAAAAAGGTATAGCCAACAGTGATTCATAAAATTAAAGATAAAGTATATATATGTATGTATGGATATATGGTTTTAATGTTTACCTAATAGTTTTTTGACAACTTTATTTTAATTCGTAAGTTGCTGCATTTATGTATTTATTCCGAGTCTCTACAAGACATTCTAAAGAACTTTTTGTTACTGATGCTATTGTTGACGGGGACAGAGCTCTTAGGGACGAGAATCTAAATCGATATAATATTTTGAATTAAAATTTTTGGTTCTTTAATTTTTAATTGATTCGTTTAATATCATCTTCTCTTTCAACTTCTTTCTATTGTCTTACGAATTTCCCACGATAATGTTTAAATGATTTACGATCGGTTTTGAGTAAATATTGACGTTTTATAAGGCATTTTATTTCATTTTTTTGTTTCGTTATTCACCCCTCTAAGTCGTAGTATAAGAGTTCCGCAATTTATCTTAATACATTCATACTATATAGATTAAAATTATGTTTCTTTAATTATTTCTTTTACTGAAGTAATTATTATCTGGTTATATTGATTGTTGACTGTTTTACTGTGCAGTTATAATGTCGGATTTTTGTTTTACTTCTTCAATTAATTATTTTTCTGTGAAATCAATTTTCTCTAGAAAAAAAACAATTTAATTGGAAAAAGAAATATTGAAATATGGAATAAGCTGTGAACAGCAAATATCACAGCACAACACTTGAAAGGATAGTGAAAATGTAAAAGTTAAAAGTTGATAAATTTGTTTTCCTTAGCTGCATAAATAAGCGTCATGACTACATTAATTATGTAGTATTATATATCGTTAAAACTCTTAAAATTTGTTTGATTGTATCCATTACTTTAGCCTTTATAAAGCTAAAAAATTCTGAAATACAAATAGTATTTTAAACTATTTGTGGCTCGTATAAGAATTATATTAACACAGGTACTAGTTCTTTGATTGATAAATACACACAGATACCAGATCTAGGACTCCTGATTCTTTCATTTAAAATAAATAGTTAATAATATATCGTAATCGTTACGTCATATTTTTTTTTTTTTAATTAAGAGGTTGTTTTCATACTAGTTATGAAGTTTTAAAATGCAACAATCTAAAAGAAAATGTATTTTAACACTAGTTTTCCGAAAACACAATTTTTTATGAGAAGCTTAAGATTATAGCTAGATTTGTTTCAAAATATACAATATAATGAAAACCATTTTTTTTTTCAAATAATAAGCTGAAATCGGAAACGTTATTTCGGATGCAAAAACATTCATGCCCTTGTGCAGAATCAGCCATTACTTTATCACATTCTAGGTTGTCTGCATTTAAAATTATACTGCAAGAGCATCTGATCCGCAAATGATGTTTTTGATTTCAGTTTTAGTAAAAACTTTCTAACTTTAAACAAAATCATGATATTATAATTTTGTTTATAACTGTATATGCAAATACATATATGTTAAATATTTGCATTTGGTTTTATATTGCAATGTCGGTAGATTTAAAATTTTCCTTTGAATATTCAATCCAAGTAGGTGGTAAATATTTAACTTTTTATTTTCCTTGTATAGTTTTATTACACTTTAAAGATTAAAAAAGATTTGTCTTCAATTCAGTTTTTTATTTATTTTTTTTTGTTTTTATTTATTATATTTACTATTTTATGTTATTATTTATTTTGTAATAAAAATAATAATGTTACAATGTTGCCAAATGCCAGTAATCAGTTAGATGCCTTTAAAATTAATTTTATAGTTATTATTATTTTGGTTTTTTTTTTAAAGTTTTTTCGCGGTTTTTTTTTTATGTAAAAGAAAAATGTATATTGTAAATTAGATTTTGCTATCGTAATTTTTTGAAGTTTTTCAGTTATCTCAAGATGTTTTGTTTTTTCAAATCAAATTTTAAGCGTTTTAAAAGTAATGTAAAAGGATGAGGAAACAATTATGAAATTTTCTTTTTTTTTGCAATTTTACCTTATTCAAATTTTTTTTTGCTATTTCTTTTGAAGTTACAAACAATTTGAAGTAATTTTTTACATGTTTTCAAATATTAATTCATTTTATCTAACTTCAATAGATTTTTATTTCATTTTTCGTAAGTACAAGTTCTGAAAATACATTTTTTGTTTGTTTAGAATTTAAATTTTGTCGGAAAAATTCAAAATTAGGTGATTTTTTATCTTGTTTTTTTTTTTTTTTTGTTGTTTTCCATTTTTTTTTATTTTTAAGGAAATCAATGGTTGTTTGTTACACTAGTATCAACGTTCTGTACACGTGCCTAATGTAGATAATAAAAAGAAAATATGTTGTCAATTTTTGGTGACATTTTACTAATTTTGATTCATTTCTTTATAGAGTTAATTAATCATAGCCTGTGTAGGTTATTTAATTTTAAAAGTTCATGGTGAATTATTTTATCTATATAAAAATAAATTATAATAATAATATATATCAATAATAAAAAGATTAAACAAAAAAAAATTAATAAAAAAGTAATTAATATTTGGATGAAAAAGTTTAATTTAGAATCTTTAAGAAGTATATGAGAAAGGAAATTCAGGCGGCAGATAGTATATAAAACCAATAGTTTTTAAAGGTGCATATTTTCAAACAGCCAAAAACATTTTAGTGTTGAATTTATGTGAAAAAAAAAACAAATGTATAAAATATAAAGAGAAATTTTCATTACTTTTAAGGAAGGAACAATTAAAAAAATCAGTTAACACATTTTAGAGCTTTTTTTGCTTTTAAGAATTTGTTGTCTTTCTTTTAACAAATTTTCATAGATCCCCAAGTTACACGTATAATGATTGCATTTGATATATAGATTTAAAAACCTAAATGTTAGGCAGAACCTGAGATATACACATTTGAATATGGTGCTTTTTTCCAAACTTTGACAGACTACGCAGTTTCGTAACTCTATAGAATTAAGTAAAGCCGTTAAGAAATTTAAAAATATAACATTTGTCGAGTTTTAATTTTTGTGTCTTACTTTAAACAAATTAAATGTGTATAGGTAGGGTTTAAATATATCTAATAATAGCACTACGGATGAAAGTGTAAAATATGTTTTAAAATGCTTATCTTCAAAGATTTTCTGACTCAAATAATCTTTAAAGGTTCTGATTAAAAGAATCTCGGGTGATATGTAAAGAATCAAATATGTATATAAAATTTTTATCTTAATTATTGATTTATGTTTTTAGAAAAAATATTCAGGAGAATTTAAGATATACACATTTGAAAATAGAATTTTTAGAACTTTGTGCAGTTGTAGTTTTGTAATGGATATGGATTAATTTATACGAATATAAAGCACTATTTTTTTTTTCTGAGATTTATTTATGATTAAAATTACATCGCTTTGTCTCAAACGGTGGTATATAAATTTTCGAAACAAATAAACGAATGGACGATCAAAGTTAAATTAAATAAACTAAACAACTAGAATCAAACTTTAGCATATTTCATGAAGGTTTAGCATATTTTAGAAAAGTCATGAAGGTTTACAAATTTTAATTATTAAAAATAAAATATAATAATATGTTCTTTCCAAAACGATATTCGCCCTCACAATCATTCATATTCTTATTTTAAAAAAGGATCTATATAAAATTATTTGATTGAACACACGAGAACATGTAAAACCTACAATTTATATGATATTTACAAAAGGGGGGCGTTCAATAAACACGTGGGAATCTTTTTTATCTATAACATAAACTATATAAAATCACGTTTATAATCTATATATATAGTTTAGCAGTTTTTACGTGATAAAATTCTAATGAAAAAAAATAAATAAATAAATGATATTCTATCATAAAAAAAATAAATGATAAATAGAACTAATAACATAATTATAATAAAGAAACATTATCTATTTGCATTTGCTTAAAAAAGAAATATCTTAACACGTTAAAAACTTTTTATTTTCTTGGAAGTTTTAATTACCCCATCGCAATTAATTGTTAATAGGTCGTGTAGAGAAATGTTTGCTTTGTATAAAAAGTTTTTTTTTTTTGTTTTCTAATAATTTTTTTTTTTTTTTTTTAATTTGTATATATATTAATTTTTCGAAATAATAAAATTTATATATAAGTTTTTATTAGAAAATTGTTTTTACAAAAATTTTGATGATGCCAACAAGCATATAAATATGAAATATTTACTATATAATTTCATTTTTATGATTTTAAATTTAATTTTAATTTTTTAAATATTTTTAATTGATTGTTAACTTAAATTTATTTTAAATTTTTATATATGTACCTTATATATATATGTTATTATTTACTCACATTAGAATGTTCTTTACTTTCACTTTCACAAAATGAAAATATAAACCAGTTCTGGTTCTAGATAGACTATAATTTTATATATAAAAATTGACTATACAAAATTTTATATAACAAAAATAGTTACTCTTAAACTTTTTAATAAAATCAGTATGACAAGCAGTTTTTTAAATTTGGATGATTTAACTTTGAATCAAATGGGTGAACAAAATTTACTTACTTGATCGTATATAGTATAAGATTTCACAAAAAAGTGATCAAAAACAAATTTGTATTTTAAACATCTTTTTTCTAAACGAAATTTTTCCATTTTTTTTTTGTTTTCTTTAATTTTTCAATGATTAAAATTAGATTTTATTCTATTATAGAAATTCTTAGCAATATCATATAATATTTGATATATTCTATTCTATTGAATTAATACATTTTTATTGTGAAATAATGAGATCATATTATATTAGTCATATCACTTCACTTTTATAGTTAAAATGGGGGGAAAAAATGTAATCAATTCATTTAACTAGATTTTATTACATTTCTATTCATTTTGCTTAAATTTTATTTTCTTGTTTAGGTTTTTTTTTTTTTTTTATCTTGGACTATTTTATTTGTCCATCCATTTGTTATGATTTAATTCTATTTTGTAAAAAAATATTAAAAAAACTAAAATAAAATAGGCTTTAAAATAATATAGAATAAACTACGATATTTTATGTAATTATATAATATAACGAAAGAAATAGTTTATATATAAAAAAAAACTCAGAATAAGACGGAAATTATAATTATATATAATTATTAATAAATAACAATACTAGCAACTTTTAAAATAAAACTAAATTAAAAAAAATATTGCATACTTTTAGGTAAAATAATATAATTTAGTGATTTGTATTATTTTTTACTATATACAAATTATAATATGTATAATTAAATGAAAAAAAAAACCATATATATCTTATAATTAATATCATAACATTATAATATATAATAAACTAATTTTTATATTAGATAATAGATGACGTAGAAATAAAGAAATATTTATAACTCATAGATTTTGTACAATAACGACAGCCGAGTAATAAACGGCTTACCTAAATTAATAATTTCAGAAACTGAAACTTGTCAAATATGTATAATAAATGACATAGTGCGTGCTCTATGATGTGTATGCCTTTTACAAGTACGAGCAAAAAAAAGAAATATATTAAAATTATTTTTTAAAATTCATTAATGTACAAACATTTTTATGAGGGTCTTTTTCTTTTCATCGAATTTTTTTGTTACATTTAATCATAGGCGTAATTAAATATTACATTTTAACAAATTTAAATTTTTTTTTTTTTTTTTAAATACGTGTAGGATTTGAATTTATACGCCATCGGTTTTGCTACGTTAGTTATATGTACGTTAGCATTATGGTACTGAAGATGTAAGTTGTAGAGTTTCATATTCTAGTTAGTGGCACTTTCCACATATGTGTCGTCAATAAGTCACGTTAAATCACATTACACATTGAAAATGTGTCATTTCACTTCAGTAAGAATTAAGATGTTATTAATTATATTTTCAATCTTTGTTAATTTAAGTGTGATCACCACTCAGTTGATTAATAAATTTCTGTCAAAAAATTTCATATTAACTCAAATTGTTGACAATCAATTGACAATAAAGTAAAGTGTAAGAATATGTTTTTTTATGCCAATTCTACAATAAATTCAAAACCCCTCCAAAAAAAAAAAAAGAAATTTTTAATTAATATAATTATTATTTGTGATAAAATACTATGATTATTAAAACGAGAAAATATCTATTAACAATATCTGAAATTTATATTTTTCTTTGGAGTTTTATTTTGTTTCGTGAAACCGTGATTCTTTGTTTTTCATTATCTTAACATTTATACTATAAACATATCATATAGACATTTTTATTTTTTTTTTATTTTTATTTTTATTTTTCGGAAAATTTTACCTGTATATTATTTATATGTATGTATTTTATTCCATTCATTAAAACCGCATATACCAAAAGTAATTATATAACAATATAACAATTACTTTTTTTTTCTACTTTTAATTAAAAACTAATATAAGAAAGAAAATAAAAAAAAAATAAAAAAATGTCACGTTTTTCTAAGACCAAAGAGTTTTATTGTAATTTTGAATTTATTATGTCACATGAAAATAATCAACATGAAAAAGTCTTGTGCATCATACCATATTTCCTCACATTTTAATTTAATCTCAAGTTAATCAAAAACAAGTAAATGTAACAGTAAGTCGATGCAACCGACTTATTAATACCCTACACCTGAATAATTCGAATTAAATTAAAAATCCATAAGTGTTTTTGGCAGCTGCTTGAACTTCTTCCCTTTTCTGTCTTATTCAACTCGAATTTTAAGAACGTAAAAGAGGCATCCGCTTGGGATATGCTTGACACCCTTGTATAAAATTTTAAGTTTCTATCTTAATTATTTTCGAAGATTGGTAGTCCTTGGGATGTTTGTGTCAGCTACCCGAATTGCCACTCCAATTCATCGAATCCATCTCAGGAACATAAAGAAAACTTGCCAGAACACCATTGTATTAAATTTAAAGGTTCTACTTTTGTTGGTTTTGGAGATATGCTCGTTGCTCTTGTGCTCGTCCGGAAGTTTCCAAAATACGAACCCATGGTTCAAATTCTTTCAAATGTCAGTTTCCAATTTTACAGAAAAAGAAACATAACAGAACACCTTTGTACTAAAAATAAAAGTTCTATCTTTGTTGGTTGTGGAGATATACTCGTTTGCTCTGGGGCTCGTCCGGAAGCTTCCAAGATTTGAACCCATGGACCAAATCCTCACAAATTTCAGAAACATAAATCAAACATGAAGGAACACCATTCTGCCTAATTTAAAGGTTATATCTTTGTTGCATTTGGAGATAATATCATTTGTTCTGAGGCTCGTTCGGAAGCTTTCAAAATCCGAACCCAAGGACCAAATCCTCTCAAATTTCAGAGGCCTAAATCATACATGAAAGAACACCATTATGCCAAAAGTAAAGGTTATATCTTTATTGGTTTTGGAGATAATCTCATTTGCTCTGGGGCTCGTTCGGAAGCTTCCAAAACCAAACCCATGGACCAAATCCTCTTAAATTTCAGAGACATAAATCAAACACGAAAGAACACCATTGTACCAAATTCAAAGGTTCTACCTTTGTTCGTATTGGATATAATCTCATTTGCTCTGCGGCTCGTTCGGAAGCTTCCAAAATTCGAATCCACGGTTCAAATTCTTTCAAATTTAAACCCATGGCCAAATCCTCTCAAATTTCAGAGACTTAAATCAAACATGAAAAAACACCATTCGGCCAAATTTAAAGGTTATATATTTGTTGTTTTTGGAGATAATCTCATTTGCTCTGGGGCTCGTTCGGAAGCTTCCAAAATCCAAACCCATGGACCACATCCTCTTAAATTTTAGAGACATAAATCAAACTGGAAGAAACATCATTATAAAAAATTTAAAGGTTCGATCTTTATTGGTTTTGGAGATAATCTCGTTTGCTCTGGAGCTCGTTCGGAAGTTTCCAAAACCCGAACCCATGGACCAAATCTTCTCACATTTCAGAGACTTAAATAAAACATGAAAGAACATCACCCTGCCAAATTTAAAGGTTATATCTTTGTTGGTTTTGGAGATAATCTCATTTGCTCTGGTGCTCGTTCGGAAGCTTCCAAATCCAAACCCATGGACCAAATCCTCTTAAATTTCAGAGACATAAATCGAACGGGAAGAAACATCATTGTACAAAATTTAAAGGTTCTATCTTTGTTGGTTTTGGAAATAATCTCATTTGCTCTGGTGCTCGTTCGGAAGCTTCCAAAACCCAAACCCATGGACCAAATCCTCTTAAATTTCAGAGACATAAATCGAACGGGAAGAAACATCATTGTACAAAATTTAAAGGTTCTATCTTTGTGGGTTTTGGAAATAATCTCATTTGCCCTGGTGCTCGTTCGGAAGCTTCCAAAACCCAAACCCATGGACCAAATCCTCTTAAATTTCAGAGACATAAATCGAAGGGGAAGAAACATCATTGTACAAAATTTGAAGGTTCTATCTTTGTTGCTTTTGGAGATAATCTCGTTTGCGGAGATTATCTCCAAAAGCCCGGAATCATCGGAAGCTTCCAGAATCCGAACCCATGGACGGATTTTGTCCAGATTCGAACTTAGCCTTTCTTTCGTAATTAGTAACCTACTATATAAATTTCATCAAGATAGCATCATTATTTTTTGAGTTATCGTGCGTACGGACGGACGGACGGACGGACGGACGGACGGACGGACATCGCTAAATCGACTCCGGCGGTGATCCTGATTCAGAATATATATACATGTCTATACCTAACTCGCTTCCTTTTGGTGGTTACAAACACCATACCAAAGTTAATATACCCTATACTTTAGGTGTAGGGTATAAAAAAAAAAAAACACCAGACCGAAAATTAAAACTTTAAAAGCAAATATTGTGAAAACAGGTACATACATATAGTGATAATTGTAAGTGTTTATAGATAAAAAATAGAATTTATAGATTAACAAAATGTGGAAATTCAAATAAAATTCTAATTTTAGATATAACAACCTCCCCCCCTCCCCCCTGTTAGCAAAATTTTGTAAAGACATTTTTTTTTCAATTTTGAAGTATTTCTATATTTACGAGTAAATACATTATTTTGGTGCTTGAATAATTGATTTTTGAATGTCATCTTTTTTAAAAGAATGCCACCTGTTGATAAAGTTTGATAAGTTTTCATGACCTATTGACAAAGTTTAATTTAAACTTAGGACAGACAATACAAAAATGTGTTCTAACCCTAAAAAGCAGAAGAGAGAATATCAGTCTCTATTTGATATTAAAAGGTTTGTATCTTTATTATTTAGTTATGGATTTTATTCAATTTTTATTAAGTGATAAGAAATATTTCAGTTAAATACATACTTAACAGAGATGAGCAGTCACTGTTGTTCGTTAACGTCAGTAAATATTTTGCCCTTTTTAGGGTTAAGTGAACTTATGCATGTTTATTGTCAAATATTATCAATTTCTGTCTTTAAACGTTTGAGAGGTACGGTATCACATAACGGTAAATTTTAAAATTGAATTGCAAAAAAAAAGTATTCTGTATCTGGTTTGATTTATAAAGTTTGAGAATGAATTTTAGAAACATTTTAAACAATAGACGATTATTTATAAAGTTTGAGAATGAATTTTAGGGACGTTTTAAACAATAGACGATTATCGATTGAAAAAAAAGTATTAAAAACTTGAATTAAAATCAATCAATATTATAGGCCTATATCCAATTTTAGTTCTGATGTATAGTCAAATAAATTCTACCACAAAATTAAAATTTTAAATAGGCAGTTAAACTTTTATTACTTTATTTCAAAACGATGCGTATGTTTTGTAAAAAGACTGACAGACTAAAGGTTATTTCTTAAAAAAAAAAAAAAAAAAAAAATTTCACCTAGTATGTTTGTTTAGTATGTTTTTTCAATTAGCATAATAAAAGATATAGGAAAGAAATTCTTAGAATTGTTTGCATGATATGATATTTAAATTAAAATGATTAAATTGAAAATTAATTAAATCTGGTAAATTTTATTTTAAAGTTTTCATGATTTTTCTAAGATATTCTTATTTTTTGTAAAATTGTATGCATTTTAGTTTAAACAATTGATTTATGTCCTAGTTACTGACCTAAAACTACAAACTAAAGATTTAATTATACTGTCGTTTTTGTATTCAAATAAGAACACAATTCGAAAGAAAAATATTTTATCAAATTATTAATAAATTTTTAAATGTCTATAATATTACAGTTGAACATCAAAAATAAATGACACATCAAAAAAAAAAAAAAATTAACCCATTGTAGAATTTTGACAGGACAATAAAATTGTAAAAATTGTTTAAATTTTTATCGCAACCTATTATAAATGTTTCTATAATTTAAGTTCTATTGTAAAATAATTAACTGTTTATATATAATTAGAATTAACTGTCACAATTCTTATAAAAATTTCACATAGTTGAATTTTTTAAATTCTTGTACATCTTAATTTATTTGCGTCATTAATTGAATTTGGCGCCATTTATTTGACAAATGAAAATTTTAAAAGAAATGTTAGTATATATACTAAATATTATTGTAGATACATATATTTATCTATGATTTATTTGTTTTCTATATTTATAGATATTTGCGTTTTATTTTGTTTTTCTTTTTTTTAATTTTTTTTTTTTTCAAATTTAGAATTCATTTATTAGTGAATGGAAAATAGAATTAATTGAGATTAATGTTTTATAAAATGTTTTCCTGATTTAATGAATACATAATGGTTGTGTAACACAAATACAATAATAATATAATAATGATTTTTTTTTGTTTTGTTTTAATTTATAGAGAAAAATTCTAAAACGTCACAAAATTAAAACTTGTATTAAAAAAAAATGTAAGATGTTGGATATTTTTTTTTTTTGTTTTTGGTGAATGGTTTCTTTATTTTGTATATTTTTAGTTATAGGTTAAATAAATGCTAAAGAGATTCATGAAAATTGATTTAGATGCATTTAATTTTATTTCAAAAAATTAAATTTAATAGCAAAAAAAAAAAAAAACCAACTTTTAAAGTTGTCAAATGAATCATTGAGTAATCAAAAAAGTTTTTAAAATTTGAAGGCAAAAAAATGTTACAGTAAACTTAAACTTTATACAACTTATATTCAAAGGAAATACATAATATGCTAATTCAAATTCTTGATTTTTTTTTTAAGGGTGGATCTGGACCCAAATCTAGAATGAACAAATTTCATTGTTTCTGTTTTATTCAGTTATTTTGGGATTTATTTTGTGAATTTAATTCTATATCATTATTCTATGCATCATTTTTGTCTAAAGTCTAAACTATTTGGTGGCGATATAATCGTTGAAATGGAGATTTGCGCATTATATACCTATTTTTTTACTTTTCTTTGTAGTTCTTAAAATGCATTTTTAGAGTTTTTGGTTGTTTTTATTTTACAGATAAACCAAGTACCTATAATATGAAAGAATACGCTCGAAAAATAAGGAACTTTTTTTTGCTGTATAATATTGTGGTATATGATGAAAAAAATACTTAATAATTTTTTATTAAAAATATAAAAATGCAATTATTATAAAGAATTTGTGAATCTATTAGATCACACCTCCTTAATGGATAAACTAAATCAATTTCTCTTTTTCTCTTTTTAAAAACAATTTATCATCAAAATTCTCATTATTTTATGTCACTAATCAATTAATCATATGACAAAGATTTAGGATATATGATTTAAGTAACAAAGATATGTTTTAGGTAAATAAATTTAAACAGTTTATGTTTTCTGTTCTGTAAAAAAAAAATATAAATGAAATTGTAGAAAATTTAAATTCATGTGTTTAGTATAAGAAAAAAACCTTATATATATTTCTACTATAATGCATCATAAAATGGTGTAATTGTGTATATTTATCGGAATGAAGGTTAAACATTCTACTAAAATTAATTAATTAAGGGTACTATTCCGATTCACAACACCTTTTAGTTGTGTTGTGTATTAGACAACACAACACAATAGACAACAAATAAAAATTTCTCTATTTTGAATTACAAAAGAAAACTAGTTTTTGCTGTTGTAAAGATGTTGTATGTCATAGTAGTGCTGCCATTTACATACTATTATTTTAGTACTGAAAATCGTTTTGAAAATGTCAAAATGATAAATTTTTAAGGAAATATTTTTGTCATATAACAATAAAAAATATTGTTAACAAAAAATTTTAATAAAATAATAGGAATTAAAGAAAGATTTAATAGTTACACAACTAAAAATAAAATAGTTTAAAAATGGGAAAAACCCTTTTTTTTTATTTTAGTATTAACATAAAATAACTCACACATTAACACTAACAATATTGTATTAAAGACAACTGGTCTTGATCAGTTGTAACCTTTATGTTGTCACACACAACTTTAATTTAAACTGTTGTGAATAGGAATACCTATATTGTCACCCAAAACAACATAAAAAATATGTTGTGTCATTTTGACAGTTAATTATGTTGTGTTGTGACTTGTGAATCAGAATAGAGAATGACAACAAAGTTGTCTATGACAATTCTTTTTTATGTTGTGTTGTGAATGGGAATAGCACTCTCAGATTCTTGATCTCATATTAGATAACAAAATACTATTTTGGTTTGTATTTAATATTAATAATAGTGAAAATGTTTCTTTTAATTTTCTCTTAAATTTATTGCATTTAATTAAAATGAACCTTAAAATCTTCCATAAGTGTTTACTTCCCATAAAAATAACAACAAAAACGAAAAAAAAAAAAAATCAGATATTAAATTAAATTTAACTTTTAACACAAGTTTCTATTTTAATTTATACATTTAAATAATTAAAAAAATTTTTTTTTTATTTGCTATTTAAATACTTAAGGATAAATTTAAGTCAAAATGTCCACCCGACATCATCTTAAAAAACGTATGTCCAATTATATTTATACATATATAATTAAAAGATATAGTTATAAAAATTTATTAAAATTTTTCCTCATAAAATAAAAATCGATTTAAATAAATAGATATGTATTCGTATACATAAATAGCATATTATTTTTTATCGCCTATCGTAAAAATAAAAATTTCCCTATTATTCTTTTTCAAAGTTTTTTTGTATCCAAATGAAGGCGGTTTATTTTTAACTAAATAAATTTTACTAATTATTTACTTACATTCACCCACGTACATGTGTATATATAAATGTGAACATACAGCATTAAACAAAATATATAGACGTGGACTTTACAAATGTTTAAAATAACATTAACCTATAAAGGCCACATCTATTTTTAGGTAGATAAATAACAGTTGACAGAAATTCACATTACAAAAATTCAATGATGTTAGGCATCATTTGACAAAAAGCTCGTTTTTTGCAAAAAGTCCAGATATTAAAATCTCAATTTACAAGATTTTGGCAAATTCCCACTTAGTTCTTTATAGATAAGTATTTAAATACACATTTATTTATAATCTCCTCTCGTTAGATAATGGGTCGAATGCAAAATACCTAAGTTGTGCTCAAATTTAACTTTTTCAAACAAAAACTACGCTTGAACTCGTTAATTTGTTTGAAAAAGTGAGTTTTGAGTTTTATGCATTTGACCCAATGTCAATTTTAAAATTGGTTACAAATTGGGGTTTACCCCGCAATGCAAATTATTGAAACTTTTATTTTATAACCTATACTTTTAAAACGCTCACATTCATATCAATTAATAAAATACAAAAAAAAGTTGGGGGCTACCGCCCGCAAACTTCTGCTAAAAAAATAATTAAAATCATGCTTTTCTCTCTATATAAAATCTCTATTTAATCAGAATTTTTCATAAATGCACAGAACCGTGGGTATTACTCTGAATTTATAATCAAAACCAACTATAAAATTCGTCCTGATTATGCATATACATATATATTTTTTTAAATTTTTTGACAACTGGGATATTTTCGAGTTGACAATTTTATTAAGTGAGAAATTTCCTAAGATAAATGGACTTATCTGAGTTTTGTCAAGTGTTGTGATACTCAACTTTTATTAGTTTTTTAATTTTTTACTATAGTCGTAAGAAGCTTCTTTTTCTGTAGTGTTACAGAAGGAATGTTTAACAACGTTTCGCGTTTTCCTTATTGCGCGTACGAAAAAAATTTCATTGTGAAATTAACACACGTTTTTGGATTTTATTAATTTGGAAATGTCTGATCTGTATCAAATTTTGGGTGACACTGCAGTATACTTTTTAGATACTGATAATCTGGTACGAATTTTGTGGCATAATGTTCTCTGTTCAAATTTCATAATACTTTATTCATAACACTTTATAATATTGGAAAAAAAACTGGTAGGTTTGTATAGATTAAGAGATTTTGTGAAAGAGGAGGTTATATCCTTTCGTCTAATTTCGAATCATAAGATTTAACATCACAAAGAATTATGTGTTTAAACATTTTTGAAATAGTTCCTTTAGTCTGCGAAGGAAAAGAAAATTGCAGACAAGTATTGGCATTTATTGGAGATTTCTTAATTAAGAGAATAATTTTCTCTTATGGCCGCTACCCCTTTATATATTTGGTCTATAGATCTAAAATTTTTTTTTTTTAATATAATGGGTATGTTTTATTCAATACTGTATCTATATGTTCATTCACATCGGAACACATGTAATTTGCATGTACTGTAATGTACTTCTATATGTACTTATTTTTTTTTTTAAAGATATAAAAATAATTGATTACCTACTTTAAAATTTACCCTATTAAACAATTATTTCAATTCAAAATTTCGAAAACGATACAAAATTAACTATTTTGTTTTACAATAATGAAAATTTTTAATGGAAATTTTTTTTTTTATGTTATTATAAATTTTTTGTTTTATGTCATAATGAAAAGGAAAGTTTTTTTTAAATAATTTTATATTATACCTATACCATAGATATCTCCATAATATAAAATGATAATTTTTTTTTTTTCGTTATTTGTTTTGAGATTAAAGAGTTGTAGGTAGGTATTATAATACATCATGACTTTTTTTTGTTTATCTTACAGATTAAAAAAGCTTTTAATTATTATAATGAATACTTTAATTTTATAAATAAAATAAATAATTTAATTTTATTTAAAATGGGTAATTTATAAAGTTTTAATTAATGAAAAGAAAAAAAAATAATTATTTATTTATTAAACATTTGTCGCGTTTTTCAATGAAATTTTAATTTCAAATTAAAAAAGAATTAATTAATTGAGTTTTTCAATTTCTATAGAATAATAAAAAAAAAATCAGCTGTCTCCACCACAGGACCGACCGCCACTACACGAAAAGTACAATGCCAAAATTTATAGTTTTTTTACATAATTATTTATATCAAAGCAAAATAACTTCTAATAATTTAACAACATTTTGTTTTATTCAATAACAATAATAAGCAATGAAATCGTAAAAATATATGTATGTATGTGCATTTATTCATACATCCATTTACATTATTATGCAATTGTACATGATTTTTTTTTCATTCAAAAATATTAAAAGTAAAAAATAATAAAAACTGTAAACAAACACAAAACTATTGAATCTGCTAACAAAAATTTTACCGTTTTAATTTTATGTCATCAACAAAAGAATAATATGCATAGATATAAGTATGTATGTATATAAATTTTTAGAGATATAAAAAAAAAAAAACAAATACATTGTTCATATAAATCCATATGGAGTGTTATGTATGAAATTTGGGCTTAAATAAAAGTTAAAGTTAATCGGATTAAAAAATGTTCTATGGCATAGTTGTTCCTCTTTAAGTGTGTAACAACTTTTTCTTAATAATTTTTCTCATAAAATTCTTCTGTTACGAAATATTCGTAAAAAACTTAAAAAGTACACTAGTAAACTACCGCTTGTGGTTGTCCAATTTGCTCCAAAAGCTTATCAATCCGACATATTTTCGTCAAAACCTTGAATATGAAATTGCAAAATATTCCGCTCAGTCGTTTAAGCTGTACACGTGCCCACAGATATACCCACACACACACACACATACACACACACATACACACACACACGCTTCTTATATTGGATCTTAAACAATCAACTAGACTCTTATTCCTATAACCTCGCAATATTGGTATTGTAATAATAGTTTTAACAGGCCACCGTCCAATCGGCAGACATAACAGAAGCAGAAGGTATAAACATGAACAGGAAGATGAATGAACCAATATTTCATTTATTGTGTAAATATTCAGCTCGTACTCTAAAAAGAAAAATGTTTTGGGAAAATTTTTCTTAAATAACGTTTTTGATTTGTTGTAAATTCCAAATATCGTATTTTTAGTATAAATAAGAACTTTTTTTAAATTTAAAATTTAAAAAACCATATTTGAATTTATTTTTTATGAACATTTTGACACATTTTATTAATGTGAAAAGAATACTTTAAAATTTTTTTTATTTTTAAATGCATAGTAGCAATTTTGATTAAAGCTTCAGAAGTAAGGGCGTTTCCGAACCTATCGCACTTCAAATTAAATACTATCTAATCGCAAGCAATAAATTAATTTCAAAAAACTTCGAAAAATTTATAGTGCGAGAATATTGCACTAAATTTAGCTGATCGAACTTAATTATCTGTCAAATTTTAAATGTACTCTTGATCATACTAGATTGTTGAGAGTACAAACGATTAATACATGTAACAAAAGAAAAGTCAAGTATTTAAACGATAGGTTCGGAAACGTTCTAAATGTTTAGAGATGTGATATGTTAGGTACTTAATTTAAAACGAGTGAAGAGAATTTACAAGAACTGAGCTCAAGAGTATTATTTTGTTATAACTGTTTTATATCATTGTACTAATAACAATTAATCTTTCACTAATCCAATAGTGATGGAAAGTTCTACATCAAAAATAAATGTTGTCAAGATCTAATTATTAGATAACTCAAATTTCATGCTTTTTTGATATAATTTCACATCAAATTAAACTCAGTTGATAAATTGGGTATCATAAATTTTTCACGATTTATTTTTATTTTAATAAATTAGTAATATAAGTGCCAATATTTTGTTTATATAAAAAAAAAAAAGTGAATTATGTTTTTTCATTTTTCTCCTAAATACCCAAACAAAAAGGAAAATTATATGACATAAAATTTTTTCGTCCTACTTTTAATTTTTTCTAAATTTTGTTTTTAATTCTCATGAAAATTTTCTTGAAAAGAAAAATTATATTATTTTAAATTGTAATAAAAATCAAACTCTAGAATCTATCTATTAAATTCTGATCTAAATCAATTGAAAAAAAAAATAAAAAGTGTGCATTCTCAACTATTGTAGAAATTTTATTTCAAAATTTTGATTGACATCTGGCATAGTTTTAAGTTTTTCAAAATTCATAGACTATTCTGTTTTTTTTTTTTTTTTTTTTAATGGTTTTTGCCACTTCTGCCACTTCACTAACAAAAACTTTTGTAAATTAATCATCTTTCAAACACAAAACCATCAAATTGGTAAAATTGGTGGGTTGGATCATTAATACTTTTTTCATCTAATTTCATTTTCGTGTTATTTTAAACTGATTTTTTTTAATGAAAATAAAATTTGAAAAAAAAGAAAACAAAAACAAAATTAGTCATTGATTGTTTTTTTGTTTTCTTCGTTCAGTGTCTATCTCTAGACGCACTCTTTTTAAGTTCACTAATATTGGCATTCAAAAATACCAAATAATAAGAATTTCTCTATTAAGTTTTTAATATTATTTTTATATTTTGGTGAAGTGATTAGTAAATTTGCAATATAGGAAATTGATTTTGACATTTTTCACTAACGCTACTATAGTACAGAATAGAATAGAGATTTTTGAGGAAATAATATAGAACAAAATAATTTGAAGTCATTAATTAGGAATATAGACCAAAAATTCTTTCATCATTAAATTCTAAATTTAAAATAAGAAATCTGGAACATAATGAAACAAGTTGTTTAAGTTGTTTCGGAACGTATCACACTAGCACCTTGGCCTTGCAATTACCGGAAAAAAACCTGATTTTTTCACTATATTTCGCACTTTAATATTTTCTGAACTTAAATTTTATGACAGTTAATAAATTTTTAGGAGTAAAATCAGTTAATACCCTTAATACATATTAATAACTTTTTACGAGTAGAATCTATATTTACTCTTAATACATATTTTTATAACATTTTTATGTCAAATTTATTTTGATTTAGTGCAAAATGCGAAAATCAAGTGATTCGCACCAAATGTGTGAAATGCAATGTGATCCGTAAACATTAGATGCTATTCAGAGTTTTCGAATTATAAAGAAAATGTCTAAAAGTAAAGTTTAGTTTGAAGTGCATCAGATTTAACTTAAAATGAAAAGTAAAAAATCAAAAAAGCTCAGTTTGCTAAACTACTAAAGTTCGCAGTACCTGTTTGGAGAAAATTAATATCTCAAAATATAAACCTATATCATGTTAGACTTATGAATTGTGATACATATCACCAAAATTTTTTACCAAATTTAAGTTAAAAACTACAGAATTTTTAATTATATACGGTAAACCACTCAGCAGGGTTATTAGCCTTTTGCGCGGCAAACAAAATTAAAAGTTTCAGTATTCGAATCCCAATTCAATGACAAATTTTGGTGATACGTACCACAAGCCTAACATGATATAGAGTGGCTAAGATTCATTAGAAAAAAAAAACACAATACTTTTATATTTATATATATGTGTCACGCGAATAATTTTGTAAGTTATGTATAGGATTAACAAACACTGTTTGGAAAGGATTCAATATTTATATTTTAAAATAATAGTACCAGCAGTTTTAAATTCAATTTTAAAAGCAGTTCTCAATAAAAAATTTTAATTAAAAATGAATTAAATTGTGTCACCCATTATAATATGGTCTTTGAATAAAATAAATGCATAGCATGTGGTTGAGAATTCAGACATCAAAAATGGCATCATGAAAATTGCTTTATAAAAGTACATATTTTACAATATGTTAGAAGTGTTTTAATATTAATTTAATATTATTATTATTGTCTATTCAATATTACTACTATACCTAAACGTCTCCTTTTTAATTTTTTAATTTATCTTTAATATTTAAATAAATTTTTACATAAATTATCTTTGATTTGCCATAGATTAAATTAAATTTTATCTATTAGATAAGAGGTATAAATGACACTGCGACCTTTTAATGGTAGATCTATTGTGCTCTCCCTGTTACTACGTTTTGTGAATTTTGCATTCACTTATACTACTTCTGTCAGCTCTACTGCCTCTAAGAAAGTAAAGATTTAAGTATAGGGTTTATTGTTCGCAGTTCATTTTCGGAAAAGGAATATGCTCCTAGGTGCACATATTCTGCTCGGAGTAAACCAGTTTTTGAATATGTTACCTGGAGTTTCCTCTTTTTTTTGACAGAATATGCATCTACCGTCATTTTGTATTCCAATTTTTTTTAAGTGTCTCTTTAACCGTCAGTGTCCCGACATTGATTTATTATAACAACTCACAGATTTCAACATTACAATATCTATTGATGAACCTAGTAAGGTTGGAAAGACGAAGCACTTCTAATATACTGTGTAAAATCTTATAAAAATATGAGTTGGAAAACTGTGTTACTTAATTTATAAAAATATTGTTCTCGTGACAAATGCATTTATTTTTTTTGTTCTTTAAAACTTTTCTTCTCCCTTCTGCTTCTCCTTTTTGAAGTCAAGGAAAAATTCGTTGGAAATGATTTAACATATTCAATTTTTTTTTTGTTTTTTTTTTTAGGGTGTAGGATACAATATGTAGAAAATTTGTCAAACTAAAATGTTCTCAATGAAGATTTGTCTTCCTAACATGTGAGAAACCCCTTATTCATTTTTTGTAAGAAACTCGAGCTTGTGTTAAGTTCTTTATTTTTTTTGTATGAATTAATTCAATGAATTATTTTCATTTATATTAATAATTATTAAATAATATTAAACAAATCTTAAAAAAATTTAGTAAAACAAATATTAAAAAAAAAAAAAAAAACAAACGAAAAGCATTAAAATTTTCTTTTCAATCGTGAATTTTTAATTCACGACTTTTGTTTGTGTTTGTTTGCGGGTTTGCGTCTTTTGTTTTGACGTAAAATTCGCAAAAAGCGATTTTTGAACCTTTAAGATACTTTATATTTATTTATATTTGTTAAGAATAATTAGTATGTATGATTAAATACGGATGAATCGTCATAAAAAAAAAAAAAAAAATTGTTTTTGTCTTATGCGAATACAAAGAAATATAATAAAAAAAAAAGGAAACAATAAACAAAGTTGCTAATAAAAAATGTAAATAAAATTTTTAATATTTAAAAATTTATTGATTTTGTTATTTTTTCATATTGTTTATAAAGTTCTGGTTTTTAATGAGGAAAGTGTGTATTGATTTTGTTGTTTTTTTGGTTTATTTAGCATTAATTTGTAATGAAAGTAAGTGTAAAATAAAATGGAAAAATCGTAAAATTTTGATTAGAACGCAGAGTTAGACTTTATTATTTCAGCAGAAATATTCCTGAATCATTCAAATTATCTCGCTGCCATATAAATATACCTTTCTTTTTTTGTTGGATGGAGAAGCTCTTCAGTTATGTTCTTAAATTTTTATTTAGTTAATATCATGAAATTTTTTCAAATACTTTTAAAATAATTCATCATTTCGGAAAAAGTTGATTAGGAAGCAAAAAAATTTCGATATAAATATATATGTATATGTATATTTAATTTAAAAATACTTACTAGAACAGTTGAAAAGTTTTAAAACTCGAGTTTTATCACTTAGTTAAATGCTGTTGTTAGTCAATACATACTTTTTCATTTCAATATCATTTCAATTTAATTGTATTTTATGATGTATACGTATTTTAACAAATCGCTATCACGCTATCTATTAATCATTGTCATGTCAGCGACAGCGTTATTTCGTCTCTCAATATCTAGATAATTATGTTATCGTATTATTCACAAACGCGCGTATTTTTCTTTCATCCTTTTTTATTGACATGAACTGAAGAAACAGCTGTGCTATGTATTTTAAAAAACTGTCACATACAAAATTTTAGAAATTTTAACCTTTTGTAATACACTAGTCCTACAAACAAAAAAATGATAAATAATTTTTAAACGCGGTATAACTTATGAACTAGTCCTTAAGAAAGTACGAGGTACAACTAAAAATAAAATAAATTTCACAACAATAATGTAGTGATTAAGACACCGATCTTGGGTTCAAACCCCGCTAGCCGGATTTGTTCCGAATTAATTAAAAAATAAGTATATATTATATTCTATAATTAATATCATATCGAAATATATAATAAAATAAAAAAAATTAAATAATTCTTGTATAAAATAATAGATGGCGCACAAATAAACATATTTATTTGCGTTTAATACTTATAGTCTTATACAATAGCTACAACTGAGTAATGTACCGTTTAGTGAAACTAATAATTCCTAAAGTAAACCTTGGTTAAATATTAATAATAAAAAACTTAATGGATGCCATATACAACTTAAAGGAGTGAAACGAAGAAAAACAAACAAAAAATACAAAAGTTATGACATGAATAAATTGGTAACTAAAATTGTGTATGTGGTGTTTATTTTTTTGAAGGATATAAACATCACTAATAAAGTAAAAATCAAATAAACCTATATATGTAAAAAGACTATTAAAACGAAGGAATAAAAGTTATATGTGTATTGAATTTTATCTTAAATTCAGAATTAGAACCTAAACATAACATAATATAAAATCTTATCATAATCTCTTTAAATAAAAATTGCAAACTGTCAATAAAAATGAGGAATTTTGTTATTAGATACAAGTTAAAAAAAAGCAATGAGATATAATTTTAAAATTGAAAAAAAAATTTTTTTTAAATATAATTTGTAGTATTCATACCTCTAAGTGTATTTATTAAAAAGTGTACCTAATAATGTGCTATTTTAGAATTCATTTAGATAAGATTATGTTTTATTATTGCTTTATTTTTATTTTTTTGTGCCAATGCAGTATAATTACTGCAATAAAAAAATGGAACAAATAAAATGAGATTAAAATTTTGAAAGATAATATGCATAAACAGTGCTACAGACAGATCTGCTACACATCAACTTTCTCAATACAGAATAAAAGTCTAATCCATTATTAAGTATATAATTTATTAGGGGTTGTGCCAAACAAAATCTTATCCAACATATTCATTATTTTTCATTGCAAATTATTGTAGTTTAATTAATATGATATAAAAATTAAAATTTGATACAATAGTTGTTGGAATCCCTTATGTTCTTCATCGTGGTATTTTTTTTTTTTTTTTTTGCTATGTTATTTTTAGACAGTATATATAGGGTTTTCCAATTTGAGTGATATGATTTCTTTTCAAAAAAAAAACACACTAATTCTTAAGGAAATTCAAATGTTTTTTATTTAATGTGAAATAGAATCGATACAATTAAGTTCTGAATAAAACGTGATTCAAATGGCCTCCACGACTTCTTTTGCAGAAACGAATTCGATTAACCCAATTTTTGACCATTTTTTCCACTAAATCAAGTCGTATGTCATGAATAGCACCTTCAATATTGACTTATAAATCTTGAACAGAGTCTGGTTTATTGCTAAAGACCAATGACTTCAAATAACAGCACAAGAAATAGTTTAATGGTGTTAAATCACAACTTCTTGGAGGCCATTCAATGTCACAATTTCTTGAAATAATCGAATCTCCAAATTTTTCTCACAATAATTCGGTTGTTGCACGTGCTGTGTCAAGATCAACTTCTTCCAATTTTGGCCATAAAAAGTTGGCTATCATCGATCTATACCGCTCTCCATTGAAAGTACCGGTAAAATTATTATAATTAATAAATAACAGTAAATTTATTATAATTTATTATAATTTTAAATTGTCAAAATGAGCTTATTTTTAGGCACCGTTAATTAAGCCATATGAATTAAGAACATAATGGGTGAATTTTTTTGCGTATAGCTTTATTTCACATACAATTGCGAAACAAGGACATACGAAAACAACAACATACAATTGCCATATTCCTTTATTTGCTTTTTAAAAATGAGATATCATTTCTTCAAAGTAATTTAAATTTTTAAAACAATAATAATTAACAATTCTTTTCTTCAATTTTTGTTAAATGTCAATATGTTTAGGAGAAAATGTCGCAATAATTAATTTAAATTTAAATGGAAATATTTTGGAAACAGAGGGAATACCCGATTTTTAAATACAACTTTAAAATCCCACAAACAATATTTACGACAAGCTTTATTTCACACATAAATAAGAAATAAAGCCATTTTCGAATAAATCAGCGATATGACATTATTTCACTTGAGAATGGCTTCACGGCCCCTATTTTCATTGTTATTCAAAATGCAAAAATACAACAAAACCAATCATGTTTTATTTAATCATTTTTATGACAATACTTAAGATATAGATAATTTTACTTTGCCTTATTATACGTTATTATTTTCATGATATTTTATCATAAAATAATAAAAATTCTTAAATTATGGTATTATTACATCTTATAAACATAAATATAATTTTAAATAAATTACTTTTTTTTTCTATTTTCAGGTAAATCACTTTTTCAGTTATATGTTAAATGTATATAATTCAGGTAATAATTTAACACACATACATATATAATTGGTATAAAAATTTTTTTTTTTAACAATAATTTAAAATTCCACGAAAGTATTAACTACATACTTAGGTTATCAGCTGTGATTTAAAACAAAAAATTTAAAACTATAATAAAAATGTTCTTATCTACAGAGTTTTATTACTCCTAACAAAGAATAAATTTTATGTTAATTATTCAATAAATATTAAGAACTTTTAAAATTGTTAAAATTAATCTTCATTAGAATTTTCTTAAAAAAAAATCTTGAAGCTACAACCAATACACCATATTATAATCTTTAGTTTTTTTAAGGTCTTCTAACAACAGTTAAAATTTATAACTAAACATGTTCATGCAAATTAACGATGAACAATGATTTTGACATATAATTAATTTTAAGAATTTATCTCAATTAATTTCTACAGATATTTGTGTGAGTTATAAACGTAAATTAAAATACGATGTGACGAAGGTAATAATTCGATAAATGTGAGGAATTAAATAATTAAGCTTTTTTTGTTTAGATATAGTTGCGATACAAGTATTTAATTATAATTATGTTATATATTTTATTTGCATTACATTGTTATATTTTATATAATATTTTTAACTGACCGAAGTTTGAACGCGAGATCTTTTTGCTTGAAAGGCCAGTGGACCATTTATAAAATGAAAATTTATCAAATGAAAAGTTTATTTAAAGTACGCTATACATGATCAGTTCAGTCGTCAGTTTGATAATGCCTTGCAACCCAAACATTTTTACTATTTTAATGAAAACTGACAGTTTTATAACGTATACATTATCAATTCAGTCACAAAATGACGACTGAACTGATAATGTATACCCTACTTAAGAATAGAATATCTAACACATTTATTTATCATATTAACATTTTAAATATTGAACTTTGGTTGTAAATTGGAATATATTTATAACCGTGAATGACCTTACATTTTAGAAGGTATGCACTATACTCATTCATATAACAATATTTTTCAATTAAAAAAAAATTTTAATTTCTTAGCATAAGCTTTGCATTGTTATAAAAAAATTAATGTTTATCGAGGGTGGTAACTCTACCTCACAACTTTATTTTGAAAGTATATATATAGTGATAAATCTTGATAATCGCGAGTGAATAAAAGTTATTAGTAGATACTATTGGCTTTAATTAAACAAATCTTTGTTTATTGTTTACATAAAAACGATCTATTTAAGAAATAAAGATAACACATTTTAAAAATTGCTTTAAATAAAATTAAATATAAACAAGTTTTAATCATAACTTGTGTCGAAATAGAGACGACAGTTAAATTTAAATCGAAAGTTTTAATATTCATAAGGTATAAACACAATTTCGATCATCGACCACCGGCTAAATTCACTTCGCTCAACTATTTTTTGTCAGATAAAACATAATTATAGCAAAACTAAAAATAAAAATAAACACATACAAAAATATATTTATATTTTTTTCAAAAATCTTCAAATTAAAAAATATTAATGGATTGTCAAAAATTTGTGCATAAGGTAGATACGTCTGTTACCGTCATATTACCTATTCCCGGCACAATATTTTTAAATAGTCAAAATAAGCAAACATACAGTTAAATGTGGCCCGAAATTTTTATTTCACTTTTTTTTTATTAAGTTTTATTTTGCTTTATTTAATGTCAAAAATAATATTATGAGTTAAAAATAAAAAATTATACATGGCAGTAATATGAATGTGTTGTATGTGTAGTGCCGGTAATAGGATATTTAAAAATTTCATGCCTCAATAATAGCACTATTCCACTAGTCTGTTAAAATTTGCAAAACATAAAAATGTATTTTATTTACATTCAAAATTTGTATTACAAATGTAATTGTAAAAATTTAATATTTAATAAAATCGCATTTTTGTATTAGAATTATAATTTCAAATTAGATTTTATTGACAGAATTTGAAAAAAAAAAAACAAATTTTAATATGCCAGTCTTAGACGACTTTACCTTACTTACTTGTTTTCATTAGAAAAAAAACTATTGATTATTCAATGTAAATGATATTTTTAATTTTTGTTGCTTAGAGATAAATGTCGAACTCCCCATCCCCAACCATCAGTGAAAAAAATAGAAAATATCCTAATTTCGGTGACGACAAATTTTGGGTTGAACGTCTGTAGTTTCAATTGTTAATAAATACATAACAATGCATGGGTTTTAATTTTTTAGTTCCGATATTTCTTCGGAATTGTCGAAATTGTGTGGTTAAATATCAAAATATTCTCTTTTACACGTCAATTTTTTTCAGATAAAAGATACAAAACTTAAACAATGAAGTTAAAAATTCTGTTACTGGGTGATTTAATTAACTTTAAAAATATATATGTATCTTATAGAAAAAATTAAAAATTTTCCTTAATTTGCATTAAAATCATGCAGTATTTATTTGCTTTTTAATTCGAAAGAACCGTAAAATATTAATTTAAGTAAATGCGGTGTTATTTTTTTTAAGCTTAAAAAATATTTTAATATGTATATAGAAATTTAAGAATATACCTACATTTTAAAATCACTTATATGATGCTCATTGCATAATAATTGCGCAAAATTGTCTACTACAGAAAAACTAAAAAGAAAAAAAAAATTAAAATAAAAAAATAAGTTTCTGTTTAAACATATAATAATGAACGTCATCACATTTTCAAATTTAAAATTAGATAAGGAGTTATAAGTGACAATTACTAGTAAAATCTAAATCCGCTTAATTATGTTTTTTTTTTCGCAGATGTATTTAGTTTTATAAAAAAAAGAAAAAAAAAAACCAACGAACGTACTAATATTTAATTTTAAATCATAAAAATAATAATTAAATAAAAGAAAAACACTTATTTTAAGTAAATAAACATCTCAATTTTTTTTTTTTCAACTTTTATTAAAAAAGTCAACAAAAACGACATCTGAATCAACGTTTTAAAAATAAACGAACACTCAATCCAATCAGAAACAGAGCCTTTAAAACTTGTATTAATTTATTTGTTTTTTAACTTTTTCTAATTATTTTTTATTCATTAATGACAATCTAGGAATATGTACCGTTTCACAAGGTACACTACTACTTTACTGATTGTATTATGCAATGAGATAAGAATTGAAAAAATAAAAATATTAGAATAAAGGAAACTTGGAAGATAAATTTTGGGAAATCGTAAATCGAAAGTTGCCGAGGAAGACATTGGACAATAAACTCCACATTTTTCTTAGTTCTGACTACTAGTAAAACAATTTGCTTTATCTAGTAGCCAGTATAATCGGGTAGTCAGTTCTTCATAGTAGGAAAAATCACTTGAAGTCCATCTATAGTAGCACAATATTATTTGAGAGATGGAGACTTCAGTGTTTTTATTTCAACTATAAGCAATTGTCACTACCTATAAAATTTATTTATTTATTTATATCCAGGTATCGTTGTACATAAATGAGCCAGGTAGCTATAACCCCTGTTTCCTAGTAGGAATGTGGGGTGTGCGAGATATTATGATATATAAAGTATTTATATATTGCAATATATGAATATATATATATATCGAATCCGGGACCTCGCATTCCCTTATGAATGAGAAGCGGTGCGTCAACCACTGTAGCAATAGCTGAATACCTATAAAATATCTAAAACGAAATTAAAGAGCTCTAATAGTATGACGGATGTTAAGAGTAGTGTTAGTATTAATCTCGACGGAATTGTCAATAAGACGAGTGGCGCTTTTTTGAATTCGGGCGATATAATTGAAAGAAGTATTTTGCGTTTGCATTTGCGCTTTAAAAATGGGCCATTTCGATCGATCGCAGCACAGTTATTTCGATTTAGTGACGTATATGAAACGCTTAGATTTTGCGGCCGTCGTGATGTATCTTCATGGAACGTCATAATCGCTTTAATCATCATTTTTCTAAATTTTGCTTTTTTGGTGATATCAGACATAGGATTGAGTTTTTCTAGTATTGAACTCTTCGTTTATACTCCTTTCTATTTTTATTATTATATATATATCACCTTTTTTAATCCTATACGGGGTATAATAGATTTGCCATTACGTTTGTGATACCTTGAAAAAGACGAGATAGATAAAAACAGTATATTATATTCTTGCTTCCGAACGAATTCTGAATTGATTAAGCTATGCACATGCGTCCGCACGATAACTCAAAAAATGAAGGAGCTAGAAATCTGAAATTTTTTCCATTTCACCTTTGTATAATTATTAGAATTCATTTAACAAGTTCGACCAGAGGTTTCGAGTAGTTGCCACACAACTTTTTTCTTTATATTAAAATAACATAGTGTTTATTAAAGTTAGGTGTATGAAATTTTGTGAAAAAGTGTTAAGCCTTATTCCAACGATTTTTGCAAAATTTTGTTGTTATAGAGTAGCATGTTCGAATAGTTGCTATGCAATTAGTAGCAGTTAGATATCTGAAATTTTGTAAAATATGATTCAATTTTATGGTAACAGCATAACTTACGTTTGTACGAGTATTCTAGAGTTGGCACAGTCAACTATACTCTCTTAATTGTTTTGTTATAAATTTTGTTAAAATTTAATATTCACCTGTTAGGTTCGTGGGTCGAACTTCTACTAACAAGTAACTACTTTATACTTATATATATTTTTTTGTTCTCCTTTCAACATGCTATAAAGAGCATATGTCATTCACTAAGTCACTTATTATTCATTTTTGATTAAGCTTCAGTTTCTTTTAACATTATTTTTACTAAGCCGTTGATTAAGCCGCTATCTGCATTATCTTATACGAGAATTATTTATATTTCATATATTTTATATTATATGATATAAATATAGTATTACGACATAAATTAATAATATTGTGGGTGATGTGATCGAGGTTTGAATCTTAGAACTTTCGATTGAAAGGCCGATGACTTAACCACTGCGCCATTAGCCAGATTATATATTTAAAGCAAACCAACTTTGTCAAACTTAAACTTTAAAATATTAAAAAGATAATAAAATTGTTCACCATCATTCTGTTTTATCAAATTTTTTACTTTTGATACAATGTAGTTTCGATGTCAGATGTCACAAATCTTATCGACCCCCTAAAAAGTATCATACACGCTTCTATTTAATTACTTGTTCGTAAATTTCAATCTTAAATAATTTTTACATGTTGTTTGCGATTTTTTTTTTGTATGCTAAAACAAACTTAAATAAAGGAAAACAAAAAATAAAAGAAAAACGTTTTATTATTCTTAGAAAAAAAAAATAAATAAAAAAAAAAAAAAATTGTTGCAATAAGATAAGTGATGATAGAACAGAAAATATTTAATTGTTATAGGTGGCGCCCATTGATTCAGCTGTTTTTATTTATCGTAATATTATATCGTATTTTAAATAAAATGCTTCAAAATGCTACGTACTTCTACTAACGTTTTTAATTGTTTTTTATCTTGTTTATATTACAATTAAAAATATACGAAATTAACGTTTTTATTGTACGCAATTATCCTATACAACAATTTTGATTTAAAATACAAAATGTCTGTTATGATTTTGTAAAGACAATCTTCAAAATTTTCTCAATTTTTATTGCATATTTAAGACACACTTTGTGTTATGATGAATTGTCTAGTGTGGTACTTACCTTTTCAATTTAAATTCAAAATTACTATTCAATTCAAATTTAATTGTGGGAAAAAATTATACTTTTAAATACAATAAATGGTAAGTGAGGGCTTTAATAAGCACGTTCAGTACTGCCAAGTCCCCTTAAAATACAATAAAAACAAAAATAGTAAGTGAAATTAATTTTTTTAGTTTTTTTTAGAAAAATTATTAGATGTTATTTTAAAGTTCTAAATTATATTAAAAAATCTTTGCTTATTTGAACCAGAATCTTGAAATACAAAAACTCAAATATATAATATAGAACAAGAACCTTTTAAATTGTTGGGAACATTACTACCGCATTTCTGTACTTCAATTATATGCGAACTACAAAAATCTTGCACATAAATTTAAAGAAAGGAACAACATTACAATCCTCATGTAATCCCAATATCTAATTTAAAAAATTTTGCTCACTTCCATAGGAATAGCAGAGATCATTCTGACTTTCTAGCCACTATACTATAAAAGCAGACAATACGAATAGGTTGAGGTGGCTTAAATAAGTAAAAATCTTACATTGCCAAAATTTATCTTTTGAACATTGCTCTACTCTTTAAAAAATTCACTATAGAAGTTCAGAATTCACTATAGAAATCAGCTAGAGGTTTAAAGTTTTGTAAACAACGATATTTATAAACATGCATTAAAATTAATGTATCCTGTACATCGTTTTACTCGTCTATCTTTTGAGTTATTAAGAAGACTACAAATATTGATATGTGATCACTTTTCTTCAGATTAAATTTTCCATTAGATTAGAGAACCTTTAATTATTTTATTGAAAATTGTAATACAATCAGAAAGATACAATAAACATGACATGAAAAAATGTATTTTGTGGTAGTTTGAAAATTTTTACCACCCATTTAAAAAATCTTTTCTATTTTCTTGTGTAATAACAAATATGTAATTTTGTTTTTATTCATTGTAATAAAAAAATGAAAAAGAACAATTTGATTAAATTTGCAAAACTGTGATGAAAATAATAAATTATAGGAGGCTACATTTTTGATTTTATATTGAGAATATTAATCATCAAAACAGTATGTAAAACCCAGTGTTTTAAGATCCATATATTAAAAAAAAAAGCGTTAGTGTAATTGCATGTTTTAAGGTAATAAATGTAGTTATGGAAAAATAAGTTTTGAAAAAGCAAATAAAATGTTAATGTTAGACGTTTAACAGATGATCCTATCTTTAAATTTTTATTGCAAATAAATTAAATTTGGGAGCATCCCAGTTGGTGTTAACCCACTTTTCAAAAAGCGATTTGGCATAAAATTAGTTTGCACAAAAAAAACTTTTAGCATAAAACAGGTAACATAAAAATATATTTAGCAAAATTGCATTTATACTAATGGGACACTTTGATTTTATGCGACAAATGGGACATTTGACATAAATTTTTTGTAGATGATTTTTTTGTTGTTGGATACGTAATAAAGATGGTAGAGTTGGTTATGATGATGATGATCGTTAACTAAGATGGCGATGTCGACAAATGGGACATTTGACATAAATTTTATGTAGATGATATTTTTGTTGTTGGATACGTAATAAAGATGGTAGTGTTGGTTATGATGATGATGATCGTTAACTAAGATGGCGATGTCGACAAATGGGACATTGGACATAAATTTTTTGTAGATGATTTTTTTGTTGTTGGATACGTAATAAAGATGGTAGTGTTTTATGATGATGATGATCGTTAACTAAGATGGCGATGTCGACAAATGGGAAATTTGACATAAATTTTATGTAGATGATATTTTTGTTGTTGGATACGTAATAAAGATGGTAGAGTTGGTCATGATGATGATGACCGTTAACCACGATGGCGATAATGATGTTTTTAATTTGATATAGGTATTTAAATTTGTAATTTAGATATAGGGCTAAGAAAGTTGAAGTTTAAAATATTTGGGCGAAAATTAATAATAAATAACAAAATATTTATCTTAAAATAAAAAAAAAATTTATTTGTTGAAGTTTCAATTAGACGCATTCTTTTAATGTCTTTTCTTTACATAAAGTACATAATCCATTTTGCTAAAGAGATTTATGCCAAATATTCCATTTGACAATAAGATTTTATGCAAAGGGTCCCTTTATTGTAAATGGAATTTTGCTAAATGTATATGTTAACTGCCTTTATGCTAGACGTTTTTTTTATGCTGTTTTTGTGCTAAGTGGCTTTTTAAGAATTTCATTTATGCTAACTGTCATAAACCACTTTAGACACCTTCATACCACTTAAAATTTATTCCCAACATTTTTAGATATTTTCAATTACGAATTTTTTATCTTAAACTTTTGGTGTAACCTGAATTTTTGAAAACAAAACAAAATTTTAAGATTCACATAAGTTTAAGAATTTTTTTTTTGTGGCTTCATCTTTTCCATTTGAAAAAAACTATTCAGCCTGATTTAAGTTATAAAAATTTAAATACATACATATAAACTTAATCTTTGTGTTAAACTTTAATCTTTATACCAAATGTCAAACTTTAAGGTGCCATAGTCTTTGACTGCGGTAATATAAAGCTAAAAATTTCCCCACAAAATTATGTTTTTGTTTATTACAATCTTTTTTATTAGTATAAAACTGGGGATTACTATCTTTCTATCAGCATAGAACATTGAAGCCATTTTATTTCAAATCGAATATAGAAATTATATGTAAAAAGACAGACAGTCAAAGGGGGAAAAAAAACATTAAACATTATTTTTTGAAAATCTACTAGAAATTTTTCAAAATTTTTGTTAAAAAAATATACTAAGTATAAAAAGAATCATTTCATTAAAATTGCAAAAATTTGATGAAAACAATAAATTGAAGGCTAAATACATTTATGATTTTTCACGATGAAATAATATTTAAAAAAGAAACAAAATGGAATAGAAAAAAAATGACTAAATGATGTAAAAAAAGAAAGAAAATATTAAAAGAACTAAAGTTATGAATGTTTATGGATATTGCGATGTTAAAGTCATGAATTTATTTTGATTTTAATTTACTATTTTTATCTAAAAAATATTGATTTTTTGTTGTATCTTTTAAGAAAATGTATAAGGATAATATGTATATGTATTAGTCTGATGAATAAATAAGGATGACTAAACTAAAATAATATTTAGGTTTATTTTATTTTTGTTCTATATAATAAAATAATTTTTTTGGTTTTTTTTTTTTTCTTTTTTTATAAATTAAATGTAATGTACACATTTGAATAATTTTTATAATAAATATGTGATGTTTTTTACGATCATTTTACATTTTTATATAGTAATAAATATTTTGGTCTCCGAAATATGGATTAAAAATTCTTTCTATAAAATAAAATGTTTTAAATGGTATATGGTTATAATTTAATTTCGTTATTTTAATGCTGTTAATCTTAATGGAAAAAAATGGTGAGATCACCTTATGCGAGAATAATTTTATCTTAATGTAAGAATAATCGTATTACGATTATCCTTACGGAAATGGTTGATTGTGTTCATAACCATTTAATTGATTTCAAAAGAGAGTTCATATGTCAGTTGGACCAATTTTTTTAATACAATCGATGGAAAACTTTTAATAATCATCTAGAGGAATTGCATGTTATTCTTTTGGATATTGTGTTGTTCAACTTTAATCGACCAAAATCACACTTTTTTTTTTAAACCAAACTTTATCAGAATAAAATCAAAATAATTTTATTGTATCAGATCTTTAATAGAAATGTTCACTTTGGAATAAGATGAAGGATGCTTGGTCGGGAAATGGGATTGAAAAAAACTTAGAATTATGTAGGATGAGTAAGTAAAATAGTGGAGGAAAATTTTGAAGAAAAATAAGATTAATGTTCTTCTCAAACTTTACTAAATTGTACACATACGAGTTATAACAGCTTTGAGGAACACATGCGATATCATTTGGTTTCATAAACGCGACAAATGTAATATCGGTCCATAATATGTTATATCGTATATAGTTTTACTGTCATGCTATTTCTAAACAATTTTTAAAATCCATTTATTTGTTAAAATCCATCATATGTGTTTCTTCATTCTTCTAAAATAAAATTATTCGGTCGATTCTATATTCCATATACTTTGGTGTAGGAATTTTTCATTGTTGTTATTTTTCGCATCCTTATCATTTTATTATGTCCTTGAACGATATTAATCTTTCTTTATTAATTCAATGATATTTAGAACATGTATAAGATCCTTTTTTGTTTCGCATCATTTTCTATGATTTTTGCTGACTTCTGACTTAACTTCTTTTTAATTTTTCAATGGGACAACAATTGTGAAGGGGTGCAACATTGACCAATTATTGCTGTAATATGAAATAACGCAGTCTTTTTTGTGTAAAGTAATGGTCTTAAAAAAAGATTTTAAAGAAAATAATTGTAATTGTGTTGAGGTTTAAAACATTTTTAGTGTAATATTTTCCTTAAAAAAATTTTTTTTTGTTTTTTTTTTTTCTTAAAAAGTGAAAACATAATTTACAACATAAGTAGATGTAATAAATTAGGATAAGGTAATAAAATTTTACACTTAATTTAACTTATATAAGGTTATTTACTTTTTCTAATTGAAAATAAAGTGTCAGTCAAGAGTGTGGGTTGTAAAAAAAAAAAAAAATTTTTTTTTTAATTAATTTTTTTTTATAAGCCACAATATATACGTAGTATAGATATGTTTATACCCGTACGATAGGATCGGGTATAATAAAATTACTCCTCCGTTTGTAACACCTCGAAATAAGCGAGCTAGATATACCTTCAAAGGTATGGATCGGATCAGAAAAAAATTCTAAGACTTTTGAGCCATGTCCGTCCGTCCGTCCGTCCGTCCGTCCGTCCGTCAGCACGCTAACTCAAAAACTAAGAAAGCTAGAATCTTGAAATTTACACAAAATATTTTGGGAGTAATTTGTAGGTTCCCTATTTTTTTTGGTTGAGTTTGGACCAAGCCTTAGGGTAGCTCTCGAACACCTAACTTTTAGATCTCCACATTTTTTTTGCAATAGAGCTATGAAATTTTAACTGCTGATAGATCTCACAAAAATACTAATATTATTTTTAATAACTTTTTTTTGTAGCCCCACCCGTTACGGAGCTACAGCTCCCCAAAGGTTCAAAAAAGCTCCATATTTAAATTATTATAGCACAAGTTGTATAAGGTATATCTTCATTTTGAAAACGCCAAATGATTACTATTTTCATTAGCTTTAAAAGTATATATACAATAAATATATAATTTTGGCATACGGTGTCTTAATTTACCGTTATGCGAAACTCAAATTTTGCAAAATTCTTTAACCCTTCCATCTTCTAAACTTCCATTTTCTAAACGGTTGACAGAAGTTAGATCTTTGAAAATTAGTATGAGTCATTTCAGAATTTTTTTTTGTATCACCCCCCGTTTAGGAGCTGTAAGGGGTCAAAAACTGAAAATTTCCTATTTTTAAACACCTGTAACTTGAACACCTGTTAAAATTTTTTTGAAGTAATACACAAAAATTAAAGCTCCAACATTATATTTTTATTTCTGTTAACAACTTGTTTTAATAATATAGGGTTACTTTATAATTGACGAAAGTGTTACTTGATTTTTCAAATTTTCTAACAAATTTCTTTAACTAATTTTTTTTTTTTTGCATTTTGTTTTACTCGATATTTTGAAATTGTTGAGGATATAATGCGTAGTACAAAAAAATGTAATTAAATAAACAACATAACGGTTGCTTGAAGAATTTTTATTTATATGATATTGATATATATACATACTTATATAATATCATGTTTATTTACATATCGTATATGTCACTAGTGAATGAATGATAAGAGTATAGATGTATATTATATAGCGCCGTATTTACATACACATATGTATTTTATTGTACTTATAAGAAATTATTCTGTCAATGGAATATTTAAATATAATATAATATAATATTTAAAATTATATTTACTATTTTGTACTAAGTAAATTTAATATACATTTACCGCTTAGTATTAAATGGTACTATAGAATATTTGAAAAAGTTTTGGATTGATAATCGTTATGTGGAAGGTTAAAATCTGCTTTTAAAGAAGGTATAAACATATAGTTTGAATATATGTACAACCCATAGTTCTAGAAATTATAAAATTCACCCAAATTATTTTAAAATACTAAAATATTAAAAAAATAATATTGTAAGCAGAGTGACAGGCTGTGAACATACTAACGGTTCGTACGGGTATCTAAGAGTTGACAAAGTCAACTGTATTCTTCCTCGTTATAAGATAAATTTTATTTGAAACTATAACATTTTCTTTATGAACACCATAAAAATTTTCTTCCTGAGTTTTTTTTTGTCTTCTTTTATTTTTTTTAAAGAAAATTTACAATTTTTGTTAAAATAAAAAATTTCATGAATTTTATTTTAAAAATATAATAAATATCTTTATTTTTAAAATAAAAAAGCTATAACTGTAAAAGAAAAACTATTGAATTTCTTTAACATATGAGTGAAAATTTTAACTAAAAACAATCGATCAGTTTTTGTTAAAAAAAAAAAAATTTATTGGTTTTTCGTATTTTTTATTACAAAAATGTCTGTGTGTATATGTGTGTTTTTGTGTACATATCTTTTCTGTCAACATAAACATTTATTTTTAATTAATTTTCTATATATTTTTTTTTTTAAATTGAGAAAAAAAAAAATTGACTTAATGGATTTTCAAGGTATAGGAAAAAAAATATCTTTTCACCATTTTAAATTTCATTAGTGAAGGTAATATGTTTGGCATAAATTTTTATTTTATTAATATTTAAAATATTTTCCTAAATTAAATATTTTTTCGTCGCAATTTTTACAAAAAGAAATGTATCTATGCATTTTGTTAATGCTATTAGTTGTTCAAAATGTTTACCAAAGTTAGGTGAGATAAGAGAGAAAATCTGAGAGGTCAGTAGAGTCCGAAAATCTGAGAGGTCAGCAGAGTTCAAAGAATGTATATAAAATACAATTTAATGTATTTTTACTTTTTTATTTTTTGATTCCACTTTTGAGTATTTCCGTGCCCTGAAATAATGCTTCCAAATTAATTCCAATTAATGCTCAATCGGCTTTATTTCCATTTTAAAACGATAATAAAGTCGAAATCGCGAATTTTTTTTTTTTAAATTCGCTGTCGGTCTTATTACCGCTTCGAAGAAGAAATAAAGTAGAATCGAGATTATTTCTCTTTTTCAAGTAAGTATAAGTTTTATGGGTTGGCTATGTATGTTTGTATAACGGAATATCCACTTTCTTCCAGAAAGTTTAAGTAAAATAAATTGTAGTAAAACCAAAACATTTTATGGTATAAAGGAATATATTATTTTCTTTTCCAGAAAGTCTTAAAATAGTTAAGAGGATGCATTATACATATCTATAGTTGAATGGTGTGGTTACAAAATACAGGTTTTACGCTTTTTGCCAGAATATGTACCTATAATATACGAAATTCTAAATTAGGATGGATTTTATAAGTTGTTTATAAAATCAGGGTATAAAAAATTATTTATTTATTTTTAGCACGGGTTTGGGGGATTCCTATTTTTTTTTTTAGAATATATTTTTATCAAAATAATCATATTAGGTGTAAAAAAATTAAAATCATCCGTTTTGATGAAAAAAGTAAGTACAACTACAAATAAAAAAAAAAAAATTTATAACAAAAAAAATTATGTTCGATTTCGGCATTATTTTGGTTTGAAAACGAAGTGAATTTGAAAAAACGCTCAATTTTAGTCTTATTTCTGAACACCGAGAATTGCATTGTATTACATGTATACTTTTGTGACAATATTACGATTAATTATTTATAAATTTATTTATTTATCCAATTGTTGGCAGTATCTGCAACTTTTTAAGACTGTTAAACTTATTCTTTTAGAATATTCTTCTAATATAAATTTTTTTTTTGTTTATTTCAATTTTTTTACGAAATCGCTTTAATTAATTTTAATCGATTTTGGCGTCAAATCTTTAAAAAAAAAAAACAGTTAAGAAAACATTCAATAATTTAATATTTTAAAAACGCGCGCGGCAAGTTCAACGTATTTTTAAAATTTATGGAAAATTTATAAATGGAAAGCGAATTTTTTAATAAGCGAAAGGAAACAAAATACTTTTATATCTTCTTAGTTTTTCTTTTTTTTTTATTACCTGTAAATCTCATTAACAAACCTTAAAAAAAATCTTTTTTTTTTAATTAAAAAACAAAAGTAATTTTTATATTATCTTTTCCTCAATATTAAATTGTTATTTTAAAATTATATGTATGATGAGTGAAGGTAAAAAGTGCAAAATACTCTTTTAATGTCATTTCATAATCTATCTATGTATGTATAATAAATTTTTCTGTCATATACAACGTTACTTAGATCATCATTTACTTTTACAATCATAATGAAAATATAATGGAAATGACCTCTGTTAAGTGACAGTTCAAATGAAGAAAAAAAAACAAAAAATAACAAACAAATTGTATTAAATTATTAAAAAATTGTATATATTGAAATTTAGATCAAATTGTAACCTTGTTATTCTTAATAATATGTATTACACATCCCATTAGATAGGTGAGTAAATACATATACATATATTAGTATTTAAAATTTTAAGTGTTATCTAGGTATATATATACATACATATGTGTTAAAAATTTGAAATATATAATTAATTTGATAACCGAAATTTTTCAATTAGAACATTTTTTTTTTTTAGAGAAATGCGGGCGGGCATTTAAAATGGGGGCGTTATTCATATATTGTTTTTATTTATAAGATAGAATGAAAAACTATATAGTAAAATATTGTAGGTTAATTGTTTTATTTCTCTTGGAAAAACAAAAAAAAAAAAAAAGAAAATATAATAAAAACAAATTCATTTTCAAAATCAATTATTAAATTCTGTTTCAATATAAAAATGTTAATACAAGGCCTATAAGAAGTTTTTCATAGCTGATTAAGCGTGCGGAATTTTTTGAAATTTAGCAAAAAAAAAATTTTTTTTTTTGTTTTTTTTTTATTTTAAGCACGACAATTTGGCACACATCTATTTGTAGTAATGCAATGTGGAAATTGAAAGTGAATATTTTTTTGGATTTTTTTTTGTTTAAATTTATTATATGTAGCATTTGGAAAAACACGATATGAAGAACGGAAGTAATAAATAAAATGGAAATATTAATATATATATATATATATATACATATAAAAATTAGAAAGGAATCAAAATCAATAATAAAAAAAAAAAATTTAAATTGTCTTGAAATATGGTGGCATCATTTTATAACTTTGCTAATTACTTATTTTTTTTTTTTTTTTTTTTGTATGGATGAAAAAATGCACGAAAACATATTATAAATTATGTATAAATTTTAATTCACACTTTTTTTTTCCTTAAAAAAAAAAAAAAAAAAACAAATACAATAAAAGGAAAGTTTTTGATTTGTAAATTTAAAAATAAACTGTAACTTTATTTCCTCTTCCTGGCATAATTAAAATTGAAAAAACTAAATCAACATTTCTAATATATTTGGCGGGTAAATTCATATTTTAGTATCCCAAACTCATAACATTCGTACAAAAAAGAAAACGATGTTCTGTTCGATATTTTTACAGTCGAATCATATTCAGATTTTCATTATTTCTGTTTTCATGCCTACGAGTTGATTTACATTTGAAATGATTTGTAAGAATTCGTTTTAAAAAATTTAAAGTAATGGTATACATGATCCTATATCGTTGAACACATCTAGGTACTTCATCCGCCTTTGAAAACGATTTCTCGTCCCGAGACAAGAGAGTGTCCTTTTCAGTCCTCATATACGTTAGTCGTTAACTGCCATTGGCGTTGTCCGTTCTCTTTTTCATTTAAGCTCTCTACGGTTTCAATAGGTCGATGAGTATATTAAGACAGACTAATAATTCCATATTTTTAGTTATAGATCGAATTAATATCAAATACATATACATATTACAATTTGTTTTACCTAAAAATTTAATTGAAAGTTCTGTTTGTAAAAACAAAATTATTTGTAGTATTGTATTATTTATCAAATTATTACAAAAATCTAACAAATGTCAATAATAGACATTTGATTAAATTTATTCTTAAGGCTATTCTATCATTTTGCCGTTGTCAATAAACTTCAATTTGAAAAAGTTTCATGTCAATCCATAAAGGTTTGTAGTTTATATAATGCCAGCATTAAAAGGAATTTTATCAGTTATTTTATTTGCTTTGTTATATTTAAATGTCAGATATTTTTTTAAAAATATCAAAATGTCATAATATCGTAAATGTCATAGATTTCTGTTTCGAACTCAACTTTGAAGAGCTCAACAAATCTCTTTCGTTGCAAATTTTTATCGTTGAACTGTGACATTCATATTATACACGTTTACATAATATTATATATATAAATAATTTCACTATGTTGATTATTTTTTGCCAGTGTAGCTGAAAATAATCACCAACGCCATCTTTTGATATTTTGTAGTAGTGCAAACGTAAAAATATCAAATTAAGAAACTGAGGCTAGATTTAGTAATCTAAACAAATACCAAACCAAATAGCTTATTAATTTTCAAACTATAATGTGGCTATTTAATACTAACTTTTTTTTTTTTTTTGTGTAATTTAATTCCATAAATTAAAAATGTTTTTTACAAATTTTTAAAAACAAAAAAAAAAATTTAGTAAGACATTTTTTCGAAATTAGAAATAAATTGAAAAATTTACGCTTTAACACCGTAACAGCTTGATTAAATTGAACCTTTGTGCTAAGCTGAATCGAAATTATTAATTTTTTTTAAATTATTATAATCCACTTAATTAAGTACTTATACTATAATCTTATATTTATACTTATTTTTGTTATTACTATAATACACTTATACTTTATTTATAATCTACTCGCTTCATATGTATTTTGCATCTGACATAGCTGAATAAAGAACAGAAGAAAAACACCTGATTTGACAAATGATATAGAAATTTTTGAATTTTATTTATTTGTTTTAAGAAAATAAAGGTGAAATTTAGAAGAATTTTTTGAAAAATTTATTTTTAATTTTTTTAATTTAAAAATAAAATTCACAGATATAAAATGATGAAAATGATTTTACGTTCACACCCCATCTACAAATTTTGACAGTGTTTTTAAATAAATTTTATAAATAAAAAAAAATTGTTTTAGTTTTGTCAAATTTATTTTTGAAAAAAATCAAAAAATTAATTATGATTATATTTTCAACCTCCATTCTTTAAACTTTCTTTACTTCATATTATTTCGGTATTTAAATTCCTTTATTTTCCTGCGACAAAACATTTCAACTGTATACGAATATGTGAAAAATACAAAAAAATATATTATAAAAGTCAGATAGAATGAGAGCCTGTTTTAAAATAAAATTTACGTATTATGTAATGTCACCTGAAATGTCAAAAGTTCATTTCTTATTAGGTTTACACTATTTGTGTTTAGCGTGTCAAATGTAAAATACATATAATCTGGGGCAAACTGTACGTAATGCTCATTTAAAAAAAAAAAAAATATTCCAATAAATGCCTCCAAGATGTTTCATCTTTCAATCATATACACGAAAAATTATGAAGAGTTTTAACAAGAAAATGATCAGAAGAAATATGAAATAAGATCCTTGCCAATCCTTGCTGGTATATTCCTTTTATATTTGGTACTTAAGTTATTTGGTATATATTATTAATTATTAATTTTTTCGGAAAGTGAAATTTCAGCTTGGAATATTATATAATTAGCATTTCTTCTTTTAATAATGCATAGGAAGCCATCATATGAATGGTTTGAATGAAACCTTATACAAGTATATGGATAAAAATAGGTGACATGTCATACCTCCTTTTGTCATAAGTCGCTTAGGGAGTTTTGACACTTTACTTTGTTTTGTTTACAAAGTAGAGTGTCATAACTCTCAAAGGAATTTATGACACTTTTTTCAAGGGACTTATGTCACACTTTAAAATTTTAATAAGTGTCATAAGTCCCTTAGGGTCCCTTAGGGAGTTATGACACTCTACTTTGTATACTCTACAGTCTACACTCTACTTTAGTGTCATAACACTCTAAAGTAGAGTGTCATAACTCCCTAAGGGACTTATGACAAAAGGAGTTATGAAATGTCACCTAAAAATAGATTTACCAAAAAGCTGTGATCTAAAAAAAAGGATTAAACAAAACTTTTCATAAATTAGGCGGTATAAATTTTATATATACATATACATTTTAAAAAAAAAGAGGCTCGTTCGCGATTAATTAATATTATGTAATTAATCTCAATTATTATTTATATTGTACAGTCTAAATTGGATTACTAGTTCAAAAAATATAAAACAGTTCAATATTCAAAGTTTACTATATTAATCTTATAAACGTGCAAATTTTATTTCCTCTATATTTTTTATCAATTTTTTTTTTTTATTTTTGGAAATGAAAACTAAAAAAAATATCAAAAAACAAAAACAAAAAAATCGCTATGTCTAGACTAGATCAAATCGAGTGAAAATTAAACTATAGAATTATAAATTATACGAGTAGTTTATAAAAACAAAAAAAAATACAACTTTTCGATAAGAATACATAGGTATTGGATTTTTTATTTTTTATTTTGTGCGTTTTATTTGAATTTTATACCACAAAATGTGGTAGATCGGTTTTCTTTTAGGTATCAATTAAATTTTTTTTTGTAATAGTCATATTATTGATAAGTTTTCATTCTTTTAAGGCCAGTCACAAAACTTTTAATAACTTCAAAATTATTCACATGTTCGCACATATAAATGAAAATGAGGACATAGTCGATTTCTATATATGTATTTAGTGTGAAGATAAAAAATTACAGTCAGAATTTTTATATGCGCGCAGATGCAGCTGATTCAATTTTTCCCATAAAATATAAAACATTATAAATAAGTACACGTGCTGATGATTTTATGTTTACGATTATACGATTATTAATAATTTGTAAAAAAAATTTTTTAAGTTAAAAAAACAAAAATTTATTTTGATTATAATTAGAAGTTTACCTTTAAGTCATTCATACGTACAAAACCTCTTTCATTTTTTTTAGTAGGCATTACTAACAAATGTTTGTTTTTATTCATAAGTATTCTAGTGGAAAATTATTTAGATCACCAATACTCATAAAAGATTTTTCAAATTCTTGTTGTGTTGGATTGAGCCATTTTGCTATTATAAAAATTAAAAAAATACCTGAAAATTTGCAGAAATGTAAAAAATGTATGTTGCTGTTTTCTTGAAATTTAAAACTAGAAGAGGCGTCAATTTTCTGAGCAAATACTTTTTAAATAACCTTTTGGATTTGTCGAAGGTGGATTTAATCGATTTAACACCACTTTTTTTTTTAGCTTCCAATGATTGAATTAAGATGAAAATTATTTTAAGTTTAGATTTGCAGCCCGTTTCTACCTATCGACCTACGCATATAATTTTATTATTCAGGTTGTGCAAAAAAATTTATATTTGGTATTTTTTTTTTTACCCACAAAAAATATAAAATTTGAAGAATTCTAGGACTTCGTTGCTTAGAGATTCTGGGATTTTTTTTATATTTATAAGTATCAATTATAAGCATTTTATAAATATGTACATATAAGTATTAATATTTATCAACATTTTCTAGAATAATCACAAAAATTTTAATATTATATCCTTAAAGGATAATAGAAGGATACAATTTATCTCCAAAGCCAACGTTGCATCGAAATAAGGATTTAAACGATTAGATTATGACTCTGAATTACTAGAGATAAAGAAATTAACTTAAACGTGTAAACAAAAATTGTCACTTTTAACGCAACTCTTAATTCTGTCAAAAAATTTTGGACTGAAAGTTACGAGAACTATTAAAAAAAATTAACTTTTTACGGTAATCCCAAAAAAAATTTAGTTAAAAGAACAACTTAGAATTTCACTAAAGATGTATCTTTTTTGAAATCGTATATTATGGTATACTGAAATAAAAAGAAACTTATTTCAGTAGACGAGATACAAAAATATTTTTCAATCTTATCTTGAGTCTTAGGGTGTCATTAACAAAATCGACATCATTCTTTCGTTTTTTGTTAGAAATATATTTATTTTTCCAAAATTTTTCCCCACTGCAGATAAACGCAATAATAATTTTCGATAATTCTTCTTAATTCTTCGATGCAATTTTGTGATTTTAAATAATGATATTTCAATAATATTTTTTATATACATTTACCTTAATTATTGGTAGGTAATCAATCAGTCATATTTTTATTTAATTTAACTTATTTTATTGTATATTATTAAGATTATATTCTGTTTTAATCTTAACCTAACTATACGTTTGCTAATTATTGTAAATACTAATTTTGATTGGATAATCCTTATAATTATTTTATTAATTACCTTAATAATGACTTTGTCTTTAGTCAGTATTAAAAAAAAGTTATTTTTAACACTTTAAAAGTTGGCGACACTATTAAAAGTATTTTCTCAAAAAGTATAGTATCTTCGTCTCAAGACAAAGTTAATCTTCTTCTAATCCTTTAATCCTTATAGGAGATTTAAAGAAATTTAAAACTTCCTATTTAATCAATTCGGAGGTTATTTCATTATTTTAACCAGTTTCATCATCAATTTCTAACAAAAACACCGTAGTTTTAGACACCAAATATAGTAAAGGAATAAAATTTGTAATTTGCGGAATTCATTCTCACAGTCATTGTTGAATTGAACTGAAAATAACTAAAACATGGCTAAAACTAAGAAAAAAAATAACTTAAGCAAAAAATTAAAACTAAACTAATTATGTATGTACATTAATTCTACTTTTCGATACGGCTGAAACTGGGTTCACTCAACACCAGAAAAAAAAAGCATTTTAAGTGTGCTATTTATGCAAGGGTGTTTGTGACCACATGGTTATGATATCTGTTTTATTATTAATTACATTATCTATCGAATTTATTATTGTAATAGATTTTTATTTATGAAATTTTGTTATTTATTTGCTAGATTTAGAATAACTTGTTATTATTTTTGTCTTGTCTTCCGTACCAGCAGAAAGAAATTGACTTTCTTTCACGCATGGACAATTTTAAAAGTTAAACACGCAGAAAGAAACCTTATTTGGTTAAACCATCAATTTGATTAATTTGTAATAAATGTGAATATAGCTATGGTTAATGGTAGAAATAGCAATAGTACGGTGTGGAAAAAGTGGTAAAAGTAAAATAAGCTAAAATTACTCCTGGTTCATACTATGGTATACATTCTATAATAATTACGATTGAAAAAAAAAAATAAACAAATTTGAAATTTAATGAAAATTTCCTTTGAAACTGATTGGTATTAAGTTTATATTTTTTTATAGAGTCTTTAGAGAGTTAATTAGATAAATGTTAGCCTTTTAAAAAAAAAAGTTTACTGAAGAAAAATATTTTTTTCTTTTTTCTAAATAAGATTCATGGAAAACACTTAAAGGTAAAATATACGTAAGAAAGAATAATAATAAAAGTCCTGTACCTAATGATAATAAATTACTTAAAAAATCATTTGATCAATCAATTAATTGACTAAGTACACAATTAAATCAAATCTAAAACACCCGGTTCAAATAACCATTATATTATTTTTAGTATGGTAACACTCTATCAAACAGATGATAATACAATTTTTATTTCTTTTTTCAAACCGTTAAATTTATCTGTTTTTATTTTATTTTTGTTTTTATTTTATATTTTCACTAAACACATTTACACACATCCAAAGTTACAACTAAATACAAAAGTATATATACCCTATGTATATAAAAAATATACAACCTACCTATACATATATTAAATAAAATGTCTAATCTAATTGTGTATATGTGGTGGAAAATTTTCTCTCATTCAATCAAAAAAAAAAAAAAAATCTGATTCATTGAATGAAACTGAACTGACTAATTCAAAACAAAAAATAAAAAAAAAAATAACAACAAAATATTGAAATTGAACAAAACATTTTGCTTGAATATAATTTTTAATTCAATTTTATTTCAATTTTGTTTCAATCAAAACAAATGAAAAAGCTTTTTAAATATTTTTACTTTACAGTTTTCTTTGGTTAGTATAAAAATAACTGGATATTAAAAATTTAATTTAGTCAGTTGACTTGTATCGTAACGTTCGTATCGTTTTTTTCAGCTTAAAATAGCAAGTAATTTGAAAAAAAAAAAATAAATAAAATAATTTAGTTTTCAATTTTTGATTATATTATTGTTTTATGATTAGCAAAATAAAGGAAAATTCAAAGAAAAATCAAAGGAAATTTCAATAAAAACAAATTTAAAACAAATAATTTGTCAAAAAAGAAAAAGAAAATTAGCGATAAAAAGTCAAATTTTCAAAAAATATTAAAAAAAGTGATAAACTTTTATTTTATATTATTTATAAAATAAACATTTTTGAAAAGATTATGAACATTCAAAAATTAAAAAAAATTGTGAAAAAACAAGTGCGATAAATAAAATAAAAAATTGGTGATTGTTTATATTTTTTTGCATATATAAAAAAAAAAAGGACATTTTTCAAAATTTATTATACCTACCAAAAGTTATATAAAAAAAAAATTAAATTAAAACATTTTTAATTGATGAAATAATATTTTATTAACAATTATATATACTTTGCAATAAAAAAAATACAAAATATATAAGAAGTGAAAGAATCAATAAAATTTCATCTTACACAGTTACCGCATTTGGGATTAATAATACAAATTTTCTTTAAGGAAAAGAAATTTTCATCAACTTTTAATTGATTTGTCTAAAATTTTTTTTTTGGAAATAATTAAATGTAAGTAAATTATTATAAAATAATGATATATAAAATAGAAGTTATTTTTTTTTCTTTTTTGTTTTAATACAAATCTAAAAATTTTGTAGAACCGAACGCGATCGACCGAACTTTAACAAGAAATTTAAAGAATTAAAATTGCCAGTAAAATTCTGTAAAAAAATTTAATGCAGTAAACTGCAGTAAAATAAAATTAAATAATCACATTTGTTAAGAATTTTTATAAATAATACGAAAAGTTGAACAATTGATGGAAACATTTCAAATTACATATTTGTTTAACCTAAACATTTTATAAAATTTAAGTGAATAATTCCCGTTACTTAGTAATATTTTTTATATTTTGCTATACCTATTTTTTCACTTAAGTGTTCTGGCGGTAAAAAAAAAAAAATTGATTGTACATAGTACCTATCCAAATGTATCTGAAACTGGTGTAACATTGTTTTGAAATGAGTTTGTGTTTAGTATAACCACAATATTATAAGATTAAAATATCTTATATTTTTCAAATGTTACGATTTTTATAAAATTGTTCTTTATGGTATACCTAATGTATTAAAAATGAAATCTAAAATAAATCACGAAGATGAAAATGTTAATTTTTCTTTGAAATGAAAATATTGGTTCAATTAAAGGAAAAATTATGATTTAATTGTATTTTATTGATCAAAACAGAAATAAATTTCAAACAACCGCATACTTTAGAAACTAAAAATAATATTTAGTTAAAAAAAATTAAATTTTTTCAATATTACGATTATTTAATTGAAAATTTTACAGGAAATGTACACAAAATATACCTAATGCAAAATAATAATTTAATTTATTTAGAAATAAAAAAAAAATAAAAATTAAAATGATTTAAATGTGGTGGTTTAAAATTTGCTCATCACCGCAATTATCCGCCAACCACCCTTATTTATCTTACCTGAACATGTTTTAGTATATTTTTTTTATACTTGCTTTTTACATTTAATTAAGAATTTACATAATCAAATATACATACATATATACATATGTAGTAGAGTTAATGTAACGTCCAAAAATATCTTCAGTTTTATTTCATTTTCTAGTTTTTTTTTCGCATTGACAAAAATTTATTTATTATTTGTTTTATTAAATATTTTTATAAAATATTAAATAATTTTTTTTAAATAAATAATGGGTACTTATAACATAGTTAGGTATCAACAAATCAATATTATCATTAGATAATTAATATTAAGTTGACACACTGCGTATAGACAATTAACATTAATTTGACACACTGCGTAAAAGTGTTAAAAGAAGGGACTGCTTAAAATGAAACAAGTATTTTTCTTGTCACGCATTTTAATATATTTACTATTTACGTAAATTTTTAATATTTTAATATTTACTATTTAACTATAAAATAATTAATAATTTTTGATTTTTATTATATTTGAAATTTGTACATGCCTATATTATATATGTATTGTATACATTTACATTTAATATACATATTATTATAAATACCCACTTTGAAGAATACTAACTAAAAAGATTTTTAAAATGCGGACTTTAAACTTAAAAAAAGAAAACAAAAAAAAAAAAACTAAAACTAAATATACTTATTTAGTCTACAATGAACATATTACATATATATGTATATGTATAGATTGACATTAAATTATAAAAAAATCATACTACAAAAATAAATTGGAATAAAATTAAATTGAACGATCAGTTTGTACTCAAATAAACTATGCACATACCTATATACAAAATAATATTATTATAAATTCTTGGAATTCTTTATAATCGCAAAATAAAATAAAAAAAAAAAAAAAAAAAAAAACAGAAATTCCACATACCTAATACTTAAATAGTATACATATGTATATATTATTACAGGGTTCATTTAGTTCATAAGTGATAAAAATTTTCAAATTATCTTACAGTTTAAAATATTTTTTTCCAAAATTTCATTGAATTCATTATTATATATATACCTACATTATATACTATTATTATGTATTAGTTATTTACTGAAAAAATCAATTTTATATTTTTACTACGTTTTACTACAAAAATAGTAGCTAATAGATTGTAGATTTTAGTAACTTATTATTATCCAAAATATATAAAAAAAAAAACATTAAAACGTAGTAACAAAATATACCTACATTCAATGTCCATTTTATTTATTTTATCGTTATTTTTTTTTTTTTATTCGTTTGGTTGTTTTTGATTTTTTATTTTATTTTTTTTTTCTATTTTGGTTAACATGTTCAAAAAAATTTAGTTCAAAACAGAAACTAATGAAAGTTATTAAATTGGTATTTAATATACCTGTTTTATTTTATACTTTTTATGTACATATTAAACATACATATAATAGTTTTGTATCTTTTTTTTTTTTTTTCTTATTCTTACACAAAAATCATTTTTTTTTTTTTGAATTCAAAACATAAAATTTAATTTCATGGAATCTTTAAAATGGATTACTATGTAATTTTTATTTTACTCGTCCGTTTTTTTTTGCATAACTTAGTGAAATTTAATTTTTTTTTTTTTTTTTTGCTGAAATAACTGTTATTAATATTATTTGAATTTAATTGCAAAAAAGTGTATACAAAAAGAAAATATATATGTAGATGAAATTTTAGATGTTAAGATGTTACAAGATGTTATAAAAACTATCATTCATTTTATTTTGTTGTTTATTGCTATTTATTAATAAAAGTGGTGTGCTTGTTTTTTTTTTTCACTTGTTTCATACGTGTCTTTACAAACTGTTTTTCTTTCTTTTTCTTTAAATGAAGATTTTGCAAGATTTGCAAAAAAAAAATAATGTTTTATGAGAAACAGCATTTTTTTTTATATAATTTTGTACATACTTGTTGTATGTTGATATATTGATATTTATTAATCGACATTAGCTAGAAGCTATTAATAGTTTTCACAGTCTATGGCGAAAATTAAGTTTCTTTCAAACAAAAAAAAGAAAAAAATTTTTTTTTTTTTTTTTCAATTAAATTTCAAATACATACATATGTACCTAATTGTTATTTTTTGTTTGAACTTCATTTAACTTTAGTCCCATTTAGTACAACTTATCAATTTAAAAAATTTTAATTTCTTTTGTTTTGCTTGCAATTATTGATGACTATTTATTACAGAGATGGACTGTTTTTTTTTTTTTTTTTTGGGGCTTCTCGTGTTTATGCTAAGGGTATTTTATTTATTTTTATTTATTTTTTTTGAATTGCAAAGGTATTAATGGCAATTTCTTCCTTTCACTCTTATTTCCTATTTATATCTACTCTTTTCAAATTCATTAAAAACAAGTTAAAAAAAATTAACTTTCAAAAATATTTTACATACCTACCTGTTACATTTTTTTGATTTATAAGGCAGATAATATTTAATTATATATAATATGGGTAGTGATCGTAATGTTATATTTGCTTTGTCATAATTTTTTTTTAATAGGTATTTGCCCCTTTTTCAAAAAAAAAAAAACAAAGAACGGAAAAACGAAACAAATTATTAGAAAGTTATTCAATTAAAAGAAAAACCTTGAGAAGATTTAATTTGTGCAAAAAAAAACAAAAAAAAAAAATTATAAATTAAATTTTGAAAGATTATTTAATTTGTTTTTTTTTTTTTTTGCAATCATCATAGGTAATTTGGTTCGGTTATAATACATAATTTCAAAATCATTAAATTAATCAATCATTATCATTATCATTATCATTTAGTTTTGTTTTTTTTTTGATGAAATACGAATTTAAAAAAAAAAAAAAGATTCATTTTTAATGAATTGTAATTTCGATTTTTTTTTCTTTCTCTTTTTTTAGTTTTTGATTTTTTTAATTCACCTTATTCACCACATTATTAATCATTATATTATATCTTAACAAGTTTATACTTTACATTTTGATGAATTGTTTGGATTGCGATTTGCAATTTTATATCAATTAAGAAAAATATATACATTTTTTTTTTTTTTTGCAGTAAAAAAAAAAAAGCAAAATTTGCGAAAATTTTATCTGTATTTTCTTTTGTTCAATTTAATTGAACCGTTATTGTTTATACCTATTACAACTTAAAAAAGAAGTGAATTGGAGAAAGAAGGACATAAAAAGAAAAATAGAGAAGGAGAGAGAATGTAAAAAAAAAAAGAAATCGTTGAACTGTTTTTATAATTTTAAGTAAAAGTTAAAAACTATAACCGAACAATTTATCTTCAATATTTATACATATACCATTATATACTATACCTATATACATAACATACAAACAACATACCATATTTTGTAATTTTTATATTGATAGAATTAAAATTTGATTAAATTTTTTTTTTAAATTGATTTTTGTATTGTGTATGGTGTGTGTGTGTGTTTATATTTTTTTTTTATTTTATTTGAGAAGTCACATTCCAGTCTTTTAAGTTATTTAAAGTTTAAATTGAGAATAATAACACCAAATTAAGATTTTTGTTTTTTCAAATCTAACAAAGAAAAAATTATGTTCAAGATAAGGGTTAAGTACCTAACATAAAAAATTTTAAATAAAAATTAAATCTGGTCTGGTTTGGATTTTCTTTTAAGAATAGGCAAAAAAAAAAAAAAAATTAATTTAAATATCTAATCGGTTTTAATTTATTATGCTTTTATTGCACGTTTCCCCACTTCTTGTATCCACGTTTCATGCGTTTCCCTACATTTTTATAACATCTTCTAGGTACATATATTATTTTTAGGCTTAATTCTTTTTCTTCTTCTTCTAATACCTAATATTCACAGCGTAGTGATATTAAACTAAATTAATTAGCCAGTAAAAGGATAATAAAACCATATATGAGGGGTATAAAAGCAAAAATACTAAAAGTTCACTTTTTTTTTTTGTTTTAGATTTTTATGGCATCTGGTGGGTTAGGCGAAATATCTATATAGTAAACTTTATAAAATATTACAAAAATCTTAAATATTCACTTATTTTCATATTTAAAATTTAGGCTTAGAAACAAAAGTTAAATAAGTTTTTTATCATTTTTATTTTCAGAGTATAGGTTTTTATGTTTTTCTCGAAAACATATTTGTTGGACTTTTTACACTTTTGCTTCTAGACCCCTCATATGTATACCATATGGATGTGTATACATAAATAATTGTTATGTGAATAAGTTTGAAATGCACGCCCATTATCATTTATATTTTTACCTCTATTTTAGTGAATTTACGTTAACTGATGATGATTATCTTAAAAGTGTTTAATTTACTATAAATTTAATATTTAATAATAACATCAATTTTCACAAATTATTATTATTATATATAAATCGCACTTAAAAAAATATACATACAATATATAAAAATTGAAAATAAGGTCCATTTAATGTTAATAACCTAAAATAACCTGAATTTTTTATATCAAATTTTTTGTTTTGTTTGTTTTAATTTATTTTTTCATATCTTTGATTTTTTTGCTGCTTTCTTATATTATAAAAAAAAAAAAAAAAAAAGATAAGAAAAATGCGAAAAAGAAACAGAAGAAGTGAAATTGAATTTTTTTATTTTTTCTTTAAATATATTCCAGATTTGAGGGGACTTCTCTTTATCCATAAATTGTAATAATTGTTTTTAGAGAATTGAAAGGAATTATAATTCAATGTTCGTTTATTTTAAAAGTTTTTATTTTTTTTTTTTTTGAATTTATAAATTTATTTGTTTTATTTTATTATTTGTGTTTTTTTATTTTTTCTCGAATTAAATATTCGAAGTTAATACTATATTATACAAAAAAAAAACACTATTTTAATAAAAACAAACCTCTAAAAAGAAATGCAAAATGTACAAAATTATGTTCCTGAGTAATGAATAATTTAAATATGAAAAAACAAAAAAAAAAAAACCAAAAAAAAAAACAACGAACTATGAACATCATACTACCAAAGGCACAAAATTATAATCAGAATAAAGAACTCATAAAAATTTTCTTTGTAAAGTACTTTGAACTTCTTTTATTTATAGTATAAAACAAAACTGAGGAGGGGGGCTTGTATCTTTCTGTAATATGTGTTTATAAAATCCTTATAATAAAAAGAACCGGTTTTTAAAACTATCATAAGATTTTTAGTTAATGATTTGCTTTTTTTTTTTTTTTTTTTCTTTGTTAGAATTTAGGAGAAGGATAGGGAAAAGAAAAGAAGGCTATAATTGGATTTCATGGTATCATTAATTTATATTATAGAATGAAAAATACAAAAAAAAAATTTTTTTTTTTCTAAACTTCTCTTCAAAGCTTGGCATCTCTTTTCTTTAACAAATCTTCGAGTTAATAATTTTACTGCAGTTTATAGTGCGTATTTTATTTATTCTATATCTCTCCTATTTTATTTCTCTAATAGATACGAAGTATAAAAATATTTTATTGCTGTTCTAGTTGGGCGAATCTTAATGTTCCACATTGTTGTTCAACACACATTTAGATAGGGTAATAATTTATAATATGTATATGTACGTATATATGTTTTTTTTTGTTTCATTCATAAGTGGTTTTAATCAGTTTTCTTGTATCAGATGCTATAATTTTGGGTTGGGTTTTAAACTGATTTATATAGTAAATAATATATACATATATGTATACATATATATGTATATGTAGTTCACATTATTATGAATGCACTATATAATAATATAATGCATTGTAAATTTTTCATTTGATTTTCATTTTAAATTAACTTAAGAGTTTTGTACAAAATTTGTTCCTTTCAACATAAGTTATCATTTTTGGTGTTGATTTTCATTTGCCCAAATTTTAATGAAACTCGTTACCAATATTATAAATTCTTCTTTTTATGTCCCTAAAACATAATAAAAATCTATTATTTTAAATAAATATCAACATTAAACAAATTGGCTGATTTAAAACGGTCAATTTTCATTATTATGCCAAACATTCAATAAAATGAATCTAATTAAAGTAGGTATACATAATCTATTTCAATTTTAGCCGTGAATCGGTTAATATAGTAAAAACAAAAGAAAAAAATAAGAAGAGGACCGCAAACAAAACAAAAAAATAAAAATTTTCCATAAAGTGTGTGGAATTTTAAAATAAAACACACGTTTTAATATAAAATTCCAAATATAAAACAATTGTGTTTTAAAAATAACTTTTTTTTTTTTTGTTTTTTCCATTTTTGTTTTTTTTTTTTTTGTTTTTTGGATGAAATTTAATATTAAAACGATCTGAATTCATCATACTTCAAACTATTTTTAACAGTTTTCTTTATTATACATATGTACATCTTATATACATTTATTTTTTTTTTTTTAAATCTTAAAAGTTTAAAATGATGAATTTTATGATGATTGGGTTCTTTTTTTAATTTCGGTTTCTAAAATTAATTATTTGTTTTAATAAATAAATTCTTATTATAATTAATCACCATTTTTATTCAATTGTTTATTAATATTCATTAAAAAAAATATTTATATATGTGTAATATATTATGGATTAATTTATTTTCTTTTTTGTTTTTTATTGTTCCTTTGTATATACATATGTATGTAGTTTAGATTTTAAATTCTTTCAAAATTCTTTTAGAATTTTAATAGCATTCTATCAGATTTTACCATCTCGTATACACACCAGATTTGTTTTTTTTAGGTGAATATAAAAATGAATAAAAAGTTATTTCGGGACTGTTTTTTTTTTTTTTTGTTTTAAATATTTTATGATTTTTTTTTTTTTTTTTAATATACAGAATGTCTCGTTAGTGCACTGTCAAAAGGAAGTGGGTGATTAGGTGTGCCAAAACAGAGATAATTGTATGGAAGGGGGAAGGGATCTATCGTTAATCATTCACAATAAATTTGAAAATATTTCATTTGTAATACAGTTTTGATTATAGCGTCGTAACTGTCATAGCTACGATAAAACAACTAGCGGTGTCAAAATATGCATTTGCTGCTAGCTTTGAATGTTCGTTGTTTCGAAAGTTAATTATCATTAAAAATTAATATATTTTTGATTTTTTTTTCATTAAAAATTTACTTTAAGCCCGTGTTTAAAAAAAAAAAGTATACTTTAAATATATTTTTTTTTTTGCATTTTATGTTATTAACTTTTTATATTCCCCACAAGTTAACAATTATGGAACTCTGGCAATTATGGAAGTTGCGATAAAAAACTTTTCCGATAAATTCTTTAAACTATATATACATAGTTGAGACTATCTTTTCTATGTATATAATATTTTTTCTTGTTTTGACAAACCTATATGTACTTCCTTTTTGCAACACTCTAACAGAACACGCTGTATACTTACCATTATAATAGTATATGAGTATAATTTAAAATATTTAAGTTGCAATTTATTATTAATATTTAGGTAGAGGTTTCGTAAATATGGAGTTTAAAAATGCTATTGTATTTCTATATATATATATTTATTTGTAATATTTTGCATTTGGTGTGAATAAAATTCCAATGAACTTTTTATAATAATAATTAATTATTATTTACCTCATAAATTTTCTCATAATGTTTTTTTTTTAAATTCAAAAATTTATTTATTATGCAGCGGGGGAGGGTATGGAGATATGCGGTTATTGTAGTTTTTTTGGATTTTTAAAAATTATTTTTAGATTTTATATCCATTTAATATTTATGTCTATTATATATATATATCTCGGTATTTATAATATATTGTATAGTAAGAAAAATTATATGGTAATAGTTGGTTATTCTTTGTTTTGGGTTAGAGAATATTAATAAAATTTCTTTCAATGTGGTGGGCGAGAAAGTAAAGGTGATAAAGCATAGAATCTGAGTAAAATAATTGTTTTTTGGTTTTGTTTTATTAGTTATTTATGCCTGTTGCTTTATTTTACTACTTTTTTTTTATTTGTTTTTTGGAAAATGTTTCTACCTAAAGGTAATATTATAGGTACAAACTAACTACATATTAATGAAGTTAGGTGTTGTATATTAACTCAAAAAAAAAAAAAAAAACTTGGCAGTAGTTTTATTATATTTTTTGATTAAAACTTATTTTTTTTCATTTATTAAAGTTTTTTTTTTTTTTGTTTTTAACGTGATGGTTAATTTAATAGGTATTAATAAATTTTAATATTATTAAAAACAAAAAACATTTTAAAAGTTAAAATTAGATTTAAATTTGAAAGTTATTTATAAAGTTCGGTTACATTATGAAAAATGACTGTTAAAAATGTATTAAATACATTAATACAACATTTACCTACATTTTTAGCACATTTTACTGTGATATAATTTGGTGATTTAAGGAAAGAGAGAGAGTATGAGACGAAAAGTAAAACATCCCCAATAAATGACTCGTGTGGGGGGGTTTGGCTGTAAAAAAAAAAACAGTCTAAAAGTTTAAATTTCGAAATTAGTTCAAATGAAATGCTTGTGTTATAATTAATTTATTATGCACTAATGGTTTGCTCTTTTTATGTTTTTACGAAAAGTAAAACATTCTATAAACAAAACATTTGACTGATTCGGATAAGAAAATGATATCACATACTTTTTTAGATACCTAAAAGTAATCACAATTAATTTTAATTTTTTCGCATTTCCATAACTTCCATAAAAAAAAAAAATTATTATAAAAGAATTTTGAAAGAACTAATAATTTTTTTTTTTTTTTTTTTTTATAATAAGAAAAGTGTACAAATATTCTCTATTTTATTTTCCTTAGATAATCAAGAGGTCAAAATTTATATAAAGTTTATTAGGTGTATATTACATAAATGTTAATTAAAACTTTGATATAACAGATTCTTATACCTTTATATTGGAATGTAGCCAAACATCTATGATATTAAATCCATATATTAAAATAAATGGTTTTTTTTTTTTTTTGGATTTTAAGTTTTTTTTTTGGTCAAATTTTTCTGTTCATTTTTAATAACTATATGTATCTATTAGTTAGTTTTATATAGTTCTTAAGTAAAAAAAAAAAAAAAAACACTTTCAAGGGCTTTTTTAAATGAATCAATAATTGATTGGTTTTACTTACCTATATTTCATTTATATATTGATTTGGTTTTGCTTATAGTTAAATTTTTTTATTGTATTTTTTTTTTTTTTTTTTTTTGTCCAAACAAGTTTTTAATGTTGCTTATTATTTGTTTGAAATTAATTAAATATAATGCGCACATATACCTACATATATGTATTGTTATAACTTTTATTATTAAAAGTTTCATTTTACAGTTAATCGTAAAAGATATTTAATATATTAATTATCTTAATAAATAATTAATTATTATATCTTTTAAAATACCAAAAAAAAAAAAAAAAATTAAGAACTATGAATATTTATTTTAATGAAGTAAAAAATATTTTTTTTTTAGTTAAATTTTTTTAATATATAATCTTTTTCCTTGATCTTAAAAAAAAAAAAAATACTTGTTATGTTTTTTTATATCAACTAAAATAAGTATAGATATTTTTAAATATATAGGTAAATATTTCTATTTCTATCTTTTTTTTTTTGTCGACTTTTTAGTTCCTTCAATTTTGTTATTTAGAAAAAAAAAAACAAAATGTGATGGCAAGTTTAAGGTCACGAATAATTTTTGAATTTTATTTTATTTTTCTTTTTAAATTTGTTTTTATTTTATATACTATTTTATTTTTAACATAAAAATAACGGTATTTTTTTTTTCTTTTTATGTAAACATGTACATTATTTGTATATATATTTGTATCTATGTATATTTATATTATATCAAAAGATTAAAAGTTTAAAAAAAAAAAAAAAACATTAAAATTTTCTTTTTAGATGATAAAATTGTGAAAATTTCAAAAAGAACCAAAACCATAAAAACCAACCAGATAAAACGTTTTTGTTTTGTTTTTTTTGTTAAAAATTGCGGGGGAAATTTGTTAACAAGAAATTTATATATATGTACATACATATATAAATTGTTTATACAAAACAAAAGAAAAAAACAAAAATGTAAACTTCCTCATTCATAAAATATTTGATCCTAGAAAATTCTTTTATTATTTTCTTTTTTTGTTTTTTTTTCAATGTTTTTTTTTTTTTATTTTTTTTTTATTTTCAATTACGCAACAAAAAATATCTTTTCAGCTCAGTTATAAAAATCACCGTAGATAGGTGTATATATTTCAGTATAATCAATTAACGAAAAATGATTATTAGATGTTTTTTAAGGTCCAATTTTTTTTTTTTTTTGTGTTATTCCACTTTTGAAAATTTTCCTTTTTTAAATAGAGAAAAAAAAAAAATTTTCCGGAATTAATTTCTATTGTGTTTTAAATGTTGCTAGTTCCTTGAAAAAATTTAACTTGGAGATATTATTTTCTTTTTCCAAAAAGAAAAAAAAAAAAAAAACGGTCTAAAAGTTTAATTTTAGAAATTAGTTCAAATAAAATGCTTGTGTTGTAATAATTAATTTATTATGCACTTATGGTTGCTCTTTTTTTTATTGTTTTTAGTAAATATTTTCTATTTATGTATTTTAATGTGATAAAATGAGTATTTTTAAGTTTTTGACTTCCTAATTTATTAAAAAAAAAAAAAAACTTTAGATACTAGAAATTTAATAACTTTGTATATGATAAGATGATATTTAAAAAGAAATCTTTTATGGGATATATACCTACATAAGTATTTATTTAGGTAATACATATTCCTTGTACAGTTAAGATTAGTGATTGAAATTGAATAGTAAAGTTTTTTTCTTGTCATAATCTCGAAAATGAGGAACTTATTATACTAATCTCTGAATTCAATGTAGGTAAATGTGTATAATTAATCCAAATATGTACATAATATGTATTTAAATGTTTTTTTTTTTTTTTCAAATATATTGATTCGAAAGCATGAAACTGAGCTTGATCTTAAATCTCACTTTTTTAAACAAAGTGCCGAATGTATAAAACTAAGCTTAAACTTAAATCTTACATTTTTAAACAAAAATTTCGAAAAAATTTTATTAAAAAAAAAATAAAGTTTCGAGTTCAAGTGTAAATTTTATTTGAAAAAGTTAGATTTTAGTTAGTTTTATGCATATTTGGCCCAAAAACTATACCCTTGAACTTGTAGATTTTATATGAAAACGGTAGATTTGAATTCAAGCTCAGTTGTATGCATTTGATCCAATGTCTCTTTTTTAGGTATATAGATTTAGGTATATTATTTACGATATACTAACGGTTAATTTATTCTTAAAATCGAATCGAGAATCGAATCGAATAAATAAAATCACTCAATTCTTTTTCTATAGCTACATATAAATATTTAATCATATATAGTCATCTGTTATATACTATATATACAAAAGAAAATTACAACTTCCGATCCTATTTTAATTAAATTTTTAAATATCTATGATACAAATTAAATTATATACAGTCAGCAGTTTCATATTTTTTAACAATATCCATATAATATGTATGTATAATGTATGTATTTGTTATTACTTGAAAAAAAAAAAAAAAAAAATAACGATAATTTTCATTGTTAGTATCTACGAGTATTAATGCAATTCATTGTACAAAACTGTTTGACATGTCGCTACAATGTAAAAATCATGCTGTGGTTTTTTAAACCGATATGTTCATTTTTTTATAATTTTGTTTTTGTTTGAATTTTTATTTCATAGTAAAAATTAAAAAAAAAACCACAATATAATATAATAAAAAGTGTCTATCACAGAACATTGAGTACGGAGTATACTTTATATTGCGATATTTTTATTTCAACATTTTCTATTTACTTTTGGTTTTTTATTCGGTTTTTTTTTTTTACAATTTTATAAAAATTTAAAGTAACAAAGCGCGAAATTTTTAATTTTTTTTTTTATATTGTCTGTTAAAAATTTACCATTTTAATGTTGTTATAGCGATGGTCTCACATAGTGTTTTTTTTTTTTTTTATAATTTACTTTGTAATAAAATTTTCGGTCAATATTTAACTTTGTGTATCTGTATTTGCTTTTTCTTTATTAAAAAGATATTTTTTTTTTTCATCATTAGCACCAGAATAAATATGCTTTTTTTTTGCATTATTTTGGCATTGCAAAACTTAGACTAAAAAATAATATAAAAAAATTGATGTCAAGATGATTTTGAACTTTTAATTGTATTTAATACATTTTCTTATGTAATAATAATGGTTTTCAATGTTATATGATTTGATTGTGAAACATAGAAAAAAAAAAAAAATGAATTTAAAGTAATAAACACAATTCCGATTATCGATGAAAAATTCGCAACTGAAAAACTAAAACATATTATGCATTTTTATATATTTAATCACAATTCTGGATCATCGACATCCAATGAAAAATTCGACTTTGTCTTTTTTTGTTGATTGGCGCATTTAACATATTCTTCTAAAATATCTCTAATCAACTATAATTTTATTTTTTGTTTCTTATGGATCTATTAGGTACATTGATCCATCCAAAAGATTGAAATATTTCTAAAACGTATGTATGTAAAACTCTTTGAATTAGATTTCGAAAAGTTTTTAAAAATATTTCCAGTTTAACACCATATAGAGTTTCTCCATGGTGTTAAACTGAATTTCTTCATGCGCCGATTTTCCGTGATAATTATTTAATTCCGTGACGGTTTTTTGGTTATGATTTCATTATGCAACGAATTTCTTTCACGCATACAAAAACAAATTTTTGAAAAAAAAATTTCTTTTTTTTTTGAAAGAATAACAAATTTTTATTGGTTGTCAAATAAAATTTCGTAGTTGTCAACAAAAATCTTTAGTATGTGTGAATTCCGTGAATACCGGAAAAGTTATAGTTAATTTATCTTTTTGACGTGATAAAAAACCGTCGCGACTGACTGTCTTTTCTGATTGGCTAGTTAAACCTCAAAAACGATTGTCACGGAAAAGCGGCGCATGAAGAAATAAATCCTGCTTTAAGCTTCTCTTTTATTATCTTAAATTTTCACTAAGCTCCGAATACGAATGTACCATGGAAAAATGTCATATATGTTATAAGTGATGAAATTCTTGGTGATGTTATTAGGGCGATGAAAGTTAGGTGTAAAGATTGTTAGTAGATGTTATTAGGTGTATAAAAATTTTTTTTTTCTTTGCAATGAAATCACTATATTACTATAGCAGTCTCTAAATTGCCTGTTAATTTTCAAAATTACGTGTAAAAATTCAGAATTTTAACAAAATTTCCTAAGTAAAATTAATGAAGAATTTTAGTATTTTATTGATCATCATATTTGTCATCAATTGACTTATTAATATATCAAGGTATTATTAATATTATTGATGACTTAGACATTAATGATTGTACAAGACGTGCGATTATTCACTTTCTTTTCTATGAAATTAATATGAAATTTTATTTATTTTGACTGTAGTGTTTAGTATATAAAAAGAAAACTTAACTATAACCAATAACTTAAAAAGTATGACTAAAAGCTAAATTTAATATGACTATATAACAAAACAAGTTTAAATTCAACTATTTTATGTTGCAAGTTATTGGACATCTGTGCTATTAATTATTTACTATAGTTTATGTTCTTATAATAATTTTTTATTATCTGTTATCTGTAATAATTTATTTATAATTCGCTCCACTGGTTGAATGACTATAGCTTGACTAATGTAGAATGCCTTGCAAAAATCCAGCTTTTAAACATGAAATATAAAATCTATAAAATAGTAGAAAATATATATATATATATTTTTTTTTTCTTATACTGAAAAAACCAGTACAAACAGATTAAGAATTCATAATTCAGAAAATGTTAATTCAATGATTTAAATTGTTATTAATGGTTTTTTTTTTTAGTATGTATACTTATAACATTTCCATATTTCCTACTCTTTTTTTTATATTTACTACGATTAAATCATATATTAAATAATATTTTAGGTGTAAATTTATTAACCTTTGTTTAGATTTTTTTTTCCTAGTTAGTTATATTTCATCTTTGTTTGTATTTTTTTTTTTTTCCTAGAAGAATTCTTAATGTAAATTAACTTTAAATTTGATCTTGACTGAATTATTGTGAATATAAGCCATGACCTACATATTATCTAATTATATAAATAAACATCATATGTATATATAGGTGTCTATGTATGTAATGACAATTGTATTGTTATTATTTATTTTTTAGTTTCTATAATAATAATTTTGCGTAATTAAATAATTTACTTCGTATAATATAAAGTAAACTTCACTTAATAGTTCCGGTTTAATGAATCTTCTTTGATTAAAATTATTATCATAATAGTTGTGAACAGCAGCTAAAACAAAAAGCGTATGTCAAATGCAATTTGTAATCCAATTCTGATTTTCTTCTTACTTTAAGCACCACATTATATAAAAACAAACCGGCATGATTCATCAATTTAAAATTATATTGTCAACGTCATCCATTTTTCACGATCGTCTTAGCTAGGTCTGAAAGAATTAAACTGTAAGCTTGTAAAGGATTGAATCTATAATTAGATTTGTAAAGGATAGAATATGTAATTCAATTCCAATTTTATTTTTATTTTAAGCCTCCCCTCTCCCCCCCACATCATACAAACAACTACATGATTCAGCAATTTAAAATTTCATTGTTCACATGATCTACTTCTAACGATCGTCTGAAGAATGAAAATATTACCTTGTTCTTAGTCGGTTTCTGTAACTGTTGGAACTGAATTCGAATATTGCAGAAAATTGCTTCGAATTTGAATTGACCGTTGCAGAAATAAAACATTAAGTGGGTCATTCCTAGCATTTCCATCAGATTTTACGGTTTGACTAGCAATTTAATTGAACGATTAACTTCAATCTCTTATTAAATTGAGTTTATTTTTTTTTTTATATACAGGGGTTTCCGACTCGATGTTCTTCCTTGAAATGGGTGATCGGGCATGTCCGAGACGAACAAAAAATTGTATTGTAAGGGGGGTTCTATTCTGGACTCTTTTCGAAATATGAGGGGTTAAAGATGTTTTAGCGAATTTTAATAAAAAAAATCTATAACTTTTGTATAGACTATCTATAACTTTTGCTATAGGGAGATAAAAAAAAAATGCGTTTCTAGAATAAGTTATCAGCTTTAATTTTTGTGTACTAAAGATTCCCATATCATAACAATTACAAAAAAAGTTATGAAGGATCAAAATGATTTAAAATGAAAAAATTATCAAACATCAAAAGAAATTAAATCAAACTCAATTTTCTTTTGAAACACCCTGTATTTCGGGTACTTTTTATAGCATCTTTCCGAAACAGTTTTTCAAGTTTTTCAATAATTAGTACCTAATAACTTTTTCGCTATCTCTAACCGGTTTTGAGATATAAAGAATAGATAAGAAAGGGTCCAGAATAGATCCCTCTCCCCCTACCCCTATCGAGTCGAGATATTGTAAACACCCTGTATACAATATCTGAGTGTCTTGAAAAACCCTTGGTTTGTTGAAATGAATTTGGTTTGTAATATTAACGTTACAGTTTTGTGTACAGTTCCAGAGATCGTGAATGTGAAAGCATTACTGTATTTAGAATGACGCTTCACAATAATGACCTCTTTTTAAATAGATTATTTAGTTTTGTTTTTTTTTCCTTTTTTATTTTTTCAATTCTTTTGGTTTTTTTTTTATAATAATTTTAATTAAATTTTAATTATTATTTAATTTCATATATTATTTATTAATAAAAATTTAGTATGTACCTATATGTATTGTGTAAGTAATTCTTGATAAACTGGTTATTATTAGTAACATTTTAATGTTTTTTTTTATTTTGCTATTTTTTTATTTTAAGATTTATTTTTAATTTTCTTGTTTGTCTTCTTGTTAATAATAATTTAAAGTTTGTTGTAGTGATTGCTGATTGCTGATTTCTTAGTTATATTTATTTATTCTATTTTTTATTTATATTTTTTTTTTTTTATTTATTTTTCTTATATTAATTTTCAATGAAAATATGTCAAGCACTTTGGGGAAAAACGTCATTTTATTCTTTTTAATTAAAAATTATCAGAATGAAATTAAATAAAAAATTGTTGTATTAGATTTTAAGTTAAGAGTCATAGTAATATGATCTGTATAATACAATTATTTTACTATGTAACTAAGACAAATTTTCTTATATATATACATATATGTATATGTATGTATATATTATTTTTTACTATTAAAATAGTAAATACATATAAAGAAATATAAATTATGTCATTTTCTTAGTGGCGCCAAATTTCTATTTACATTTTTTATTGTTTTTTTTTATTTTTTTTAGGTTAAATTTTTATTTATTTTTTATTTAAAATTTTTTCATTAAAATTATATGTGAATTATTGTATGATTTAATCTTTCAACTTTTTTTTAATATACATACCATTATAATGTACACATATTATATTATGAGGTTATTATGATGAAAGAATGCGGTTTTAAAAAAAAAACAAAAATTATAAAATTTAAATGAAATTTTCTTTAAGAAAGTTAAAATTACAAAATTAAAATTCTTTACACATTAACACATAGTTATTATTATTAATTTATTAATATTTTTGCTCTAAATATATTTATTTTCAATTTATCAATATTGTGACGCATTCATTATGTATTCATTTGTACTAATTTTTAATGAATAAAATTTTACTGAGAAAAAATCTGTATTTACTCTGAATTTAAATACGTACTTACTGTAAAATATTTAATAATAAAAAGTTTTAAGCACATAAAGTTTACTTTTATAAGTAATATTTAATTGAATTCAGATTTCGTCTGCATAATGTATTATATGTACCTATTATTATGGGAGTAGCTAAGTACATATGACATACGTATGTATGTACAAGTTTCTTTAAAAGATAAAAATTCTGTGATAAAAAACATTTCATTGAAAAACAAAACAAGTACAAACGTGCATTTTTATTCATAAATTTAAAACATAATCATAAACCAATTTCTAACCGTCGATTTTAAAAATAAAGAAAAAAAAAAGAGTCAAAGGGTAAAAAAACCGTTTATTTTTGATGAGTAGGTAAATAATCTTTACAATTCAGTCAATCAGAAACTCTTAGAAATAAACAATATTTTTCCTAGAATTTATTTTTATTTCTTATCAAATAATGTGTTTTTTTTTATTTTTTTTTAATTGTGTATGTTATAATTATTTTTTATTTTTAGTATCTTTAAAAAAAATTACATACTTCTTAGTTACATTTTTGTCCGTATAATGTGTAAACATATTTATCTACTTATCTATAGAACTTACATACGTACATAACTTATACAACAATTTTATTTTTACATGTTGACAAAATAAAGGCCACGGGTTTTTTATACTGAAGATGTTGTTTTAGGTAAGTGGATATTACGCGAAACAGGATATTATAGGTTGAAACCTCTTTGGTGGATACATTAGAAACAGATGGTATATAATATTGGAAACGAATCAATAAAACTTCTTAAATTTTTTTGATTTGTTAAACGGATAATTCTTGACAGATGCGACTGGGCGCATTTGATGCAATCACATTCTATATCTTTTTCTGTTTTTCTTACTGGAGGTTTAAATCTTCAAGAGACACCAAGAAAGCCGAGGTCCCCTATCCTCTTGGTAATGTGGAATTTTTACCCACTAAACCCACCTTCCTTTCCGTAGGCAATATAATGGGTTAATCACTTTAACTGTAAAGCGGTATAATGGTTGAGGAATAGGATGAGGAAAGGATTTTAGAAGTTCTTATAACAAATTAATTGTGACCAGTTTTAAACTACCTTATGGGAGTTTCACTGCTTTGAAATGGAGCACTTGGAGTTTCTATGATTTTACATATTGTATAACAACTTAGAGGGCATAATGGATTTTAGTTAAAAAAAAGGGGGTAATAAAGGAACTAAAAGAGTTCCTTGTATTTTTCGAAGAATTATCAGACTTTAAATTGCAGAAAATGCCTTTGATTTTTAAATAATTTTCGTTCAAAGAAAAAAAACAAACAGATTTTTAGAATATTTGAGATTCAAACTTAAGATAGGTCAAAAAATTATGTATTTTATTTACATATATACATATTATTTTCGTAATAAAATTTAAAATTATGTACTTTATATATATGTACATACCTATATAATATAAGGAAACGTTTTTTTTTTTACAATAACATACATATATATATATTAACATTTTGGTCTTTGGATATTAGACGTTTTTAAAACCCTTGTTTTCACATTTTTACCATAATAATAAATTATCAAAATTTTAGTTGTCATTTCTGAAAGAAAAACAAAAATTTAGAATGTGTGTATCTTAACAATACAAATTAATAAGATTTATAATTGAGATAAATTGAGAATTCGGTTAAAAATTTCAGTCATAAAAAAATTATAATGTTGTAAATCGTAGTTTTTTTTTTTTTACTTCTTCTATTGTTTATTTAAAAATAACCGCAAATATTAACGCGTAGCAAAAATAATATTGTTTTCTACCTTTCAATATTAATGATATCTTAGTGTTATAAGAATTTGGTAAGATATCATCATTATTATGAGTGTTTATTTTAAAGTCTAGTCATTTTTTTTTATTTTTATTTTTTTTTTTTTAAATATTCTAATTAAAATAAAAAAAAAAAAAAGAAAAGAAAAAATATTGTAAATATTTCCTCGAATTTTTTTTAGTCCTGAGAATAACAATAAAAAAAAAATTTACTTGATAAGAATTTTAATTCTAATTAGCGACAATATTGTTAAAAAGTTCAATAAAAAAAAAAAATAAACTTTTAAAATGTTATATCAACTTTTTTAAAATATTTCGACTTATTTGTTTTTTTAATTATTATAAAGATTACAAAAAAAAAAAAAAAAAAAATGTTTTTTTCAATGAAGATGACACACATTTTTAAAATTTTTTAATTTCGTTTTAAATTGATGGTTTTATATATTTTTATATTTTGTATTTCAATATATATCTTATGAATTAGATAAGTATGTATGTATTTATTTTTATTATTATCATCACTAAAATATTGTAAATGAATTTATTGATATTTTATTGATTTTTGTAATTTAATCCCGCGATTTCTTATTAAAATTTTCAAGAATGATAGATACATTGTATAATCTATGTAACCTCTAAAGTCTAATTGATATTTTGTGGATTGGTTGTGTTTTGCATTTCTTCTTTTACATTCTGAAAGTTTCGTTATTCACATATCTGTTTCATGATTTAGACCTCAATTTTAGATTGTTTGCTTTACTCCTGTCCATATTAAATACCGTTTTTTCCATGTTATTTGTGGTCTTTTAATTCTTAATTTTTTCTATGGATTTTATCTACTCTAAATGCTTCATGAATCATTTATTTCTGAGTTGTGAATGTTTTTTTTTTTTTTTTTCGAAATAAGTTTCCTATATAATAACATCTAATTTTCTGCTGTAGGTTTTTATTTTGTGATGAGAGACAAAAGATTTATACCTACTTTTAATTCACCAAAGAATAGAAGATCTTACATTATGATCTTTAGACATTTTTTGATAAAGAATTCAGAAACAGATTCTTTGTATTTGAGTTCGACATACCAGTTTGATTTTTGGCTTCTATATGTACATTTAGTAGGCTATATAGTAGGCTATATACATATAGTAGGCTTGATTAGTTTACTGAATAGATTTTGTTTATTTTGATTAATTATTACATAATATAATATGTAATATATGGAAATGTGCTTCTTTAGTGGGTTGTGGAATATTTTCTGTTTTTGTTGCTGGAATTTTTTTTTGTTCATTACAGATAGGATAGATTATAAACAAAAAAAAAAAAAAAACAAAATGAGTAATAATATTTACCAATAACTTAAGAAATAAAAAATGAATACAAAAACAAATGTGATAAATAAAAAAATGAAATTTCTCAGTCATTAGGTAATAAAAAAAAATTTTGCAAAAATTGGGTATGCCTAGATATAATATACGACTGACTTACTGATGTGGTAATTTCTTCCAAATAAAAATATTCTTAACATTCATTTCAAACATTTAACTATGATGTCAATTAAATTTAGTTCAGAATAAAGCAGTAACATTTCAACCATTACAAAGGTTAACATTAACAGTGCATTTTTTTTATGGCTGGCTACCAATTAATGGTTTAGAAATGTATGCGCGATTGAACATTGAGCATTAAATGGATTTTTTTTTTTTATATATTTTTAATGATACATCAGTTAATGTATTAGTTAATATTAAATTTCATATATAATTTAATTTAATCTACATACTACATAATGATGGTAATGGATGATTGTTCAAGCAAATTATAAATTGCTTTTAATGCCGGAAGTAATAAAGTATTTTGTATTATATGATTATATAATAATTTAACCACCTTGCTAGTATCTATTCTGTGTCATAAATATTATGTTGTACACCTATACCTAATTATTGAATTTTCTAAGAATAAAAACAAGTCAATCAAAGTACATAATATGTATAAGGGCTAAAAGTTTAATCATATACTTAGGTAGTTAATTGTCATGAAAAGTCTTATCAAAACTTTATTGTTATTTTTTTGTGCCATATTGTTATCATATTTGATAATTGGGTTTATATACCTTTTTTTTTTAATTGTTATATTTATAAAACTTTAATTTTGACATCGAATTGTACAAATATGGTATATCATAATAAAAAAAAAGAAAAATAAAGTGTATGATATATACCTTACCTACGTATATAATTGCAAATAAATACATTTTTTTTTTTTTATAATCATATTTTGTTTTTCAACTGTTTTTATTTTTTTGGGTTATTAACCATAATATCATTATCATAATTCATTAAATTCTTTAAGAATTTTATTTACCTTTTAATTATACGAATTAAATTTATTGAACTTAAGTGTCTTAAATTTTTAATTTTAACATAGTTGTTCATATTTTGGAAATAAACAATCATATTTTTTTTTTTGTAAAAAGAAGTGGAAGTTGATTGGGAGGGATAAAGTGGTGGTAGATCGGAAGAAAAAACAAAAGGATTTCAAAATTAATGTACAAGAGAAAGGGAAAACTTAAGATGATATTAATTCTAGACTAATACTTAAGATGATATTTCTATATATGTATGTTAAAAAGTTTTACCAAAAAACAATTCATAATGTTCATTTTAATTTATTTTGACGAAAATTCTGAAAATCTTAATAAATTTAACCTTTTTTCAGTGACAAGATTTTAATATAAATTTGAATTACTATACTATGAATTTATTAAAATTTAAATATTCTAAAATTAAATTTTAATTACGTATAATGAATGAAAACTATATACACATTAATATATACATTTATTAAATATTTATTCATGCTTTGGATATTATCACCTAAACAAACAAACATGTTATAAGAAAAAAAGGATAATTCTGTTTTTGTCACATCAAATATTACTTTTATATCTTTTCTTTTTTAGAATATCATGTAATTCAATTTTAAAATTTATACTACGTACATAAAAGATTATGAATTTTAAATAATAATATTTAAAATATCCCTTTTAAAGAAAAATTAAAAAAAAAAAAGAAAAATCTGCGATTACATCATAAAAAAGGAAAAAATCGAGAGTCCTTAAGATATTTTGATATTACAACTTTTTAAAATATCGTCAGGTTTATTTTTAGGTATAATACGTATCCAAACAAGCGAACAAAGAACAAAAGAATATATAAGTAATAAAAGGAAAAATTATCCCAAATCTGGGTTAATGTATGTATCTATATCTCGTATTATAGTCTATTAAAAAAGAAAAATTTTTTTCTGAAAAAGTGGGTTGTTTTTTTTCCATTTTTTTAGAACTTTTGAATTTATTATTCCTAATAATATACTTTTGGGAAAATATTTTGAAGGCTATGACCTTTATATGAAAAATAGATTTTCATCAGCAAAAACCAAAACGTCATGATAACTGTGGATAAAGTTTAGGATAGCATGTATGTCCGATTGAAATGAAATTTTACATAACGATACCTAGTGACGTCACAAATACGATTTGTAGAAGATTACAAAAGGACATTTTCTTTTTTAGATTTATCAGTTTTCGTATTTACATTATTGAATTCCTTTTATACTTATGCATTTTAATTGTATTTGCTTAAATAGATTTTTTTCTGTGGATTCTCCGAATTCATCATAATTTTTTTAAAGATCTTGGAAAATATCGTATTTTTTTCAATCTACCTAATTTTAAATTTTAAACATCCAATTAATAACCTTTGACTTTAGAAACTATATTAGAAAACTTTTAACTTCAAAAAATTTCATTATATATAAAACAGAATTTTTTAACGACATACCTACAAGGCGTTCATATGTAAAAACTGTTTAAATGTATTTTTAGTAATAAAATTTTCAAATTATTGCAAATTTTCATAACTGTTAATCGCATGGATAAAATTTTTCAAACTATGAAGAATATATGCTTGGTTGTAACTGTATTCAAAAAATGAAAAATGTTGCCAACAACAAGATTTGATTTAGCAAAAAAAAAAATTTTTAATTTATTCTGATGTTGGAATAGAAAAAAAAAAAAATTATGAATGAAACGCGTTTACTATAATTAATTTTGTATTAAAAAAAGCGGGAAGCAAAAAATATATTTTTCTATTAATAAAATCTGGTAAAAAAACAAATACTTAAATAGATACTTAAATAGTATACATACATTTATTTATATGCATATATGTATTTATTATTAACGGTTTTTAAAAAAAAGCATATGTTATCGATGACGCAAAAGAAAATTAATATAATAACGTAAATATACGATTCGAAAAAAAAAAAAAAATAGAAAAAACTGTGTCTGAATATAAAAAACAAAAAAAAAAATTTTTTTTTTTTGCAAACTAAGGCATATATAAAATATGAAAGCATCATTAAAAAAAAAAAAAATTTTTTTTCCCGATTTTTATAAATTATTCAAAAAGCGTCAATTGAATTTTATTTAAATAAGTGGGTAAAAAAAAAATTATCGGTTCTATATTCAGTATACATACATATATGGATTTTAAAGTTATTTGCTATTAACAAAATAAAAAAAAACTATAGGTACATAATTCCATATATAATATAAAAAAATTCTGTTGTTGTTTTGCTTTCTTTATATATAAATTAGGGGTTTATTGTCACTTCTGGGATTTTGTTCTATTTTTAATGTATTTTAAAGGTTATAAAATGTTAATTGTTTTTAAATATTTAATAATAAAATTAAACCATTTCAATTATACAAATATTTTTATACTAAAAATACTTTTGAGAGAATACTTTTTGAAGTTTTCATAATTTTTTTTTTTTTTTTGTATAAAAATATATTTATTTAAATATTTTAAGATATACTTTTAAGTACTTTTGTACTTGATCATTTAAAAATTAAACGATAATATTTGAAAGTAAAATTTCATTTAAATTATATTAGCTATAGGGTATTTTTTTTTGCATTTATATATCTATTGAAGGAAAATTTTTGAAAATGACCATTCAAATTAGAATATGTATATATATGGGAAAGTTATATTGCATTTAAAAACAATTAATTTTATTATTTTATACAAATTTAAAAAGAAACTTTTTTTTCATCTTTTTATTTTATATTTTTTTTCAAATATTGTCAAACATATTAGATATTTTTATTCAATAAATTACTAATTTGAAAAAGTGACCTGATACCTTTATCATATTTAATGTACCTAATAAATTTTTAAATATTTCAATAAAAATTTCATTAATGATTGTAATTCTTTCATTCCAAGATAATTATTGCTATTATTGTGACAATTTTTAGTCATTTTTTCCATTTCGCCATTCTGATTTTATTTTTTTTCATATTTTGACATTTTTATAACAAAAAAGAAAATAATATGTATCATGAAAATGCGGAGTTAATTTACTTATTTTTCATTTTAAAAAATATTAAAAATGAAATTTTTTTTTAAAATTTAATACATATTATTGTCTTAAAAAATAAATACATTATCAAAGTCAAACAAAACATGTGATATTGAATGTTAGTTACCCCATGATACCCCAATTATAAAATAATAACAATTTATATATTTTTTTTTTATTTTTTATCATTTTAAAATGACGTAAATTAAGTTTTATGTATATGTATCTATTTACGTAAAAGTACATATACAAAAATACATATATGTAAAAGTATATGTATATATGTATGTTTGTATATTATGTAAATTCTTAATATGTAATACTGATTATATTAATTAAATAAATATTAAATATTAAAAAAAAAACATTGTTTTTTTTTTTCGAAATGACATTTATTATACATGACTTGACATTAATGACAACTGAAATATAAATTATTATTATGTCAAGTACAAGAAATACATTTTTATTTCATTTGTCTTAAGTTTAAATTCAATTTTTTCAGTTTCTTCATTTTTTTTTTTTTTTATTAATTTTATTGATTTTTTATTGAATAAGTATATATATAAATTATTCACTAAGATTGCAAAATGTTTTATAAATTCATATTTTATTCATTATTTCAATATAGTTAAAATCAATTTCAATTTTGTTTTTTTTTTTGTTCTAATTCACCCAGTCTCGTTTCTCCTATTTTAAAACATTTTTTTTTTCTTTTTTACATTCAATTTTTTTTTTTGTAATAAAGAAATTGATTGAATAGTTTAAAAGTTTTTAATATTTAATTTCAGTATTTTATTTAATAAAAGAATTTTTTTTTTATCATATAATTTTATAAATATTTTATGATTATTCATGACAATTTATACTAAACAAAAAGCAGTTTTATTAAATTTTATTTAAATAAACAATTCTGGAATATATTACATATACATACATATACATATATACTTTATTTTGTTAAAACTGTATCATAAAATCTTTTGGTCATCATATCATTCAATATTGTCAATATATTTTATGAAATATCTACAAATTGATAATTAAAAATTGCAACATTAATATACAATATATCATTATATATATCTATGTATGTATATATATAAAATATAAATGGAATGGCGATTTATTGACTATGAGTGTATAGAAATGTATAATAATTTAATGCTTAATATTTCCAGATAATATTTATATGAGTGAATTTTACAGGGAGTGAAAAAAAAAAGCATATGATGCGAAATTACATAAAAAAAAATTAAAATATTGTAAAAAATATTTATGAAACATGTAAATGCATTATATATATTTGATCTGAATCTGATTGATTATATAGTGAGAAAAGAAAAATAATAAATTTACTATAATAAACATCATCGTAGGAGGAAATGAAAAAGTATTTACCTAATATTTGGGTATATCCTAATATTTAATATCAATTAGATTTTTTCTAAAATTCTCCTTGTGCATAAAAATGTATTAAAATTATGTCAAAATGCATTGTGTTAATATAGACAATAATTTCATGAAAAATTATTTAACTATGTTTATATGCATTTTATAATACAAATTAATAAATTAGTTTTGTACGACTATTATTTAATCATACTGTACTTTTGTGCATATAAAAATTAAGTGAATGAATATAATTTTTTTTTTTTTTAATTCAATTTATTGTTGAATATAAAGGATGTTCAAAATTGAGGTATCATTTTAATTTTAATAAAAAAAGACTTTTTTTTTGAAATATTAAATATATTTTTATTTTAATTTATTACAAATAGGTTCCGGTTAATAATGAAAAATTATGTCGGCCAAGTGGCCCCCTCTACTACTTCGGCAGGCTTCCAATCTTTTACCAAAATTCTGAATCACGTTGTTCAATAAATTGTTCTCAATGGTTGAAATCTGCTCGATAATGTTGTTTTTAAGCTCTTGAATTGTTGTGGAATTATTGTTGTACACTTTCGATTTCACAAAACCCCACAAAAAAAAATCCAACGGTGTCAAATCGCACGATCTTGGTGGCCACATCACTCCTCCTCTACGAGAAATAATGCGATCTTCGAACTTTTCCTTCAAAAGATCCATTGTTTCTCTTGCTGTGTAGCAAGTGGCACCGTCCCGTTGAAACCACATATTCTCTACGTCCAAATCATCAATTTCCAGCCACAAAAAGCTTCGGATCATCTCCCTGTAGCGATTTCAATTGACCGTAATCGCATTTCCATTTGCGTTTTCAAAAAAATATGGTCCGATGATTCCTCCTGACCACAAACCAAAGTTACACCAAACCGTAACTTTTTGTGGATGTACTGGTTGCTTTAAGATAACCCTTGGATCCTCTTCACCGCAAATGCGGCAATTCTGTTTATTGACGTAGCCATTGAGCTGGAAATGAGCTTCGTCGGTGAAGATTATTTTGTTAAAAAAATTCTCATTTTCTTCTTGTTTTTCCCAAGAAAGAAATGAATTGCCCAAGAAACGAATTGCCGACGTAATGCATGGTCAGTTGGTTTTAATTCTTGCGTCAGCTGGATCTTATAAGCCTTTAAATGGAGATCACGATGCAAAATGTTGAATAATGTGGATGGTTTGATGTTTAATTGCTGCGAACGATGACGAATGGAAGTTTTTGGATCTTCTTCAACACTTCTGCTCAAAGCTGCTACATTCTCGGTTGAACGGCCACTACGTTGATAAATGTTGCCTCTGTTATCAAGAACAGATCCAGTTTCTAGAAATTTATCAACCATCAGCTTGATGGCACGATTTGTTGGAGCATTTTCTCTACCAAATTTTGTTCGAAATTTGCTAATTACATCTTGAAAACTTTTACCATTTTCACAAAATGTTCGTGTAACGTTCCATATTAACTAACCGGAATGTATTTAGAATATACCTAAAGAAACCTCGTATAAAAATTTCAGGTAGAAAAAAAAAGGCGGCAAAATCAAAATGATACCTCAATTTTGAACACCCTTTATAAATTGTTAATTTTTAATTCATTGAAATGATTTATATATGCATATAATATATGGATATACGTATATACTTATTTATATACATGGATACATATTATGTATTTTTATATATAATAATAGATAGATATACATATTGATTAATAAATTATATTAAAATACAGTGTTTGCATTCCTTTTACTGAGTAAATTATACTCTTTTCTACTCCCAACAGTTCCAACTATACACAAGCCTTTGAGAAAGAGTAGATGGGGATAAATACGGTTATGTTAAATTCCATTTACCAACTAATTACTCCCAACTACTCTTTTCGTTGTAAAAGGAACACAAACAGTATGAGAAATCAATTTTTTTTTTTCAATATTCATAAGTAAATTAATTATGGTTGTGTATTACAGGTTAAACGACTCAAATGCTGTCAATGTTTTTTTGTTTTTTTTTTGTATACATGAATGAAATGACATTCTTATCTTTTTCTTTTTATTTATGTGAACGTCCTAACATTTTTTAAAATTTTATTTTTTTGTGACTATTATTATTACTATATACATATGTGTGTTTTTATGTACTTTTTACGATATGTATTATTATAATATAATTATATATTATGTACCTAGGGTACATGTATATCTTTTTTTTTTTTGCATTTTTATTTATAATTTATTTAACCTTCAAAAAAAAAAAAAAATTAAGTTGAATTTTTTTTTTATATTCATATTATGTATTATGTACATATATATTTAAGTATATATTGTATATAATTTTATTTCTAATAAATGATTGAAATATTGATTGAATTTATTAAATGTTTGAATTGAATATCGATCGTTCAAATTGATCGTGTTATGTTATCTTTTATGAAATTCGAATATGTTTATAAATAATTTGTAGTTTTTTTTTTTTTTATCTTTTAACTTTTATTCAAATATATGTATGTACTATGTACATAACTTACATAAGCATGTACATAATATTATCAGAAACATATCACGTATATATTAAAATTGTAATTATAAAAATATTTTATTAAAAATTTTGTGTTTATAATGTTGTGATTTTCATTTAATAACAAACAAAAATATACATATTTAATTATATACCTGTCAAAATATTAAAGTAGTACCCCTTTAGGCCTCCTACCTATTCATTTCAGATCTATTTAATTGAAATTAAGCAAAAATGTAGGTACATGCATACATACTAAACCTACATACTAAAAATTAAATATCATGATTGTAAAAAACAAATGAAAACAAAACACAAAAAAAAAAAGAGTGAAAGTTTATACTGAAAATTCAAATATTTCGAGATTATAGTAAATTTTTTTTTATGCTCTAAATTTTTTACAAAAAAAAAAACTTTTAAATGTAATAAGAAATTTTTACTATTATTGAAAAAAAAAAAAAAAAAATCTGTTAAAAAATAACAGTAACATGTTGATATTAAAATTTATTACCTATTTCCTTTAATAAATTATGCATTTATTCATAGTTTTTTTTTTTTTTTTTTTTTTTTATTAAAATTCATTATTGAAACTCATAAATTATATTTTGGTATGTAAACAGATTTTTTTAAGCACTTTACTAGTTTTGAATTATTTAAAAAAAGAAAAATGAAAAAAAAAATTTTTTTTTAAACGGGTTCAACCATTTTTTTTTTTTTTGTTTGTTCCCAGTAAATTTATTAAATAACTTCCAGTTGTTACATTTTATATTTGTATCTTATATGGATATTTATAAATATGTATGTATGTATGTAATCTATCTATATATGATAAATATTTTGATATTTAAAAAAATCAACATTTTAATATTGAAAGATACACATTTTTTCACATTTCATACACATTTGAAAAAAATTATTGAATTAATTGAAAATTAAAAGGGAGCATTTAACAGATTCAAATAGAAAATATTTTGTAAAAAAATTTTGATTGCATATAAATTTATTTTCAGATTTTATACATTTTTTTTTGTAGAAAACTACATATATATATATACATATAAGTGCATGTTTGTCATATCAGAATAATATCAATACAGTAAAACCCTATTAAGTGCTTTTCCAAAAATACAAAATGTTTACATTATTTAACCCAAACAGGCAATTAGGTAAGCTCGGTTAATTGCTTTAATGGGTACTTATAAAAATTCGGCTAAGTGTATCAAGCAAATAAGTTTCATTTATTAAAAAATTTCATATAGATATTTATACAAACTATTTTTTTCATTGATTATAAAATCAAATTACACATATCTTCGTTCAGAGCACTTGATGAAAAAGTACTAAAACTGTTCACTAATAGATGGCGGTAAACCGATATGAGTATAGTTATGTGAGGGTTAATAATACGAGTAATTTAATATGAAAAGAAAAAATTGTGCATATAACTAACTGTAAAACAACAAACCGGAGTTCACTGTATCCATAAATGGAATATAAATGATAGAAATCAGAATTAATTAAATATCATTATACATTGATTTGATATTATTGATGAAAATTTTATTATTGTTTAGCTATACTCAAAATAATAACGGTTATTTAAATGATTTTTTATAACTTTTCAACTCATCCAATTCATTATTTTATTGATTATTAATTAATTTCTTGCTTTTTATATATGGTGCATATGTACAAAATTATTATAGAAGGGATGGTAAATCAATATTAAATATGTACTTGAATATTACAATTTAAAAAGATTAAATTATATACAATATTAAATATGAAATTAATTCATAAAAGTTTTGCTTATGGTTAAACAATAAATACAAATCTATTTATAAAGGGTAAAAAAATTTATTATTAGATAAAACTTTAAAAATTAATTTCTACCTATAAATTTTTTTTTTTTTTTTTTAAATATTTTTATAGTTTATTTTTACTTACAATTTTCTTTTTTTTTTCTCTTTACAGGTAAGATAGTTTACAAAATAACATAAATAACATAACATAATGTAAGATATAAATATACATTTTTATTAAATTAATTATTTAAAATAATTTTAAAAATAAATAAATAAAAAAAAAAATAAAAAAAAACAAATAAACTACGTATATATATTTTTAAATTTAAATGTCTGTATGTACTTGGGAGCTGTTCATTTCAACTCGTATTTAAGGAAAATTATTTAAAAAAAAAAGGAATATTTTCCTTCAACTTTCTATATTATGCTAAAAAAAAATTAAAAAACGGATTTCATATTAATAAAATAAAATACACATATATTTATTATTTTATTTTTTGACATTATCAAGTTTAAGGAAAATTTAAAATAAAACAAAACAAAACAAAAAGTTCAAATCTCTTTTTATCAAAATAAAAACATTCGAATGGCAAAAGCCGCCATATTAAAGATTAAAGAATATTTTTAATATTACATTTAAATAAATAACAATTTTTATTTTATCAATTATGTGTGCCAAATGACTTGACTACCCAAAAACAAGACCAAATACTAAATTACTAATGTTCGAATAGGTTAAAAAAAAAAAAAACAGCTATAATTTGACAAACAACAATTTAATCCCTCCAAAACTAAACAAAAAAAATTTTTTTTTTTTTTCATTTTAATCTGGCAATACTCCAGATAAAGAATTACAAAAAAAAAAAAAAAAATAACAAAATAGTTGTCAAATATTTTTCTAATTTTTTTTTTGTTTGAGTTATTAATGATAGCTGCCATTATATATATATTTTGCGATTTTAAAAGTTATTAATAATAAATATTTATTTTAAATGTATAGATATTTTTGACATTGAATAAAAAATATTTAAATAAATATTTAAAATAATTTTAATTTAAAAAAAAAAAAATTTTTCGGTATTTTTTAAAGTAAAAAAAATTTTTTTTTTTAAATTCTAATTACATATTTTCAATCTTTATTTATAAGAAATAAATTTTTCATCATTTTATTTATTAATTTCTGTTTTATTTTTATTGTTTTTTATAAATTCTTTTGATCCGTATAATAATTCTTCTCTTTTAATTATTTCGATTCATATAAATGATGAATTATTTTTTTTAATTTTTTTTTTTTTTTTTAATATTTAACATTCCATATTCATAATTAAATAAATAAAATATTATAATGTATTGTAATTTTAAAAGAAATTTAATCGATAACTACAGGTGGTTTTTTAATTAACGTGTAAATTGTCTTAATAATTAATTAAATTTTTTGTTTTATTATTTTTGTTGTATTTTAATCATATTTTTTTAATGGAGATATAATTAAAATTATTGTCAAATATGAATCCAAAAGTAAAGTTTTTTAATTATTGACATTTGATTATTAATTTATTTAAAGTTTAATAAAAAAAAATAAAAAATTTCGTTCATAGGATTACAATTTTAAATTATTTTTGCCTTGTGAACTAATAAAGCAAATTTAGATTATGTTTTTTTTTTTCTTTTAAGCTAAGTATACTTATTTATGTTAAATAAAAACTTTTCACAGATTTATTGTAATAAAAATTTAATTTTATTTAGATTCACGATTAATTTTTTAATTTTAAAATTTTAAAATTCCCCCTTATCATAATGAAGATTTCGTTATTTATTATTATTAATAAAAAGAATAAAACCTTTTTTTTTTGGGCCGGTTGCTGTAAGGGCATGTGGGCCAGATTTCGTTATATTTTTCAATAATAATGTAATATTTTGAATAGCTGTCTTCCCTGAAATTTAATGGCTCTTGCACCTATTGTACTATTGTACGCGTATCTCTCGTAAATTATTTTTATTTTTTATTAAATTTTTTTTTTCAGTTGTTACAATAATCTGCATAATACTTCTTTTTTTTGGCTTTCTCTCGGTTTTAATTACAGTAATTTTAAGACATTGGGTCGTATGCAAAAAACTGAGCTTTAACTAAATTCTTACTTTTTTAAACAAAAAGAATTCCTAGCTTCTGTTTGATAAAGTGAGATTTGAGTACGAGCTCAGTTTTATGGATTCGAGCCATTAAATTGTGCGAAATAATGGTAATGTGATAATAGTCTGGTAATTTATACACTAATGTATTTGATGTATTGGGTCGAATGCAAAAAACTGAGCTCAAATTTCACTTTTTCAAAGAAAAATTCAACTTCAAGCGTAGTTTTTGTTTGCAAAATTGAGATTTGAGTTGAAGCTCAGTTTTATGGATTCGATCTATTAATGATATTATATTATCGAAAACTGTTTAAAAACACAATAATTGCTGCTTAAAAAGCATTTAATCAATAAAATTTTGAAGCGAATTTCTTTAATTATCGTAAAACTCGATTGGCCCATTAATGGGTTAAACATTTCTTTTTAACTAAATACTCATGTTTAAAAGATCGGTACTTTTAATTAATGTGTCAAAAATGATTTGTTTTTTTTTGCAATAAAAAAAAAAATAGTAGAGAAGAGTTGACAAATATTTGTATAGTAATATTTGAATTAAATAAAACTTCTTTAATTAATTAACACAATTTTCAATTAATTTCTTGTATCATTTTTTACTGTTATATTTAAAAAAAATAAAATAAACAAAAAGCTTTAACAAAAAAAAATTATATGTGTGCTGAATTCTTACTATATTTGTCGATTTTATTAAGCGGTATGTAAAACATTAAAGTTGTCATCGTCTAATCATTGACAAATAAAATTATTTATTTATCATATGAATTATTACTACATATATTTTTAAATTTTTCTTTTTCCTTTTTTTTTGTTTATTTAATTGTATTGTATTATATTTTTGTTTTAATGTGCGCTTTGTGCGTTTTTTTTTAAATGTTTCATATTCATACATCCGTATATATTTATTCGATTTTAAATTAACACTGGACAAAACTAGACACATTCAGCTGTAAGCAGAATAAAAAATGTCGTTAATTAAGAATTCGTTATTCGTTAAGAAAATTGTATCTAAGTGGTGTGGTGTGGTGGTGGTATTTACCAAGAAATATATTATATAGTTTTATAATAAATTGTCGATCTCAGTTTAGACAAGAAATTTTGATTACATTGCGGTTAATAAAATTTATTTAAAATAAAGTTATTAAAAATAAAAAAGGAAAAACGGAAGGGTTAAAATGAAATTAAAATTTTGTTAAAAAAAGTTTGCTGAATTAAATTATTCTGGTCGTTATCATAAATAAATAAAGCGAAGCGGAACACGATCTGTTAAAAAAAAGAAAATTTGTGTCGGAGCACTTAGAGCGTAAAAATTATATTAATTTTTTTCAATTTGAATACGGTTCAGAGCATGATCTTTATAATACTTGTTATAAAATTTCTGATCATATGTATAGGAGAAAATTAGTATCTGTCAAAATTTAAAACGAATAAAAAAGTTGGTGTTAAAATATTTTAAAATTTATTTAAATTGTGAATGGCTGAATATGAAAATATAAACAACATAAATTTTTAAATAAACGGATAATAATTTAAATAATTTTTTTTTTTTAGCATTTATCAGAAATTTGATGTTCATTTATTAAATCAGAGTGATTTGATGTGTATGCTCTGATCAGATTATGTCTGTATGAATAATACTCATAATGTATGATCCAATTTACTTAAAACGCGTTCTTTTTGTAGATGATGTACAAATTCTTACATATTTGCTGGGAAGATATTATATAGAAAAAATGAATTAATTTCTCTTCATCCTCTAAAAATTATTTTATATAAATTTGTTCATATTTTTTTTATTTTACAAGTATCTATAGGTTCGATATTCTTTTCCCTAATGTGATTATAAAATTTTGATACTGTCTGTATACTTTATATTGTATAGTTGGGTATGTATATTATTGGTTGGATCATTCTGGTACCTACAAGTACCTATATACAATATAATTTGATATTATATACTTAACATTATTTTATAGTTGCATAATTAATTTAAAGAAATTCATTTTAATATAAAATAAAGTCACGAAATATTTCATGTTTAAGTTTCTCTTCTAAATTGTTTTACTTAATATTTAATTAATATGTACTTAAAAAAAAAAAAAAAAGAATCATTTTCCAACCAGTATGTGCCAACTGCCAGTATATAAGTACACATATTTTTATTATTAAAACCAAAATAAAATTGCATATTTATTATAAGATACTATTGAAGATTTACTATAATTGTAATTATAAATTTAAGTGCAAAAAATTTTAAAAATTCCAGTAAAAAACAAAACAACAATTCTTAGATAATATTTTATAATTTTTAATGAGATCATGTAATTAAAATCTAAAGTATATCAAAGAGGGGAAAAAAAACTATTGACTTAAAAGAAAATTTTCCATTGTACCTACAATAAACATAAGAAAATTGGCGCCAAACCATTATAAAATATTAAATATGTAACTATATATGTATGTATTCTTATTTTATTTATTTGTTTTTTTATTAAATCGCGTGAGAATTGTCATTGTGATTGACATGTTTATTGATTAACTTTTTACATTTTTCTGTTTTTAAATATTTTCTAATTTGTTAACTTAATAGAAGTACATAAACTAATATATATATATACATATATATAAATTTTATTTTCGTTGTTTAATTGACTATTGTAAATATAAACAAAATTTTTAATTGACTATTATATAAGTGAAAAAAAGGGTTAAAAAAAATACTTTTCCTAGCGTTATTTTGAAAATATTCATATCAATGTTTTTGTTTTTCATGATGACTGATGAAATTTTTTTTTTTATAATTAATGTACAATATTGTTTTTATTATTTGTTATTTTAGGTAGACTACACAATGTATAGCTAACAAATTGATTGAAGATATAAATTAAAAGTTTAAATTAGATAAAAGGGATTATCTATTTACATTCAAAACAAAAAAAAAAGAGTAATATTTTAAAATCGGGTAAAAATTCAATTAGTAGTTCTAAGGACGAAAAAATTTCGAATAAATTAAGAAACTTGTTGAAAAACACTTATGACTGATCCAACTGATTTAATCTTCTTAAGTTACTAACGAAAATGTACACATAAAGTCATGAAAACCATTATTACACTTGACCGATTTAAAGAACAAATCAATTGTAATTTTAACGACATCATAGTGTATCAGGCATAGCAAAGATCGTTGAACTTGTTTGACCTTGTGTTTATTATCAAATTTAATCAAATTAAGTATCCGATATATAACATATGTATATTTTTAAAATATTCAATGCAAAATACAGACTGTGATTGTCATTATTATGTAGTAAATATAGGGTTGCCAAAAGAAATTTTCGATAATATATAAAAATTTATAGGTTTGGCAATAGAGTGTAAATGGAACAATGTTAATTTATATTTTTTTTTGGTTAAATTTTAGTTTACAAAATATAAATGAAATGTGTGTTTGACTGAAATAAAAAAATAAACTTTAATAAATAAATCCTTCTTTAAAATTAAGAGACAATCTGATAAAAATTATATCTAATTGAGAAAATTTTCAAGCAGCTGGTTTTTGGTTAAAAGTAAAGCATTTATTTATTTATATTAATATTGCAAAACACATAGGATATTGCAATATTAAAAATCATTGGCTACTAAAGCCATTACAGGTCGAATACTATTATTTAATTATGCACTAATATTATTTTGTTTATTATTTATTTATTTATTTATATTAATATTACATACATAAATGTAATGCAATATTATTGAACCATCGGCTACCAAGGCCATTATAGGTTTTTATACCATTATTAAATTATATACTAATATTATTTATTTGGTTTATATTATATACTATATATTTACATTATATTTGGTTGTAAGGGGGGTATGTAAAGAAAAAACACTTACGACCTGTGCAGGGATCGAACCCACACTCCTTCGGTTAATACGTCACACGCCTACCCACTAGGCTACCGAAGCCCCCATTATTTTGTTTATATTACATATTATATATTTAGATACACTATATTTGGTAGCAAAAAAAACCTATCCGGGCTTTGAAACCGCATTTCCTCGGTTAATAAGCCACGAGCTTAATCATTAGACTACCGATACCCCTAAAAAACAACTTTTATTTTCTTTTGCAGCTAATTTTTTTTTGTTGCATATTTTTAGGGGCAACATATATTTTAAGAACTACCATATATATTTACTAAGCAAATGAAATTAATAAAAAAAAAAATGTATATACATGCATACATACATATATATAAATAAAAATTTTAAAATAAAATAAATGATATCCTATACATTTGTTACCAATCCCATACCTCTATCTATTTAAATAAATATAAATGTAGAATAAAATTAAAATAAATTTTAATTTTCTATTCATTGCTTTTTTAACTTTTTAATTAAATTTCGTTTTAAAAAAAGAAAAAAAAAAAAAGTTTTAATATAAAAATAGAAAATAACTTTTTATACTTCATTATATTTAAAACTTTTTAATTATTTTTTTTTTGTGCAGTATTCTAACATTAGTATAAAGATGTTGTATATTGCATTCTATAATTATTATTTGTAACCATTTTTTTTTTTATTTTTATTTTTATTTATTGTTTTTCAATTCTATTTTTAATGATTATTGTATTATTTATTTATTTCATTCTATTGTATTATGTATAATTTATTTATATATTTTATTTACTTTTATGATATTTTTGTATTCTTTATTTTGTAATGCATTTTTTATACTTTTTATATTTTATTTCATGTATAAGAAAAAAACAAAAACAATTTTTTGATTTATACAATCAGTATATAACATTTATCTGCATCTATAAAATACAATAATTATTTGTTATATTTATGTACATATATATATTCAAAAAATTGTTATTTATTTATTTATTTTTTTTTAACTTAATTTTAATATTTATTACTTTTCGAAAAAAAAAAAAAAATTATTTTTTTTTCGTTTTTGTCTATTTTTAATTTTACATTAATTGCATAAAAACTTTTTACTACGACTTAAAAAAAAAATATATTTAGTGTTTTAATTATAAAAATATATGTAGTATTATGGAATTTTTTCTTCTTTATATAAAGAAATATTTAGTTTTTGTGTCATCATTCAACGATTATCACTCATTGAATTAAACTTCCATTTATACAGTTAAGAACAAAAAATTGGAAACAAAGTCTTGGTTTGTTTTTTTTTTTTTTTTGTATTGGAGCAAACAATTAAAATTTAATTGTTTAATTGCCACTTTAATTAAAATTTTTTAGGGCATGCTACTCAACAACTACAGAAAATGTATATATTATTAAGAGAGAAAGAGATATGGAATTCAGAACATCAGATTGAAAGAAAGAAGACTCTATCAATATTAAACTATATAAATAATAACTTATATGAGTTGTCATTAAATTTATTTCTGCGACGCAATCTTTACTTAACAATCTTTACGGTTTTTATAACAAAAAACTTCTTCTAACCAACCCTCTAATAAAGTTATTCAAAAGCTAGGTTTAAAATGAAAAAATTCAAGTAAACTAAAAATATAATACATATTAAAAAATTCACTTGTATTGAACGCGTTGATTGCAACATTTTAATTATATGCATCTAATTATGTCGTAAGTCAAAATTTATAAAACAATAATATGTAATATTTTTAAGATTTATAAAACAAAGTTGGACCGGGCCTAATAAAATCCTTTTAGAGTTAAAGATTTAGTTTAGAAAGATTTAGATTTAGAGTTTAGAGTTAGAGTTAAAAGATCATAAAAAACTATAAAATAAATAAATAAATAATGTTGGACACATTTTCTCAAGTTGGACTAATGTTGCATTCATTTGTAAAAAATAAAAATTTTAATATTATACAAAATTTGTTTACCGTGACTATTCATAAATGTTTGTATGAATTAAAAACTTTGAAAGTAAAAATATACAACAAAACAAAAAAAAAAAAAATAATAGTAACCTAAAAGTAAATGGAATTAAATTTAATGAACTTTAGATTGCGTGTGCTTTTTATTTTATTTTTTTTTTTGTATATGAAAGAAGAAAAAAAAAGTATTATATGCATTACAAATACTTACATAATATTATACTTACATGTTATATACACAAGTTCATATTTATTTAAATATCTATAAAATATATATATATATTTCAAGTAACTAAATCATGGTTATCATCATAACCTTGATTTATTTTGTACTTGGTACTTCAAAAAATAATTGTAACGTTAAAAATAATTTTAAATTGATTTTTAGAAAATTAACTGACATTTTACATAAATAAAAAAAAAATAAAAAAAAAAAAAAAAATGTCTTATTTTTTTTTTGTTTTATGCATTAAATTTAGATGAGGAAGGGGGGTTTATCGTTTTAGTAATTTAACTATATTTTTTTACTTTGAGAAATTTCCAAACAAAGGTAACGGAAATTTCAAATTATTTTACAATAATTTTTTTTTTTTGTGTTTCTTTTGTTTCTTTTTTTGACATGAAAGTACGCTTTTATTTTGCATGCACTTTTATACATATATAAATACAGAGTGTTCTTAAAATGAGTGTCCATATGTTCAAGAGATTTTTAAAAATGAAGAATTGACGAGTAATAATCACAATTTTGGATGTTAATGTATGCACATTATAGAGTATGAATTACGTATAGAGTATGAACTAATCCTTCTTAAAAATATAAAAATAATAATAATGCATCAACATAAAATAGTTTGTACAGTAAAAGTGATATTGTTATATCTATTGTTCATTACACAATAAAAACACTTTCACTTTAAGAAAAGATAAATATAGTACAACAAATGAATATTTTATAAAAGAAAAAGAAATTAAGTTTTTTTTTTCCCCCCCAGATCATATTACATAATTATACTGTTCAATTTTATTTTGTTCAAATCTATTGAAAAATTCAGATTGCAATCAGTTATTCTCAAAGTATTAAAAAAAAAATATTTTATGGTTAGGTTGTGATTTGAAATCTATTTTGTTCTATAATTATTGTTATTGCATATTTCCCTTTATTTGGAAGTTTCTAAAAATATGTACTTTTTTATTTTTATTATCATCATCATATAAAAGTATTTTCCTTACATCATTAATTATAATAATTTGAATAGAGGAGTTATTTACATTAATATAATAAAGTGTCATGTAATAACATCAGATGAAATAAAATAAAATCGACCTTGTTTTCATATATATAAGGAAATAAAACCGAATTAACAGTTTTTCTTAATTTAAAAAAAAAAAAAAAAAATACAAAACAAAATATTTTTATAGAATTAAAGAAGAATGAAAATAAAGTCAAATCGTCAAAAAAGAAAAAAAAATGAAAAAGAACATCGAATCGATTTTATTTCGAATTAACCACTGAATATAATGTTTTATTTTTTACTCATACTTTTTATAAAAATTTTGGGGGAGAAATGGCCGACAAATCAAATACAATTTAATTTAAATATCATTTTTAGGATTTGTTTTTAATTTATAATTTTTGATTTTTTAGTTTAATTTTCAAAATAATTTTACATAAAGTTTTTTTTTTTTTTTTTGAGTTCTAATTTTCAAGTTATATTTTATTTAATTTAATTCGTCGTTTTCAATGTCACTTTTTACTCACCGTGTCGATTTTATTTTCTTCTGTTTTTAGTAATTTATTTGGAAAGAAAACGAGAATGGTAAAAAAACAAAAAAAAAAAGAAGTTTTATTCGATATAATATGGAGTAAAATATAATCGATTCGATACTTTTATTTAATTTTTATTCAGTTTTTAATGACAATTAGGTTAAATTGCGCGTATTCGATTTTATATTCAGTGGTTAGTTCGAAGTAAAATCGATTCGATGTTCTTTTTCATTTTTCTTTCTTTTTATTTTTTTTTTTTTTTACGATTTTCGATTTTTACTTTATTTCGTTTGACGTTATTACACGGAACCGAATAATATTTATAATTTTTATTAAATACACATGTTTTGAATGTGTTTAGTTTAAGTTACATTACATTTTATTTTTTCCCATTTATTTGTTTATGATAAATAATTAATTTTTAATTTTTTTTATTATCAAAAAAAAAAAAAACAAAAACTAAAAAAAAAAAAAAAATGTAACTAATTAATGATAGTAATTATTACTAATTATAGTTTAATATTTTGCAAATAAATCAGATTTTATTATTATTAAATAATTTTTGTCATTAAAAAAAAAAAAAAAAAAAAAAAATAAAAAAAATAAATAATCAAAAAAAATATTTTTGATTTATTCGTATCGTAATTTAATTCTGTAAATTTTATTATAATAAATTTTGTTTCATAATTGAAAGTAATTTCAGTAGTTAGTTTTTTTTTTTTTATATTTATATGGTTGATATTTTAATTGTTTTTACTATATTATCTATCATCCTTAGGTTATAGATTTTAGAATGTTAGGAGTCAAGAAGAAAAAAATAATAAAAGAATTTAAATATTTAATAAAAATTAAAAAAAAAAAAAAATTGGATTGCAAGAAAATAATTATTTGATGAAATGAAAAAGAAAGAGACAAAACGTGAAAAAGAGAGAGTGAGAAAGAAAAAAAGAGCTATTAAAAGAAAATCAAATTTATATCCCCATCCATGTACATCCCCATCCCCATGTACATTATATGATTATGTATTAAAGGTCCAATCCTATAGTTTGGTTTTTAAAGGCGGTGGTTTTGGTTGGTTAGAGTCCAACACTACTCAGAGGAACCTCGTGCAGTTGTTTTGAGTGACTTTTGATGTTTTCCACCGTCCCTCGTAAAAAAAAAAAAATATATATAAAAAGATAAAAAATAACATTGAAAAATATCTTTATTTATATAAAATCTATTCAGTAAGTTTATTTTAAATTATTAAAATTCTTGGTTAAAAATGCATAAACTTAAAATTAAGCACGTTCCCAAAATTTTCATTATAAAAATTATTTGAAATTTGATATAAAAATTATATATTTATATACACCACATTATACAGTATAAAAAAAAAATGTATAACTTAGGTAATCGTATTACCATACGAAATATCTGTAGTTTTAACAAAAATTTGATTTTATGCCATGGTGTATGTAACAGATTGTATTTTTTCTTTTTTTCTTTTTTTTAAATTAAATTTTTGTTAAAACTATAAGTTGAATTTAACGTGAAATTTTTTTTTTTTTAGTTTCGTTCTATTAACTCACAGGAGATTTATGTGAATTTTTATATGTATAACTATTAGAACGAAAAAGTTTTAAAATTTGAGATTTTTCTATAGGGAAATCAACACAACATATGGCCTATACTGGAAATTTCTGTACTGTTCTAGAACAAAATAATTTCTATACATATTTTTTATATGAATTGTCTGACTAGAACAGGACTAATAAGAAGTTATATGTATGTTCATAAATATATATGTAAATATACTCGATATACTGAATTATTATAACCCAAAATGATTGTATTATAACTGTTAGAAGAAGATTACTTTGATTTGATCAATATTTATGAGATAATGAAATATTGTTTGAATGGAAAACGATCCTAGAGATACTTAAAATTCACCATAAGCATTTTTTTTTATTTTTGTGTTGTAAGATAAGATTTTAGTTTTGATTTAAGCATCTAATTTCGGGGGCAGTTTTGTTTATTATATTGAAATAAATATTATGAGCGTATACTATATACTATATACATTTACAGATTTGTTATCGCGATTTTTCTTTCATAACTATAATTTATGGAATAGACCAGAGAATTCCAAAAAAATTTTTTATTTCTAACAACTTATTATATAAAGTGAATTTATTAGTTTTTCCGGATTTTGTTAAATTTGGTAGCCTTAGAGTTATAGAAGTATAAGATAAAACTAAAATGACTTGGTGGTACTCAGAGCATCATGAATAAAAGACAGTTTTTTTTTTTTTTTTTTTTTAATATTTATTCTGTCATAATATTTAAAAAAAAAAAAAAATAAGTGTTAAGTTTAATAATAATAAAATCAATAATTAAAAAAAAAAAAAAGGAAAAACAAAATTAATAAAATCAAAAACAGGAAATTCTTTTAAAATTTTAACATAACAAAAAATATATATATTTATATATATATACATATTTAAGTGATTTTTTTTTTTAATCGGATGTTAATTACTTGAAAAACAAAATTTTTTTATATAATTTCAACAATTTTTTAAATATTTTTAACTATAAATTTATATATACATATGTATATGTGTTTAAATACGTATATATATATATTAATATAATTATTATTTAACTACTTTTGTTGATTAAGATTATAACAGTTATAATTATTGCAAACTTCCTATATTTTAAATGTTAATTGGTTTTCTATTTAAATATGTATTTATTTTTTTTTTTTTAGCAAAATTTTTTCGTTTTTCTTTTTTTTTTTTTTGTGCAAAATTATGCCATCCATTTTTTTTTTTTTTAAACTAATACTTGTAATTTTTTTTTTTTTTTATTTATTTATTTCAAATTAGCATTGAGTTGATTAATTGTTAACAAAAAAAAAAAAAAAAAAAAAAACGATCTTAATATCTAATATACGGCGTAATTCTTGCAAATTTTTTTTTTTAACTTCCCCGTTTTTTTTTTTTTTTAAATATTTTTAATATTTTTTATTGTTTGTAGCATTGAACTCATTTGTTTTGCATCATATTTTAATATTATTATATTATTATTATTATTTTTTTTTTTTGGTAAATTCACAGCATAAACGGATAGGTGAAGGTGGTTCACTTTTTTAAATTTGTTGTCTTTTAAGTTTTTTTTTTGGTTTTCTTCGTCGTGTTTACCAGTTTTATTTTGTTTAGTTTAGTTTTAAATATTAAAAAAAAAAAAAAAAAAAAAATACAAAAAAGTTAGAAGTAATATTTTGAAGGTAGATCATTGCTCCTTCTTAAAAAAAAAAAAATTAAACTAATGATAGAAGTATAAAAATTGATTTATGAAAATTAAGTACAGTGACAAATAAAATTTTATATATGTGTATATATATATCTAGATAATTTGTAAAAGAATATCCTTGATATGCAATTACATTAGAGTTATTAATTAATATTCATTATATGTTTTACTAATGTATAAGGTTACTGTGTTAAAAATAGATTTAAGTCGCAAAAAAAATTTTTGAAGGCTTAATTGTTTCTAAGTTAAATAAATATTTGGATCAAATTTATATAATTCGAAATTTTAAAAGGCATATTTTTAATGATGAACATTCAAATCAGTATATCAAAATCCTACAGGTAATTGTAGCGGCATAGAAAAAACAGTTTGAATACATTAAGGCTATATTAGTGGTTGTGGTTGTGGTTGGATGGACTTTTGAATTATATGATCATCGTGAAAGTTGGTTGGTTTGGTACAGTGGTAGCATATCTTGTCAAAACACTAAATATTTGCTTACGTGTTAAAGTTTGTTTTCAAATTACGTGAAGTTTTTGAAATCTTTTAAGAAGTACATATATTTCATATTTATATAAAAGTATTTGATAGTTATTCATAAATTAAATTCATTATATACATCCGGTTTTCTAAAAACTCCGCCATTTTCATTTAAAATTTTGTATAGAAACTCGAAATAATTTTCATGAATATTAAATAACATTAACCAAATTACTATCAACTTAAATCACATGCCTAAACATACAACTTTCTGTTTTTTTGTCCATAACTATTTTTAATTTTATTAAAAAGAAACCATTTTGTTTAACAAAAACGTTTAAAGAGATTAACAAATATTTTTTTTTTTTGTAATTTATTTTAACTTTTTTAATTTGAAGTAAATAATAAAATTCCGAAAAAAAAAAAAACGAAAAAAAACTTAACAAAATATCGAATTATCATTATACATTTATTATTCCCTATTCAACGCAACCTATTTAAGCTATTTCTCTCTTTCTCTCTCTATCTCTTTTTTTTTTTTTTAACATTCTTTCATCAATTATATTTATTTTAATTATTTAGAAAGAATATTGTGGTCGTGATGTATGTAATAAAGCGGTTGCTTATAGCGACGACAACTGGTTGAAGGAATTATTATTTTAAATTGAATTTAACATTCAAAAAGTGTATTATTTTAATTAAACAGTAAATAAAATGTGGGTTTTTTGTTTTTTTTGCTTGATTTTTCAGATTAAAAGAAACATTTTGCAAAAATTTTTGTTTTAGTTTTTTGTTTTGTTTTTTTCTTTGTATTTAACACCTACATTCACCTATTCTGGAGTGCAATTTCAATGTTATTTCTTTTAATTTGTAGATTTCTACCATAGATGATTTTTAGCACTTTGTTTTTTTTTTTTTTTTGTTTTTTTTTTGTAATACTTTAGAGCAAAAAAAAAAACAAAAACAAATAAGTGAAGTCATTGCATAAAGTTATTTTTAATTAAAAATGTAAATCAAAAATAAAAAAAAAATTATTATAGTTTTTATTATATCATGCAATGGTGGTATTTTTTTTTTTCTTGTATATTAAAATAGATTAATATTTAAATCTATTTGATAAAAAAAAAATAAAAAAAAATAAATTCAATGATTTTTTATAAGTCATAAAAATGTCATACAAATATCATATTATAAATTTAGTTATTGAAAAGTTAAAGGTATCTATAGGTACCTATACATACATATATAATTCCTTTTGGCAAAATAATTGACATTTTACGAGTTATAGCTAAAAAAAAAAAAGATAAAAAAACTCAAAATAAAAGGAAAATGTTAATTTAAAATATTAATTAAATTAAAATTATTCAATTTATATTTTGAGTATTTTTCTATTTTTATGTTAATAAATTGCCGAAAGGTGTATAACAATTAAAAAATCAACGTTTTACACTTGAATTTATTATTATATTTTAATATAAGAATTTGCTTTATCGGATTTCTTTATGTATAATAAAAAAAAAAGTCATTTTAATGGCTTGCATATTGAAGTTATTTTGTTTTTAGATATTTAAGTCAAATGACTTAATTTGAATATTTTTTAAAAGTTATATTGCAAGGTTCAAAAATTTTAAAAAAAAAGGTAAGAAAAATAAAGGATTTAAAAGATTTAAAAAAGATATATAAAAAAAAAAAAAAAAATGATAGAATTTTGAAACATTATTAATTATATGAGGAAACTTTACGTGTATGTATATGGCGACTAACAATAACAATCAATCAAAAATATACTCTAAAGTAAAGGAGAAATAAAATAAAAGAAATCCTGTGTAAAAATAAACATATTACACATTATAATGAGTATATATGATCGAATGTATATACATATATGTCCTTATTAGTCCTTTAATTCCGTTTTTTTATTCATAAATAAAATCAAACAACATTTTTTACTTTTAAGGGAGCACCCGAAATACCTGACGTATTGTATACGATAAATTTTTAAAAAATTTTAAAATTGACAAAGCGTATAATATTTTTTTTTTATTGTTTTTTGTTATGTTTTTAAGTTATTGTTTTTAAAAATAAAAAAAAAAAAAAAAAGTGAAAAAATTTAAAAATGAAAGTACAAATGAAAAATGGTGCGCGCGAATCAATTTCGGGATACGTTGACATATCGACGTACTGACGTTTAATAGTTGTACGCCGTACGTTTTTTATTTAGATCGACCCTTTAGTAATTTTGTATTTTGTCAATCAATAGTTTTTGATTTTTATATTATTCAATATATAATAAAACTTTAGGTTTTTTATTTAAATAAATTAGAATTTATATAGTTAGGTGGTATATTATATATTATAATAATAAATTATTGAATAAAACATAATAAGTTCTTTTTATTAAATCGATTTTTTTTCACTTTTTATTAAAAAAAAACAAAAAAAATACTAAATATATTATTTGCAATATATTATGTAATTCATTTTATGTACAATAAACTTTTAATCAAAACATTATATATGTACATATAATATAATAATTGGTATACCTCAATACCAATATATTATAAGAAATTATTCAATATTTTTATTTATTTTTATCTTTATTATAATATTTATATACATATAAATGTCATATTTTAATAAAATTTATTATATACATAATAATAATCATACAAAAAAAAAAAATTTCCATTTTATTTTATTCTATATATGTATATATGTACATATCTATAGCAATTTATTTATATATTATTTAAATTCACAACACCTTGACTTGTCGTATATATATTGTATTGTAACGCACCAATTTAGAAATTGTTTTATTTTGATTTTTTTTTTTATTTTAATTAAAATTCTATAAATAAATATCAAAGAATATTTTATTTTTATAATATTTTATAGTGGTCCAATTTTAGAATTTTTTAACTATTATATTTTTCTTTGCGCACTGATTCATTAGTTTTAATGAACCGATTATATTATAATTTTTATTAATCTAGAAATTAAATAAGATCAGAACAGAATACAGATTATAGACGACAGATGACAGCCGACAGACAAAAGAATTTAGTGCGTCTCCTAAAATACAATTATTATACACAAAATCATTTACATAATATATAATTGAATATATATAGTATATAATTGTAGGTATATAGATAAATATTACAATTTATAGTCATATAAATGCAATATGTATTACATATAGTCTAAACTGATTAATGGAATGATAATATATTAGAATATATGTATATTATATGTCATTCTTTGTTTCTGTGTTTGTATGTCGATTCTTTTTTTTTTTGTGTTTTTGTTATATACATTTCAATTTTTTTTTTTTTTTTTTTTGATTTTTAGATATAATCACAAATAAATGTTTATACTCAGTCTGTCATGACTTCTATTATTTACCTTGACATAAAATTATTTCTTTTTGATGTACAATTTCAAAATTACTCACATATACAATGGAATTACAGAAACTATATATCCACATATATTATGTATTTTTTTTTATATACTTTATAAATGTTACATTATGGTAACTAAATGCTATATATGTGCCGTTTGTCACACAAAATTCAAAAATTAATAAAAGAAAAAAAAAACAAAAAAAAAAAACACAAAATTTCCTTCAAAAAAAAAAATATTTTGTTTTTCTTTTTTTTTTCGTATTTTAAAGCTCTTTTTCATTTGTTTTTTTTTTTTTGTATTTTTGTTTGTATATCCAAAAATAAGCGGAAAAAAGCGCCGAACGATTAATTTAGAAACAGAGAAAATCTCGATTATTCCAAAAATTTCTTTATTTTTTTTCGTATTTTATTTTATTGTTTTGCTTTTGAAATTGAAAAATTTGTTTTTTTTTTACGTTGCATTTGAAAGGTTTTTTTTTTTCCTTGATTATTTGATTGTTTGTTTTATTTTTTTTTTAGCTCGAAAATATTGCTATTATTGTATATACATACATATGTAGGTATATTAATAGATATAGTATCGATTTGTCCAAGTAAACAAAAAAAAATTGTTTTTCTTTTTTATTTTATATCACCTATTTTTGTTTTTCACTGTTTTGATATTATTGCATTTAACATTACATTTTACATGCACCAGAAACAATTTTCATAGATATTTGTTTGAAAAAAAAAAAAAAAATGTGTTTAATTTAAAAGTAGCACATATTTACATGACCCAATTTAAATTATACTATACTATATTATATTGTATGTATATTTATTTTTTTTTATTTTTAATTTTCACTATTTATTGGTGATTTTTGCTTTTAAAAATTCAATCATAAAATAAAATAAACGTGGATCAATAAAATGAATGTGGAATGTTTATTACTCATTATTAAAATATTTTTGAATAATATAAAATTTCTTTCAAAAAAAAGATTGAGAGTAAAAAATAAAACAAAAAATAAAAAGATTTAATATATTTTTATAGTACAAAAAAAAAAAAGAAAAAAAAAATTTTAAGTAATTTTAATTGCATATTTAAAGGCGTATGTAATAAAATTTTCTTTTGTTAATGTTAATTTAATTTCTTAAGTCTTTAATTTTTCCTTAAATTAATTAATTTTAATTTTTTTTTTTTTGTTTTTCGTTTTATTTTACGAACGTATAATGATCGTTAAAATTAGGCATGTGTTTATTATTAATCTTTTTAAATACCTACCACATTAATGTTAATTAATATAATTTTAATATGTTAAAATGTAGTTATAAGTTTAAAATTTTTATTTTTGAAATAAGAGATATAAACATTTTCATGGTTCAAAAGATCAAGTCAAAATTCATAATATGCATAAGTTAATTTGTTTGTAATTAAGAAATTTAAAAATCGTAAATTTGGCGGGAAAACCTTTAATTATATATAACTAATGTTAAAAAATTATATGTTAAAATATAAATTCTTACATTCTTAGTCAAAACCATCATTATATGAATGGTTTTCGTTTTAATACCTGGTTTTATTGAAATTTTTTTTTTTTTTTTGACGTCAATATGTAATGCGAAGAAAAAAATAAAGAAATTTTTAACTCGTAATATTTTTTTATTTTTGATCTCTAAACGTCATTCTAAATGATCGTAAATTTGTAGTTTATTTGAATTATTTTTGTTGTTTTTTTTTGGTTTTGACTTTGATTACTTTCGTTGTTCTTATTTTTGTCATTTTATTGTATTTATATTTACGTTTTAAAAATGAAAAACATTGTTTTTGTATATTAATTATATGAAATATGAATACTATGAGTGGAAAAACACATATACATACATCATATTTAAAAAATAACACAAAAAAAAAAGGAGGCAAAATTTGAAAATTTGTCAAAAAATTAAAATAAAAATCTCGTGACCCGTGATCATGAAATTCCGCGAATCTTTTCATTTTTTTGTTAATAAATATATAATTTAGTAATTTATATTAAAAATTAAAAATATACACAAATTGTATTAAATAAATATTTACCTATAGATAGATACACGTATACATATATACAAAAAAATAAATATTTTGTCTTAAAACAACGCATTTTTTTTTTTTTTTTAAATCTTAGTAATGTACATATAATATATAGATATATATATGTATGTATTTGTATACATATATATATATATATATACATTTTATTTAATTTTAATATAAAAAAATTTGCCGCCACTATTTATTTAATATTGTTCAATATTGTCAATTTAATATTTATTCTTTACATACATATATGTACGTGCATTATACAGACTATCTTTTTATTATTAATTTAATTTTTATTGACTAAAGGAAACAATAAAAAATTTTCTTAATTTGATAAAATATTACTATATTAAATAAATAATTTTTTTTTTTTAAATGATACGTATTTAATTTAAAATATAATTGGTAACACACTTAAATTAAAATCAAGAAGATAAGTATAAAATGCGCAGTTTTCACAGTTTTCCGTAATAATAGTCTCAGTTTTTCCTTCTTTTTTTTTTATTTTATTGTTTTTTTTTTTGTCAAAGAATCAAAAAATAAACAAAAAATCAATTTCTTTAGTATATAAATATGATTTAATTGAAAGAAACTACCAATTAAATAAAATACAAAAAAAAAAAAAATTATTTTAAAATATACTTTTAGATTAATAAAATATTGGCTAAGAGTCAACCTTATTATCACTACCTAGCTTTTTTTGTTTTTGCTTTTTGTTTTTTAATTGTGTAAATGAATGGCGAAAAAAATAATTTATTTTTTTTTAATTAAATATTTGTAATAACTTGGAAAAGCAAAAAAAAAATCTAGGTAATCCCATTAATATAAATTAATATTGATAAATATTTGAGACGCAATAAAAATGCATTTTTAATAAGGGGGTTTTTTCCTACCCTCATTTATCTTTAACATTGTTTTAATAATTAAATTAATTATTTGATTTGTCTTATTGATAAAACACGTCTCCAGAATATAATGGAATTCTTTGAAAAATTTCAAAATGGATATGTATTTATTTTGTAGGTTTATGTACTTGAGCCAACTTTTATTAACATAAAAAAGAAAACAATCTGATAATAAACATCTAATGGAAGATAATTTTTTCTATGCAAAAGAATTCGCTTTTCGAAATTTCTATAATAAATAATTAAAGTTAAAAGGTTTTATTGTAAATAGAAATCAAAATTTTTAAAATTTGATCAATAACGGACCAAGGCATCAAGTAATAAAATCAAAAACATTGTAAATTTTTATGACTGCACCGCTAAAATTTTAATTATAAAAATAATTAAAACTAAATAGAATTAAAATTATTTTTATTTCATATATGTATAAAAAAAAACAAATACTGAGTAATTAAAATGATCGATTACTTATTCTGACAAGAGTTTAATATTTATATTATTTTTTTTATTTTATTATAATTTTGGATTAAATTAAAATTTTTAATTAATACATACATTAATTTAATTTAATATTAATGAACTATGAAAATAATTATATATACTCGTAATATATATATAGTAAAAATCGTTTAAAATTATCAACCCAATCAAAGCTTATACTATAGAACTCTTAATTGTATTTTAGTATAGTAAGAAAATTAAAAGTTACATGGTTCGAACTCCAATTCGAATAAAAAAATTTTATGATACGTATCCCAAGTCTAACATAATATGAGTGATGATGTATGTACAGTTTATGATGCAACTGGGATCTTAACAATATTCACTTTTGTTTTTTGTAATTTTGCTCTGTTTTTGCTGTTTCAATTTTGTTATTTTGACTAAACGTGGTTTTAATTTAATGTCACAATTGTTCAAATTCCAAATTAAATCTAAACTTTGAGACATTGTTATGCATTCCCAAAATCTTCTTTTTTGTTCCTTACAACTTTTTCTGTTATAATACATTATTATTACCTATTACATAAAATTTTATCAATATTGTTAATTATAACAACGGGTCTAAACGGCTGTATCTATCTGCAATTCCTTTCTACCTAATTGTTGTATGAAATATATGATATTTTTTGTTCATTAAAACAATTTCATTAAAATGACCACCACTTAAAGGTAAAAAATTCTCTTTTTTTAAATATCACCGTAATAAAAGATATTCAAATAGAAATTAAGTATGTACGAACTTAAGATTTATAAAGCAGTTTGTCGCTTGTTGTTGTTTTAGACAGATCATATGATCATAAGTTATAACATACATACATTGAAATATTCGTAAGATATTTAGGGATATGAATTATAGGGATATGCATTTTTTTTAATTGCATTTGCCTGCCACATAAAAGTAACAAGGAAATTACACAACCTTTCCATTTCACCGTGTCGTGTCTGTACATGTCGTAAGGGGGAATTACTCTTATGACGTGTGTAGGATTCGAACCCACACTCCCTTCGGTGTTTACAGCGTATTTTATACGTTCTTACCCACTAGACCATCGAGGCCCCTGAAATTTTTTCGTTTTAACCGACATGACAATTTAAGCGGTGTCGTTTTAAACGGTTTCTATTGTATATATATTTTTTTATATATATATATTTATATATTCTATATAAATTATAATTAAATATAATTATTAACTACATTTGCAATAATTTTGCACGTTTATTGTGTTTTTTGTTTTTTTTTTTTCTAATTAAGGGATTGATTAAATTAAAATAATTTAAAAAAAAATCAAAAGAATTAACTATAGATTCACTATTATAATAAGTCACTAAATAAATTCTAGTATGTATTGTATGTATTATTATAATGTATGTACATAAAATTAATTAGTTTCTATATCTTAATAAAAAAAATAAATAAATGGCGTTGTAAACCATTATTAAATAAATATTTCATAATAATTTTTTTTTATGTAATTTTTATGAAATTAAAAATTTAATATTAAAATGGCCTTTATCATTATTATATAAGACTTTATTAAAATATAAAATTGTTAGGGATTACAAAATATATAGTTAAAACAAACTCATGATTTAAATAAATTGAATGATTGATTTTAATAAAAAAAAAAAATTTCTTCATTTTCTTTAAAATAAAAAACAAAATACATGTAAAATATTGATTTCAAAATTACAAAAAAATGTCAATTTTAATCAATGATTTTTTCAATTATTTTTAAATTTTATTTTTTTGTTTTTTCTGTAACCCCTTTTTCTGATTTTTCTAAGCGGGCGCGCGCGCTTGTATTAAAATTAGAAATAAAAAACTTTATTAAATTTTACAATCACAAAAAAAAAAAAACTCACCAATAATTTTTTCAATCATATTAAGTTGTTTATATACATATACATATATATATATATTTAGGTTTGTATATAATTATAACAAAAAGAAATATATATATACATACCACCTTCTTAAAATAAAGGTAAAATGCTGGTGCATTCATTCATTAATAATTAGGTGTAAACAGAAACTATTATGTGACTAATCACAGGTACTTGTAAAAAAAAAAACAAAAAAAAAACACCTTTAAAAATGTGTTTTTTTTTATTTTTTTACTTTTTTTTTTTGTATTTTATTGGTTGATCAATCAATCCCCCTAATAAGAACCATGACCTTCAATTTTAATTTTTGTTGTTTCCCCCTTTTTTTTTTTCAACAATCAAAAAAAAATGTAAACAAATTTTTTTTTTTTTTGAAAATAAATGAAAATAAAAAGGAAAGCAAAAGAAAAACGGAAAGCTTAATTACCTTATAAATAATTTTAAAAAGCCTTAAATGATTATCCGCTTTTCTGAATATTTATATGGAAAACGTGCGTTGTACTTGTATTTGTGGTTATTTTTTTTGTTTTAAGATTGGCCGAGTTTTTTTTTTTTGAATTTATTTTCCTATTAAAATATATTTGTTTTTTTGTTTTTGGTTTTATATAATAAACAACTGAATAAAATTTCTCGAAAATTTAAAATAGATTAATTTTTTTGTATTAAAATACGTGGAAGAAAGGAAGTAAACAAAATAAAAAACAAGACGATCAAACAATCAAAAAAAAAAAAAATCAAAAAAAAAAAAAAAGGCGATTAAATAAATATGTACTTTACATTATTCCGTTAATTTATTTATTCAGCCAGCTGAATAAAATTTTTATCTTAAATTTCTAAATACATATATTAAAATTATAAAAGTAAAATTAGACATGTTTGACGAAATTTTTTTTTAATTCAGCTTAGCTGAATATGATTTTTTTTTTCATTTTTGTTATAAATATACTATTTTTTTTTGTATCAATAACAACTTAGCAACTATAGCAAAAAAAAAATAACATATTCAGCTTTTATAATTAAAATTCCTTTAAAATTTCTTCTTTTATTTTTTTTTTTTAATTTAATAATATTATGTAAAAAAAACTATAATTCAGCAGATATATACGTACGCATTTAATAAAAGAGAATTTCACTCATTTTTTTTTTTTTCAATTTCATTTTAATGAATTGCATATACTCGTATATATATATTATATGTATATACAAATCATATATATATATAAATCAAGTTAATATTTAATCATGTTGAATCATTTTATCTTAATTTAAATATTTTATAAGTTGTTTATTTTATTGTATAAAAGAAAAAAAACTATAACTTATAATTATTAAAAATATATACATATATATATAAAAAAAAATTATACATAGTTCTAATCTAATTTCTAAAGTATGATAAAATTATATATCCATATTAAGTATATGTATTTTACACGTTTGCTTTAATCTCTTATATTATTCGATGTTTTAAGGAATTCCTCGAAAAAGCTTTTTATTTATAGACTGAATTTGTTGGGGTTTTCTTGAATATCAAATGAATTAATTAAAAAAAAAAAAAAACGCCCGAAATTATAATTGTTTTTGTTTTTACTTTTTTTCATAATGAGTCACAATTTTTATACCCCGTATCTATTGAAATATTAAAATAAGTAAAAAAAAAAACCAATATACATATATACAAATCATACTTAAAAAAAAACAAAAAAAATTAATATTATATGCATACTTAAAAAAAAGTACTTGAGATATGAGTAAGTCGCGACAGGTAGGTTTTATTATAAATTTTTCTAAATAAATTGTTAATAAAAAAAAAAAATTTGTATAAGATTTTTGTAATACATATTTAAATTATATTTGTATATGTTGTTAAAGATATATAAGCAGAAGATTTAAATCTAATTAATAAATAAAAATTAAAGAATAAAAAAAAAAACCCTGTTTTTTTTTTTCTAATTTTTACATTATTGTGTAGTATTATTTATTGACTTAGTAGTTTTATATTTATATATCTTATTCTTATATACATTAAAATGGGCTTGTTTTTTAAGCTCATTTTTCAGTTGATTTGATTGTATTTCGCATATATAGTAGAGCAGATATGGATGTATATACATACATATTAGATTTGTATAGATATGTTATATTAGACGAACTACCTTCACACAAATTTCAAATAAATAATAATAATAATGATAAAAATAAGAATGAAAAAAAAAAAAAAAAATAAAAAATTAATATTATATTCCATGTATGTATTTAAATTTTTTATTAATAAAAAAAAACCACACTTAAAAATTTTTTTTTTTTTTTTCCATTTACGTTTCACTTCTTTCGTTCGTATATGACCCATATTTTATTTGTGTATTTCCGTTTTTTTTTATTTTTGTTTTTTTTTATTTTTATTTTTTTTTTTATTTATTTTATTTTATTTGTATATATATACAAAATATTTTATCAAACAATTTTCATTTATAAAAATATAATTTCATTTCAATTTCGAATTTTGGCTATTAAATTTGATTAAAGAAAAAAAAAAAAAATTTAATCTGACTGAAAATAAAAAGAATAATAATAATAATATTAAGTTTTTAGTTAATAAATTAATAAGAAAAGTATTAAAAAGAAAAAAAAAATGCATTAATAATATTTATATTAATCTGTGAATTTATAAAACTTATTTATTATTGAGAAGACATTCAATTTTATTTATTGATATTTTACGCTTTTACTATAAAATTGGTATTACTATTTTTATTTTTGTTTTAAATTAATATTATATTTAATTTAATAATTTTTAATTAATAATATCTATGAAATGAAGTTTGTTAAAAGTTGTTTTTTTTTTTTTTTTTGTTATTATTATAATTAATATAAATTTATTATTAATAATTTCTTTTTTAAAAAAGAATTATTGCGTTTTTATTAATTTAATAAATTTATTAAAAATATTATTAATAATATTCCTATTAATTAATATTAAAAATTTTATAAAATTAAATTAATATAAAATATATAAAAAAAAAAAAATTTATTAATAACATTTTAATAAAATTAATTAATTAATTTTTTTTTTTTTAACTATATTTTTAGTATCAACTGCATCAATGTCTCTTGCGAGTATACACGGACCACAGTTTGCTGATTTATGTGCCCCATTGGGGTAAGTTTAATATTATTACTTCAAAAAAAAAATTAAAATTAAAAAATGGCGCCAAAAAAAAAAAAAATTTAAATTAAAACCAAAAAACAAGAATTTTTTTTTTAATTTGAAATTAAATTATAAAATGAAAAAGAAAACATTAATAGTAAAAAATTAAAAATGATTATTAAATATTATGTAGGTATAATAAAAATAAATGTTAGTTAAATAAAATTTCTATCTTGTATATCTTATATATAAATATCTTGTTCTAGACTCTGATATAGGAAATCGGATTTACTTAAATAAATATACATGAATATAATGATTAAATTTTATATAGTATTTGAGAACAATGTTATATACATATATATTTACATATTATATATATAGTGTTTGCGTTCCTTTTACAAGAAAAGATTAGTTGAAAGTAGTTGAGAGTAGTTGGACAATGGAATGCTAATATTTTGTTTTACTCTTCTATCGTCTACTCTTTCTCAAAGACTATGGTGCCATTGGTGGTAGAAAAGAGTAGTTTATTCTGTAAAAAGGAACGTGAACATTATATATTTGTTATATTTGTTTGAACGTAATATTATATATATATATATATGTAGATAAAAGTTTAAGTCTAATAAAAATTGATTATTTAATTAAATTAAATTTGTAAAATTGGCTATAAAAAATTGTGCATATTTTAATAAAATCAATTTGAAAATTATTTTAATGGTAGCTTTTTTTTTTGTGTATATATTATAGATAAATTTCTAACGACAATTTTATTCTTATATATGCCAAATATTGTAAATTTGTATAATAGTTTTGTTGTATTATTTTTTGTTTTAATTTTATTTTCTCTTCTGAAAAAGGTTCCAATTCTCATTTATGTGTAATAGCCATTTCCCGCGGAAACTGAATCAAACAGGTTTTTTTTATTTTGTTTTTTTTTTTTGAATAACGTGTTAGATCATTTTTTCTTTGTCCAATTAAATGGATATTTTTTAATTTAAAATCGTTTTTATGAGTATTTTTTATATTAAATACAATAAACTTTATATATATAATATATATATATATATATATATATATATATATAGTAATTCTTGAAAATTAAAGGGCTTTTATTTAATAAAAGAAATATTAAATAAATTTGACCGTATTTTACAATTTTTTACTATGCAATGTTTAATAAATATTCAAGTTGAAGTTTAATGTTGGACAAAACACATGTCCGTATTAAGTATAATATTTATAATTAATTCATTAAATCAATCCTTAAATATTATATCATATATTCATCGATTTATATTGAAATTAAAATAAATTGCGTGAACATTATAAAATTATATTAAAGTTTATATTAGTTCGTTATAAAAAAAAAAAACACGATAAATTACCATTAAAAAAACAAAAATAAAATTTTATTTTATTATTTAAAAAATCGTAAAAGATTTAAATACCTATGTATGTTTTTATTGTAATATATTTTAAAATTTTTAAAATAGATTCTCTTCTATTGTTTATTCTTATTGAAAAACATGAAATTTTCTTCAACTAAAAAAATTAAAGATTATTTATTTCTTTTATAAAACCAAAAAAAAAAAAAAAAAACGTTAATCTAATATTGAAAAATATAAAAAAATATAAGCAGAAATAGTGACATATTGTCGTCGCCGATTTTGTGACTGTCACCACACCGCCTAGAATTAAATGAAAAACAAAAAAAAAATATTTATTGTTGATTTTGTTCATTATTTCGTTATTTCTTCATTTTTTCTATTTGATTAAATTTAATTAAGATTCCAAGTTTTCTTTTTTTCTTTTTAAAATACATTTTTCTTCATTGTTTTGTTTTTGTGTTTTTTTGAATTTTATTTAAAAGATGTCATAAATTGCATCTCATTCCCTATATTATAAAAAAAAATTTTTTCTTACATAAAAATATTTTCATTTGAAAAGTTTTTCTTGGCAATTGACTAAATGTTTGTTATTTTCAACTTTCTATCAACATATTTTCCTTTTTTTTTTTTTTTTTTTTCTAAACAAAAACAAATGTAAATGTAACAAAATAAAAATAGGAAAATTCTTATATTGCATGTACATAATGTATATGTATATATGTATAAGTCCATAATTTTTTTTTTGTAGAATAAATCGAATCTTTATAATATTACATCATTGTAAATATCTTTAAAGATTATATTCTATGATATCATCATAATTTTTATATTTATTTATTCTTGTATTCCTATGTACTTACTCTATATATTTATAATAATTTAAGATGAAATTTCATTGGAATGTGCAACATTTCAACCACTTATTATAATAATATATAAAAAAAAAAAACTTTTTTTAATTTGTTTTTTTTTTTATTGTCTATAACTAGTTTTAGTTTTGTTGATTGTTTAGATTTTTGTTAATTTTTATGTTTAGGGAAAAAAAAAAAATCCTATCCATTTGAAATTACTTTAATACGGAGGAAATTAGCAAAATTTATGATTAGTTTTTCTTCTTGGATTTTTATTTATTTATCCCTTTCCTTCTCTCTATTAAAGATCATTTCTTATTTTCCACAAAAAATATAAAGGGAAGGGATAAAAAATAAAACAAATATATAGGGAAATTTGGAATTATAGTGATTGATGAAAAATTATTTGATTGTATGTGAACTATTTAGTGATTGATGATATTGGTACGATGATCTCCTTAATAAACCGTGTTCTCTGTGATGAATTATCGTAAATATTGGAAATAAAAATTTACGGACTTACATGGGATGGAAATTGTTTCCACATAAGAGTGTTGTGACATGAAAAAATTAATACCTAAAAAGTATATTGCATTATCCTGAGATTTTCTTAAGGACACATATTTTAAAACTGCGGTTGTTTACTCATCAAGTAAGATATGTTCACCTAGGAGTATATTGCTTTGCCGAAAATGATATGTCAACAGTAAACATTGTAGAGAGTTTTTTTAAACAGTAGGACTGACAGAAGTATTATAAGTGGAGGCAAAATGAACAACACATAGTTATTAATAGATGAAGCACAATAAATCAACATCAAAAAGTTGCAGCGTTACTCAAATCACTTCTTAAACAATAATCTGATCCTAAAATATTTTACAGGGACCTCGGTGGCGTAGTTGGCAAGACCGTATAAAATTCGCTGTAAACACCGAGGGGAGTATTGGTTCGAATCCCACACATGTCGTAAGAGTAATTCCCCCTTACGACATGTAAGTCACGTCTGAAAAGGAAATGCTGTTTAATTTCCTTGTTATATTTATGTGGCAGAGAAAAATGCACTAACATTTTACACTATCAACTGCATATAACATTATAGGAGTGATCATTTATTTCCTTTACTTTGTTTTGCTTTGGAAGCATTATTTTTTTGAAACAGATAACACCATACCTATAAAAAAAAAAAAAGCTATAGTTGTCGAAATAATTAATAACACGAGCTCTGTTTTTTTTTATTTTCTTGTCCACAAGCACAACCAATTTTGTATCATACTAAATAGAAATTTTTTTTTGCAAAGTGTTTAATCCATAAATCAACATACATCCATACAAACTTTTCAAATAATCTTCGTTTATTTCATTTTTTATTTTATATTTTATTTTTTTTTTTAAGAACTTGAATTTCCTAATTCAAAAATAGAGTTGTATAACAACTGCTTCAACATATAATTGCATATATGTATTTTTATCTTATATTTATCTTTAGTACGATCTATACTTAATAATATTATGCACATTCTTAGGCAACAAGCAAAAACAAGTTTTTCACTTTTTTTTTTTTCTTAGAATATATGAATTTTCCTCTTCTATATTTCTAAAATAGAAAAACATAAACAACAATAAAAATAAAAGTTTTTATTTTATTACTTTTTTTTTTAAACTAAAAAAGAAAAAAAATCGAATTTTTAGCGACGCCAGTCACTAGTCAGCCTTTTTTTTTTTTGTATTAGATATATCTATGCACTTGTACATATTTATTATAAATTCTTTATACATAGGTATTAAAAATGTATTTTGTACATTAAATACTTAACTATATATGTATTATGTATGTATATATATATACATAAATATACATCGACTCCTAAGTGTATCTATGCAAACCATTATCGAACGAACATACTAACAGGCATTTCTATCATATGCAATCATTATGCTGTTATAACATTTTATGGCACATATTGCTTTTGCTATGGTTTGGCTATGATGAATAATCCTAATGGATGGTATAAAACTAAAAAAATATAGTAAGCTAACATGAAGATAAAATGCGATGGAAAAAAGTACATATTATGTACATATATAGTTTTGGTTTTAAGTGGATATTAATCAAATACTTTTTTAAAGATTTAAAAATGCAGAGCGAAATAAAAAAAAAAAAAAAGTAACAATTTAGGTATATTGCCTATAAAAAATCTATCATAGTTCATTTACATGTATTATGTATGTATCTAAGTGTGTAGATAGTTTTTTATTCTAAAAATGGATACCTATGTAAAGAAAAAAAAAAAGCTGCAAAGAATTCTATTTTAATTTAAAAAACATAGAAAATATTGCATTTAGCCTTTTATTTTTTATTAATTTTTATTTTTATTGTTATTTCCTTTATAGATTGTTTTAAATTAGAAGAGCTCTAAAAATAAAAATTGAACCACTGTTATAAGAAATGTTAAATGTTATAAAATAAAAAAAAAAAAAAAAAAAATAGTAATTATAGATACACTTATATTGTATTCGCCCAGCGCCACAAATGTCATGGGCGGTTATTGCAATACAAAAAATAAAAAAAAAAACATAGAATTTAATTTTGCCAGATAATGTCATGTGTTATTGCATGCGCCACCCTAAAATTAATGTATGGTAAGAATAAATTTAGTTTTTATTTAAAAAAAAAAATTTCCTTTTTTTTTTTTTTTTTTGGATTTTAAAAGAAATAATTTTTGACACGACGTCGTCTTTTGTCGTCTTTATGTTGAAATAATAAACAAAATGTATAAGTATAAAAATTAAAAATGGCATGTATGAATGTACCTAATGTATATACAGCAACATGTAATTTGCAAACATAAAAATATTGTTGTTGTTTTTTAAATTATTGAAAATAGCATAGCTAAAGCGTTTATTATAAAAAAAAAAAAAACAAAAAAAAAAAGAAATAAAGTAGAGCCAACCTAAAAATTATTTTAAAACCATTTTTTTTTTTTTTTTATATATACATACTTAGTTATTTTTAGTATATTAAGAGGTTCTCTATTAAAAATGTATGGAATATGTATTAGGTGTTGAAACTTGAAAGAATGCAATGTTTTTTTTTTTTCTTTACTTTTTTTTTTTTTTTAATTATTTTAACAGTGCTTTGGTAGTTTATAGACCAACAAAATTTTCTATTAAATTTTTACCCCGATTTACATTAGTATATATTAGAAAATTATTTTCCGGTAAGAATAACTGCTAGCCAATAGAGAGTAGATGTAAATGACATATAATATATATGTAGTCAATATCTGTTATAACGACATTGAACGAACCAATAAATTTGATAGTTAGCTATATTCGATGGGTCGTTATAAGCAATATAACTTTCATCATAAAAAACAAAATTAACGTTTTTAATAGGTTTTAAGAGTTATTTAAAGTTTACGTTTAATAATATTGAACTATATACATATGTATGTACATAGCTGCATAAGTATGCATATAAAGTCCACTTTTTGGTTTTTGAGAGAAGTCAAAAATTTATTAGTAAACATGTATGTATACCTACAGTTAATGTTAAAGTTCTTCTGATTTTCTCCTTTTGGACATGGTATAACTATCCTGGTATATATATCCATACATATTATATAGTAAAATTTATTATTTAACAATATTTGTTTTATATTTTATGCAATACATATAGGTATATTTCATAACAATTGCTTAAAAATTTTTTTGAGGACTCAAATATAACTTGAAATAAAAAAAAATTGACAACATAAATGAATTTAAGAACATTAGTTTAGTTAACATAAGGTGGTTGTTGTATTGTTTCGAAAAATTGTTAAATTTTAAATTGTGGACCTAATTATTATATTATGGCATAATTCTGTTCTACTATTAATCATTAAAAAATTTGTTTTTTGTTTTTTTCTAAAGTGCAATTTTTAATGCCAAGAAATTTTATACTAAAGTTAAATATTGTCGCGACATTAAATTTTTTTTTTTACTATTAATGTATTTATAATATATGTATATACGTATATATATACATATGTATGTATACTCATATTATGGATGTTCATAGTGCATACAAAACATATTTAAAAATTCTTGTCGTTTTTTTTTTGTTTTTTTGTTTTTTTTTTTTTTTTCAACATATCTAAGCTATTTTAGCATAGTTCGGTTTGGTTCGGTTATAAAATAAATTCAAGATTTCTTTTGTTTCTAACTAAAAATGTTCAGTAGATACAAAAAAAAAAGAATTTTTTTTTTTGTTTGTTGGTTCAAAAAGAAATTTTAAAGGATACAAAAAGTTTTTATTTTATAATAAATTAATAATTCAAATTATTATAAATGGATGAAAATGCAAAACTACATAATTGTCCATATACATATGTATGTACATAGTATAGGCATAAACGATTTACCTTTCAAGTCCAATTCATAGAACATAATCAAGCACTTAAAAAAATCTCTTGTTTAAAATAAATAATTGTTGGATGTCTGTTAAAAGGCGCCAGTCCGCCCTTGTGTTCATTAGTTTTTTTTTTCAAGAACTTCAATTTACATATTATTATAATATATGTACATATGTATGTAGGTAGAGGTACTACATATCAATTATCCTTATTTAAAAAAGTTATTAATTATATACATACATATGTAGGTACTTCAATGGTATAGCAATTATCCTTTACATATTTTATATTGTTGTCGAATGCCGTCCCATTTATAATAGGTACAAGGTACAAGTAAATTAGTATTAGTGTTAGTAAGAGTACATGACTTGTTGTTACATAAATTTGTAAATTTTTTCCAATGTCATTTAATTTCGATGTAATGAATGTGGATGAAATGTATGGTTATTGTTTCTTAGTTTACCTATAAATTACTTACCAATTTGAATTAATGTTTTATGCCAATCAATTATTTATTTTAAATTCAATTCAATGATATTTCAATGTACCTACTATTTAAAAAAATGTTGTGAACGTCCTATTATCTTTTTTCTATTTATTTAAACTAGAGGAAATTAAGAATTAATTACATTTACTTACTATTTAATTTGACATTTACATATATGTATTTGTAGTAGGTATGTACATGCATACATATAATTGAAGGAGTATAATGAACCACTGAAATCAACAAATTTTTAATATTATTTATGTCAAAAATTGAATCTTGAAACAGTAAATTATTCTTGGCGAATCTCTTGTAATAAAGTACATACTTTTTTCATTGCCTAACGATTACACTATAATAATTGTATTAGGTATTACTGGACCTTATGATTGAAAACGTACAGAAAACGTAAATGCTATCAAAATGTCAAATTAACTATTATCGTATGATTGAAAACACATCGAAAACGTTTTTTTTTAAGTTAATTTATTTGTAATGATTGAAAACGTACGGTGTTCGTTTGTTGTGTATAAGGGAAACGCTTGGATATGTTCTCATTTTAAAAAAATTAAAAAAACATTTATTTAAGTTTTTGATTTATTTTAAATCTTTTAAATAAACGAAATGAAAAATTTAAGTTTTTTAATTTTAAATTAACGAATTTAAATATTAAAAACTTTAACCTTTTATTTGGTCCCTTTAACCCTTTAAATGAAACTTATTTTTGGAAAGAAATTATTTACGTTCTAAAATAAATAAATAAAAAAAATAAAATAATAATAAAAAATTTTATTTTTATTTTTTTAATTCTTTAAGTGTCTGAAATTTTAAATTTTATAAAAAAATTATTTTTATTTACCTACTTTATACCTACTTGGTGTTTATATTATACTAAAAAATTGGTTTTGACAACACTGTCATTTAATTTCGAATTAAAATTTAATCACTCGTTTTCAATCATACCAATTATAGGTAGAGTGAAAGTGAATATGTAATCTTTTTTGAGCGGTGTATTTTCTGTGCGTTTTCAATAATAAGCAGCACCCCACTATGATGCTAAGTATATGATATGAAACGTTATAAAGATTTTAAGCTTTAGTGACATTTTATTAAATTATATTATTTATTATCTATTTTGTTTACGTTCCTTTTGTAGAGTAAACTACATTTTTCTTTTCCTAACTATACCAGGATTTGAGAAACAGTATAGATAAGATTCATTAAATACATGGTTATAATATGTATTAAATTAGCGTGTTCCATTTACCAACTATTCTCAACTATGTATGTACTCTGAAATAATCTTTTCGTGTAAAAGGAGCACAAACATTGTCAAATTATATTGACAATAATTTATTGTAAAAATATTTTCATTTAGCATTTAAATGATTACTTTAATTCAGTTTTTAATACCTAGTAATTTTTTAGTATAATTTAATTTTAAAACAACAATTTGACATTATTAATATGTAATTACTTTTATGAGATTTCTAAATTTTTCTTTTATTAGAACAGAAATTAAAAAATAAACCAGTTGATAAATTAAAATTAATATTTATGTATTTAAAATTAAAACAAAATATTGGTACATGCGTTTTTTGCATCTACTTCTATCATGTAATGGTTCAATATGATGTGTTTTTTTTGTTTATAATTTAAATTGCTTAAAGATAGGAAGTTTTAAAAATCTTTAAAATGTACCTATAGGTATAAAACATAATAATCTAACAAAATAATTAAATATAAAATTATGAATGCATATCACTTAACCAAATTAACATTTAACATTAGGTAAGGTAGGTAACAGAACAGTTCCCCTCTTTAAAAGCTTTCAAAAAAAAATTTTAATTTCCAGCTTTAGAGAATTATGAATTTTTTATAAGGTAAATTTTTTTGAAATGACACTTTTTGTCCTGTTTTTTTTTTTTTAAATTTTTTAATTTTTTATTTATATACACAATATGTACGCAAGTAAATTTTCAATTAAAATGACACGTTTAGCCTATTATGCCACAAAAAAAAAAATTTTTTTTTAATTCATTTGCAATATTTTTCTTGTCTCTATTAATATTAAATTTTATATATATTTTTTTTTTAATGTAAAATTGATTTTATTTTCTTCTAATAATAGAAAATAATAATAGAAAAAAACAAAAAAAGAACATGTAAAAAAAATTTTGCAATATTATGATAACGGGAAAAAATAAAAAAATTAAATATGTACATAATAATAAAAAAATAAGTTGCACTCCATTTTTTTTCTTTCTTTTTGCTATGAATAAATTAACATTGAAATTAACTTTCGTGTACATCTGTATTCAGTGCCTGTGCCTGTGCCTGTGATTTGTGAATTTGTTGTGATGCTCTTCAATTCTTTTTTGTAAATTGCAAATTAGTTGATTTAAAATTTTTATAACGGTTTTGACCCACAAACATTTTTTTTTTTTTTTTTATTATGCCATTATTGCTTTAATGTGGTTTTTCATATCACAATGAACAAAAAAAAAAAAGAAAATACAATTTAATTTCAAAAGGTGTTATTTAAAGAGTGACATTTGTTTATACGAATTGAATTATTGGCAAAATGAATTAAAATTAAAGTCAAAATAATTCTTTTCATCAAATTTTATTGTAACTTTAAATATCATCAAATTTTATTGTAAAAAATTGATAAAGTTAAAGAAAGTTAGTATCGTTTTATTGACAGGAGACAAAGTTTAGGTCGATGAAGTTAAACGTTTTTTTTTTTTTAACAATAGGAGGAATACCTATGAAATGATGGTTTTAATTTTATTGTGTCATATTTTGTATATTTTAAACAAAATAAATTTAAATTTAAATCTGTATATTTAATGTAAGTTATTTGAGTTTATGAAAATTAACCATAAAATTAACTAAAAAAAAATTAAATCTCTTTTTTTAGATGTTATAGATACATACATAGGTATTTTAGTTTCCTACGAGCTGCTACAAGATAATTTTTAATTTTTGAGTTGAGCTGCTTTTAGAGTTTTTTTTTTTTTATAAATGCTTTTTTTTTTTTGGTTAGAACAAGAATTTTTTTTTTTTTATTAAAATTATTAACAAAATCTACAAAGAAATAAAAAAAAATCGCGAGTTTTGCAAAACTTTTGGTTTAATTTATTTATATACAATTACCTACTATTGTTATTTTTTTTTTAACTCTAAAAAATTTCATAATTAATTGATTTTTTTTTCTTCTTTTTTCTCTTCTTTTTTTACTTTAAAAAAAAAAAAAAAATTAGCCATAGCAGCTTAAGTGTTTCATCATCATTATCTGATTTGGTTGGCAGTCCATTAGAAATATCAATGGATAATGTGTTAACAATTGAAGAATTACGTGCCCAAATGGGATCATGTTTTAGTTGTGGTGTTTCATGGACTGATGATCATGTATCATTAGATTGCAGTGAATGTGGTGGATATAGTCTTGAAAGACCATGCCCATTATGTGATGGAAAATGTGGTGTTCAATGGAAACGTGATTTTACAATGGTAAATTTAAATAAAAAAAAAAAAAAATAAAAAGAAAAATTGCTAATGCAAAAAAAAAAAAAAAAAAAACTCATATTGTACATAATTATAAACATAAAAATTACATAAATTCATAAAATTGAAAATTTTCTTTTAACAGTTATTTTAACAATCGCAATTTGCAGGTTGATAGAATCATAGAATTTAAAACTTTAAAAAAAAGTTTTATGTGGTTTTATTTATCTAATGGAAGCTTTTTCATATATCTTTATCATATTCAACAACCATTCAATCAAAAATATATATATTTTTTTTCAAATCATATTCAACAACCATGAAATAGTATATATTTTTTCTTTTTATCATGTTCAACAACCATCTAATAATTTTTTAATCAATAAAAATTTCAATACAAAAAAAAAAAAAAACAAAAATATTTTAATAAAATATGTTTTTTGTTTTTTTTTTTCTTTAATTTTAGTCTCATGCATGCAGTAAAGCACGTTGGTTAGGTGTTTGTCCTAGCTATCCAGAATCATCATTAAATGCTACAACTTTATTAACAGCACCAACAGCAACAGCAGTACCATCAAATACAAATGGTTCTAATGGCGTTAACGGTAGTTGTAGTAATAATACTGCAAGTAATATTGTTGCTGCAGTAGCAGCTGTTGCAGCAAATGCAAATTCAACAACAAATACAATTGTATGTGGTACAGCGAATCAATTGTTGTTAGCACAAGAGTTATGTGCGCGTTTGGAACAACTTTCGGCCAGTGCTCAAACATAATAATAATAAATATAGATTTTAAACATTTAATGAAGACAACTACAACAGGAAAAAAAAGAAAAAAAAATTTAACAAAAAAAAAAACAAAAACTATAAAAACTTAAAAAAAAAAAAAAAGATAATTAAAAAATTTATAAATTTAATTTAAATTAAAAATAATAATTATTTGTAATGTTTAATTGTTTAATTTCTATATCTAATTTTTTTTTTATTTTTTGTTTTTTATAATAAAAAGGAAGAAATTTATTTTTAAGTTTTGCTGCTAAATAATAATAATAAAAAAAAAAAAAAAAACAAAAAAAAAAAAACAAGAAAAGAAAAAATAATGTTAAAAAAATATAAATTTAATAATGAATGATTAATTATGTTAATTAATTTTTTTTTATAAACTAAAAATTTAAAATTGTATAAAGTTTTATAAATTAAGGAAAAATTAAGATAAAAAAAAAAAAAAAAAACTTATTACATTATTTAAGAAATGACTATTTTAATGTCTTTAATTTAAACTAAAATGATTTTATTTTTTTTTCTTTTAGAAAAATGAAAATTTTTATGATTTGGTTTCAGGTTATTTTTTTTTTTTTTTTTTTTGTTGTAGGTATAACAAATGAAAAATAACTGAAGTAGACAGACATATATCATTAGTCCTGTAATAGCTGTACTTAAAGCAATTTAAGTAATGTCAAAATTTTATGACATTACTTATGCGATGACTTATGCGATTGAATATAGTTAATCAAGCGTAGTGTCATCAGCTTAATTTGAGTTTTCGTTAACTTCAGGATGTACGGACCTAGTTTGTACAAAACAGTAATTAAGTAAAATGACATTTAATTTTTGTTATGAGTAAAGGCAATAATTAAGAATATTTAACATAACATAAACAATAGCATAAAAATAATTCAAATTAATATTTCTGCTGTCAAATTTATGACTGTCAAATGACTTAAATCAGATATTTTACATTAAGTTGCTTTAAGTTTTAACGTAAACTTAAAGGACTAGAACAAAAAATATTAACTTGCTTTAAGTAACACTTTTCAGGCCTATTGTTTCAAACAAAATATCTAAATAAATCTTACTCATATTATTTAAATTTCAGAAACTGACAAATTCCCATATCTAATTTATTTTTTATCAATTTGAAACCATTTTTTTTTTATGAATCAGAAACCCTTAGATAGGACCAGGGATAATGTAGAGTGATTATGTAATAATTTCTGAATCCTTTAAATTGTTTTTTTTTTTTTTTTGTTTTTGTTTTTTAATAAAACACTTGGTGGTAAAGTTTTTGTCCTCCGATAAATACATACCATGTAAAATTTTATGAGTATTTTACATGGTTCTACATTTTAAATCTGACAAAATTTAAATAAGAAAATATCTGAGGCATTTCATGAAAATTAAAGACTTCAAAAATGATTAATGTCATGTTAGTTTTTTTTTTTTGTAAAGAATTATAACTTAAATTATAAAATGTTTAAAAGGAAACTAAATCTTCAATTATATAAACTAATATGAGCTATGACAAGAATATAAAATATTGTATATTATGTTCGAGATTCCCCGATAGAGCATACTTTCGAGAAAAGACTTTTTAAATTGAATATTAGTTAATATGTTGCCGTGATTTTATAAAGCTATGAAAAACTTTGGTCGGGTCACAATATGTATATATATATATATATATATATATATATATTTATATATTTTTTATTTATTTATATATATATATATATATTTTTTTTTTTAAATTGTTTTTTTTTTTATGTAAAAAAAAAAAATTGATATAACTTTAATGGCTGTACTTAATAAAAACTGAAATGTCTTAAGGCATTTTAAAAATCATCTTTAAAAGAAAAGTTTTAACATTTTTGTTTTCAGTTTATTTCAAATAATTTTCATGATTTATAAGAAAAGGTTTGATTAACTATTTATAAATATACGATTTTAAAACTTTTAATATTGGTAACTTTAATAGAAAAAATATATTTTTTAATAAATTCAATCAAGAGCTATTAGAAAAAAAAAAAATTTAAGATTCAAAATTGGAATTGCATAATTGTAATTTATTTTCAAAATTAAGTTTTTTTTTTCATGGATTGATTAATCAATTTTTAAAATACCACCAAATTCTTTATTTTCAAAAAAAAGAAAACAAATATTTTTGTGATATTTAAAAAAAAAAAAAAAAAAAAAATTCTTACTTGGCCTTAATGATATATAAATAGTTGTTATATATGGACAAATGAAAATTATTTTATGTATTGTTGTAATGATCTTATAAAATTTTTAAATAAAAACAAAAAAAAAAAAAAACAAAACCTATTTTATAAATCTAGTCTTTTAGGTGATTTTTTTTTTTTTTTTTTTATTTTATTTTAATTTTTATTTTTAGGTGGTGATATAAAAACTCAAAAACGAAAAAAAAACGAGTGTTCTATATACATATATATATATATAAAAATTTTTTTTTTTTTTTGAAAAATTGTTGTATTGCTCAATTTTTGAGAGCTTAAATCTATCCCAAATCATTTTTTTGATTTATGTGTGATCAACAATAAAAAATAAAAAAAAAAAAACAAAAAAAAAAAATTATACCTTTTTTTAATTAAAATTTAATCTTATATTTTTGGGTTTAATTTAGACATAATTATTAAAATAATTTAAAATATTATTTAATAAAAATAATAACTATGTAAATTTTTAACTCATTATTGTTTTTTTTTGTTTTTCTTAAATTTAAAAAAAAAATTCTGATGCATTTTGTTTTTGTTTTTTTTTGTATTGTTCAGTTTTTCCAAAAATTTTTTTAAAACAGAAATTCTACAGTTGAAAGGAAAGGAAAAACAAAACATAAAAAGCATTTTCATATGCATTTGCCTTTATATTTAGAAAATACATACATAATTAAAAATATTCAATAAATTACTTTTCTTTTGTTAATAATTTAGCGCTCATTTTTTTTTTTTTTTATAATTATTATTAAATCACCTAGATAATTCATTTACTTTTTTACTATCATTATAAATTAAAGAATTTTAAATAGTCATTTACATTTTATTTCTTTGTTTCGGTTATTGTTTGTTTCATACTTTTTATTTTTTTAAAGCAAATAACAAAAGATTTACGAAGAAATAAATAAAATTATAAAAATAATATGAGAAAAAAAAAAAAATTTAAAAAAATAAAACGTTAAAAATAGAGAGACTGTTCATGTTAAATTTAAAATAAAATCAAAATAAGAATATTAAAAGCCTTTTTTTTTTTTTTTTTTGTTTTTAAAAAATTGTATATAAACATAATATTTTTGTGTTTCCAAATAAAGAAAGAAAAAGAAAAAAACTTATGCCTTTTTTTTCCAATTGTATTATTGAAAAATTTAAGCAATGGCAGAAAAAAATTTTAATTCTCCTGTATTTTTGTTGGTATCAAAGAGTTAATTTTTATTCTAAAATGTCAAGTTGAGTTTTTTTTTTTTTCTCTTTTATATAAATTTCTAAAAAAAAAAAAAAAAATTAAAAATTTCAATGATAGCTGCTACATCAGCTACAGCCTTATATCTTACAGCCTTTACATTATAAACGAACACGTTATTGATTGATTCGAATTTTGAAATTTTTTTAATATCCTATTTTTTTTTTAAACTTTTTAAACAGTTTAATGGTATGTCTTTATACTTAATAAAACCTTGAACAAAAAACATTTTTCGTATAATTTTAGAAGGTTTAATTGACTTAAATTGAGAATTCTTTATTTTTCCAACATTTATTAGATCCAAAAATGTTGATCTTAATATGAAAAATTAAATCTGTCTAAATTCAAATATGAAAAATTAAATGAAACTTATCTACATAAGTTCATAAATTTTAATCATACAAAAAACAAATAGAATCTTTCAAACAGAAAGACAAAAAAATAGGATCCTTTCAAAAATTAGATACATTTAATTTCAAGACGAATTAAAAATTTTAAGAATTTTTTTTGATTCATTTTTTTGATTCATTCATAAAATACAAAAAAAATTACAATTGGAAAAAAAAAATACATTACTTTTTAAAAAAAAAAAAAATGTAGTTAAAATTTTTTTTCTGTTTTTTAATCATTATTTAAATTTTTTAAAATTAATTAAAAGAAAAATAAAAACTTTTTAAATGTTAAAATAAACCTGAAACTAGGACATAATTTTACTATTAATGATCCTATGTTAAAAACTGCTAAAATTAAATAAATAAAACAAAAAAAAAAAAAAATTTTAAACAAAATATACAATTTTTATTGATATTGAAAAAAAAAAAAAAAAAATAGAAAAGAAAAATTAATAAAATCTATTTATTAAATAAAAAAAACCAAAATTTTTTATTGGAACCAATATATATATATATATATATATATATATATATACATTTATTAAAAATTATATATAAATTAAAAAAACAAAACTCAAATCGTAAATTGAAAATTAATTTTTTTTTTTTTGTTATTTAAAAAATATTACAATTCGCTAAATTAAAAAAAAAAAAAAAAACAAAAAAAATTACATATATATACAGGTTTAAAGAAGTTCAAAATAGAAAAAAATTGAATAAAGTTTATTTACAATATTGTAAAAAAAAAAAAATATATTAAATGTTTACAAATAAACAAAAATGAAGAAATTTATACATTTACACAAAAATAAATCGAATTTATATTGGTAATAATTTCTTATTAATTTTTATATTAATATTTTTTGTTTAATAATTTATCATTATTTTAAATAATTTTTAATTCTTTCATTTATTATTTTAATAATTTAATTTTTTTTTTTTGAATTTTTGAATCGTATAAATAAAATAAAATTTAAATATTTTTTTTTAATATAATATTTTCAATATTTAAAATTAATAAAATATGAAAGTAATAAATTTTTTGGGGATTTTTGTATTTAATCGTAAATTTAATTTAAAGTTTTAATTTGTTCTTTTTTTTTTTTTTAGATTTTACTACAACATTATTTTAACATTCTAATAATATATACAGATTTTCACTTTAAATTCAACTGTTTACAAATCAATTTCAACCTTTTGAAAATCAATTTCAACCTTTTGAAAATCAATTTCAACTTTCTGCAAGTCAATTTCAATCTTTTCAATGTTTTAATTAAATCAAATTCAATATTTTAATTAAATACTGTTAAATGTAATTAATATTTATAAGAAAAATTAATATTATTTAGTAATTTACAGTGATTCTTCTGCAACGTCTAATGGCTATTGCATATTTCATATATATGTATATAATAATTTTCAGGCTTGCAATAATTATTATATAAATAACAATGCCACAACTTGTTCAACTACATCTATTAAATTTGAAGAATTTACACAATCAAATAAAAAATTCGAGCATAACATTTGATTTTGGTGAAAATCTTTTTAATGGTGGTTCATCATTGAGTAAATATGATTGACAGCAATACAAAAGTATGTTTTGTCTGCGCAATAAGACCATGAATTTCCTAAGTTTTATGGAACCGAACACTTTTTAAAATTAACTACGCTCCTCTAATCTTTTAATTTTTTAAATGTTTTTATAAAAAGTTGAATTGAATTTGCAAAAAGTTGAATTTGATTTGCAAAAGGTTGAAGTTGATTTGTAAAAAGTTTAATTTGATTTGTAATAGGTTGAATTTTATTTGCTAAAGGTTGAATTTAGTTTTGTAAACGTATATGTATCAATCCTTTAGGAGTGTTTGAAATTTATGAATTACATTTAAAAATAAAATCTTACGATTTTTTTTATATAAAATATTAATATGAAAAAAGAATTTATTAAAATTTGTGATTTTTCAAAATTATTTTCTAATTTCTGTTAAGTGTAAATATGAAAACATTTTAATTGGTCATATATTATCTTGTTTATACACAAGCCTTTTGATTTTATAAAATTATTGAAAATTTAGTAGTTATTCTTAAAGTGAGATTATATTCTCTAATAATTTTTGCATTCCTTTTACAGAGTAAAACTGCTCCATAGTTGAGTGTAGAACCAGTAGAACTAAACATTTTGTGTAAAAGGAATGCAAATAAAAAAATAAAAATTTACGACATTATATTGTCGCAAAATATTTTTATTCATTATAAAATTGAAAACTTTGTTATTGATTTTTGTATTAATCATCATTTATTTCCTTTTTTTTTTTAAAAAAAGCACAATATTAAGATGAAAAATCTCTAATTTTGATCTAAATTTTTTAATTTCTTAAAAACAGTAAAATTAAACCGAAACGGCTTTGGATGGTTTTAACGGTTGACTTATTATTTCAATTATAAAACAAATTATAATTTCGAAAATACAATTTTTTAAATCAAAAAAAGAATTGATCATTCATATTTGTTTTATTATAAATCGAATAAAAACAACAACAGTAGCCTTAATTGCAAATACATACCAGTAATATTTAAAAATTGTACTGAACCAAAAAAAAAAAAAAAGAAAAAATTATGAAAATGACATTTTTGTACCTATATATAATCGTAGTAAGGATAGTTCAACAAATTAAGAGTTTAAAATTTATTTAAAAAAAATAAATAAATAATAAAAGTCAAAGTAATAAAAACAAAAATGTGAACTGAAGGTTGTATTTTAATAGAACTTAAGATATTTAAATGATAAAAGGTGGAGAAAAAATTTATAAATAGATTATTTTGTAATTAATGAAATAGAAAACAACTAAAATACATAGTTCTAAAATAATCTATAGTTCTTAATTCAACTTTTAAAGTGATAATAAATATATTGTCATAGTAAAATTATTAATTCTTAATCAAATAACACCATTGAATAAAATTCATAAGGTCGCACTTTTTTTTTAGAAAAAAAGTAAGAAATAAATTTATTTCATTTAACAATTCTTAGTATTAACCTCAAATTCCTTTAAAGAGATCCTCATGTTTTTTAAGGATCCTCAATAATATTTGACATTTTACTACATGTTCTTTTTGCGTCAATGTTACATTAAAAACTTACATTAAACAAACGTAATTTAAATGTAATTTCGAATTTCTAATAAATAAAAATTTTTAACAACAATATGATGCTTTTACAAAAGCAAAGAGCGCCAAGGGCTAAACTAGTTTTTATTTTATTTATTTTTTTTAAGAATTTCTAAAGCCCATATAAATATAAAATTATATACACTTGTTCCAAATTCCATTATAGCGCTAAATTTATTCGATATTACGAAAATTATTATTCTCAATTTCGATATATTAAATATTTTTACAAAGTTTCGTAATATAGAAATTCTCAATTCATGAGTAAAAAAAATCGTCAAAAATCCATAAAAGAAATATTCAGTCGTATTTTTTTTATTTTTAAAATTTCAAAATGTATCCTTTAAATAAACGTTTCAATAAAAAAAAAAAGAAAAAATTGGACAGAACATTTAAATAAAAAAAAAAAAAAAAGAACATTTTCGAAAAAAAAAAAAAAAAGAGTTGCCGGTACAGATCTGATTTTCAATTGTCTACGACAGGATTTAAAATAACGAAAAATCTTTGTTCGAAACAGAACTGATCTTTGAGAGAAAATCTAATGTCGGAATTCAAAATAAGGATGTTATTATACAATTGGACTAATTTACTAAAAGAAAAACTATTCATATACATATTTTAATATCAAAAATTCTTCTTTAAAATTTTCAAATATTCTTCTAAAATGTATGTATGTAAAATGTATTTCCTTTAAAAGAATAAAATTAATTTTACTATGATATGATATTGACTTGTATAAAAAGAAAAGAAAAAAACTGAATAAATTCTTAAAAAAAAAAAAAAAACAAGAAGACAAGAAACAAAAAAAGAAAAACAAATTTACTACTAAATCCAAAAAAGCAAACGACAGCACTGCAAATATGTCTACTACTAGTACAAAGAACATAAAAAAAAAAAAACAAACAAAAGTTATTAATACTGCAAACTTAAAAATTATTTTCGAAATATACAAAATATATACAAAAAAAATTTTATAAAATTATTATTATCATTATTAATTATTAATTAATATTCAAATAGCTGAAGAAAAAAGATTTATTAAATAATATTTAAAATTACATTTTATTTTTTATTTGCATATTCATATACATATCCTTCTCTTTTGCACTATTATTTAATTAAAATTAAAATTAATTATTTTTTTTTTTTTTTAATATTTTCTAATTATTATTATAATTAATTTTAGATAATTATTTACTTAATATTAAATTATTAATTATATATACATATACATAACATGCATACTGTTGAAAATAACATGAAACATTAAATCAACATAATCCGTTTTTAATAATTTAACCTATTAAAAATGGTATTGATTTTTTTGTTTTGAGTTGTCTGTCTTTGTGTTTTTATTTTATTTTATTCAGAATCTGAAATAGTAAGTGTTAGAAACTAAATCTGATAGATAAAGCAGGAATATTTTTGAAAATTGTAACTTAAGATTCTCTTGTAAAAAGATGTTCTCATTATTGAAGGACCAGCAACTGGTTCATTTGTTTTCTTAGGAGACTTTAAGTTTGTATTTACTTTGGATTTAACATTGGAGTATTTAGATTTGTTTTTATTTGGTTTTCTAGCTTCTGGATTGTAACAAATGTGACAATTTTTAACCTTAATATTCTTTTTTACAATTGTTGTGGCAGATTTCTCTTTTGTTTTGTTCATTGAACATTTATTGCATTTTTTGCACCCTTTTAAAATTGTACCAGGATCTAGTGGGGTATAGCATTTCCTTGAATCATCCATATTATGTCGATAAACGAGTTCTTTTATAAACTGTTTTTCAGATATTTCAATTGTGTTGTTGTCATAATTTTGTTCGATTTCTATTCCTAAAAAAGTAGTTAATGGGGGCCCCCTTGTCAACTATATCAAATTCATCGTTTAATTTTTTCTAAATATCGTTCATCATATCTTTAATTTTCTGAACAATATGTGCAACTGTCGCTAACACATCGCCGAAAACCAATTTCATTAAGTACTCGATTTAATATTTCATTCTAATCTCTGCCAGACTGTTTCAGACCATATAATAGAGATTTCTTTAGTTTACCTACTTTGTTGGATGCATTTGAGAATTGTTCTGGTTGATACATGTAGACTTCTTCTTGCAGGTCTCCATTTAAGTATGCAGATGTATCATCAACACAAAGACGACAACTTTCTTATAAAATTTAATTAATTTTAATAAAGTTCTTTAATTTTAGTTAAGTTTCTTATAATTTTAATAAAGACCGCATCGGCGTAAAAGAAACATTTATATGGCTACGCCGATGTGGTCTGGACTGGGAATGTTGACGAAATCGCAGATCACATACCGAACTAACATTTTTTTTTTTTATAGCGAAGGCACCTATTTTTTGGGAGTCTAAAAAATAACATTCGGTTGCCCTAAGCACTACAGAAGCTGAATTTATAGCACTCTCATTAGCTTCAAAAGAAGCAGTATATTTACGCAATTTTTTGAATAAATTAACTACAACTGAATTAATTAGTGAACCTACTATATTATATATGGTGATAACATAATTGCACAAAATCTTGTTAAGAATTCAGTTCATCATGCAAAGAGCAAACACATCGATATACGCATCCACTACTATGTCAGAGAAGTTCAAGAAAAGAATTTGATTACTTTTAAAATACATTCCCAGTGAAGAAATGGTTGCAGATATCCTAACGAAGATTTTGAAAAAAAATAAAGTATATGAAATCTTTGAAACTATTAGCCTTGGAGAAAGGAACCTAAATTAATGTTGAGGAGGGGGGGGGGGTGAAGATTTTCTATAGCAACATTAATTTAATTGACATATAAATATAACACTTTATATGAAATGTATATATAACACTTTTAAAAACGTGTATAATATACATACACATAAATTATTTTTTTCATTCTATATTCAATCAAACGTCTTATAATAAAGTACTTTTTTACTTGAATTATAAAAAAAATTGTTTTCTTATTTAACACATACATACATATATATTATATCATACGATTTGATTTCTGTTAATTATAAATTTAAAAATTTTTGCTTTTAAAATTTTTTTTTTTTTTTTTGGTGTATTTTCTGTGAAAATTCATCCAGATTAAAATTTTTTTTTTTAAGTTTAAGAAATTAATTTGTAAAAAAAGAAAAATTTAAATATGTATTTAAAAAAAAAAAAAAAAAATTATTTTCGTAGAACTGAATTTTAATAAATATTTAATTTCTTCAAAATTATAATAATTAAAATTATTGTAAAAACAAAAAAATTATTAATTTCTTCTTCTTAAATTACAAAAACAAAGAAAAATTTAAATTAAAAATTTACATTAAAATTATAATTAAAAAAAAAAAAAAAAAAAAATAAAATATTTTTTAAGCTTAAGGTATATTAAAAATAAAATTTTTTTTTCTACTTTTGTTTTGTATTTTGTTTAAAAAAAAAAAAAAAAAAAACTATTTTTGTCAAACAAAAAAAAAAAAAGCAAATGATTTAAATAAAAACTGATTTTAATTTTTCTTAGTTGAAAAAAAAAAAAATGTTTTCTTTTTATAATTTTAAATTCAATAAGATTTTGAAATGTTAAGATAAATTAGAGAGGATTTTTAAAAAGTTTTCAAAACAAGGAAAAACTGTGCACACTATGATTCAAGTTTCGAGGCACTAGTATCGTAATTTGTATATTAAGGACTTTTTCGATATTTCAGTTTTAAATTAAAACTAAACTGCATAGCGTTCGCTTTTACAAAAACTGCTAAAATTGTAAAAGTATTGTGTTCGATATTTTAAAAATGCTTTTTTAGTACGTTCGATTTCTTTTACTGCAAGTTAAATTTAAAAAAAAAAAAGCTAAGTATTTGAAGTTTGAATTTTATGATTGCATAAGATAAACTATAGTTTGAGTTATTGCACAAAATAAACGTAAAAAAAATATTTAAAATGTCGGATTCAGATATTGTTGATAATTTACTTGGGTAAGTTAAGGAATTTTATTAATTTTATTTTTCTAATAATTGTAATATTCAGGGATTTATTAGAAGAAGATAAGTACTTGATTTCATCGAGAACAAAATTGCTTCATTGTAGCGGTCGTTTTTTAAGTTCTTCAAATATTGAAAAAAAAACTTTAGTAGTAAGTTTTTTTTTAATTAATTGCAGTTTTTGAAATTTTTTAAATATTGTAAAAAAGCTTCTGCAGTTATAAGTTAGAATTTAAAGTATATACTGAAATATCAAAAAAGCCCTGAATTGTATCAAAGTATCAGTACTGTATTAACATATAAGCAAATTAAGCATTTGATTAGGGCATCATGATATTTGGGGCACCACAGAAATTCTGCAATGACAAAAAGTCTCACTTTTTTTTCTAATATAAAAAAATTCTACTCAAATTGTTCAATTGTACACTAGCTTTTAGCTAATTGTAAGCAACCCTAGTATTTTTGTACTCTGACTTCTGATTCTCAAGATACGGGGGCTTTTTAGGCTATGGTTGCCATAGGTTGTTTATGAAAATACCTGTATTCGTTATGAGTATAAATAGGTACATGCAAATTTTCATAAAATGTGGTTATGTTCTTTCATTTAGACGTGACGAGGACATTTTGACGATTAGTGGGCATAATTTTAGATCGCAAAACTTCAATAGTGCGTTCACGATGGCTAATGGCTACAAATTCGAATATAAAATTTTGAAAAATTCTTCTGTGATTTGTATTAATATTCGTTTTGTTTTTTATGAATACACAAAATGTATGAGTAATTTTATGACATAGGTCAAATGTATGGCCATTCAAATACGATAAAGTATCGTGTCTTGTATATTTGACTTCTATAATTGAAAATTCGCAAGAAATTTATATATGTGTATACGCAGTTTTAGAATAAAAACAAGAATTTAAATCACAATGAGCAGACATCATGTATAAATGTTATTTCAAAAGTTGAATTATATATATAGAAGCGAGTGCAAATAGCCACAACTCTTCAAGTAGGGTGACATCGGAAATGTATTAAAAAACTTACAACCCGGTACAAAGAACAAATAATACAATGTCAAATTTTATAAAGTCAAACACATTGTATTAATAACACACGTTTTGTTTTCAATTCCGATCGCCGTTAACACTTTGTATCACACAACTGTCAAATCGTATTTTGTTTTATGATGTTTTCAGTTTTTTACTTTACACAGTATATTATTAAATTATTTTCATGCTTACTTATTAAATTTCTCCATTTCTTTACAAACATTCAAACAAATATAAAGAACTAGAAAAAATAAAAACATCAAAGAGTATTTACATACATATATATGAGAAATAAAAGTATCTATACATTTTTTGGATACACAAATTGACAAGTGGGATTGCAAAAATATCTATGAAATACATTGTCAAATTAATTCCGATCATGATAGATTGTCAATTTTTTTTACTATACAATTCCGATCTTATTATTTTGTATTCGCGACATTGTAAATGCAATTTCGATGTCAGAAGTACTCATCGCACTCATCACGAAAAAGTTATTTCAATTTTAATTTTGAATTTCTTAACTTTTAACACAGAATTTCTTCTTTGACAGCTGCCAATTCTGAATGTCATAATGAATGACATATATGTCAAATGTCAATAAAATATCATTATTATGAGTCTGACGTTCATGATAAAAAAAAATTGTCTTTTTCGAAAATAGAAGAAAATAAAATCTCAGATGATTGATGCACAAGTTTAACTTCGGCTATAACTAGTGGTACATGTAAATATGCAAAAACTGTAAATTTAATAATAAAACAACAGTGAAAGAACCTCCACTGGACTAAAGTTCACGTAAACATTGCAGTTCTCTTTACTAAGTTTTATTATAGATCGATGTTTAACGTTATAGAACAGAAAAGTACAGGTTTTGATGTTCTGACTTGAGTTTATTAAGTTGTGTAAAAAAAATTTAAATGTGTGGTTTGTATATATATGTACATATGTATAGCTAAAATTATTTGTCAATTTTTGACAATTGAAAATTTAAAACAAAATACAGAAAATCGTTTATTAAATTATTTTCTGTAGTTGTTCTAAAGTATTTGACGTTTGAACGTGTTCTGTTCTAATCTTTAATCTATTAAAAAATCTATAAAAAAATTTAAATTTTAAATATTTCAATGAGGTGAACAATTCATAATCCATCATTTAGAAAAACTACTTAATGTAAGAATAGGAACAGATAAAATAAATTTTAAATAATTATTATGATATTTTATGTATAATTAATAATTAATAATTTCAATTTTTTTTTTTATTCATTAAAAATAAAAAAAAAAAGTTAGTAAAAGATTTGTATAACAGATTAATAACATAAAATTACGATTTAATTAAAAACAAAAATCACTGTTTCCTAGTATGTACTTTATAAATTTAGAATTTTATTTAATACTGCTGCTTTGTTTTTCCAATAAATTAGTATTAAAAAACATTCTATTGTTAAAAATTTTTCTTTTATAATAAATATTTACAAAATATATTTAAAAAATATTTTTTTCATTTTTTTCGTTTTTGGATTATTTTATATTCCGAAAATTAAAAATCCACACTCTTTAATTTCCCGGAATAAATTACAACCATTATTTTGCTATAAAAAGATAAATATTTCTTCTAATAAGATCGATCATCTTTGAGGTTAAATTATTTTAGATGTAGGTAATAGTAATAGGTAATGTTGTTGTCAAAATGGTAGCTAGCTTTAAAGAAAATCATTTTCTTGCATCATTGAATTATAAATGACTTTAAATCTTATCATCTTACTAAATTTTTTTGGTATATTCCCCTACCACATAAATGTGACAAGGAAATGATAGGGCCTTTTCTCGAGATCTATAGAGAATTATTCTTATACGATGTGTGTGGGATTCGAATTCATACTCTCTCGCTTAATATGAATGAAAATGCAAAAAAAAGAAAATTACAGAACCCCCTTTAATGGAAAATAATATATCTCAGATGCCAAATAAATGATCGGTGTTAGGAATTCGGTAGCATATGGAATTAATTGAAAGTGATTTAGTAATAAAAAAAAAATGAGCATATTAAGATTATATTATTCGTTTAATAGAGGTGTCGGTGGCCTAGTGGGTAAGAACGTATAAAATACGCTGCAAGCAGCGAGAGAGAGTGAATTCGAATATCATCCCACAAATGTCGTATAAGACTCCAAGGGGATTCCAATTTCAATATAATATACTTCATTTGATTTCTGAGATATACATATATTTTCGTTATATATATAATTCGTCTTTAGGGATACCATTTTTCGATATTTCCAAAATAAAATTCACAACATTTTGAATAAAATAAAAAAAAAAATTTTTTTTTAGATATTATTAAACAAAAAAAATAAAATCACAGAATGATTTCCTAAATGTTTAGCAATAAAACACAAAAAAAGTTTCCGTTGTACACCCGCAGTTGGTTAATTTTTTCTCATTGTTTTTTTTTTTTGTTTTTTCAATATATTGTGGTGATTGTGTAGGTATATTTTTTTTTTTCCAACTTTTTTACTTTGAGGACCGCCTACAGGTGTGAAAATAATTTTATTCTCTTGATTTATTAATTAAATAAAATGAACATTTAAATAATTTGGCAGCCATTTAGAAAATTCTTTTTTTTTTTTTTTTTTTGTTTTTGAACCAAATAATAACAACATGGTAAACACAAGGCATTACCAAAAAAAAAAAAAAAACAAAAAAATAAAACAAAAAATGGAAGAAATAAAAGTTTATTTTTCAAACAAAAATAAAATAAAAATTAAAAAAGTATATTTTTATAAAAATGATCAGAGGAATTAATTACTCCTCTATGACGCCATATTAAAATAACAATAAATTTTGCATTAATAGTTATTGTAAAAAAAAAAATACAATATTAAAATTTTCTTTTGATTTAAAAGAGTGATAAAAGTTTGACCATCACTGTCTATTTTCTCCAGATGAATTAAGTTATTTTATTTAAATTTTACCGTCGCAAAGCAATCGTTTGTAAATTTTTATAAAAAGAAAATAAAGAGCTAAAGTCCCACACACTCAAAGAGGATTCGTACTCGTTTCACTCATCTATAGTGTCTTTAAGATGATTTCCGATTGCATAGCAAAAAAAATATGTGCAAAAAGAAAAAAACATGTGCATTGCTTATTAATCGAGGGAATGCCAATTTAAAAGTTGTACAGATTTTAACAGTTTTTAAAAGGAAAACGACTGAAAAAGTCATTTTCAAAAATTACATAATCCCTCTTGCAATCATATATTATTAAGTAATATGTACATTATAATGATTTATAGCAACTAGAAAATTACGAAATATTTTATTATACCATACTTTGTGTGTAAAGAACTTTTATCTAATAATAAATTAAATTAAATTACATGAACTTTTCTAAATGAAAATTAAATTCTGCAATAAACTTTAATGTGAACTTGTTAAAAATGAATTATAGTTTCAAATTTTGAAAAGTTAAATGAATCATTTATTAATTTTTGATAAAACTTGTCTTTGAGCATTTTTGTCTGTAAAGAATATAGCGAAGTAGAACTGCTAAGCTAAATATCACAATCACTTTTGAATGACGTTTGGTCACTTTTGCCCGAACACCGATGAGTTTATATTAGTTATCGTTTATATTTCTATAGAATTAAGTTAAATAAATATTTCTTATTACATCATTATGAGCAAAACGTTTCCTTTAATAATTATCCAACAGAACTCCACATAATATATATAACTTGGATATGGATAAGTGCAAAGTATTAATTATACTCTTTTTGTTGCATTTATACATTTCTTTCACTTATCTGTAAGTGTAAAAAATTTCAAACACGCGTGTAAGTGAAGAAAATTGCACTAATTATGGTTAACCTTTTTTTAAAAACCATTATATTAAATTTGAATCACTAAAAAATCCATTATAAAATAATCCGTCTGAAATACGATTTTTCATCCACATCAATTTCATTATGCATTTTTACTTACTATACACAATGACGATCTTCCAAATATTTAAAAGCACTGATACTTTTAAAATAACATAAAAATTGGAATTTCTTGAATATAATATGGGTTATTTTTTGAATATAAAAACTGTTATATTCTGTATCTAATTACTAAATTAAGACTGCTGCATAATATCGACGCAAAATCGTACAATTTTACGGTAAAATAACTGTAATTTTCGGGAGGAGGGGTTAAAAAAATTATTCATGTTGGAAACGTAGGTTAATATTTAATGGTATTCGAGATATTGACGTTTAAAGTTTTTTAGGTATATTTCAAAATGAAAAGTTACTATATATCCTCGTGCCTGTATAACAGACCTAGAAAGTTTATTTAAAATTTTTAAAATTATACTTACGGTCTCTTTTTAATTTTTTCGGTAAAACTGTTATTATTATACTAATAATTATATTTATGTATGTATATTCTTTTTTAAGAATTTCGTGGATAAAAATGACACTACAAAAAAGTTCGCCTGGGATGCAAGTTTAAAGACTTAGCTTTAGCAGTTTCTAGAAATGCACTTTCACGAAAGTAAAATGTTGGGAAATCATACAATGCGAGTATATATAAAATTTTCTTAACTATCAGAAAGATTGAAAAAAGAAAACATCAAAGAATGAACCTTGTTCTCTTCTAAATCTGCTATATTCTCTAGAAGAAGTACTTAGGGCTTAATTTTAGCGAGCACGTCATTTTCTTGAAAAAAAAAATCTTGACTAAATCTTGAAAAAAATTTTAATTCAAGATTTTTTTTGTTCAAAAATTTTTGTTTTTAGGTTTTTGTTTTTCAAGTTTTTTTTTGTTCCGGATTTGTTTCTTAAGGATATCGATGGGGACCCTTAATTTTAACAGTCATTTAAGATCATCCATTTTTTTTTTTAAACAAATTAAAGAAAAATATTCTTCAATTCTTTTTGATTCTTAATTTATACGTCGATGACGAAGAAAATTTCGTGTAAAACTGTAAAAAACAGCTGTCATTTACTTAATAATTTGACAGAATTTGACTATATCTCTCTTTTTTTTGTAAATACAGTTGGCACCAACGCAATAGCAATTAAGGTGTCAATCTTATAATTATTAGTGTATCTAGTTTCAATTACCAATCAAGACTTTCTTAAGGAAATAATTAAACGCTTTAGTTTAAAATATTCCTGAAAAATTAAAAAAAAAAATTCCAGGAATGAAAAAAATTGGTTTTGTACCTGTTTAAAAGGTTTTAAATTTTACCAACTAATTAATGATTCATACATATTAACAATTAAATTTAAATATTTTCATTTTCTTGAATTGAAAAAAAAAAAAAATTAAAAAGGGAAAACAAAGAAAAGATTTTCGTTGTTCATTGTTTTAAAATTAATTTAAATTCATATCTCAATTTTAGATTTTAGAAAATTCTTTGGTGTATGAATCATATAATATGTTATAATTTTATAAATTATGTATTATTTCATAATTTTAACTTTGTCGGATGCTTAAATTTTAATTAATTCATTTTTAATAGCGGACATTAAATTTTAATAATGAACAAAACATAAAATTTATTTGTTCATGTATTATGACTACAAATTAAAAGATAAAGATAACGATTTTCATAAGAATTTCAATTAAATTCTATGTTTCTATACATTACAAAAAACGGTGGTATCATTATTGCAGGAATTTATTTTTTAAAAATTTTGTTGGGGATCTAAAATGAAGCAAAAATAAACAGCTGATTTTGAAATTTTGCCCTTATTTATATTTTGAAATGGAAATGAAGCCAATTGGTTAGAAAATGTATTTATTGAAAAAAATTTAATTTTATTTCATTTTTTATTTTAGCTTTTTCTTTTTGAATAAGGTATGTATGTCGAAAGCGCAAAATTTACGGTTTTAATTACTTTTAGTTTTATTTAAAAGTGAAATAAAGCCAATCTGACTTTGTTATATTCGGATTTATTTCAAGTCACCAATTTTATTCATTCGTACATTTTACTGTTACACTTTCCGACCAAATTTGAAATACTAAAAATTTGAATTTAACAATCTTAAATAAAATAACTAGGTATATATTATATTTCAAACATATGTTATAAGCCTTATAATATAGGTTTTAAGCCTTTTTAGCACATTTCCAAAAAAAATTTTGAAAAAATGTGCCTATTAGTTTCACTCTGCCCGTCTGTTTACAAAACTTCTACGCCGTTAAAGATAGAAAAAAAAAATGTTAACCATGGGTTAATGGGTTTCAAGCACGCTTCTAATTTACTATTTAAATTTACCGTTATGTGAAAAACAAATTTTGCATGATATTTCTTTTTTCATAACTCCGGCACGCTTTGAGTTGGGAACCTGAAATTTTGATACAAAAAAGAAATTTTAGAATTAGTATAAATTTCCTTGTACCAGCCCCTGTTTAAGAGCTATTTAAATTGAAAATTTGCTATTTTTAGGCATCTGTACATAAGCACCTGTACAAATTTTTTTCGGCAAGACATAAATAATCCAGTAATATATTTTTACGTGTGTTAACAGTTTTTCTTAGTTATATAAGTTCCGAACTTACAGCCCCTCAAAATTCCAGAAAAGTCCTCTTTTCACGTTTTTTTCTTATTTTTGTGCGAGTCACAATTCTAAACAGTTGGTATTGTCTTTTGGAAAAGTGCGCTTTTAAAAACTGTTGGTTTACATTTTACCTTGTTTTTAGTGAAATTACAATCATTGCTATTAGGCGACGCATAAGCGTATATTGTAGTAATTTTTGTAACTACTTTAACTTGAACCAATATCATAAAGTTTTTAAGGCAATTTATTTGAAGCCATTAAATTGTAGCGGTATTTCAAAACACTATGACAATTCCATAAAAAATGAAACCCGTAAACAGGATCGTGTACCTTTTAAGTATTACAATATTATTTTCTTAGACAGACATTTTTCGGCAAAGAGTTTAAAAAAAAATTCAAGTGCTTTTTTTATGAATGTTTTGTTTTTTTTTTCTGTATAGTTTTAGGCTACTTTTAAGTACAATACTAAAGATCCCTTAACCTAATGTTTAGTCAAAATGGGATGTGGTGTTTAGTTACCGTTAAAGTTTCACACTTTAATACTGACTAAAATTTGGATTATTTCATTGGAATAAAAGTTGAATTGTACCGATATCATTTATGACAGGAAAATCCAATAATGCAAATTAAAAAAAAATTAAAATTTAAAATGGTTAAAATTTTGAATGAAGGAAACTTCTTTTATTAGGTAAATTTACTGTTTTTTTTTTTTTTTTGTTTTCGTTATTTTACTTTACGTTATATGCCAATTTTTTATTTTCATCATCATCTTTCACATCATCTTCGTCATCAATAAAATTACATAATCTTAAGAAAATATTCAAACATTGTATTTCAAAAATTTTTTTTTTTTTATTTTTCTTTTTTTATTTTCATCATATCATCATAATTTTCACATGCTTACTATGCAATAAAAATTAATTTTTGTTTTGATTGTTTTTATTGTTATTATTTTGTTATCTCATTTTCTATTATACATTTTGCACCTTAACATTCTTTTCTTGTCTTTTTTTCTGTTTTTCATCTCTTTCTAGTATTTTTATTTTTTTCTGTTAAGGTTTCATTGTGAATTGAGTTAGGCCAGTGGCCTCACCTAATTTAATCTTCTACACTGTTATAATGACATTAAAAAAAAAAAAAAAAAAAAAAAAACAAAAATAAACTGTACAAATAGACAGGTTCGCCAAATTGATCTTCATCATCATCATAATCAAAATAATAATCATGATTATAATCATTATTATCAGCATATTATATTCTTCATCTTTTAGAAAATTGTAATTTTTTCCTTTTTGCATTTTGTTGCTAACATGATTACGGTTTTTTATATTTTTTTTTGTGTTCGTCTGATGTGCTGTGCAATTTCTTTATCATATTATATCGGATATTTTTTATGTACTGTTGGTTAACAGTTTGGTTTTTCAAATTCCGATATAGTATACAGGTGTTAAGTTAATTTATGATTATATAAAAAGAAAAAAAAAAAAAAACCCAAGTACTTAAAAGTTTTAAAAAAGGTAAAAGAAAAACAAATAATGATGATATGAATGTGCTGCGAAAAAAATGAGTGTTACAATAAAATAAGGAAATTGTAAAGTTATGTTATACGCGATTTAATGCCATGTTATGCACTAAAGTAACTATTAAATCATAACTCCTAATGTTGTTGAATTCACACCTACTTATACCATATATTATTTGGTTGATTTTTTCTTCGGTAAAAGGACAGAGAATTTTTGACATTAGATACATATAAAAAAAAACACAATTTTACGTTTGTCAAGCGTAAAAGTTGGTGGACATGTAAGTTATAATAAAACTTATATATGTGTGTAAATTTGTTCAGTAAAAAAAAAAAAACTGATATTATTAAGAAATTGAATTTCATATACTATATTAATGTTTATTTCTCCCATTCTTTGTCGGATAGAGGTGCTTTAAGTTTAAATTATGGATTTACTCCTTAATATTGTTCTGTGATATATAATTAAGTATATCAATTTATAGGTACATATTTCCAGATCCCTTCAAAGTCTCACTTAACTCAAAACTCAAATCACTCAAAATGAAAAATTTGTTACTCTTGAAATTTTTTTTGAGAATTATCAAAGACCGCAGAAATTAATGCCTACTTTTAACAGTTTACAGTTAAACATAAAGGTATAATATAACATTGCCTATAATTTTGATATGGAAATTCTTAACCCTTCGAAATTGTTAAACAAAATGAATTTTTTACTCAACTTATCAATTTTTCCACATACCATGCTCTATTCTAAGCATAATGAAATTTATTCTTAATATAAAAATTCTTTAACCGGAAAAAACCCAATCAAAAGAGCTTCTAACTCTAATGCGATTAACAGATCGATAATTAAAAAAATTTAATTTAATTTTATCACAGAAGTTGAACAGTATTTTAAAAACTCAAGGAACTACGAAAACATAAAAAGCTTTTATATATTTCTAATCAATTCATATTGCAGTCCATATGACTATAAGTAGGGCTGTGCTGAGCTAATTGAATATTAAAAAGTCAATTAAATAATTGCAGTATAATATTTGGTAAACCTTAAATGATTCGTGTAAAACTCTTACAATTATGCATGTAGTGTTTCTTGTTTTCGTTACTTAGACTTTAAAGCAAAATTGTTTATAGAAGTTTTTGAAAACCTTATAATATAAGGATTAAAATATTTAAAAATCAAATTCAGTAAACCTTATTACAATGCGGCTCATAAAATGTGAAATTAAGTTTGCGATTTATTTTTGGTTTTTTTTATGCAAAGTTATAAAAAGTATTTTCTGATTAGAAAAAAAAAAATACAATTTTATACGTTATTTTTAAACAATATTTGGCATGTATTTTTTTAAATATTCGCAGCTTAATTCTTAATTAAAGGCCTTTTCATAAACATCCTATGACTATGCAATTGCGCGATCTGGTGATTGATTTTTGTACAAAAACTATAATCGCAGTGAAATCATATGATTTTTGACAGCAGATGTTTATGACATTGTTTTTTATATTTAAAAATTTTCAACAACAATTTTGAAAAAAAATTTTAGGAATTTTCATAAAAAATCTATGGCTATGCAATAGCGCAGGTTGCATGAAGCCCCTGTATTTTGGGAAGAAATTGGACCGATATGATTAAAAAAAGGTACTCACCGATTTTGTAGTAGAATTTAAATTAGTAAACAGAAATAAAAAAATTCAACTTTAAAAACCGCCCCAAAAAGCGGCCCTCAAAAACTAAGGTGCCACTTTCCGGAACTTTTTAAAATATGTTTTAATTTATAGTTTTTATTACAGTATCGGGGACTAGGTTTCTTAAATCAGATCGAACCGAATTCTGGTTCCTAAGATAGGGGCCTCTTCAAAATTACGGCCTGTATTTATTTTGTTAAATTTTATTATAATTTTTTTGAAGTACATATGATTAGATAATTAAAATACATTTTTTTAAATTTGAGCAGAACCCCTATAACCGCGACATTTTTAAAGAATGTATCTAGATATCTATGTTTTTCTATGAATGTGGGATGCGGGTTGACTATATATTAATCTTATATTTAGTATAACAAATACATGTTTATTTTAAAAATAGCTGGGTATTTTACAATTTCATGATTTAATCTGAAAAAACAAATGTAAGGAAGGTATAAAATATATTCACTTTTTATTAAATTTGGTACACATTAAAGTAAGGCAATATGTAAAACCAAAGGTTTTTAACAGTGAACATTTCTAAAAAAAACAACATAAAGATATCAATGCACTTCTTTTGTTTTTGTTGTTTTGTTTAATCAAAATTTAATAATAGTTTTAAATATTTTATGAAATTATAAAATTATGAAAAATGAGGAAGTACTTTTTTCAATTTTAAGGAAACCTATATATCATTGAGAAATTAATATTGGAGCTTTAAGTTTCAACTTATGGCAAATTTGCACAGGTTTCATGAAAATAGTGAATTTTAAATTTTTGATCTTTTAAATTTAAACGGTAAGTTGTACAAACATTGTTTTGAGATATCTTCTGCTAATTCTAAAAGATCCTCCTCCCCTTAAAAATTTAAGATTCAGACTGAAAACATTCAGGAGTTACGGAAAAACTAAAATTATATAATTTTTTATCGTTTGATGTTTTTAGATTGAAAAAATATTAAGACATAAACATTTGAAAATACGACTTTTTTCAACTTTGAGGGACTCTCAACTCTGCAATGAATAGGGCTATACATAAAAAACTTATTTTACACCATTAATTTTTCCTATCCGAGACCTATCTATGTTTTATTATTCATTACACACATACACATATTTATCTGAAACGGTGTAGAAAATTTATAAGCAGACGAACGGATGAACGGACGAACGAACAGAGTAAAATGAATAAGCCAATTTTTTCAAATTTTTTTTTGGAAAATGTGATAAAAAAGAAAATATAAGAAAAATGTTGCTGTAATAATCGTTTTTTTTTTAATTTTCTTTTTAAATGTTGAAATAAGCAACAAAGCAACATTTTACAATAAAAATGTAATTTAAAACTTGTATGAACCTATTCCATATAACCATATAACCAACTAACCTAAAGAAGTAGATCTTATAACTTCGCGTAACCGGCATTTAAGCAAAAACAAAAAACAAAAAAAAAAAAAAACAAGAAGGAAATGAAATTTTGCCCTGATTTTATTGCAGTTAAAAATGTAACAGGTTATTTATTGTTGTTTTTCTTTCTTTTTTTCCATAACAATAACGTGAAAAAACCTCAAAGATGCAAAATAAAAGAAAAATCTACGGATAGACAAGAAAAGTAAAAAGAAAAAAAAAAAAAAAAATATATAAGTTAATTTTTATACAATAATTACAATTACTTCCAATTTTTATTTAGTATAACTTTTTAGTATATATTTGAACAATAATTTTCCATTTGTTTTATGATTTGATGAAAAACTTGTAATATACTAAAGATACGATTTGATTTACTTATGGATATGAAACTATTACAGAAAAGTATTATAATACAAGTGTAGAGTATTGCGAAATAAAAACAAAATAAGAAAAATTTTAAGTAAATATATAATAAGAGTGTAAAGGTAATAAATAAATTATAACAATAAAAAAAAAAAAAAAAACAAAAAAGAACAAGGAAATAAAATCGATCAATAAAAGAGTGGGATTAATGAGTTGTGAAAGTTACATAAAATGTAAATCATTATGTAAAATGAAAATTAAGATTATATGATTAAAGAAAATAAAAGAATGTTTATTATTATATTAATCGGTACTGTATATTAAATACACCCTATACCTAAAAATTTCTATTCGAATTTGTCATCCAAGGAATTAGGTCGGAACTGTTATTAAGGAAAATTTTTATTTTTCTATCATTGCTTAAATTTCCACCATTTACATTTAATAAAAACTTAAGAGGAAGATATTAATTGTGATTTTTGATGTATTGATTTTTTAATCCTTTTGTAATGTATATGTATTCTTCTCGACTGAACGCACAATTATACCATTTTAAATGCGATTATTTTTTGATGCCGTCTTACCCGTAATACAATACTAAAAATATTGAAAAACCTTACGGAAGTGTTTTTTGAAATTCTATCTTTTAACCAGCCCAGTATATATGTTAAACTTTTGTTAATCTTACGATATTTTGACTATAGTTTATTGGTTGGTTAGTTTTTGCAGTGGATAATTAAACAGATACAAGTATACGTCGGTTTCATTGTTTTTTGGTACTCAAATTTTCCCTAAACGTTATCGTTTCAATGTGAAAGCTGTTTTTTCTTCAAAGCCTTGTCTTTGAGGTAGAGAGTGTTCGGTCTTTGATTAAAATTGGACTTTTGGGTCTTGAATCGGGTTTTTGATTCGAATTGGTAATAAATGTATAATATTAAATAATCAAATTACTGTAAACCGTTTTGAGCTAATTAATAAAGCTAATTAATAAATATTAAATAAATTAGCTCATTATTTAAATAATGAGCTAATTAATAAATATTAAATAAACCTCTTGAATTAGTTATATATTTATTTATCTATATTATATATTTTATATCTTTTACTTTTCGAAAATCTGATTCTAAATTTTATAGTAACTATTTTCGAAACTGCTTAAGTTTAAGTGTTTTTTTACTGGGATTTGATGCTTGATACTTACTGATGTGCAACTGAGTAAGCTAATTATGGTATCTAAAACTTACATTACTCAAACAGATTACAATTTGAAGTTTTCTTTTATGGGAAATTTAAACAGAAATCAGTTATTTTTAGGATTTTCGAAAATTTAAGGCCTTATGACGTAATATATAATAAATACCTATAGTTAGGAAAAAATCCTATATTTGAATCCATACTATACAACTTTAAAAAAAAAAAGTTCCCACACAATTTGAATTAATATGGTGTTGGAATTTACTTTTTTATAAGCAAATAAAAAGTAAATATTCAAAATGACTATACAATTTCTTTTTTTCAACATACATATCTCAATATTTGCATAAGAATACTCTTAATTTTATAACATTTTTTCTGTTTTTTCTTAATTTCATTCAGATTTTTTTCCTCTATATTTGTAGTTTTTCCTTCTTTTGATTTTTAAATATATTATGTATACCCTCAAGTTGAATAATTATTTTTAGGTGACCAGATAAGTGCTTTTAAAATGTGGAACGCAAACAAATGTTAAGTTAAATTATTGTTAAATTTTTTTATCTTTAATGTTTTTTGAATGTAATATTGTTTCGAAAAATGACGATCAAGATGACGTTTTAAGAATGTCTATAATGATTTAAGCAGATTATAAACGCGGTATTAGACGGGAGAGGGATATTGAGGGGTATGTAGATCCCAATTAAAAAAATGAAAAATTTTTTTCATGCTAATATTGACTGAAATCTCGGAAATAAAAATTAAAATCAAAATCTAATTGTTCTCAACAATCCCACTTTACAATTTAAAGTTTCCGTATCTTTTCTACTCTATCCTTTCCTATCGCTCCTCGCTTGTTAATATACTCCATTAGCAGTTAAGAGTTTCATTCCATTATATTGGATAAAGGGAGAGATGGGTTTAGTCAATAGAAATTTGGCATTACCAAAAATGTATTGTTGGTGTCTTTGGAAGAATTCCACCTCTCTTAAAAAAAAATCACAACACTCCATAAAGAATATCTGCAGTTTCGGAATAATCACAATATATCTTTGTTTTTTATTCGTCGAAAGAGTTTTAGGTAACAAAATTGTGAACGAATTGCTAATTAGAGTACAGAGGTATTGTGCTGAATATTGTAATGACCCAACTAATTATAAAATTCAATACAAATGGCTAATTTAAATATTCATATAAGTTTTATTTTTATTTTGTTTTTTAAATGACATCATCAGATGATCTTAAGGAAAAAATCCAATCTTGTTGTAGTTAAATTGTAACTTTAGGCGAAATAGTTTTTTTTTTTTTGTCTACATAACTATAACGTTAAAGATGTAATAAAAAATGAAACGAGGAAAAAAAAAAAACGAAACGGTCGTAACCTACAACGACAGTTGGAAAAAGAAAAACAGATATACAGGAAAAGACAGATATAAAAAAGAAAAAAAAAAAGGTATGGATGAGAATTGCAATCGCATTATGTAATTGTATATATTATATTATGTATATAAGAAAAATCTGATCTAATAGAGTTGATTTTGAATTTTTTTTTTTTAATATTCTTTTCCTTCACTGCAAAGTTATATTTGAATTTGATTTTGCATAATTTTTTCCTTCGTCATGAAGAAGTTTATAATAGACAAACTATCCTGTAATTTATTATAGGTCCGAAAGCATTTATCTTATGTTGGGATTATAACGTAATAATCAGTATGAAATAAAAAATTGAAAGAATTTAAAATTGAATTAATGATATAAATGCATGTGAACGCATAATATATAATACATATTTATTTATTTTTTTTTGGTTTTCGTTCGTTTCATGTTTGTGCAAAATTTTTATTACTTCGTACGCAAGGTGAATATAAAAACAAAACAAAGTGCAAATTAAATTTTTATTTGATATTTTATTTTTTTTTGAATGCCAGTCTATTCTTCCCGTCTATAGTTAATTAAAAATTGTCTTTAAAATAAAATTTAAATTATTGACATATTTATTTGGCATGATTTAAATGAAAGTTCATTGAAGTATTTAATACCTTGAATGTACTACGGATCTCCTTCTTCTTTGATACTTTCAAGTTTAAGATCTAAAATTCTGAAAGAGGGTCGAGAACATATCGATGGTTGCATAATTATGCAAAAATTAATGAAAAGAGGCTTAAAATATGGTTTCAAAAAGGCTTCAAAAATATTTGTGACCAGAATGAAAGGAAAAATTATTATATATATGTAGGCTATAAAATGGTTCACGAAATGTTTTAACCATTTTATAGCCTAGATTCACGGTAGTTGCGCATCAAAAAATATAGAGTTATATAAAATTCTTTGAATGGTGCATACATCGAGACGGTGAAGCAAAAATCAAAAAATGGTATACCAGTATATTTAAAGGAATGGCAGAAAAGATTAGTATAGTGTACTAGTAAAGGCAGCACAAGCATATTTAACACTAACATATTTGACACGAGACAGAAAAGTGTGACAACAGCATGTCATTAATATCAGTATCTTATTACTACATAATGAAGATAGAGAAAAAACGATCATGTATAAAAATATTTATATTTACAAAATTGCATATCTTAAAGGGTAATATCAAGTTTTTGAACTATAGGTATGAATAAAGTTATCTTAACGATAGTAAATGTTTCAATGAAATATTGAAAATATCCAAAATTGGTCGAGTTTATAAAATTTCTTACATTAAAAAAAAATTTAATTATTGAATGTAAAAATGGTTTATAATATAGGGGTTTGGTTATTAAAAACTCATTTTTACATGACATTAGAATAAATTAATCCCTGTAAACATTTTATAGCTTGGAAAGAAGAAGATAAAAATTTTTACTGTACTCTATTAACGATAAATTTTTAAGCTTAAATTTTTATTATTGTATGTTATAAGGGGCAGCTTATATGTGTAATGCGTAGGCGTTTATTAGTTTTCATTTTTATTGGTTTTAAGTAATCGAAAAAATATGTTACATCAGGGCTTGTTAAAATTTTTTTATGTTTTTTTTTTTTTTTTGTTATTTATAAACAAATTTGTGTTAAATCAGAAAAATTAACTTTACGAGTATATTAAATATTTTGATCGAATAATATTGATAATTATTATGATAGTGGTGATTCATTTATGATTACATAGTGATTTTTAAGAAAATAAAAAACATTAACAAAATAAATAAATTAAACTTTAAACATATATTATTGTGTAAAGATTAAATGGATTTTCAGCTTTTTTTTTTTTTTACATAAGTTTCTTTTTTTAATTTAATTTATTTATTTTTTTTTAATTGTGTCATTTACTAGCGTATTTTTACTATACTGAATTTCAAAATAAACATATAACATATCAAATTATTTATTAGTATAAGTTTTATGTTGTTTTAAAAAGAAAAGGAGGAAATTTTCTTTTGATTATTTTAATTGTTTTGTAATTAGATAATTTAGTATTAGTAATTAACTTAATACATAATAACTAGGATGTTGACTTGTTTATAAATAGAAAATAAATGTTATAAGATTTTTTGAATTGAAAAACATTTAATTTAATATTTTTACTGAAACTTTTCAGAACAGATAAAAGATTTTCTAGAGGTTCAAATCAGATAGATTATAAAAAATATTAAAGAATTAAAAATCCCAACATCAGAAATATCAGAGATATTTTGTAAACCATAGTAAAATTAGAGCAACAGGTGCGCATTCGTGAAACATCGAAAGAAATAAATGTAAATATCGAATTTCTAATTTTTAACTATAACATAAAATCAGTCGCTTTATGTAGATGGGAACATTGAGTTTTCACAGGGCAGCTTTCTAAAGTATAGAAAAATTCGAACAAAAAGAACACTTTCGCATGTTCATTCCAACACCCGCCCTATATACGTAAATAATCTCTATTGTTTCAAATATAGAAATGTTGCAATAAAAATTTAATTTTGATTTTTCATATTCAATAGAAAAAAATATTCAAAGAAATTTAAATATGGAAATAGAACTGTATCACTGACCTTTACCAGAAATCGGAATTTTTTTGTCAATTAATAAACAAAAAAAAGCATGTTTCAGAATTGAAATCTTTGAGAAAATTAACTTAAGGTCTGATGAACAAAGTCTGATGAAAATGTTTTATAGACACTCTATGTTCTGTAAATGAGGAATCGTGTGTTAACTCTAGCATCTCCGCAAGAACATAATGTATAATGTTTCCATAAAATTTCATCCTCATCTGTTAGAAATTTCAGATATCTGACCGTGATATTTTTATGTCAGTTTGTGAGTTATATATGACAAATACCTGAACCTGTCGCGTTACACCTACTGAATTTTGCAGAAGACGTTGTCAAAAATTAACTTCTTTTGACAAAATTTCAGATACTCAGGATTATTATGAAAGTGAAAATATTATCAGTGATGCTCATATGAAAAAAGCAGTTGTATATGGGATTATTTTAACCCATCGGTCAAATCTGTTTAATTTTAATAGTAAAACTGATAATTATATAAAAGTTTCAGAATTTTCATAATTTTTTTAGAGTTATTGTGCGAATGGATGGATGTAGCTAATTAAATTCAATCCTGAGCAAGAATATATCATATAATTTTTCATATTTATCTCGTTTCCTTTACAATGTCACAAACATATTAATGCAAATTTATTGTATACCCTTAAAATTATGTTTGTACAAGTATAAAAACTTTGGCAATGAACGACACTAAACTCTTAACTTAGTAAAAGAAATCAAAAATAAATGATAGGAAATTTCATATGACAGTTTGGGGAACAAAAAATATTTGGCAATAATTTGGATTTAAAATTTTTAAAAATTTTATATATTATTCACGTGTAGAGTCAATTTTGAATGCTTGTATATAAAGTTTTGTATAAAGATAACTTGGATACAGTTTTGTGATCTTGTGATAAAGATCACCGGATCACAACGTAATTTATTCTTATTTTTTTTAAAATTATTATTGTGTATACTAAATCAATTTGACCTCTTTAAAAATTTCTTTATCTTTATGACTTACATTTTGATCCAAATTAACTGGAAAATAATTGGAATAATTTTTCCCCCTTTTAAAAGTTCTGCTTTAAGATAACAAAAACAGAAAAAAAAAAAAATCCTAAATAATATTGATCCTTTGTTGTAATAAATTTTTATATACCGCCACATCCTGTGTTTGTATTACATTAACATAACAACTCAATTTAAATATTGAAGCACTTTATAATTTATTCAAGGTTTTGTTTTTTTTTTTTTTTTTATCATTTTGTTTAGTAAAATTCCACTGGCCTAAATATAAACACTATGTTAAGATTATTACCTGTGATCAATAAAATTCAATGTTCTTTATTTTACATGATCAGAGGACATATAATCAATATATTGAATATTTGTTGCATATTTATTTTCATTTCAATATACAATTGAATCCTTAGAAGAATTTTTATTTCTTGCTTCGTTTGTATTTTAAGAAATTCAACACATATACAAACCAACCAGATGATCCTTCAAGCGTAAATCCCTTAATAAAGTTTTTATTTTGTTTGTCTCCCTTTTCTTTTGTTTTATCATTTGCTAAAAATCGAAAAAAAAAAAAAAAAACTCGTCTCATCACTCAAAGTTAAATAAAAATTTACATCTATATAAAATCAAGTTTAGTGATTGATAACTTATCCTGGCTGTATTCTTTAATTCCCGTAGTCCTATAACGGAAAATAAAAGAAAAATGACACTAATGTGTGAAAGTGAATACGGTTTTGAGGTTGAAGAACTTAACGTGATATTGTGACTGGACTGTATAAGCAACAATGTACAATAACCTGTCACTGTTATTATTGCTTTTTTTTTTTGTTTTTTTTTTTTTATTTTAAATAAACCTTTAACTGAAACCTATAAAAAAATGCCATCGATATTTTTTTGTTGTGGTTCTTTTGAATTGGATGATTAACTTTTGTTTTTGTATATAATTTTTTTGTGTTTTTTTTTTTTTTGAATCGTAGTTATTGTTGAATTAACAGGTGTGTTTCTTTTGTTATAAAAATATGTTAAAAAATATGTTAAGTTAGACAAAATCAAATTAAGGGGAAGAAAATAAAGAAATGAGTTTATATAGAGATATTAACAATCGTGGAGGTCAGATTGCATATTTTTGATTGCATAAAATTGTTTGAATTTCCTTTTTAAAGACTTAATTCTAAAGTGTGTATTTTTGACATTAAGATTTTATAGGTTAGATTGAAAATTTTATAACCATTTGATTAGTTTAAAAACAGAATTTTTGGTTCAATGATTATTTATTAAAGAATTTTTATGTTTTCTGGAAACAATTTATATATTTTAGGGTGGTTTTTTATTTCTTTTGATTTTTATTTAATATCGAAAAAAAGATTTCGACCGTGAGAAATTGTTGGATTTGATATCAATGTTGTGATTGATAATATTTAATTTTTTTTTTGTATAAAAATAGTTGGAAATAAAAAAAAATTATTTGTTGAATACCCATAAGGATTTACAGAATGAAATATCTGTTTATTTAATAAGAAATTTCGATTATGCAGTGCAACAAAGGTAAATTTTATTTTAATTTTCCATCAATTTGTAACAGGAACTAAATTGTTGTTATTGCAATCACTTCAATTATAATAATTGTGTTCATTATATTTATATACAAATCCTTAAATTATTAGTAAATTAAGTGTTTTGATTTTTTTTTTGTTAAGGTCTGAGTAATTTAACTAATTTTTTCTATACTTTTTTATTTGATACTTTTTCCTTTATTTCGTTTATATCAAATTTAGTGTAGGAATCCATAGTATACCATAGTATCCATAGGATTTATAGGATCTAACTAGATTCATAGGATTTATTTTTATTTTCATATGTTGTACTGTTTGTTGTAGTGCTAGTAACCCATTAAAAATGATTTTTCAAGTTGAAAAATGTGTAATAATTATTTTTATACTCGTATGAACTATGTTCAAGGTTATAATAAATTTGCCATTACGTTTGTGACACCTTAAAGAAGTCGAGCTAGATATAGTGTCAAAGGTATGGATCGGTTCAAAATCGAATTCTGAGTCGATTAAGCCATGTGAGTCCCTCCGGACGAACGGATATTCAAAAAATGAAGGAGCTAGGAAGCTAAATTTGTTTTTACGTCACTTTTGCAAAATCGTTAGTTTTGCTATTTAAATCTAGCTTTCTCGTCCGCCGGGTTCGAGTAGCTGCCATACAACTTCTTTTTTTCCTTATATTGAAACTGTCTCAAGTTTTGTAAAATCGTGTCGACTACTACTACTTCGCTACTGCTTCGGATAGCTGCCATACAACTTCTCTGTTTAAATGAAAATGGGCCTTGGGCCTTTTAAAACTAGGCGTGTGCAGTCTTGCAGATGGAAATCAAGTTTTATGGCAACAACTTCTGTAAAATTTGGTTGTGCTGATGCAATAGATTTTGGTAGCTGTCATACAACTCCACAATTTACACAAATATTTCTCGGTAGTTATAACGTCGGTACTAAAACATCTGAAATTAAGATGATCAAGTTGTATAGAAATAGGATATCTTATGTTCATTCGGGTATCCCAAAGTTTACACAGTCTACTCGACTGCACTTTTCCTCGTTTTTATCTATTAAAGAAATTATGTAAAATTTTTTCTGCCTCTACTGTTTAGTAGTTGCCAATTTATTAGATTAGATTAATTTTCTATTTTCCTAAGAAATTTTTCATTTTTCGAAAGAGGATTTTGCAATTGTGTGAAAACTTTATAAAAATATCCAAGTTTAAATTTAGTTTTTTTGTTTTTTAGTTTATTTCTCTGCCACATAAATGTGACAAGGAAATTCTTCAATTCCTCTTTCAAGGAAAGGAAACAAATTTACTTTCCTGGCGTGGCTGCAAATTTCGCAAGGGGGAATTATTCGTTCCACCTGTGTGGGATTCGAACCTACACTGCATCGGTGTTTACATCGTATTTCATACTCTCTTACCCACTAGGCTACAGAGGCCCATTAAATTTAGTTATTCTTGCTTGTTTCACATTAAATTCATAATGGTCTTTCAAATTTCTGAAATACAAAATAATGTTTTATAAATGTTTTAAATTCTAAAAGAATCACTTTATTAATTAAATTGTAATAATTACTTTGTACACTAATTAATTATATTAAATTTTCAATGATTCAAATAATTGCAGCTCACAGCATTATAGTTTGACATTTCAGTTCGCAGTATTTGAAGATAAAATTTTAGAATGAAATATTTAAAGCTATATACAATATATAATTTCTTTTTTTTCTAGTGCATTTCTCTGCCACATAAATGTGAACAGGAAATTACACAGCCATTCCGTTTTAGGCGTGACTGTAAATGCCATAAGGGGGAATAACTCTTACGACATGTGTGGGATTCGAACACACATTCCCTCGGTGTTTACAGCGTATTTTATACGCTCTTACCAACCAGGCCACCGAGGCCCAACAATATATCGTTTATATGATATACCGAAATTTTTACCGAAATATTTGCTTCAACATCTTTGTAGCATTTTTATTGATTACTGTAATAATATCATATAAATTTATCATCATGATAACAATATTATAATAATGCTAATATTTTAATTACCTTTTTCTCAAGGAAAAAAAAAACAAAATTTTTTTATCCAAGACAAAAACCTTTAAAAAAACTGAATATGAAAATATTTTGATCATATAGCTTATGTATAATATCATGAATGAAGTTCTATTATCAAAATGCCTTATAATACTTATACAACAAAATTCTGTTTTTTGGCACAGCCTTAGAAAATCTAGAAACAAAATAGTAAAAAAAAATATTTGTTGTGTTATCCACAACTCACCAGGAACCTGATGACGAGACGCACGAATATGCAAGAACTGACTTCAATTAAGAACGCATATGACGAAGTAAAGTAGGAAGAAGTAAACCAAACAGACCTAAATAGATATGCTACACTAGATATCGTATACTTTCAAGATGAATAATAAACAATTGGAAAAGAAAACAAGAAAAAAAAAATTTAATTTTTATTTTTTCAATATAAGAAAGCTGTGTTTTATAAGTTATGATGACTTTTTTTTCGAGGGTGTGACAGTATTAAATGAGTAAAATTAAAACGATTCTTTTATAAATTACTTTTTGAGTAATCATAATAGAACAGAATATTGTTTTAGTACTGCTGTAATAGTTGGTGAACATTTATAGGTAGAAAAGTTTCGTATTTTTGCAATGCTCAAATAAAAAAACATGTTTTTATATGTTTAACATGTTTTTTATTAATATGATTAGTATTTAAATAAAAATTTAATAATGTTTTGGTTTTATTTGAAAAATAATAAAATACATAAAAAAAACAAAAATCATGTAAAACTTAAAAAACTTCCCACGACAAATTAATTGAAATTCTTTGATCTCATCACACCCTATTTTTTGAAACATATTAATAAAAACAAAATTATTCTAGGAAGTTTAAAAAAAAATGTTACTGAAAATAATTTTTTCAATTAAAAAATCAATAGTACTTAAAGATCTATATTTTCATAGGTTCCAAATTTATGAATTTAGTGAATCGTAACTTAATGTTAGACTTAAAAATTTTTAAAAATCTTTTTTTATATGAAAAAATCAATCATTTAAAAAAAAATTCTCATCATTAAATAAAATCTTTCTATTGATTGTTCTTAAAGGTAAATTGCAAAGATTCAATAAATTTATCATGGATTCATGGGACACTTAACAATTATATAGTTTCAAAGTTTTTTGGTTAAAACAATTTTAAAAATCGTAAGAATATTATATTTTTTTTTAATATACCGGTCAGTCGGTTTACATTTTATTTATTGTTGTTTTTCTTTGGTAATTACTTGACATTCTTCTTCTTCTTTCTGGTTATGTGATTTTCACCCTCACATTCATTTACGAATCATCGAATTATATAAAGAAAAGTATCTGAAGTATTTAAAAATGCAAAACCGGATGATAAAAGGCCGGATGAACGTATTATTGTGAGAAAGAGAATTGATCTGAACTTAAAAAGGGAGGAGGATATTTTATTAATGCATTCTTCCGTTCCAGTTTTAGTTTAAGTAGAATTTTTTTTTTTTTTTTTTAATTTTTAAACTTTAAATTTAATAAACCGATATTATATTGTACTAATTTATTTTAATATATTATGCAAGTGTAGTGCGGTGCAAAATTAAAGCAACAGGAATAAGGAACTGTAAAAAAAAAAAAGTTTAAAGGGAGGCATAAAAGTTTTACTATATTGCAACTTTAGTTTTATAACTGAAATATGTATTTATAAAGTACGGGTTACAGTTGCATTTTTTTAACTTCCGTATTGCAGTAAAAGCGTTTAAGAAGAGTTGTACCTTTTAGGAGCCATTGATAAGTTAAAGTGCCTTTAAAATTATTTGTGCATAAATTATATAAGAATGAAGATGCAGGAAAGGCAACTGCATTACTGATCATTTAACAGTAAATATTCTAAATATCTAAAATTGTTGAAATTTTAACAACTTTAGAAGTGGTTTTAGTGTATGGTGTTCTAATTCTGTTCAACAATTTAAATCATTAATTTAACCAAATATCCGATATATATTAGAATGTTATAGGCTATATAAGCTTGCCCACATACTATCACCATTTGGTATAAATCTGACCATATTAAGTTATTAAAGGTGTTTAATTAAATTTGTTGCTTCTTTTTTATACCCTACTGTATATTGCAAGTACCTTATATTCTTAAATAATAGTTAATTTAAAGAATGGTTAATTACCTTGTGAAAATATATGTAATAATATTTTTCTCCCTCATTGTTAATAAATGTTTTGTCTTCTAAGGTTCTACAATAATTTTCGTACGTAAAGGTATTTACGAACTAACTTTAATTTGATTTCAAAAGAAAAACAAAAAAAAATTTAAGATTTTTTTATGAATTCAAAGGTGGTGGCCATTCATCAGTGATTTTTCTGGTATATTGACCACACATTTAAGTTTATAAATTGAACATGTGAACATTGAATAGATACAATATGGGAAGGGTTCTGTAATTTGATGAGTTGAGTGAATTAAAACAGGAAGACTTTTCTTTATATGTATATGTATATATGTAAAAGATGATACCATAACTTTTGGATGATGAGATTTAATGATGACCCTATATTGAAAATAAAACGCATTTTACAATAAAGAATTCTTAGTTTTGTTTCTTATTGTTTTTTTCCTGTAAGTTAAATTAGCGTAACAGAGAGGGTAAAGGTATTTTTTTTTAATTTCTTATTTATTTCTTCTTTTATTCTTTTTTTTATTGTTTTTTTTTAGTCGGTTGTTTTCTGGTGAACTGTGCGTTTAAATTTTTATTTTTATATTATTAAGTTTTTGAAAAATTATGAAAAAAGGGGGGATATTAAAACTATTAAAAATCTTGAATATAGAAAAAGTTTTATTATTAACTTTAAGTTTTTTACTTTGGTTTCCATTTTCTTCCCAAAGACTTAAAAAAAATGATCTAAATTGTCAAGAAAATTTAATAAAACCCGTTTTCCTGTAGCTTAGAAAAGATTTTAGATCGGGTAAAGTTCTGTTCCTGTATGTCAGCTCCTTAAAACCTCCTCCTTTCGTTTTTCTTACTTTTTATTTTTACTAAACAAATAAATTTGAACGTTATAGCTGCCATTTTCAGTCGTTTTGTCCTACCATTCGTTTTGTCCTTATAATTCTTATCGGTTTTTCTCATGTATTCTTCTTTCCAAACTTTTATTTTCATTTTAAAAAAAACAGAAAAAATGTATTCATTCTAAATAAAAATCTTTTAAATACCTATGTATGTATAGTGTTCCCTATTAACACAATTTCTTAGATTATTCAAACAACAAATTTTTTTTTTATAAGTACATATATGTATATTACATGACTTCTGGACAGACGTTAAGAAAGGTTAGAAATGGCATAGCAAGAAAAACACAAGATTAGAATCCTCAAGAAAGCCGAAGACAAGGTAAAACTTTAAGCAGCACAATTATGCAATAGATGATTTTAAATAACAAAACACATCTAACGAAACAAAGATGATCACTTCAAAATAGAGGCAGAAAGAGAAGTAATTGTAATTGTCAAAAATCAAAATTATAAGCAGATACCATAGTTATATACCAAGCTATAATTGAAACTATTTTAAATTAATATTTATCATTAATTACGATACAAAAATCTCGCAATTTCTTTTCAAAACTAAAGACTGTTTGCCAAAAACTGTCAAGTAATCTTTTAAAAGTAAAATTTTTTGTTTGAAATTGTAGATATGTGATTACTTTTGAATTATCTATATGCATGAACATAAATAGTATTGATTTGTTAATATCTTTTTACACAGATCTTATGTTATACAGATACTATATATATATATATATATAAGAAATAAAATATTTTTAACTGTTTTTTTTTTACAACTATCATTTATTGATGATACAAATTTACAATAAAAATATTAATGAAAAACTGGTAATAAAATGATAAAATAGAATAAAAATCGATTAATAAAAATCATTGGATCTCCGGAAAACAGACCAAAAAAAAAAACTTCTTATAATGAAACTGAGAGAAAAAGAAAGAATATGGAAAGATGGAATAAATGACCCAATTTTTCAATTGAAATTCTTTTCTTCTTTTCTTATTTATTCTTTATTTTACACGATCATGGAAATAACTGACTATTTTTACACGATCATGGAAATAACTGACTATAACAACGGAATTAATCATTAAATTATTTTAAGTTTAAGAATATTGACATTTTTCTTTTTATTGTTATTCCTGTTTACTATGAGATTATTGATTATTTTTCATTGGATTTTTATTTGCATTGCATTTAAATAAAATTATAAGTAAATAAGTACTTTAATAAATTACTTACTAAAGTCGTTCAACGCTCTACATTAGAATAGATTGGGTTTTTTTTCACGGGAGATGGAATCTTTAAAAGACATCAAGAAAACCTATATCCCCTCTTAGGTAGTTTGTGGTTTTTACCTACTAAACCGTCCTCCGTAATCATAATATTTTAATCTTATACTTAAATACAGAATTCATTTTCATTTTTGAGAAAAAGAAATTAATTTTTAAACCCCTTTGAAACTTAATTAGTTCTTTCTTAAATCTTAATACGTTTTGAAAGCACACTGTAAAACTACATTCTAGTAATTACTAACACTTGAAAGCCTTAAGCATTAAAAACAAAATAAAATAATAAAATAGCTGTTTAGAATTTCACTTATTGTTATTGATTACTATAAGTACTAATTAAAATTTGTAAAAGTACTGAAAATATTTTTCTTTATAATATTAATATTTATAGAAAAATAATATAATATTGGAAAAATAGTGTAATATTTTATCGTAAAAAGCTAATTTAAGGTAATAATATGGTAATCAAAACGAAAATATTTAAATTCGAAAATCAATTTTTTAAAAGTAAATATTTACCTTACGTTTCTATTATAGCAAGTTCCAAGCATGAAAGTGAAAGTACCTTTAAACATTTTAGGAGCAATTACTTAAAAATATTTACAACTTGCATGACAAAATGAGTTTTCGAAATTCGAATTGAAATTTAAAATTTTTTTTTTTTGTTATTTTTGTAAAGACGTCAGGAAATGTAAAAGTAATTAAAAAAAAATAAGTACATTTAAAGTAAAAAGAAATTCAACAATTAAAGTTTTAATTTTATTATTTTAAATAATAAAAAAAGATAATCTTTTATAAATTATAATTTTAATTTGATTAATAAAATTATAATAAGAACATTAAAACTGGCAAGCTGGTATGGTACAATACAGAACACATTATAGTTCTATCACAAATTTAAAATTCATTTTTATTTTGACATTTGGATTATATGAAATTAATGCGCCATCTACATCGCAGATATTTAAAAAAAATTTGCTTGCAAGTAACATACTAGTCGAGACACAGGATTAAAATTAATTAATAATTATTAAGAAAAATCAAAATATCAAGTAAAAGTATGTTTAGTCAAAATATAATTTCTTGTTTATTTATTTACTATTTTTGACATAGAAGTAATTCAAATCAGGGTCAGTAATCACAAAAAAAAAAAAACAAATTTTATTAGATACTATAAATAATTTAATTTAAAGTACATAAATTAAAATAATTTCATTTAAAGTATATAATATAATATATAGTAATCATCAGAATAAACAGAAATGATTACAAAAGAAAAATTTTTTTTGATTACTAACAAAAAATGTAAATAATAAATATCGAGTTTTGCAAAACAACACAAGAATATACATAACTAAATATAATTAGTATTTTAAATGATAGTTACTAATTTTATTATTGTTACTTTTTGTGAATCATTACCATCTTTTGATACATACAAAAATAAGTAATCACAATTATTTGAAAATTCATGATAAAATTCTTAAAATTGCTGGTTTTCATTTTATTTTTTCGAATGGACTCTTTAATGCAACAAAAATAAAAAAAAAAATTAAAAATCGTGATCATAGTTAACATTTATTGTACATAAATGTACATATTCATATAATATTTAATACATATATGTATATTATATGTACATACTTTACATATATAAAAGTAATCGCTTATATGTAATGAGAAGCAAAAAAAAAAAAACCCAGAAAATAAAGAAAATTACTTTATATGTGCATAATAAATGTCTGCTATTGTTGAATGTTGTTATTATTTTCTGCATAAGAATTCGCATGCGGTTTTTTTCTTAACCAATTCCAGGAAATGTTGAACTTGTGCTAATAACATATTATCGGATATCTAAGCAAGTCAGTAAGGTTTTGTTTTTTTTTTTTGTTTTTATTTTTGTTAAATTTCTTTTATAGCAAAGAAAAAAAAAAAAAATTTATTTATTTTTATTACAATTTTTTTATATTTTGATTTTATTTTAACAATTTCTTTGCATTATGCATAGACTTTTTAGAATATTAGAAAAGAAATTCTATGTTAAGTGTAGCTTTAAAACATATAAAAACAGTACTCACAGTTCATACATTAGGAATTGAACAATTTTATATTAGAATTGAAGACTTGAAGGAAATTGGAACTAAATTAGTTATAATTTATTTTCATACTTTTATCTTAAAAAAAAAAAAAAAATTTTTTTTTCTTTAAGGAAATTCTTTAATAAAAAAGTTAAACATTAAAATGATTTACAGTTGTTTTTATTTTTTTTTTTTTTGGGTTGTAATTTATAAAATTAACTTATGTATAAAAAAAAAAAAAAAAGGGATTTTTAGTAGGTGAGAATCATTGAGAATATTATTGAAAAATTGTTGTGCCTAACATTAAAAGTAGAAAAATAATTTTATGTGATTACACTCAAACCACAATATGTTTTTTATTGAAAAGAAAAATCTTTTTTTAAATATTTTCAGCCATTCATACGGGTGTGTATTGAATATTTTTCAGTCTAATATTGGAAAAACTTTTTTAATCTCCCGCCGGATTTCTCAAAATCTTTGAAATAAATTGATTTACTCAATAATGTCCTTATATGATTTGGTTATGGTTCTGATTCTGATTCTGGTTCTGGTTCTAACTCTAATTCTAGTTCTGGTTCATTTGAACGAACCATGATATTATATTTAGCAAATAAAGTTAACTGTAATTACTATAGGAGCTAAATCTGAAGAATTTATATTTTAACTATGATTAAATTCAGTTGGTTTAAAAGTAAAAAGGGTTTTTGTTTAAAATAAACCTTCAAAAGGTTTAAAACGAAAAATATAATAACATCTCTGAGTTAATTTTTGTTTTAATTTGTATTAAATATTAAAAGTTCATCTAGGTAGTATAATATATTATATTGAAAAGTTTAGAGAGATTTTCTTTTGTTTTTTAGGTAATTCCCCTATCACATAAATGTGACAAAGATTTTTTCTTTACTTTTCAGGTGTGGCTGTAAATATTGTAACGAGGAATTATTTTTAAAACATGTATGGAATTCGAATCCACACTATCTCTGTGTTAGTTTAGTGTTTGTTTATTTCATACACTCTTACCCACTAGGCCACTGAGACCTCTTGAGAGTGTTAATAGAGATGAAATGAAGATATTTCTTAGGATTAAATTTTTAGAGTACCTAAGTCTTATATAAAATATATACATATATTTTTTTAAAAATATTTAATAATATGTATCTGCTTTACTAAATTTTGGTTTTTTTCGGTTACAACTATGCCTAGTATATAGATCAGTGAGAGATGCTATCGTTTCATTCTAGTATAATGAAATAATATCCAAAAATATGTAATTTCAAATCATGGAATACTTGCTTCTTCCTTTTTCGTGTTTCATATTTCTACGAGTTTTAAAATTTTTGAACTAAAATATTTTCTTTTTTGAAAGTTTAGATAAAAGGTTTTCTGATAAAAATGATTTTTTGATAATTTATTAATCATTTCATTGATAAAACTCTCATTTGAACTATAGCCATTCTATTCTAATGTAGAGCTATTGCTTCATGAAAACCTATTTCGATTTTAAAAATACAAATATTTTATCTTAGTTTAAGTAAATAACAAAGAAAAATACATTTTCTAAGTCATCTTTTAATTTTCAAAAATTTTATTACAATATTTATTATTATTTATAACATTTGGAGATTATCTTTTGGATTTTTAAAATTTTTTGACTTCACCAATAAAAAAAAAGAAAACAATAAAAAAATTTAAATGCAATTGTAGTTATCGTATATATTGTTTTGCTTTTATATTCTTTTGGGTAGAAAATTGACACGCACACTATCATTTCTCATAGTCATTTTTAATCATTCAACTAGCTTAATTCCAAGGCACGATCAATTTATTTTATTTTTTTTTTTTATTAGGGTAAGTGTTGCATAGTAGATATTACATATATTATTTTATGTACATTCTTACTACAGGTGATGCAAATGTAAAATGTTTATTATGATAATTTTGTCATCAACAACCTGTTAACTAAATGTGCTAACTATAATGCCGACATATTATGCAAACTTCGAAATTATAATTGAATTGGAGAAATATACCTAATTTATTTCAACTATTGTAATAGTTTTTATTTACTTTATCTTTTTTTTTTTTTTAAATGAGTTTGTACTCCAGAAACTGTAAAAAATTGCTTCACATTATTAAAAATTTTCTTATTAAAAAACAACTTTAAAGATCTATCGTGGTAAATGACGTCTATGGAAACTATTTAGCTCGTCTGGACTCTAACACACCTAATCATTATTATATACGTATATTAAAAAGAGTTTCAAAATTTCAGAATTTCTTATACAATTTAAATTTTATTCATTATACATTATATTTATTTTTTATTACCAATTATTGTTTAATTTACCCTATTCAAATTTAGAATTATTATTTGGAATATTGAATTAAACTCAAGCAGCAATAAAACAATCATAAGTGCGCAGTCAAGTATTAAATAATATTGTAATTATTATTTGATGAATTATCCCAAAAATAAAAAAAAAAAACAGAATAACAAAATAAAATAAAATAAAATTGAACAACCATTACTTGTATAATCTAAGAATTGCAGTAGCACACGTTCAATATCAGGTTGTAATAAAAACTCAATATACACTTCAACATTGTTTTAAATTTAAAACTCATTTCATGTTTTGATTCAATCGATCAAAAAAGAAAAAAAAAATCCGAATTATCCAATTATTATAGGATTTGTATCTGAACATTTTCTGGTGAGTATTATACAATAAAAAGAAAATTAAGAACAGTGTAAGTAAGTAAAGTGAGGACTGATGATTGGAAAAATTCATTTGATATGGTGTGACTCTTAAAAAAAAAAAAAAAAATGGAAAATAAAAATTATTTGTGAATAGAAAATAAAAACAATTTCAAATCAGATAAAAAAAAAAAAATATATGGAACCTGCATTATGGAAACATAATAATTTTCTACTAACTTACATAATTCTTTAAAATTATCTTCTAAGGGTCTTGGATTTTTGGAGAATAGTTTCAACTTTTTTTTTTTTTTTTTTTTGGGTTACTTTTAAATTTTAGATGATGAGATGTTTGCGTTCATAATGACAATTAAAAAAAAATTTTGAATGGATCTGATGTTAAAATGATCACATCATCATGTACATATATATTGTTTAAGTATATTATATACAGAAATTATTGTTAAATTATAAAAGGAGTAAAAGAAATTATAAAATGTTATATACATGCATTATTGAGACAATGTTTTTATGTATTACACATTTTGTCTGATGAAGATGTTGAGATGTTGTATCTTAAATTCAGATTAGATTGTATTCGTTTTTCCTTTTTTTTTTTTTTTTGTTTTTTAGAAAAATAATAATAGACTTTGAAATAATAATAAAATAAATTAGATAGAAATAATTGTTATTATATAATTTATTTGGAAGAGAATATGTAATTGCACTGATAATTATATGTTAGAAAAGAAAATGAAGATTAGTTTTAAGATTAAAAATAAAAAACAGGGATCATTTTATTATTGGTACTTTTTTTGAAAATATTTTTTTCGAAAATGTAAATCTGTTATTGGTGTATTTTATTAATTATATTTTGTCAAATCATTTATTTAAATTCATAACAAAGAAATTCAATAGATAAAGATCATAAATATTATAAAACTGTTCGAGGATTTAAAAGAAAAGTAATTAAAATATAATATTTTTTTTATCCTACAGCCAGACGAGATAATCCACGAGTACATGAACATTTTCAATAATACAATTATATATTTTGTCAACTATTTTCTTCTAATATTTAAAGTGGACATTCTAAAATTTGACATTTTGTTTATTTTAAAATGGCGAAAAATAAAGAAGTAATCCTCAACATTCATTTCATAACTTTTTTTCTGGCATAATATTGTTTAGTGTTTTTTTTTTTTCAATTTAAAATAAAATAATTTTTCTATTTGAATTTAAAACAAAATAAAAAATTGAACAAAAATTTTTAAATTAAATGTCTTGATAGTAAAAATGGTTACCTATACGTCACACAGAATTTGACATTTTCTATTACACACTCGCAAGATACTAAGATACTATCTCGTCAGGCTGATGGGTAAGGTCATATTAAAATCCGCTATTATATATTTTTATAACCGTATGAACTATGTTCAAGGGTATAGTAAATTTGCCATTACGTTTATGTCACCTTGAAGGAGTCGAGTTGGATATAGTGTCAAAGCTATGAATCGGCTCAGAATCGAATTTTGATTCGGTTAAGCCATGTACGCCCGTTTGTCAGTTATCTGAAATTTTGCAAAATGGTGTCGAGTTATAGGACAATAATATCAATAAAATTTGTTTGTGCTTGTGCGACAGGTTTGGGTAACTACAGGTACGTCACACAGATAGAAATTTGACATTTCGTATTACACAATCGCAAGATAGTAATACTATCTCGTTAGGCTGATGGGTAAGGGTAAACATTATTATAATAATAATAGCATACATAAATATGACAAGGGAATTACACATCCTTTCTTTTTCAGGCGTGGCTATAAATGTCGTAAGGGGAAATTATTCTTACGACGTGTGTGAGATTCGAATCCACACTCTCTCGTTGTTTATAACGTATTTTAAAGGCACTTACCCACTAAGCCATCGAGGTCCCTAGTATATTTATATTTTGTTATTTTGTAAAACATTTTAAAATATCATAGGCCTAATGATTATCAACCAAATATAAACCTTTGTAGTTTTACAATATTTTGGACATTACTTTGTCTCATAGAGTATATTATATTTATTGTAAATCCATATATCCCATATTCTTTGTAATTTTTATACGATGTCCTTAGAAGTTTCATTAAAAGTATTTTAGCCGATAATCTATGTGTTTATTTTAGGATTTATTTAAATTTTATAACATATATTTACTTTAGAGTTTAAAAATACAAATTTGTATTTCAATTTGATTCAAAAATTATTAATTTTGAACACCGAAAAAACGAAAAAATCTGTATTAGAACGACATACCGAAGAGAATTAACGAACTTCAACAAATTCCTGTTTTTATCTTTTTCTATACATATAGAAACGCTCTGGAAAACTGGACACAATATGTTTGTATCAAATTTTTAGAAGTTATGGTGAGGCGGAAACTGCTTCATATATTGAAACTGAAGTAATGGGTGGGACTCCTTCGCAAGATTGAGAGCCTTTTCACCAGTTTAATTAATAAAAAAAAAAAAACGAAATATCGTTAAATTAACTCTTATACAGCAATTGGTTATTATAAAAAAAAAAGAATATCTTCCATTGGTATGAGACAATATTTCTGAAAGGTTTGTAAGTCAATGGAGTTTTAAAAAGTCTGAGTATTTAAAAAATGAAAAACTGAAACTCTCCAAGAACTCTATGTATTTTTGGTACGTATTAGAAAATTCACCTAACTTTTTCAATAAAATTGTAAAACATAGTAAAACTGTCTATACATTTTAATTTTAGGATGTTCTAAAATCTAAATTATACATTTTTACTTTTAGAGATATTCTTTTAAGAATATACCTTCTATTTTAAAAGAATTTTGGTTAAAAAGTATTGGAAAAATTAATAAACCATAATTTTTTTTTTTGATATATAATAAAAGGAAAATTAAATTTTGGACAGGATATAGTCGAGACATCTTGTCAATAATCACAAAGTATGCAATTATTTTGCTTTTAATTTATTTTTCCTATATATTCCTTTTTTTGTTTTTGGCATATAAAAACTGAAATAAATTTAATTAATTAAGGAAAAAAGGAAAACATTAATTTATATATACATTTACATACATATATGATTTTACGTCAAAAAAAAATTTTTTTTCTCTGTAGTTTTTGGAACGGAAAGATAATTTTACTTTGCTAAGATTCGACGTACATATAATAAAAAATTTTTAAATTGCCAATTTTATTAAATTCTAAATTATTATAATTGAAATTAAATTTTATTTTTTTTTTCTTCTAATAATTTGATTGATTTGAAAAATATGTTTTATATGCAAAAATATTTTTTTGAATTTAAATTTTTCAATATTTTGCCAACAAAAAAAAAAAACAAGTGTAGATAGTTGGATTAGCTTCATCATTTGTTCTTCCCGTTTCCATTTGTTAAAATTATTTATAATTAATATTATATTATTAAATGATGCGTAATTTTCAAATTGAAAATTCTTGTAAAACATTACAAACTGTAATAAAATTGGAATATAAATATTTAGAAAATATTAAAACAAAAAAAAAAAAAAAAGTGAGGAGAGTCACATAAATTAACTAAGATCACATTGTTAAAATTCCAAAATAACTAAATTAAATTGATTGAAGTTCGTATAATATACACATGGTACATAAGACAACTTACTCTTGTGGGTGATTTTTCAAATTGGAAATTTTTTATGTTACATACATAACATAGAAAGGGTTTAAGCAATATTAACATCTAATTGTTCACGTTGGCCCACATCCGTGAGGAAAAGGGCCCTCTATTTTGAAACGGAATTTATGCCCTTATGAAATTGTCCTAAAATAAAATAATAAATAATTGTTCACTCCATTGCTTTTTACACTCATCATTATAACTTTCTTTTTCTAAGCTTCTCGTTCTTTATGTTAACAAGATATTATTATTATTTAATACAAAATATCTTCGCTTTTTAGTTAGCTTTGTCTTCAAAAAATGAAGATAATATTTAGTGAACTGATTCATTACATAATTCTAAAGGACTCTTTGCAATTTCGGTCATTTGTAGTGTCCTTCAATTATTCTGCACTCCCTTTTAGTCATATAAAGATAATAAGAGCAGTTTAATATTGCTGTAATATAAAAAAAAAAAACATTTCTTCACTCTGATCACTGATGTAATCCCATATATAACGCTATAAATTAAAGAAAATCCTTTAACATAAACCATTATATTACAACTTTAATTTTGATGTCTTACTCACTATAAATTTTACACAGGTGTCCAAATATGCAGTATCTATTTTTGAACTTGCCTCCTAAGGAATTATTTCTGAAAAATGTTCCTCTTTTCAAAATTTCAATGTTCTAACTGAAAGCGTTGCAGTAATAAAATACAACAAAATCTTACAAAATATTTTTTCACATAACATAACGTTTAACATTTTTATATTGAAAAAGAGAACTCGAGATATAAACATTAAAAAGTATAGGGCTTTTTCTATTTTTGAGGAACTGTAACTTTGTAATGGGTGGGACTACATAAAAAAAAATATTTGAATACTCAATCCGTTTAATTAATTTAGCTGAAAAATTTAAAAACGGTATTTTTTTAATTGTAAATCGTAAATGTATCTATTATGGTTATATCTTTTTCCTTTACCCACAAGATGTAATATAGTGCTAAATCATTAATTACTTTCTTGCATCTTCATCTTGAGTCCTATTTTTTCCGTTTCCTTTTTATCTTAACTTTCTATGGTTTTCAACATGAGACACACTTACATATTTATGTAAAGTGATGTTTGCTTTAAATGTTTTAGATCACAGTTAACATTTTGCAATGTATTTTGATTTATTTAATCTGTTAGTCAAGTTTTCTTTAAGCTAACTTAGTGTTTTTTTGTTATTAAAGCAACATATCCTTATTACTAGATTTGTAATTTAAACAATTTTTAAATAAATTTTTAATTTTTCTAGTATAGGAGAATCATATCTATGTATATTAAATAAATCTATGTATTTCCTATTAAATTGTTTTCTTGAGATCAATAACCTATACGAGTAAAAGCATTTGACAATGCTATAATCAATTTTATTTTCAAATATGCAGAGTTTGCAATAAAAAAATTTAGATTTTTATTTAAAATTTATGAAATATACCTACATATAAGTATACATATATTTAATAATTTCCTTAGAAAAATATGAAAAAATTATTTTTTTCATTAATATTATATAATAATATCTATGTTTTTTTAGATTTTTCCGTGTTGCATGCAATAACTTACCTGCCAAAATAATATCCATGACATTTTCACTAATTCTTATTTTTGTCTAATTTAAATTCGTCAAGATAAAAGGCTAATGAACGACAATTAATTACAAAAAAAAAAAAACCAAAAAAAAAATCACTTAAAAGTTAAATTAAAAACAAAGAAAAACAGGAAAAAATTCTTTAGTCTTTTAATTTTAAAAAACTATAAAAAAGAAAAAAAAAAAAATCACTTTCTTATTTTGTTATTGTTTTTTTTATATTTATGATATTTTTGGCCTTTAGACATTTTTAATTTTTCACCACCAAAAAAAAAAACTGCAAAAACCCAAACAGACTTAGCGGATTTTTCCAAAAACAAAAAAAACAAAAAAAAAAAATGCTGGCAAGTGGCAACTGCTAAATAGCAACAAAATACTATTTTTCACTTTAAATTTTGTATGCTAATCAATTCTTTAGAATGTCTACCAAGCTAAAGTTCCTGAATTGTGTCTGAAATACTTTGATTCGACAACAGAAAAAAAAAAAGAAAAAAAAACAAACAAAAAAAAAAAAAAGAGTTTGACATTATCAATTTTTTTTTTAAAATTAAAGCATCGGGCTGCATTGCGCTGCCTTGAAAAATACGTTCTATGTTTTTGTTTTTGTATTTTTTTTTTATTTTTATATTAGAGTATCATAAAATGTGTGTGACATTTTGTTATTCCTTCTGCTTTATTTTAAATGCAAGCATGTCTATTGCTGATTATAATTTTGAAAAAATTAAATTATGAAAATTTAATGTTTTGTTTTTTTTTGTTTTTGTATTTAAATTTTGTTAGAGTTCTTTTATTAATTTCCAGAGACATAAAGAAAATTATGAATAATCGCATCCGAATGTGAGCGTATTAATCATATTATTATATTAATTTATTGTATAGTTTTGTTTTTATTTTTATTACTTAATTTAAAAGAGTGGTATTAACTATCTTTTCATTCTTTTATTTGGAATTAAGACGATAATGAAGTAAAGATGAAAAAATGAAAAAAAAATATTATTTCTGGTATTTTGTTTGATGAGGTTATATAGATAAAGTTCCGAAAATATTATATTTTAACTAAGTAATAATGAAATATCATCCTACAACTTAACATATTCTTGTAGCTATATATGTATATAGGAGGAGGCCTCGGTAGCCTAGGGGGTAAGATCGAATGACTTACTCTGTAAACATCGAAGGAGTGTGTAGTAAAGCAAAAAAAATATATTAAGTTTTTGGATGGTATTTCGATGTAGTTTGCTGAGGTCAACTTTGACCGATAAACATAATAAAGAAAAAATTGAAGAACTTAATGTGGTTTAGATGAAATTAGCTGGTACGACAAATTTAATAGTTATAGAATTATTGAAAATCTATTCCGTAGGATCGGTATTCCTTACAATACACAATGCAGAAGTTGCAAAAAGAAAGGAATGAAAGAATACTTCGGTGAGTGAAAATTCGGCCATATATATAGAGTTAAAATGAATATTTGGTAATCCTCTATTTTCACAGTCGAAAGTCATACTATTAGAAAGTGAAATTCAAAAGTTGCAAATAGAGAAAGTACTAAAGAATGCTTCGGTGAGTGAAAATTCGGCCAAATATGAGGTCGGAAAGAAAATTTCAGGATCCTTTATTTTTACAGACGAAAGTCAACTATCAGAAAGTGAAAAGGATTAAATTTATTTTTTTAGTCTAGAGTACTAACCAATCATTTAAACCCCAGCTAACCAACGATAAAATTAATTGTAAAATAATACATTTTTTTTTTTGAAAATTTTCTTTTTCATTCAAATTTATATATCACATGTTAAACAGCTGTAAGAGTTTTCTATAATATTGCGGAAATGATAAATTCGTTTCTTTTGTTAGCAATAAGACAGCTTTTAGTTTAACAAGTGTTAAGCTTAAATCTGCTTGTTGTAGCTACAACTAAAAAAATTTCTAGCCTTTTTTTTTTAATGATAACATAAAATACTTTTCTTCTATATTTTTATAAAGAAAAATTAAACTACATTCAGATTTCTTAAAACTAATCTTTTGGATTCTTTCATTTTAATACAATCCTGTTTAGTTCAATAATAATTTTTTTTTTTTGTGCAGAGCCCAATTTATAAAAACTAAAAAAAATTGTTTACTATACCAGAAATGTAACAAATGAAATATAAATGTTGTACAAACATCACTATGTCTCATCTAATGTCTCATGTTCTAATCAAACTTAACCGTATACAGAATTAACAAATTTTGTTAAAAGAAAAAGAAAAGTCAAAACACATTATATTTTTTTTTGTTTTGGAGTTATTATTGACTTCGTTTCGGCTGGATCGCAGCCATCATCATTTTAAATTCTATATTATGATTCAATATGAAACTATATAATAAGAAAATCAAAAGAGGAAAAGAAATAAGAGAAGAATTACAAAAATTAACCATAATTCCTTTAGATTTTTTACATAAATTTTGTGGTTATTATTTTAGTTTTTTGTTTTGTTTTGCCATTTTTGTATGAAAAATTTAGCAAGTGTCAGCAGTGTACTCCTCTATCTATCAAAAATTAGAAAAAAACTGCATCAGAATATTTACATAGAATTTTAAGGCAGATGTCGTTTAATTTTGTGATATGATTTTTTTTTTTTTAAATCAAAATAAAAAAAGAAAATAACAAAAAAATATGTTGAAATTTTCCGTGAAAAATTTTTTTTTTTTTTTATACTAAGATATGTAGAAAAGTATTCGAAATGCATTAATAACGATTTTTTATGGGTTTGTAAGAGGAATTAAAATGCTTTAATTATTTTATTTGTTAAATATATTTATGTACTCTTGTATTACCATTATAGTAGCATTCAATTCTTTATTTGAGCAATAAGTTTGAATGTTAATCCCGTAATTCCGGATACGGAGGAAGGTAGAATAAATATCTAAAATTCTTCTACATCAAAGAGATTTTTATTTTTCTAATGTCTCCTGAATGTAACTCTTTATCCTAACCTACCTTAATCTTTATCTTAGCCGTTTAGGTTAGTCTTTACCTTAGAATACCTTACCTTAGTCTAAAATTCTTTGAAAAATTGTTAAAAGTAAGAAATTTTATACAAGATTTGAATTAATCTTTGAATAGGAGGTACTATTTGTTTATTCTATTGTTGTTTGGAATTGATATGCAGCTAATATAAGTACATAACAGTGAACGAAATTTTGAAATAAAATATGTTATAGCAGAAGCTGTTGAAAATAAAGAGGCATTTAACGTTAGCATTAAAAAAGTTTATTAGCTGAAAAGATATACGTATATCTCTTAATTTTGAAATTAAAATTTCCTTAATGCATAAATGTTGTGGAGGGAAAAAATTTTTATTAAAGAAAAAAAATTATTGGAAGTTTTAAATTAACATTTTCCAGATAAAGCAAATAATTTTAAAATTTTTCACCCACTTTTTGTTATAACATTAAGAGACTAAAAACAAAACACCTTTTTCATACCCGTACGAAGATTTTTTTCGGGAATAATTTTTTAAAAAGGTATACTATAATAAATTTGCAATTACGTTTATGATACCGTAAACGAAAGTTTATATATTCTTCTTTAGAATTGGACTCTTATTCGATTTAGCTGAGAGCGTCGCTCTGTCCGCACAATAAATTAGGAAATTTTCACCGTCTCAACCACAAAAAGATTGACCGGCGGGTTCGAGTAGTTTTCCATATAACTTATTTTTTTAAGGGTAAAAGTTTTATGTCAACGATCTCTACAAAATTTGGTCGTTCTAACGTAACAGGTTCGGGTAGCTGTCATACAATGGTATAAAAGTTATATCCTGGTGTATTTAATTAAGCTAAACATCTAAAATTTTGTAAAAGATGATGAAATTTTATTGAAGCCTTATTAATTATGTTCGTGCGGGTATCCTAGAGTTGAAACAATCAACTTTTTACTTATATGCTTGTTTATTATATAATATATATATATGCGCATCCAATACAATGTCGACAATAATTTGCATTAGGCAAAACAAAACAAAAACAAAATCGAAACGGAATAAAAATTCATCTTTATATTTTTTGCGTGCAATATTTGCAATGCAAAATTTTTTCTTCTTTTAAAATATAATAAAAAAGACAACCATTTAAAAGAAATGATTTTCTATTTTAGTTAAAATTAAAATTTTTTTTTTATTAATTTATTTAAAAACAAAATAAAATTTTAAAAATAAAAACAAAAAACATCTTCAAATTTGTTTTGTGTCTACGCAATAGAATTGCACCGAAAATAAATAAAAAATGATGAGTAGCGCCTAAAAACATAAGACAAATATCGCATCGTGACAAATCAGCGAAGCATTCAATAAACTCCATATAAATATAAAAAAAGGGATAAAATTTGAAAAAAAAGGAGAAGAAAAACAAAAGTGAAAATGAACAAAAAATTGGAAGAAATTCCAAATCTAATGTAAGAGATGACACTTTTTCCTTCTTCCTTAATCTCAACTCAGCCAAAATCTATTAGATGCACTTATTAAAAATTCTCGTATATATATATTTTTTTTCGTATTTTTTTATATTATATCGGTACGTAATAGAAGTATTGAAGTCGTGAAAAAAATTATTTTACAAATTTTGAAAATCCTTTAACTTTTTCAACTCCTTGAGTTTGAAAAAATTATGCGAATATGATATGTAATGAATATGTAGCAAAAGAAAATTCATCACAATATAAATTTTAGAAACTATGATAAGAATTACTCTTAAATTTGAGGTAGTTTTCGCAAATAGGAAATGATTTAATCAGCTGGAAGCAATTTAACTTGCAACCGAAAGTGTTTGTTTATATACATTTAAAAAACTTTTAAAATGTTTTTTTCGGTGTCCTGAATTATTGCATCAAGAAAGAAAGTCGAATCGGCCAGAAAGTATTTTTGTTGTTTTTCGGAAGTTTTTAAAAATACACATCCGGCTTTTTGGTTGAATGAATATTTTTTTTTCGGAATGGTTAAAAAAAATTGTAGTAGTTAGAACATTTTATGGTAAGCTTTCTTGAAAATGGAATATATTTTCTTTTCCAGAAAGGCTTAAAATAATTTCTAGGGATAATTATAATTTGGCCGAATTCGAAAAATTAGCGATTTCGGTTTTATTTCCCTGTCACAAAGGAAATAAAATCGATTCGGTATTGTTTTATGGGACATTATTTCATGACACTTTTGATTCCATATTTTAATATAAAAAATATTAATAAAAGAGTAAAAAATATTAACTTTAAAATTAAATCCAGAATTGGCAGTGTTTCTTTTGATAAACGAAAATTATCATTAAAATAAAAAAAAAAACAACTTTTAGATATATATATAAGAATATACGAAAAAGTCAAAATGACAATAGTTTCAATTTATTTATTTTTTAAACGTTAATTGTTTGTTTGATTATTTTTGCTTCTTTTTTTTTATTTTATTATTAAATTTAAAAAATTTGGTTACTTGGGGACTTTTCTTTCGGTATTTTATCCATATTTTTTTTTTTTTGTTGTATTATAATAAATAGCGGATGAGATCCAGACAGTGTTGTTAGATTAGAAAAATGAAAAAAAAAACCCAACAAAAATAAAAAATTTAAAAGTGGAAGCCAAAATGTTAGGATAAGTTTGCACAATAATAAGATTAGGTTAAAAAATTCAATAACAAGGATTTGTTATCGTTAAAATAATATGGAGTTACAATTTGTTTTTTTGTTTTGTAGACAGGTAGTGTATCTTATTAATTTAAAGAAAATTAGTTTAGACTAGATTATAATATTAAGGTGGAAGTGACACTGCGACTTTTGATGTAAGTTTATTGTGCTCGCCTGTTATTATGTGTTGTGGACTATGTGGACTTCACTTATATTGCTAGCAGTTCACCTTCGGGAAAAAAAATATGCACATATCTTGGATGCACATATCTTACTAGTAGTAAAGCTCCGTAGTTTTTCAAATATGTGATCTGAAGTCTCGTTTTCTTCTTTTAGTTAAAGGAATCTTTTAAATAATTTATTTAAATTTTATAATAAATAGACATTATATTACATAGATTTATCTTTTGACTTAATTCAGGCGTATGTTTAAATTCTATTCCGGACAAATAATTTCCAACGTTTTTTTTTTTTTTTTTGTGCATTTCCCTGCCACATAAATGTAACAAGGAAATTACACAGCCTTTCCTTTTCAGGCGTGGCTGTACATGTCGTAAGGGGAAATTACTCTTACAACGTGTGTGGGATTTGAACCCACACTCCCTCGGTGTTTACAGCTTATTTTATACGCTCTTATCCACTAGGCCACCGAGGCCCCCTTTCCAATGTTTTGTTGTGACTTATTTTATTTTTTAATATTTGCTCTACTCTGTTTCTTTTTTATTGAAAAGATAATTCATTTCTACTTTCCAAAGATTCAGTGTTATTGATTATAATCAGTTTATACTGAGGAGAAATTTGGAGTTTTTATTAAATTTTCTTCAGTTCGTTTTCAGTAAAATATGATACTCTTCCATTTTCATTCTGAAAATCTTAAGAAAAATATTCTCCTGGATAGCATCTAGTCAATTTTTCTCATTTATTATTATAGCCCCATATTTCCGAGTTGAACATTAGTACAATTATAATATGTATTTCATGAAATATTATTTTCGAAGATCTTTTCAAAGATGATCTCGATTTTACAAATTTATTCAATCCATGATCCCATCTCTTTGTCAAAATAATTCTACGATTCTTTATTATCAAAACTTTCGCAATAGTAAAAAAATCCCATTTAAGAATACCTATCCAAAAAAAAAAAAATCATATTTTGCTTACAATAAAAAAACAATAACAAAAAATGTATTAGCAATAGAATAGAGATCGTTGATCCTTTTGTGTATATATATATATGTATGTATATTAAATTTACTTGTGCAGCTGGTCGATTTCCATTTTAGTATTTTACATTATTACAAAAAAAAAAAAAATAAAAATTTCCTTTAATTTTTCTTATATTTCATTTTTATATTTATTTATTATAAATTTTCATGAAAAATTGCAATTAGAACAATTTGGAAGTTTTATGAGCTCTCAGATTTGGCAATTTAAAAGAATTATTACAAGTCGTTAAGCTGAAGGAATTTTTAACATATTGTTATATATATATATATATATATATATATATATATTTATTTTTAAATATTATATTATAGAAATTAAAATAAAAACAAAGATATTAATATCTAGGAAAATAAAATATGTATATAATATGTATATAAGTACCTATTAAAAATTTCTAAGAAGTTTTTAGAATAAATTTTTTTTTATTTATATTTTTTATTTAATTAAAAATAAAATATAGAAAAATAAAATAAAAAAAAACAATTAGATATTATTTTTGAATTTATTGAAAGAATTGTAATTTAAAATTTTTTTTTTTCTGATTTTATTTATTTTTTTTTTCTATTTTAAAATTTAAAAACATGAAAATAATTTATTAAAAATATTTACAATAAACACTAGTTTGTAATAAATTTTTTTTTCTAGACGTTCTAAATTTTAAGTCATCCATTGACGTTTAATTATATAGATGGTGATCAGTTTTATTACAATATTGCCCACATTAAAAGGTTGGAAGCATGAAAAATTGATTGTTATCGGCTTTGTAGATGCCTAAAGTTTCATCGGAGGATCGGGTATCAGACGTACTCTCTGTCTTTGAAAAATGTGATTTAATTTTCCTTTAAAATTTTTTTCGTTTGAAATTGTATCTGTTCTATTCTAACAAACTATAGATATTTTTCAACTAAGTTTCAATTATATTCCATTTTAAAGATGACCCCATTAAGTTAATTGAAGGAAATCATGTTTATAAATTATGACCGGAATGTGCTTCAATCTGTGCTTCTTGATTTTTCTCTTTTATTCCTTCTCAAACATACAGGTGAATATAGGATCTTGTATAGGATCTTAAGAATCGAAGATCTTTAATAACGTAACAACCAGAAATGCCTCTTTTATTCCTTCTCAAACATACAGGTGAATATAGGATCTTGTATAGGATCTTAAGATTCGAAGATTTTTAATAACGTACTAACCAGAAATTTAAAATTAGTTACCACGATTGGTAAAATCGCGGTTCTTTTATCGTTTCAAGTCAGATCAGTTAATTTTTAGAAACGCCTTCGTAAACTATTTCTTAGATTAGCTTGCCATCATTCGCCTTAAACTGTGCATTCAGATGTAAATAATTGTTTCAGTGTTTATATTATAGCTTTATAAACTCTGTATGCATAACTGCATACATTGCATTATTGGTATATTATAGGAAGCTCTTCTAAATTAATGATTTAGTGAGATAAAATAAAAATTTTTTGAAGAATCGACCACTGTATATATGTACTTTATAATCAAATTAAATATTTTTTTTTTTTTTTCAGTGAAATATTAAAGTTAATTGAGTGAACTAAGAATAAAGTTTTTTTTATTTTTTTATTTTATTTCATTTAATTATTTCGTTTGTTACATGTTAATCATTTTACAAAAGGAACGCAATTTCTTCCTTATTTTCCATTTTAATTTGATTTACTGTGAATAATTGTAAAATAAAAATTCTGAAAGAAATATTATGAAAATAAAAATATTTATTTTGGTTTGGTTAATATTTTTTTTTTTTTTTAAAGATATAAAATTATAAATTTTATTTGTTAATTTAAAATTTAATTTGAAATTTTTGTTTGATCTTTAGCTGTATATTTTAATTTGTTAAAGTCCTTTTGGAAAATGCCATTTATTAAGCGGAAATTTTTATATTAACGAATTAGTAATAGTTATTTTGTTGTTTCATTCAAAATTTAATTTTTAATTAAAAATATGAAAAATTAAATTAAATTAATATTTTAAAAATATTTGGTTGTAGTTTAGTTGAAATAATTAATAGCTGCGTTAATTTTTTTTTTTTGGAAAATGTGTATATAGTAAGAATAAGATATATTATCTATATAAAATTTTTTAAAATAAATCATAAGAGGCAATTTATGTTTTAATTAAAAGTATGATAATATTTAAGATAATATATATATATATATACATATATCTAATATTTGTTGAAAAGTTAATAAAAGGATAAGCAGGGATCTCAATGACTGAGTGCTGCTTAGGATTTTAATTTAATAAGTTAAGGGAGTGCGAGAATAAATCCTGAACGTTTAGCGAATTTGTTTAATTGGAAAACCATTTTTATCTGTATAAATTCTGCCCCAAATCGCTTCAAAGATACCAAATCGCTTCAAATTTTTCTAGAATTTTTTTAATATCATTCTTGGTCCTGATTTTGATAGTCACTTCATAAAAATGAAATTGAAAAATTTCATTTCATTTTAATAATTTTTTGCGATTTCGATAGTCGGGCAAAATGAAATGGAATATAAAATTAAAATGATTTATATTTTTTTTTTTTAAACCGGCAATACTTTCAAAAAAAATTAAAAAAAAAAAAAATTAAAAAGAGTGCCGAAAAGTGGTTCCTTAGTTTTTGAGTTCTGTTTTTTGGGGCGGGGTTAAAAGTTGAACTTTTTTATTTTTTTTTTATGATATTTAAATTTTACTACAAAATCGGTGAGTACTGAGTACCTTTTTTTTAATCATGTCCGAACGACTTCTAATTCACAAATTAATGGGCTTACTTGCAACCTATGCTATCGCATAGTCATAGGTTACTTATAAAAATGCCTATACTCACATAAATATAAATAAAATACTTCATAATTTTTTCCTAAATCCATTTTTACAAGCATTCATTTAACAATTTCAAAATGAGAAAATTTGACGTTTTAAATGAGTATATTCATAAAAAAATGACTATCAAAATCAGCTTCTTCTCATTTTTTATGATTTTTTTCATTTTTTATGACTATCGAAATCAAAAATTTTGCTCTTTCATAAAAAATGAAAGTGATATTACTATCGAAATCATGGCCCTTATATTGACATTTATGTTTTTCTTAGGATATCTTGCTGATTTGGTTAGGGAAATTCAGGATAATATGCCTGATAATAAGTGTTTAATAGCAAGAGGTAGTATTAGCGTAATTATAAAGATATTTCAGGGTTGCCAACGTTTTTCTTTGCCTTATCCTCATAATTTTAATATCAACTGTTCTTTCAAGTTTACACATGTTTTTATAGTCTATGTTTTTATTTTCAAGATATATTTCTTTGATCAGAGAGTTTCTCTTATTTCATTTTATCTTATTCAGTTATTACTTAAATTTTGTATGTCTTTGTCAAATTGATTAAAAGTCTTATCATCATTTGCTGATTAATTAAACCACTGATATTAAAGAGTGGCCAGCATGTAAAAAATTATTTTTTTTTTTTTTTTTTTATAAGAATTACAGAAGGCATATTTTATTAATGGTTCGATCTTTAGAAGGATCCTTTTTTAAAGCGTTGATAAAACTTAAACTATTTGAGTTATAGATGCTGTTGTTCTAATTCATTGCAAAGTTTATAGCTTGATTTAAAGAAATAAATAAATAAATAGAAAAAAGTATAAATAAGGAAAATGTTTCTGTTTCCTTTTTGATTAAAAACAAAAAATTAAAAACTACAATTTATTAACAAAAAAAAAAACTGAAATAATACACATTCAGCGCTCTTAGCGGTCAAAATTTGATCTACGATTAATAATTAAAACTGTTATATACGTGAATTTTATTTACTATTTATTTTTGTTGTTTTTATAATACATATCTAAAGTTGAATAGGCGATAATCATTTCTACACATATACGTTTGGAGCACATATCATTTTTAAGGCAGAAAAAATGTCTTACAGATAAAAAATAGGTGAATTAGATGAAAAGGAATGGTTTAAAATAGTTGAAAAATTAATTCAGAACAAAAATTGAATTAACAAAAAGTTAGATTTAAAAAACAAAAAAAAAAAATTATAAAAAATAACAATTTATGTACATAATTATTATAAGGGACACTGAACTGCTGTCAACTTAAATGTCATTTAAATTTGCGATTTAAAAATTTTATTGAAATGTTTCATGAAAATACTATTTTTGCATCAAAATTTCTAATTTTTGAAAAAATTTGTACAAAATTAAAAGATACTTAGTTCAATTTTAAGATAAACCTAAATATAATAAAAAGAACAGTTAAAAACATAATATTAGAGATTTAATTTTTAAGTCACGATACTTTTGCACAGTCTTTTAAAAATAGAGCATTTTCGATTTTTGATGAATCATGGACAATTGTTAATGGTTTATAATGCTATGGTTAAAGCATTTACTTTATCAATTCTTTACTTGATTTTTATCACTTCTTCATATGGGCTGCATCTTTTATTTCTAAAATGATTTTGAAGATATCATTGTAAAATTAGATTTGATTTACAAGTGTCTTTATGACTTTTTCGTAATGAAACAATTTTTTTTTTTTTTCAATTTTAGGTTAGGGCAGATTTTTATAAAATTAATTTGAAGGTAATAGAGTTTTCTGATTGTCGTCTTGATAAAACAAACTGAAAGATATTTTTAGATTTCGATTCACTACACATTGGGTAATTTTCTATTAATGCAATTTTTTACTCTAGCTAGGTAACTTTTCCTAAAATAATACATCAGTTTTACAAAACAATGAAATCACATTTTCCTTTTTTTTTATTTATTTATTTTTAATTAAAAAGTGAAAAAAAAAATATTGGAAAAGTTATAAAAAATAAGAATTTTTTTAAATCAGATTTCTTAAAAAACTAAAACATAAAAAAAAAAATTTTTATAAAATGTTTCCGTTTTAATTTTAAAAATACATGACAATATTAATTAAGAAAGCACCACTAAAAAAATATTATTTCAAAATAAATAAAAGCGAAAAAAAAAAAATAAAAATAAAAAACTTTAAATATTATTTAAACATTAGATTGGTTTTTCAACTTTTATTTTTCCAGACAACTTGTCACATTTTTAAAAATTATGTAAACATTTTTTTGTTTTGTAAAAAAATAACTTTATTTTATTTTTGGATAATTTTTTTTTTTTTTTTTGTAATATATCATATACATATATATATATCTACATATATATACCTACATATATATACATTTAAGATTTTTATTTTTTAATAATATCATACAATTTACATATCCAATTCTAAATTCGATTATCAGATACGATTAAATCGGAATAGAATAGTTCTATTTATTATTTTTTTGATATCTTCAAGACTTCGTTCCTGGATCCTCTCACCCACTATTATAAAGAAAAACCTAAAAACAAAAAAAAATGTTTTCCTGTCAGATGCTGATTTTTGATTTTTTATTTTGTTTTGCCGCCAAACAAAACCAAAATCTTCGTATCTTTCAATCTTATGTTTTCTGTTTTTTTTTTTTTTTTTGGAAAAGTGTCACATACAGAGTGATTAAAATGTTTACCACATGCTAAGAAATCAATCGTCATGCTTTTTTTTTGTTTTAGTTTTCTGGTGGATTTTCAATATTTTTTTTGTTTTTTAATGAATTTTCTATAGTGAAATTAACCAGCTATCCATCAGTTTTATGAGTGTGGATTTAAAATAGTGGAAAGTAAAGTGGAAATGGTTTTTCTATTGTTTTTCACATTGAGTTGAAATGTTTTAATTTGAACGGTATTCGATTTTAAGCCTTGACGAAATTATTTGTTTTTTTTTTTGTTTTTTGAATTAATTTCACTTAAGGTTTTTTCTTAAGATTTTTGTTCCATAGGTCACAAAATTTATTTCTATTTTATACTCCCTAGATACATACATTTATACATATGTTCATATTAAAAAAAAAAATTTCAAATCGGAAATTTATGGTTTCATAGAAAATTAAAGAATATTCTAATAAATCTTTTTAGATTTTTCTTTTGTTTTTCCTCAGCTTTTTTTTTTTTAAAGAAAAAATAAAATTTTCAAAGAAAAATTAAAAATTAGTAAAAACAAAAAAAAAATATTAAATATAAATTTTTAATTTTTATGACTTTTAATGAATTTATATAGTTTTATTAAAATGAAAATAATAGTGTTAATTTTTATTGTACTCGCATAATATCTTTTTCATTTTATCGATTTTAATTTTTATACATATATGAACATACATAGGAGGATAAATAAATTTGCCATTAAGTTTATAACACCCTGAAGTCTCCGGATCTCCGGAATGAATTTTTTTTTCAATTTCAAAAGCATTCAGATCTCCGGAATGAATTTTTAATTCAATTTAGATTTGTACATCCGATTCATTCGCATGATAGCTCAAAAAATAATGAAGCTAAATATTAAAAATTTTTATCATTCATTTCGCTATTGAAATTGAACAAGTCTTTCTGAATAGTTCGAGTAGTAGTCATATACAACTTGTTTTGTATATGAGTATTTAGTGTAGTGTCAACGATCTCTAAAAAATTTTGTTAGTTTATGACAACAAGTTCGGGTAGCTGCCATACAACATTTTTTTTTGTATAATGCAATGTCTATTGGGTATTTGACATTTTGTTAAAAGAAGTTCATAATTTTATGACAACAGCTTCTGCGGTAATTTGATTAGTTTAATGCAACAGGTTCCGGTAAGTGCAAGATATATAGGATCGTATCTTGTGACATAAAAAAATTCGTGATCTGAAATTTCGTAAAAGGTGATTAAGTTTTATGGCAATAATTTTTATAAAATTTGGTTAGTTTGGGCTGGATAGATTAGGTGTAATACAACACAATATGTTTAATTTTTTTTTGAAACATCATATATTATGTTTGGACTCTTTTTCGTTTATTGTATAATAATATCTACTCTTAATATAATTTATTTAGCCGTTGAAACTGAAAAATTAACTGTAATTTTTAAAAATTTAAAATGTGAAAATCCTTTTTAGAGCGTAGAAACTATCTTAAATTAATTTTGTTCGTAAAGTTGAGGGTAAAGAAATAGAAAACAATAGAATTAAAAGTATATGTATATTTATTTAGTGGATTTTCAGGATTTGCTTTTGATGATGACATTAAAATTTTAGTAATAGAATTAAATGTAAAAATATTTATTTATTTATTTATTTATTTAATATTATTGCATATTATAAATAAATATACAATAATTTTTTGCCGGTTGCCTTAAAGGCATGTGGGCCATCTTATATACTATATTATATACTAAAAATTAAAATTATTATACACTAGATATTATAAATTTACTTAACTATATTATATTGAGTATTAAATATTAAAATATAATGATATTACTATTTGTTTTTTATTTATATTTTCTCCCAAATTTGGTGGTGTTTTAGCAGTGCAATTACTTTACCGGGACTGACCTTGTCATTCTTTGCTAGAATTTCGATCAGAGACACTCTTTCATTTGCCCAAATATCGTTGTTTCGCTACAGTCGGTAAATATGTGCTTGATGGTTAGCGTGTTGTTGCAGAAACGGCAGATTGGGGTGTCTTCTCCGCTGAAGAGGTGTTTGTGGGTATACAAAGTGCAACCCATTCTAACTCTGGATATCCTTATTGCTATATCTCGGTTTTCGGTGCCTATTAAGCTTGATACATTTGCATTCGGACTAGTGTAACTTTCTAAAAGATGTTGAGTTGTCCCATACTTGTTGCCTAATTTTTTGGATGTACACTGCAATCTACTTTTTGGCCATTGTATATGATCTAGGAATAATTAGTTTCGTTGGGCGAATTGTTGCAAGTTTTGACTCTTTGTCAGCTATTTCGTTTCCTTTGATGTAAAAATAAATGCTTGAATTTTAAATTTTGTCTTTTATATTAAATAAATAACCACAGGTGTCCATAAGTTACAAAGGTGTTTAAAAATAGCTAATTTTTAATTTCAAATAGTTCCAAAATCGGAGATAGTAACAATTTTTTCTGAGAAAGCTTATGTTTATTCTAAAAAATCTTCATATTATCAAAACTGCATTGCTTTGACTAATACTTTGCGAAAATATGGAGGAAGCAAAATTTTGCAAATTTTTAGTTTCCAAAAACGAAAGGAAATTGAAAAAACATTAAGCAGGGCTTGATAAACATATATTCAAATGTCAGGCCTTTTTTGAAACTAAAAATCAAAGACTATAAAAAAAAAAAAAAAATTAAATGGAAAGTTTAATTGCAGAAAAAAAAAACAATATTCAATTTCGGTACAATATGGGATAGTTTAAAAATTTTGTAAATTTATCGGTATAAAAATTCATAATTTGGATTCGCCAAACAACTATGGATTGATTCTTTTAAATTAAGACGTTATTAGAGAAGATGAAGAGGATGCCAACAAACTAAAAGAGATAATGGGGAAAAAATATATATATGTATGTATATAAAAAAATGTTTAATATCCGATTTTCACTATAGTAATACTTCTTCTAATTGAACAGGCTTTGAACCACTGTATTCTAAAAAGAAATGATATTTAATAAAAACTTAATCCACTTTATGATGATAATATTTTCAAACTTCATATCCAGCATAACAATCTGCATAACAATCTTTCTTCAAACAAATGCATAAGGTGCCCCATACATAGCTATTAGCTATAGTAGAACTACTAAAGAAAATTTCAATGTGTTATTAATTTTCATTTTTTCTTTTCTTTTACAGATAGTTTAACTTTTCTTAAATATTATAAACTTTTAGTTCTTTTTTATTTTTTTCTTATTTCGGAAGAAATAAAAGGAAAATTCCTAAAACCACAAAGGAGTCCCTTCAAGTTTTTAAAAATTCGTTCTGTACACGACTCTAAGATATATTTGTTTTTTTTTTGTTTTTTTCATTTCTGGAATGATAAATTTTGTACGAGATTTTAAATTGTAAATTTTACAAATATATTTAAAAGTTAAAAGATGAAAAAAAAAAAAAAAAGCAAAAACAAATTAACAGCGACACCAATAAGAAATAATTTTGTGGTCTTCATTTTCTCAATCTCTAATTGATTTATGAATCTTAGAGACCATTTTCCGGAAATAAATTTTAATTGTGAATATATTTTCATGTTTTCTTTTGTTTTTCTAACATTTTTAAAGGGAAAATATTTTGTTTTAAACAAAATTAAATTTATATTAAAAGTGTGTAAATAAATTTTTAGATTTAATTTTTGTTTTTTATAAAATTTTGTATACGAAAAATTCTATTAGAGGGTGGAAGGTGATAATTTTAATGGTTTCTTTGTAAAAATCATGTAATAGAAAATCAATTAAGGTTTTTTAGTTTATGTACTGTTGTTGTGTCACTATATAAATAAGAATAAATAATTTAGTAAGTGTATTAAATTGTCTAGACCTTTTGCCGAATCAAATGAATTAAGAACTGTTTTTAATATTTTAAAGATTTTGTTTTTTTTTTATTTTTGTTCAAAAAAAAAAAGACGAATGTTTCTAAAAGAAAATTTATTACATAATTTAATCTTAGCATAATAAAAATGAAGAAATCTATTTGATTAAGTATGTAGTTTTACCCTTATTGATTTTTTTTATTAAATAGAATACTAGTGCCATTAGATATAATTTTATGTTTTGTTATTAATTTAATTTTAAAGGCAAACATTTATTGTATCTTGTAATTTTAAAGGTCGATCTATCGTTTAGGACAAAGATGGCGAATCTATGAAGCATATTCAAGAAATTGCACGTAGTAAAATTTTAAGTGTATCTGAATCTGACATGTTAACTATAACCGTTATCATACGGATATATGTATCTGACATGTTAACTATAACCGTTATCATACGGATATATGAATCTGACATGTTAACTATAACCGTTGAAACTAATTTTTAGTAAGACTTCTGCTATTAACAATTTTAATATCACCCTTACAAATACAAGCTTTATATTCCAAATATTCCAGTATGTCTCTAAATTTGAAGTTTAAATTGAAAAAACATATAAAAAAAATTCTAAACAAAGTATTAAACTTTAAATTTAAAAATCATAACTATACTGGTTTATTTGACTTCTGATTCACAAACAAGGACGAAAGTTCTTGCAGATCTGTTCTCAATCCAATTAAGAAGTTCCACCCAAAAACAAAAAGAAATATTAAAAAAATTGAAAAACATCACTTTAATGAATTATATAGTCTATATACGTAATACCAATTTTCATAGCGATTTTACAGATAATACTTTAGAAAATTAGATTAAGAGGTGGCTGAAAGAAAAAATGGTTTGAGAACATGGTTCTAGAACAATTAGAAATATATTAGGCCTTTTTTATCTCAATATAGAAAATGTTTATTTATGTTTTATGGTTAAAATTATGAAATGATAATATTATGATTCTTAGTGTTAATGTTGCGAATACATAAAACTGAGCTTAAACTCAAAATTCACTTTTCCAAACAAAAATTACGAGTTCAGCTCTATTTTTGTTTGAAAAAGTCAAGTTTGAGTTCAGGCTCAATTTTATGCCTTTGGCCCAATACTTTATATCCTTATTACTGTGTAGAGATTATAGCTTCATATTTAATCTTTTGGTGTTAACAATTTTCAGATTCATTTTGTAATCTTCTGGTATTAACAATTGAATGAAACATTTTTTTCCAAGAAGTACTTTTAAAAGTATGAAACTTAAGTTAAGAAACTTAAGTATTATTTAATTTACAACTTTTCTAGATAAAACATCCATTTTTTATATTTTTAACTATAAGAATTTATTTATTCACATCAAGTCAGTAAATTTGAATTATAAGCTCTAGCCTTTCGCCTGCTTTAAAATTATAAAAAAAAAAATTGTACAACAACTGTAATCATTCTATAGGGATTATATTCGTATTTATAAGGAAAAATTTCATGAAAATCTGCAATTCCAGTAGATCTATAAGAGTTAACGCAAAATTATTTGTTAGTATTTCAGACTAGTTTTAATATCTTAAAAATGGGGCTGGTGTGTTTAGTGGGTTAAAGTCACACTTTCCATATGATTCCCACCATTCTTACCCAAAGAAAAAGAAAAATATTAATTTGTAATTTTTTAAAGCGTAGAAGCACATAACTTCCTACAGTTGGCGTGTTTTATATTTAGAAATTACCTTATGCGCGGATCGAGGATTTACTTGTGCTTTTAATGTGCTTAAAAAAATTAAAAAAAAAAAAAAAAAAAACATTAATTTTAAATTGAAACTGCAATTTAAAGATTTTGTAAGTCATATATCGCGAACGAAATCAATTTAATGGGTCCCAATAACATCATTAAAATCATATGAAATTCTGTGATATATATGTACATATACATACATATTATATATAGTTTATTAATGTTTTTATTAAAAATGTTTTATTATAATGGCGCCCTCTTTTATTTCATTTCATGAAATGAAAATTCAAAATTAAATATATAAAATAAATTCTTAGTGATTTTAATTTCGTTTTTTTTTTAAAAAGAAAATTTGTATAATTGTATGGGTATTTTTACAATTTCGTATATAATAAATTTTGTTTTTCTTTGTTTTTTGTTTTATAAAGAAAAGAAAAATGACTATTATTTATTTTAATATGATATTAATATAATAAATAAATATAATAACTTCATTAATCAAATAAAATTTATTTGATTTTATTTTAGATTAATTGATGTTATATGTTAAATAAATTGAACAAATTAATTTTTTTGTTAAATTTTTCATTTTTCCTTGTTGTAAATAAAATGAAGCTATTATAAATTTTTTTTTAGTGATGATAGAGAAAGTAATTTGATTTTAAAAGAGAATTACTGAGTTTTATTTTTAAATATTTTTTGAATTCATTCATTTTTATCTTTTTTTTTTCATTTTCGTTAATCGTTCTTTAATTAAACCTGCACTGATTCTTTAATTATACCCATTGGCCGAACCTCAGAGGTTTAAACAGAAAAAAGGCAATCTAAGTTAGAAGTATGCAAACAAAAATTATTTATTACTTATATTTATTATTTCTTAACTCTTTAAAAGATATCAAAAAATTGGTAGTTCCTTTTGAGTAAGACTTTGACTTACAAAATATCTAGTACTGTTCACGATACGATAGGTATACGCTTTACGCAGTTTTAAAGCTCATTGCAGGATTACAGAACAAAAATGATATGTGAAGAGTGCGCACTGTGTTTAAATGGAAATTTTAAAAGATAAATGCTAACTTAATTTCTTCCAAAAATATTAATTGAGGGATATATGATCATTAATATATTTATGGAAGGATTTAAATAAGTGACATTAAAAGGAAAATAAATCTATTTGGCCAAATTAACGAAGATTGAGTAAATTTTTGAGAATTATTTTCAACATAAATAAAAGTTTGGCGTCAGGAAATATACTAATAATTTTTTTTTTTTTTTTTTCAAAATCTGATTCAGATCTTTAAAATCAAATTATTTTATTTATAAAAATTGATTTTTCGAAAAATTTGAAAACAGATTTGAACTGAATACTGTTTAATTTAAAAATTATTTGATAATTTAAATGTTAAACAGATTCTGAATCAATGAACCGATTCTGAATCAATTAATATATGAAAAAAATGAGAAACTAATTTTAATTACTCTTAAAACATCCTAAAACAAACGTTGTAACTTTCAAATCATTAAATCTAAAATTCAAATCAATTTTATATAATTTGTTTAAATATAATTTTCATTATTATTCTTAATCTCAACGATAATTCTTACAAAGTTTTGAGCAATTATTTTCCTTCTAAAAGATCAGTAAAGATAAAAAAGAAATAAAAACAAAATAATTTGAAATGTCGCCCTAATGACTTTCTAGAATTCTTATTTATAAGAATTTTTAGACAAGTAAATAAAATTATCAAACACCATTTTTGTAAACATTAATAAGCACAAACTTGCATATTTTGCTTGTTTTAAATTTCAATTGAGTGTCCACATTTTTTTTTTAATTGTCAAAAAAATGATTTCCAATTTCTGGCAAAATTTAAAATTCGATATGAAATAATATTTTAGAACTTAAGGTTGACACCCATTACAACTGTACATGTCTATGCCGTTAGGTTTGTTTTCATATTCATATTATGCATTGCATATGTCTGAATATATTCACAATGGACAAAAAACGATATCGCAATGACGATATACCGACACAGTACCGTGATTCAACGATATTTTTATTTTGCCAGCAAAATATCGTCACGTCATTGTTGTCGGTATACTGTATGTATATTCATACGTTAGATCAAAATAACTTCGTCATGTTTAGTTGGATCGAAGTCATGACAAACGTGAATTTAATATTATTTGAAAACAATTTTAATGAATTAAAAAAAATACATTGGAGCCACGCTTGACTTCTATGTATATTGTTAATAGAAATATACGTTGTCGTCGAGTCTCCACATGTTGCATGTAGTGTGAATCGACCATTATACTAACAGTTATTTGACTTACTTCAATGTTTAAAATAAAGAAGTTTTTCAATGCAAAAATTTTGTTAACCTATTGAAGAAAATCTTTTTAACGGATCGATTTTTGTTTTACGAGTAATTATATTTTCTATATGTGTAGTACCCCGTCTTCTAATAAAATCTCACCTCTTTGATTTCTTACAAGTCTTTCAAATAAGTATTGCCTAATTCAAATCGGTACATAAATATTTTGAGATTTTCTTTTCTTGGCAAAGCAGTCTCAGATACAGTCATAAAATCGAAGACATACCAGAGACATCAAACAAATTCATGGTTGTGCACAGAAAATTTTTTAAAATAATTGTATATACAGACTGATTGGAAGTTTTATCTTGATCTGGAAGGTGATATTTTTTATGATTTCAATAATCTTTTTCATTTTAATATCTATAAATATAATTAATTTGTTTTTGTTTATTTTCTATTTTAAATGCAAAACAAATTATGTGTAACTATTTGCATAAAGAATTTTTGAAAAATTCCGGAAAATGCGCTAAAATTGATTCTAATGGTAATTAATTTGATAAAATGCGCAAAGAAATTTTCATTTGAAATTTGTAAGCATTTTAATAAATAAGCAAGCAAAGAAAAAATGCATTCCAAATTTTACATTGCAAAACGAAATATCGAATCAATATCGGAATGTTAAAAAAAAAAATAAAAGCAAAAATTAACACATTAAAGGAAAATATTATTGCAGACACAAGAAAATGAATTTTTTTTTTTTTTTTGTAATTTACTTTTCTGGAAAATTATTTAGAAAATTCATTAAAAAGATTTTTATTTAATTAAAATTGAAAAAAAAAAAAAAAAAATGATAATTAAATGATGTTATGAATGCTAATGAATGTCATCTTTGATATTAAGAATATTAAGTTAATAAATCAAATTATGCAGATCATTTGTATAATTAATGATTTATTAAATTAATTGGTACTTTATTAAATAGATTTGTGGTGAGAACAGGTTAATTTAAATGGCGATATTTTGAAAAATTTATTAAAAAATTAAGTAAATTTTTATGATAAAAAGAAAAAATTGATTTTTATATGATTAATTGAGGATAAATTTATTTTAATTAATTTATATAAGTTTATTATATAGATTATATTAGATTATATTAAAAGGCATAATGTATTTAAGCGATTGATCTTTATTTATCTTTATTATTTTTGATTTATTATTTTAAATAAGAGATTTGGGTAATACTGCGATCTTAGATCAATTGTGTAGTACTTATTCTCCTTTTCCGTAAAGATCTCCTCCTTTTACTGCGTGTTGTCGATTTTGTCTCAACTTATAATATTTACTGTCAGCCTTTTTGTCTCTATGAAATTAAAGGTCTGTAGAGGAGTTATTGCTGTCAGTTCATCTGCGATAAAGAATAATTTAAATTCGGTAAAGAAATAAAGCACAGTTTTTGAGTATATTTCCTGGAAATTCTTCGACTTTTGGAAGAACTTGCATGTATGTCATTTCTGTATTCTAATTTTCTTTCAGTGACCTTTAGTCGTCAGTGTCCCGACAAGAAGGCTGTTCGAATTCTCAGTTTGGTTTTAGTGGATCCTATATATTTAATAATCATTTTAGATTATTGTTCCGGAGAAACTTCTTAGATTGTTTGAGTCCAATTTCTTCACTTGATAATTTGCTCCAATAGTTTTCTCCTTCCATTTTTCATGCTTCTCTTATTTTATGTTTATTTATGCCACAGAAACGTTCTTGACCTGTGGACCTGTAAAGGAAGTTGCAGCTTCTTCTTTTATAAGTTGATCCATCTCCTCATTTCCCTTTATTCCTAAGTGTCCCTCGTTTATATCTAAGAAATGTTAGCAGGTTAGCTTAATTGATTTTGTGGATGTTGTTTCTTTGATGCATATACATTATCTAGTGAAGCTTATGTAGAAGAAAACTTATTGAAAGTTGTAATAGGATTGAGTACAAAAAGAGGGATAGTTAACATATTTAAAGTTATTTAGCATTACTTATAACAAATAAATGTACAAAACACTTTTACGCAATCTGAACGATATGCAAATGGGTATTCAAAATCTTTCATAATTTTGTGTTGGAATTATTTTAGGAGAGTTTTAATTGATATTCAACTAATCAGTTTAACTGAGGAAAGTGTTACTTGTAGAAAGTACATATAACTTAAAATAATTTATTTTCTGGTTACAAGGTATAGAAGAAAAATTGATTTTTAAAAAAATTGTTTAAAATTATATGAGTACTTGTAACGTTTCTTTTCATTGTTCAAATCATCTAGTGACAACACAAAAAGCTAAAATTTACTTAAAAGATTTAAAGTAATATTTGTTTCTACAAAGCTTCTACAAAGTTTCTGAAAAATTGTTGCTCATACCCCAAATTATAATTGATTGGAATGACATGTATAATTGAAATGAAATGCTCTACTGCAACATTTTTAGACAAGGAACAAGAAAGAAACATTTTACCTTTAAAAAGTTATAAAGCTCGAAGTCCTTTAATTATTCAAAAACTTTAGCCGAAAAAATGATAAAAAGAAATGTTTTAAGCGGTGTTGGTTGAGATGTCGGTAAGAATCTACTGATTGGAACCACCACGTTATACGAAACGGAATGAAATAAAGGAGACTGAAGGTGATTGTTAATAATATACGTTATGTAATTTATACTATTATAATTCAACTGCAGATTGCAATTGCAAAACATATTCTTCTGCAATATGGTTGTACCAGACGTTTTTCAATTGGCTTAAAGTGAAGTGTACACAAAAAAGCTATCGTAAAAGCAAATAAACAAAACAAATTCTCTATGTTAGCATTATGTATATATATATTATATCTTTTCTAAATTTAATCAACTAAAAATTCAATAAAATATAATAGGTTTGATATCGCAGTTCAAATCTATTATACAGTTTTCAAGTATTCACGATTGATTTAAATTTTTTTTAACACCTGTAAAATTCATGATAGAAAAATAAAAATTTGCTTCCGTTATACAAGACAACAAAGTATTTATTAAAATTTTAGAAGTTTAAAATTATCAAACCTAGTATACAATATATATGTTATGTATGAAGTGAAGCAAGAAAAGAAAAAGAAAAAAAAATTGAGTTCTTTTATGAAAATTATGTTTAAAAGTTGTGCATGACTTCATTAATAATATAATATGCAGAAACGATTAATTTTTTTTTTTTTTTGATTACTTCCAACTAACGAACGTTCAATACCCGTCAACCCCTCAATTTTGAAGCAGCCAAAAACAAAAAAAAAACATATATAGGTATATATATATAAAAAGGAAGCCAAAAGCTACAAAACAAAAAGAATTTCTTTGTAAAATCTTATTACAGTCTATACCTATACTATTATTTAAGATAATCCTTCTGTTGGTACTGCTGCCACGATTATTATAATATTTAATATATACAGCTATATAAGTAAGTCAATTTTTTTTTTACTGTTTTAAGACATTCATTTTTTTTTTTGTTTTTTTATTTTTATTTTTAAACATTAAATTTTATGCCTTAATATATAAATTGAGCATTACTGATAATCAAAAATAGTTTTACAGCTACTGTCTTACACTTGTATAGCCTTTAAACCTATAATAATATTAATATATAAATATGTACATATATATGTACATAGAAATAATATAAAATGTTAAATTATAACTAATATTAGCACAAAAACAAAAAAAAAAAAAATATGTGAAGGAAGCTTTAATTTTTTTTTTCAACTTCTAACGCTTGTTTTTAAATTTTTTTCATTCCAAATTAAATAAAATGTTCGGTATTATGAAATTCAATTTAGAATTTTATCGGAAAATATTAAAATCTTATCTTAATTATTTTTGTTTTACTTTTTTTTTCTTTAGGACATAGAACGTTTCAAAAAGTTGCTATATCTATCGCAATTTGTCTCTATAGCTTCATCCTTCTCTATTTCTTTTGCTATATTTCATAAATGTATTTCTTAACTCAAAATTGATATTAAACAAGAATACTTCATTATGTATTCACGAAGATCTGTATTGTTTGTTTTGGTCTCGAATATTTTTGTCTTTTTTAATTTTTTTTTTTTTTGATTGATAAAGGCTGAGTTAATGCGCGACTAATCACTAAACTATCGTAGTGCAACTTTAAAACGTGGTAGAACCTATTTGATAAGAGTTGATGTAAATTTTCCTTTTTATTTCTTTTACAACAAGACTAATTTGACAGAAGCTTTGAAAATCATAAAAGAGCTATAAATATTTCACAGAGTCATGCCGATGCTTGTTTTGCTTAGCCTATAGCCTGTTCTAATGTATTGGGTTGGTTAATCCAATGGTTGGTTGATTGATTTTAAGTATTTTTGATTATGTCGACCTTTGATTATTTAGACCTTGATGAATTTTATAACATGATAAAAACTAATTTGGCTTATCAAAAACCTATTTTATATAGATCTGTTGTCTGCAGTAATACCGGATAACATATATGTATAACATATAATATGGTATTATTATATATATATATATTTCGATGTTTAGCATAAGTGAATCACGTAAGGTAAAAAGAGAACCTGAATCTAAAAGTTAGACTAATAAGTGAAAATTAAATAGTGAAAAGTGTAAAATGAAAAAACCCGCAAAACTGTTGGAATTATCTAAGAAGCTGCATATAGAATTAGCAAAAAAGCGGTCTTTAACAGTTCATAGTAATTTTTTGAATGAATTACCTACCATCATATGTGCGTTGCCCCATATTATATTATTTGAAAATATTGAAAGATAAAGATGATCTTTCAGAACAGTTGCTGAGTTTTAGAGTATTTGATATTTTATAGTTACTTATTCGTATAGGATAATTTATCAATTTTTCCAATATATCATTTAATAACTCTCCTATGGTTGTCCGAATTTTTTTTTTTTAAATTTATTATTCTTTACATGGTCTTAATTTTTTGTTTTTTTTTTGTGTTTTGTTAATGTGCATACTTAAAATTTGCATGCGATCAACATCAGTTTTTCAAAATTAATTTTTTTTTTTTTTCCATAAAATGTTTTTAATAATCGAATAGGAAAAATCGATTTATAGTTTTTCTTTAGTATTTTGTTTTTTTTATAGAGTATGCAAAATCGATAATATGAGCAATTGATTGTTTTGTTTTTGTTCCCTGTGCTGATCGTTTGATCATTTTGGATTAAAGTTCGCCCTGAAGTTAAAATAAAATTAGAAACGGTTTACAAAAAATAAAAATAAAGAATTTTTTTTTTCTTTTTTTTTTTTTAGAAATTTTGAAGAATCGATTATTGCTTTTATTTTTTTTTCATCTAATTTGATTCTAAGAAAATAATAATTTTACTGCGGTAAATGCTAACAGGTAACCGTTTAAATTATTTCTCTTCCTTCATTTTTTTTTTCCTTAAAATAATGTTAAAACTTTCATTTGAATGTAATATTGTTTTTTTGAGCACGTATTCAAATGAAATTAGAAATTAGAATACTTATAGGTTAATATTCATCAAATTAGATTTGGTTAGTGGTAAATTTTAATTGAATATATGTAAATGTATGTAATCTTGTACGGTTTGATGAAAATAAAATCAAAAATTTTAATGGAAAAAAAACAAAAGATATTTTAAAGGAAAAATAGCATTTATTTCAATATGACCAAAAAATTCCTTAGAACAGAATTTAACTACCGGATTAGATCTATAAAACTAAAATAAATATTTTGTACACTTTTTAAATTTAAAAATAATTATATAAGGTTCAGTGTACATTTTTCCTAGCGCTAAAGTATTTTATTTTAGAAATTTATACTTTTATTGAAATTCACTTTAGCTGAAAATATTTTAGACAATTCAGAGGTTAATTTATAATGTGGAAGCTGTTTAATTAAATAAGATGGCGATATTTAAAAATTTAATGTCAACTTCTGCTGCTTCAGTAGTAAAAATTTTAATTAATTTAAAAAAATGCTTTTTATATTCCTACAGATTTAAAAAATTTACAATGGTTTTTATTTTATTTTTATATTTTTTTGGGAAAAGGTAGCCAAAAAGGTAGAAGAGGACTTCTTAAGGCATATTATTATGGTTATCTAGATTCTAACACTCGAATAAATGAATCACTTTTGATGTTAAAATGGAATTCATTATTTTTGTTTTTCATTTGTTTTAGACGTTTTCAACCGTGACGATTACTTAAAAGTTCAATCAGAGACAATTAGTTGAACTATATCAACTGTTAATTGGAGAAATTATGTATAGTTAGCTTTCGGTGAAGCATTGGCTTAAATACAGAGTCAAATTCATAAGTATCATACATATTAGGATAATTTTTCCTTAAGTTAATTTTCAATTATGATTTTCAGAAGGTAGTGCTTATAATAAACAAAATTACATAACGAATTTTAACTATAATTTAACAATTGGTACATTAGTAGAAAATAAGTTTTGAAAAAGGTGGCAACATTAAGTCAAGTTATACAGAGAATTGTCATTATCTGCGAGTTTGTTGCAATAATGATAGACTGTTATGTACTAGGACAAATATTAATAGAAGTAAAATAAAGTTTTTTTTCGATTGAACGGACATTAACACGTGATTTTTATTGTACCTGAATAAAATTTCTGAACTGGACTTTAAAAATACTTAAACTTAAAAAAAATGTAGTGTACCGTAAAGTAAAAAAAGATAAAAATTATACGAAAATTGTTTAAATTAAATTTTTTGATAAAAAAAAAAAAAAAAATTTATAAAAATTATTTTTCACTTTGAATTTCTTATGCAAAAAAACCTAAGTAAAAAATTATAATTCATTGTGGTCTTTAACACCACTTTCAAAAATTTTTAAAGATCAAAATCTGAACTCTAATAAAATTAAAAAATATTGGGTCAAATCCAAATCTAAAAAAAAAAATAATGTTAGATTTTTAATCAATATCAACATAAAAATTTGAAATGCAACAATTTTCTTCACAAAAAAAAAAAAAAAAAACAATGAAATAAGATGAAATATTGACCAGACAATAAATTTGCGGCAACACCAGAAAAATTATTCTAAATTATTTATTATATAGGAAAAATTATTTTAAATTCAGATTGTAGGAAGAAGAAACTGAAATACATTTTTTTCGAACCTCATAAACAATAAATTTAAAACTATGTCTTCATTTCGTATATTAAAATCGAGATAAATCTACAAACATCACAGTGTATTGTGTATGTGTATTCCATTTCATAAATCTGTACCTGATAAACTAATCGACCATAAAAACAAAAAAATTGTTTAAAATTAGTTTCCGTAGTCGATCTAATGATAGTAAATCCGTATTTAGATCAATGATTTTGATAAAAATTTATAAAATTAAAGCTTAAAAACAGTTAAGTGGTTTAGTAGGTATGATTTTATTACATTGGCCAAAATTCAAACTATAACCTAAGCATAGAGCATATATTGAATCGCTTATTATTCATATTTGACTAAGTTTTAGTTTCTGTTTAATCATTATATTCACTAAGACATTGATTACACGGCTCAACGACTACTCGGCTATTGTACAAGATTATGAAACGCAAATATTTTTATTTGTGCGCCATCTATTATCTTATACAAGAATTATTTATATTTTATTTACTTTGTATATCGATATTAATAATTGTTGTTACGATATAAATCAATAATAGTAGATAAATTGTGTATGATCTGATTAGGGTTTGAACCCGAAATTTTTCGGTTGGAAAGTTGGTGACTTAACAGCTAAACTAATAAGTCAGATAATGGAGATTAATTCTACACATTTTTTCTGCCTTAGATAACTACGATTAAATATATGATTCAAAATTACTAAAAAGATTTTCAATCCAACGAGGTATTTTTAAACATACTTTCGATAATGTTAAGGGTATGAAAATATAATGTATGAATTAAAATTTAAATAGGATTTTTTAATTTTAAATAAGAAAAACATTATTGCTCACAAACATCTATAATTAATGAAAATAATTCTTCGGGCTTTTAAAATCAGTTCCTTCAAATCTTGAACAGTTGCTATAAATCTGGTAAGACTGATCATAGTACATTATAAAAATTTTTTTTCAAAAAAAATTACGAATTGAAGACTCTGACTATGCTGAAGCACCTTAAGAATAATGTTATGATTTAAATTCACAAATTTTTTAAAACTTTTTTTTTTTGTTGGATTTTAAAGGAAGTACTTCTAACTGGACAGTATAATCATAGTCAGTATTACAATCAATGAAAAATTGTTTTAAAATTGATAATGTGATCATTTTTATTTTTTATCTTAAGTTCATGATTTAAGGTTAAAATAGTTTTCATGTTTTTGCACTTGTTTCATGTTTTTTTTTTTTTATAGTTTTGTTCATCAATCTTTAAGTGAAAATGATTTGACGTTTAAAATATGAAGGATAAAAATCAAATCAAGATCTTACCAATCTAATACTAACTTTTATTATTATTAATTTTTCTTTTTTGTTTTTTTTTCTTTTTTTTTGTATTTTACTTATAAAATTAAAATTTATTTAGTGTGGATCAGTGATTTTTCTGTTTTACTGCATAGATATAATAATTGGTATAATGATTGATCTCATCAGGTCATCATGAAAAGATCATTTTCTTAAATCTATTTTTTTTCTTGTTTTTTTTTGTTAATATTATCATATGTTGAAAATTAATGATGATTATGATGATGATAACAATTATTATGATGACTATGATAATAATATGGTGAACCAGTGAATATCAATTCAAATTGATTTAAAATGAAATATTGTTATATGTAGTTTAAAATATTTGTTTCGATCTGATCTTTTGTTACTACAAGAATTAAATATTATGATCAAAATGAAATGCAAAGTAATAAACCAATTATATTTAATCGTATTTTGAACGTGTATTGGCAGTTTAAAATGAGAAATGTCAAAAACTGGTTCTATATGATTCTGAAAATTTTGTATATGTATGATTTTTCGTCTAACATTAAATACGTTTCTGTATGACTGTTTAGTGTTTAAATATGTCGTTCTAGATTTTATAAATACTATAGACTGCTGCTTCTTTGTTTTAACTTTTCATTTGTTAAGAATATCGATTCATTTCATTTCTTTCGATTCGAATTGTAATTCCATTTACTATTATAAGCATGTCCTTATTTTGCTATAAGTGCAATCTTTGATTTTACATAACTTGAACATTAGATGATGGCTTAATTATTTATATTATTGATGATTAGATTCTTTCTAATTTACTTTATATCTTCTGAATCGAATTTAATACTGGCGGCATTGAGTGATTTGTAAGGACTTTTTATAGTTTTGTATAGTACAAAAAACAACAACGTTGAAAGTAAATGTTTCTAAATTGAAAATTATAATAGTTTTATTATTAAATTTAAGGATTGGATTTAAGGAATTATATCATTGAATCAAATTATGAAACAGTAAGGGGCTTTGAAGACAACTAGGTTTATTGATTATTTAAATGTTCAATTTCGACATGAACATCTTAAGCCTTCTGTACACTAATCGAATTTTTGGTTAATTACTACACATATCGTGTTCACAGTTTGATACGTATCACCAAAATTTGTCATTGAATTGAGGTTCGAATCTTTCAGGTTTTTTTCAAAAAAATTTTGACAATTGACAACATTATATATTGACAACATGTCACATAGTGTAAATGAAGTATTATAGTTTATGATCACTTTATTCTGATTGAAATGATGCTATTGGTACATGTAAATGTCAGATCACTGTAAAAGGATCAGATAATAATGAGGACTTTATTGAAATTGATTTTTATTATTTTCTACAGCAACGTTTAACATGATCCAAGACATCACAAGAAAAACTGAAATTTATTGAAGTGTTTACAAATTATTATTTTTTATAAAATTAAGCATATATAGTGATTGAGAAAAGTTTAAGAAACCTTATTATAAATTAACAGAAATCAAACTCTAGAATATAAAAAAAAAAATCCCTATAAACTCTATTGCATTTTTCTTATATTTCCTATGTACATACATATATATATTCACCTATATGATTACACAATAAAAGTTCTTTTCTTTTTTAATAGATTTTGTTGTATACTGTTATGATGATGGGCCATTTTTTGTTTTTTTTTTTTTTTTTTTTTTTATAAGAAAAAGGAGACAATATGAAACGCTAAGTAATTCAAATCTTTGAAATTTCATGATATAGTAATTTTCTTAAGTAATTCTTTGTGAAGCCCAAAATTTTCAAAAATAGAAAAGAAAAATAACAAAAAAAAAAAAAAAATTTAGAAAATTGTTATTTGGTGTAAATTACGGTTCAAGGTATATAAAAAATTATAAAAAAAAACAAAAATAAAATATCTTATAAAATTAAATGCTTGAATATTGTTTGTCCAATGGATTGGTTGATCATTTAACTCAAGTATAATATATTTTAAAATTATATGAAGATGATGTTCTATCAAAATATTTTTTTTTTTAAGAAGAAGTTATTAAAGTTAAAAAAAATGTTCATTGTTGTTGTTGTTGTTGTTGTACAAATTTAACCATTATCGTTTATTATACGTTAAAATTTTATGAAAATTTAATTTACAATGAATTTTGATCCCAACCATATCATTGTTATTATCATTGCATCATTATGTAGGTCCATGTAAATTGGTTTTCTGTTTTAATTTTGTGTTTTTGTTTTTTTGGATCGAGGATGTAAGACATCATTTTAGTTTTTTGTCGTTTTTTTTTTTTGTTGATTCTTTTTTTTTTGTTCAAATCTATTAAAAAAATGTATCTATAATCTAATCCAATTATGTATATTAGGATTAGAAAGGCTTGATAGTTCTGAAGTTGAATGAAGTTGCTTGAATGCAATTTGATAATATCAAATTATTACATTGTAATATGGAAGTTTTTTTTATTTTTAAACAAAATTGTAGGAGTTTTAATATGGTTTAGGTAAAAAAAAAAATTAAAAGAAAGAGAAAGATATAGATGAAAAATAAGAAACTTTGTTTTAGTGGTAAAATCTATGTAAAACATAATAATTATATAATTTTAGTTTAATTCAGCACGTGAGGTTAAATTCTAAGATGACTTTTTATAGAAAAAGAAAATATTTTTTAAAAATAAAATATTATTAGAAAGGAAATCCAAATATGTATTTCATGTTTTTGTTTTTTTATTTTTGGTTAACATAAAATAAGATGTGAATTTATGGTACATATTAACTTTTTTATAGTCATATATATACAACTTAGTATATAATAAAAATTTAAATTTCTTTTCTTTTAAAGTTAATTTATAATATATATAATATAGGTAATAAAAAATGGTAAACATGGTAGGTGGCATCATAGGTAATTGATATTATGATTTTATATATTATAAATTGGTTATGAGTAATGATTATATTATGAATTAAAAATATGGGATACATGCACCATAAAAAAGAAAAAAATTGTATATGTATAAGATATTGATCAGGTTTCAATCTTATGAGAACATTTCACTCATCTATAATACGAGAATATTGACATCTCTAGTAAATGGTTATATATTTTAGTCACATTAGAACAGTCATTAATCCTTTATATATATGTACTTATACTTACTTACATATACTCGTAAATGTTTGTACGAATTAAAGTTTGACTATAGAAATGTTAAACTTAAATCTGCTTGTTAATTAACAAGTTTTGTCTTTTTTTTTGTAAGCATAAAATAAATAAAAAAATGTCACAAAAAGTTCCTTATAGATACTTAAATTTTAATGATGTTAACTTTAGTAAATCTGTAATATTATAATATTCGTTAACTGAAAAAACTAAAATGTAAATTTATTTTCATAATTTACTTGTATGACTAATACAAAATTAAGTTTATTTAACCCGAAACGTACTAATACATTTTTATTAATTGGCTAATGTATATTGAAACTTTACTATAGAAATTTTAAAATATTCATTTGGTTTTAGTGAATTTATTTTGAAAACAGAAGATTTTCGAAAACCTTTGAAATCGCGGTAGCTAAATTAAAAATGATAAAGATTTGAATTAAAAAGGAAATTGTTTTTTGTAGCCGGCCAAGAGAAAAGCCTAAATTAAAACTAAGAATATGAGTATACATATACATACTTATGTACTCTATGTTTATATTATAATAGATGATAGAAAAGAAATATATTCCCTTATAATCTATACTATATCAATTCTTGTTCAATTCAAACAAAATTAATTTACTCTTAAAAGAAGCCAAAGAAGAGTGTACAGTTGACTGTGTTATTTCTAGGATATCCGCTCGAACCTCTAAGTTCAGACTTATGATGTTACCATAAAATTTAATAATTTTTTGAAAATTTCAGATATATGACTTAATTAAGCCCTAAAATATATTTATGTAAATTTTGGAGTTGTATGACAGCTACTCGAAACCAAAAAAAAAATTTGTAGTAGTTGTTGGCAGACGACTTGATTTCTTTTCACAAAATTTTAGATAGCTAACTTTAAATCGACACTTAGTTATTTTCATTAGAAAAAGTAGTTGTACAGCAATTAAATTTTACAGAAGTTGTTAAGTTCAAACTCAAAAAAATTTCTATAAAAACAACAATATAAAGCTTCCGTTCTGATAAACTGAGTTATTTTTATTTAAAAAAAAAAAAAGTTGTATGGTAATTACTCGAACCTTACTCTGGTAACCTTACTGGTAAAAATTTTAGATTCCTATAGTTACATTTTTCACTTATCGTGCGAACAGACAAACATTTCGACGTACATGACTAAATCGACTCAGAATTCGATTTTGAGCAAGAATATAATATACTTTCTCATAATATCTATCTCATATCCTTTAAGATGTCATAAACGTCATGTCAACGTTATTATACCTTGAGAACTACGTTCGTATGAGTATAAAAAATTAAGTAGATATAGATTATCTTTTATATATAGATTTAAACTTTTATTGTTCTCAGTTTAAATTAAAAAGATCTTATAATACATATTTAAAAAAAAAAAAATTTCACTCAACTTCTATACAAAACCTTAATTTTGATAATAGAAATTATACTCAAACTAAATAATATATAGTTAGGTAATTTATAATAACATTATATATAATAATATATAAATTACTTAATTTCTAACATTATAAATTGATCTTACAATATTATAGTCATTAAATTTTAGTAGTCAGTCAGTTCTGTTATTGAAAAGAACAAAAAAAGAAAAAAAACGATGGAAATTTCTATGAGTCATAAAAGAAAATTGTAATTTATTTTCATAATTTGTTATTAGTTTTTTTTTTTTTTTTTTTTGTTTGTTATAAACAATTCTTCCGGTATCATGTTAAGAATTTCCAATTATTTACTTGATTAAACTTGTTTGATTGTTTTTATTTATTATAGCGATTTTCTAAATTAAACTAAAGAAATGATTCTATATTTAATAAAGTTATTAAAACAAAAAAAAAATAAAAAAAAAATGGTTCTTTATTGGACTATCTAAAAATCAATGATCGTTATTATAAAATACTTATTATGTTATCTGTTTTGTAATAAAATAAGCAATTTTTTAAATTTAAAATACAGGGTGTTTCGCGATAAATCTGCGATACAACTAGAAGTTATTCTATAGAGTTCAAAACAAATAAAAATTCCCTTTGTAAGTGGATTCTATTCGCAGACGTTTAGAAAATATATGGTCTTAAAAATTTGTTTCACTCTTTAAATAATTTAATTTGGGATATGCCTTTCATATGCCTGTATTTCATTTGCTTGTAGTGTCATTTGACTGTATTTCATTTGACTCTATCTAAAATATAATATATAAAAATAATTAGAAGGGATTTTAGAGTTGGTTACAAAATCAGAATTACAATAATTTATTTACCTGTGGTTTTGTTGTTGAAATATGTATGCAAAACATATAATTAGGGGGATTTTAGAGCTGGTTACAAATTAAAATCCAGTCAAATGAAATACAATCAAATGATAATACAGACCAATAGACATACATACAAGTAACATACAGTGCTATGACATACAGTGAAATACAGTACAGTCTTGTGATAGTAAGTTTTGTATTTATATATAAAATCATGAAATTGGTTAGAAAAATTTTTTCACTATAATTTTTGTAATTTTTGGAGAGTTCTTTTTCAAAATCTAGGGGAATAAAAGAGTAATAATGAACACTAAAAAAATGTTAATACCGTTACTTTTTTAATAGTAAAGTTTTAAATGATATTTTGTTAATGAAAAGTTAATTATTTTTAATTTAAAGGCTCCAATAAATCTAGTTCTAAGAGATCTAGAAATCTCGGTGAGAAAGTTTTATAAGGGAAGTTAATTTTTTACTTTACTTTATACTATCTTATAAGATTTCAATTTTATAAATCTAAATTTAATTTTATTTAAAAGAGTGAGAATATTTTTAAGACCCCTATATCTCTCAAACAGTTGAGAATAGATCTCACTTTCATAATAATTCTTTGTTTGCTTTGAACTACAGAATAACCTCTAGAATCTAGATTTATGGCTGGTTTATCTCGAAACATCCTGTATACATTAGATGTATATATAGAAAATTGAACATTTTAAAAGTTTATGGAGAAAATAAAGTAGTTAAATAAATATAATTTGAAATTACTTTGTAGTTAATTATCGTTTTTATTAAGTAACATTAAAACCAATTTAAAATTTGTATAAAAATAGTCGTTGAACACATTTTTATTTTTCTTCAAATGGTTGGATTACTTTGAACTGTAGATATATACCTTTTCAAATCTAGTTGATGAAATTCAGTAATATTATTTAATTATTTGTATACGATATATTTTATACACTGTGAATACTCTGAATCGAGTTCAAAGAAAAATCAATAAATACAGATATTTGCAAACATAATATAAGAAATAAGTGTTTAAAGAAATTCTAACTATCGGCAACTGAACTACATTACCTTCAGAAGCCTTGTAAAGGCTCATATAGTTTAAATCTTAAGATGGCGGTTCGGCTTAACTGCTCAAGGTTAACAGAAATAATTAAATTTAAATAATTAACACGACTCTCTAGATTGCTATCCTGGTATCCTTAAGAATCATCAGCAGATTAGCGGATCTGAAAGTACCTTCAGAAGCGAAAAGAGTCATATACTATAAAGGGTGGCCGTAAAGTGTCATATATTTTAAATCTTAACATGACGGTTTATCTTAACTATTCAAGGTAAACAAAAATAAATTGAATTTAAATAATTAAGAGGAATCTCTAAATTGGTATCGCTAAGTATCATCAGCGGATTAGCTGAACATAAAGTATCACCTACCCCAATTTAACTGAATAGATAATTCATACTCACTTTTTTTTAGCTGTAGGTTAGTAAGTCAACTGCGAATTATTATAAATTAATATGAAAAAATTAAAGTAGTAAAATCTTTTATTTTAAACTCCATTAAAACTGTTTGCATAAATTAAAAAACATTGTGCAGAGGTTATAACTTATTAATCTTTTTATATAGAAGCTTCAATTACAAAATTGTAAAGCAAGTTATTTTAGAGTAAAATTTTATTTATTAACGCAGTCCTATTGCTTTGATCTTATATATAAGTAAATTGGATTGATAATTGATTATAAAATGACAAATATAATATGTATATTTACATGTATATATGTATATAAAAATTTTCAACATGAAGGTTGTTTTGATGTAATTTTTTCTTTTATTTTGTCTAATAAATTGTGTATGTCTGGATAATGAATTCCATTTGTATGCATGCACCTAAAATTATTTTAAAATTCAAAGCATCTTTTTCAATGTTTTAAATTTAACTAAAAACGAAAAAAAAATATAGAATGAAGCAAAAATATAATTATCAAATAAAAACAGCCTTGCTGGGGGTTACGTTATGGTTTTTTCTTAAAAATTTTAAGCCATTTTTTAATGTCTTCATTTTATTTCAGATATATATTGGAGATACATTTATATAGTCCTGCCTTTGACTTTTTCGTATACATAACCTAATAGTAAATTTTTTTTTTTGACAAAACCTATGAGTTGTATTTAATTAAGTGACAGGTTAAAACATTTATCTAAGTATATCGTTGTCAAAAATTTTTTTACATGAGAGCTTTGCTTTCTTTGTCGGAATTCCTATATAAAAAAATTTTTAATATCTAAAACATATGTCGAATTTCTTTTACTTTCACTTAAAGTGTTCTTCCATTGACATGTTTTGCATTGACAAAGATTACAGTCATAAGACCCACATTTATGCTTTTAAAAATAGTTTAAAAAATAGTAATATCGTGTTGAGGGAAACTCCAAATATTTGATATTCATTGATTGATCAAGAAAATTTGGGTTTTTCATGTTTTCCATCCTTTTCGGATACTGTTTACTAGGGTAAAAAAGAAAAGAAATTATTTGCTGCTAAATATGTTTTTCTTCTGGTAGTTTATTGTTTGGATGGTAAAATGTGTTTACAAAAACCCAAAAAAAAAAAACAAAAAAGAAAACAAAAACACAAACCAATTCCCAAAAATATATATACCGACCATATGTAGAGGAAATACCGATGTTTATTTCGTTTTTATTGTTGAATCGCTTGTACGTGTGAGATTTTTGTTTGTTTTGTAATATATGACTTTTATTCTTGGTGTTTAGTTTTCTTAAATTCATAAAGTTTGTGTGTTTTAAAATAATAATTGATAAAATTTAATTTGTTTTGAAAGAAATTAAAACAATTTTTATAATAAAAAAAAAAAATACCACAGAAGAAAATAAACAAAAAATAAAAAAATTAGATCAAATGCAGTGTTTTTTTTTTGAGCGAATCTTAGAATAGAATCTGAATAATATTAAAAATTTTTACATGATCTTTGTCTACGTCTCATTTGGACGTTTAAATTTAATCATTTTTATTTTGATACAATTCTGATAATTTTATGATTCAATATTTAATGTAATATTTAAATGTAATCCTAAAATTACTATAAAATACTTGTCAAAATTGTATTGTTGTAATTGACGGGCCATGGTGAAATTAACTAAAAATTTATTTTGTAATGAAATTTTAATTCTTAAAATTCCTCTTCAGTTTAACCTTTAATCTTCAATGAGGAGAGGATTTACTCATAAGTTTAATAGAATGATGTTTTAAAGGATATATTTATTATCTATATATGATCGGTATATTATTATACAAAGTTTTAATAAGAATTTAAAAGATAAAATGTCATAAATCGTCATAAAACGTCATAAAGCGTCATAAAACAATTTGTAAATAATATTAAACTATAATTTAATTTCTTTTTTATTTAAATTAAATTATTATTAGATAGAATGTTAATAGCTCCTTTTTTTATAATATTTTCAATTTTTATTTTTTTAAAGTGTCAAAAGCAACACGTTAATTTGTAAGTTATCGTCATTGTTTTTTTAAATATTATGTCATATTTTTTACAGTCGAATGTCAAAATAAAATGATCAGAGTAGGAAAAGCAATTTTCTCTTTGTAAATTTTGATACATTTATGATCAAAGTAAAAATTCATCACATTTTATTCGAATCGAAATTTCCTTTTATCATTTTTAATTTTACGTTCATGTCTAAATCCCGCCTTAGATATTAGTATATACACATAGAAAAAATCTCTAATAGAAGTAGTAATTATTATAAATATTTTAATTGTTGTTATATTGGTGATTTCGATGCTGTTTTTGACAAAAATCATATTAAATTACATTCAAAAACATTTTTGTTTTATGTTTTCTAAAGGTCATATTTGTTTTATTCTGTGTTTATTTATTATTCATGATACGTCCATCACATCAAAAATGTTTTTATTTCTATCATAAATAAAAATTTTTTCCATTTTCGAAATTATTTGTAGATTTGATTCATTTAAGAAAAAAAAAATCCAAAATAATCAAACAATTCAACAATGTTTAAAGATAGTGCATATTTATTATAATTAAGTGTTTAGTTACGATTTTATATACGATTTGGGAATGGGATCCATATAAATTTAGTTTCCTATAGTTTGTGGTTAAGTTTTTCATTAAATAAATTTATAAAATGTAAACGGCGTATGATTAAAAAAATTAACTTTAAAAGATTTCTATTTGAAATAAAATTTTTTATTTAAAACATAATTTATTTTTTCTTTTAAGGACATTGTCAAAAAAATTTTGAAAAAATATGCCAATTAGTTTCACTCTCTCCGTCCGTCCGACTGTTTACAAAACTTCTACAACGTTAAAGATAGAGAAATGAAATTTTAAGCATGGGTAGATCTTATAAAAAAATTAATGTTGTGAAACAACTTTTTCATGTAGTCATAACGGAGCCACAACATCCATTACGGAGCTACAGCCAATCAAACTTGGAAAAAGCCCTATTTTTAAATGTGTATATCTCAGGTTCTGCTTAACATTTTTTCATTTTGAAAACGTCATTCGACAGGACTTTCTTTACCTTTATAAATCAATATCAAAATTATACAATTTTTTAAAATTTAGTATTTAAATTTACCGTTATGTGAGAACCAAATTTTTCATTATTTGTCTTCCTTTATAACTCCAGTATTCTTTTAGATAGGGACTTTAAATTTTCTTTTTTTTTTTTGGTTAATGCATTTCTCTGCCACATAAATGTAGACAGGAAATTACACAGCCTTTCCTGTTCAGGCGTGGCTGTAAATGTCGTAAGGGGGATAACTCTTACAACATGTGTAGGATTCGAACCCACACTCCCTCCGTGTTTACAGCGTATTTTATGCTCTAACCCACTAGGCCACCGAGGCCCCACTTTAAATTAGTATAAGTTTCCTCAAAAACATATTTTGTACCACCCCCTGTTTAAGCACTATTAACGCTCAAAAATTGAAATTTCCCTATATATTTAAACACCTGTTAACTTAATTAAATCTTCAAATTTATAATTTTACATTTGTTAATGGTTTTTCTTAATTGTGATAACTCTACTTAAAATTGATGAAAGTTTCTCTTAATTTTTCACTTTTTTTCTTATATGAAATTCTAAGAAAATTTTCAAATTTTTGTGCAAGTCACAATTCTAAACAGTTTGTATTGTCTTTTGAAAATGTTCGCCTTTGAAAACCGTTGGTTTACATTCTCCCTTGTTTAAATATGGTTTCTTTTTTTAATTTGAATTTCATTATATAGTAAAAGTTTGATAGTTTAGAAAAGGATTATTAGTTAATCACTTTTATTCAAACTTTCAAATATTTTATCTTTCCTTTGGATTTCTAATTCTTCAAGTATTTTGTTTAGTTGCATTTTTTAGTCATACACTTAAATTACTGATCTATAGATTAAGAAGATAAATTTTTTGTAAAAATTTATTATCGAACATTTTTTCATGGCTTATTTCTTATTCTATTTATCCTGGACAGAAGCTGAGGAAGTCGAGTTTGATATAAATATATCTCATAACTGTTTTGATTTTTTTTTTGTTTATGTCTTATATTGCTCCCGTCAATTACTGTAGAAGCTAGCATATAGTTTAGCCAGTTATTACGAGATGTAGAGAAATCCAATTTCGAGAATTGTATAAAAAAGAAACCAATTTATATACTATTTAATATTAGTTTGAAAAAGATAACACATCAAAGCTACTATACAATGTACAGGAGTTTAAATTGCGACAACAATCCGGAAATGAGTTGTCCAACAATAAACATAGCAATATCTGTAAATGAGGACTCGGTTAACTATAGAGATATTTTACTATATTGGTTCACTACAAAGGGTCACTACACATTCCAAATTACGTAAGTCATAAGTTTTTAAACTCCAACGTACGAGATAGTTAGCCAGCTAAATGGACTAAAAAGAGCTAGAAAGTGCTAAAAATGTTGAACAAAAGAAATTCTCAGTTACTTTTTGAATTATAATTATAGTAACCATAACCTTAATTATAGTAATGTCCTTTGATTGAATTTTTAAAAGGAAAGGATTGTTCTTTTTTGTGTTGCATCATTTCTAGTCAATTAATATTAATTACGTTTGAATGGACAATATTCTATATATTATTTACAATACTTGAAAATTACATTTGTATTGAACCAATTACATACTTTTTTTTTACATTAGTTATATTTTCAATAATTTTCTTATAATTTTTTACCCCATTTTTGGAAAAAATTTTCTAAAATTAAATCATTATTTGTAATCAAAAAACTTTTATGATTTTCTATTATTTAATAGTGCAGCTGCGGGTTGAGTTGAAAATTTATCTTCAATTTATTGTCATCAACACGTTCAAAATTTCTCTTATTATAATTTATTTAAAAAAAAAAATAAAAAAAAAAGTAGATTCAATAAAAGTCACCGTTATTCGCGTGAATAAATTTAATACCGTGATAAAAGAATTATAAAATATTATTAATGTATGTATATATAGCCAAAGAAGAGTTAACAATCTCCATTGTTTAGCCATCTTAGGAAATACTTTAAAAAAGGAAATAAAAGGGGTCTATTAAAGAAGCAAATCATGGGATGCTGGAAATGTATATTTGAAATTTGGTTTTTGTTTTTTTATTGAAAAACAATAGAACAAAAAAATTATATGTTTTTTTATAATGGTTATTATTTGCGCCAGTTCTGCCAGTACCTATAATCATTTTTCTTGTTCTCTTGTTATTTTAATATATATCAGTGATATCGGTTTTTTTTTCTATGTGCATTCTAATGTTGTATACAATGATTTTTAAACAACAATAAACAAATTAAAATTGTAGAACAAAAATTATAAGAATAATTATTTAATTGAAGAGTAAAAATTATTTGTTTCTATGAGCAATCACGTCTAAAGTTAAAAATACTTGGTATCAATTCTTGTAGAACTTCTAAGATGGGGTAAACGGTTTATGGAAATTAATTTGTTATGTGTACATCTCGTTTGTTAGATTACATGCTTTTATATGTTTTCCTCAAAGTTAGTAACTCATATGTGTACCACGAAATTTAAGAAAAATATTAACATATTTCTTCAAAATGTCCCTCCAACTTTTTTACCCACCATACATAATCCTAAATATTTCCTAAATTCTTTTTTCCCAAGAAACGTTCCTAAGCTTAACGGTTGATTTAAAAAGGGGTGATTGTGATTAGTTAAAGTCTAGCACTATTCGAAAGAATCACGTGCCTTTGGGTTGATTTTTGAAGTTTTCCACCGACCCCCGTAAAAACAAAAAATTATTCTGAGTGATCAACTGAGCGAAACGTAACGGATAAATAAAAAAAAACTAAGACAATATATACTTTTAAAACTAATATTTTATCATAAAATGTATGTATGTATAGCTGCACTCAGATTGTCGACTTTACAAGTCTAATAAATTTAGACTATACCGTTGATGATATTTCTTTGTTATAAATATTTCAAAATAAAATTAATTGTCTAAGAAAGTGAAAAAAAAACTTTGCGGTAACTTAATGCTTTTAACAGCGATTTATTATGAGAACAAATTGATTTTATTTAATCAAAAGTTTTAATATAATTTTAATGTCAGATGGAATTGTATTTAAGAGATGATTTAAGAGAGGTCAATTATCTCTCTCTAAAAATATTTATGTTTTATAGTCTTGTACAATAGCTACAGCCAAGTAATTAACAAATTATAGTGAAACTAATAATTCCAGAAACTGAAGCTAAAAAATAAATAACTTAGAGAGAGAATAGAATATTTTAATTTAAAGGAAATTAGACACCAATCAAAAAGTCAAATTAATTTTTGGAAATTATAAATAAAAAAAAAACAAATTTCAAAAAAGGATTTAATCAATTAAAACAAAACACCAGCATAGCAAGGACAACTCATTAGGGTTTTCTATAATATCATTTCCTTCTATATCCTTTGTATCCGAGATCTATCATATTCTTAAGATGAGACATTAAATTGTTATTAATATTTCCATGTTGAATGATAAGGCAAGGTTTGGTACTATATAATGTTTTCGATTAAGATGCTAGATGATCATAACAAAAGTCTAGTCTTTTAAGTTTTACTTTAAGTTTTGATTTTAATAAATTTTGATTCAAATTTTTATTTTATTATTAAAGATATATTATTCTTAATATCAAGATTGTCCAGTTTTTTTTTTTTTTATCAATGGTTAAAAGATTTCTTTATTAAATCTTTTAGTAATGTAAATAATTGGTTTTCAATTAAATGATCATCGCATTCACTATTTATTAAAACATTAACATTTCAACATACACATAAATTAATTTATTTTATTTTTTTAAATTTGATTCTTTCTAGCTTTAATTGTATCCAATAATAATTATATTAATTGTATTTGACTTTGATTTCAGAAAAAAAGAAACAATGACAAGAGATGAAAAAAAAACAAATAATGGTGGAATTAATTCCCTTAAATATATGAATAATAATAATAATAAAAAAAAATGATATGTCGCCTATTTTATTATTAAATTTAATTGATCTTTTCAATTGATCTCACTTCCGATAGAAATTTTAGAAATTATATTTTTTTATGATGAATCTTGTGAATGAATCTCAATTTATCAAGATGTTTTTCGTAAATACCCAAAGTTGAGATCAGATGAATTAAAATAAATGATAATAATGAAAATAGCTTTAATTGGTAAAGTTGTTTATGGATAGGGTTGTAATTTTCTATTAAGGACATACAGTTTGAAATTTTAAAATTTTCGAAATTAGTGTTGCCAAATTGTAGCATTGTTATATTATTCGTATGGAAATATATGTACCACATATAGTAAAGATATATTTTTTCTAACCAATTTATTTCATAATTTTCAAGAAATGCCTAATTTGTTTTAAAATAAGTGGAGAACTAATTTTTTAATAGAATATCTGTGTTAATATTCACAATTTTTTTTTTTTCTATATTAAATTAATGGAAAGAATAAAAGATTTTCTTTATTTCTTGTATTTTGTTAAATTTTAATGTTGCAATGTATATAATATATTGGGTGCGGGTCACATGAAAAGGTTAAAAGTAGGGTTTTTTTTTTTCTTATTAAGTGGATAGAAAGAATATTTTTAATGATCAAAAAAAAGAAAAAAACAATTTACATATGAGAAAAATGGGGTGATAAAGCCCAATATGAGATCTTCAAGATTTTGTTAATATCGTGTGAATATTTTTGATTGAAAGCAACACTTTTTTTCAGAGATTTTATCCTAGTTGAACAAGTAATTTTATAAGTAATAAATAGTAAAAACAAGGTAATATTTAAGATCAGGGTTTTGAAAGGAGCATATTTTGAAAAAGTATTTTTAATTTGTCGAAACTTAAACTTGGTAATTTTTTTATAGAATGTTTTTGAATTAATTATGAAAAATTAAGAGATTCTTTCTTCAATTTTAAGCAAACATCTCTTACTTATGAACAAATCTAGGTTAACAAATCTAAAAATGTATTGTTTGAACTTCAATGTACCTTTGTACCTTAACTTAAACGGTGGAGAATATAAAAATATTTGCTGAGGTAACTTGTAAATTTATTTATAAAATAATATCATACATATCTCAAAATTTCAAGTTTCTAATCTAAAGTGTTTTTTAGAAGATATACGGCAGTTTAAAATTTTGAAAAATTTTTGGTTTAAAATAACGATACATATAAATATCAAATTGCAAAAAAAAAAATTAAATTACTTTTGTTTTTTCTTATAAAGCATAGAAATTTTGTGATATTAGGCAGTTGTAGATTAAAAAAACAACGGCTCCTTTCCATATTAAAATCCTTTAAAAATCCTCCCCCACTTTTATCCTTAAAACAAAACTGTACATTTGCTTATAGATTCCATCTTAAAGTCTGGTTTGAAAGAGGATGGTTATAGTTGATTAAAGTGTAATACTATCTCCGAAGTACGTGTAATTCCTCTAAAACTTTTCCATCAACCCTCGTAAAATAGAAATGTATATTATGTGTCAGCTTTTTCAAAAAAAACACTTGACATACTTTTTGTTTTGTTTTAAATAATGTATGAGGTGATTAAAACTTTATGGTTTCAAATGCCATCTGAACCACATTTTAATGTTTAAATAAAATTGAGTTTTTAATATATAGAAGACAGAAGAATTCATGTAATACTAAATATTAGTGTTTTAAACTGTTTTGACTTATGAATGTAGTTTTCTAATGTTCCATTTAACTCTCAGGAGTTTTAAAATTATGTTGTTTCCTTACTAAAAACTTTTTAATGCCCATATTATAATTTGATAATGTTCCACAATATTGTAATAAAAATAACCGATAGGTACGTATTAATTTGATGGGAATAAAATGATTTTATTTGTATAAATGAACCCCATTTCTTGCAGAAAGTCACTAAAACAAAATTTTTTTCAAATATTAATTAATTTCAGTTAGTCAAGGTTTCTAATTCTAATTGAAGTTTTACATTAGCGGTAACAATGAATAATTGATTAAAATACATTAAATGTACATTAGGAACGAAACATTTTTTGTATAGTAAAAGGATAACAACGATTGCATCTCTTTTCGATTTTTTTTTAAGTCCAACATAATATAATTTTTTATTTTTAATGATCAGAGTTATTAAGGAACATAAGATTTTATAAGTAATTCCATTTTTTATAAGTTAACTATATAAAAAAAATTAATATTAATCGACTTTCTATAAAACAAAAACAAAACAAACAAAAAACGCAACTCAGATAATTTGGGTTAAATTTTTATATTTTAAAATTTAAAAGCAAATTCCAGATCTGTTTTTATTTTGTTTTTTGTATGTTTTTTTCCACTACTAAATCGATATTTTGTATAAAAACTATACTTAAAATCAAATTAAAAATTCATTAATTCAAAATTTGGCCATTGAATAAATATCAAATCTCGAATAAAATTTTATTTCATTAAATATTTAGGACGAAAAAGGAAAAGTATTTAAAAAAATGTTCTTAATGGTTTTGTTAACACCCTTAATTTAATTTAATGACAACTCATCTTAAAACATTCTAAATCGCATTAATCTTTATATTTTAGTGTTGGTTAGTTTTTGAAAAATCACGGTTTTTAAAGAAACATAAAAGAAAATTTTAAAAATCCTTTTGGCTTTTTTTTTTTATCGTGCTTATTCTCTTTTGGACCACAAAAGAAAAAAAAAAAACAAACATACAGTATTGGGCAAAATTAAATAAGTGATCTTTAAATAAATGATATGTATAGATACTTTATTCAGAAATCTTATATTATCTAATTGTGTTTGATATTTGAGCTTTGCTTATGAAATTTCTGGTGCTAGCTTAATTCTTCTATTGATTTGGTTTTCTTCTATTGCTGCCTAACCAATACGGGACATTGGTGATTTTATAATATTTTCCATTAAATTTTTGAAGCTGCTTCTGCCTGCCAGAAAATACATTAAGTCTCCTATATTTGTTATACCAATCCAATTTCTTATGTTTTACGTAACTATGATAATTGTTACCTACCGATACCTTTTCCGTCTTTAATTTTTTACGAGGTGTTGATTTGGTCCATAATATTAATTCAGTTAATTTTTTTTTTTTATTTTTATGAAATTCGTTAAACATTTTTCTTTCTTTAATAAAGAAAACTGGTTTATTTTAAAAATGAAAACTGAAATTGTTGACAGAATTGCCGTAATTGCATTATAAATAAGTTTTTGGAGATTATACTAGATATCCATTTTTTAATATTATAACATCCTTCTAATTTGTAATAAAAGAAGGTTTTAAATGTGGTCATTTCTATTATACCTTCTCTTGGGAAATAGCACAAGTTAAACTTTTAATTAGTTATTAGCAGTAAAGTATACATTTAAAATTTTCAAATCATTAAAAAGGAACCAGGAAAAGAGTTCAATCATTTTTAATTACGAGTATATAAAATTTTTCTCTAAATGTAGATATAGGGCTTTAAATGTAGATGTAATTCACAGAAAAAAACATACAGTCCAACACAGAAAATATCAAATTTCAGGTGGTTAGATGAAATAAAGACCAGAAACAAATTAAACAAAGCTGAATAAGATACCATTAAAAGTAGTAGAAAATCTGATAGGAAAATGTTGTAGCACCTTTTTCGCTAAAATCTCATATTTTCGTAGATTAAAAACAAATCTATTATGATATTCGATTTTTGAAATTTCCTAATGTAAAAATTACTAAAGCAAAAGAAAAAAAAACTCAAAACGAGGATTTTCATTTTAACTAATAGTTTGCCCTATACTGTTTGTCCAATAACATGCGATCATATATTTTTAATCATATGTTTAAGCATTAAATTTGAAAAGTAAGGTCTCTCTAATGATTTTAGGTATACTAAAAAAAAGTAAAATATCCGAAAAAAGTACATAAAAATTCAACATTTTTGGAATTTTAAATTTTTTTTTTGTTTTGCTTTCATTTAAAAAAAAAAAAGGAATTATAGCATTAGACAAAGAATAAGAAGTACCTCAAAGAAAAAGGATCACATTTCATATATAAGATGGCCAGGAAAAATATGATAAAATGATTAACAAATAATAAAAGATGATAAATAAAGGAACATTAATATTCAATGATGATTTCTTTATTGTTAAAAGTTGAAAATTGACGATGGAAACGCAAAAGATGTTGAAAAGAAAACAAAAATGTTTTATCATTAAAGCGGAATTTTATTTTTATTTGTTGTTGTATAAACCAACCTAAATTTGCTCTGATTTTGATTAAGTTAACGGATTTAAGAAGGTAAAAGGTTCATATCTACTTTTGTATATATATGTAAATACATATGGCCTAAAATAATTTTGTATTGAATTGTCTTTTACAACCTAGACAGCATATGTTTTACTTTTTTATGCGAATGTCAATTCTTTTATGTACATATTTAAATATAGGTTTTAAAAGGACGAAATTTTGTACAAATGTTTTACTTTATTTAGTTAATAAAAAATTTTTGGCTTTTTTTTTTTTTTTTGTAGATAATAAAGTATTTTTTATTTTAATAAAAAAAAAAATTTGTGCTATTCTTAAACACCTTGAAAATATCCGGGTGATCTTTAAACGTCTATGGAGGTATATAATATATAAATAAAGGTTGAAGATTTAAAGAATCTGGAGTATATCTAAAATATATTATGAATATTTTTTTTGTTTAGTTGGCTTTGGCTGTCTAATAGCAGAAATATTTAGTTTTTATTCGCTAGAAAAATGTTTAGAGGACACATATGAGATTAGTTTTTCGATCAACTGGCTGTTTTTTTGGTTTTATTTTTGCTATACATAAAAACTAAATTTGGGTATACTTTTTTGTACTTAATTATAGTTTTGTTGACTAAAAGACAAGGAAAAAGGATAGTTATATATTAGAGAGGAACTTTATTTCTAGGTTCAGTTTGAATTATTACAAATTCTAATAAAGCAAGGCATTTCGATGGAGGGGAAAACATTTGTTAATCTATTTGATTGCATAACATGAGGTTTTAATTCCAAATTTTATCTTGTAATGATCCTTAAAATAACCAAAACAATTTAGTTTTAAAAAATACGCTTTAGAAATTGTAAAATTCCAAATGTTTTTTGTTAATTTTATAAATGATTAGTTCGATCATTTGAATAGTAATTCAACAATCTTGAATTTAGTGGTCTAGTAAGTTTGCAGTATGTTATAGAATTATCGTAAAATGAACTTAAAATCAGTGGATTATCTCAAAAGCAACATATCTTTTTTCGCTTTTAGTTTTAAAAAAAAATTTTTTTTTGTGGCTGATTAACATAATATCCCCATATACTTATAGCCGGTAAATTCTGCTTCGGAATCCTTAGAATTGCCATGTAGTGGCAAACGTTAATCAAATCTAATAAAAAAGTTTCTTAGCTTTGATTTTCCGCATTTCCAAATAATAGCATACTTTAAATAAGAAATTAACTTTAACATTTCTTATCTCCTCTGAGATGTTCTATTCCCAAATTATTGTCAATTTAAATTTTGGAAGTAGTGATAAATTTATGTTAAAAAAAAAAAAAACCACGCCTAAAATAATATTCATATAAATCAGAAGCTTTTCAATTCAACTTTTAAATAACCGATCTTAATTCTGGAAAATGAATTACAGTCATTATTACATTCTTTTATAATTTTTTAAAATAAAATTTCTAAGCATAAAAATAAGTCATTAGTAAGTGACAATTTCAATTAAAAAAAGTGACCCAGGAAATAACTGAACATGATCAAGTCAATTTAAGTTTTATGTTTTTCTTTTTGGTATTTTTCTTATTCAATTTATACTACTATAGTTGTTCCTCTGTTTTTGCAACTGTATAGCTGACATTTAAACAATGAAGTATAAAAATATTACAAAAATTCAACAATAAGGTTTGAGTTTGAAACTATGGGATAATTTCCATTTCTAATATACATTTATGTAGATACGAATTTTTTTTTCTCTTTTCTACTCCTATACGTTATTTGTCTACGTTATTTTTTATTCAGCATCAGTTTCTGGAGTCATTAGTTTCAATAAGCCGTTGGAATTAACGGCTACTCGGCTATAGATATTGTGCGCAAATAACGCAAATATTTTTATTTATGCGTCTAATTGCGTTAGTCTAATTATCTTATACAAAAATGTATTATAATAAGAAAAATTTATATTATATTTTTTTATTAATCTAAAAGACTCAACCTGAGTTTTGAATGAAAATTATATGTCTTAATCACTACACTATATTGGCTAGAATTGGGTGCAGGTAAGTGAAAAGAAATAAAAAGAAATAAGAATATCTAAGAAAATATCATACCCAATTTGTACAATTAAAGAAGATATCCCCCGACTACTTTTGTATGCTAAGATGTTTGCAAAATGTTTTTATTAGAAAACATTGCTCTTCAGGAAGAAGAAGAATATGAAGAATATTCTATTTAACTTAAACTGCATTTAAATCATTTAATTTTTTCTGTAAAGTATTATAAATATGAATATAAGAAATTTTATCCTTTCATAATTAAAACGACAAAAAGACTATAAAAGTAAATAAGGTTCAATAAACATTTTATATTTAATTCTTTTTTTTTTGTTTTTTTTTTTTTGCCTTTTGAAGTTGCAAAATTACGAAATTGAAATAACTTGTGGTACTGTTTTTGTTCATTTATTCCCACGCAAGTAAAATTCTTATATATATTTTATGTTTTAAATTAGACAAAGATATTAAAGGAAAAAAGCAAGTAATTTTGGACTTAATAACTTGGATTACAGTTTTTTTTAGGATTCAGTTAATTCGGAATTTTTATAATATATTGTGGTTAAGCTGCGATAGTCAGCTAAATGAGAAATAAACTGCTCTTAAGAGCTCTTAGAGAGTTAACATAATAGTTGAGAGGAAAAATAAAAGGGTCAGTCAAGGATAATAAATACGGACAATTTGTTCTTTATTAGTACAAATACAATGAAAAAGATTTTTTTTTTTGTCTGAAGAATACTTTTAAAAGATGTTTTGAGTCCTGAATTGAATTGAGTCGTACGGTAAAAATAATTAAATATAATTATTCCGATTTGAATGGTGTAATTTTTTAAAAAGTGTATGCATATATACCATTAATTACGTATGACAAGAAAAAAAGGTAAAAAACGTTGACCCAATACACATTTAAAAGAGAAAGTCCCAAGTTAATATGTTTAACTTATTGAAAAAAAAAGAAATTTTGAAAATAAATTTTGAATAATCTCTACAATAAAATGTATAAAAACTTTAAGTTAACTTCTTAAGCCTGCATGATAACGGGTTTTTTAACCTAGCTAATAATTGTGTAAATTAAACGGGCATAAAATACAAAGCTCTTATAAACATTATATCCGCGAAGAAAAGGCAGACCTTTTCATCTTTTATGCATGGAAAAAAAAACGTAACTAATGAAGCTGTTTGTGTTTTTTATCAGAAATGTTTAAATTAAAATTATGAAATTTTGAAGAAAATAAGAAGTCATAATTTACTGTACGGCTACGAAAAAATTCAATAAAAGTTCATGTTATTTGAATCTAAAATTTAAATATCATTAATTTCTTTAAAAAAAATTATATTCAGTAGTTTATAAATTCATTGCTTTTGTTAAAAATATTTTACGATTTATTGTGAATACTGAATATACACAGATATTCAGTCCATCATCATCATAATCATCATTATGATCATCGTCTTATTCAATGAATTGAAATTGCATTTTGAATACCTTTTATATAATATAAACATATGTATATATATATATATAGATATGTATAATCAAAATTGTATACATACAAACATACATAAAAACTTAGATTTTTTATAATGTATATTATTGTAATTTTTTGTTTTGTTTTATTGATTTGCTCGCACCTCACGATCCATCAAGCTCATAAAATAACAACACAAAAAAAAAAGCAAAATCCAAAATAAAAAAAAAACAATTTTATTTTTTATTCAATATGGACTCACCTTTTCAATTGAATTTAACACAATTATCGGTATGGTTACCTGTTTGTGGTATTAACCACCAATCACCATTTTATTATATTGCAAATATATGAGAGCATTGATTTTATTCTTTGCTTCAGAAATTTAAAAAAAAAGTATTGGAATCGTGTACCTAATAATATAAATTAGTAATTTTGAAAATGAACAAACTTTAACCGAAAATGTTTTTTTGAAAATGAGGTAACTGGTAGCATGATTTCATTACTGATTTCTCAGGTTGTAATACTTATTTAAGAAAATTTAGCCTTTTTTTGCTAAGGGAGGTGAGAATCTTCCAAAGACACCAAGAATTTCCTCTTGGTAGTGTCAGATTCTTACTGACTAAACCCACCTCCATCTTTAACCAATATAATGAGATGAAACTCTTACCTGCTAACGCAGTATATTGGCTAGGAACTAGGGAGTAGGGATAGGAAAGGATAGGAAATGGATGAGAAAACGTTGAATTGGGAGTGGCACTGTAAGGAAATAATGAATCCGCCTTTTATTATTACTATTTTGCTAATAGTGACTATATCCGTTACAACAGTTGCAACAATACAGTAGTATTTAATAACACCTTACTGCATGAGGTAATTATTGAAGGTAACCCCTACTGTCACTGTAGCAGCTATTAATATTGGTATTAGTATTACTTATTAATATATTATTATTATTATTCTACAAAGTCAGGACCATCAGTTGATTACAACGTGCTGTAGTATATATCACATTCCTGCATGATATAATCAAAGAAAGCTTCACTGCAGCAGCCATTATTATAATTATTACTATTAATTATACGATATACATTATTACGATATGAAATTACTACATATTTTTTTTATTTATATGACTTAACAGGGGTTTGAAGCCAAGACCCTTCGATTGAAAAGTTAGTTACCACTACGCCATGAATCAAATGTTATGACAACTGTTCTCCAAGGTCTTAAAAATTAAATATTTTTACCTGCACTGTTTCTATGGACGATACTCTAAAAAGGTCGTCGATGGATCATATCCAAAAAGCTGAACCTTTCTTCGATTGATCTGTGCTATATAAGTGAAAAAAATACTGAGTCTATTGATTCATTGAACATTTTATTATGAAAGTTTTGAATTTTAAGAATAACGCCTTCTGTGCTCAGCAGTTAATGTCTAAGTAGACCTAAGTTAATCTTTGATAATACGATAAAGTTAACAGGAGACTATAACATTTCGGATAAATCTTTTTTGTTCTTAAGATTTTTTTGAAAATTTTCACTACTCATATGATTTCTGGATGTGGTGTTGTTACCTGTTATAAATCTTTTGTATAAGTGACACAATGGTCTGGTCTGTTGTGACCAGGTGATACAAATGAGTTTTTTTTATTTTTTTTTTGTATAAGTAAATAAAGATATTGTATCTACTGTATATCGTATGTACATATAGCACAGCAAAAATGTATGTACTGTTTTACATTATTGTTATTTATGAATTTGTTTGCAATTTTTTTTTATGTTCTAATGAAAAAAAAAAAAAAATTGGTTGAAGGTAATCTGCTTATTTTTGTGATAGTCTTGTCTTTATATTAAATCAATTTAAGAATGCAACCAAAGATTTTTTTTTTTATTATAAAATAAATAGAATAGATACATATATAATATAAGTAAGTAAGTATCTAGAACTGTTTCCAATAGTGATAATAAAAATTTATAATATATAATTTATATGAGTATATTATATATTAGATGACATATAAAATTTATTTCTATTATAAGTTATTACATTTTTACATTCTTACATATTGTTGTTATAGTATAGTATGTATTGTTAAATGTTAATAACATGCAAAACTGTTATTTTATCAAAACTAATTCATGAGAAACAGGATGTGTTACATGAATGTGACTATGTTTAAGAGGGTCACCGGTTCTTTTATTATAATTTTTTTTTTATTATATATTCTGAAAAGGAAAATTAATTAATTATGTTTAATTAAAATAAGGTAAGTACTGTTTTTTAGGAGAGTTTATAATTAGATGTATAATGTATTATTAATAAACTATAATAAAAATTAATAACAAAAAAAATCTATATTAATTTAAGAACATCATTATTTATTGTAGTTTTATAGTAAAAAAAATCTTCAACTTTTAACAAGCTTTATATTAAAGTTTTCACTAGTTTCCGTATTATTAGGAAATACTTTTTATAAATATTATTATTAAGAATAACAGGTTCAATTTCATTGGTAAAATCAAAAGCATTGGTAAAATCAGTTTTCTGACCCCTATTTCTATCAAGAAGCATTTTTACGTCAGACCAATAATTGAATACTCAAATCAGGTTTGGTACCAGTGTCATGATATATGTAGATATCTCCTGCATTGAATGTGTTCACAAAAATTTTTTAAGGTTTGTCATTTACCATTGACTGATCCAATGAACCTAGACTTCTTTTAATCAATCTCAATTCCTTGCAGTCAGTTCGATTAATGGTGAATACATTGTTTGTTTAGAAAATATTTCGCGACGATAATAATGTTTAAAAAAATATATAACATATTTAAATAGCGGATATAAATCACTTATTTATTATTTCACATCATTTATAACAGATAATATAAGATCTAAACCTATATTGCGGATGCTAAGTGATACCAACTCACTGCCTGAGCTTTTTAAAATAAATGTTAACGAACTAACATTCAATGCCAATTTTACGGCAGTATAAGTATGTGGAATAGTGATCAAAGCAGCAATAGCCTAAAATAATAATCGTTGTGAGTTTTACATCATATTACGAGTGGAAAACTTGATCCCCGTAATATTTTGAAGCCAAAATTAAAATTAATTTTAAATTTTGCAAATTCCATCTAAATGAACATTTAACTGTGTATTAAATAGCAAAGTGGTTAATCAAAAACTCTTCAACAAATAAATTACAAGTATTTGAAAATAAATGCCTCCGAACAATTCAAAATATAAGATGGCCTAGAAGAATATCAAATGAGGACCTACTAACTATCTCTAGACAAGAAATCATACTCTGCCAAATCAAGAACAAGAAATGGAGATGGATAGGTCACACACTTCGGAAAGCGCCAGAGAATATTGCACGCCAGGCGCTCGACTGGAATCCACAGGGAGAAAGAAGTGTGGGTAGATCTAAAATAACATGGAGAAGGTCTGTGGCTAAGGAAATTGATAATAGCGGTAAAACATGGGCAGAAATCAAACATCGCCCACAATCGAGTGCGATATAGAAGCTTTGTGGAAGCCCTATGCTCCCCCAGGGGGTAAAACAGGATAAAAAAAAAAATAAAAATAGCAAAGTGTCTGAGAACAATCACATAAGAAAATTATTCTTGACTTAAAATAATTACAAAACTACAAAATACTTTAATATCATTAGAGATACTGTTACACAATTCTTTTCCAACATATTTTTTTAACGTGATCTTTGATTTTGAAGAAATTTATTTACTTTATAAAATTTTTGTGATAATATTGATGGAAAAAAATTAAAAGTAACTCGATTACAAATTAGGGATTTTGTCAATTAAACTCTAATCAAATATTTTTGTATTTTAGATGCCATCCATGTTTGATGTTTCATGTCTATGTGATTACATTTCTTCTCTTCAATCTATGTGATTACATTTTTTTTTTAAAGATTAAGTATTCTTTAAATTGCAATCATTTATCTAAATGTAAACCAAAATGATTAATTACATCAGTGTGTATTTTTTTAGAAAGAATATTATGGAAAGTTATTGATGAAGAATTAGTTTTTCTTTTTGAAAAATCAACATGCATCAATCGACATAGCATGGTTTATTTGCTTAAGACTTTGGGGGAATAACGGTTCTTCTGTTTCGGTGTTAGGTGCCTTAGTTGGCTTTTTAATTAAGTTAAGATACATTTAATAGAAATGAAAGATAATAGCTAATTATGGCCAATGTAATTGTAGGAGCTCTTAAAATAGAACAAGCTGTCTCTTAGTGTAGTCATTTAGGCTTTTGCCAATAAATAATCTCCATCATCAACCTCCATCTAACTTTATTTATTTTAATACAAAATTATGTTTAATTAAAACTTTTTTTTTTTTTTTTTAAACAAATTATCTATTAATATTTTTAGTTTATTTTGTTAAAAATATTACGTATGTGTCACAAACATAATGTAGGCATCTCTAATTATTTCAAATATTAAATATTTTGACCTTTGACAGTATAGTAGAAGTAGTAGTAAAGTTTTCTTATGGGGCATCATAAAATATTCTTTTAAATTATTATTAATATTCAAGAAGCCGTAATTATTTGTTGAATTATTTGGTTCTCTTCAATTAATTTTTTTATTTTTATTTTTTATTTTTATTGTAATTTTTTAGTATAGATGTAGCCATTCTCTAAGGCAATTTTCTTTCTTTATTTTACTTCCCTCTCCAATTGTAAAAATTCTATTTTTATAATTTTCTATTTATTTATTGTTTGGGTGCATCATTGTTACTTATTTCATTGCTATATACATATATATTTCATATAACATTGTATGCAATATTCAATAATGATGGTGCGTTGTTAAAATTGCATTTTATATAATAAAACAAAAAATTTTTTTTTATTGCTAAATATAATAGTTTAACAAGCGCAAATATGCTGCTGGGCATCGGTCACAAGTCAAAATTTTTCTATTTCATTCAATTTTTTATTTTTTGTTTCTTATATAATTTTATTTTGTTTGGATCAGATTGTATTATGTATGACCAAATGATACCAGTTAACTAACTATTATATCTTAGGAAATAAAATTTCATGCGATTTTATTATTGCATGATATAAACATTAAAAAATATTTTTTGAATTAAGGTGGTCTTTATTTAAATTGGTCCTGTTCTGTGCATTTTGTTGTTACTCTGATGTTAAAAAAAAAACAATAAGGGGGAATTTTAAGACGAAGTCTAAATTATTTCTTTAAAAAATCTTATTATCCCTTGCTTTTGTACTTCTAAACAGTTATACAGTATAAAAATTATTCTATTGTTAAAGTTTAGTACATATTAAGCAATTTTAGAATTTTTTTTGATACCTTTTGAAGATTATCGCCATCGTAAGGATATTTTTATAATTATTTGATTAATTGAAGCTTTTCGACTTGTTGGATTTATTTTTGTTTTATTTTCTCTTGTAAACAGTTTTAGTATAGGTTGCGTTATAACCAGAATCAAGTAAATGTGTACTTCAGTTTCGTGAATCTTATCTATCTCTTCAGACTTAAAGAAGAATGAAATAATATTTCAAATTTTCAAATATAAATTTCTTAAAAAATTTCATATTTTTGCGCCAATAAGTTAATTATTATTCGAGTCACGGCTTAGATTAATATATGAAGAAAACTGTATTCATAGTGATACTAAGGAAAGGTAAAAAGGAAAGGTAAGGAAAGGAAAAAGTAAAACATAAAGAAATTTGTCAAATATATTTTAAATTTAGTACTTTTAGCATTAAAATTTAAGCATCATTAAAATATTTGTTAACTTTTTATTTGCTTCAAGTATAAAGTTTACAGTAAAAAATTCTTTTAATAATAAAATTACCATGATAACTATAAATCTATTATTGTCTACCATATACTCATATATGTATAGTAATAATATAATATACATTAGATGGCCCTAAAGGCCATAATAATAATAATAATAATAATAATAATAAAGATGATGATCAGGCTAGAGAATATTTGATAAAATAACAACAGAGAAAACAAAAAAAAAAAAAATAACGAAATAGAAACATTGATGTTAATTTTGAAGATAATTATGATTACAATATGTATATTCAAGTATGTATGGCAATCAACAAACGAACGCATTCGATTTGATTTTGTTTTTTCTTGGTTTTTTTTTTCGCTTCATCAATGAAAAAAAAAAAAAACTAACCGCAAATATTGCGCAAAATAATGTCATCATATCAGTGTTGTTGATCCTCTAGAATTTATATTTCTTTTTATTTTTTTCTTTTGATTGTTTTTTTCTTTGTAAGTTATTAATTGACTTAGATAAAAGTTACTTACCGAATGATGGTATGGTATAAAATATTATGTGGTATTATAAATTTATATTAATTTTATGTTACCAAAAAATGAAACTAACTTAGTTAATCAAACAAAAAGTTTTAAGAGGGTGGATTAAAGCTAGAAGTCAATTAAACAAATTTTACGTTCCTCCAAATATCCAGTAACTTCCCATATTTGTCAATTTGCTATATTTCAATGTTTCTCAATTTCCAAACCAAACAGTAGATTGTGTCATAGCTTTGAATTTAATGTTTGGTATAAGTCCAATACTATACCCAAGCGTTTATCTAATTTGTGACCTTTAAGATTTCTACCTACCCAAACAAAAAAAAAAAAAAATATGATATTTGTATGTAACCATTTAATTAAAGTCGTTGTCTAATTATAAAATAAAAGTTGACGATTAATTTTAAATCAAAATAAATCTCAATAGATCCGTTAGTATCCAACGTCAATAGATATTACAGATTTTTCTCTTCTTCATTATAGTAACTGCTTGAGCTGTAGTTTACCTATAATCAATTTTATTAAGTTTTCTCTCTCAAGTTTCTAAACAAATTTGATAATTATTTTCATTATTCCAAGTCAGGCTTCGTCTCTAGAAGTTTCTTTTGATGTTATAAAACAATGGGATCGTTATACAAGCTATTGCCGCTAGACTTTTTTTTACGAAACAATTCCCAGCCAATACAAAAAAAAAAATATCTGCTCCCACATATATTTGCTAATTGCTACTTTTGCTCTTATCATTTGCTTCTATTCCAACAATTAAGCATTTCCGGGAAAGTAGTACACGTGCAAAGGAGAAAAGATTCAAGAGTTATGACACGGCCACAATATAAAAACTTATATCATAAATCTTAAAGTTAATTGGGACAACTATATTTTCTGTCGTGTTATATCACTTTACAATGAAAAAAAAAAAAAAATTGTTCATCAATTGAGCTACTTTGGTTCTGTGTTACAAAATTTACAGTAATATAGAACTTAAAAAAAAATTTATATGAGGAAATAGAAAATATAAAAAAAGTATGTAGTAAAAATAAGAATAAAAGTAAAAAAAACGTCATTTCGCGTTTTATAATATTTTTATTTTTCTTTTTTAAATTTTTGTTAAATTGACTTCTGTGAACTTGGCGATCTCGATTGTTAAAAAACTAAAATAAAACTAAAAATCAAAAATAAAAACAAAACAAAACAAAAAAAATAACGCGTTTAACTGTTTAATAAATTGAAATGTACATTAGGGCTGTACATTCGATTTTTCTTACATTCGTGTATGTTTTGTTTTATGAATTTAACAAAAGAATACGGAACAAATTTAAATTCTTTCAAATGAAAAGATTCAAGAAAATTGATTTTAAATTCTACCGATTATTATTATTAATATTATTTTTTGATTTTTTGATTTTTATTATCCCCTTAATGTTTTAAAGTTCATTTTTTATGTGACTGGAAAGACAAAAATACGAAAACAAAACAAATTTTCATTAAAATAAGGTCAAAATGTCATTTATAGTTCTTCTTTTTGGTTTTTCAATAAGGAAATTAATTTTTGAAAAAAATTTTGATTTTATTGGTATAACGATTTTTTTTTAATTGAAGACAAACAAATGAAGGGAAAAATTAATAAAAAAGAAAATGATGTAAATTGAAATTTTAGATAGGAAATTAATTATTTACAAAATTTTAATTTTTTGGTAATTTAGTCTATTTATACCATTTATATACAATGAAAAAATATATACGATATTTATTAAAATTATTCACAATTAATTTGAGAATATAAACATTTGTACTTACCAAACATATATATATGATCCTATACAAAGCAAAGAAAATTTGAAGATCAATAAAGTAGTCGCAGGAAAGAAAGGGGATTAAGTAATGTGTAAGTAGGAAGTATAGATTCGCTCGTTGACACGCTGTAAGTGACGAGCACATCTCCGAGTAGGGTAGCAGAATGCGTCTTAGAGTCAATGTGTGTAAGAGGAGTTCCAAGCCTTCATTTTGAGAAACTATAACAACAACAATAAGTAAGAAGAATTAGATGATGGAATCTGTAAAAAAGGACAATTCTATAGAATTGAAAAATTTTAAGCAAGATATTCATGATATTGATAAGTAAGACTTCAATTAAGTTTAGAACGATCAAAATATACCTTTAAGCATAGTAATAATATTTTTTTTTTTAAATATATTCTGGTACAACCGATTACATAACCATTATTTTTTCGAGCTACTACAACGTTAAAAATTGTATACTGCAAAGATTTGTTATGTAAAAATTTTTAATTGTATAATTAATTTGAATTATATAATTTTTAATATTTTAAAGTTGAAAAACAATTAAAGAAGTCGATAGTTATACAGGATGATATACAGTATTATTTTTAAATCTTCTGTTTCCTCGCTAAACCTTTGAAAATGTCTAATTTAACCGTTCCTCAATTTTAAGAATTTTTTTCAAAACAGATTTGATTACATTCTATCTATCTATTTTCTTTTTCCTTGTCACTCCAATGAGGAGTATTATATGGCATCCACTAAATCATTTATTATTCATACTTGACTAAGCTTCAGTTTCGTGAATCATTAATTTCACTAAGCCATTGATTACTCGACTGTAGTTATTGTACAAGACTAATACGTTTCTATTATTTCTACGCCATCTATTATCTTATACAAGAATTATAGTTTATTATTGTTTTATTATATAGCTATTATAATATGATATTTTATTATAATTTATATGACATATATATATATACTTATTTTTAATTTAATTATATTCTACTAATTAAATATTAAAAGAAAAATCTATATAATTTTTTATTAATCTATATGATCCAGCCGGGGTTTGAACCCGAGATATTTCGTATAAAAGGCCTGTGTCTTAACAACTACACTATTGGCTGGATCTATCTATCTATTGGATCTATCTATCTATAATGTAATATCTTTTATTATTCATTATGAAGTTAAATTTTACACAAATCCTATGAATCAGTTTTTGCAAATTACTTTTACTAAGAGAACTACATTTCCTCAGGAGATCATCACTACAGGAGGGGTACATCTTTCCTCTTTTCCTCTTTTGTGTAATATTGAAACAAATTTCTTCAATATTGTAAGAAGATCTTAATAAGTTGTTCCTTTATACTCTTGAATTTACTTATACACGGAGTCATTTCATTTTAAATCATCAAATTTTAGAAGATAGTTCTAGCTAATGTTTTTTCTAATCAATATAGAAATAGTAAATAAAATACCCGATTTCTAAAAATCTTATGGAAAAATTAATATTATCTTTCAAGTTTTTCCGATTTAAATTACACTATCAGATAATATGCCTAATTTCAGGATCTTTTTCTTTATTTTTTTGTTGGTAATTCTAACCACATCAAAACATATTCAGGATATTCAATTTTAGAGTTTTGCCACATCAAAAGAATATCGTATTAGATCATAATTTTTGTATTAAATTTCTAGTGTTGAACTTCTAATTCATAAATAATGGCTAATATATATATATATATAACTATATGTTAAAATCCATTTAAATTGATCATTTCAAAAAGTTTTTAGAAAATATATAAACAAATTTCGATAGTTTGTTATTTTTTATGACATATTTGTATTTTAATTTTAGTGAAAAAAAAAAGGGGGAAACATTTTTAAATTTTCAAGTAAGACATAATGAATCATATAAATTGACTTTTAAAGGCAATAAAAGATGACTTTAATCTTAATCTTAACAATAATATCATTGAAAAAAAAAAATCCATTTTTAACAAGAAAATTAATAAAAAAATAAAAAAAATAAAAATTTACAAGTGTGTTATATATATTGTTAATGTATAAGCACATCTTGGTTGCACATGTTTTCATCAGTAAAAGTAACAACAAATTGAGAAAAACAAAATTATTTTCCTATACTCCTTCTTTGTTTTTATTTTTTTTTATTTCCTCTTTAGAAAAATTACGCGGGTGCCCCAAACGTGGTTATGATTTAAATATTAGATTAACACAGAACTTATAAAATTTCATATTGTATATATACAATTCATCTTTAAACCAATCTGACTTTTAGTTCCAAAATAAAGTAAAATTTAATAAAAGAAAAACAGCAATTACAAATTTAATGTGATTTTGTTCCTTGAATTTATTAAAAAGTTTTTCCCGAACCGTAATGAAAATGTATAAATTTATAGAAATGCATATATGTATCTTAATGTTATAAAATAATATTTAAGATTGGGGTTTTTTTTGTTTTTTTTTTTTTTTTTGTTGGATGCACCCAATTTCATAAAACAAAATACCAAAAAATATGTATATTTTATCTTACACTCTTGTGTGTATGTTCAGGATTACTAAAGATTATAGAAAAAATTGTATATAATCATTGGCACATTATTAAAAATTTTAATTTTTCATGGTAATTCAGAAAAGTTTTAAGTTTTTTAATATAATTTTGGACAAGATTATGACTAAATTTATTTTAATAATACATATTAAGTAAATTTCTATCTATTAGATATATTTTGAATTTTGTTTTTCCTTACAGAAATATTTTCTTTAATTTCGTTGCCGAGATGCCTGAAAGTTCTAAACTGATATTGCAATTTTTATTTGGCTACATAGAAATGTAACCTGCTTAACATTTACTCCTTTTAAAATAAAAATTCTAATACAGATACAAAAAAAATTTGGATATAAAAATTTAATGTTCTATATAGCTTGAATTTTAAAAGGAATTGGACAGAAGAAACTTTAATTTCAAACTGTACTGTAAATTTTTGCTGCATTACACTGCCATTGCATTCTTTTGTATTGAATTGTATATACGAATGAACGAATAACGCGGATGAGTTCAATGCACATCTAGCATATCTTAAATTTTCTGGAAATGATGATTATGACCTCTAGCCTTTTTATCTTAATTTTTTTTTTTTTTATATATTTTATATTCATTAACTGAAATGATTTTTACTAACAAAATGTTGTGTGAACACTAAAAAATTGAAGATTTGAAAAAAAAGAAGCGGGAACATTTTAAAGCGCGCGTTTGGCATGCATTCCAAAATTTCAAACTAATTTAATGAAATTCATTATAATGTGATTTAATGTACATTATATAGTTGTTGTTCACGATGAAAATGATAAAAGAGTTGTAATTGGTTTATGATATCTCAATTTTTTTTGTCTCTTTCTCTTTCTCTCTCTAATATCTTTTCTTAAAAACACAAATTTTGAAATAATTTTGAAAAGAAAATTAGAAGTGTTAAATTATTATCTTTGTTAGTGGTTATCATATTGTAACATAAAAAACAAAACTGATATAAAAAAAAAATCACAGAAAAATTAAAATTAGTTTTGGAAATTCAAGTACATCAAAACATTTTCGTTTTTTAAAGAGTGAACTGTAAGAATGAATGAAAACTGTAATGTCAAAAAAAAATTTATTGTGAAGACATTTCTTTCAATTTTGTTACTTGTCTATCAGTTGAAAAGGTTAATATATATGTTCCTATATAATATATATGTGCCTATAGGTTAATATATATATTTAGGTTCTGTGAAATATATCCGTAAAAAATATTTCAGAATTTCAAAAATTGAATTACACAACATTTAATTTGGTTTTTACTAATTTGTTTTATTTACTTTATTGCAAAAGAGCAGGGGGGCTTATTTCCTTTTTTTTGATTTATAAATTTTATTAGCCATAGCGAATTTGTTGTGGGCAGAGTTATTTCAATTTTTGAGTAATTTTTCTTACAGATATATGTATTTGACTGACACAAATTGTTAACTAAAGCCTGTTTTTCCTAAAGTCTTTTGCTGAAAGGTTGATAAAAGGGAAAACTTATTTTCTGTTTCTGCCTTTAAATAAATATAGAACTTAATTCACTTCACTGTGTTGAGTTTAAAAAATATAACAATGGTAATAAGCAAATGTCAAAATCGGTTGAACTTGTATCTTCAATCATTTTCATCATATGATTTTACAAATAAGAAATTTATAGAAAAAATAGGGATAAAAAAGAATTTGCAGAATAGATGCAAAGAAACGATTTGGAAACATTATAGAATATACGTGCTGTTTATAAGAACTAACGGAAGACTAAATACTAAAGGAATAGGTATGTTATGAATATTATAGACATTTTGTAATTCAGAAATGCTGTTTGCTGGTTGTACTCTTTAATATTTTAATCTGTCATAAGTTATTTGACTTTTAAAATGTCATAAGTGTACAAATATTAATTGAATCTTTTTCCGGAAATAGAACAATGTTTTATGTTAAAATCGTGATTTTATATTTCATTCAAATGTTCAAAAATAATAAACGGGTAACTAAAATCTGTAAGAAATAAAAAACAAATTTAATAATTTTACAATTTTACAATATAAAATAATAATGGTCACGATAAATCAATAAAATTCAAGATGTACGAAAATTAATTTAATTTTGTATTAAAAAGGAAATAATTAAGATGTTCAAAAAAGAAATAAAATAAAAAAGGAAATACAACATGATAGATTTTAAATATATTCGTGTTAAGGTTATACATATAATTCTGAACAAAAAATACTTGTTGTCTTGTCAACTGTAAGGTACAAAATATTATTCTAAAAACAGGAACAGTCTTATTTCTTTTAACCGTTGTGTGTTGTGTTTTTACTATATACGCTCTTATTATTATCATAAACCATCTCTTTAGTTTGTCTAATTATCTTTTATTTAAAATAACTGAGTAAGTCTTACGGAACCTTATTAGATTTCTCCAAATAAATGAATATAAAATTTAAAGTTATGGTAAAATCGTTGTTAATATGCGATAAATTGTAGAGGAAAGCTAATCTTGGATACTTCTTTAGTACAAATAATATGCAGTTACTTAAAAAATATTTAAAAAATGGAATCTAGCATAGTTCTTAAGATTAAGATCTTAACCGTTCCCATCGATTTTAGAACAAAAGTGGTTTTTCGACATTGAGGTAAATTAAGTATAGTAATGCAAAGCAACAAACTTCTCAAAATTGATTTTCATTAAAAAAATTCTAATTTCGAAAAATAAAACTTTGAAAACAATTTCGTTGGTCGACAGTCCATACAATTTTTATATAATTTAAGATAAAGCAATCGAATTTTAACTAAAAATAACGGGGCTATTAAAAATTGAATGTATAGAGCAGAACTTTTTTTGTGTATAACTTTATCCATTTGCTATTTATAAATCCACCAAGTTGACAGAAGTTTTCTGTTTAAATGGCAATAATTTAATATTTTGAATTTTTTTTCCATTTGCAAATGTTATCAGATACGAAAGTTTAATAAGTGTTGTAAATATATAAATAAATAAATGGGGGCATAATTGAATATTTGCTTTAATAATACACATGTAATTTGCATTGTATATAAAACTTTTGTATTAACTCTTCTCAAATATGTGCTTTTAAAAGTCCTCGATTTAATATAGTGTAGGTATTGTTTCAATAATTATAAAAATTAATTTTATAAATAATTTTCTTTTTCTTTATATAATTCGCATTTTCAGTAAAATACTGCAACATTCCGAAATTTCTAGTTTTGAGTAAATTGAGTCTGAAGTTTGTCGTTTTCTTTTATTTTGTGGACATCCCGTCTTTTGTACTAAACAGAAACATTTCTTCTTGGGTCCGTATTACACCCAGCGTAGACGAAATTACACAAAATATTGCTATATTCCACTCAACATTTTGTAATTTTTGAAAGTTAATTTAAATGCAATAGTGATTTATTTTGACATATTTTGGAACATTTTTATTTGGTTGTCGAAAATTTCGTTTTATTGCTTTGAGGCTTTAAATCATAAAGAAGAAATCAATTAAGACAAAACTGTAAAATTTTTCTATGTTATATTATTTTGAAAAATTGACTACAGTAAAAGGGTATATATTTTAATATGTTGCACTTTTTCATAAAGAAAAATATTGAGGCATATTCCTAAATAATGCGGTATTACTCGAAAAAGACAAAAAAAAAAAGTAAAAATTGAGTGACAACCTAAACAAACTATTAAATAAAAAAATACTAGTTTTTGAGATATTGCAATGCGGATTAGAACAAAATAAAGAGAATGAATTTGCGCTTTCAATAGCATGCTTAAATCAAAAATGCACTATTTTTACTTATTGCTCTATTTCACTAAGGTTGCGAATGTATAAAAAAAAAAAACCATTTTCTTATTGTTTTTATTAAAATTATTTTATTCGTTACTTCCTTTTAATAAATTTAAATTTAAAACAATTTATTATTAAAATCAATCATGAAATGAAGTCGACACCATTAATCATTTAAAAATGTAAAACAGAAAAACGTTCCTAATATTTCTTGGAATTAAACAGAACAGAAATAAAGAAAAAATGTCAAAATCCGTGATATCTTTTGATTTTTGACTTCTGAATTCTTAATTGAGTTCTTCTTTTCTTTTTCTATTAATATTTCAAATGGCAAACCTAAAGAACATTTCTTTTATATGCCTTGCACCATTAGAAATTATTATAAAAAAGTACATTATAGATACATTTATATATAATAAAATATAATTTTAATTCACTTGTTTTATTACTGTTATGTTATGATAATAATAGAAATAAAAAAGTGCAATTTATAAAGAATTCATAATGCGTTTACGAAAAAAAAAAAAAAAACAAAAAAAAAAAATTACTTTGAATACGAAACGTTTACAATATAATACTTAACTAAGAATTAAAAATCACGATCTTACAAATTATTTATCAGATATTTTTTAATAAACGGATCAACATAAAAACCATGTTCACATGTTGAAAAGCGCAGATTTTATGTAATTTAATTTATAAATTTTTCTTTAAAGATTTAAATCAATCGCTTCTTTATTTTCTAGGCGACATTGAATTCTTCTTAGTAGTATCAGATTCAGAGACCCAACTTTGTCTTTAATCAATATATCAAGATGAAAACCTTAACGTCCCACGCCGTATTAGTATATATTGGCTAGGGATAGGAAAGGATAGGACAACAATAAATTCGCCTATTTTCCTAGCAGCCATAAATTAAGCCACGAACTAGTTACAACATAAATTAGTTACAACATGCAGTAGTAGTATTTTCCTTCATGAGGTATATAACTAAAAGCAGCTCCATTCCCGCAGTTACTATTAATAGCAATCATATACAGTTTATTGAGAGATTTAAGCATACCGAGGAATCTTAGCACTTTGCCGTTGTTTGTATATTATTTTTTCATTAGTTGTATTTCACAAATCAACATTGTTGAAACATCTGGTTAGAATACTTTATTATTTCTCTGGAAACATTAATTTTATAAAGTCTTTATGTATTATTTTCTATTAGTAGACTTTCAACACCTCAACTTTATTTTTTGGTCAAGGATTTCCATTATAATTCAAAGTCAAAGTCGATTTAAAAAAAAACTCTGTTTTATTAAAGAGTAGTTTATAATTAACATCTTCAACAACTCTTTTCTGTCTTAAACAGACTAGTTAATTGTTGCGTATTGTAGTTTTAATTAAAATCAAATTTCTTTTATTTTCCATGATTTTTACGTACTATAGTTTGTCTTTGAACATTACAAATAAAGAAGTGTTAGACACATATGACTTGAATGAATAAATATTTTAGAACTTTCTAGCTAGTACTACAGATCTAACAAATTTGATTTCATTATAATCATATTTTGGTGGACGGAATGTTTCTGTAGAAAGCATTGTTTAACCATAATAACCATACATTATGAATACATATATAAATAAACATTGAAACAAAATACATATATTATATTAAAATGTTTTATCGGTTTTAAAGAAGTAACGGGTTTTAGTAGTAAATATCATTAATCAGGGATATTTATCCTCAATATTGGAAAATATTTGGGATATTTTCTAAAAATTGGGGATATCTTTATTTTAACATACTTCGATGAAGTATAATTTTAAAAGATTACAAAAATATTTCTTCTATATCGGCAACTCCTTTTAAAATGTTACCTTTGTCATTTTATTTTTTCATTCAAATGTAGTAAACAATTTTTTGTACTTTCTATTCACATGGAAAATGGAGAAACTTATTTTTTTTTTTTAAGTTTTTTTTTTAATTTCTAAAGGGCTTTTCAAAACGAAAAAACAAATGAAATTTGGAAATCAAAACAATGGGCCCGTTCAGTTCTGTGCAGCGAATGATGAATTTCCTACAAAATTTTTTATCTGTTAATTTTGTTGGTTAAGAAAATTAATTTATTGAAAAATTCTAAAAGAAATTGTGAAATAAAAATCAAAGGGAGAATTTTCTGTCAAATCAAATGTCTCTGCTCCATAAAGCATAGTTTTTATAAGCTGCAAAATTTATAAAACGATTTCCTTAAGCGCTTAAGAAAAAAACCGTTCAGTAACAAATTACTTTAAGCGAATTAATAATTTTAAAGGGGGCCCTCGGTGTCCTGGTGGGTAAGAGCGTATAAAATACGCTGTAAACACCGAGGGAATGTGGGTTCCCACACGTCGTAACAGTTATTCCCCTTTACGACATTTACAGCCACGCCACGAACAGGAAAGGCTGTGTAATTTCCTGCCCACATTTATGTGGCAGAGAAATGCAATAAAAAAAAAAATAATTTAAAGGGCTTTAGTCAACTGAACGGTTCCAATGATTTTTTTTTTTCAAAACATCAAAACAGATAAGTTCGACATTAGAACAAATGTTGCCGTGAAAGGAAAAATAAAAATTTTAGGAAAAAATTTTTTTTAGGAAATTATATACAGCCGTCTATTTTTCACTTTAAGAAAACATTTTATCAACCTATCGTTTGATCCACCTTTATAAGATTTTTGTTAATTAAACTGTCATATAAACTGTCACATAGTGTCAATTCTATTAATAAAATATCAGCTAAATTTAACCATAGTCTAAAATGTACCTATTTTAATACTTTTTATTTAAAACTTTTTAACTCAATTTCAACTCAGCCATATTATAGTAGGATAATAATATAATATGATAATCTTATTAAATCGAATTCTATCACTTTAGAAATTAAATATTTAAATCATGCTGTTTTATTTTATTGTTGTCAAATGTTGTAATATACATTAAAAAAAAAAAAAAAAAAACAAATTTGTTGTTTCTGTTGAAGTTGTTGTAATAATCATAAATGGTTTATTCACGCATTTAAAATTGTTCATTGCATTATTTGGTCACGAATTGATCGTTCGAATTGAAAACAACAAAAAAACAAAAAAGTGTGATGACTCCATATTTAATTGTTGTTGTTGTTGTTGTTGAGGTTTTATGATGAAATAATTGAATTAAAGTTTTTTAACAAGTATAATAATTTCTGATGAAAAATAAATACGAGTAGCATTTAATCAGTAGTGTTTCATAATTCTTTTATTTTTTTTCTCTTTCTTTTTTTTTTAAATTAAAATTCTATACTATGCTAATCATTTGGGGTTTTTTTTTTCTTTATTTCTTTGTTTGTGTTGTGATCTGCCTTTCTTTTTTTTAATTTTACAATGATATTTATATTATATAGGTAATACATATACATAACATATATATAATTCCTTTGACAATTTTTTTTTTTTGTTTGTAGAGTTACAAAGATTTATGCAATAATAACTTATTCGAATGGAAACTATCCAAAAAAATAAAATAAAATAAAAAAAAAAATAAATAAAAACTAATAAATTTTAAAACTTTAAAATTAATTTTTTTTTTTTTATCTGACATTTAATTTTGCGGATCATTTGATTTACACAAAAAAATTAAGAAAATAAAAAAACAGAAAAAAATCAGACTAAATACAAAAAGTGTAAAATTTGACATATTAAAATAAGTGGTAGAAGTTAATTTATGGTTGTGTTGTGTGTAAATACCGTAAAATAGGATATCTTTGAACTTTGAATTCCTTAAACAGAAATACAAAAATAATTTTTATGTGTACTGAATTATATCTAAAATTCTAACACTTTTTTTGGTCCTCATTATTATGTTAATAAAATACAAAAAAAAAAAACAGGTACAATAATTAATGCATTTTTTGTTTTTCCTTTTTTCCTTTCCACTCCTATAAGAAGGATATATATAGGGCATCCATTAATTTAATTATTGTTCATGTTTGGCTAAATTTCAGTTTCTAGAATCATTAGTTTTACTAAACTGTTCATTACTTGACTGTAGATATTGCACAAAACTATTGAGCAAGTATAAATATTTTTATTTGTGCGCCATCTATTATTTCATAGTGTATACCGAATTCAGCCGCAATGTACTGTAGAATTTTGTACAATCAAAATTCTCATTGTTTTATGATAAAAATTTTCAAACGTTAGAACTTAAAATTGAAGAGCCTTCAAATTGTAAATCCCCAAATCACCAAATTAGACACCTCAAGTGTTCTTTTTACATTTTGTAACTAGTTAGAGTGTTCATTTTCTAATTATATTGGATGCAAGATTGTGCTATTATTGATTAAAGCTGCCATATATAAATTGATTTCGGAATTTGAAAACAAAGATAATAGGCTGTATAAACTATAGAATTTTTTTTTTGATTTTGAAGGGAATTATGTTGAGGATTTTAAGTCCCATTTATGTTATAGTCTCGCCTTTATATATAAATATCTAATAAACCTAAACAAACTATATATGTATATATAAATCTCCAGTTTAAAATATTTGAACTAAATGTTTTTTTTTTCTTTTTGACACTTGATTCAATTTTTTTAAATAACTCTTTAACACCATTTCTTCCTTTTACAGTAAAGAAAAATTTTACAATAGAAAATTAATTTTGACACCCTACACTTTTCCTTTAGAAAAGACAGGAACAAAAACAAAAGGGAAGCAAAAAAAAAAAAAATGCATCAAAAATTCGGAACAGAAGGGGATAATTTTATGCCATAACCATTTTCAATAATAATAATAATGAAAATCCGAAAAGAAAAAGGGAAAAAGAGGCAAATCCCAATCCCAATACGGATATTGTATGCAATCTTGCATATATACCGACCATTCATTTTATATTGTAAATTTTTATTTTATTATTTGGTACATTTATAAAAAATTAAGGGTTGATGATCATTTTTTTTCTGTTTTTTTTTTCATTATATATATATATAAATTATACAATAAATGTGTGGTATTCTAAAAATACTTTAAACCAATGCAATTAAATACCAAAAAATTCTTTTTTTTTTATTATAGATTTTTTTTTTCATTTTGGGAAAGGTTTAACAAATGTTTTATCATTTCACAAATATTTGTGACATATGTGAATATTAGCGATTTTTATACCATTGTATGTAATGATTCAGAAAATTTAACATCTAAAAATTATTGTTATGGAGCAGTGAGGTCAGCATTGCTATTTTTTAAGAATTTGCAAGTACTTTAAAGTTAAGAAAATGTATTACGAAACATTAAAAAGATGGTTTAGACATAACTTAATATACAACTACGGCTTAGAGTTAAATTTCATAGTATTGTACATTATCATTTTGTGGCTGTGTTTACTGTTATAAAAAGTACGATTCTGATGTTATACTTGAGTGCAATTATTAATTAATTGAGTACGGAATCATTGCTTAAATGTGCAATTGCATATAGTGTTAATTGTAAAGTAGTTAATTATTTTTTTGTTTGCCAAATCCTGAATTTTATCCTTTGACGTGTAATTATTATATATTTGTTATAAGGGTTAAAGATTATAATTTATTCCATTATTTTTCTGTTATAATTTAAAAATTTTGTCTTGTTATTATTTGCTGCCTTAATATTTTAATATTTTTTTAAATTAGCCCAAGAAGATGGCTGTAGTATTACCCAAATTTCAATTACGGGTTATTCATACTGTTAAATTATTAATACCTACTCAGTTTTAGACTCAGATCTATAGAAATACTTTATAGAATAGAAATTTAATATGAAACTGTTTTTTTTTTTATATGTTATGAAAGATTTTTTCCGTATGTTTGGTTCAGTAAAAAAATGACTACATCAAATGCATAAAGATTGTGAAGATTCGTATAGCTGTTACATTTTTTTTTTTTTTTTTTCCTAAGGGAGGTGGGAATCTTCCAAAGACACCAAGAATTTCCCCTTTGGTAGTGTCAGATTCTTACTGACTAAACCCACCTCCCCCTTTAGCCAATATAGTGGGATGAAACCCTTACCTGCGAACGCAGTATATTGGCTAGGGAGTAGGGATAGGAAAGGATAGGAAAATGGATACGGAAACATTGAATTGGGAGTGGGACTGTAAGGAAACAATGAATCCGCCTATTATTATTATTTAACTAACAGTGACTAAAGCCGTCACAACAGTTACAACATGTAGTAGTAGTATATATATTACTACATGAGGTAATTATTGAAGGCAACCCCCACTGTAGCGGCTGTTATTATTGGTATTAATATTCTTATTAATATTATTATTATTTTACTACAGAGTCAGCGCCATCAGTGGATTACAAAGTGCAGCAGTATATAACACCTTACTTGCATGATATAACCAAAGATGGCTCTACTGTAGCAGCTATTATTTTACTATTATTATTATTATTATTATTATTGTTTTTTTTTTTTTATTATTATTACTATTATTATTATTATAATTATTGTTTTTTTATAACTATTACTATTATAATTATTATTACTATTATTATTATTATTATTACTATTATTATTATTATTACTATTATTGTTATTATTTTGCTACATTTATGTTGTTTCTTTTAATGTGTAATTAAGCCTCTTGAGTAGATTTTGCATACTAAGGATTCTGCTAATCCTTTTATTATTATATTCTTCTATTTACCTCTGTATAGTTATTTTAATGTATTTTTAGGCGAACTTAGTTTAGAAAATATTATAGATACTTTAATATTTTCTAAACTCGAATCACCATTTCTGTATCTAATTTAATAAGATTATCTTTTATTATACGTTATTTTCGATCCCAGCATTCCTTTCTTCTCTATATTAATGGATTTGACATTTTTTACTATATGTTTTCTTCAAATTTACTATAAATTCAATTATTTTTGTCAATTATTCTGAACTTTTGTCTAAAATAATCAAACAAAATTTATTTCTTTCAAATTTTTTTTTTCAGGGTTATTAATAATAGGACTTATTAATAAAAAACCAATCAAAAACAAATAATTGAATAGTTAAAAGGATTTCTTTTGATTTAGCAGCCTAGCAACGTTATAACATTTTTTTATATTTTTTTAATAATTAAAACACCTGAGTCCAATACAATGCTTTATAATATAGTAAGTACAGATTGGATACGAATGTTCGTTTTTCAAAATCTTGTTTTATCAAAATTTCGTTTTTTAAAATTTCGTTTCTTAAAATCTCGTTTCTTAAAATCTAGTTCTTTTTTTCCTTTTTTTTTATTTTTAGCACATTTTTAAAAAGGAATTTATATGGATATGTCAGAGGTCAGATATTTAAAGGCTAAAATACCTTCTAATTTTATTTATACTTTATTGCTTAAAATGAAAATCTTTGAAGTAGTAGGGGTTGCCGCATCAAGACTCTGCTAAATAAATTATTGAAACCCTGATTTTGTTACCAACTCTAAAATCCTTTCAAATTCAAAATCTCACATATACATATATAATATATAAATATTCTAGAAAAAGCGTAAAATCCTGATTTTGAACCTAACTCTAAAATCCCTCATATTATTATTCGAAAAAAATTAAAAATTACAATTTTTTATTTTTTCTGTATTTTCTGAAAAAAAAGAGATTTACTGAGATTTAAAAAAAAAAACAGATTTTCAAAACCAGATTTAAAAAAATTGGATTTTGATAAAACAAGATTTTGATAAAACAAGATTTTAATAAAACAAGATTTTAAGAAACGAGACTTTAAAAAACGAAACTTTAAAAAACGATGTTTTGACAAAAGAAGTTTTTGAGATACGAGTATTCGTAGCGCTCCCAGTAACTACATTACATTAAACCCTTGTCTTACGTAATTTTAGTTTTTATTTCAACGGTTTAACTGAAAATTTTCTCGCTATAATAATTATAGTTACATACAAATTTTGAGGGTGTACAATTGCAAATGCAGAATTATGTAACAAAAGTTCTTTTCAAAAGAAAATATTAAGGAAGGGTATATAAAGAAAAATAAAAGGACAAAATATTTAATTTTTATTTGAAATTTCCCCTTGTCTTTTTTTTATTTTTTGCTCTTCAAAAATAAAAATTCATTTAATGTTAATTTAAGAATGAAAAAATTTTTATGTTATTAGAATCTAAACAATAAATTGACTTCATATGTTTGCATTTTTATTTGTGAAGGATGAATTCTCTGGTTGCAAATTGCAATTTTATTAATGCGCAATTGTATAAAAATTTTTAAAGAACAATTGTGGCATAAGAAAATTTTAAACCTAAAATAAAAAATAAAAAATTATGTGGTATAATCAAGAACAGGTTGATATCAAATCCTTCTAATCAAATGTACAAATTAAATGTTAGATGGAAGAAGGGTTCTATTTTAATGTTAATGGAATTTCATTTCAACTGGAATGAAATCCCTTCTTTAGTTCGTTAAAGGAAAGAAAATAATATTAAATTTTATTGTATAGTAGTGATTTTCTGAACTACTTGAACAACTGCTACTTTCCTAATTTTTCAATCAAAAAAATAACAATAAAATAAACTATAAACACTAAAAACTATGTATATATAGTATTGAGATGACCTTAAATGAAAAAGTGGACATCAAATAATGTTCAAATTAATGATTTGGAAATGCAAAAAAAAAAAAAAATAAAAATCAAATCAATGCATGAAAAATTAATTGAAAGGAAATAATTTTTTAAAATGAAAGATAAAATTCGTTTTAAATTTTTTTTTATTTTTATTAGTTCGACATCACCTAATTTTAACTTTTGTGATTATTATTTGAAATTTTTTGAAATGAACTTTATTTTAATTGTAAATTCCAAAACTAAATCGATTTGTTGTCTTCATATACGTATAATGACAAAATAGTTTTTTGGTTTGAAGTCTCTTTTCAATTACATTCGCAATTTTACATATTTTTAGTCTCGATTTCTTTTAATGGACAATTTATAAACCTACTAAATAGTGGGGAAACTATAAGTCAAAAGGTTAAATTTTGGCTTTTATGCCTATAAATCCAAAATTACCATTCAGTCCTTTTATTTCTATACTCTTCCGTTGATGGTGCTGTTCTGTAATTCTTTTTCAGTTCTTTTCTGATCTGATATCTGATAATATGACAGAAACTCCATAAAGTGTCATATATCATAATATATCAAACACTCGATAAAGTGGAATTAGAAAGGACTATGTATGTAGAATTCTAATATTCCACCCAGTAAACTTAGAAAGGACTGTGTACAATATTAAAATGCTAAAAAGTACACCTACTTCAAATCTTCATTATGTAGTTCTGTAGAATATACATATATAATATTAAGATATATTTACAAACGCTGTGTTATTGTCTTTAAATCCAACACTATGGCTGTTCATTTGTTTAAATAAATGTTAAAATTTTATGTTGTAATTTAATGAAGGTTGCTTCAGACAGATGAGTAAAAATCAAATCTTTGCAATATAGAGAACAAATTTAATAAATAAAAATATAGTTTTTAAAACATTACTTAATTAATTTAAGATTAAATTAAATAATATTTATAAAAGTTCTAACTTAAACTGTTTGTCAAATATTAAATTTCAACAATAACAGAATTTCCTTAAGAGAGCCAGAGAGCGATGGCAAGGTGCAATTTGCTGTAAAATCAGAACCATGTGATCGAATTTAAGTTTAAAAAAAAATCCAAATGAATACTTTCTCTCTCGAGATCTGAAATAAGACAATTTGAATGTAGATTTTGCAGAGGAATTGATGCTATAGAAGCTTGGATCACTTTCTCTGAACTTATTTTTCTTCTCCCAATCTGAGAAGAAAAAGCTAGAAATATCTCGGTATAGTTTTTTTGCAAGATCTAGATGAACTCTGACATGAATCGCAGAATTCTTCAAAGCTTCTTTCAGCAGAGTGGCATTATCGTGGCATAAATTTTCGTCAACTTAACGCAAACTCTGGTTGAATAGATTCTTCTACTTTTAAAGCTCCACTACCGATCATAGAATTTGCTTTCGCGTTAGCTCAGCTATTATAAACATAAAAAAGAACATTGTTGCACCAACATAAATTTGTGTATTACAGATCGAATCACGTCAGTACGGAACAGTACGGAAAGGATTAAAAAAAATAGAGTTTTAACTGGAATTTTTTCAGTAAAAGATAGTTGATAGGGTATATTGAGGAAATAATAAACAAAATCTAAATAACAAAAGTTTACTCACTAAATTATCAACTATAAACTAAAAACTTAAATAAATATGACCTAATTGATCAAACTTCAGATTATCACGTATTTCAAATCTAAATTACAAAATACAAAAAAAAAAGAAAAAAAAAATAAAAACTTAAAAAAAAAAATTTTAATTTCCTGTGAAAAAAAAAAACTGTTCTAATTCTTTATGTTTTTTTTTTCTTTTAACTTCTTTTTAATTTATTTTTTTCTTTTTCAAAGTTTAATTACAACAACGAAAAAAAAAAAAAAAAAAACTAAGTAATAAATAAGGAAAATTATCAGTATATATCCAACATATGTAACAACTGCAACTATTTTTTATTTCCTTATAATGAAAAATAATGTCATGCTAGTTTTTTTTTTCTTTTTCTTTCCTGTGCAACATGCAACGGTTATCAGAGAATTTTGTTTTTTTCGCAATTTACACAAAAAAAAAAAAAAAAAACAAAAGAAAAAACAAACATTATATTCAATTAAAAAAGGAAATACCTGAATGATCTGAGCGCGTAAAATAACAAATAAAACAATAACAAATTATTTTTAATAACAATTTTATAAGAAATATAACAACAAACAATTATACAAATAAATATGAAACGAAACGAAACAAAACAAGAAACGTTTTATACTACTGACCCAATTAAAGGTGTACTTTTTTAATAAGTATAGAAGTTAAGAATAACTAATAAGTGTAAAACAACAACAACAACAGTAATAAGTAGTTTAAATTTTTCCTTATTTACACTTTATACAATTTATAAACTATAATAATATAATATATAGCAACAATAACAACAACAATAACAACTAGGTATATAAATGATAAATCTTGTTATCGTTTGTAATAATGATCATCATGATCATGATAATCATGTATAGTATTTTTTGCCAAGTGTTTGTTATTTGATTCCATCTTATATTATTTTTATGTCATTCTATATGTCAACGCTATTTGCTTTTGACAACAACTCCATTAATATATAACATGATCGTCATCTATCAATCTAAAATACTTTTAAAATTTTATTAAATGTAAGAAAAAAGAAAAAAGAAAAAAAACAACAAGATGCAACAAGTACAACAATAAAAAAAATTCATAAAAATAAAAACAAAAAAACAAAAAAAACCTGTACAATATTATATATGTACCTACATACTTAGAAAATGTTATGCTATTTATGACGTCCTATATATACCAGTATTATACTAGACACTTCTAAGTAAAGAATTTAATTCCGGGCTCATTATAACTGAATGCAATACAATGTAACATAACATAACACAACACAACAAAAACAGATAAAATTGTTGAAAAATAATAATAATAATAATTGCACAATTCAACAGTCAGCCAAAATACAAAGTACATAAAATAATAAGAAATATATTATTATTTTACATATCTTTTTTATATGTATAAATATATTAGGTCTACCAACATTTTTTTGTTTGCTTTTGCTCAGATAAATTAAGAAAATGATAAATAAAATCCTGATTTATAAAGGATAGCAATCTTAAAATTGTTCAATCTCAAAATTTACGTTTTTTCTTTTATTACAATATTCAAATTTTATCAATAATCAATAATCAATAAAATAAAAATCAATATTGACAATTCTAATAAAGGTAAAATATTTTGAAGAGGTACATATGTATGTATATACGCATATAGTTAAAATTTTAATTCCAGTTTAATGTTATACTGTTTATTTATCATTTATAATTTATTTTAAGTTATTCTGGTACATTAATTGACTTTGTCTAGGAAATGTATCCAAAGATTATACCATTTCCCATTTATGGAACCATTTCCCCAAAATGAAACCTAAAACTTCACCAAAACAAAACGACATTAGTTCCCAAAAACAAAACCCATTTGTCGTTGTAATATGTTAAAATATAAATAGGAGGAATTTTAAAGTTGGTTACAAAATCACGGCTTAAACAATTTGTTTAGCATGGATTCACACAATTTCTGGAAAAAACGTGTTCGACGTTACCATTTTTAACTAAACTTATATCTTTGTGAAGTACAAGCAAGGAAAGTGGGAATGGTAAAGGAAATAGTTTTTATAATACAATAATATAACTAACACTATAATAATAGGGCTTTATTATAATTTCATGTTTGTAATGAAACCAATTTTAGCCTGATAGCCTTAAGGTTATCATAAAAAATACTCTGTAGTCATGAGGATTCGTAAGAGCGACGTAGCAGTGTTCCTATTTCTGCTTTTTAATAATAGCTTTTGCTCCAGTACTACTACTTTAATCAAAATTATTTAAAAGTTAAGTAAGTTGGTTTGTACTAAAAAAGGAATGTTACGGAGGATATGGTATGATCTTAAATGGTACGTTGTATTACCGGTGATTTTATATGATATGGTGATACCGTTTCGAATTGGAGTTTACAATTTAAACTCGCTTAAAACTCAATATTGAGCAACTCAACTAAAACTTTCTATAGAACAAGTATAATGACAAAACAATCTACTTTGCATCTACTAATTCTTGTGACATTTTAAAATTAAATTACCTAAATAAATAAATAAATTACCTTTTTAAATAAATTTAAGAGAAAAATTAAAAAAAAATAAAAATTAATAGGCTCAGAACAATTCTTTTTCAATTTTGTACAAAAACATTTTCAATTTTAACATGGGGATTCGTAAGGTGGGGATTATGATTTACTGCTTCTGCTTTTAATAACTCTTTAAAGAATTTCCAAAGATTTCTGCAATTTCAAGTAGACCTACATACAAGTATATAATGCACAAAATCAAAGATGATAGGTTTAAAGATAATACGGTTATGTATTTTCAATTTCTAGTGATTTTGTATAATTGCATCTTGTTTCTTAAATATTCTAAGATCATGATCATGTCGCGTTTTATTGAATAATATTAATATTATTAAACACGTTATAGAATAATTATATTGTTACATTGTACAAAAATGATAAAAAAAAAAAAATTGTTTTATAGAAGAAGAATTTTATATATGATAGAAAGCAGTTACAGATCAAATCAAACCAAATCAAAAATCTAGTATTAATTGAAATGACAATTTTTATTATGCAGTTCCATCAAATCTATAAAATCTATTAAAAAAAATATTGGGTTGGAAAAAATCTCAATCACAAAATCGCAAATTACAAATTTCCAAATAGCGAAATCTTACTCTCGAGTCACGCACATTTAAGTACTACTTATTTGAGAGAACCTCAAAATAAACCTCTTGAATAACCTCTTGAATAAAAAATATTTAAAAAATATATTATATAATCTAAAATCGTATAGACAACCGCTCCCAAACTTCCTGCAAATAAATTATGGAAACTCTGATTTTGTAGCCATAAAATAACCTATAAAATAGTGATTTTGTAACTAACTTTAATTTCCCTCCAATTATTTTCTTACAAACATAATGACACCAATAAAGCATTAATAATTTCTATGAATGACATTTTTCTCATTTATTATTTTATTTACATTGGAAATTCCCCATTTTTGGATTTAGTATTGAGGATTATGATAATTAAATTTTTGAAATTTTTTGGGATTTTGAGGAATGTGATTTCGAGACGCTCCCAAAAATATTATATTATTTTTGTATTTATACTGTTTTAATTTGTTATGTGATTTAAAACATATCTCTAGGGTATTTGGATTTTAGCATTTTGTAAACATTTTTGCCCGGATTTCATGTGATAAATTCAATTTACATGGTCAGTAAAAAACTTTGAAGTCAAAAATCTGTGTTTTTGTTATAATTTTCTGAATATTATATTCTGAGCACATAATAAATTGTTTTTCCTATAGATATTTGTAATCTTAAAATATTTTAAACTAAAATCAATTGAAGAAAAAAATTTCCATATTTTTATTGCTAAAAGAACAAAAAATTAATTTCTGTATGAGTATACCTTAAAATCCTTTTGTAAGGTTTATTCCTTAATTTGTATATACTTATTTCGTTCTACTGTTATTTAAATATATGGTGTATATATAATAGAAAAAGGAGGATTCGTTCAAGTAATATGAATCCTGTTGATAAATTATCTTAATAATTATTTAAAAAATTAAGTTAACAATATTTTTAAATGCCTTAAAAAGTATAAAATTAAATTGAATTGTTTTATTATATAAAATCTTTTAAAACGATTTCTTGTGAATTAAAAAATTTTAAGAAGTCTGTTAGAAAAATTATCATAATTATATCCGATAAAATATAGGACTTCTACAGAACTTTATTAATTATTTTCTATAGTTTAAGTTTAATTTAAATTTAAATCACAAATTTAATCCACTCAACTAATCGTATACAGTCGGGTCTAATGTCACTGTTTTTTTAATACCTTGTAGCAGTCAACAGCTGATCTAAAGATATGAAATAATGAAGGATTCCACTAAAAGATTTGTAATGTCAAACAAAAAGAGCGGCAAATATCTATCTTTACGCTTAACTGTAACTGTATGGAAAGCTTATGAAAATATATTTGTTATGTGCATGAAGAACATTTAAATTTTTTCAAACTATTACTCCAAATTTCCTCACAATTTTTCATAATCATAAATTTGCCAAACCACACTCCACAAATCTCCTTCTTTACCTTCAAAATTAACTATTTTACATTTATATTCAATATCATATCCTAAAGTTTAATTTTAATCGGACTTCATTTTGGTTCAATTCAAAACTATTTTCTTGCAGTTTCTTTGGGTGATTTTTGTCGTTTGCAATGACCTTTCTACAAAAAATGCAACCCAAATCAAATTAAAACTAAATCTAATTTCTGTATTAATTATGGCTGTTCTTTAAGATAAATAAATTTTCAATAAGTTTTAAAATATAACACATTTTGGGATAATTTTAAAAATGGCACGCATTTTATTTTTAAAAACAAACAAAAAGTAGCTGTTTAAAAGTGGTAACATTATATTTATAAATTAAAAAAGATGCCGAATGGGATGGTGAAAGAATCGTAAACATAAAAAATAAACTACACTGAGGAGGTGGCTGAAAATACCAAACTCTCATTTTATAACCAATAAATTGTATGCTAACATGCTTTAGTTTTTTTTTTTTGCCATGCATCGATAGATGAAAATGGAAGAGGATTTCTAATTTAAAAATGAAAAACTTATATATTAATAAAATATTTTCTTTTCGGAGAATAGAATTTGTAGTATAAAAATTTTAGTCAATTGAAAAATAGTTAATGCAATTAACAACAATGTATTAAACAATATACTTAGAAAATATACGTATATATTTTTTAGTCGCCATCAGAATTAACAAAGAATTGGAGTATATATCAAATAATGTAAAAAAAAAAAAATAATAATCTATTGATTTTGTTCTGAATTTATCTAGTCTTGACCGTATATTTTTTGATACGTTGACAAAATCAAATGACAAAAAATTATCATTTAAGATCAATGCATCAAGATCGCGAAATACAAAATAAAATCAAAATTATAAAAAAAAAAATAAGATACCAATAATATATTTGCTACTGAATTTTTTAATTTTTTATTTTTATAAATATTATGGCATCGTGCATAGATACATAATATAAAATTAGAAATTATCTTATAATACATAATACTTTGGATACTTTAATACGAGTAACAGAACCATTCAATATACATAGTAAGTTACACAAAATATAATAATTTTTTTTTTTATATATGTAACAGATATTTTATTAGATTCCCGCCGTTCTTATTACATAAAATACTGCAATCTAATTCAACTACATATATTCAATCGTTGTTGAATCTTAATCTTAAGATATACTTGATTTTTTCTTTGATACTCTATTAATATTATAATAGACCGGTCATATTACTATAACTTTCTTATGCAATTTCATATACACTTAAATTATTTTTTAGTTGATTTAATTCTTTTCATGAAAAATAAAATGCATTTTATTTCAATCGTTTTCATACTTAAAAGAATAAAAGAAATAAAGAAGAAAAGAGAAAACTAAAAGAAAAAAAGAAAGAAAATATAAAACTACCGATTTGGTTCAGGTTTCATAGATTCAAAATCGTCGTATATTTTCATTATTTTTCTTTCTTCTTTAATTATTGGGTTTTTCTTTTCTTTGTGTTTTTATTTTTGTTGTGTCTTATCGGTGATAAAAATCATTTATTTCAGGTTTGCTACCTAGCTTTAAAACTGCTCTACTATACTTTAATATTTTATAACTATTATTATGCATTCAGTTAACTAACTAAATAATATATTATCTCATAATGCTGGTTAATATTTACTATTCAAAAAAAAAAAAAAAAACAAAAAAAAAAATACACACACACAAAACAATTTAAATTTCTATATTTAAAACTCTTGTTGTGAAAAATTTAAAAAGAAAAATAAAGAAAATTAGAAAGAGATAGAAATAAGTATTAAAAATATTTTTAGTATAGTAAATATAGAAACCAAAAAAAAAAAAAAAAACAAAAACAGAAAAAAAAAAAAAAGTAGTACGATCAAGTTATAATGTTATATTTTTTAAGTACGACTACGTCTGGGATTATATTATATAGATTAGATCACCTGTTACGTATTTAAATAGCTAACTAAAATATTTTTACTATTAACTTATACCTACATATATACTAAAACTATATTATAACTGTCATCTATTTCAGATTGTTACATTTCTTTAGAAAGAAAATTAAAAAAAAAAAAAAAATTAATGTGTAGATATTTTATTACATCGGTTCCTCTTTTGTGGTTACTTCAAGCACTATATTATATAGTAAACTTTAGTACTGGAGTGAACTATTCAATTTGTTGCTCTGAATCAATGCTTAAGGAATTGTTTTTTTTTTTTCCTTTTTGTTTTTCACATTGCATTCATTGCAACAAAATAGAAAATGGTATGTGAATACATAAATATTTCGCAATCAATATGAGAAAAAGATATTAGATTAAATATTTTTTTTTTTTTTTTGGTCTTATGCAATTTGAAAGGTATGAAAATTTGAATAGACTAGGAACAGAAAATTAAACAAAAAAAAAAAGAGTAGAAATTGAAACAATATTTAGAAATGGATTACATAATAATAAAGAAAATGTTATTTAATATAAAAAAAAAAATGCGTTAATAAATGCATAACATAAGGTTTCTGTTTTTCAATTTTTTTTAATGAAGTATCTGTAGGTGTTTTTTTTAAACTAAAATGAAGTTAAAAAACACCTACAAATACTTATTTAAAAGTGTTCAGTTAAGTGATAATATTGTTAGTTCATATGGCACTTAGTTTTTTAAAACATTTTTAAATTTACTTTGGGATACTAAGGGGAAGTGTTACGATTCTAATTCTGATAAATTAGAATGTAGAATTCAAACATTCTTGGTATACGATTATCTATCTAATATCTAAAAAGCATATATAAAGGGTCTCGGTGGCCTAGTGGATAAGAGCGTATAATACTCTGTAAGCACCGAGGGAGTATGCGTTCGAATCCCACATACGTCGTAAGAGTTATTTCCCCTTACGACATTTACAGTCACGCCTGAACAGGAAAGGCTGTGTTATTTACTGTCCACATTTATGTGGCAGAGAAATGCAAAAAAAAAGCATATATTATAGAAAAAGAATACAATATATGTAAGTAAAATATAGTTTGCTTATTTCGGTCACCGTATGATTTTCTTTCTTGAGTTATTTTAACAAAATCTTAAAAGCGACAATAACTATTATTGATTATTCTTTCCTAGTCGAACCCATTAATCCTTTTCTTGGTTATTATTGAACCATCAAAGTACTCTCACTCTTTTATAGACATTAAACTCATTAATTCTTAACAACAAAATTATATCCTCAATTATTTTAAGAGTGCAAGAATAGCTTCAAGTTCACTTTTCTATTCTGATTCATCTGAAATGCTTAGATGAATCTAAACGAAAAATGAGAATTTGTAACTTTGGAAAACCACTTCAGTATATTATATATAATTTCTTACCTCATAAGTTCTAAATGCACTGACGGAAATTGAATCGATGATAATTTTATTTCGAATTAATTACAAATTAAAGTTTTTTCAAGATTCAAAAGTAATATTTTTGTCGAAAAACCAAAGAATAAGAAAAGGGGAGGAAAAAAATCCCTTAGGGGCAAATATTATAAGATAATGGTTATACAATGATTTTTAGTGTTATCAATTCAAATTATTAAAACTCTTATTAAAACTCTTATAAGTAATTTATGAAAAAGAAAGATCTAAAACAATGTTAAACAAGCCCTTCGATTTTTGCCTGGAAATTTTAATGTCTTTTTTAGAAACAAAAGAATTTATTCTTGTTATTTAAGTGATAGATCGATCAAAAAAATCTAAAAATTATTGTTATTATATTTTTTTTAAAAAAAATTTCGGGCAGTGGAATGGTAACCAATTTTAGTAATTAAAAACTTATTATTTCATTATTATGAATAGACTTTTTGTTTTCATTATACTCGCATGTTTTATTTATCGTTCTAGAAAATATTTTCTGTTTTTTAACTTATAATATAAACATGATAATATATGATAGATTAAAAAATCATTTATGTAATTTGAAATTCTTAAAAATAAAAGAGTATAAAAACACAATAGGGGTTACATTACATTTCAATAGTGATTGTAAGTTAAATTAAATATGAATATCGAATTCGATAGGAGTTTAAACTGGTCTTAAATATTTAAGTGCAAATTCTTTAAAACCATCTTATCCGAGTATAGCTGTACACATCCGTATCTTAAGTAACTGAAATTTTAAAATTCGCAGAAGTAATCTGGAAATTCTTTCCGAAAATAACAATGTAAAAATTCCGATATTTACCTATAAAGAATGGTCTGAAATTGAAGCAAATAGTGTACTGGTGTACCAAATATTGTAACTTTTTAATACTTATCTTACTACAAATCAATTTTGATCGAATTTAGATATAAGTAATATAAAACTAGTTTAATTAACGAATACTTTGTCAAAACTCTGTCTCATTGGAAAATACAGTTCTAAATAAGGTTTTTTTTTATCTACTGTGGTTATGCCCAACTTTTATGAAAAAGTAATTAATTAGTTCTAATAAATAACCTTTAAGAGTGACCTCTTAGTATAAGATTATGCCTAAATGTCGGGTAGTATTCCAAAATTTCCCTCGAGGACAATTATTTTTATACAAATATCTTTGTAATTTTATGACGAGAACAAATGCAAGTTCGCACTTTTAGGAAATTATGATTAAGCCTAAGCAACTTATAATTTGTTTTGCATATTGTAAACGCAATTCAAACGAACATATTGTACAATCTTAAGATTAACTTTAACACCATATATATGTATATTAGTATGCAAATATGTATAATCCCTTGAATTGTTCTTTTTAAAACAATAATATGTCATATGTACTTATTTGTATGCTATTTAAAGATATTTTTCTTATTTTTTTTAGCAAATTTTCTTTAGAAATAAAAAACAAAAATATAAAAAGCAAAATAAAAAATAACTATTCATCCGAAATGGAAATGAAAATTTTTTTTTGTTATTATCAAACAATGCCGGGATGTTCTCATTTACGTCCAATTTTTTTATGTAAAGATCCTGTTGTTCATTTTTTCTTTTTTTATTCTTTTTATTTAATTGTTTTGTATGCAAATATGCATTTTTAAAATATTAAAAAAAAATATGCACTCTAATGTACTTGGATAATTGAGTGTAAAAACCAAAAGAAAAATGATGGAAAAACCAAATGTTTTTCATTTTTCTTTTTATGTATTTTTTAAAATAAGTTTTTTTTTTTTTTTGTTTAAGCAGAACAAATCAGGAAAATGGAAGCAAAATTATTTTTGTTTAAAAGATTTTTAATAAAACAAAAAAAAAAAAAAATATGTCAAATGTGACATATTATTGTGTTGAAATGTCAAAAATAATGGAAAAATTACAAATAAATGTTAAATAGAAAAAAAAACAAAAAAAAATTTTTTTAATTAGTGAAATTGAGCATAAATTTTGATATAAAAATTAAATGTAGAGGAAAAGTACAACAATAGTTTGATATTTAATAATGTACATTCTAATTGTTAAAATATTTATTAATATTTTATAAAAATTTTATAAGTTTTTAATTTTTAGATTTTGTTAATTTAATTACAAAATATAATTAAACAAAATTTGACAAGAATATTTGAATATATTAAACCTTAAGTTGAGTTCTTTACTTCCAAAACGGAACCGATATGATTTATTTCTGCATTTCAGGAAAAATTTATACAATTATCAATAATATTGAAGCAATTTTTTTTTTATTTTAGATATCTTGTAGGTAATGACACTTGCTACAATCTAGTCAACTACAATCAATGATACTTTCGATTAAACAATTCGAAACCATAACTACTGAGATTTTAAGTGTCATTTTTATCATCTCTGGATATTTGTATGTCCTTTCAAATGTCTAATGAAAATTTATCAAGAGAAGACCAAAAATATGGAACCTATTATTAAATCATCAAATATGTTATAACGTATAGGTAACCTGGCCTATTACAATTTGTAAACTCGAATATGTAGGTATATGGTATATCCAATTAATTTTTAAATTGCTTCATTATTATCCTTGATGTCATATAGGTTCTTTTGTGCACGGGAAATTTTTTGTTGTTCTATGAATAGCTATATAGAAGTTGTAGAAGCTGATCTACCTCTGTCGTATCCTTGAACTTCTTCTGGTAAATTTTTGTCTAATTTGTTTATTATTTTGATTTGAATTTTGTTTTCTTTTGGTTTTTAGACTCAATTATTCAAATACAAGTGCATATTTTTTTAATACTTTGAAAATGCACGTTTAAAGTTTTTTTTTTTATTTATTCCCCTGCAACATAAATCTGACAAGGAAATTACACAGCCTTTCCTTTTCAGGTGCTGCTGTAAATGTAGTAAGGGGCAATTATTCTTACGACATGTGTGAGATTCGGGACTAACACTCCCTCTGTTTTTACGGCGTATTTTATACACTCTTACCCACTATAGATCTTCGAGCCTCACATTTAAAATTTGCAGCCAAGTAATTAAGTGATAACAGTTAAAAAAATGTTCATAATTAGGAATATTTTGGTAGAATTAAGTACTAATTCAGAGAAAAAAATTAAAAAGTGCCTTACAGACATTATTCATATTCAACCTAAACGGTGTACTTAGATAGACAAATTTTTTTTATAGAATTTAAAAATATTGTTAAAATAGCTCTAAAAACATCAATTTTTATATTTTCATCTGTCTTTTTATAATTCATTTGATAATTTTGTTTTACTATTACTACTTTTATAAGTCTGTGGGACGAGTACAATAGACAAGTAATTTATTGTTAGTAATTCTATTAAATTCTTCTTTACCCTATGAATATAAAAAAAAAGATATCTTTTAATAAAATTGAATCCAATTTAGAAAAGTTCTTTTAAAAGTCAATAAAATTTGTTTTTAAAATAATTTAAATAATTTATTTTCTAATATTTATTTTTAAAATTTAACGTAAACAAAATTAATTACTTTATAACGTGGCTAAATGATGCATTAATTATTTTTTAAAACTTTATTCTTATAATTAAATTACCATTTTGGAGTTTTGGGCCAAGGTAAAAAATATATCGTCATTATAATAGTATATTAATGCATTATGTATGTCTTTCTTTTTTTAATAAAATTTTTTGTTTTTCAAATTTTAAAATAGAAAAAATGAGTTATGAGTTGTTTTCCTTTCCTCAAAATATATATGTATAAGAATATAATGCATTGGTGCACTGATCGTTATAATGCCTATCTTTGGAAAAATATATTAATTGCAATATTACATAAGGCAAAAGACACGTATTACAATACAAAAATTAATTGTTTTTATGTTTATGAAGTCTGAGTTATCACATGAGGAGTGTACATTATAGATTCTAAGTTCGTAGTGAACTTTCGAATATAGGAGAAGTCATCGAGAATGTTTAAAGTCACTGCCGGTTTTGAATCCGTGCTCCCTTGGTTATTGAGATATGTAGATTAGTCTTCAACTCAGTGCAATCGAGACCCCTATTAAAATTATAATTTCTAATTCTAGAAACTTTTTGTTGTGATACAAACAAATGAACAATCTAACAAATAAATATATATTAAAGACGTTTCGTAATATTATTATTACAAAACTAAAAACACATGTCGTATATTGTTCTGCATCATTTAACTGAATGATGTATTAAGATTAAAGATCATCACTCTTTTAATTTTATAAAATTAAGTATCATAAGATCAGTAGTTTTAAAAACAAAAAAAACAAGAAAAAATATGAAGACAGTTGTATAACATTAAAATTTAAAAGAGTGAAATAAAAAAATTTTGTCACAACAAATAAATTTTATTTAAAAATTCAACAAATAAAGAAATAGAAAATTTTTATTATAGATCATAAATTTGTTAAAAATATAGATTAATCCTTTTTTTAAAAATATTTTTGTTAAATTTAAAACAAATGGAATATTGAAACAATTTAAATGGCCAATAATGAACCAAAATATCACATTTTAAATCACTTTAATTACTTTTTTTTTTTTTGTTTTTTGTGTAGTTTGCTATCAACTTTTATATTTTTATCACGTATAGACTAGAAATGTACAATTTAAAATATTTTAGTTAGTGAAAAAATCGTAAATTTTTTTTTTAAGATCTCTAGGGTTAGAAAAGTTAGTATAAAAGTCATAGTATCATTAATTATTGTATAAGTTTATATTAAAATGCCCTCCTACATTAAAATGCCCATATATTTAACACCCTCCTAAAGTTAAAAATATTTAATTAAACAAATTTGTTTTAGGACACTAGAGGAGGAAGCGGAGGAAAGTAACTTTAATAAAATGTATTCATCATTATACCCGTACGATAGGATCGGGTATAATAAAATTACTCCTCCGTTTGTGACACCTCGAAATAAGCGAGCTCGATATACCTTCAAAGGTATGGATCGGATCAGAAAAAAATTCTAAGACTTTTGAGCCATGTCCGTCCGTCCGTCCGTCAGCACGCTAACTCAAAAACTAAGAAAGCTAGAATCTTGAAATTTACACAAAATATTTTGGGAGTAATTTGTAGGTTCCCTATTTTTTTTGGTTGAGTTTGAACCAAGCCTTAGGGTAGCTCTCGAACACCTAACTTTTAGATCCCGACATTTTTTTTGCAATAGAGCTATGAAATTTTAACTACTGATAGATCTCACAAAAATATTAATTTTATTTTTAATAACTTTTTTTTGTAGCCCCACCCGTTACGGAGCTACAGCTCCCCAAAGCTTCAAAAAAGCTCTATATATAAATTGTTATAGCACAATTTGTATAAGGTATATTTTCATTTTGAAAACGCCAAACGATTACTACTTTTATTAGCTTTAAAAGTATATATACAATAAATATATATTTGTGGCATACGGTGTCTTAATTTACCGTTATGCGAAACTAAAATTTTGCAAAATCCTTTAACCCTTTTATCTTCTAAACGGTTTAAGTTGGAAACTTTGACAGAAGTTAGATCTTTGAAAATAAGTATGAGTCATTTCAGAAATTTTTTTTGTATCACCCCCCGTTTAGGAGCTGTAAGAAGTCAAAAACTGAAAATTTCCTATTTTTAAACACCTGTAACTTGAACACCTGTTAGAATTTTTTTGAAGTAATACACAAAAATTAAAGCTTCAACATCATACTCTTATTTCTGTTAACAACTTTTTTTAATAATATAGGGTTACTTTATAATTGACGAAAGTGTTACTTGATTTTTTCAAATTTTCTAACATTTCTTCAACAAATTTTTTGCATTTGTTTTATTCGATAATTTGAAATTGTTGAGGATATAATACGTAGTACATAAAAATGTAAATAAATATACAACATAACGGTTGCTTGAAGAATTTTTATTTATATGATATTGATATACATACATACTTATATAATATCATGTTTATTTACATATCGTATATGTCACTAGTGAATGAATGATAAGAGTATATATGTATATTATATAGCGCCGTATTTACATACATATATGTATTTTATTGTACTTATAAGAAATTATTCTGTCAATGGAATATTTAAATATAATATAATATAATATTTAAAATTATATTTACTATTTTGTACTAAGTAAATTTAATATACATTTACCGCTTAGTATTAAATGGTACTATAGAATATTTGAAAAAGTTTTGGATTGATAATCGTTATGTGAAAGGTTAGAATCTGCTTTCGAAGAATGTACATATAAACATATAGTTTGAATATATGTACAACCCATAGTACTAGAAATTATAAAATTCACCCAAATTATTTTAAAATACTAAAATATCAAAAAAATAATATTGTGAGCAGAGTGACAGGCTGTTAACATACTAACGGTTCGTACGGGTATCTAAGAGTTGACGAAGGCAACTGTATTCTTCCTCGTTTTTTTTTTATATTAACGGTAACTAGAAATATCGAAATTTTTCTATTTTGATTTCCTATTGAAGACAAATAATAATTTCGTGTACAATTTGAAATTATTTCCACAACTTAACTTTCTTTGATGAGGTACTACAAAAGTACTAAAGGTCATATAAGCTATTGTCTCAAAAAGGAAGAAGGAAGAACCTGTTTCTTTTTTTTTTATGAGCAAAGGTGGAAAACATCGAAAGTCATTCATAGAATCTGCACGAGGTTCGTCTGGGTAGTGTTAAACTTTAACCAACCAAAACCAGCACCCTTTAAGCCCAAACTTTAACATTAGTCCTTTACATAGTGATACATAGTGAAGGGAAAAATTTGGAAAATTTGAAACAGTTATTTTGAAGAAATATGTTAATATTCTTCTTAAATTTTGTTATATCGTACACAAATGAATTACCAGCTTTTCGGTACACATGTGTAGGCATAAAGTTCTATAAACTCGACGTGCGCATGACAAAGACCCAACATTACTATGGCGATGGCAGAGTGGAGTGAGCATTGTGGTAACACTGGGGTCGCCAATAAGACGAATAGCTTTGTTTTGCACATTGTCGTGATAACCGAGCGCTGTTTGGGGAGATCCAGTCCAAATATGTCCAATATACTCAATTTTTGGCCTAACGTACGCTTTATAGATATTGAGAAGGTCGGTTGAAGAAAAGTAAGCTTTGCAGCGGTACAAGAAATCAAAACATTTAGTAGCATCTTTAGCTATATCATAAATATGATTTGACCAAGTCAATTTTTGATTTAACTCGTGGAACTAAAGTGGTGTTTAGTGGACACACTCATGTAGACTCGTGCTCCTTCCACTCTTTCATACTGACTTTCGATGATTCCCACCTGCCCTCACAAAAAAAAATAAAATATTAAATTTTATATTTTCCAATTTATACTAAATTGAAATGAATTTAATTTTTGTCTTTTTTAAAGAAATTAAATTGTTTAAAGCCAAAAAACTTAGACTAATCGTTTTTCGATAGAACAAACTTTTTTATCTCTGAAAATATAAAATCAAAAATTGATATATTTCACGGAAATTGCCGAATAAAATTATATATAATATTATACGAAATCTATAACTAATTTTTCACTCACAGCAAAAACGTTACTTTAAATCAATTCAAAAAAAACAAAATGATAAGCCTTTTTAAGACCTAAACAAAACAACAGGGGTTTGAAAAGTAAAAATTACTTCATATTAATTTAATTTCAGCCATAATTTTTGCGTCCTTTTATCATTTATTTTGTTGATTGATTCATTTAAATCTGAATTAAAAAACCTATATAAAGAAAAGGGACTCGCGGTAGATGTGATGAAAAATACGTCTACCGCGAGTCCCTTTTCTTTTCAGACCTATACCATTTTTTTTATTTTATTTGTAAATTACGCCTTAGAAAAATAATAATAAAATATTTATTTAAAATATGAAAATAGAAATCAAAAATCTTCGAATATAATCACGTATAGAAACGTATTCTCTTAAAATATCAATTTCTTAAGAACAGATTTTGAAAATTTTCTCAGTTTTTACCGTTTAAGCAAAAATTGATTCAATTATCAGTTAATGAAAGTAAAAGTGAAAAATTAAAAAGTAATTGACATAAATAACCTGATTACAACTGTCAAAATATAGAATCAGTCAAGTGATATAATCAATATAAATTCAATTAAAATTAAAATTTTTTTTATTTAATTTTGGAAAAAAAAAAAAATCCTAAAATATATTTTTAATAAAAATTTGTGAAAAAAAATTACGATTTGTACTTTTTGTATGTAACATAATTTTAACATTTATTTTTTTTTCTTATTATGTATTTCCTATTAATTATATGCCAATTAAATGTTGACAGTTCAAATCAAATAACAAGATTTAGGTGAAAAAGTTTTATTTTGTTTTTTTTTTTCAAACTAACAGTAGTTATGATTACGTTATGGTTTTTATATCGTTTATTAGTTTGTGTCGCACAATCGTAATCATGGTTGTTTCGTCTACATCTAATATAAACAGCGGAAAGGTACATAATATATTTTATTTTGACGTAACTATTATTACATATGTACACACATACATAATAAAAAGTCTGTTGCGCTGATTTAACTGAATTAAAGCAAAAAAGAGAAAAAAAAAATGAAATCCCGCTAAAAGACTAAAAACTAACAAAAAAGAAAAAGGAAAAAGAAATGACGAAATTTTTATAATATAGCAGAATTTTTTAATTTTTGCCATTATTTTTTTTTTCTTTCTCTCTAATAAAGTGCATATACTTACTACTACTCCAGATTATTGGTTGCACTTTATGCGAATTTTCTTGCTGTTACTGTTTCATTTTGAAAAATTTGTTTCGTTATTATTTTAAATATTGTTCGTTTTTTTTTTCGTCGTTATCATTATGGAATTGTTACTGCAATATACGGAAAGATTACGTGAAAGGTGAAAGTACTGTTGTTACCCATATATTCAATAATGCGGTGTGTTGTTGTGTTGTAGCAATATTGATGGTGTAATATGGTTTTTATTTTTTTATTTTATTTTATTATTTTATTACCTTTCAGAAAATTTTCTTATTATGAATATTTCTTATCGATATATTATAAAAAAAAAAAAAACAGAAAAAATAAAATTGAATGAGAAGAAAAAATATTATGCTGTTCTGCTTCAATAAATTGTGCAAAAAACGCGCAAAATAATATGTAGCAGAAATAATTGAAATAAATGCAATAAAAATGATACAAATTTTTAATTTAATATATTTTACGTGTACAGGGTATTAATTTAATTGGAAATTATAATAAAACTAAATAGTTTAGAAGAAAAATCTACAATAGTTCGTGATAAGACTATAGGTATATATCGCACTACTGGGTTGTCTAAAGAGTTGATTTTTTTTAAGGAGATTTTTATATTCTACTGAAAAGGAATCTAAGAAATGCAAGTTTAAAGTTTTTTTTTTTTTTTAACTTCAATGATTTGTACGATTAACAGCTAAAAGTATTATTTAATTTTAATAATATCTACTGCTCTTATCTTATTTTTTTTTTGTTATTATTTTGAGATTGATTGGATCTTTTAAAGCTTGTTTAAGTGATGTAATGTAAAATAGAAGTAGCGAAAGATGTATTAAACTTAAATAAGATGAAATTCAATATAAAGTTTTGATTTTTTTTTGGAAATAAAATGTGTATATTCGTGTAAATAAAACATAGCTTACGAAAGGTTCGAAAGAAATAAACTAACCTACATCTTGGAATAAAATGGTTTTACTAATTTATATCATATGGTTTCCTAAAAATAGTTTTAACTTTGCATAGAGCAAAGCTTAACAAAAAATCATTTCAGGACAGACATTTATGAATCCTTGATTTTTTTGAAACAAAATTTGAATTGTAATGGTTTTTGTAAGTTATTGCTTGGTACAAAAATGTGTTTAATGTGTTTAAATTAAGGACGCTCAGTTGAGTGATTTTATTTTTGAATTTAAAGTAAATTTTATTTTAAGCATTTCCTCTTTTATTTGATCCATTTTTAACTTGCGTCAATTGTTGGAACTTTAAAAAAATATATATTGGCGTACGATTACTCTTGTCTATCAATAAAGAATTCAGGATGAAAAGAGTAAAAGCATTAGACAAACAGTATTCCCAAAATAATTGTGCTGCCTCCAAAATACTTCACTTATAAAGATATTGTGTTTAGTTAAACACAGTTAGATACGCTTTTCACATAAAATGTATGGCTACTTTTAACTGGCAACTAAGAAAACGTTAACTGATATAATTATGTTTGCAGCCCCATTAGTACGCTTAAACCCACGCTAGCCAAATTATTGATACCCTGCAATTTTGGCCCAAATATTCATAGTCATGATTGTTTTGAGATTATTTAAAACCCCATGGAATTTTTAACTCGCTGAACAGATTCAAAAATTCTAATGGGGCTTTTGACTGTGAACCAATTAAAGTTTTATTTCTATAGAATATAAAATCACAAATTAGTTTAATATTTTTCACAGTATTTTCTTTCAATAATCTAGCATAACAAAGCGAAATAATAACGGTTTTTTTTTTTTAATTTCAAAATTTAATTAAAAAAGAAAATTCTTTTTATTGTTTTTATTTTCTATTAACAATGAATTGATTTAAAAAATTTTTTTTTGTTTTTGAATAATTTACTATGATTAATGACTTATAGTAAAACGGAAATGTATTTTAATTTTTGTTGCACATTTTTAGTTTTCGAATGGTGTTGTCCTTAATGAAATTTCTTAGAACCCTAACTATTTCAAATTTTATTCTCCAAAAGTAATGAATTCTAAAGGATTGACCATTTTTACATAATTGAAATATTTCTTTTTCCAATAATTCAAAATGAAAATAACAAATAATCTTTCAAATCCACTTACTTCTATTACTATTTTATTTCTGATATCAATTTTTTTTTAATCCTGGCTAAAGGTATTCAAATACAATCCAATGAAATTTTGATTATTATTATATAGAAACCATTCTCGGGACTCAAATTTCAATGAATATATGAATAATAATCTAAATAGCAACTGATATCGTTTTAAAAAAATTTCATTCCCACGGTCTTTTAAACCGACAAACACAAAAACAAAAAAAGAAAAATTATCATTATACATTCTGATATAACAAGGATCAAGGATCATCAAACAAATATGCAACAACAAATTTAAAAAAAGAATAAATTTTTGTAGTTAGTAAAACAAATTTGATAACATCCATGAAAATGTGCACAAACACACGCATTCAAATATTTAAAAAAAATGTAGATACAATGAAAAACACTTTTTTTTTGTTATGAATGGTTTAAATGAATGTTTATCTAGGACTCTTCTTTTTTGAAAAAAAAGTGAATGTTAAAAGGACTCACTTGATCCTTTTAAGACTATAGTTCTTATAAGTACTATAGTTTCATAATATATATACAAGTTAGTGTATTCCCTATGTTTAAAAATATGCAATGTAATAGAAAACTCCTTTTCAAGAATATTAGCAAAGATGTAAAAGTGAGGGAGGTAAGAATAAAAGAAAAATAAAATAAAATTTGTTATTGTTAAAAGTTGAAGAATTAATACATTAGAACTTTTTTTTTTATTTTGATATTAAATAGTCAGTTTTGTAGTATAAAATATTTTTGAAGAATAAAAACGACACTTAAAAATCTTATCCTGATGCTTAAGTAATTTTTAAGGCATAATATTTTTGTTAAATAAACATTTTATTGAATATAAAGCAAAAAATTTTAAAAATTTGAATACCTATAGTATTAGAGTTTTAGTATTAGAGTTTTACAGTGTTAGAGTTAGGGCCTTCAGTTATTATCTTATGCAGGAAGCTGTTATAAACTATTGCATGTTGTACCTTTCGTCACTGTTGTAATACAAATAGTTATAATCCGCCATTTATATTTTGTTCCTTTACAATCCCATCAATAAATAAAAGTTTTTGCATCCCTTTCCTTTCTTATCCCTTCAAGTTAGCCAGTATACTGCGTGACAGTTAATGGTTCCGTTCTGAAACTAACCAATTAGTAGTATTTGTATCTTTAAAAGATTCCCACCTCTTTTAGAAAAAAAATTAAGTATAACGGGGTAAGATTTACCGTTAATAAAAATGAATTTCTAGATAGTATTATTTATAAGTTTTTTTTTTGTAATTGGTAGATAACAAAGTAAAACGAATACCAATTAGGCCAATATGATTTTGAATTAAAATGGAAGATATTAAAAATTAATAATATGTAGTCCGTATTAAGATTTAAAATTTTCTTAAGTTGTAAGAAAAAAATACTTATTTTACTTAAAATCTTTGCTCAATAATATAAGATTCTTAATAATATGAATAAAATGTTTTAATAATATAATTTTCGTAATATATTTGTCTTCAGTCAGTTCTGTGTGTAATATTATAACGCTGCCATATTCTTTTTAATTTTTCACCAATTTTTGATCAATTTTTCTATAAATTTCTTTTGTTTAAATTTAAAAATTACTTTGATTGTAAATTATATTTCACAAAAAAACTGAGTAGCAAAAACCCGATGACAGTCAATATTTAATGACCCTTTTTATGTACATTAATTGTGTTTTTAGAAAGTTACTGAATAGCATCTCAAAAATTGAATCATCTTGTCAATCGATAGCATCGCAAGTTCAAATAAAGGAAAACAAATTTTAGGTACCCCTCCGTACTATATTATGGAGTTCTTATTGACGAATCAATATACCTATAAGTTATTAATTAATACTAGGATTAATTTATTTTATTTTTGTCATTTTGACAGTTTATGGGAGCTCGTGTTCTAAAAATATGCAATTTTTATGTTCTGTTAACGAAATTCTGTTAACTATTGCAATTGTCTTGTAATATTATTTTGAATTTATTATTTGATTAAAGGTTTTTTACTATTAATCAATGCAAATCTTCTTCAGGTTACCAGCGCTTAAGAATCTACTGATATTTTTCTAGATAATGGGCTTAATTACAGTAAATATAGGTTTTCTTGTGTGAATCTTTTTTGTAAGTTGTTATTGTTATTATTCATCATTTTTTTTTATAAGTTTTAAAAAATTGCGCAAGAGAATAGAAGCATTAGTTGTAACAAGGAAGTAATAATGAATTTCATTTTATTAAAAGATATTCCTACGTATATTATATTGTGTTTCATTTCTCAGAAAATCAATTTTAAACACAAACTAAGACTCATCTTTTTTTTAAAAAGGAATAAAAACTATGTTTCTTTTCTTTAAAATTTTAACCTGCAATTTTAAAATATTTTACGCAATTCGATTCATTGAACAATAATCAATGTATATTCGTATTGGTAAAATTTACTTTGGTAGGTTTTTTTTAAGATAGTTACACTTTTTGTATTATATTTTACCGGTGTTTAAATCACACAAAGGTGATAATAGGTATCAACTTAAACTGTTCAAGGTAACAAATGAATTTTATTTGGAAAAAGGATAAAGGATTTTTTTTTTTGTTTAGAATAAATTTTAACAAAAGATTATTTTTTGTTGTACTATTTGTAATATTTTTCTTTTTAAAAAAAAAAAAATGTAATGTGTGTTGCAAATAAACTCCAAAATTATTTTTTTGTAATAAATTTTAAAAGGTTTCCTTTTTTTCTTGAAAGAATAGTTTAGCTACCCGTGTTTTTTTTTTAACATATATAATATAATAAATTCATAATGTTCAATGAGCTCCTATATAACAATTTCATAAGCTTTGTTTGATTTTCAGGCAAAATAACAAAAACCAAAAAAAAAAAAAAGTTTGATAAAATAAAATAATTAACATAAAGGAAAGAAAAGAGTTAAAAGTTATTAAAAAGTTCCCCATCGTGGGAAATTTCTTAAAATTATTTACCATAAAATATTCGTATATACAAAATAACTACCAGAGGTTTGCAAACTTTTTTATTTCGGCCAGCAGTAATAAATAAAAACAAAATGCTTTCAATTTTTTGTAAAATATTTGTTTTACAGAATTAAACTTTTGTAACCTAAGACAAACTGACTAACTAGCCAATAAGACTAACTAATTAAAAAAGAAAAAGGGCAAGAGGCAGATCATTCTATGATAAGAAGTTCAAAAAAATAATTCGGCACTTGATCAAAAAAAGCACCAAAAATACTACAAAAAAAAAAAAAACATTTTCTGCACCTATCCTCGTGCTTTAACCTCGTACAAAACCTAAAAAGCCACAAAAATATTATCTTCTATTTTAAGCCAGGATATTTAGAAACAGGATACTTACAGCTAACCAACTTAGGCGGAATGTGAAAGGTGAAATGTACAAATATTACAATAACTCTTTTTTTTATTTTGCTGTGTATACATATGAAATCTGATTAAGATAACATGTTCTAATTACGTTTTTCTTTAAAGTTGTATGATCAAGATCAGTTAAGGCTATAACTGAAGACTAACAATTACAAAGTTAAGGTTCCTATAAAAATGACTTCGGTTAATTGTAACTTTTAATTATTTCTGTTTTAGGGCGCTTTTCTTCATTTTAGTATTCAAATAATTTTTTTTAGACTATAGTATTATCTAAAATGTACTGATCTTACAGATCACTTATTATCTAGTATAGTTTAACAGAGATACTTTGACAGCCACTGATCTTAAAATAAAGACTTTAATAAAATATACATAATAATATTTAGAGTGTTGTAATATTAAATCTGAACAACATTTATTATGACGACGTGTTTAAACTTAAATATATGATATTTAAAATAAAAAATAAAAAAAATAAAAAAAAAATAAAAAAAATTAAAATAAATTTCCAAAATTGGTAATCAATATGGTCTCGATTTATTACCATATATCGTATCATTGACATGTCATTTATGAATTTTGAAAAATATTTTATAGCCTATATGTTTGTATGATATGTAAATATGGTATATTTTGAGGGAATTTAATATGACGAGATCAGAACAACTCAACTTGAATTGTAATTTTAAAATTTTTGAAAATTTTTGTTTCTTTCTATTTTGATTCCAAAACTGTTTTTTTGTTTTTCTTTTTTTTCTTTCGTTTTTTTCATTTTTTTTTTTTTTTTGTTTGTATTCAGACAATGAAATAATCCCACCTCTGCACAATTGACCAAAGAGGCTTCTTCACGTCACAAAAAAAAAAAAATTTGATTTTTACTTTTTTTCAACTAAATATACACATAAAAAAAAAAAAAACAGACCCAGTTACTTAATCTGAAACAAAAACTAACTGATTAAATATTCATTGAGGGCGCCTTTAAAAAGGTGTAAAATTTTGGTTATGTTTTTATTATAACATATATAGTTTTCTTTTTTCACCCGATAGGGTTTTAATTTGGGATTTATGAAAAAATTTATGTATGTAAAAAACAAAAAAAGGAATAATTTTGATTGAATTTTTAAGTTTAATATTTTAATCAATAATTAATTCTTACCTGGAATTAATTATTATGTGAAATATTGTGTAGATATATTTATAAGATGACGGAATTATAATATGAAAATTTTAAAATGAATTTTGTTATTTTATGTTGTTATGATGAAGGTTGAATATAATTTGTTTTTTTTTTGATTTCTTCAGTTTTTAAAATACATTTCAAAGTATGAAAAAGAAACAAAAAAAAAAAAATTTTTTTTGAGGAATTGAAAATGTTTGGAATTAATTTGAAATGTAGATGAATTATTGTAGTTTAGGATATATTTGTTCACAGGTGTGATTAAAATAATAATATATTTTTTTTTTTATTGGAAATTTGAAGTTTAGATAAAATCTATGTTATAAATTCATTGTGTACAAATATTCTTAAGTTATAAATTTAATACAAAATGTTATGAAAATGATTAAAACGTTAAATTTTTTGTATGTTTTCAATATTCCATGTTAAAATACACAGTGTCAAGCACATGTGTAAATGATTCAAGTTCTAAATATTTGTTCTTGATTAACTTATGATTAATTTACTGCACTTTATACTTCTTTGGAGCTTTTAAAACTAATCAATTTATAATATTAGAGCTATATGCGATCTAATAGGTCTATAGGTCTATAGGTCTAATAGGTCTAAAAAGGAATCTTAAACCGTAATATTATTATATCTGAAAAAAAAAATTCATTAAAATTTTGTTTTTAAAACTCGGGATGTAAAAGTTAATTAAAATATTTGCGATATGTTTTTTTCGTCTTCTTCTAGGTTATATAAGTCCTATAGGTTATATAAGTCCTATATTTTCAGACTTTTAAACTTTTATAATGTGATTTGTTTACAGACCTCAAAATCTTATTTAGAAAAAATTCAACTTTTTAAAATAAAAAAGTTGCACAAAGTTAAATAAAATTGGTAAATCAACTTCTTTGACCAGGCAGTACATGAATACTAAAAGTCGTATAACCTATAATGAATGTTTGATCAAAAAAAGGGGGTTTTGCTTAGTGTTTAACTTCCATACACTCATAGAGGTCGTTTCACTTCTCTATACAGTCTTGCGATAATTTCCACCTACCCTTGCAAAAAAAAAAAGAAAAATATTACAGTAAGTAAAAATAACTATAGCTTAACAGTAAAATTTAGTCTGTACTATTTCAACCTTGAGCTGTAAGAGATTAAAAACTTAAAACCTTGACCTGTAAGAGATTTTTTGAAACAACTAAACTATTTATGTAGGCTAAATTAAAAATTATTCAATTTAAATAATCTGATTTGCACGCATCGATCAATTTATAATATACAAAACCTGACAAAACTATAAAGTTCCAATCTGATGACGTTAAAATAAGTAGGAAGTAAATTATAATAACTAGCTTCTGTTCTGTTTTTTTTTTTTTGTTTGTTTATTTTTTTTTTTTAAATAAACTATTAATTATAACAAATAATTTCACACGTGTTTAAAAAAATTATTTAATTTTTTTTCATATATCATTTAAAATAACAGAGACTTGTTTTAAAAATTAATTAATTAATAATTTGGTTTTTTTTTTTGCGAAATATCGCCATCAAGATAAGTTTACAATTAATATTGAACAATAATTTATGTTGAAAAGCGGTTTTATATTTCAACAAAATAAAAAACAAACGATTATAACAATTAATGAGGTAATTTATTATTAATTTTTATAGAACTGTATGAGGCTTCGCTATGTAACTCCTAAAGAAATAATGTCTTAATTATAATAAAATAACTTCTGACATATATATCTAGCCAATGGTGTCAGTGTCAGTAATAGTTAAAACACCGAATTTTCATTCAAAAGGTTTCATGCAAATGAGATTATTTAAATTGATTAATTTGTAATTAAGTTCTGACATTTATTATATAGCCAGTGTTGTCAGCAGTAATTAAGACATTGAATTCTCATTCCAAAGACCTTGGGTTTAAGTCTGCGTTGGGCCATATAGATTAATTAAAAATAATATAAAGAAATATATAATAAAATTAAAAAAATTAAATAATTTTTGTATAAGATAATAGATGGCGCACAAGTAAAAATATTTATTTGTGTTTAATAGACTTGACTCTTGTTTTGGTATAACAGTTACAGCTAAATAAGCAATGATTTAATAAAACTAATGATTCAGAAAACTGAAGTTTAGTCAAATATAAATAATAAATGTCTTATGTTGCTTGTATAGGAGTGTAAAGGAGAAAAAACACATTGTATTTAATATTATATTTTATTTTTATTTTTGCAATTGAAATTTTGCTATTTTTACATATACCTATTATGTATTTAAATATGTGCTTTAATGTGTGTAAAGTACGTCCAGAAAATCAGAGTTTCAATGAATTGATTAGGCGAAGTTTTAATCTGCCGCCCCCATTTTTATTTCTTTTTAGTTTATGCAATGTTAGTATAGGACAAATTATATATTTTTGACAGCCCAAAAATAAATTCTACTATATTTAGGACTTATTTCATACTATGCTAGATTTTATTTTAAAATTAAATTTACTATAAAATGTTTGAGACTAATTTTTTTTTGAATTCGAACCGCAATATCAATGAAATTACAACAAAATTTAATCTATCAACTTTAGTATTTAATTCATTTTGAGGTAATAGATATCTCAAAATCTATTTCATTAGGATTTATTTCGTAGCGTCAATTTACAAAAATAATATATATACACAAAGAGGTATAAAATTATTGTAGAATTGTATGCAATTTAAAGTATCCAATCGCACACAAATTAAGTATACATATATGTATATCAACAGGAAAAAAAAAAATGTCTCGAATAACTGTAAGATTTACCTATGAAGTATTAAAGCTAATAGGTAAGATTAGAAAAATTTTACCTATTTTGTATGAATGATCAAAAGTATGATGTATATACAAGTGTATTTGTTTAGAAAAAAAAAAAAAAAAATTCTCAATAATTAGCACTAATTTTGTTTTTTTTTTTTTTCTCTTATGGCTTATGTTTAACTTCCTGATAAACTGGAACTAACGTTTTGTATTATTTAAAATTGTGTTCTGGTTTAATAATGCAAAATATTAACCGTTTATTATACTTTGCGTTAATGTTGTGGTTGTTGTTATTATTATTTTATTTTTATTAATATTGACGGTACACGATTATAATGATTACAATGATTATTTAATAAAACAGTTTGAATGCATCAGTCTAATAATAACATCATATTATAATTATGTAACTGGTTAAGTAACAATTTTTTCTCATAACTTTACAAAATTAAATATGCTTATTTGATGGTAAGATCATGAGAACAAGTCGAAATCATCATCTAATTATCTTAAGATAAAAAAAAAAAAAACACAAAAATAAAAATAAAAATGTATTATAACAGTATGATATCACTGTTAATATATTATTTAATATGTATTTTAAATATTGATGAGTTGCAGTTCAATATATGTATTATATTAACTGTCTAATTATTATCGTCTTAATTGTATAAAATGTCTGTAGATATTTTTTAATACAATTTTATTTTAAAGTTTAGTGGTAAAAATTTGTAACGAAATTGTAAATTACCAATAATAAAATAATAAATATATAATTTTTATGATTATATACATATGTATATGATATCAGCATCAAAAAATGTCGTATCTAAAATGTTTAGATTTATAACGTTATATGCAAAAAAATATCTATCGTGAAATATTTCTAATTCTCAATTTTTGATATTATAATTATATTAACAATTATTTGATTTAATTATAAATATCCAGTTCAGCCAACCTATCTATTACTATTTTTTAATTATTTAGTAAAGCTGCAAACTGTTAGTAAAGTTATAAACCTTTCAATTGGAACTATATGATAACGTCATAACGATATGATGTAAAGAGAGTATCACTTAGAGATTAGATTTGTATTTACTCCCTAGTAATAGGCTTAACGCTTTAAGCGATATAAAGTAATAACATGAGGTAGGCAAAATACTATTTTTAAGCTCCGTTTTTTTACTTTAAAATGCTAAATTTGGCAGTGAAAAAATGTATTAGTTGTGTGTACATATATGTTTGTATGTATGTAAGCTGGGTTATAGAAATTGAGAAAAAATTAATTATAATTAAATAAAATTTAATAATATGTATATATAGGACTTTAAACAAGATGTTTTTCGGTCAAAGATCATTAAGAAGAGATGTAATAGGGAAATTCGAAACAACCGAAAAAGATGTTAGACAATTTTTCATGATTTTTAAAAGAACGGTATTCAAGATTTTTCGATATACATATGTTTTATGCGATATACTTAAATGTTTTAATTTTTTCGAATAAATGTTAAGTTAGATTATTATTTCCGGACTTAACTTTGGATTTTTGCGAAAAATCGTCACCTATTTTGTATTGATTATTTTTCTACTTAATAAAATAACGACGTAGCACAATTTAAAGTTTTTAAAATATCTGACATCTGTAATAAAAAAATAAAAAAAAGTGCAGTTTTCTTGGGGTAATGCGAAACTGTATTTAGTTAGAGAGAGCTTTTAGTTAAAACAAATTTATGAGGGTAAAATTAGGACATGAACACCGTTGTAAAACCTGAACACCTTATTTAAAGATTAATATCCAAAGTACTCTTTTGATACATTGTCTCTTATAGAGATAACATTTTTTTATATTTATAAAAATCACCAATTGTCATAAAAATATTCTTTTAAAAGTACTAATAGACGATATGTATTTTAAAAATATAAAATTTAGAAAATGTTTCGTTCTATACAATGCTACCGAAGTACTAAGTCTTCATTGGGCAAGTAGTATTGATATGCTTAGATAATATTTAATTAAAATTTTAAACTTCAACCAGTCTTATTACTTATAAGAAAATTTCAGAAAATCTTCTGTGAGGTAATAAGATAAGTTGAAATAATTCGTAAAATAGATATAAAATATAGACGGATAGCTAAAATTTATTTTATCAATAAATTGTTATTATGCGTTTAATATATTTCGCAAGAATGTGATGGATGCATTTTAATTTATTCATGTTACATGTACATGAGGAATAAAATAAAACATTGTTGTATACAAAATTAAATAATAGAATAGAAATAGAAAAAGAAAAAAAAATTTATTTTTATAAAACTGGAATGCAAATTTAACTGTAACTTTTGTTCTTTTTTTTTTTTTGTTATTTTTAAATATAAGTTAAGTATAAAAAAAAAAAGGAAAAAAAATAATTTTGAATTTTTCTAATTTAGAAATGAATATTTTAATAACAAAACACACAAGTGATTATAAATGGTTGTTATTTAATTGTTGCAGACCAGTTATTTATAATGTAACATACATAAATGCATATATGTATAGTGTATATATTATACCGGAGATTATTTTATTAACTAGCCACAACTCATTTATTGTTTAAATGAAAAGTTATTAACATAATTGTGTGAAAATTTTGTAAAATTTAAATTAGTTTTATTTAAGACGCATTCCTTTAATAATTATTTTATGTAATGTGGGAATATGAGTATATAGGATCTAACGTTCATATTACATATTTAAAGGAACAAACAGTTCCGTATCTTAATTAAATTTTATACATATTATAATTTGTTTTACTTAAATGATTTTATTAAAATGGGAGCGTATCAAAATCTTTATTTTTTGAATTGTATTTATTACAATTTATTTTTTCAAAATTTCATTCGTTTTTTTTCCAAAAATCAGAGTTCTCATAATTTAGTAATATTACAAAATCAAGGTTCCAATCGCAGCCGCCCCTTATTATTGTTTGAATGTTAAAATATGCGTCCGCCTGTATAGTATGTAAAACAATGAATAGGAGAAATTTTATAGAAGCCTGCAAAATCAGGATACAAATAATTTGATGATTTTGGCAAAAACATGGTGTAAATGTGGCCGCCCCTTATTATATTTTAAATGCTTAAATATTGAAATTTGGATGTAAAAAAATAATTAAGAGGGACAAGATAATTAAGAGGGAGTCAGGTACAAAAACAGGATTTGGTAATTTTGGCATTTAAATTTCCAATGAGAACCGCCCGACCCTTATTATTTTAAATGGTTAAATCTTTCAAATGCATAAATGTCAAAATATGTATGTAAAAAATAATTAGGAGAGATTTTATAGACGACCATAAAATCAGGGTTTCCATAAATTGGCAATTTTGGCAAAATCAGTGTTAAAGCAGCAGCCGTCCTTATTATTTTAAATGATGGAATGTTGAAATATATATGAAAAGAAATAATAAGGTAAGGCATTTATAAATAGTGATACCAAATTTATGATTTACGTGATTTTTCAAGAATTTCTATATATATATATGTATGCATCTATGAAATTTGGGGCAAATGCTAAAAAAAAAAGAAACGGAATGAAAAAAAAAGGACTTTGATCAAATAAGATTTTAAAAAAATAAAATTTTGAAAAAAAAATTAAAATGTTCACCTTACAAGAGTAGATCTTATTAAAATTGGTACCTATAGTAATTATTGGCAGTATGTATTCCAACTTTTAATTTCTTATTTTTTTTTAAAACCAGATATGGCTTCATTTTTTTTTTGTTGTTTTTTGAAAATACTTCTTGAAATGTATCTATCTATATAGAATAAATTTTCACCTTACATTTTAAAATGCTTTTTTTTTCTGTTTTTGTGATTTTGGTCTACAGACCCTTCAACTTTAATTCCTGAAAAAAGCCACAAACAGTTAATAAAGAGGAAAAAAAAAAATTTTTTTTTTTAAAAAAAAGGTGTTGAAATCGATCCGATATTCAGAAACAAAAAAAAAAAAATTTAACATTCAATTATTTTGTAAAGCCAAAGGATCAATTACTTAAAGAAACGATAAAATTGAATAGTCAGTGATAGGTTTTTTTTTTGGGTTTTCTGTTTGTGTTTTTTTTTTGTCAAGAATAATTCAGGTGGGTTTTTGAGGTATGAATTCAGAATACATTCGTTTACTGTATTTTTTGTTTTTTGTTTTTTCATTTGATGATAACTGAAATTCGAGGAAGGGTCAAAACTTTGAGGAATTTCCCTTAAGAAAAAGAAATTTTTGTCTGGGTTATTTGTTTTTTTTTTTTGTCAAATTTCTTTTTAATCAGTCAGTTTATTTTTGTTTTTTTTTTTTAATGTGGTTTCAATTCAATCGATTTAGAATAATTTTGTTTTTATTTTTTACTCATTTATTATTAATTATTTTGTTTTTTTATTGTTTATATTCTTTATAATATAATGGTGGCTACAAAATCCCAAAATATTAATGTATTGATTTCATTAACAAAAAAAAAAAAAATTCTTTTATTTAGAGGTTATGAATATTCTTAAATAATAATTTTTTTTTTCTATTCCTCTGTTATAAATTTGATGAGCAAAAAAAAAAAAATTTTTTTTTTATATTTACATATTTTTATTATTTGATACTTTTTTAAATTGTGTTTTGAATGTTTTTAATGACTTGAACTTGCATATATTACCTTTTCTTACCTGTAGGTAGGTCCAATATAAATTTTTTAAGGAAAATGATATCAGTTTTATGTTTGTGTTTTTTTTTTTTTTTTTTGTTTTGTGTTTTTTTTGATAATATATTATAAAACTTTTGTTTAGTTTGTTGATCCTGAAAATTATATTGAGGTTAGATTAAAAATTTTTTGATGTGACAGGACGACTTTTGTGAAAAATGAATTATTTTGAAAATGATTATAAGGAAGAGAATTGAAATTAAATGGTTCTGTTGTTGTGTTGTCTTTAAGGAATGAAAACAAGTTCACATGTAATAATGTACAGAGAAAAATTTTAGCAGAAGATATTTTTTATTGTTGTTCTTATTGTTTTTTGTTGTTTTTTAAGTATAAGATGTTGGATGATTAATGATTCAAGAATGGTTTTTTTTTTCGTTTTTTTTTTTTTTTTTTGGAAAATGATCAATTCTTTTAAGATCCTAAACATTAGAATTTATAAAACTGGATGATTGAAGAGATTTGTTTTAAACAACAAGATGGGCCTGAAAAATAAAAAATAAAACTGTAAGATAGTTTAAAAAAAAAATATTAATGTTTTTTGATTATTGTTCCTGGATTTTCTTTTATCTTTTTTATTTCTTGCTTATTTTTTTTTTTTTTTGTTTGAGTTTTCTGGATCCTTTTAAAGATTTTTGTTTGGTTCGGTTCATTAATTGACTTAAAAAAAAAAAAAAAAAAATGTTAACGACTTAAAACTAAAATTATATATACATTTCCGTATTAAATAATTTATAAATGTCATTTTTTTTTTTTTTTTTTTTAAGTCAGTTCTTAGAATTAAACATTATAGATAAAAAAAAAAATTAAAAGTTTAAATCTGTATAATATTGAAGAATAAATAAATAATTAATTGGTGGCATTCAGTTGAAACTCTTAAGATATATTTTTTATTTCTTATTCTTTTTCTTCTTTCTGATCTGATAGATGGAATCAATTGCTTACCCTTCTTATAATAAATCAGCCATATTGTCAATGGGCACTATATACACTACAAAGGATTACATTTAAATAATAGAAAATTAATTTTTGTCATTATTAATGCTTATTTATATACTTATGTATATATATTTATACATACTTATATCATATATGTATATATATATATACAACCAATGTATACAATCTTTATTGTTGATTTAAATTCCGAAAGAAATTACACTTGAAATTGATTCTAATCGGTTTAAATGCATCCAAACGATTTTATACATATTATATATACATATGTAGGCAAACAGTCAAATTATTATAGGCATAGGCAGGCAAAAGACTATAAAAATATGGCGTCAATATAATTTAAAACACTTGTGATTATTTTTTTTGTTTTTCATTGAAATTTTTGGAAAAAAAAAAAAAAAAAAAAAAACAAAATTACTTGTAAATGATACATATTTGATGGTTTCATTTAAAAAATTATTTTTGGATAAAGGAAGAAACCAAAAATAAGAAGCAAATATAAAAATTTGTTATAATTTTCAAATTCAATTTTTTTACTGAAATTTAAAATGCTTTATTAATTTTCTAGATTTTATTATCATTAATTTTTTTGGTTTTAAGTTTTTGTTAAATGGTAATTTTTTATGAATATACCATATATATTATATACTAACATCTGTCTATTTTATGAAAAACCATGAAATATTATAGTTTTACTAATAATAATATTTGAATGATTTAAAATTATTTTTCTAATATTGAACTCATATAATTTTTTATTATAAAACTTAAGTACCAGTAAACGTAATTATTTTGGTTAAGATGCTTATATGACCACTTGAAAATAACAATATTTTCAAGATTTATAGATGTAAACTTTTTATTCTCAATATTGTATCGTAAAATTTGACAAAAAAAAAAATGTTATACAATAAAAATGTTTCTATACATTGTATCTTGAATTTTATGTTTTGGTTTTATTATGGTCGACATGATGTTTAATTATTTGTTTAGTTTTATTTAATATTTGTTTGTAATTAATTGTCTGTTATAGTAGAAATTAAAAATTAATAAAAAAAAAAAGAAAAAAAAAATCAAATTAAATTAAAATTAGAATTAAAAGTCATAAATGACTAATAAATTGAATAATAAAAATATAAATTTATTGATTATATAACAGATAATTTTTCGTAATGCCAATAAGATATCATGTTATACTTTATATAGTGTTAATTTAGTTAAATATACCTATATTGGTGCAGATCCAAAAGTCCCATGTAAATTTTGGCTTACTATAACTGTTATACAATTGTGATAAGATTTTTGGGAATTTTAAATTACAACTGTAAAACAAAAGTCGTAAAAAAAGATATTAAAAATTTTTAAAAAAGTGGCGCCCTTTGGCGAACATTTAAAATAGTGACCTCATATATCTTCTAATGGAAAATTTTGAAATTTAATATTTTGCAAATTGAAGATAAATTTCATTTTACGTTTGAGAACAGTTTTCATATTTTTCGGAGACTTATTTAAAAGTTTTCGAAACTAATTTTGTATACGCAATTACAAAATTAATCTCCAAAATCAATTTTATAGTCAGGTCTACAAAAAATATGAAAATTGGCTGCAAATGTGAAATGAAATATTCGCCCAAAAGTCATTAATTTTTCGCATATAAAGAACAAATAAAATTACTTGTTTAAAGTACTCATAGCATATATTTAATTTTTATGAGGTAAAATCTCATTAAGAAAGGTCAGAAATCCTTTTGGGACTTCTGTCCTTAGCATCAAAACATAAGTCCCATGGGACTTTTGACCAATTAAAGTGAGCCATGCGACTATAATCATGGCACCTATAGCTTAAAGTGATCCTTATGTTATGTTATTGTTTTTCTAATAGTGATGCTAACTATTTTTAATAATTAAACTTCAGAAGGACTACAGAATGATCAGTTATTTTTTTTTTAAATATGTTTTTAATTATTTTTAATATGAGATGTGTATATATAGATTATAGATGTACAATAGATTAACCCCTACATTAGGGAGCTGTTTTTTAATTAAAAACCTATTTATCATTATACTGTTTCAGAAGGTTAAAATACTTTTATCGTGTTTAAAACTAGCTAATCAAAATTTTATCTACTGGCTAACATAATAAAACGAAAACTATTTATTATTGGTCGTAATATGAATTTTTAAACTGCACTGTAAGGTTACTTTAAATGCGATTACAAAATCTCTAGTAAATAGTAATTATACAAATAAACAAAAATTTGGAGCTAATCTTTTTTAATTTCTTTTTTACTAATTTGTATATATATCTTAATATATTAGAGCTTTTAAATTCAATATTGTGAAGCTCATCTTAATACAACTAAGACACAATACAAATCTTCAAAATTTCAATAAAGATCTGATAGGATTTAATTTTTACAATAATTTAAATAATAGAAAATATTGGTTACACTAAGATTGAAAATCCTTTTTAACCTTTGAAATATATTTAACAATAGCAATAACAATATCAATTAACTAAGTCATTGATTAGTTATCTTTTTAAAAACTGTTAATAATGTCCTTAAGCTCTTTAACTGCTAAACCTTAACCTAAACTTATTATATATCTACAAAAACCTCATTTAAACAACAATTTTCACAATTTGACTATTTGTAACTACTGTATATTTTTGCAAAATTTTCAAAAAAAAAATCTGAAAAAATTGTTTTTTTTTATCTGTCCGTCCGTTCGTTCGACCATTTGTTTACAAATCTTCTACATCATTAAAACTACATCAATACAATTTTAAGTGTCATAAATTAATGTTGTAGAACAACTTTTACCTGTAGTCCCATCCGTCCATTATGGAGCTCTTAAAGTTTGAAAACGCTTTCCTTAATTATATACAGTGTTTCCTTTAAATTGAAGAAAGTATCTCTTATACTTAATTTTGACAGTTTTTTCTTATACATGCAAAATTCTAATAAAATTTACAAATTTTGGTGAAAGGCAAAATTCTAAAAAATTTTTACTATCATTTAGAAAATGAGCACTTTTAAAAACCTTTTATTTTACATTCTACATTGTTTTTTATTTTTATTTTGTATTGTTTAAATTTCTAGGAAGTTTTATCTGAAGCCTGGTCTGAACATCCGTTAACATATATTATTCGTTTATCTCGTTATATATAAATATGTATATATGTGTGTATGTCTGTCGAAACTACAATTAGAATTCATTATTCTGATATACTTTGCACTCTTTTCAATAAAAAAAAAAAAGACAACAATCTGTAAAGATATTTTAAACTTAAATGCTGGTTTGGAGAAACCATTTTTGGAAATTTATTGTTTTTTTGAAAATTTCTGCACATCCATCTGTAAAATTCTGTCAATTTCAAAACAATTATTACTCTGATTCATAATATGCAATAACACACAAAAAAAATTAAAGGAGGAAAAGAGAAAATGAGATAAAGAGAAAAAAAAATACCAAGAATAACATGAAAATTCCATCGCGCGGTGTTATTGTTTCGTAAATGAACAAAAGAATTTTTTTTTTTGTTTTTCTTTTCTTTATTGCAAACACTGCCAACAGCAATCCAATTACTTTTGTTGCTATTGTTCTTACTGTTGCTGTTAGTTTTCTTAACATTAAAAAAAAAAGCTAAAGAAGAAGATTTTCGGTAAAAAAAAAAGAATAACAAAAAAAAAAAAAAACTCATTTCGAAAAGCAGCAATATTGAAAGAAAAAAAAAACGGAGGATCCTTTAGGGTTTTATTATTATGTGCAATAATTTGTTATCAAGCGAATTTTATCAGATGAGCCACACGAATAAATGAAAAGAAATGGTTTTTATTTTCATTTTTATACAATAAGAAAAGAAAAAGAGTTTTTTTTAAATGAAAAGAAAAATTTTTGCTTAGGTATTTTAATATTCCGTTCAATTCATTTAATTTAGTTTATATGGTAACAATTTAAGGAAGCGATCAGGTCATCGTATTTGCGTCGTTATTTACATCCCGAATTATTCTTCAAAAAAACAATGGTGGTGATCTTTTTTATACTTAAAATTTTGTTTTATTTTTTTTTTTTTTTTTATGTTTATAATCTCAATTTGGATGTTCAATCAATTAAAAATTTGAAAATCCTAATATGGATGATGAATGGAATGGATATGGATAGTGTCAGGAAGAAGTTGGGCATGTTCTTTTTGTTTGTTTTTTGTTTTTGAATTGGAAACAATAAAATAACATTTTTAAGGGAAATAATTTGTAAGTAAAAAGAATAATGATCAAAGTTGATTCCAATTATGGGGTTGTATTGTTTTGGTTTTTAAAATGAGGTGAATTAAAGAAAGAAACAATTGATTTTGTAAGGATGACTAATAATTAAGAGCCACGATGCTTATTTGAGAAGTTAAAATTTTTGGATACCATAAATATATAAGTAGATTTGTTTTCAATGTTTTGTTTTTTAAAATTTATTTAGCCAATCGATTTCTATAGTAAACTTTTTACAATTCTGTATTGATGGCGATTGCATCATTTAATCAATAATTGACAATTGCCAACCAATAATTGTATTCATCAGTGACTAGATATTATATTGAAAACTGTTGCTGAAGTGAAGCTCAAAAGAATAAATCAGAGTTAATAATAAATAAAGTAGGTTTGGCTATGGAAAAGACCATAATGATTAATACTTCTTATGGGATTATGAAGCTCTAACTTGTTTATATTTGGGATATTTGGAATTAGCAAAAAGATTATGGTGTAAAATATAATTTAATAGCGGTAAGATTCAGGATATTCTTCGATTAATCTTCTGTAAGACTAATAATTTTGAATAATTAAGAGCTAAGAAAAAAACATTTCATGAAATTTCGATAACACATATTGGAAACGACCTGGTAAGTGAGTAATAAAAGTTACAAGAAAAAGAAATATTGTAAGAAAAATTTGAGAATAAAAAAAAAAACAATTGACTTTTAAGCCATTCTACCGTATAGTACCGTAAAAATTTAATAAAAAACATGTCAATAATTGAAGGTTAAAAGTTGTTGTATTCTTTGGTAAATTTTTTTTTTGTATCAGACACTTGCTTACAAGCATCAGTTCAATAACTTCAATAATAAGTTAACTATCATAATAAATGGAAAGTCATTTTTAATATGTTAATAAATTATGCTAAATTTTAGAACTAATTACTTACTAATGTTAGTGATGTTCGAATAGTATACAATTAATAAAATTTTAACTAATATAAGACAACCACGTAGCAATAAATATATAATTTAAAATGCAATAAATAAATAATTAAATAGATTAGTAGAGTTAATCATGCTCGTGTAAAGTCTGACTCTCAATAAAAAAGCTTAAAAGTTTAAGTTAGCTCTTCTACAGTTTGAGTTAGATCCTTTTTAAGGATGGGTTTAAATTTTCCATAACATGTAAAGTGGTGTGACTTATTAAAATGATCGACCAATTTCAAATTATTTGGATTTTCCCTGTACTTCATTTATACTCTAACATCGCGAGTAACTTGTAAAAATATGATATCAGCCATGAGAAGGCGTAATACGATGAAATAAAAATTGATTTAATAAAGTTTACTTTATAGGGAGGAATACTTATCAGATCAGCTCAAGCTAGATAGCATGAAGCGGAACGAAATTTTTTTTTACCGAACCAAGACCATATAACCAATCGTTACCACGATACGGTCATGACACTTTGTTAATATTCCAGGTTAGTTGTTACACAAGTGGTGAATATTCAAGTGAATATATATTCAAGGTTAGGTTTTACATAAGTAATGAAAAATTGTTAAAAGGATAATGAAATGGAAGATTAGTTTATTAAGAGCAGACTTTGTGAAAAAAGTCTTAATGTAATGTCAGTCCAAAAAAAGAAAATATAAGAAAAGGTTTCTATATAGAAAATATCTTTTAGCAATAAATATCAAAATCGGTAATAATATTTTTCGTAAATGGTTTACGTTCAAAACTTTAATGTGTACCACCCTTAGCACTCATGTCATATAAGAGAGACGATATAATCAGAAAATAACCACGTTAGATAACTATATTAATTAAATAAAAAAAGTAAGTAAATTTGTAAAAACATAAAGAATAAAAATTACCTGTTTTAAAAAAAAAAAAAATCAATGAAAAGATTATAACTATAGAGACGCTATCAAAAAATTAAGAACTTAAGAATTTTAATTGTTTTTCTTTCTAACAATATCTTCACCTTTCAAATGCGTTTTGATAGAAGTCTTATTAATCCACTTATGTTTATGTTTTATTATATTATATATAAACTTATGTGCTTGAGCATGTGCTTAGATTTTATTGTTTAATCTTTTGTATGCATTCTTAAGCTGTAAATATTTATACACACTTATATAAATATATATATATATATATATATAAATGTTATTCAATCTTATCAAATATACATTTTTTAGATGACCATTATTGTCAATATCACAAAAACAACACCAACAATAAAAACAGTATATCGAATAAATTTTATTTTTTTTTTGCTCAGGTTTTTATTTTTGTGGCTAACAAACAAAGGAAGCAACAATCTCTTTGAAAAATCTTTTCTTTTTTTCTTTTGATTTTTTTTTGATAGATTGATTTTCCATACTAAATAATAAAGCAATCGAAGAAGAGTAGATACATACACATACTTACATATAACAAAAACTTAAATATTAAAAGGAAAGAACAGCAAATACCAAACAACAGGCAACATAAAACCAATCAACAATAAAAAAAAGGGGGAAAAAAAATCATGCAAAAAGGATACCAAAGAGGAACTTGTTTCTGGTTTTTTATTATTTCATTTTTTTGGTCCGTCATTGTAAAATGAAACCATTATGCGGGTCCACGCAATTTACTTATTCGTCTTCTTATTCATCTTGAATATAATATGAGTACTTGTTGTGTATTACAAACATTTTTAGTATATGAAGCCATCGATTGTTATTATTTTTATAAAAAGCCACAAATATTTGCAAGTAAAAACAAATAAAACAACTCTTTATAAAAAAAAAAACAAAAAATTAAAAAAAAAAAAGCAATTTAAAGGAAAAACTGTCTTAATGTACAAGTAACAACAACAACAATAACAACAGAAAAAAAAATTGCCATAAGTGGAAGATAGTTATGCAAAAATAAAAGAATAGAGTAAAGTAATAAAGAACAACAGTTAGCATTTGTTTTTGATCGTTTTTATAATAACAGTAGATTTTATTTGAACTGATCCTAAAAATTTTGAATTATAACATTATTTGGAATACTATAACGAATCATTGGAAATATCAAGATAAATAAATAAATTGAAGTTTTTCTAGTATATCAGTTTAAATTAAGGGCGCCTCCCTAGAGCTCTTTCTAGATGAAGATTGTTTTCCATCCCTTACTATTTACAACGTTTTGAATATGTATTATAAGTCCAGTAACCCATCATTTTCGACTATCGACTTCGATTACGACTGTCGAACTACATATTGGCATGCTTGTAGATCAGGACTTCTTGAATTATACTTTTCTTTCAAATCTCATGGCTCATATTTTTCTTTATTGCTTAGATTTTGAGATTCCCACGCTTACATTTTGTAAGTTAATAAAAAGGATATTTGATAAACAAAATTAAGATTAATTTTCGATGAATAAAATATGTTTTATAAAGTAAAGTAGAAAATAGATTTTCCTTTAGTATGGAAAAAATTGAAGTCGTGTGTTTTAGCAAAATATCATATTTTCTCACAATCTGAATTGCCGTCTCCAAACCCTCATAAGTCAAGTTATTAAATTTTTAATTTTGTGGTGCAATTCTTAAATTCACAGTAAAGTTTCTTATGTTTCTTAAATTGAAATTTAAATATTTCGGTTGTTCGTAATTTTGTTGTTCGTAGCACAAAAGGAAGAATCAAGAAAAACTTAATTTCATTTCGATTTCTATCTTCCAAATCATATTCTCTTGTATTTATTAAAATTTAGGATTTCAATAGTCGCTGTTAAACCATATTTCAGCTAAATCTTTCAATTGATTTCAAATACGTTTTTTACTGGACAATTTCTTTTTCGTTTCTTATGGGACCCAAAAAACTATTTAGACTCTTTTGAAACTTTTAAAAAAAATGTTGACAAAAATTATTATTATTTAAGAGTTACTTAAGGCTTTTATTTTAAATATCTGTTACTTTATTACAATATATGGTATGTGCCGTATGGTCGTGGTATGTCGTTTTATAAATTACCAATCACTTAAAAATCAATTTACAGGTACATTAAAGTAATTGTATATTGCATTTGAAGGCCTGATAACTTATTATTATTATATACTAAAAGACAGCTAACAGAAAAGAATCAAAATAGAAGACAAACAGCAGAATAAGGGACTAATTTCTAAAATTTAAAAATTTTATAATATTTATAAATACGCTAAAATTTTTATAAAACGAAAGATGAAAATTGATCATTGAAGAACAATAAATTGTTGTTGTACGTTGGTGTACACTGGTCTCCTATTATGTCAATTGCATTAAATGAAAAAAAAAAAACTCCTAATGCGGATACTGAATATTGTATGTAATGTATTAAAAAAAGGTGAAGAAGAAAGGATATCCAATTCTTAAAATATATGTATATATATATATATTTGTATATACAAAAAAGAGCTGAAAAGCATTTCTGCGTAAATTTCATTCCAATATAGGGGTACCGCCAACAACAACTACAATAATAATAGCAGCAAAAAACAAAAAAAAAAATTAAACATAATCTGTATAGTTTTTCTATAGATATGCAAACTTTTTATTAAATTTTTTTATTTTATTCCTTTTTTTTTTTATTTTTATTTTTCAAGGTAACAAACAATCTAAGAATTGCAATCATGTTGAGAGGACTGTCAAACATTATTACGTATTCTTTTATTGGTTTATTTAAAAGCAATGGTTATTGGTAAAAATTTGCCGCAATGGTGATGGTGGCAGTAACAGCGGCAATTGCATTAACAACTATAATAACAATAATTCTTCAATTTATTTTTATTACTCTTTTTTTTTTTATTTTCTTTTTTCCTAATGTTGTTGCTGTTGTTGCTGTTATTATTGTAAATTCTTTTGATTGAAGAAAGAAATGTTTGATTGCAACCAAAGAAAAAAAATAAAAAAAAATTGCAAAGACCTCCCAAATGAATTTGAAGTCTTCCTGTATATATTAATAATGATTCTAATTTGTGGTAAGCAGTAAATGCAATGATTCTTGATTAGTGGGTTATCTGTTGTTGTGGTAAAATAAATTGAAATTATAAGGTGGTAATGATGATTATAATTTAACAAAAACAAAAAAAAAAAGAAAATTATTATTGTAAGTTTTTGGTTGAAAATGTTTTTATTTTTCTAATAAAAAAAAAATTAATTAATTTCGTAATTAAGGTTTTTTTGCCCCCCCCCCCCTTTTATATTTAGCATTTTAATAAAAAAAATTTAGGAAAAATCAAGAATATACAAATTAGTTTTCACATTATAGCAAATAAAAGAAATGAAAAGCACGTAAATCACTTTTCTCTTTTTTCTTGTTTTTTTTTTTCAAGAATCTCATACATGACATGCGTGACAATTCCTACAATGCGTGAATTCAATTTAGTAATTTTATAGTTTCTAACCAACTAAAAAGCGTTCGTTCTCCTTTTAACTAAAGTACTGTTTGAAGAATATTAGGATTAAAGGAACTGTTTGCGAAAATTTCTAGAATTCACGTGTATATTAAAGGAAAAAAATTAGGAAGGATATTGTGAAGAATGCTTAAAACAAAAGATATTCTTTTTGTTTGGAAACACAGTACAATATTCGCAATATATACGCGCAACAAGCTATAATTAACATAAGAAAACACTTAATATTCAGAAGTTTGAACGAAGTCGAAAAATATTTTTAGTGAAGTTCTGGTTTAATTTAAGTTTGAAATTTTAAATAGCGGCATTAGTTTTTTTCATCTCACCTGAATTGAAAATATTATCTATAAATCAAAATAAGAGGCGAGATTTTTAATTTAAGCCAACATATTAGTAATGTTTATTAAACGAATTAAACTGTTTTGTATTTTATCGAAGTATCCTAATGCTGGTACCTTAAATATGTTCTGCATTGATAAATTTTTAATTTAGAATGCAATTAATTTATCTGATGGTCAAGTAATGAAAAGTTTTGGTTAAAAGAATCTTTAGATTTTCAAAAAAGATACATTTGTATTAGTTCAGGTCTTTAGTTAAAATATTCAGATTTGCATCATACCATAATATGCAAGACTTTATTTTAAATTATAAAATTCGGTATTTAGATGTAATGTTTCTATTTATTTTTTTCCGTTCCATTTCCATTGTATTCCGTTAATACAATATCGAATTTTTATAGTCTTGTAAAATCAATATTTATGGTTTATTAATATGTAAATCTTTAGCCCAGTTTCATATTATATACCATCTATCTACATTTTTTTTTATTATGTATTGTATTTATTTCATGTATTGACTTGACTTAAATGACCACGTTTCGAAAATTTTTACATTTTTACGCATATTTGAAAAAAAAAATTTGTCAACTTTTTTAAAGATAGGTATTATGAAAGAAAAAAACCAAATAATTGCAAGATTGACTGGAATAATATTTTTTTATTCTCCATATAAGTACATAATATTGTCTATATAGTAAGGGCAATGTAAAGATATACCTGTTCACCAGTTCAACTATGGATATTTAGAACATAAAAATTTTAACTTTCATAACACTTGTAAATTTAAAAACTTTGAAATTATTAGACAAAATTTGTTATACATCACCAATACTTTGGTATTCTGAACTTTGTTCGATATATAGAGGTAATAAACTAAAATTTACATAGATACCAAAACAGTATTTTATTTTCTATAGGTAGATATAAAAGAATTTAACAAACAAATCAAAAACACAACAATCTTAGAAATAATATTTTTATTGAAACAAGAAACATCCAATTAAAAATCATTTAAAATCACTCCATGAATAAAAATAGTTCCGAATTTTTTTTTACTAATTAGAAATTAAATTATCTGTAAATTCTTTTATTATTTAAAAAAAAAACGTATAATTATAGGCTCACCAGTCAATTAAAAAACACATAAACATAATTTTATTTATTTAAAAAGGAAGAAAATAAGTAAAAATTTGATTAATATTTAAATTAAAAGTAAACCGACAATCGGACATGAACATTTTTTTTGTATCTAATTAGAGTTCACATATCGAAAATTAAAATAAAATTTTAATTAAATGAAAATTAAATTTCAAATCACATAATTTATTTTCGGCATTTAATTTTTTTATTATTTTACTTTAATACAAGCTATATACGAAAAAAAAAAAAATTTTTACAATATGTACACCAATTGCAAGTCAATTAGTACAAAAAAAAGAAACAAAATACCGAAATTTAAAAAAAAAAAAAAAAAACAAAATTAAATCCGCAAATAGAATCGAAACAGTTCGATTACATAACTTTTGAATGAATTTAATTCAATTTTAACCCACAAGTTTAACACATAAAATTAAAAGTAAACGAATTTGAAGTTTTGTTTGTTTTTTTCAATGAAAATTTTTGAAAAGCCGTTCGGATTTTTAGATGAAAAATTTGGAATAAGGTTGTCCACCACTAGTGTTTCTTAAAAGTTTTAATGACTTTTTTCTTTTTTCAAGCAATAATAAAAGATACAAAAAAACGTATACGAAACGAAAGAACGACTCTTTTTCCGAAAAAAATGGGTTATACTTGAAAAGAATTGTTTGTATCCGAAAAAAAGTCGTTAAATTGAACAAAAAATGGACGTGTTCGAAAAAAATTTGATATGAGACAGTTTTTAATATTCAATTTTATTACGATACCTACATAAAAATTTTAATCTCTAGCTGTAAATAAATAAAATTAATTTTCTATTAAATATTGAGGTTAAAATGTTAAAATTTACGTTTGAATTTGTTTGTTAGAACATTTTTTTTAATCATAAAATTTAATCTTATATTAACATTAATTTTTGTTTATTGATGAATTTTACATATCGTTGTAACTAATGCCTAACAAAAAAATTCGGAATGTCAAAAATGTTCCGAAACTTTAAAATCATGTCTCTTTCTGTACTGTATAAGTTTTATATGGTGCGCCATTTCACTTTTACTAGAAAAATGGCATTATTACATTAAAAAAGGCTACTGGAGCATGGGTATAAATTGTAATTTTTCTTAAAAAAAAAATATATCGTACTGGAGTTATTTGAACGTATTAATTTCGTAAGTATATTTATACTTTATAAGTGATACTAACATATAGAGGATATTTTAAAAAGCATAACTCTCTTTAAGAATACAACTTAATTAAGATATTGTTTCGATATTAAAAATAACCTCTGAAAAGTTTAAGGTTGTTCATTTAAAACTATAACTGTAAAAATAAAATTTGTAAAAATGGGAGGAACAAGCCGTTTACTTTATATATAAAATGGTTAATGTGATCGTCTTATCGCACTTTAAGATGTTTAATAACATTAATTCTTATATAGGTACATTATGTTTTCCATCAGATTTAACTGGATTTTTTAATTATTTACTGACTTAAAATCAAGCAGGATAATTTGACACTAATCATATTTTTATAACAGATTTTCATCCTATCTGTACCTAAATTCTTTTTAAGCTAATTTCCGAATAGTGAAATGCTCCTAAATTTTATTAACGATAAAAAATGAATAGTTTATTGCTCTATTCTCAGAGGTAATACAACACGATCCCAGTAAACGATTTCAAAGCTTTTTTATCAATTATTTTCGTGTATTTTTTTTTTTAAAGCAAATAATGTGGTTCTTCTGTTGTTTCAGTTTTTATTTTCTTCCTATTATAAAAAAAAAAACAAAAAGTAAAACTATTTGAACGCAACGCAATCACTGTTTTCGTTTTTTTCTTTTTTTTTTTGATATATTTTAAGTGAAAAAATGTAATCATCCAAAAAAAAAGAAAAAAAAAAAAATAATCAAAATATAATTGCAATTACTTTATAACTTTAACATACTATTAATACCTTAACTGACAAGCTATAATCTCACCTTTATACTCTTACTATTTTAGTGTAAAAGCTTATGTGCAAGCAGTTGTGAAAATAAAGAAATAAATTTTATATACCTAAATTGTAAAATATTGTCAAAAATTAAAAAAAAAAAAAGTGCCTGTCATTTGATAGAGTAAAAATTTAAAAAATTTAAAAGATTTTTACAAGGATGATGAAAACTGAAAGAGTTATATGTATAATGTGTTAAACAATCTTATAATTTTCTTTTGGAAACCGTTTTTGGTAAATCAAAAAGGTGGTTAGAATTTGACATTAATTTAAATGTAATCATAAGTTATTAATATTTTTTCCATAATCATTGATTACTTTTTTTGATGGAAAATATTTCCGTAATGATGAATTAATCGAATATAGTATAAAAATTAGAATGTCAGATTCTTCTTGACTAAAACCACCTTCCCCTTTGGCAAATGTAATGAAATGAAAACTCTAACTGCTAACACAGTATATTAGCCTATTACTTTTACTATTATTCTATCAGTGACGAAGGCATCAATAGTTACCTACAGCATGCGGTAGTGTATAATATTTTCCTGCATGAGGTAATAATTAAAGACAGCTCTACTTGTAGTACTTATTATAAGTGATTCCTACAAATCTTTAAATAGCTTTCTAACAAAATACAACAATAACAATAATCAAATAATTCAATTGAACTAATTTGTCAAGTAACAACGCTTTTGCGAAGTTTATTCTGGTTTAGCATTAGTGGGCCAAAATAATCAAACAGTGAAAGGAGCTTTACTTTCACCTCTATAACATGATACAATTTGAATTTGTACAAAAAAAAAGGAATTTATAAATCTAATATACAAAAAAATAATATCTAGGAACGTTAACACATGTAGAATGTTAAAAATTATTGGTGCTGTTTCATTTACCAAAATTGGAATCGCTTATACCAAAATCCAGCACTAATATTGCAAATAAAAATATTGAATACATCAAATAAAATAATCTTTTTAGTTCTCATTTGAGAACTAATGATATTCAAAAGTTTTCTTTTATTTAAATTAACTACCTCGGAGCCTCGATGACCTAGTGGGTAAGAGCGTAAAACATTCGCTGCAAACACCGAGAGAGTATGGGAATCGAATCAAGAGTTATTACCCCTTACGACATTTACAGTCAACGCTTGAACAGGAAAGGTTGTGTAATTTCCTGTCCACATTTATATGGTAGAGAATTACATAAAAAACAAAAATTAATTATCTAATTACATATATCTAAGTATAGTGAAATCTTTGAAGCTACTTTATAGGAAAAAAGAGATATCCATTCATATTGGCATTCAACTGTCTATTTGATCGAAAAAAATTTTTTTTGTTTGCTGTTGATGTCATCGATATTTTTATTAATTCGCTGATATTTCCTTCGTCATAGTAACTCTTGTAAGTCTTAATAATCGACGTTAAAAATATTTGTAAATGTTAAATGGTTTTCAGCATTTTTTATCATTATTCTTTTATGGGCTTTAAATAGATTTTTCCGATTAAAAATAAAAATATAAAAATAAATCTTTTAACAAATCGCTTGGTTTTTTATTTATTGGAAAAATTGAATTAAAACTAAACAAAAACCAAAACAAAAAATTAATTTTGGGTTTTTTTTGATGCCATGAAAATTTGGTTTTAGAAAAAAACTTTAAAATTTTTTATTTTACGATTTTTGTTTTTTCTTTTTAATAATTTTTATAATTGGTGTTTGATGTTCTTTTATTTAATTTTTTTATTAATTTATTTTTATTTTAATGGGTTGAATTTTTTGTGCTAATTTTAAGAGATTAAAAAGTGCACAATAATCATTACATTCTAGTGCATAGTTAACTTTAAAGAAAATAAAGAAAAAACTTAACTCGCCTTCGCCTAAAGTTATTTTCATTTATATAAAAAATTATATATTGTTACTATGGATGTGTGTTTTTATAAAATTATCGATAATCTCTTCTAGCTAAAAGTTTTTCTTCTAAGTCTTCCCTTGGTTGTTAGTTCATTTTAAGTATTGATTTTGGTTTGTTTTTTTTTTGTATAAAATAAATTTTTATCTATCAAACATGTATTATCATCATAATACATGTTTGTTTGTCCTGCATGCATATTGCTATATTGCTATGTCCTATTAAGCTTAAACTCTACAGCAATGTTCCTTAGAGACTTAAAATCATTGATTGATTCATTGCAAGACAACATTTTTTTTTCTGTTTGCTAATTTTTTTCGGTACTAACATTTCTTTCCGTTCCCCTGGCTAAACTTTTCGATCTATTGACTTCAAATTTCGTTCATATTGTGTGTAAAAGAAATTAGATGTGGAATTAAAAAGATGTTGAATTCATTAACCCGTTGCGGCACAAGAGCTTTTCAATTTTTTTTTTTTGTTTTTTTCAATTCAATTCTGTCAATTTAAAACAGTTGAATTTAAATTTTCTATATAAGTCACGCTTTAATTTGACTCTAATAAAAGACGTAGAATTCGTTAAACCGCGGTATAATTGATGGTATATAAATATATATATTATATACTGTCAAATTGTTTTTAAAGGAAGTTGAATAATTTTAAATTTGAGAAGGTTTCAGAAATACAACCTTAAATTGTTCAGGTTGGTTGTTTCATTGATTGTTTAGATATATCTACCATTTATTAACATATTTCCAACTTATAACTGGTTATCCTATGTATTGTTTCTGTTTTAAGTCAAATATTATCAGACCCGATTACCCCAATATTTTAAAATTTGAATTTTTTTTTTTTTTTTATTGCATTTCTCTGCCACATAAATGTGAACAGGAAATTACACAACCTTTCAGGCGTGGCTGTAAATGTCGTAAGGGGGAATAACTCTTACGACGTGTGTGGGGTTCGAATCCACACTCCCTCGGTGTTTACAGCGTATTTTATACGCTCTTACCCACTAGGATACCGAGGCCCCTAATTTTGAACTTTAATTTATATTAAGTTTGTGGACTTTTAAATTTCAGGATAATATTTCTAAATACATTTCCCATTCACCATAAATTTCAACATTGAATCGAAAAATATGAATATAACCTGTATTAATTCATTGACTTATAACGAAATTATTAAGAAAAACACATTCAAAAATACTGTTACTAAAATAACGATAAAATATCTATAATTTTTATTTCTATTTTTCAGCCATTTAGCGGTAGATACATACTCTTTTTTTTCCGAAATTACGTAAGACAATACAAAATAAAAAAAATAAAATCAAAATAAAAAACAAAATTATATTCGCAATTTTTGAGGACTCTCTTGTTAATTTATACACTTATTATGTACGCTCATACCTAACTATATGTACTTATATGAACAAACCACGAGTAGTATAAAATTACAGGTCCCATAGGTTATTTTATTTATCTTAAGATAAAAACAAAAAATTGAATATTTTGACAACTCTGGATTATTAAATAGATTTAAGATACACTTCTTATAAACGATTTTCTATATACGTACATATACTGACATCTAAATATAATAGAAATGCTTAGATAATATATTGTATATGTATGACTTATATGTATATATCACAATGGATTGTAATAACATACGATGAAGAGTGTTTCTTCTATCTACAGTGAGCAGTAAAAGTAAATGAACAATATAATGTATAATTGATAATCGAATAAATTAAGAATGGTGAACAGTTGAAGTTTCAGAAGAAAGGTGATAATTCGCGATATTCAAATAAAAAATCCTTCCCTGCAGGCAGATACTCTAAATAACATTATTTTGAAATTTATAATTTTTTTTGGATAGATTTAATAAGACCAAAAACTAGATACAGCCGCAGTACAAAATAACACTATGAAAAATAGATATTAAACTGAAAGCTTTTCTCAAAAATAGCTGTCTTCCATCCTTAAATAGGTTTGATTTGTTTATTTTAAATTATTGAGTTTATTCTCAAAGTAAAAATAAAATGAATTCAAAGATTTTAGGAGTACAAAAAGTCATTCTTTGAGCACCTATTAGGTAAGAATGTATTAAATACGCTGTAAAATACTCAGAGAGTGTAGGTGTGAATCTCCCATACGCGTTATAAGAATAATTCTTCCTTATGACATTTATAGTCACATCTGGAAAGCAAAGTTTGTGTGATTTCCTTATCTCATTTATGTGACAGGCCAATAAATAAAAAAAACAAAACTCATACAAATTCAAACAAAAACAATATTAATTTTTTTAACTGTTTATTTAGTTGTGAATCTTACAGTACATTTAATTTATAAGTATGTAAGTAAAGTACCTACTTAATTTTTTTAAAAAGAAAGAAAATAATTTTTTTTTTAACATTTTGGGTGTGTGCCCAAATAACACCAACCGACCGGATAATAAAAAAAAAAATTTATGTATAAAAAATAATAATAAAAAAAATTTTAAATTTCTTATATCTTATGTGATAAATCGGTTTTTAGGTTTTTAAGATGCTTTTTTTTTTTTTTTGTTTTTGTTAAGTTTTTTTTTAACTATTTAATCGGATTTTTGGGTGGGATCGAATTTTTAAACGATGTTTTGGAAAATTGAAAGTTCTGATATGAAGTAATAATATGATTATGAAATTATTTCCCAAAAGTCGTTTACTTTTTAATAACGAAACGATAATGATTAGTAGTATTTGTGTTGCGTAAAAATTATGTTGTAAAATAAAAAAAGATATCAGTAAAATAGTAGCAGAATTTTAAAAGATATATTATAGGAAATATAATAATGTAAATATAATTACTAATTAGACAGGGCATTTTTCATTAAATATACATAGATAAAATAATTTTCATTCAAATATTGATACCATGGCATAAATGGTAAAACTAAAAAAAAAACAAATTTAACCAAATACCTTTTGAAGGAAATACAAATATTAATATCCTTATAGCTAGTCAGTTAATATCAGTTAATTTTTCAAAAATCGACATAGCATGACAAGCAGTTATACTTAAAATGACAAAGATTGACAATATGTTACTTAATGTATTAGTAAAGCTTAATATTTAAAATAAATAAGCTAAGATTTAGACAACATTTTTGAACACTCGATTGTACCTTATTCATTTTTTTTTCTTGCCCCTGCTATAAGGATCATAGGGTATCCACTAAGCCATTTATTTTTCATATTTGACTAAGCTTCAGTTTCGGGACTCATTAATTACACTAAGCCGTTGATTACTCTTATTCATTAGTCAAAGCAATTCTGCTTATGATTTCCTTCACAAACTATAAGAAACTCGTTTAAAACCCTTTACCCAACTTATCGCAATAGCAATATACACAATAATGATATGAGCAATAGTGATATTTTAGGAAAAATATTAGGAATCTCCAAAGTTATAGATGAAATATGATGTAGATATGCCATAAAACATAAAGGTTGTCTATATTGAAATATAAATATATAGAAGTAAATCTACTTATAGAAAATCAGATTACTACAGGAAGGCTAAAAAAAGGCACCTTTAGATTTAGTGTAAAGTATAGATTCCTTAGGGAAAGTACATAAGACATGCTAAAAGAAAACATTAGTTCAGTTAGTCATCAATATAGTTAGTCAGTTCGGCTAGTTTTAATAGAGCTTGAATGTGATTTAGTCTGTAAAAATCTGGCATATATTGTGCTATGAGGTATATTGTATCTTTTGACGATTTCACTCACGAGGGAAAAAAACGACGTTCCCAATGTTTTACATACTAACCTGTCGCAACCATATTAAAAAACTGACTGACAATGAAATAATTCTAAACAACAATTCAAAATTTAATTGAGTTGAAATTGTTATCATCTATTCCCTACATCCATTATTCGTCGGAACAAATTTTGTTTAGGAAATTATTAATTAACAATTGTTGTTTCAATAGAACAGAGCAAATGGAAAACAAAATGATTAGTGTACACTTTAAATAAAATAATTAAATATGCCATTTTGACCAACTAACCAACATTAAAGTCGTTTTAGTCATACAATAATTTCTTTAGTTTGACTGTATGATGCTAAAGCTCAAAAATGATTTAAGATTGTCGAAGAAGATTTAAATGAGCTTTGCTTAAAAAATTAAAAAGTTTATGTTTAAATCTTTTATTTTAACTTTCGTCCTACTTTAATTTCCTTAACCAAATTGATAATATATAATCTGTGTCAGGTAAATATATCAAAATTTACATATTTTCTTTATTTTATGTTTTTTTTTTTTAAAAAAGAAAAATTCGCTTTTATAAATAAATAAAAAAAAAAAAAAAACAAAAAAAATCGAAATCCGAAAATATTCGTTTCCTTAGCAAATAAATTTGTACTCTGCATGTAATGACCTAAAAAATAATTTTTTCTGGTAAGTTTCCTGTTTAAAAACAAATATCTCTTGCTTATAATGTTAATATTAGGATTTTTTGTTTTTTAAGAAATAAAAACTAGCAGGGTGTTATTTATTCCTCTGGTTGGGGAAGAAAATTTTTTAAATTCCAAGCTTCTGAATTAGTCTATACATGTAAAACAAAAAAAAAAAAAAAAAATCTGTTTAGTTTTCTTTTTGTTCCTTTCTTTTTTTTTTATTTGAAATTTATATCTATTTATTTAATTTAAAATCGAATTAATTTTTTCCAAAAATTTTAAAATAGACAATAGCTTTTGAATACTTTTACTTTTGTTTGAAAGAAAGTTTCACTATGGTTAAAAAAAAAAACAAATAAATAAATAAATAATAGATTAAAAAATTATAAAAAAAAGTTTTAACAGCGGGTGTCTGATCCAATATTGTAACAACAAATTAATAAAAAATAAAATGTTTGTATTTTTTGAGCATTTTATATAAAAAAAAAAAAACTAAAACATTTTAACTTAAAGCACCTGAGTAAATTAAAAAATTTATATTATACCCGGCTAAATTTTATTTAAATTTTTATAAAAATGCTTTGCATGTTGTTATTGTTTGCAATCATTTCTGGATATAGGGAAGGGAATTTCTGTGAATTTTACTAACCTGTTTGAAAATTTTTTTTTTATATTAGGTACTGTTAAAATATTTAAATTGTCTGCTTATCAAAAAATGTTTAATGTTAATTATGATAATCTATTTGACACACAATTATAAGATATAAAACCCTTAAGATAGATTTTCACTTTCATGTTATAAGATAATGAATTTGAGACAGTGAATTTGACCTTTTAAACAGGATTTGATCTGATCTTCATTTAACTATAATAAACCTAGATTTTTTTATGCGTATTTTGAAAAATAATAAAAAATGGTCACATTATTGTGTCTAAAAGAACAGCAGAGAATTAAAATTAGATTTTACTATTGTAAAAATGTGGTTGCAATTGCAAAATAATGTTGAAAAATTTAAGAAAAAAAAAAATTTTTTTATCTCATACTGTTTTACCACGTTTTATCATATTAAGGAGAGTAACTGTCTAAATAGTCGAAGAGTGGAATCTTAGCCGAGTGGTATCTAAAAAAAAAGGTAAAGTGAAACTTTATGGAGAAAGCTTCTATATCATAATATATTCCCAATCACTTTGTTCATTGTTCTAAACTGTTCCATATTATTCCATACTTTGTTCTGTAGTATCGGCTTGCTCATCGAGGTTTTCGGAATCGGCTTGATAGTATGCTCATACTGTAAGTTCCGTAAATCTTTAAAATATTTTTTTTTTTCGAACTGTTCAAATCATTATCAAATATCAACCCTAAAGAAATGCAATGAAAAAATGTTGTTCAACTTCATCAGTGCATTTTGAAAAGTTAAATCAATTATGATATATCTTTTTTTCTTTTTTTTCGTTTTTATACCCTACACATAAAGTATAGGGTATATTAACTTTGGTATGGTGTTTGTAACCACCAAAAGGAAGCGAGTTAGGTATAGACATGTATATATATTCTGAATCAGGATCACCGCCGGAGTCGATTTAGCGATGTCCGTCCGTCCGTCCGTCCGTACGCACGATAACTCAAAAAATAATGATGCTATCTTGATGAAATTTATATAGTAGGTTACTAATTACGAAAGAAAGGCTAAGTTCGAATCTGGACAAAATCCGTCCATGGGTTCGGATTCTGGAAGCTTCCGAATGATTCCGGCTTTTGGAGATAATCTCCGCAAACGAGATTATCTCCAAAAGCAACAAAGATAGAACCTTCAAATTTTGTACAATAATGTTTCTTCCCGTTCGATTTATGTCTCTGAAATTTAAGAGGATTTGGTCCATGGGTTTGGGTTTTGGAAGCTTCCGAACGAGCACCAGAGCAAATGAGATTATTTCCAAAACCAACAAAGATAGAACCTTTAAATTTTGTACAATGATGTTCCTTCCCGTTCGATTTATGTCTCTGAAATTTAAGAGGATTTGGTCCATGGGTTTTGGATTTGGAAGCTTCCGAACGAGCCCCAGAGCAAATGAGATTATCTCCAAAACCAACAAAGATATAACCTTTAAATTTGGCAGGGTGGTGTTCTTTCATGTTTTATTTAAGTCTCTGAAATGTGAGAAGATTTGGTCCATGGGTTCGGGTTTTGGAAACTTCCGAACGAGCCCCAGAGCAAACGAGATTATCTCCAAAACCAACAAAGATATAACCTTTACTTTTGGCAGAATGGTGTTCTTTCATGTATGATTTAGGCCTCTGAAATTTAGGAGAATTTGGTCCATGGGTTTGGATTTGGAAGCTTCCGAACGAGCACCAGAGCAAATGAGATTATCTCCAAAATCAACAAAGATATAACCTTTAAATTTGGCAGGGTGGTGTTCTTTCATGTTTTATTTAAGTCTCTGAAATGTGAGAAGATTTGGTCCATGGGTTCGGGTTTTGGAAACTTCCGAACGAGCCCCAGAGCAAATGAGATTATCTCCAAAACCAACAAAGATATAACCTTTACTTTTGGCAGAATGGTGTTCTTTCATGTATGATTTAGGCCTCTGAAATTTAGGAGAATTTGGTCCATGGGTTTGGATTTGGAAGCTTCCGAACGAGCACCAGAGCAAATGAGATTATCTCCAAAACCAACAAAGATATAACCTTTAAATTTGGCAGGGTGGTGTTCTTTCATGTTTTATTTAAGTCTCTGAAATGTGAGAAGATTTGGTCCATGGGTTCGGGTTTTGGAAACTTCCGAACGAGCCCCAGAGCAAACGAGATTATCTCCAAAACCAATAAAGATAGAACCTTTAAATTTTTTATAATGATGTTTCTTCCAGTTTGATTTATGTCTCTAAAATTTAAGAGGATGTGGTCCATGGGTTTGGATTTTGGAAGCTTCCCAACGAGCCCCAGAGCAAATGAGATTATCTCCAAAAACAACAAATATATATAACCTTTAAATTTGGCCGAATGGTGTTTTTTCATGTTTGATTTAAGTCTCTGAAATTTGAGAGGATTTGGCCATGGGTTTAAATTTGAAAGAATTTGAACCGTGGGTTCGAATTTTGGAAGCTTCCGAACGAGCCGCAGAGCAAATGAGATTATATCCAATACGAACAAAGGTAGAACCTTTGAATTTGGTACAATGGTGTTCTTTCGTGTTTGATTTATGTCTCTGAAATTTAAGAGGATTTGGTCCATGGGTTTGGTTTTGGAAGCTTCCGAACGAGCACCAGAGCAAATGAGATTATCTCCAAAACCAACAAAGATATAACCTTTAAATTTGGCAGGGTGGTGTTCTTTCATGTTTTATTTAAGTCTCTGAAATGTGAGAAAATTTGGTCCATGGGTTCGGGTTTTGGAAACTTCCGAAAGAGCCCCAGAGCAAATGAGATTATCTCCAAAACCAATAAAGATAGAACCTTTAAATTTTTTATAATGATGTTTCTTCCAGTTTTATTTATGTCTCTAAAATTTAAGAGGATGTGGTCCATGGGTTTGGATTTTGGAAGCTTCCGAACGAGCCTCAGAGCAAATGAGATTATCTCCAAAAACAACAAATATATAACCTTTACTTTTGGCATAATGGTGTTCTTTCATGTATGATTTAGGCCTCTGAAATTTGAGAGGATTTGGTCCTTGGGTTCGGATTTTGAAAGCTTCCGAACGAGCCTCAGAGCAAATGATATTATCTCCAAATGCAACAAAGATATAACCTTTAAATTAGGCAGAATGGTGTTCCTTCATGTTTATGGTGTGGTGTTGATTTATGTTTCTGAAATTTGTGAGGATTTGGTCCATGGGTTCAAATCTTGGAAGCTTCCGGACGAGCCCCAGAGCAAACGAGTATATCTCCACAACCAACAAAGATAGAACTTTTATTTTTAGTACAAAGGTGTTCTGTTATGTTTCCTTTTCTGTAAAATTGGAAACTGACATTTGAAAGAATTTGAACCATGGGTTCGTATTTTGGAAACTTCCGGACGAGCACAAGAGCAACGAGCATATCTCCAAAACCATCAAAAGTAGAACCTTTAAATTTAATAGAATGGTGTTCTGGCAAGTTTTCTTTATGTTCCTGAGATGGATTCGATGAATTGGAGTGGCAATTCGGGTAGCTGACACAAACATCCCAAGGACTACCAATCTCCGAAAATAATTAAGATAGAAACTTAAAATTTTATACAAGGGTGTCAAGCATATCCCAAGCGGATGCCTCTTTTACGTTCTTGAAATTCGAGTTGAATAAGACAGAAAAGGGAAGAAGTTCAAGCAGCTGCCAAAAACACTTATGGATTGTTAATTTAATTCGAATTATTCAGGTGTAGGGTATTAATAAGTCGGTTGCATCGACTTACTGTTACATTTACTTGTTTTCTTTTAATTCTGTAATCATTCCATCATTCTATTCTATAATCAGTTTATCATTCCGTCAGCCTTTTTAAATGTTTATTATTTTCTCGGTCACTTCAAATTTAAACTTTCCAAATTTGAATTATTTTAAAAAATTTATTAGTTAAATGTTTAATTTATTAATCAATAAATATGCCACTTCTACCCCTTTCCCTTTCTTACTCCTTCCACAGCCTGCATATTATGCATGCAGGTAGAAATCTTTGACAACTATTCTAGCAATTTGGAGAGACGAGGCTAGAGGAGTAATAACTTCTCATTACCAAGTCATTTCAAATTATTCACCTCTCTCCATTAGGAAAACAAAAATACTGCGACATTTCCTGACACGCTTCAATAAGCCCGTTCACGAAACAGTATATGAGTTCCATTTACTTTAAATAACGTTTCTTTTACGCAGTTGAGTCTATTAAAAAAGAATTAGGTAAAAGTAAATAAAACAAGAATAAAATTTGTTCGCGCGATCTTTTTTAATGCGACAATTTTTTTTACAAGTTATTTACTACTTAGATTTAAAATACTTTTTTTTTCAGTTTAAGTTTTTTCTTTTTTTTTTTTTTTTTCTTATAAAAAATGATAATTGCTTTACGATAAAAAACAATATAAAAAATAAAATAAAAATAAAATGTTCATCGACTCATTTAGTAATACATTTCGATTTTTTTTCATTTGAAATGATTTGAAACAGAAAAAAATGAAAATATTTAGATCGGATCTAAAAGCTATTGTACCCGTATTGTATGATATGAAAGGGAAATCGTATGTTTACAATATTTTATTTAACGTGTTATATTGTTTTTTTTTTTTTTGTTTTTGGTGCTGTGATGCTTGATCATCATGGTATCTCCACAAATTAGTTGTTGATTTCGTCTAATGATCATGTTTACATAAAAATTAAGGAAAATTATGATTATTTGTTTGGAAATTTTTTTTTTAATTTTTTATTTTAAATTCATTTTTTCCCCAAAAATAAATTCCATAAATTTGAAAATACATTATCACCATTTATTCGGTTCACATGAGGTGAAAATGAAGGCAAGCAAAATCTATTTAATTTAATGGTTTTTTTTTTTCGCTGTCTGGTCTGGTCTCGTCTAATCCGATAAATTTAAATATGTGCATTTAGTTTTGATAGTTTTTCTTTTTCATATAAAAAAAAACAAAATACCGTTAGTGGGAGGATATCCGTAAATTAATTTTTTTTCTATACTGTTCTCTTTTTTTTTTTTTTTGGTTTTTACAAATTTCTTTTAAGGTTATTTTTAGTTCAATCAAATCGCTTGTTTCATAATAAACATTTATTTTAATGAGAATTTAAATTTCGTTTTAATTGTAAATGATCAAAAAAAAAAAGGAGAAAAAAAAAAAAATAGAGATCAAAAACATTTTTCTATTTTTTTTTTATTTTTTTAAGTGAAAGATTACCAAAAAAACAAAAATAAAAGAAAATTTGAAATTGTCATTTCAAATCTTGAAGTTAAAATATTAAAGCAAAACCTTATAAAAAATTGTACCTGGTACAAAATTAAGGTTTTTATTTTAATATTAATTAACTTTTGAAAAAAATTTTGTTCAATATATTTGATAGTGGGGAGGGGGGGAGGGAGTTAACTCAATCTAATTGATGATGCTTAGCTTAACAACGTTGTCATATGATAAACAAGTTAAAAGTTAAAACTCTTAAAATAAATAAATCTTAAAATAAAGTTTCACTCTTGGAGATGATAAGTTAATATCTAAGTTAAAAAAAAATTCATCTTCAAAGATATGGTTGCCCTACATTGCTAACCTTAACAGAATGACGCTACAAAAGATATAAAAATTACGAAAAATAATTTTTCTGTAAGTCTAAAAATCAGTTATAAAGTATGTACACGCTATAAAACATCATAGAAACTATAAAAGAACACCTAAGCTATACCCAAAAATTGACAACTGTAAGTTCACAGAAAATTTATGTTTAAGAATACCAGGGGAATCAGATAACGTCAGTATTAATATGAGAATAAACCAAAAAGAAAAGGGACGAGCTACTGCGGTCTATTTTAAAATAAAAATAAAATGAAAACGTACCTGGTAGTTAGGCAGGTAAAAAAGTTTATTGCGAGATACAATTAGTCCAACTTGAATCCATTGTAATATTTCCAGAGCTGCGTACTTTTCATAAAATTATTATGATATGATTTTGGCAAGGTACTGCATCATATTAACTGAATTAAGTCTGTTTCAGACAGATTAAAATGATTATTCAGAAAGAAATATTTATTTATTGATGAAATTTAAGATAAAAAATGTCTTTTCTTTTCATCTCCTGCAAAAATCTTTTGGCATAATTCAAAATCTCTTGACATGTCTTTCTATAAGACAGTAACCTGTTAAAATCCTCATTTCATTACATTACCAATATTCTGACAAATTTGAAGACAACAGAATTTAAGTTGCATAAAATGGATATAAAACATTGTTAGCATAATTCCATCAGATTTTATATATTAATTTGTAACTAATTCAGGCATCAAAAAAATTCTCAAATACAAAAAATAAAGTCTCTAATCTAAAATGAATCAAAGATGTTCCGAAATTCTTTTGTTTTTTTTTTTATTGTTTTAGGAATTTTTAAAATATATTTTAAAATACCTTCAGTAAAACTATAAGAAAAAGATTACAAATTCATTCTTTTTGGGTGGATTTACACAAAATTCATATCATAAATTGAAATTATAGGAAAAAATAAATTACTTTTACTTTGAAAATAAATAATAACTTTATTATAAACACTTTTTTTTTTTTTCTATTTTTCGTAAATTATTATTTATTTTAAATGTAAATTTGGTTACTTAAACGATTAGGCAGCCGTCTAAAAAAATAATATATTAACAATGGTTCTTCCCATTAAAAATCAAAAATTTTTAACACAAAAAATATTATAGGATTATTCCTGTATAAAAATTATGATGACAATGGGTGGGTTGTTTGTCGTTTCCAAAATAACAAAAAAAAAACAAAAAATAAAATTCTTTATGAAACTTTAAATTGATCATAACAGACGATTGAAATAAACTAAAACAACTTGTAATTTTTTATGAAATATGTAGATAGGAAAAATTTTAAAATACATATTTATAGAATCTTATAGATATATAGATACTATAGATAAATTATTAAAATAATTTTCTGTTGTTTAGTTCTAATTTTTATCTGTTTGCTTTTATTTGATTTGATTTTTGTTTTTCAAGTTTAAACCATTCTATACTCTAAATAACAATTTATTATTATTTTTTATCATTAATGATATATTTTTAGCGAGAATTGAATAAATTCAAATAAATACCGGGAATCTCGCATTTAATATGCGATACCTAATTCCGCATTATGTACAAAATCCGATGTAAATTTGAATAAAAATGTAATATATGTGACAGAAGAGATCAAAACGGAGAAATAGCAGTTGGCGTTTATTCTATACATAAATTTACATTTACAACGTGCAAAGATTCAAGATGAATATTAATAACTTTATTCACAATTTGCCTGCCAATTTGAAATCTATTTTCATTTCTTAACACAACTTCCTCTGATCAGGCAGTACATTAGTACTAAAGGTCCTATAACCATTGTTTGGACAAAAAAGTGAGGTGGTGTTTAGTGGATTAAAGTCCCACATACTCATAGAGAACTCGTGCTCCTTTTCACTTCTCTATAGTGTCTCTCAATAATTCCTACCTACCCTCGCAAAAAAAAAAAAATTAAAAACAACCTTTAATATTCATTAAAAGGACGAAACGACCAAACCAATATGGTCATACAGTTATAAATACATTTAAAAAGAAATATAATAAAAAGAAACTACCTAATTTAGATAAGGATGACGCATCTTATAAATACTTCCTTAAAGAATTCCAGGTTTTAAGTCTTATCTGTTGTAATTTTGATTACTATTAAAAAGTTTAAGTTTTTTTTCTATAGGAGTTGATAATATTTAAAAAATATCTTAGCTTAGCTTAGTTCTTCAAGTGTGTCAATTTTACTCATTAAACACACATCTTTTATAGTCAGAACAATAATATGAACCCTTATACTGTCTTAAACATTATAATGTTTTAGAAAGAAGAAAGATAGTGAGAAAGATTTTATGTTTGTAAACTGGAAATAAATAAAAATTTGGAATGGAAAATCTGGACTTTCTTTTTCAAAAGAATTTATAGAAAAGAAAAACAGTAATTCTTACATTTTGAGATTACTTAAAGACATTCAGTCTTAAAAGTATATTTTACTGTAATCTTATATACTGTAAAAGCCTATGATTACTGAGGATTTTATTTCTCGATTCTATAAAAATAATGCATCATTTTTACTAAATTAATATTAATATCTTATTAAATATTATTGAATGTACAACCTGTTCATATATATATCCATAACTAAAACACGTTCCTAATTTTCCTACCTAATGTGTAATACTAGAAGAAATTTATAATTTTATTTCCCCCGCAACAGAATTTACTTAATCATATTGAAATCCATTTAAAGTAAATCAACGAAATCAAAATTAAAAACAAATAACGGTATCAGGAAAATAAAATTTCCTACATATGTACATATAGTTAAATTCCACAATAACTTTTTTATAATAATGTTTAGTTATGTACAAGAATAACAACAGCCGTACAACAGTAGCAATAATAAGAAATAAAATTTAAAAAAAAACAGTGCCTAAAGGCAATATAAAAGCAATACAAATATCATTTATGCTCTACATTACATAAGTTACATTCTTACGTTAAAAGTAATGTAACACAAAAATTAAGCTTTTGAGAAAATAATTTCTGAGTGATTTTACCGGACAGAAAACTTTTAGGAATAAAATTTTCGGCATAGTTGATTATAGAGAGCCGCTGACGGAGCCGTGATATAAATCAATTTCCAGTTCGCTCACTTGTTTTTGTTCTACAAGAAAAAGTGATCAAAATAACTTTGTTGATTTTGTTGAACAGTGAAAAGTGTTTAAAATAACTCCCATCTTAGAAATTGTTTTAACGGTAGTAGCCTAAGAGAGTGTATACAATAATCTATATGCCGAACATATTATAGAGAGGCGGTACAGTATATTTTGAAGCACTTTCCTTTAAAAGGTTTTGATTTATTGAATATTGTGTTACTATCATTAATCAGAAGCGTATAGTAGAATTTTGTATGCCCATGTATAAGTAAACAAGTCTCTAATTATAAAAGGACGAGCTACAAAATTTTTGTTGTTGATCAAAACTTTAATAATAGTCAATAAACTTTGGCTGAATATTGAAATATAATTTAAAATATTTAATTTTTTTCTACAATTAGAAAATTTCTTTGTTTTAAATGAATTCTGACTAGAAATCTGTCATTGTCAGTTTTTGAAATTTTTCTGTCAATTGTTAGGATAAATATTATTTTTGTTACTTCATCTATTTGAGTACTGGTATAAAAGAAATATAAAATCGGTTCCAAAATGCATCACACTTTCTTATCCTAATACTAAAATTTATTTTAAATAGGTACACACAAATTTTATTAAGTTTTTCAAAAGTCTTACCTTCAAAGACAATTGGCCGAATGAATAAAACTGAGCTTTTTTAAAATTTAACTTTTTCATACAAAACCTACGAGGTCAAGTATATTTTTTGTTTGAAAAAAAATGAGATTTGTAATCAAGTTGTGTTTTATGCGTTCGATTTAATGGGTCAAATAAATAAAGCTGAGCATAAACTTAAATCTCATCTTTTTAAGTAAAATCTACGCATTGCGGGTCAAATGCATACAACTGAGCCTGATTTCAAATTTCACTTTATCAAACAAAAATTACGAGTTCGCAGGTGCAGTTTGAGTTAAAGCTCAGAAAAAGTGAAATTTTAGTTAAAGCTCAGTTTTATCCATTCGACTCAATATTTTCGATTTACTCTTGTTTGTAAAACTTTAAAATCAAGTAAATAATCAACATTTAAAATTTTCCAATATACAAAAAAACAACAATTTGTAAGTTATAACATTTTGACAGTAGCCGAAAATTATGTATTAATTGTTATAGAATTCAATCAGTGGAAATGGTAGGAAAAATCAAATGAAAAATGAAAAGGAGTTGACTTGTCGTTTATAATATTTTGGAATGCTCGTAATAAAATTAAAAAAAAAAAAATTAAAACCTGTGTCATATAATTTGTGGTAAAAAAAAAAAGAAAAAAAAACAAAAAGAAAAATAACAAACAATAAACTCTCTTTAAAGAGTTAAAATGAGAACATAAAGGTTTCATTTAAAAAGCTGTTAAGTAAAAACAAAAACAAAAAAATAAAAACAATAATAGTAAAAAAAATAAATTTAATCACAAAACCCGGAAGTGTTGTGCCAATTCTGTATTAAATTTGTTTGTTTTTTTGTTTGTAATTTTTACCTGTGATTTATATTTAATACTGTTATAAACAAAAAAAAAAATATGAAGAACAGGGAATATAAAACCGTTATGTGTTGGCTAATTGCTTGTTGTTTTGTTTGTTTTTATTTTTTTTGATTCTTTTTGCAATTTTTTCCTGTTAAAATTTTCATGTGTACTTTTTTTTTTTTTTAATTTGCTTTTCGCGGATCAAAATAATAAAAACAAAAAAAAAAAATCAGGAACAAAAAAGGGATTATATGGCATTTATGGCGGACGTGCTCGACCTATAGGCAATTTTTAACTCTTATTTTATATTTTGCAATATTATGTACATATATATGATGATTATATAATTTAGTTTTTTTTTGTTTTTTTTTTTTATTTTAATGTTAAATTTGATGTGGTTATGGGTGGTTTAGTGTGGTTTTGTTTGAAAAAAAAAAAAACAAAAAAAAAAAATCATACAGAATTTTTTCACTTTTTAATGATATGAAATTTCCAATGAAAATGCAGTTAGTATGTATTAATTGAATTCTTATTTACTGTATATACCTATTTTATTGATATTTAAATAGGGAGTTCTTAAAATTGGTTATAGAAATGATTTTTAATAAGAATAAATTATTTTTTTTCAAGTAGAATAATATGATATTTAAATGTTGGAAAAATGAAAATTCATTAGTTCTATTATTAAAGAAATTCTGAGAAATTCTATTTTCTATTAGAATTCGTAACTTACTGTAATTCTATTTCTAAGATTTAATCTATAAGTGTAGAATACAAGATATATATAAATCTATACAACTAAATCTATATAGAAGTTATTTATTGTATGTATATATGGGTGCATAATTGTATGTTTTACTTTATTTTATTCAGTTTGAGTTTTATTTTCAATTAATATTTTTCCCTTATTCAGTACACCATCAGAACCCACATACCAGCCATATGACATACCTATGATCCATAAATGTGACAAGAAAATTACACAGCCTTTATTGCTTTTCAAGAGTAGATGTAAATGTCGTAAGGGGGATTTATTCTTACGACATGTGTTGGATTCGAACCAACACTCCCTCATCGTAGTTTCGACGCTCTTACCCACTAGGTCACCGAGGCCCAATATACTTATCTTATCTTTCATATTCAAAATGCCATTGTATTTTTTATAAACTTTCAAAATTATGAATTGAATTGAACATATTTTTGATAAAGAAACTTTTATTTTGTAATAAAACCGGTATATAGTTTTATTGCAAGTTGCAATCTCGTTATCACCAGTTTAGCAAAACTTAAGACATTGAAATGAAAGTTTAGTCTCCCTCAATAAATTGTAATGAGAAAAAAAATAAATATTATTGCACAAACTATATTGAAAATGAAGCACCAGGTCATTGTAGTTGAAACGCTATCTTATCAGTATTTGAATCACGATGTTAAATTGAAAGGAATCTTGCTGCCAAAAATTTATTTTCAAAGTTTAATTCGACAAAAAATAAAACACAATAATTTTTTGTTGAGGTTTCATAAAAGAAGAAGCAATCTTCATAATTCCTAAAAGTTTATGATAGTAAAACGCTTTATGTATCTAAGGGTTCTGGCTCTAGTATAAAGATTATGACATTTGTTTTTAATTTGTACAGATTGTTTCTCTTTTTGAATTCATTTCCTTCTTTATATTCAGTTTCTAAATTCTGTGACTTTAAATTCCTAACGCCGGAAATTAAATTTTTTTTTTTTTTTGCTCTTATTCAGTATTTGCCAGGAAATAAATTCTAACTGAAAATGAATATTACGTGGTGTTGGTGAGGGTGGTATTTTGTGGTCAAGGAAGCCCTATATAAACAATTCTCTTTTTTTTACTCATACTTTTGATATTTTGATTGTATTTTTAAAAAAAATTATAGCTAATTTTTTATATTATTTCATATTTGTTTTATTTTTCCTTGTTTGTAATAGAATAAATTGTAAGAAAGAGGAAAACAGTTGGAAATTGTAAAATGAAAAAAAAAGAACATTAAGTAAAGCTAAAATTTTTGTTTTTTTTTTTATACCTTTCTTTTGGGTTAAAATCGGTTAAATAAAGTGGATAGTATTTAAGTAAGAGTTAAACCAATAAAGTGAGAATTGCATTGAAGTGGAAAAATACTTAACAAAGTACGGAAAATATCTTTGTTTTTTTTTGTTTTACTGTTTTTCCCGCAATTTAAGAATTATTACAGTTATTTATGCATATATTTCGTAATATATTTACCTGGAAAATTTTGTTTTTTTTTTCTTTGTTTTCATAAGAAAAATTATACTAAAGAAACTAAGAAAGTCACTTATAGAGTTTGATTAGTCGTATTTTTTTTTTTTCATTTATTTCAGCGGATTTATAATAAGTAATAAAAGAAAAGAAAAATGTTTTAACTTTTAATTTTTCTATTAAAATAGCTTTATTTGTAATCCGGACACCGGAAAGGAAATGAAAAGAGAAATAGTAAAAGAAAATTAACTTTATGTAAAACAAATAATGTTAAACTTTTGTGCTTTGTAATTTTAGAATAGAGGTTTTTTTTTTATATCTATAAGATAAAATGTTGTCGGAATAAAAATTGTTTTTGAAATTTCCAATAAAATAAGGGTTGAAGTAGTTAATTTAAGTAATTGTCGGTTTGTTTTTATTCGATAAATTTAAATTTCATGAAACTGTCAAGGTTTAGTCTATTCTATACTAATTTAGCTCAGTGAAAAAGCATCAAACGAAATAGTATACAAAAGTAAAAAAATTTGCATTTGTGCAATGGAAAAGATTCAAAATATTTGTGGTTTTTTGTATTTCATTCAAAAATGAAATAATATCCAAAAATTTAAGCTTGATTTTTGTAGGTCATAGTTATTTAAAAGTCTTTTTCCGTTGTAGGAACGGTAATTGTAACATAAAAATTTAAAAATTTAAAAAAACGAAATATGAACGCGAAATATATTTAGATTTACTTTCGTAAATGAAAGACGGTCAAAACAAGAATGAAATAAGATATAAAAATATTTTACTGTTTTTTTTAGGCTTTAGTTAATTTTTTACTTTTTGGATACCATTTCGTTTGAAACTATTTACCTGAGCCTATCTTTTTATTTAAAATTTTAATTTTAAAATAAAACAATTTTTTTTTTGTCATAATACTAAAGTAATATTATACAGGCTGCTTCGCGATAAAGCTGACACAGAGCAAAATGTGTTTCAAGAGATCAAAAGAAACAAAATATTGTATTAGAAGGAATTTTTTTCAACAGGTTACTGGTACAGGTTGATCTTTCAGAAACAATATACCCGCGGGAAAAGATTGACATATGATCATAACTTAAGACTATTTAACTGTCAATCCCTAATATCCTTTTTTCGGATAGAGCACTACCGAAAATTTTTCGAAAAATATTTTATTAAGTTTAACTTTGTTTGATTGTATTAAAATGTTAAATTATTAGATTTTGATATATCGATATTCAAATTATAAGTGTTAAATGAGAATAAATAAAGCCCGAAAACTGAAAAAATTAATTTTAATCATTTTTAATTGACAAAACAAGTGAAAACCTTGATTAGAAATTTAGTCATTTTTTCATTTAATTGCATTTTAACATCATTTTTACTTATTAATAATTTTTTTTTTTAAGAAATAGAGATGAACTTTCTTTTTCATCGGCAAAAAAGTTGCTTTTGTTCTTATATATTTTAATTTCTCTATTTTCTTATATATTTTAATTTCTAATTTTATTTTCATCATTATTTTTTAATCAATTTTCAAGATTTTTATTAGCATATCAAATGCTCGTATCACCGTTTTCAAGAAAACTTTGCTTTAAATAAGTTAATTTAAAAATAATTATAAGACTTTTCTCTATAAGAGAAAAAAACATTAGGCAATTTCCATATACCGTTATCTAAATAACGGAAAACAACAAAGTCGTTAAATTAAAATTTCATTAAACCCAGTTTTCTCGTAAACCGATTATTATTTTTCCAGATTTTTTTTGCCAAATATATAGACAATTTTTTAATCTACAATTTATAGCAAAAGCGAGTTTTCCATAAATTACCGTTACGGCAAAAAATTTAAAAAAGTAATTTTAAAACAAATGTTTTTATTTAAATTTCAGTCACTAGATGGCATTTGCGTCAACATTGTGACATATACATATATATATTCGGAATCGCGACGTAATTAAGGTACGATAATATTTAGTAAATAACACTGTGGGACTTTTACTTTTAAACTTTTTAAATTTAAATTTTTCGTTTGCCATATTTCATATTAAAATATATACTTACTAGGGGGCCCTGTAGCTGGTGTGTAAGTATATTTTACCGAGACATCTAAATTACAAAAAATTCGTATGGGAAACAAAATTTCTTGATTCCAAAAGAAAACAAAACAAAACATGATTCTAAACATACATATGTATGTTAATATAGATTTTGTAATAGGAAAATCGTATTCAAATATGTTGTATATATACTTGTATTCAAAACTTAGCGAAATGTCATAATACGTAGTGTGTGGCTGAAAACTACTAAATTATAATTATAGATTATTAAGTTAAAAAAAAAATTCTATAAAAAAATTCTATAACAAATTAATTGAAAATTTTCCTTTGAAGATTTTATGAATCAGTTTGCATTATGTAAATATGAATGAAATTTTTTTTTTAAATCAAGAATGAAAATCCTTTTATAAATCAAGAGAAAAATAAGAAAAAAATTTTTTTTTAATTAACAACTCACATTTATATTATGCAATCCTAAAAAACCTCATTACAATTTCTATTGTTTTATTTAAAAATTCGTTTTTATTTTTAACTTTATTAAGCAAATAAATTATACGATTATTTTGAATTACTCTTTGATACTTGATTATATACCTTTTACCGGGTTGGACAATATTTATTATTAAATTTACATGTGTAATTAACGATTTTTCAAAAATTCCGGAGAGCTGTATACCTTCTATACACTTAGAACATTGCGTGGCAAATCATTTTTGTAAAAATTTCCATGGACACCCAACGCCTAAAATTTCATATATTGTTTAATTATGTAACACTTCTATTTAGGATTTTCTACAAATTTTCGTAGGTATACATTATTAATTTTTTTAACTGAAACTAATATATATGCTGACCAAGTTATTCTAAACAAAATCATAAATGTAAGTGCGCTAGGCCTACAAATGGATTACCACCAATTCCGAAGAAATTGAAAAACTTTTTGATTTGATGTTGTGGATAGGTCTTGTAAAATTGAACTTGATTGCAAGCAGAATGTTCCAGCTACTTTAAAGTCGAGAAAACGATTTTAAAATTTCTTTTGCATGACGCATTTCAGTAATAATATAATCTTCTAAATGACTACATTATTACTGAAATTCTAAATGAAGAATATTCTATTCTTGTATGTTGATATTTTTTACACCAGTTACAATTTGGCAAAAGAATTTCTTAGAAAACAAAACTCATGTCGTCGGCAGCGCTATAGAATACGATTGACATATATCTAAAGTAAAACAATACCGGCATTCATATTTGAATGATGTGGCTCTATATAAAATTCAAATATCAATCAAATATGAATGACGGGGTATTGTTTTATATTTAATTTCATATTTGAATGACGTGGCATACAAAGTATTAAAGTTAAATCTCATGCTCCGCATAGTCTTAATGCTGTTATTTGATAATTAGTTATGTTAACGATTATAATTTTTAAAGGAGTAAGTTACTAAGTAAGTTAGTTACTAAAATAAAATTAAGAATTAAGTATTTTTCAAAATAGTATTGGAAATAATAAAAATTTCTTTTGTTTTTTTTTTTAATGGAAAAATCAATTTTTGTCATTTGTAATATGAGTAAAATTTTCATTCAGCACACACGACCCTATATAATGTATTTTACAATTAGCCTATAATCAAGGATTATGAAAATATTGAATTGCAAAAAAATTACAATAAAGAAAATGCAAAATTAAAAATGTGACATTTTGAAATTTGAGAATTTATATTCAAATATTTTATTAGACACCGCATAATTAAATTATAAACACGTGTCTTAATCTCTGTTACATGTTCAATAACATATAAAATACTAAAGTTTTTAATGGAAAAAAACAAATTTGCCAATATTTCGTAATTGATAACCATTATAAAATTTTTTTTACTTCAAAGTGTAAAATTTCTTCGATTTTTATATATGATACAATTGAATTATTCAACCAAAAAAAAAAAAAAATTAAATATTTGTGTGATCAGAAATTATATAATTTAGATTTTTATTTATATATATATATTCTTCCTCAAAGAGATATAAAAAAAATATCCCTTGGGATGTATTTTTTGTTTTTTTATCTTAAATTTTTTGAGTCATATAAACTACCATATAAAGGGACAACTAAAATTCTAACAAATGTGACTTCCTCAATTTTTATATTTTTTTTTTTTTTGTTCTTTACATCATGCCATTTTTTTTATTGATTTCAGAAATATTTTTTACAAAAAAAAAAAAAAAATATCTCGTATTGTTTAATTGAATTTTCAATAACTTATGAGAAAATTATCTAGAAGCCCTATTAAAAACTTCCATAATTTTTTATTTTTTATTTTTAAATGGAAAGCAACAAAATTTTTTGCACAAATAAATAGAAACACATAATAACATAAATATTACTAGCACAAAAATAACAAAAATAAATTAACCCCTTATGGTTTTGATTCAATTTTTCTTAACAACAAGTAAAAATTCACTTCCTTATTTTATTTTGATTTCTGAAAAAAAAAAAAAAAACGAAAATAAATCCATTGAAGAGATCTTGTCTTGCCTTGCCATAAACATCAACATGCACCATCAAAAACATTAAAATAAAAACAAAAATATTATACCAAGAAATATATAATGTCCTTTGGCAATTAAATAAAATAACAAAAACAAAAGTATTTATATAAGAATGCATGTGTTTGAATGTCCACAGAAAAAAACAATTACAACCCTCTCAGGTAAGTTGATCTAACTTCATGGAAAATTACATCAGTAAAAAAGGAAAAAAAAAAAAAATTAACCAAAATAATTGTTCTTCATTCATTTTTATAAGCATTTTCTTCATTATCCGTCTATTATTACAAACAATGAACGCATCTTCACATGTGTGCCCTAAGGATAATACATGCATTTGACTGAATATTTTACTTTTTTTTTAAATTCTAATCCTAATAGAATAAAGAAAAAAACAATGATGGTAATGGTAAGATTTCTTTTTTTACAAAAGCACATTTCAAAATTACATTAAAATACAAGAGATGATTTTTTAATTTAACTAAAATTCATAATGAGTGTTTTAGAAAAAATATTGCATAGTTTAAGGCGAGGATATGTTATTTTAACAAATCATAACATTCCATTGAGAAGTTTCTTTTTATTTTGACATGAAAACGGAAGTTTTAAAAAGCTATTATTATCAGTTAACACTAACAGATAAAAAGAAAGGATGTGGACAGGAACTAGAAGTATATTTCTTAGACGCATATATGGATATATGAGAAAAAATTTTAAGGATTCATGAAGAAATCAGTGTTGATTCTACACGTCTTAATAAATATAAGTTTAAGATGAAAAATTATTTATGTGTATAGAGTTTCATTATTTTAAATGGCTCAGTTTATGCCTTCATCTTAATCGCTAAAGTTTCATTATCTTAAATGCCTTCAGACTTGAAGGAAAGTGGAAAAACTGGTTCTACATAGCTGGTGATGACTAACCATATTTGCAGTAGTGCTAAACCTTCATCATTTTTTTATTGTAATCTTAAGAACCGCATCTACTAAAGTTACCTAATAAACTTCAAATAAAACAAAAATATGGTCGCCATTTGAATAGACAAGCGAAAAATGTTTCTAATTTTTTTTCAGTTTTGCTGATTTTATATACCGAGTTGAAAGTTAATACATGTCTATTAATTTCTGTGGAACAGATATTGGATCTTTTTCTAATTTACGTGCTTACGAATTCCATTTCATCATTAATACAAATTTCATCATAAATACAAAAAAATTCGCCCTTAATGCAGTTTTCATCACACATTTTAATTTAACTATTCTAATAAAATATTTTTAGAAAATAGAATGTGGATAGTCCAAAAGCACATTTAAAACAAAACTAAAAGGTAATTTATAAAGAAAATTTTTATAACAACTAAAGAAATTTCTAGAAAAGAAAAATGGGAGAAAACATAGGGATATAAACTAATTTTTAAAGATATCAGACGAAGTTATTAAAATTTTTTCAAGATACTTTATTTTAGACTTAAATTAAGAAAAAAACTTTTTAAAATATCAAATCAAAACAAATGAAATTGAACAATGAAAATAATTAAAATTATAAACCTTATTAATATGTAGTACAGAAGATTGTGGTTAGTAATGAGTAATGACAATTAGTCATTACAAATTACTAATTACAATTACTCATGATTTATCAATCATGGAGAAAATGAAATTAGTGGAAAATTAAGGAAATTACTGAAAAGTACTGGTTTTTAAAAACATAGTAATAAGAGGAGTTTTAAAATTATCAAATTTCAATATAATTGTTTTAAAATCTGAAAACTAATCCACAGACTTTTGTTAACTTTTTAAGATCTCCTAACAGTGGTTAATGCAGACTTCTAATTTGGGGTGGCTAAGATTGATACTTAGGAAAATTGTAAACTTTTATTTAACTGATTTTCTACCTTATTCAGTTACCCCCATTCATCCATTGGAAAAATTAAACATTGAATTTTTATAACTATGTATGAATGGGGGAGTACTGTTATATACAGTACTATGGATGAATGGATGGTACTGGGTATAATTATAACTCATTTTCAAATATCTTAATACAGGTAAACAAACTGTTACCCAAAGTAAACAATATTCGTTATACACGTACTTCGTTATGCACTTATTCAAACCAATTTATTCAGATCAAGTCGAATAATAAGTAAAACAAATATAATGTGAAGATCGCATTCCTCTTATCTATTTACCATAATATCCATTCCATTTATATTTCTAGCCTACCTTTTCTTTCAAACATGGACTTATAGTTCAGACATACTGATAAACCTAATTATTGTTCAAGTAGTTATCAATTAAAATAAAAATTTGTTCGATATGACTAGCCATTGAGCCTACGAGCAACAAGATGCGAGGAGGGATAACATGGCATGGAGGTATAAAATAAGGTAACTGAAAAATCCCTTTCTTGTTTTCAATCTAATATCAAGCTTAGTAAAACCAAAAAGTATATTTAGAATAAAATCTTAAAAGTACATTTTCGATATTAAATAATCAAAATGTCTTTTGAAACTATGAAAATGATAAATAGGGCAGTTTAAAGTTGTCAGAAAATGTTAACCATAGTTTAATAAACCATCCAAAAAGAAATGTTGGATTAATAAAATTAAAACATTATAAATATCGTACCTAAACTCAGATTCTTCAGGAAAAAATAAAAGAAATATTTGAAATACATCTCTTAAACTATATACTTCTAGCTCTATAATATTTTTGTATTAAAATATAATAGCAACAATAATCTAAAAGAACATGGAAAAAAATGTTTTGAAACGGAAAATAGATTAATTTTTGAAGATTAAAAAACAAAACAAAAACAATTCAACACAAAAAGTTAAAATCGGATTTCCGTAAGAAAAGAATAAATAAAAAAAATTTAAGAAAATAATTTAAAAAAAAATTCTCCACCCAAAAAATGTCCTATGCCATAATATACAAAATAGAGGCACTGAATAGCTATAATTGAACAAAGAAATCCTTACCATCCAACTGGGAATACAAACAAATTATTTTTTTTTTTCATTTTTTCTAATAAATGCAGTAGTTTTCCACCCTGTACCTAAACAAAAAAAAATCAAAACAATCTTTACATCCCTTTTAAACCAATCATCATGCCTTCTTTGTTCCTTTTTTTTATCTTTCTTATTTTTTACTTTTTTCATTTTTTTTTTCTCTATTTTTCTTTCTCTTGCATATGTAAGACTGATTCTTACAAAATGCGTACAAGTGTTTCCAAAAAAAACAAAAAAAAAAATGTTTAATTTTCACCCTCTCATGCAATTTTATAATTCGCATTTAAATAAAAAAAAAAAAAGTTAAAAAATTAATAGTATAGGTTAGACAGAGAAAGAAAAAAACCGATAAAAAAAGGATATTGAGTCATTGCAATCCCTTTAAAAAATGCTCTTTAAAAAAATCGAATTAAGTCTGTATTACTATAGGATAATTTTTCCATATGGAAATTTGCTTTTCTTAACTTTTTATAAGTTGAAGAACTGTTTATAAGTCAAAGAAGCTACGAGAACAAATGTTCTAGCATCTGAATAGCAAACATTTGAAAATAAAATTAAGGTGTCAGTATACAATCTGCGTATAACTGGTTTTCAATAGTTTTTATCATGACTTTTCAAAATGTAATTTTTAATCTGTACACATAGCTTAAAACCTAGGTGCTAATACCGACATACCTTAAAACCTAGGTGCTGCGACTCATTGTGCACTTTTAAAGAACTCATTTGGACATTATGTGCTTTAAAGAACACTATGTGACATGTTTTAAAGATTTTATTTTACGAAAAAGTTGTTTATAGAACCCATGTACCTATAGGTTTGGTGCATAGAGGTCATTGTGTTACACGCCTTATTCTCTAATACCTCTTATTTTAAAAGTTTAGTAATAATTTCTTTTAAGATCTCAAGAACTGATTATTGCTCAATACTTTTTATTTGATTTTTCTAGAGTTGATTAAAACAGTTTAACTTCACTTTAATTTAAAGTAAGAACTAAAATTTAACATTAGCCAGCTAGTCCAGTTTCACTTGAATTTTGACAAATTTCATCGCTCTTGAACCATATAAGTTATTCATAGCTATGTTACCCTATAAATGTTAGATCAATTTAAATATTTTTCAGTACTTTGTCTAATTTGTTGTAAGTTTAAGGTTTTTTCTATTCATTATTGATTCACAGTTGGCATTTAGTATCACAAACGAATAGAAAGTCCCTAATAATAAAATAACTGTAATAACTGTTCGCTTAAGTTATAATGACAATTATTTTTTTCATAATTCTAAATTACAAAGCGAAAAAATGATATTTCTCTTATATGTGTTCACTACATATACAATATTTACATGCATGAATTTCAAATTTCCACAAAATGTTTCCCCCTTTTTTTCTTATATTAATTCGATTTTTAAATTTTTTTGTTTTTTTTTTTTATGAAATGTCCTTTGAATTTTTTTCGTTATTGTTGTCATAAAAAAAAAATTTGAGTGAGAATTTTTGTGAAAGAATTATTTTACATTCGGGATTTCAAAACTGAAATATCATTAATCATCGTTTATAAAATAATCGGAATAGTTGACAGTTCAGGGGTTTTGTATTTTAGCATATTATCTGGATTTTCATATTGGAATTGTTATAAGATTCCTCTTTCCTTTTTGATTTAATTGTGTAATTTTGGTATTTTACTGGGGTTCTAAATCCTTCCTAATAAAATCTTTAAAAAATTTAGGAATGGATTTAATTTTTATTTTTGTTTTTGAATTGTTAATGAGTTATAACGGTAAGAAAAGAGAAAGTGTGAAAGAGAGAACAATAGAGGTATTACAAAGAGGCAAAGAAAAAGTTTAGTTGAGAAAAAAATAAAATTCATTTTCTGTTTTTTTTTTTGCTGGAAATTTCATTTATAAAAATTATGATGATGATGAATTTTTTTTTTCATTCTTTAAATTATGGATACGATATAAAAAGAGAGGTGTCATAAAGCCATAGGTCATAAAACCATAATTAATTTTTAACAAAACCGGCGTAGAGTACCTTGTTGTAGAAATACGTATGTAAAAAATAATTAGGAAGAATTTTAAAGTTGGTTACTAAATCAGGGTTTCAGTAATTAGTTTAGTGGGCGTTTGGCAGCAATAACCAGTACAATTTTAAACATTTTGTATGTAATTTTAATTTTAAATGTATATATGTAAGAAAAGTAAGTAGGAAGAATTTTATATTTGGTTACAAAATCAGCGTATGCGGTTTTACCAAAATAAGCTATATACTTCATGTAAATTCGGCAGTTGTTTACAAAATCAGGGTTCGTCTAATTAGTATAGTGGGCGTTTGGTGACAATATTGTGGTGGCATTAAATTCTTTATTGTTATAATATATGAATTAACGTAGAGGAACTAACGTAAAAACACCTAAATGAACTAGAGTAAAAAGAAAAACTACTTTATCTCATATGAACTAATGTCGACAAATGTAAAGAACTAAAGTAGAAAATGGTAAAATTCGAAAAATTTAAAAATGAAATGAAATTGAAAAATAAATCGACAATTTCTTCAACTTCAGTTCTTTTAGGAGTTTTCTACGTTAATTCATACCATACTCGTGAAATATGATTTTATGACCTATGGGTATATGACACCCCACCGATATATCATTGTCTGAGCATAGACTGAGTATAAAGTGTAAGTAGGACTAAATCGAATAAAAATTGTAATCAATATGCAAATAAAAGGGACATCAGTTTCTAAATTATACTGTACAAGTTTGATAAGTTTCTGCTTGTATATTATATGCTCTTTTGTTTGTATAAAGGATTTTATTTCAACAGGATCTTCAAAACAAAGTGGTAAATAAAACAGTAGTATTATTTATTGTTGTTGTTCTTGTTATTATATGTGTATTTTTAATTTATTCTTATTTGGGTTTCATAAACAGTTTTTTTTTTTTTTTTTTGTTAATCAGGTGACACATACACAACATTTTATTATCTTTGATCCATTGGGTTTATTTAAATGAAAACATATCGATTTAATTCTGGATGACTGATGATGCAGTCACTATATATGATAATGGTGATAAAATCTTAAAAATAATTATATATTCTATTCTAAAATTGTTATATGTTGTTGTTAAAATATTCAAATATTTGTAAGTGATGGTGATTAATTTTAATAATTACTTTTTTTTTTGTAACATTTAATGTTGTATAATTTCAGATGATGATTGAAGACAGCATTATAAAGGGAATTTTTCAAGGGTATAAAGTAAAGAAAAAAAAAAAAGGGATATTAAAAATGTTTAAACTAGATGGACCTAAAAATTAATAAAAGATAAAGAGATACACAAAAATAAATAAATGAAGAAAATGAGAAAAATTTATAATAAGGTTATGTTGAATTTATGTATACTCGTAGTTGATTACATTTAATGGAATACAATTTAATATGATTTAAGAAAATTGATTTATTAGATGTAATTGATATTTAATAATGGAAATTGCATTTAATAAATATTTTCTGTTACATTCATCATCAAACATATCGTAAGTGCATATTTATAATTGTTTTCTAATTAAATATATGTGAATTTAGTGAGCCGGTAAATAAAATGTACAAATGTGAGAACTTTATTTTATTTTACATTCTATCATTTATCATTTATCACCATTAGAATGGTTGTTAAAACCGTTTTTGGTTTTTTTGAATTTTTGATTTTTGTAATCAAACTAAAGATTTTTTTGTGCAACAATATTATTTTATACGCTCTTACCAACTAGGCCACCGAGGCTTCTGATGTCTTCATAATCTTAAATATTTCCATCAATTTTATTTAGAAAAACTTTTCAGATGTCAAAATTCTTTATCTGTGTAATGTGTGTGTATGTCTGGTGGGATAAATTTTAAAAATTAATTTAACCTTTTCAAAATGTAAAATATTTAGTAAAACTGGAGCTTTAACTTAATATATAACAATTTTCAGAGTCTTTGAGAGTGTATATAGCAATAATTTGTACTTTTGAGTGTGACGTTTAATTTTTAATTGAAACCCTGATTTGACCAGATTATTTTCTATTTTATTTTTTACGATTTCAGTATTTTTTCGAATATTGAGCATATCTTTCTTTGTTTGTTTAAAACTTTCGGCATATTTGATAAATACTAATGCAAATTGTAACTGATTCATGATATGGACTCTGTACAATATAGAAATAATAATAATTATTGCTAATATTTATAATTATAGCTGCTACAGAAGAACTGCCTTGAATTATAATCTCATGCAGCAATGTATATATTTTTTGCTTTTTCTAACTGTTATTAGCTTCGTCACTGATATGAAAAAAATTAGCGAATTCATTGCTCCCTTACATTTTCACTCCCAATTTCACTCAAATTTTCCGCATAGTAGTCTTATATTTTCCTCTCCCCATGTCTAGCCAATGTACTGCGTTAGCAATTAGAGTCTTCATCGCATTGTTTTGCCTACAAAGGGTGGTGGGATTAGTCAGTAAGAATCTATTTAGCTTGGTGGAAGATTTCCATCTCTCTTAAAAAAAATAAATAAATGTTGATTTAATAAATTAATTAAACTAAATTGAAATTAAATTTATTATGAAACTTATAACAAGTGGTATTTTTCTTAATATTATTAATATATATATTTTCATGAAAGCAATGTGTTGACTGCAGATTTTTATATTAAACTTTTGATGAAAAAACATTGAACCTGAGAATTAGTCTTTTTTTTAAAAAAAATTAATATAGGATGTTGATTTAATGTGTCATAAGTTTCGAATGGTTATTTTATGTGCCTTAACCGTGAATTTTATTATATATAATATATAGATATACTTATGTAAAAATTCAGTATAAAAAAAAATATGTAAAAATTCAGTAAATCACACACCTCGTTTTTTATTAACAATTTTATGTACACCTATTCAAATATACTAATTTAATTGAGAATTTGAAGGAAATTATTTAATGTACTTTGAAAATTCTTTAAAATTTTCTTCAAAACAACAAAATAATTTTCTGAAATTATTTGTTGAATTGAATTCCCCCATTCTTATATAAGATTTTGATTTTTTTTTTTATATCTTATATTGTATTATACATACATACATATATAGATACAATACAATAATACATTAAGGGTCATTATTTGCACTAGAAAACTTATATTTTCCGCTAAACAATTGTAAAAGAAAAATTAAATAACAAAAATTTTGCTGTTGTTATTATTGATGTTATTATTGATAATGATGATGATGATACCATATTTTCTTTCCTTACATACATCTTTTATTTTTTCATCGTCTGTCTCCTATTTAAACATGATAATGATAATGATGATGATGATAATCATACCTCCGCGCGTTTCCTATATTATATCAATCGACTTTATAGTATTATATAAATATAACTTTTGATTTGAAGGCGATTTACTTCAGTTAATTTTAAAGTAAGTAGTAGGTTTTTTTTTTTTATTTTTAAATTGTTTTTATCATTGTTTTTTTTTTAGTTTTTATTTTGTTATTGTTGTTAATCACATTAGCATATTTCCTCTAATTTCCTACTATATATTTTTGAAAAGTTCTTTACTTATATACTATTACTAAAGAATTTACTATTAGTTATGTGTAGGGGGAAGTGAACCTATTATAGTTGTATGTTCTTTCAAATATGACTAAAAATTTAATTGTAATCGCAATTTTCTGTTGAAAACCGGGTTCTTCTTCATTATTTTCTTTAGGTATATTTTTTTTTTTTTTTTTTGTTGGTTTGAAGATTCCAATTCTATTCAGGTGTGGATTGGTTAAGTTGTTGGATGGATGACTTTATGAGTTTTTTTTTTTTTATTTTTTTATTATTCGTCTTATTTTCATGGAAGAAGGAAACCTGGTTACTCAAGTGTAAACGTTTCCTCTCAAATCTTGTATTGTAATTGTTTAGATTTTGTTTTAATGATTTAAATAACAATAAAAAAAAAGAAAAAGAAAAACAAAATTCAAATATAGTTTGTAATAGAACTAAAAAGAAAATTAAAAATGTAAAGTACAATACAAAAATTAAAATAGAATTATTAACTTAAAGTACAAATTGAAAGAAAAAAAAAAATTCTAGAAAATATTTTTATAAAAATAGTCATTAGAAGTTTTTGGTTTCAAGAATTTTGAAATTTAATAAAATTATGAATGATATGATTTGATACATACTTCACCTTATATTGAAATATATAAAGAGTTACGATGCGATATTATCTTTAAAATTAAAACAAATATAAAATTCATGAATTTCAACTTAATTTTTAGTAATGAAAGAAACGATTGTAGAATTTATTTCAAAGTATAAAATTTAACATCTTTGGAAGCTACAAATTATTAATTCAAGTTTAGACAAGATTTAAAACAATAATTAAGACAAATTTAATAAAACAAGGCTTAAGCAGGCATTGAGGGAGTCGCTGTTATTTAATTTAATATATTTAAAATCAGTTTTAGTTTATACCAGATAATTTAAGGTCCCTTCAAGTACAAAAATTTGAATCTTGGAAGGTAGACATATCAGGATGGATGAAAAAGTAATTAAGAAATGATTATGCAGAAAATACTTATACTAATTCCAATACAATACATTAACAAATGTACCTTAGATAAAGCCAAATCTAATAAAATGATATTCCCTACTTGAAAATGAAATAAAAACCAATTTGACTTTATTTTATTCAGACTTATTTCAGGGTACTATTGAAACAGTATACCGAAGTAAACAAACAGCTAAAGCGAAAAGAAATTGTGTAAAACTGTCAAAATCATGTGGAAATTCAATAACGAAAATAAAATGACATTATCGAAAACAATAGTTAAATCGAATATGTACCTAAAACATCAATACCGAACCTTTTAAAACATCAAGAACCACCATAAAAGTTTCAAATTTTGAATTGAGATTAGGAGTTAATGTCTATAATTCATATTTGAGCATTAACTTATTAAAAGACCGGTAAAGAACCAATGATAGCGTTATAATTACATGCAATTTGAAATTTGTTTTAAAGACTGAGTATCAAATCTTAATGTTTAAAATCTAAGTAACAATAAAAAGTAATTTAAAATAAAAACTTTGCATAAATAATACGACAACATTAAATTATGTGAACTTATAATTGTTAAGTGAACTCCAATCTGCCGTTCATCTTAATTTTACAAAATTTTTTTAAAAATAAAATGAAATAAAAGTTGTGGTATCTGCGTAATAAAATTACATTAAAATTACTTTCATATAAAGTAATTAAGTAATCATGTGAATGTCTAAAATTTGTACTATATATACAAAGTAATTCCTTCCCAAACTACTGAATCCCGTTTACCTTTAAAAATTAATAAGTAATGAATTAAAAAAAACAATTAAAAAAATTTTTAATTTTTTTTCTTTCGTATTTCACTTTTAAAAATAATTTTTATTAATTTTATTTCTTTATAATACTTTTATTAATTCCCTCAAGAGATGGTGTTTTTACAAATTAATACAAATCATATTATTAAAACTTAGCATATAAAAAAAAAAAAATTAGTCAACATATTAAACATGAAAGTTAATTAAATTTCAGTGTTAAATTTTATCACAACATACGATTAAAAAAATAAATTTTCATATTAATTAGAAAATAAAATTTCAACAGCTGAATTACAGGATTAACGTGCCGGAAAGAAATATACAAACAAACAAAAAAAAATTAGGAAACATTTACAGTAATAAATTTGACATTTACGCGAATAATAAAATTTTATTTTTATCATCTCTTTTTTTTTTTTTTTGTTTTATTTATATTTTGTATTTTTAACTCGTTCTTCCCTCTTTTTTTGAATACCTCACAAAAACAAAAAAAAAAAAATAAAAACTTTCATTAGAAGAACTTCATCTATTATTATCATTATAATCGCTATTATTATCATCATCATAATATAATAATGGAGTAATTTTATGACAGATTTTAGTTTAATTCTTCCAAAACGTATAGGGGGCGATTTAAATTTTTATATATTTTTTTTGTTTTATTTTCTTTTTCATATTTATCATATATAGTCCACATGGAACATAGAGCTCCCAACTTTTAGAAATTGTTTTTCTCATTGATATTGGTATACCTTAATATAATTGTTGTAGTACTGTGTCCTTGTAGCTTGAACTCTAATATTATATCTAGCCATTGTCGTATAGTTGGATCCCTGAATTTGTTTTATAGATAGTGATTAACACCTGTTCCAAATAAATAAAACAGTTAATGCCTCTACTCAAAATTTTCAAACGAGAAACAAGGAGTGCAACAGAAGGTCATGCCTACCATGTAGAGTTATCATGATGGCGAAATACAGTTTATGGAAATTCGTTTGTCATACGCACGTCCCGTTTGTGGAACCATTTACCATCACATGTGTTCCCTAAAGTTGGTAATTCATATGTGTACGATTTACTTAAGTTTAAGAAGAACATTAACATATTTCTTCCAAATATCCCTTCAAAATTTTCCTACCTATCCCCCATAATCCCAAATTTCCAAAATCCAATTTTCCCAATCATTCTTCCCACATCTCTATCACCAAAATCAAACTCTACATTTGTATTAAAGATTGTATCCTAAAGTTTGGTTTTAAAAAGGGGTGGTTTTGGTTGGTTGAAGTCCAACATTACCCTTCCACCAATACCAACGACTAATTGTGTAATTTCGTTAAATATCTTTAGCACTTTAATAATTAAAGATTGAAGATTGGCCTTAACGTTATTAACGTTTGAATTGGTTTAATGGATTTAGTAGGTATTGGTAGGAAGAATTTAACGTTATCTATTGCTTTTGTAGAAGTTCTGCACATTTTATTAAAAACAATATACACTGAGCTCCTTATTCGCAATGTTTCTATTTTTAGTTCCATTTTCAATGAATCATTTTTTTGTTGAGTTCAAGTGGCCAATTACAGTAATTTCAATGTGTATTTTGTTTATACTTTGTCAGTATAAGTGTGATTTGTTTAATACATTTTATCGAGAGGAAAAACATTTTCCTAGCAATTTCTTTTCCTTTGGAAACGTAGCATGTATTTAACAGTAACAATTCAGTGACTTAAAAATAAATTTGTCATAAAATTTAAAAAAAAAAAACTTACTTAAAAGAGTGTATTAAATTTTCCTTGAGTCACCGAGACAAATTTAATCATTTTATTACTTAATCTTTTTCTTTTATTTTTTATTATCAGAACTGTCAGATAAGTTGTTAAGGGTTTTAAATTGTGAGTTTTTTTTTTTGTTCTACATCATAAAGCGCCTCGTACGGCTAATCATAACATTAATAATAATGTACGATAAATACAAAAAAAAAAAATTAATTTTTTATGATATTTTAATTGAAATTTCTTTTGAAAAAAAAAAATTATTTTTATTTTTCCTCCTGTGTTTATTTTGTAACAATTTAATTTTTTTTATTATTAATTTTTTAGTAGAATATTTTATTTTAAAGAAAAACTAGGAGATTATTTTTTTTTTGTTTTAAATTAGAATTTAAAATAATAAAATAAAATAAAAAACAAAAATCCCAATGACCTAAAGATGGCGTGATGATTATTTTTAATATTATATATATGTATTTTTTTATTTTTAAACAATTTGTTAAAAATATTCATTTTTTATTACTTTAAAGAAAATAATTTTTTATGATCATTTGATGTTTTTCGTTTAAATTTTAATAATTAGTTTAGGAAATGTTTTTTTTTTTTGTTATTATTTCGGTTATTTTTGTTTTTTTAAATTTTTTATAAATTATTTGACACATGTATAGTTAATTTATTTTAAATTGTTTGTTTTTTGTTTAAATGTTTCGTTTTACAATAGTTTTTGTTTTTGTTTTTACAGAGTAGATGGAAATCATCGAAAGACGCTACAGAGAAACGGTACGAGCATGATTACTCTATCAAAGTATGGGGCTTTAAACCACTAAACATTAGCTGTCTTTATGACAAAACAATCAGTTGAGGGACCATTAGTATACTATTATAATGTTCAGGCAAGGGAACATTCCCCTATGGACTAAATATAAGTTTGAGGTTTATCGAAATGTGATGCACATCTCATTTTTTGTATTGACGATCTCTTCATCAGCTTATGTAAATTGAAAATGTAACCATTACCAATCTTAAGGAACAGTTGAGGTAGAAGATGGTTCCACATTCGTGATATTCGAGTCAAAAACGAATTACCACATGCAGAATTATGTCATCTAGAAATTTGAACTACTTATAGGTGGCCAGAGGACGCTCGTTTTGTTTCTCTTCGGAAGATTTTGAGTGCAGGCATCAGAATTTTTATTTCGTCAGAAGAAATGCTCACTTTTACTAGATGTTTGTAAAACAAAGTAAGACAACCTATAAAGCATACTAGGCGATGAGGTGATTGGCATCATTTATTAAATAATTTCTATTTCGCACTTTGTTTAGTAATCCCAATATCGTTTTAGAGGCTCCTACTCCTGAGTATAATGCAAACATTGCATTATACTCCATTTTTAGTCATATGAATGCTTTGTAGATAATGTAAAGATCAGAAGATGAGAAGAAGGGGTTACATAGCCGCATCTTTTGAAGAAAAAAAAAATAGTTTACTATTAAATTTAAATCAAATAAAATATTAATGATACCGTATGCATAACCAAGAATTTTTTATTCACTACGTTTTTTCCAAAATGTTAATGTAATTGTAAATTTTTATGTGAAAAAAAATTTTTAAGTTCTAAACTTCTTTCTAACAGTCAAAAAAAAAAAATCAGAATTTTGAATTTATGTATTAATAAAATTTTAATTAAGAAACAATATCTTCAACTTTATAAATTGACGCGAATGAATACAAAGCTTATTTTTTGAGGCAACTTAAATAAGTTTGAAAATTTGAGAGTTACAAGAATTCAAAAATTTTGCCAAATATCATTTTTATTTAGCGATAAATTTATTAATGAAATAAATGAAATTCTCTATCTATTTTACCTATTCTAAATTTCTATCTATTAAATTTAAATAAAAAATGCTGTATCTGTCTTACTCTTACTTAATAATAACTTTGATGGAAATCTTCCATTTTGTTTTTAAGAAAACTGAATTAACCTCAAAAAGTTTTTTTTAGTGTATTTTTATTTTTAAAAATTTTATTCGAAAAGTAGAAAAATAACCGATTTTATTCTAGTACAGATCCATTATGAATAAAAATTTAACAATAGGTATCATATCTTTTTTATATGTATAGGTATAGGTATCATACATATCTTTTTTCCCTATAAGAGGTACTGTATTAAAATTTATGAGCCCCTGTACGTTCTACAATGATTTTGTTAGAATTCTCTTTAGTCTCAAAACTTTAAATTTTTTTTTTAATTTTTAAATTTTGCATTTATAATGCGATTTGTAATTTTTATATTTAAACTACAACCAGAATATATGTAATAGGAAACAAAAATCTCAGCGATTATATATAGATACAGTATATTGGAGTGGGAGTCATGCAGTACTTTCCAGGGATAATTTTAATTTGTATCAAAAGACATTCTTTATACATGTGAATTTTATTAATTGTTTAATCTTCTGATAAAATACTCCTAGTATTTTCAACACTCACGTGTCATCGTTGCTATTTTCAAATTCAACATATTTTGAGGCAAGTCTTTATTTCTGGTTAGAAGAAAAGAAAACTAAAGAAAATTATGATATTTTTAGGAAAATGCACTTTATTTATTTGCACATATTTTTTCAAATAAGTTAAATATTTTTCTCACCGCATATGACAAGTTTAATTTTTATTTTGCACTTGTAAAAGCTCTAAAACTAAAGATTTTCTGATTCTGCCTAATATTTCAAGCAAAGAATATTTTTTTAATTTCTTAACTCTAAATATTTTAATTAAATACCACCACTTTTAAACATTTTAATTCTTATTACTGCCAATTCTGGTGAATATGTTAAGGTAAAAATCAGAATTTCATTAATTTTTTTTTTTTTGTATTCTTTTTTGCGTACAAAAACAAAATAAAAACCATTATAAAAGATCGTTAGATTGCGTTTCTTGTTACCACAAAATAAAATGTTAAGTAGTTGTGATATTATTTAGATACAATTTTTTTGTTTTCTTGTTTTTTTCTTCATTCCATTAAAAACGTTTATGTATTTAATATTTAGATCGAGTTTTTAAGAAGTTATTGTACTTAAGTGATGGTTTTAATGTAAAATAGATAAAAAAAAAAAAAAAAAATACAACATATATAATATGCAAACTGGTTCGAGAAAAATAATTACCTATAAAACACAGCAACAGCATATTTTTTTTGCTGTTTTATCAAAAATTTCCGTCTGACGATCAGAACTTCCGGTAAAGAAAGTCAACCTGGCGTAACTGGTATTTTTTATTTGTTTTTAGTTTTTAGTTATTTTTTTTTTTGCTTTCTTACATTTTTGCTCATCTTTCTTTTAACATTAGGGTAATGGAATTTATTAGAATTTTTTGCTTTTAATTTGTTTTTTTATTTTATTTTTGTTTTCTACAATATTTTCCTTCTTTTGATATTTTTTCATGGAATGGTAGACAACACTTCGGTTGTTTGGATAGTTGAACTTATAGGTTAAAGTAAGGAATCTATATAGAGTCCAAAATATTGTCTTATTGAACTATTATACAATTATTTAAATCAAGTAAAAAAGTTTATATGCTATAGAACAATTTATTTGTTAAAAAAAAAGTTTTTGGGGAAATACCGTTATTTTTTTTTTTTTAAATACATAAATGCATTTGTTGAAATTATGTATTGTTTTGAATAGATTTTAATTTTAAACATAATTTAGACTTTAAACAGAATTTTATGATTTAAAATTTATGATAGAAGTGTAATAAAAACAAAAAACCAAAAACCTAATTTTGCTTGTTAGAGTTTGCTAATCCGATGTTTTACCTGAATAAATGTAAAAGAAAAATTTATTAAAAGGAATCTTAAGCCAGTGCGCTATTCTCTGTTTTAAAAATTCCGTTCAGAATTCCCGCTTTCCTATACAGTTTTTCAAATAATGAATATAACCATGCCATACATATATATATATGTTTGTTTATATGACTTTTAATAAAATTAAACTGATTGAATTTAAAATGCGATGTCATTTTTGACGGAAGACTAAAATTTATCATTTTAACTTAGTTTTAAATAAGTAAAAAGAAATTTTGTTTCTTCGTTTTTAATGTTTTTTTTTTTAATGTTTAATGTCTAAATGCAAAAATAATAAAAAAAAAAAATAACAAAAGTAAAATTATAAGATTTTTTTTTAAATGATATTACAGATCTTATAAACCCATTTTTTTTTTTTTTTTATTTATTTTATTTATTAAGTGTGAGCGAATTTTGAAATAAGAAAGGTAAAGTTTAGTAAAGAATTGGGGGAAGTATGATATTGTGCTGAATAAAAGAATTTACTAAAATAATTATTTAATATTTTTAAACGAAACTTTTTTTTTTTTAATGCATTTCTCTGCCACATAAATGTGGACAGGAAATTACACAGCCTTTCCTGTTCAGGCATGGCTGTAAATGTCGTAAGGGGGAATAACTCTTACGACGTGTGTGGGATTCGAACCCACACTCACTCGGTGTTTACAGCGTATTTTATACGCTCTTACCCACTAGACCACCGAGGTCCCACGAAACTTTATTTTATATAGTTTAAGTATAGTTTAAGTGACAGGGGTGGATCGAATAATAACTGAATATTTTGTAATTAATATTGTAAGATGTTTAGGGTGGATGTATAATTCTATTAATGTAATGTAAATGGAATGAAACACTAATGAGATTTTCTTTTTATGAAAGATTTAGATGTTACACAAACGCACAAATATTTTTGGCTTGAAATCAAAATAAATTCTTAGAGCAATAATGGGTTTATTCTTAAACTTAGAGAATATAGACTCTAAGAATATAAATAAAAACCAAAAATCAGCTTCCAATTATTAACACCAACATAGAAAGGTAATTAAGTTTAGGAAGACTTAGAATGAGTTATAAGGGATCAATGACGAATATGATGTAACATATAGAGTCTTATGATTTCAAAAATAATTTATTTTATTATTGTTGGCCCTCTCATCATTTGTTTTAATAAAAATTATAAAATTAATTTTTTTTTGTTGTATTTGTTGTCTAATTTCAAAAAAAAAAATTAAAACCTTTTAAGTATGATGTTACTTATTACTATCACCACCCAGTTTAATAATATTTATCTTAAATAGTAACTAAATACAAATTAATAAAAAATTTCGATAAATATTTAGTCACAATCACCTAATTTCATTTAAATTAAACATTGTTACAATCACCCTATTGACTTTAAGTCTACCTTCTTCTTAGAAAAGAAGCCGTTAAACGACTCAAAAAGAAAATTTCTTATAAAATTGTTGAAAAGTTCTTATAAAATTGGAGACATTTATAATACAGATTGAGTGTATGTATGACAATATGTATATGTTCTATACCGTCCATCAGGTTCGCAACTCTTATGTAAAATCTACCGTTGAAAAATGACATGTAGACAATAAATAAAACACAATATTAGATTTAGAAGTTATTCGAAAATTTTAAACTAAACTGCTAATAATGAATTTTTTTTTTTAAAGTCGTACTTAAAATTCTGATTGCGACATCTTTTATGAATATATTATTATAATTTAAAGAATAGAACAACTAGATTAAATTTTATTCATATACATATATATATATATATAATATATGTAGATATGTATATATTAGATATTATTATATGCTCATTAAAAAAACTAGATTTAATACAATTCCATAAATTGAATAATAAGAAGTTATTTATATTTATATGAATTTTTTTTTTGTATTCACTTTTATATTTTCCGGATGTTTTTCATATTCTGTGATCATAATATATATGTATATACATATATGTATGTGGTATGGTATGTGTGTACTTATATTGTTTAAAAAGAAATCTTTATTTAAAAATTAATTTCATTCTTGTCTTTAAATTTTTTTTTTTTTTTTTTTTTTGGTTTTTTGTTTTTGTTCATTTTCTTTTTTTCTTACAAAATAATTTTTTTGATTAGTAGTGGACTTCCTATTTTGTATTATTTTATATTTTATTCTAATTTTTTTTTTTTTCTTCTATACTTATTTTTATTTTCCTTTGTATTTAATTGAATTTTATTAAAATAATAAATTCCCACGACAATGTTATAGATACATATTTTTATTATTATAATAATATTTTATTTGTATAATAAAAATAAGGTATAAACAAGAAATATTATTGAAAAAATTTCTAGATCTTGAATATCATAAAAAAAAAATGATTCAAGAAGAAGAAAAAAAATTTGACGAAAAAATAAAATTATATAAATTATTTTAAGTGAATTTCCGGGTTTCTTTTTTTTTCTTATATTTTTGTAAAATTGAAATTTTTATTTTGTTCTTGTTTTTGTTTTATATTAAAAAGGCAGATAAAAACAAAAAAAAAACAGAAAAATATTTAAAAAATTCATTGGCCTTGAAGATATCTTCTTGATTTAGAATAATTAATTTGAAAAAAAACAAAAAATTTTATTCTAGAATATAATTTTACATTTTATTTTAATTAAATTATTAAAATGTTGTCATTTATTTTAATGCAAAAAATAAATTTCAAAATATATTATATAAAATACATATTAATATTTTTTTTTTTGTATTTCTTTAACACTTGAGATTCGAAAATATTTTTAATATTATAAAACATAATAAAAAAAAAAAAGAAACTCCAGTCTCTATAGATTTTCTAAAAAAATTTTACCATTTACAATTTTACTTCCTTAAGTTTTTTTTAAGATATTTTTTTTTTGGTAAAAACTAAAAATTTAAATACATACATCTTAATTTTATTTCTTAAAATTACTTGAGAATATAACATTTTGAATTTTCTAAAAATAAAATACATAAAATTTAAACTTTTTGATCTTGTTAAATTTTCTTTCTTATTTTTTGTAACTTTTTAAATTTATGGGGAAATACCGTTAATGTTATTATATTAGCAATAATACAATAACAGAGTTCATTAATAATATAAAACAGTTTATTTATAGGTATTTATGATCCCTCAACATTTAGACATATTCTATAGATAACTTATAAAGAATATATTGGTCGAAGTTCTTATTTATTTAAGATTTGTCCTTCAAAATTACCCCAAAAAAAAAAGAACTGATAAAGAGTGTATTGGTTGAGATTTTCATTTTCATATTTAATTTAGAAATATAACTACCTATACAGGCAACAGTATTTTTAGAGACTAACGGTATTTTTCGAAAAAAAAATATGTACCTGTCCTATTCATCAAATGAAATTTGAACAAATTGATAGAGAAAACTGGACAACCGGAGATTTTAAACTTTTACGGTACTTAATTTTCAAAAATACCTTATTCTCATATTAATTTAAGAAATAAATAGTAATAAAACTTGCGCAACTTTATATAAATATCTTTTTCAGAAACTTAGCATTTCAAAATGAAATAATTTTTTTTTTTGTGGTCAGTTTCGGACTATCAGATTTCGGATATACATATATATATTTATATTATATATTAAATATTGCAAAAATATAAGCACATTCAGCGCTTTATGTTAAATATGATAGATATATTTCTTAAAAATTTGAAGATTTTTTTAGGTTATTTGCATAGTGTTGCCTCTCGATTTTCAGATTGCAAATTTTTACAATTAACTTTAAGGTTTTCAAAAACTTTTTTTTAGTACGCACATTTTTTCACAAATCTAAGCGTAAGAAATGATTTAAATAGAGAAAAATCGGAAAATGTAACAATAAAACGTGTAAATAACGAGTGAAATGTAATTAAAAAACCGTTTTCTAATTTAATAAAAAAAATTTAAGTTTATTAACGAAACTAAAATTGAAGTTGATCGATTATTTATTTAAACAATCAATTTATAAGGCAACAGTTATATAAAAAATCTAACTGTAAGAATGATCCGAAGACAGGTTTCAAAAGTGTAAATATAAAGTGAAGCATCTCTAAAATGATTGGAGCTCTGTTAGCCTCTCGAAATTTGAATTGAGCAATACTTGAATTAAAAATCTTTCAAATATTTTAGAAAACCATCAATTATAAAGTGATCATTATGTAAAAATGGAATAGTAAACAGTGATAGTAAGAGAGATTTTGAAAGTGCAACAAAAAATATAATAAAAAGTGGGACTTCACTAAAATGGTTAGTTTTAACTAATTTAATAAAAAGATTGAAACTATTGCCTCCTGAAATTGACATTAATCAATCATGGAATTAAATGTTTTTTTTTCAATATTTTAGAAAACCATTAATTTACCGTTTGATTGATTATATACGCGATCACTTCACTTTACATTATGGAAAAAACGAACGGTAAAATCTCAACAGAGAAGTTATTTCGAAGTTAATAGAAATGTTGTAACTCTGCTAGCCTCCTCAAATTGAAAATTTAATCAATAAAATGGAATTTAATATTTTTTAAATTTTTCAGAAAACATACAATTATTGTAAGACGAATTTAAAATTAAAAGAGGCGGCTCGATTATATGCATAAAACACTTGAAAACAGAAAATAATGTTTTAATGGTACTGAGAAAACTCTTTGTTTTATTTTCTTTTTAAATTTTTTATATTTGAAAAAAAATTTCTGTTAAGAAATATTTGAATTAATTAAAAAAACATATACATAATTAAATATACATATGTATGTATATATGTAGTAATATTTTCTTGAAAAATAATTTTTCTTTACTACCTATATACGTATTGTATATTTTACAAAACTACTTCTATTATAAAAAAAAAAAAGAAAAATTGATGTCCTTTTAAATATTTGTATCATCATTCATTTATTTTTAATCATCATCATCATTATCAATATTAAAAAATTATTGAAATTGAAAATAACTTGAAAAATCTTATGGTAAACAAAAAAATATTATCAATTGCAATAATGTGTTTTTTCTTTTATATTTTCTCCATAAAATTTATCCAGAAAGAAAAATTTAAATTAGCTTTAGGTGCATATGATCTACATATATCTATAACTATACAATTGATGAACAAAATATCTTATAACTGAACAATAATCAATTTTTATGTTGTATAGGACATTTACTATACTTGTACCTTCATTAAATTATCATTACTGTAAAATGGAAACATAATAAAAAAATGAGAAAAAAAAAACATCTCAAAAGCAAATTCTTAATTTTATTTTTCATCATAAATCTATTTTGTTTCTAGAACTCACCTGTATACAGAGCTCACCTGTATTCATAAGTATACATGTATGTTGAAAAGAAACAAGGACAAAATTAATATATTTTGAATAAAATTGTCTAAAAGTCAATCAAAAAAAAAAAATTTAAGAAGAAAAATATAATAGGTATAAAACATACATATAGGGTTATTATTTTTTAAATAATTTCATTATAATGATTCTCTAATATTTACTCATGTGAATTATTAGTCCATATGTACATAAATACAAACAGCTTCAGACATTTTTTTATAAATTTTTTTTTGCATCAAATGGATAGGTAATACTTAACCATATAAATTTAAATTCTAATATACATAGATGGTATTACAATAAGGAAGGAGCAAATAATAGTCAGAAGGTAATAATATTTTTACAGTATCGGAGTTAATTTATGCTGTGTTTCGATTAGAAATTTTATATAAAATTGAAATAAAATTTTTCGATCAAATGCATCTTATGTGCAAATCATTTCAAAACAAATATAAAGAATACCATCAGGATAAAATTTTCTTAAGGCTTTGGTATCCTTTGTAAACTCATTTATTTTGTAAGAAAACAATGCAATTCAAAATAAATTTAGGATTTAGTGGAGATGGATTTAGTCAATAAGACTAAAGGGGTAATCTTACTGTGTTTGGAAGATTCCCACCTCCCTTAGGAAAAAAGATAATTAATGGGATACGCTAAAAGAACTACCATTTAGGTTTTTTCCTCTCCCACCCCTACTTCCTAACCAATAACGAGCAGTTGGCGGTTTCATCATATTCTATTGAATGGATTTAGTGGAGATGGATTTAGTCAATAAGACTAAAGGGGTAATCTTACTGTGTTTGGAAGATTCCCACCTCCCTTAGGAAAAAAGAAAATTAATGGGATACGCTAAAAGAACTACCATTTAGGTTATTCTACAGTTGGATTTTGTTATGTAGCAAAAAGGTTTCTTACAATACCCACTGGCCAATTCTGCCACATTTTTTATCTTAATTTTTAGTTTAAATAAAACGTTAGTTGCTGGTAGCGATAATCGCTAAAAATTTGAAATCATTTATTTAACACTAACTCATCCATAAATGTTTTCTTTTGAATTATCATATGTTTCATCATTGGCCACAACACAAATGCAGCTCTACTAAAGTATAGGGAAACTTTTAGTAATAGCATATTCATCGATTGTTTTGCATCCAATGAATTTTTCAACTACATATCCTTCAATATTTTTAACCAGCGTTAATGAATTTCGCCACTAAACTATTATACGTTATTGTTATTTCAATTAAAAACAATTACTGAATGTGGATCTGCCTATAAGTATTCTACATACAGATACATAATTATTAACCAGTTATAATATACTACATATGTACATTATTTGAATACATAAAACGGGAAGAAAAAAAATTTGTTTTTATATTGAAAATTTTAACTTCCTGAATTTTTAGTTACTTAATTATGTATGATAGAACTTTCTACATACACACATATACAGAAAATATACTTTAAAATTAAAAAAAGATATCCTAGAAAATTTTTAAGTATATACAAAAGTAGATATACATATACTTCAAATATTTGTTTTGGAGAGAAAAAGAATAATTTTAAAAATATTTTTTTTATTCTTTCTCATACTTAAAAATATCCTTTTTTTTTTTCATTTTAACCATGATTTCAAAGTTGTTGATGAAAATGTTTTTTTTTTTTTTTCCGGTATAAACTCAACTTAATTTAATTCAAGTCATGCAGGAAGATAATATTACCGGTGAAAAACTTTAAAAAACATATATACACACATGCACTAAATAGGTATTTACTTAAAAAAGGACATAAAATCTAACCACAAATTTGATTATATTTTATATATTATGTATATAGTATAAATATTATATACCTATATATTATATTGTCATGCATATGTGAATTTGTTATCAAGATTAAAACAGTTTATCTTAAAATAATCGTATTAGAGTATTGTCTTAGTATTATTATATGATCTCTTTTTGATTTCCTTAAATCTTTTATATGCTCAAACTCGAACATATACATTTTGTTTTTTTGTTTCCACTTATTAACAGTACAATCAGTTCAATATTAAATTTTTGCATTTTATGTTACTCGAAATCTGAAAAAGATGGAATCATTATTGAATTTATATATAGAATCAATTTCAATTACAAAATCAATGCGAATCATAACTGTAAGTTTAAAATTATACTTGTCATGATGTTTAGTTTATATATATATCTATAATGGTGTGTCCTATTATACCTACATATCAAAATGTCCTTTCTTTTACATTTGTATTATTATTCTATAGAACGAATAATATTTTCAACAAAAGTAAAAAAACTAATGAAAATCATGTTATAAAGGAAAATAAGATGAGAGGAAAAATAATATTTTAAATTCAAAATTATTAATAATTTTCTTATTGCTGTTGTTGTTGTTGTTATTGTTGTTGTAACAATGATTATTACTACTTACAATCATGATTCAAAAAAGTTTTTCCAGTTTTCCTGTCAAAAGCCCTTAAGTTTTTTTTTTGTTTTTTATTTTTTTGTCAGTTTTTATTTTTCTTTTAGTTCCGAGTACAGGATTTAAAATTGGTTATTTGTGGAGAGTTAAAAAGAGAACATATCCTTGTCTTGATTTGAACTTGTAATAATAGTTGATAAAAACTAAAAAAAAAAAAAACAAACTACAATATTCGAATAAAATAATGTATGAATAGAATAAGTATATGATGTGAATGTATAACTTACTATACTTACCATTAATAGTATGTGACCAAGGATATGACATTTCCTTTCGACTCTTCAAGAGTATAAAAAAAAAAAAAAAAATTCAATAGATCCTGACTGATGAATTTTTATTTTTTTTTTTTTTTTGTTTATGTGGGTGTAAGTCATTTTTAATAGTAGGAAAATACATTTTTAATCAGAGTATTAATAGTAGAGCTCTACTAATATCCTGTTCATCATTATTTCATATTTTATATATTTTTTTTTATTGTTTTTACATTATTTAACCTTTTGTTTTTTATTGAATACAATGTTATGAGCATATTTCGAATAAAAAAATTTTCCAATTTTTAGAACTTATCATTTACAATTTTGTCACAAGTCATAGTTCGATCAGTAATATTTAGGAAGCTGAGACCTCAATTGCCTAGTTGGTAAAAACGTATAAAATATGCTGTAAACACCGAGGGAATGTGGGTTCGAATCCTACACACGTCGTAAGAGTTATTCCCCTTTACGACATTTACAGCCACACCTGAACAGAAAAGCTGTGAATTTCCTATCCCCATTTATGTGGCAGAGAAATGCATTAAAAAGAAAAAAAATTTAGTAAGTGTAACAGTCCCAAACAAATTCCAGAACATTTAAATAATTTACATAATTGCAGTTGTTAGTACTACCAGATATAATAAATCTTAATTGAAGACTGTATAAAGACTTTCTAAGTTTTTAAATAGCAAACGTTGAAAATTCAAAATGTTAGAAAATTTTAGATAGGATTGTTGAGGGAGAAAAAATAGCATTAATACAAATAACATCAAGATCAATAGCGAAGTTCATCATAATCATACCTGCAGATGTGCTCATCATATTAGGACAACTGTAAGCTACAATCAGCATTGACTCGAGTCTGTATTTAGTAATGGTAAGATCTATAACTGTAGTCTAACATTAAAAGGTTTAATTATTATTTATTTAAAAAATTTTGCAAAAATCTGTACATTAAGTAAATACTAAAATTATGCATTTCTGAATCACATTATAGTGTAAGTGTAGTGTAAGTAAATAAACTATTGTTAGCATTTCACAATTCCACATTTGAAAAAATCGTTTGGAGAACTAAAGCGAATCGCTAGAAATCGAGTGAGATAGAAGAAATTTATCGATGCGCTATTATTAGCTTGTAGGAAAGCAAAGAAGAAGAAAAATATTGCATATATTATATGATATATTATTATCGTATCACTGATTTATACTTTTAAATTATTGTAAATTGCACTTTTAATGAATGATTTATATTTTAAATTATCATTACCAAAATGTTATTGGTTTACTCCGATCTGTAAGACTAATCACTGAATGAATTTGTTTTTCGTTTTTTGAGGGTAGGTGATTTTCAGTATAGAGCAATGGAACTATAGTCATCCATGAATGTTGAAAGGCATTATAGAGGAGTGGAACGAGCACATTTCCTCTACGAGTATGTGGGATTTTAACCCACCTAACACAACCACCATTTTTTTGACCAAACAAAAAATTATATCCATTTTAATATTCATGTATTGCCTAATCAAAGGAAGCAAAGCTTAAGGAATGAAAATTCTTTCACATTGAGGGGCATATTGTAAACAAAGTTGTTTATATTCACCTTAATTTTTTGGACGTTCTATATATTATATTCCTCACCAATTCTATGAAACACATGAGATTGGACACCTTCGCGATATTCGTACCACAAATAAGTTTCGGTGAGTCAAATTATTTTTAAAGATCTGAATATTAAATCAGAAAAAAAAAATACATAATGAAACGGATGGTTAAGATGTCTTAGTTATATCATATATTATAATTTAAAAATTCTAAAAATATTGTTCATTTGAAAATGTAAATTGTAACTTTAACAACACAGTTTACAAATCACAAATTAGTTCGTAAAGGTACAGGTAATTTCTACACTTAGTAACTAACCACATCAATTTTTCGTTTTATTTCTTTTTTTTGTATTATTCATCTTTTATAGACTACTGTTTAAATTTCCTTTTCATTTTAAATTATACATAGATATCATGTAATATAGACATTTATAAATGTGTATATGTATATTTATATAGAAAAGACATAACCAGGATATAAAAAAATAAAATTAAAATATCAGAAGAAAAAAAAAAATAATAAGAAAACTTTTTCAACTTCCTTTACTGGAATGAAGGATGTAAAATAATTTCCGTAAAAAAAAAAAAAAGGAACAAAATTTTTATTTCTATTTACGTATGTATGTATGTATTAAAATAGTTTTGAGAAGTAAGTAGTGAATGAGGGGTTTAAATTTTAAATGATTTTTAAAATCAAGGATTATACAAGATATCTATGTAATATATTTATATTATATAGTAAAAAATTAGAATTGTGGTTAATTTAATGACTATAGAATAGTTAATTATAGTTTAAGAAATTCTATTTTTAATAATTTTAGGATTAAATTGTCTTGAAATACTGTTAAATTACCATTACTGTCACCTACAAATAGATTTAAGAAAAAATACTACATTATGGAATATACCCTATATAATAAATCTATAGTACATAAAATAATTAAGACGTAACGAATTTGTGTTAGAAATATCTATAATCTGTAGAACCAAAATGATCTATAAGGCATATACATAATGATTAGCGTTTTAACAATATTTAGCAAATTCTTAAACCATAGTACAGACGCAGATACATGTAGCGAAACCTAGGTATCCAAACAAATATTTTCTAAGTTTCCTTTATAGTTTACTCATTTGTAGTGAATTGATACATATGTTGCGTTACATGATTACAAAAATATTAAAATATTTTGATTTTTTGATAAATGTAAAGGAACATTTATCCCGTTTGTAATGTATAGGTGATCTATCTTGTATGGTACTTATAAACGATATTTTTTATAAATTTATTTTTACCGACGTTCATTGCAATATAAAACTTTTTTTCAAATAAAGTTTGCTTGCAAAGTATCACTATACAAGTAACCCTATATGTAGCAAAAGAAGTAGCGCTAGATGTTTCGCTATATGTATCTTCATTTACACTACGTATTATAAATCGATTTATGATTCTCTGAAAGAACTTTAAATCCAAAATGATTTTCTTTGTGTTTTCTTAAAGATCTCAGCCGCAGAGTTGCAGTTTTTATATTTCAAATATAATTTAAGATTTGATTTGATTTCTTCCGCAGCATTTTTACACTTTTCTAAATTTAAGAAATTTTGCTTTAACTCAATCTGGTTAGGTTAGTTTTCTGTGCATAGTCTATGATTCCACTTCATTTTATTATTCTCTTTAAATACATAATACCAATAATAAAATATTATAACACCAAAAATATTTTGGAAGACTTTTGTTTTTAACAAAAATATTTCCTTCTATTATACTTCTCATGTTTCTTTAAAATAATTTTTTTCACCTGAATCTAAAGAAAATATATATTATAAGACAAAAAAAAAACCCGGAACAGGAAACTAACTTGGAATATTAAAAATTCAAAATGATGAAATAAGAAAGAAAGACTATATTGAAATAAAAAAGTAAAAAATTAAAAAGTTTCATATAATCAAATAAATATGAATCAACTATTAAACACCATCTTTTTTTTCATACCACAATCATTCTTCAAACCTTTTGTTTAACTTTTTGTATACCACAAATAGATTTGTTTTAACTGTTTATTCAAAACCTTAATACTTATTTTACATATTATATTATATATATACATATATATATTGTGTAAATATATAAAATATATTTACATTTAAAAGAATGATTTTATTACTATGACATTCTAAAGGTTTCCTGTTCAAATGATTTGACTATATATGAAGCTTCAAAAAGAAATGAAAATTGGGGACTAGGAAAATTCTATGTATTCATAGTAGTTTTGATGATGATGTTAATATCATTTTTTTCGATCTAATGATACATATATATATATATATATAGCCATATCTACTAAATTATATTTACCGTTATTCTACAAAATATCTATATCAGTATATAAGTGATTTTTATTGTATCAGTCTTCCGTTTACTTATAAATGCTATTCCCATTTCTCGTCCTGTAGAAATATTTGTTTTTTAGAAAAATATAGGAAAGGGACACAACATCCTGTTTTTTTGTTAGTTTTTTTTTTTTTTTTGACAACAACAGAGTATTTTCCAAGAGTGTAAACGAAGCTTGAAAAGGAAATAACATAGAAAATAAAAAAAAATGCAAAAACAAAAAAAAAAAAGAAATAAGGATGCAGTAACAAAAACAAAGAACAAAGCAGTTAGATGTGATGGAAAATAAAAAACAAAAATAAAAAGAGCATGAAAAAAAATACTTTCATCATTTTCATTTAGATTCTAGAACCTTTCATATTTAAATATTTTAACTTCAACAATATTCTAACCTCTATCATTACATAAAGTATTTACACTTCCATATGTATATGTAAAAATCATAATAATTGCATATGTGTGTATATTTATTCAAAATATGTATATATTAAAATTTAAATATTAAGGAATCGCTATCCTATTTCTTTTAAACCTATTGTAATATTGTTCAGTATAAATAAAATATAGGAAAAAAAAAACAACTCTAATACATGATTTACAACAAGGCAATAGCAACAGCAGTAATAAAAGCAAAAAAAAACGGCAACAACAACATCACATGAATTATTTTTCCTATTTTCAGTATCATTCACATTTTTTTTTTTTTTACTGTTTATTTATACTCTGTAAATCACTTTTTGCATAGAACCCTTTTGAACCCACTTCCTTTTAACTATTTTCTGTTTTTTTTTTTTCTTTACTTTAATTTTCTCCATTTTTGTCTCCTTTTTAATTTTATTTTTGTATACTTGTGCAATGGAAATCCTAAAACGTCGAGAAGAGCAATAAACGTTACGAGAAAAATAAATAAATATATAAAAAAAAAAAATAAAATAAAAAACTTTTTCTTTCCTTGTGAAAACGTTCATCTTCCTGCTTCCGGGATATAATGTTCCAGATTTTCTCATCACCCCTTAATTATTCAATATTCATTCCACATTTTTTTCTTCTTTTTGTTTGTTTGTACATTTGTATATTAAATATAGAAGTATCCTGTAAATAAAGTTGAGTATGATGAAAGGAGTTGAAAAGAGTATATAGAAAAACATAAAAAGTCATTCAGGACAATTTACGAATAAATGGTTGTACTCTGAATGTTTTAAGTGTAATAGAAGAAAAGGTGGTAATAATTTATATACCATAGTTCATATCCTTTGAATATTTTATCGTTTCTATTTTAAAGCAAAAAAATAATAATAAAACAACCAGTATCAGAATTGTACACAAAGTAAATGTAATATTTTAATGTAAGTACAGTAGCTTTGTAAAATAGAAGATAATTCAATTAATAATGTTTTAAAAGGGATATTAAAAAGCTTAGTAAAAACATATCAAAAACAAACAATTTGGAAATAATTTTTTTTAGATATTGATAAAAATGTAACAAACATTTTTGACTTTTGATAGTTATAAAACAATTTTTACTTTTAAAATATTATTGACCTGGTTGGTTGTTTGGTTGGTTGGTGTAGGTGGCTGGCCATTGCCGTTCATGCCAGTGATCCCAATTAGCGTGTTAGTACCGTTTTGCTACCACTTCCGTGACCATAAGGCTTTTAATAGAGCTATTTTAGGTTTTATTTTAGATCCATTTCGTTGCGTTCAGAAACCTTACCATTTCTGCAGGTTGTTTAACCACTAGATCACTAAGATCGTTGAGTTGATGGTTAGCCAGAGTTGCTCTTCTGGCACTAGCCAGCGCTGGGCACTTACAGGTGAAGTATGGTGATGGATTCTTTCTCATTCTGTTCACCACAGCTGCGATATGTTGAATTGAATGGGATTGTTGACCTAATCTAATAATTTACTTACAGTGTTCTAAAGGCATCTTTTGTGTTCTAGAGGAAACAGCATTCCCCAGTTTGATTTCCCTCTAATCAACGTCAGAACACAATTCCATGCTTCCAGGTCATTGAGATTTGTTTCAAAAAATTTTTTTTTCTTCGTTCATTCATATGTTTTTATCCGTATTTTTATTTAAAAAAAAAAAGTAATCAAGACATCAAATCTGAATATTTTCTTCCTTGAGTCTATGCTGTTGAAGCAATATTTTGTTTTTTAAATTTAAGAAACCCTTATATTTCAGATAAAATAAATTTGCATTTATATTTCAGATAAAACCTCTAAGCTCCAAAGAATAAACAAAATATTTAGAATGATTCTCTTCTAAAAAGTTTTAGTACAAAATTGTTTGATTCCTTTACAATTAGATACAGGTGGGAAATCTAAAGAAAAATTAATGTTTTTAAATTATTATGAACATTTTCTATGAGGAGATTTAGTTTCAGATAATTTTAATGAAACTTTACATAAAAATTGGGTTTTTATTATTTTATTTGGCTGAACTCTTAGCCCCCAATTCAATGTTTCCGCATCCTTGTCCTATTCTTTCCTATCCCTACTCCTTAGCCAATATACTGCACTAGCAGGTACGGGTTTCATTCCATTATATTGCCTAAATGGGGAAATGCGTTTAGTTAGTAACAATCTGATAATATCAAAGAGAGAATTCTTGATGTCTTTGAAAGATTCGCAACTCAATTAGAAGAAAAAATGCTTTTTGTAAGAGAACTTTAATTTCAAAAATCCTAAAATTCACCACATAATTTATAGGATTCAAATACAAATCATAAGCTTAAATTATCTGTGCAAGTATTATTTTACACCTTAATGTACATACATATATATTATAATGTATATCGAGTAAAATTTTTAAAATTTTCTTTTTTCTTTTCAGTTCCTGTACTTTTTCTTTTTCTTTTATTTTTTTTTTTTTTATATTTTCTTATACTTTTTAGCATTTATGTTTTGTAAAATTTAAAATTGTTCCAACACTTGCATTTTAAAAAAGGATGCTAAACTGAAACTTTAAGTTTCCTGTTCCTGATGAATTTTTGTTCCTTGTATTTTGTTTTTTTTCGACATTTTCTTTTGTCCTTAAAAATATAAAAAAACTTAAAATCAAAATATGATGAAAAGAAAATTTTAAACTAAGTGAAAGGATTAAAGAGAGAATATAATGAATTGCACAACATCAGAAAAATAATTCTAAAGAAGGAAATTTTGAAAATGATTTTTGTTTCTTTTTTTTTTGTTGTTAGTAATTTTCTAAGCAAAAATTTTCAGGATAACAGATTTCTTCTCTTTATTTTTGTATTAGTTTAGTTTTTTTTTTTCTATTTCTGTTTTTTTTTTCTCCGTTTTCTGAAAAATGCAGCAAAAAGTTTTTATCAGGAAATAAAAATGTTATGGTTGTGTATAATTCACCGGTATTTTCTCGAAAATTCATATTTTTTTCCCATTATTTTGAATTTTTACTTTTTGATTGTAAAAAAAAAAAATTGAGGACGAGTACAAGGAGTAAGGATATAATTTTATGAAAAGATATAATTAAATATTGGTATTAGAATTTACTATTTTTAAATAAAGATAATTTTCTCTCTCTAAAGTTTAAAGTAATAATTTAAAGGAAAAATTCTGGAAGCAGGAATGTAATACAGATTAATTAATTTCAGAAATATATAAATGTTTCGATCGAAAATCCTTTTTGATTTTTTTTATTTTGAACAAATATTTTCTGATACTCGTATACAAGAAAATAGTTTGATAACAACTAAAAGGAATTTTAATTAGAAGAATTCAAGGAAATTAAAATCATTTTTTAATTTTAATTTTTAGTTTCTATTTTTCTTTTTTATTTTATGGTTGTTTCCGTTTTTAACCTATTCAGAGAAATATAATGATTTAGAAATTATATTAACAAATCGGAGAAAAAATTTCATATTTAAATAAGCTTTAAGATTAATGTATCTACAAAATAATTAAAAGATAATTTTCTTTATCTTGATCAAATACAACTGTTCGAAGTAGTTTTTCAACTTAGTCGATTTGATTGGTTTACGTGTTGACTCTTAAGAATTATCTCTCAAAGAGCATAACTTACTCCAATGAGGTTATGAAACCATTTTCTAGTAATCTTCAATTATGTTTTAAAATCAAATCGCAAACTTTAAGTATTAAATTAATTCTTTATGTCTTTAAATTGACTTTTCTACAGCTGCATTACGTCTGTGAAAGGAAGGCGTCTCCAAATTTACGAACCTAGGCCTAAAGAGAAAGTACTCACAGAAAAAATATTAAAGATTCTGAGTAAAAAAATGTAAGAAATTTCCATCTTGTATGTATGAGTTGTCTGTAACTTATAATTGTTTCCATACCTCTGTTTATGGTTTGGTACGTAGTATTAATACGCATATCGGGCTTTTTTGTCCTACTTTCTTCAAAAGTGGACCACATTTTTCTTAATATTTTGCAGTTGTTTAGACTAATCTAGACGCATTGATTGCACTTTGAGATGAGCTTTGAAAGGTGTATATTATTATGTCTTAAGGATTATTATAAGTTTTGAATGTTTTTAAGAACAGTATTTTTGAAACTCTATTTCTGATCGATTATATGTTTTTTCTTTGCAGTTGTCTTTCACAAATAAACACAAAAAGATTTTGAACTTTTAAAAGTTTAAAGTTCTGTTTGTTTCACTTTTATAGGTATAATATTATTATCTACTATTTTAATCTACTTAGATAGATTTTTACATCTATTTTTTATCTTCTTTTGTAGAGTAAATATTTCAGGTTTTTCAGTGTTAATTAATGAATGAATACATAACCGACGTTTTGATAGCACTTTATTACTATAGTAACTATCACTAATTGCTTTAGAAACATTTTTGCTTATGTGTGACAGATTGTTCAAACAATTAAAATTAGTATTATTTTAGTATTATTAAAAAACAAAAAAATTTAAGACAAAAAAAATAAAAAAAATCCTCCTTCGTCCTGACAATACCCTTCTAAATATTAGTTTTCAATGGGTTAATCCTTTTAAACTATATTTATTTATCAATTCAGAATTTATATTATTTTATTTTTTTCTTTTTCATTCTAATAGAAACGTTCTCTATATATCCGGTTAATTTTATTTTTTCATTTTGTTTTTTTATTTTCAATCTACCACAACTTCCTCTTAAATAACCAACAAGCATAAAAATAAAAAAAAAAAGGAAAATTCAATGGAAAATAAGTCTTATGAGAAAAATTTGAAGTTTTTGGAAGTTTTATCCTAGAAAAGGAAATTGTTTTTTTTTTTTGTTCTTTTCTCTTCATTTTGCTACAGCATAACTACGTAAAAGAATTTATTAGATACAATAGATAAATTTTTTAAATTATCATATTTTGCCATCATCATCATTCCTACGTCATTAGACGAAAGGGTGTTTTTTATTTGGTATCCTTTATGGACTGAGTTCAATTTGTAATATGCTATCATTAGAAAAACTACTATTTTATTTTAAATTTTTATATATATTTTATACTACAGGAAAGTGTTAGTAAATGTTTCTGGATTGTTGAGTACCGTTATATTAAGAAGTAGTTTATAGATAAGTTTCCATCTGTTCTCATGAATTAAAACTTCTTTCCTTTTTCTATCTAAAAAAAAAAATCATTTTTAAAATCCAAATTTTTCTAAAATTTGCTTTTTTTTGGTTTTTTTTTTTTCTTAAAAGTTGTTCTTGCATCTAAAGGGATCATTATTTCTTAAAATTTCGATTAATATCCTTTAGGAACATTCTTTTTGGTTGACTTCATTATATATTGTTATATATTTTAATGAATTTTCCTGTGCTTTGGAAATTTTTTTTTTTTTGAAATGATACCTAAATATTCTCTGAACAAAAAAAAAATTTAAATTAAATATGTGGAGTATGGTGTTAAATGTGGAACGTATTCCGGTTTTTTTTTATGTCTTTCTTTAACAAAAAAAGAAAAATTTAAACTTAATTTTGGTTACATATTCTTTTTTTCGTTTCCAGCATTGTGTTCTTGAATCCTAAAAGCAGGAAATAACTGTCATGAAAATTCGACATCCTGTTTGATACTATATTGTAGCAGCAGTAGTCTATATAACAACTAAAGGAACAAAAAAGTAGAAATATGAAATTTCCTTTTAAAATATAACTATTATATCACATATTGATATACCTGTTCAAATAAATACATCCCATCTTAATCATCATCATCATTATCATTATTATTATGATAGTTACAAATGAAAATCACAGGATATAATATTTATTTATATATGTATATATATATGTATATATAAAACAGATTTTGCTGGTATATAATAGAAATAATGAAAAATTTTTCGAATTTTACAGGAAGTTGTTTTCCTCTGTTTTCTTTTTTGTAATTTTTTATAATTTTCTTTTCTTTTTTAATTTTTACCAAAAAGAAAATGGAAAATAAGAAAAGTATGGAAAGAAGCAGTGAAGCGGTAACAGAAAACTTAAAAAAAACAACTTATTCAGGATATTTTTAAGAGTTTTTTTTTCCAATATTAAATAAATAAATGTAGGTTTATGGAAAATATATTTATGGACAGTGGCGCTATAGTTTAAAGAAAATCATATTCCAATAACGTCCTTTCATGCAAATAAGCGTAAAATGAATATCATGCGATATTCCAAATATTGCAGAACTCAAAATTCGATTTATTCAATGTAACTTAAACAGAAAACTCTTAAAAAAAAACTCTAAGGGGTGAGTACAAAGTTTAGCAAAATAAAATTTCCAAAATTTCATAAAATTCGCCTTCAGGTTGTGTTTTTCAAAGAGAAATGAAGGTACAGCTGTTGTTCCGTACAAAATTCTGGTATGGTACAATTTAACATTTATAATTCATTTATAATTTTAATATTGCAAATGTATAGATCATGCCTTTTATATACTCATTCTCTTGCCCATATAGAAGATAAATTTATAAAAAAAAAAAAAAACACAAAAGCCTTTTCATTATATTGATAATTTTTGATGGGTCCGCGAAGGTAATGATAATTAAATAAGAATCCCATATCCTTATAGCGCTCAATTGATTTTCTTTCATTGGAGTAAATATAATCTTTTTTAAAAATTTTCACCCACTTTGCCAAAAATACAAAAAAAAAATAAGAACAGGAAATTTACGCAAGTTTTGAAAATTAATTCATAAGATGTCCTCTTGTTTTTAACTCGTTAATTTTGTAAGTACTACTGTACGAATAAAATAATTGATGAAAACTAGAGAATCTTATATTTTAAAATATTCTCTCTCCTCCTTCTTTCCTTTTCAGCAAACCTTGCAATTGTATTCAAAATATTATACTTAACGATCCAATATTCTTTATCTATTAGTATTGTAAAAAAGAGATAGAGATACAAAAAATACGTATTATAAAACAACAACCTCCCATTTCCGGGCATCCGTTTCCGGATGAATTTTACGTTATTACATTTTTTCTTTGTATTTGTTTATTTATATTTTTTTTTTTGTTGTTCAATCGGTTGATTATGAAGGACCTGTCTTCAAACTTATAAAAATTACATTGATTTTATTATTTCTTATATACTTATTATATATGTGTATATAAGTATATATAGATATTTTATTAACAGGATAATGGTTAATAGATATACATATATTTATATTTTTTATTTTATTTTTCTTTTTTTTTTTATTACAAGGTATTGTCCTTTAGTTTTTTTACTTCTCGGGGAAATTAAGAAAGAGGAAAACATTGAAGTTATTGTTTTATTTTTTGCTGTTTTGGGAATTTCAAATAAAATTGGTTTGGTTTTTTTTTTGATGTTGTCCCTTGTTGTTGTTTTTGTCTCCCGTTTTCATTGTTACCTTTAAATATGAAAAATGATTAAAACTTTTAATAATTTATATTCAGCAAAAAAACTTGCATTTGAATGGATCTTTCAGATTTATAATATGACATGAGAATCGCTTTAAAATGCCAAAATGTTAATTTAAGAATGAAATGTGTAATTAAATGGTACAATTAATTTATATTAATCAATGGCAAACTTTAGAAGAACAACTAGAATACAATTTGAAATTAAAAATACGTAACGATAAAAAGAGTTCTGCGCCAATATGAGCTTTATACATATCGTAAATCAAGTCTGAATCAACCTTTATTATATGTACTATACATTTATAAAACATATTTATTGAGGCTAACGCAGTCATAGTTCTTTTTTAAGATTTGGTTAAACTCTTGGAGATGGATTTAATATGCTTTCAAAAATTTTTCCGTCAGAGTTTTACTATCGCAGCATAAATCAAAGGCTACCGCAGTCATAGTTCTTTTTCAAGATTTGGTTAAACTCTTGGAGATGGATTTAATATGCTTTCAAAAATTTTTCGGTCAGAGTTTTACTATCGCAGCATAAATCAAAGGCTACCGCAGTCATAGTTCTTTTTCAAGATTTGGTTAAACTCTTGGAGATGGATTTAATATGCTTTAAAAAATTTTTCGGTCAGAGTTGTATAATCGCAGCATAAATCAAAAAAAAAATAATATCAGCTCTTTACATAGATTCATCTATAAACTTGAAGGTGCACTGCAGACCTAAAATCTAGTCATTACTGATGCTTTAGTTCAACTCACGACAAATAATAGAATCATTCAACCCAGAGATACCAGGAACAACTTAATGGTTTACAACTCCATTTCTCATCATAGTTAAGTTAAACAGGATGCTATTTTAAAGGTAACTCTTTTTTTCTTTGCTAACACAAAAAAAAAGAAAAATATAAGTGTGTAAAAATTTTCATCAAATTTTTATGTGGTTTTATTTTAAATGTACACAGGATATTAAGTAAAGTTTTATAATAAATTTTTCTCTTTTGGGATGAGGTCCATTCCCAAATCATAAGAGATCATAAGAGTTTTTTTGTTTTTTTTTTTTTTTGTTTTTAAGTATTACATTTAAAACGTTTTGAGTTGTCTAGCTAGATGTACAATATGTTTTTAGCACATTTTCAAAAAAATTTTGAAAAAATGTGCCTATTAGTTTCACTCTGTCTGTCCGTCCGTCTGTCCGTCTGTTTACAAAACTTCTACACCGTTAAAGATAGAGAAAATATTTTAACCATGGGTAGGTCTCATTAAAAAATTTATTTTGTGGTAGCCCCATCCATCAGGAAACTACAGCCCCTCAAACTTTGAAAAATCCCTATTTTTAAATGCGTATATCTCATGTTCTGCTTAACATTTTTTCAATCTGAAAACGCCATTCGACAGGTATTTTTTTTACCTTTCTAAATTAATATCAAAATTATACAAGTTTTTTAAATTTACCGTTATTTGAAAATCAAATTTTGCATGATTTTTTTACCCACTTAACTCCAGAATGCTTTTAGATATGGACTTGAAATTTTGAGGGCACAAAGAACTTTTAGATTAGTATAAGTTTCCTCAGAAATATTTTTTAGTTTTACAATCTAAAAGCACTAAAGGAATTTTCTTACCTCCATAAAACAATATCAAAATGATGCAATATTTTGTAATTTACTATTTGAATTTAGCGTTATGTTAAAACAAAATTTTGCATGATATTTCTTTTTTCATAATTTCGGCGCGCTTCGAGATAGGAACCTGAAGTTTTTTTTGTACCACCCTTCTTTAAGAGTTATTACGCCTCAAAAATTGAAAATTTGCTATTTTTAGACACCTGTAACTTAGGCACCTGTAAAAATTTTTCTTCGGCAAAACATGAAAATTAAAGGTTCAATAATATATTTTCACGTGTGTTAATGGTTTTTCTTAGTTATATAGGGTTCCGAACTTACAGCCCCTCAAAAATCCAGAAAAGTCCTATTTTCACGTTTTTTCTTATTACATGAAATTTTCAAATTTTTGTGCTAGTCACAATTCAAAACAGTTTGTATTGTCTTTTGGAAATGTGCGCTTTTAAAAACCGATGGTTTACATTCTACCTTGTTTTTTTTTGTTTTCTACAACTTTAAGAATTATTTTCCCAGAACTTAATACAACTATACAATTAGGAGAGAAAATACAATTTAGGGGAGAAACAAGAGCAAGGATGTGTGAAAAGGTATAAAAATAAATCCAAATACAAAACTGTTCGCCTATTTTTATCTAAAATCGCCGAAATATACTATAAAAAAGCTTGTATTAAAAATAGATTTGTTGTTTATGACAAGTAAGTATGGCCGACGTACGACAACAAAAGAACGGACAACCTGTTGAAGCTATCTCTGCGGGACATAGCCAGAGCAATAGGTGTGTTCACGGGACACTGACCAATTGGCGAACATGCGGCCAGATTAGGTATTCCATTCAACACATCATGCCGCAGTTGTGGTGAACAAAATGAGAAAGCCAGAAGAGCAGCTCTGCGTAGCCATGAATTTAACAATCTTAGCGATCTAGCGTCTAAGCAACCTGCAGATATGGTAAGGTTCCTGAATGCCGCAAAATGGATCTGAAATTAAATCCGTTATAGCCTAAACATAAGCCTTGTGGTCACGGAAGTGGTAGCAAAACGATGCTAACGCACTAATTGTGGTTTTGTCATGGTTGACAGGACCAGCCACGTAAACTCAAAATGGCATGTTAAAATATATGATGGTTAGAGATGTCTTAAAAGAATAAGATAGTAAAGTAATTGTAAATTTAGATGATCTTGAGGAAAAACTGTAGTACAAAAACTGTAAAAGACTAATATTAAACGTGTAGGACTTTAACAAAAAAAAAAAGGAAGATACATTTAAAGTTTTTGAACTCCAAACTAATGATTACATGTCTTATAGAAATACACAGATTCGATTAATAAAAAAATAGGATCAAAACAAGAATTTCAACTATATAATTATTTTCATAATTACGAAATGAATATTGAAACATATCTTTATTTTACAATATATTTGCATTTCGAAAGAAACATGATTGCATTGGATCTGTTCAACAAGATATTTGTTATAGAAAAAAGTTTAGAAATTTAAGCATTTTTCTAGCTATGATTATACAAATTAAATAAAACACTTAGAAAAAAATTATTAAAATTAGTTTGATTTATTATAAATCATTTAAATTTCTTCTAACCTTCCATATATAGACAAATAGTTAAAATAATTATTTAATAAAAAAAAAAAATTTTTTTTTTTTAATATTAAATTAATAAGCTGTCAATTATTTATTTTTAAGATTCCAGATCAATCATAAATTAAACCATTATAAAACAATGGTAAGTATATTATAATTTTTCTTTCATTTATTATAATATATACTAAGAAAAATTAATTATTCACCTGAGGTTATTTCCTGTTTCAAGTTATGACTACTTTTTTTTTTCTCTCATTTGTTTTTTTTTTTTTTTTTTTTTTATTTTAAAAATCCAAACCTTGTCTCATAAATCCAAACAAACGATAAAGAACGAAAAATATTTAAAGCTTCTTAAAACATTAATTTTACTTGAGAATATCAAAAATAATCACATAACCAGCAACAATATAAACAAATACAAAATTCCATCAGTTCTCTTCTAACCAATCAACTGTGCGAGGTGAATTCGGTAGAATTGTAATGCCCAAAAAACAAAAAAAAAAAAAAAACTATAAAACGAACTATAAAAAATTAAAACTGATAAACCTGGAGTTGATGAGTTATTTAACACGAAAAAAAAAAAAAAAAATTGAAACGAAAAAACTTCAAAAAGCTGCCCACCTTTACTTTGTTTGCATTCCAATTTTTAATTTTTTTTTGAACTGGTATTGTTTTTTATTTGTTTTTCTTTTTTGTATTGGTTTTTTTGGGAAAATTAAGAGAATTATATTAAACGGATATGTTAAACATTAAGTTTAATATATATATAGCTATATAAATATATATATATACGTATATATAGGAAAGATTCTAAAATTTTTTTTTTTAAATAACAAAAACTCTATAAAACAAATAAAAAAAAATTTGCATAAAAATTTTCGGCTAATCAATCATAAAATATTAGTGTTCTTTATATTCTGAATTTTATATACCAATATATGGTAAATTAGTTTTTAAGTAGAACTATAGAAAATTAAAATTATAGGTATAACAGGTTCGGATCAACTATAGTTATAACTTATTAATAAGTATGTGTTTATAAATAATAAAAGGACAGGGTACTTTACAAATCTGTTTTCATAAAATTGAATCATACTTTAAAAAATTTAAAATATCTAATTAATTATGTATTGAAATATATTTATGTAAATGCGAGAGTTGTATATGACAGGTACTTGAAGCCGTCACCCCGTAATAAGTAAATTTCACAGAAATGATTGCCATAAAACTGGATCATCGTTAATTAAAATTTCAAATTGAAAGTTTAATTTTAAATGCGAAAATATGACAGCCATCTGTTTGAACTTGTTGTGCAGAATCCAGAATTCTAGCTCCTTTATATTTTGAGTTATTATGTCGACAAACGAATGGGCAGATGTACGAACATGACTAGATTGATTCAGAATTTGATTTTGAGCAAGGATATGTATATGTTTATTTTGCCATATTTAATTTTTCACCTTGAAAGTGTAACAAATCTAATGGCAAATTTATTATACCCTAAGAATTAGATTTTTAGGGATTAATAGCTATCACAAATCAGTCATCTGTTATATGAGGTCACTTTTCTAAGTAGAACTAATGTAAAGCCAAGAACAGAAGAAAGTAGAGAAAACGCAACAAACTTATATTAATTTTAATTCAATAAGTTATTTTTAAATACAATAAATATCCATTTCAATTCGTCCCTGGAGTCGCAATTAATTTATACTTTAATTCTTAATTAATATTTTTATCTACTGATAAAAACTGAATTTCACTAAAAAGAAGGGTTAGTCATTTTGACATTGATTTATTTTGAAATATAAACCAATTATTTAGTATGCAATACTAAAGAGAGTCAGTTGAAAGGTTGTCAAGTGTAAATTAATTTTTATGTCTTAAAAAAGTCAATATATATTTTTTTTTACATCTCAATTTACAAAATACCTTTATTTTATTATTCTTTATTCTTTAGAAATATTTTTATTTTAAATTATTTCTTTAATTTTTTCGACCCGATAATGATTTGTTAGCTTAATTGTCCTGTTCCTCTAAAGCCAAAAGACACATATAATTGACCTAGTTGAAATTCTAGCTAGACTTGAAATTCTAGCTGAGTCAAAAAGGTGAGTTTAAACTCGTAAATTATAACTTGAAACAAAATCAAATAATAGACCGCTAATGTCATCAAATTAGGTGCCAGAGAAATTGTGACAGTAAGATAATGTTGTCTTTAAATGATTTCTGTCGAACTGAAAAAAAGACAATAGTACACCTATTTTTTTTTTCCTTTATAAGCCTTTTCCTTTAAAAGTCGCTTTTTCTTTTATTAGTCTTAGAGGAAATAGTAACGGTTCTATAGTAACAACTAACGGTTCTAAATTATTTGAAATTTACCCTTTGATATAACAAAGGACCGAACAAAGTCTAATACAACCTATTGCTGTTCTAAACAATTAATAAAAGTAAGGCTTCTCTAAACAACCTTGTCAATATTCATAACAAAACTGTACATTTGTTATTTATAATCATCTCACCGTTTTTGAATATTGTAAAACATTAAAAAAACGTTAATATTATATTAAAATGTGAAAAAATAAAAAACAAAAACAACAAATAGTTACATAACTAATTTAAATAGGAAAAAAAGCTAAGAGAAACCATTACATTTTATTTAATACATAGAAAATACAAATCTCTTAGAATATCAGTAGAATAATGATAAAAATGAGGTGTAAAGGGATCCATACAATAAGAATTATGATTGTTTACATTATTACTCGAGTACATTTGGGTGTATCTTTCAATCTACATTAAAATAATATGCATGTATGCATATTTATGTAGGTATATACACATATAAATAAACAGAAGTATACGGATTTAATTCTTTCACTTTTACGTGAAGGAACGCGTGTAATGAGGTACAAAACAAAAAAAAAATAAAAATCAAAAGAAATGAAATGAAAAAAAAAAAATTCCCTTTGGTTAAAAAATTTTCTTTCGTTTTTTTTGAAGTTTTATTAACTTTTTTTTTTTTTGTCTATATTGGTGTTGTCCGGGATTTAGTTGTTGAATTTGTTGCCTTGCTCATTATTTATTTTATGCCTTAAACAAAAAAAAAATCTTTTTTTATTTGTTTTTTTTTTATTTTTAAAGAAGTCATTGCACTTTTATTTTATTTTAATTTTGACAGTTGATTAACTGTTTATTATTGTTAAACAGTTAATAGAATAGCTTATGTCCCAAATTAAGTGTCATATAAAAATTATGAGGCATTCAAATAAAATTTCAGACATAATATAATATAATGCAAGGTGTATGACTGTCAAACGCACACTGATTAAAGATTTTTAGTTCTTCTGGATGATCGAATTTCACAAAAAAATATAAATACATATATATGTATATATAAAGCAAAATGTGGAAAAGATTTTTTTCTCTGGATCACTGAACGATTTTTTTTTTTCAATAAAAAAGACTCAATTGGAGAACGCAAATTTGTTTCTTTAAGGAGTGAATTTAAAATAAAATGTTCTGAACCATCTTCTTTGGAATTGAAGAACTAAGCAGAAAACTGATATTAGAAAACATTAAAAAGGCGAATACAAGAAATACGACACACATAATAAGCGACTAAAAAGGATATAATATTTATATTAATTTATTTTATACCGATCATCAATATACTAGCCGATATATTTTATGCACTCTTTGTCTGTGTTATGAAGGTGAGTCAACTAATATTATTAGTTTTGTATAGAAGTATACTAATTAAATGAATTTAACTTGACCCCCAGAATTTGATCCTCAGACTTTTAGACCTTCAGACCTTCAGAGGCCCATATTTAAAGGTTAATGTATATCATTTATTCACCTTTCTATATATATATATATACTTCGTTCAGTATAATCATAGGTACCTATTTAACGAAGCGAGCTAGATATTACGATATAGATATTACGTTAGGAAGATAGAAGTTTTTGAAGTAAAAGATACAGATGTATTGGAAAACCAGGAATCATCTATACTTCAAATTAATTAAAAAATAATAAAATTCTCCAAGAATTCATTCATTCACTCTTTCTCGTGTTTTATCTGTATACTTCAGAAAAGTGCTAAGTCCAGTATCGAAAATATGAGATTTTTATATTGTGATTCAAGTAATACTCTATGTAAAAAGCTGGTAGATGTAAACTTATGATATATTAAGGATTCAGAATTTGTTTTATTTACATTTTAAGGAGTAAACTTTTCAATAATATATTCAATTGATAATCAACCAGCTCTATACTTACTAAAATAGATTGCCTCATCTCATACAATAATTCAATACTAACTGTACACAAATAGAAAACTAAATTCTAAATACAAATCAAAATTCTTCGTAGACAATAAAATAAAAAAAAAAAAAGAAAGAAAGAAAAGGAAAATTAACAAAACATTCTGTTTGTTTCGGTTATGTATTTTATTTTTATTTTTTTTTTTTGGCTCAAAGGAGACTTTTTTCATTGGAAAAAAGTCATGTTACTTTTAAATTTTAACTAACGTTACTATTTTTTTGTTTTGTTTTTATGTTTCTTTTTTTTTTTTTAAATTCATTTGTAGTTGCATTGTAGCGCTGTATGGCGTTCGCGTACGATAAAAGAATGCGGATGAATCAAAATAATAATAATATCCGAAAGTGCGTAATGGGGGAAAAAAAAAGAAAAAAAAAAAATGCAAAAGAAATTAATTTTTATTTTTTTCATTTTTTTTTTTAAACAGGTAAATATAGAAACGATGCAACATTTTTGTTTTTCTCTTTCTTTTATTCTTTCTCCGTGTCGTTTTATTCTTTTTAATTTTTTTTTTTTTTTATCATAAAGTCATAATTTTTCAAATGTTCATTTGGAGGTTATGTGAGATGCATACATAAACTGCATAAGAAAGGTTGTTTTTTTATTTGTTTCTTTTTACTTTTTTTTTTTTGTTATATTCTGTTATGAGATTCTAGCGGGAGTGGATAACTCTTGGCGTTCAGAATTTTTTTTTTTTTTTTTAATTTTGTTGAATTTTTCTTTGTAATTTTCAATAGAAAAGAAATAAACGTACATTTTTGATTTGATTTTTCAGATTAAAAGAACCCGGATCTGTTAAGGAATCAAAAATCCCATTTTACTTACTATAATAATGTTTAGAATTGTTATGCGTATACATTCTGCTTATAGAATATGATATTATTGAATAATACAACGTTAAAAATTTGTATTTTGCATGAAAAGTAAAAAAAAAACAGAAAAATTGATGGGGCCATTATTGTATAAAAAAAAACTAAACAGTATGATTTTGAGGTTTTCTTTATTTTCTTTGAAATTTATTTATTTTTAAATAAAATAATTATTAAAGAATTTTTACAATGATTTGTTGTATTTTTTTTTTTTTTTTTTTGATTAATATGAATATAAACATTGCATTCATATTTTTAGAATTATCATTATGTGTAATTAAGTTAATATGTAGTTACTTATACATACTTACTTTTTATTACATATTGCAATTTATTTATTTTCTTTTTTTTTTCTAATGGTGAAAATTGCAAAACATAATTTTGATTATTGTAAAATGTAAATTGCAAAAAAATTGTGCAATTTTCAATTAATTTTTGCAAATTGATTTAAGATTATAAAAAAATCAAAAAAAAATTTATTGAAAATTTATTACATTTCATTACACTGTACTTTTTATGATTAGACTTCCATTATTGATAATTGTATTCTTAAAAGAAATTCAAATTTATTTTAAAATTTAGTTTATGCCTTAAATTATTGAAAAATGTTGACTTAGCACTAGAACATTATAAATTTTTAAAAGAATTAATAAAAAATTACTTTTTGTTTTTAAATAGAAAAATAAATTTAAAATGGATGATAATTAAAAGAATTTTTTAAATGTTTTTTTTTTCCTGCAATTCGCAAAACGAAATTTGAATTTTTTACAATTAAAATCCTTTTCCTATTGACTTTTCCTTATATTCATATTAAAAAGACAAGTCTAGAATATTATATAATTTTCAATTTTATAGAATAAATTTATATGTCCATATCATACCTTATTCTTAAACAATAACACAAACTTTTTTGGTACTTCAGCGACCAAGTGGTTAAGCACATGGCGTATTTTAATTGGAAGACGAATTTCTGAAAGAAATTGTATTCTGTTCTGAAATGTATTCTATTCTGATATGACTTATACGCAAAAGAATTTTTAAATCTACCGGCTGGCATTGTATCAGAATAGTATGTATATTTTATATAACAGTATAAATAAATAAAAAGGTTTCATATATATAAAACAACTACTTCCGGTTAATGGTTATCTTCCCTGCAGTCATTATTGCAAATGCAATAATACAATAATAAATTCGATGATCCAAAGTTATTTAAAGTAAAATGATTTGATAAATAATTTAATATTCAAATAAAAAGGGAATTAATTACAATAGTTCAAAATAAATTTACTTTTAATTTCAGAAACTATAGTACAAAATTTATAACACAAAAACTTTTTTGTTTTGAGTGTAATCCAATGAGTGTTTTGAGTGTTTCCAAACTATACTTTTGAGTTATTGTTATCTTATATAAATTATTTTTATACGGAAGATTCATTTCTATTTGTACGATCTCCGCTGTTGATTTGTGGTCTTTCCATCCAAAACATTTAACTAAAAATTATATTTTTGATAGAAAACAACCGTCTACTAATTTAAAGAATTTTACAACATAAATACAAGAATTTTTACAACAATATTTTGATTTTTTTTATTTAGATTTGTCTCAAAATTTAACAAACCTAAAGTTTTTGAAACAGAATACATATATGTGCACTTATAATCAATCATTTTGGGCTTCGGTTTAAGGTAACTTTTTGGTTTAAAAGCCTATTATATCTTAAGTGCAAATTTCCTATATATACTAATAAATAACGTTTCTACTAATATGAAAATCTTAAAAAAAAACTGAATCTTATATAGTAGTGGAGGAGCCAAATGAAATAACTCCATAAAACAAAAAATAAAAAAAAAATTAACAAATATACTTATATTGTTTTTAAAATTAAAATTTAAATTAAAACTAAACATTATAGAATACTAGCTAATACCCTGTACGCATTCCTCCGCTCCTCAATAAATAAAACATATACGTTTTTAATTGAAGATATGAGTTAACAAATTCCAAGTCTGGGTAATAGAATCAACTCCACTGTCAAAGAGCAACACGTATACAAAATTTGAAGTTAATCGGCCAAATTGTTTTTATTTTAGAGTTTAAAAAGAGTGAATATGTTTCAATATTTGCTGGATCACAGCTTCAACGTGGCACCCCGTTACAGCAAACTCGTTAGCTCAAAAATATGTCCTGTACTCAAAACTGATCGACTGAGCAGTTTAACAGTCTATATAAATCACAAACAAACATTTTCAATTTTATATATGTTTATTTAGATTAGCTTATGTATATAGATATATAGATTAGATTAGATTCATCTATAACGACATTTAAAATTAATAATATAAAATAAAATCTTGGAGTATTCGTTATTAATAATTCAATTTTTGAATGACTATCAGAAAATTAATGGATTTGGCTTATATGAGTGGCTCAAATATATACAGAATGACAAATTGTACTATAAACATTTTATTATCTTTTAATAAGATAAATTCATTGTTTTTTATTTATTTTATTTAAATTTTACTAAGGATTACTAATTACTATATATATACAGGAGCTTCAATAAAATTATCAGTTGGAAATATAGTAGGGAAAAACCCCTTTTTGGGAAAAATAATTACTATTTTATCAAATAAACACTACGAATCATAACAATAACTAATAAGTAATTAAACCAGTCCGTACAATTGTATCTATAATTGTTTTTTTTAATTTAAATTAAATTTACAACTACCATTTTCAAAAAAAAAAAAATTTTTATTGCAAATTTTTTTTCAGCATCTTCTTATTTATAATTTAAACTAAATAAGTTTATTCTTTACAAGAACAAAAACCCAATATTTGCATTAAAATATATAAAAAAAAAAAAAAATTTATGAGGAAGTAAAAACTTACTTAAAAACAAACTGCAATAAATCAAGATTCATTTCATTGCTAGAACAATAAGCAAGCAAAAAAATAACACTTTTTCTATATTCCATTTTTCTCTTCATTTTTTTTTTTTTTTTTTTTTTTTTTCAATTCACTTAACACTTAACAATAATAACTTTGTTGTAATAAAAGAATGACATATTACTAATTCTTTTATCCATTATTATATTTGTTGTATATTTGACATTGTTACAGTGTTAAAAAAATAAATGTTCAAATAAATATTTACTTAAACAAATAAAAAAGAACTTAAATGTAAGAGACAAGAAAACCAAATAACTTTTAACTAATTTTCAATCAATTTAAAAAAAAGAAAGAAAAATTTACAATAATTTTTCTTTACAATTACTTTCTATACCTATAATATATATACTGGACATGATCATCATCATAATGATCATGATGATCATGCATTTCCAACTTAAAAATCAATTATCAACGACGACATAATGGTGCAGTTATCAAATATTTACTAAAAGGTTACTTTGTTATTTTATATTTAAGCGTTTAGAAAAAAAAAAAAAAAAAAAATGATAATAAAACCAACAAACTTATAGAATTCACTTAAGAATCAAACAAAAGATCTATTGAATAACATTTAAAAGATACTCTTACAAAATTTTATATAAAATCCATAGAATAACAAAAAAAAAAAAAAAAGAAATTCATTTAAAAATCATAATAGCTGTGGTTAAATCCTTTAGTTTTTATGTTTTGTTCGCCCCCCCCCCATTTCTCCTTTTGATGATCAATAGAAATTGCCTTTTTACTAAAGTTTATTTAGATTTAGTTTTAGAACAAAAAAAAAAATTGGTTAAAATGTATTTATTAATTGCAGAACGTTCGTTTGTCCATCTGAACATTTTGCCTCCCGTCTCGCTGTTTTCTAAATAAATTTTTATACAACATTTTCAAATAAAACAATGAAATTTTTAATTAGAGAAAATTTAATCATTTTAAAGAACTATTAAAGAAAGAAATTAGTACTTAAAGCTATTAAAACCAATAGAGTACTTTGTTTTGTATCGAAAGTTACTTTTATTGGACAGCTACTTAAATTCCACTCTATATTTTTAGAACGGCTGAAAAATTTTTAAACTTTTTAGGCATTTTAATTATGTAAAATGAAATGATAGCTATATGTGAAATCGAAAGTTAAAAAAATTTTGGGACCATATATCTACAAAACGTTTAAAACTAATAACATGTAATAATTTGTAAGAAAGAAGATTTTCCTTTAAATGCCTTACAATGTATTGTTTGACAATTCCTTTATTTAAAACCTATAAAGAATCAAAAATTGATCAAATTTGAAAATTTTACCGATATTGAACTTTCACACCTGCACAAATATTTCAATGGTTGGAAATAAAAAAATTTACATTTTAAAAATTACTTAAATTTTAAAACCTATATATAAAATATTTTGGAAATAACCTTTAAAAATATAAATGTGAACCTAATCCTAGAGTTTGAATAAAAAACTGTTAGAGTTCGATTCCATTATTTAATAATTAAACAAATAAAAAATGTTCTACATTATATATTATATTAAAGTTAAAATAAAGCAACACATATACCTAGATATAGTATTTGTATAAGAAAAAAAAAAAAAAAAAACACAACTAAAAAAAAAAAAATAAATAAAATACATTTCCTATTTTCTCCTCCAGACATTAAATTTTTATACTGGTGTCAATTGCAACGATTGTATATTGTCATTTATTTATATATCGTAAAAACACTTATTATATATCATTTTATGTATGATGTCTATGAAAAGAGGTTCGAATTGATTATAAATTCCATGGTGATCATAAAAAAGCACAGAATCTATTCTATAATAATTTCTTAAGGCTAACTAGTAGAAAATATTTCACAGAATCCTTCAGGCTTTTATTACTATATAGAACTATAAGAATTATATTATATATTTAATTTTATTTTTTCTTGTTTTTTTTTTTCTTTTTCTTTTAATTTTTTTTTTTTTTTTTAATTTGTTTTTTTTTTTTAGCTAGGAACAAAGTAACACGTTCGTTGTTTAGTTCATCAGTGTCATAAAATAGTTTTGTTATTTTTGTTTTTTTTTTTTTTTTGCATTCTTTTCATATTTTGTGTCTCTTTCAAAACCATTTAAAGTGATTTTATTTTTGCGGTCTTTTCTAAATGGTTAAAACTTATCTCTAATTTTTTTATTTGTCCTCTTCAATGTACATATGTAGATACTTTAAACAATTCTAGTATGGTCATAATTTAAATTGATATGATTATATCCTTCTAGCGTTTGAATAACTTATATGATAACTTATAAATAGGGACGTAAAATTTTCCGAATTTATGGTTGTTTTATTTAAAATGAAAAAACAAAACAAAATTGGTATTGAACAAAAAATTTTACTCGACATTCTAAAAATTATTGTAATTTGAATTTTTGTGAAATATATAAATAGAATTTTTCGCATTCTAACTGTAAATTAAGCTTTTAAACATTAATAAATCGCATATCAAAAGATTTTTTCTAAATCCGAAAATATAAAGACGGAAAGAGAAAATTTATAGTTTGCATATGTAAGTTACTTGTGGTTATCCTGCCTCAGGTTTTAGAAAAAGTAACAAATTATGTATAATTTTTATAAAAGTCAACCTCACAAATATTTTATATAATTAGTCCACCATGTTTCTTAGGCAGCATAAATATGGTAAATTTTCCCAATAATATATCTCAATCTACCTAATGGTATTATATAATACATCTGATTTAAGTGTGGTAAAATATCTTTATTTCATGTTAACCTAACGTTAACCTAAACTTGCCTCAATATGTATGTCATCCCAAAATAAATCAAACTTATATTTAGAACCAGAGCATGTACTAAAGAAGAATTTTTAGAACTTTTTCGTTAAGATTTTGTTATTTCTGCATTTGGTTTTTGAAAAAAAATCAATTTTACAAATTATTTTCTCATTAAAACCCGTGTAAAAAATTATTCAATAATATAAGTAGATTAAATACGAACTTTATTGTTCATTTATGATATTCAATTAGATATTTTTTTGCGAGGGTGGATAGGAATTATCGAAAGACGCTATACATGAGTGAACAAACACAATTCCTCTAGTAATATATAGGACTTTAACACACTAAACACCATCTCGATCAAATAATAAGTTATAAAATATTTAGTGCAAATGTAACTACAGCTTGGACAAGGTAAATTAAGTTCTGGGTACCTTGAAATTTACAAATCAAATATAATGCCACATCCCTGATCGTAAAATATTGTTTTTTTTTGTACCATATAAAATCGTATAGAACTTTTTTTTCAAAAACTTAAAAAAACAAAAAAAACATTCAAATTCAATTCCCTTAAAAAAAAAAAAATTTTTCTTTTTATTTAAACTAACCATAGATATTCATTTTGAAATCTGACTGGCCTTTTTTGGTTGTTGTTATTCACTGACAGGCATTTCCTAGGAAATTCATTTATAAAAATCCCATTTAAAATATAAAATCAAATAACAAAACAAAAAAAATATAAACTCCACCGATGGCAGAGTACGGTTAGTTTATGGTCTAAATAGACATGAGTAAAATGACAAAAGTTTTCTTTAAGCAAAGAAAAGGTAAATAAATTTTGTTTTGCTTGTTTGATTGTTGCTGGTGGCACGTTTTGTACATACATACGTACATATTATATATGAGTATGTTATTCTCTTCTTTTTTTATTTTCTAAATAAATTTTGTGTTTTTTTCTTAAATTGATCTCATCGTCGAAGTACACTAGATCAAATCAAATTTTAGAATTTGGAAGAACAAAAAAATATTCAAAATAATTTAAAAAACAAAAAAAAAAAAAATGAAGAATGACAAAAGACTGGAGCACACACACACATTTCATTTAAAGTCTATAAGAAAGGTAGGTACAAGTACTAATGTTATATGAAACCTTTCTAAATCATTGTAAAATAGAATAAATATAAGGTTTAATTACCTGTTTTTGGCCAATTTATAGTCATTTGTGTCATATAAAAAAAAAAATTGTGGATAAAAATTATTTTAGCCCTATCTTTAATTCAACTGATTAAGCCTTAAACAAGAAAAAAATTTTAGTTTGTAGTTGTACTTAAAAACCTAAATTTATTGTGCAGTGTTTAACCGTTACGTTTATGACAGTTTATAAGTAAAGACAAAAAAAAATTATCAATTTATTAGAAGAGTGAAATTATAGATCTTTGATCTCACATCTCGTTTGATTCATGTTCAAAATTTAAGCTTAACAAGTATAGATTATATAGTTTATATGTACTTTGTTAGGCGCTTTATAAAACAGTTATGAACTTTTTTGATATTACGAGAAACTTTATCAACGCGAACTCTTCATATTCTTTTGAGAGATACAAACAACAGTCACTTTCTGCTCAGTAATATTGCTCCTCTGTTTGTAATACATATTATTTTGTAGTACTAAGTACCAATTTAAAATGTACATCTGCCACTAAGCATCAAATCGTTCTGTAGCATAAGTGATAAAACTTTGGATTGATAGTTGTTAGTTTGTAGCTATTACTATTAGTCTATGTTTAGTCTAGATGTCATAAAACTCATCTAAAATAATTTTCAAGCAATTTAGAGATACAGGTAGACTTAAACATTTTAAAAATAATAAAGAGCTTAGAAAATAATAATTATATATTGGATGTGAAATATTAGAAAGAGTTTGTTTAGGAATTTTAAAGTTAACAAGGGGAATTGTATTATTTCACGTTTTTATTATCTTTTTACGCTAAATAGAAGTAATTTAAATATTAGTACCAACTACAAGATTATTTACCCTATATTGGAACTTGTAAGAATAGAATAGAATGATTACTTTCTGAATTTATTTAATAATCTTAAGATCTTCATACGAAATATTTTTTTCTGATTTGTATATGATGGGTTGAATAGTCGTTGAAGTGAATAGGAAATCAGTTCAGTAATATTGATATTGATAGTGATGATGATGATTATAATAATAATAATAATAATAATGATGATAAGGTGTAATATATAGCTACTCTATATGAACATTGGATAAGACCAAATCAAATACAAATATAATATTTAAAATATATACGTATGTATGTATATCTAAAACAAAGACAGGGGAAATAAAAATTTGAAAAAAAAAAAAAAAAATAGTATTAAAGACAACGCAGGAAAAAAAAAACAAAATAAATAGAAGAAAAAAAGTGGTAATCAAGAGTTGAAGAAGTCGAATAGATAAAAATGATTTAAGATCATCATCATTTCAAGAAAACTTCAAGAATAAATGGAATTTGTTAAATAAGAAGGATATAACAAAACAGGTTTAAAAAACAAAAAGAAATAAATAAATAAGTTGAAAGATCTTAAGCACTTTTTTCTTTGGATTTTTTTTTTTTTTTTTGGATTTGTGGTATGTAATAAGAGTATGTAAAGTGTTAAGTAATTTTTCTTCATTGTTGTTCAAATTAATTTGTTATTTTAAAAGGGGTATTCTATAAACATTTTTAGTTGATCTTTCAAGTACATTTGAAATTGAAGAAGAATTAAAAATTATAAAATTATATGGAAATAGTTGAATCATTCAAAAAAAATGAATTAAACCATATATAGTTAACTCTAAATTGTTCATGCATCTCTAAATATGTAGAAAATGTCATATATGTTTCACGCAAAAATAATCATATATGTTTCACGCAATTCGCATATTTACGGGAGCTGCCAGAATAAAGCGATAAATACCCTATAATTGTAAACACTTTCACTATCAAGGGCTCTTATGATTTCATACTATCTTTTGAGGACAATCATCTTCCTTAAGAAAAAATCTAAGTTGCTTAAAACTCTAAATAAGGAAACTGAAGGTTTTAAAGTATTAGTGTTAAAAAATATTGTAACTGTTTAAAGAGTGTATAAATATAAATATATATATATACAAATACAATATCTTGAATTTTATAATTGATTTAAGAGTTACAGATCCATCACGAACTATTTCGATTGCCTGAATCTCCTTTATATCTCATAAATTTTTAATTTTAAATCACATTTTAGTCATAATCCCCTTTAAGAAAAAGAAACACAAAATGAAAAAACTTAAAAAAATGGGCACTCCCTTTACATTAGCATTTTTTTAAATGTTTTTTAACCTTTTATGTTGTCTTCTTTTGTTTTTTTCCTTTTTGTGTTTTTTTTTTTTTTTTTTTTTGGTTTTTAGCTTTATTTTACCTCATTTTCTAGAAATCGTGCGCACTCCAATTCAATTAGAAGTGTACAAAACTTAAATAGACAAAAATAAAAAAAAATAAAAAACAAAATAAAAAAATTAATTTTTATTATTGTTGTATTTATTTATTTATTTTTTTTTTTGTTTTTTATAATCACCGCCTATGATCTTACCAATTTCTAACTGAAGTCTTAATGGATGACGATCTTTTTATGTTCATTTTTGCCGTTCTTGATACATGTACATATATATTATAATGTATGTAATGTATATAATATACTGACAGATGATGAATATTGATGATGTTGATTATAATGATTGAAAAATATCATCATATATATATAGTGAAGAGAAAAGAACACATTAAAAAAAAAAATAAATAAAAAATAAAACAAAAAAAAAAAAAATTTATAAAAGTGTACTTTGTAGCGCCTTTTAAGAAAAAAAAAGGTGCATCTTAAGAATGCCGGTCTTACAAGAAGTTCAGTGCAGTGCAGTCTAATGCAAAAAAAAAAAAAAAACAACAACAAAAAAGAAGTTGTACCTAATCAATTTTTTTTTTTTTTTCTTTTGATTGTTTTAATCACCATCAACACATCAAAAATATACATATGTAATATATATGTATATATATTTATGTATAATAAAATCTCTTGAAAAAAACAGAAACCTTTATGATCTTTGGAGGTTTCATCAATTCAATATATGTATGTATGTATATAAGTATCGTACTTCATTTCGCAAAAAAAAAAAAAAAAAACTAAAAAAAAATAACAACATTCGATAAAGTGTGATTTGTATTTAATTTATTTTTGCGGATGTTAAAAGAAATTATACGTAATAAAATATATATATGTATATATATATAAAAAAAAAAAAAAATAGTTAAAATATTTAAAAAATAAATAAGTAAGTAATTGTATACATCGATATTGTTTTTTTTTTTTTTTTTTGTTTTTGTTTTTTTTTTGTACTTCCAATTTCTAGTTTATAAGGAAACGAGATAATTGATGTGAGTATTTTAACGCAGAATTAAATTTAATAAAAAAAAAAAATAAATAAAAAAGTTGTTTTTAGTATTTTAAACTTGAATTTTAAGTTTTAAAAAACTAGAACTTGATAAAAAGAATTATAAAATTAATAAAGTTAAAAAAGAAAACAACAAAAAAATTGTTTGGAAGTGAACAAGATCATTTGATAATTTTTTTTTTTTTTTTTTAGTATAAAATTGATCTTGTTAAATCGATTAATTTTAATATATAGAAGTTACTAGAATCATGTATTGTTTTTATGTTCTTTTTTTTTTTTTTTTTAATTTTAATTAGTTACATTTGTTTTACAATTTAATAGAATTTTTAAATACTAATAAGTAATAACAAACATATAGTTCAAATAAGGCCACATCCGATAAGAAAATGGTTATCTATACTTGACGGTGTCTTTTTAAGATGCAATCAAATAATATAAACAAACAAGCATAAATTAAAATGACCTGATAAATAATAAAATGGTACGAGTATATTAACAGAGAAAAAAATAAAAGTATTTATATTATTGTTTTAGCTTTCCATTCCTATAAGGAGCATATTAGGGCATCCACTAAATCATTTATTATTCATATATTTGACTAAACTTCATTTTCTGGACTCTTTAATGCTATGAACTAACCCACAATTAGTAACCAACTTTCAAAATCAAAATTGAAGAAACCTTCTAATATTCATTGTGAACTAACACCCAAAAATAATGAACTCAATCTCCAGAATTATTTTTCGAATTTTTGAGGTTTATGCCATATGATTTTTTTTTTTCAAATTCTAAAAATGAACTGTCACTCCATCTATTATATATTTATACAAGAATTATTTTATGGAATATAAGATAAATATTTAATTACAGGTTTTACACTTCAAATTCAACTTTATGCAAATCAAGTTCAAACTTTTGCAAATGAAGTACAACCTTTTGCAAATCAAGTACAAACTTTTGTAAATCAAATCTAACTTTTTGACGGACTAAGGCATTTCATCAATTAAAATATGATAAAGTTAATTTATTCCATTTCAAGACTTGAGATGTTGATAAATTTTAATATTTAATTTAATATAAAAGATCATGATTATATAAACTGATGAAGTTTTAATATTTAACATTAAACTCGACTAATGCAATTTTAGATGAATTTTTGAAAGTTTAAACATGTTATTGAAATCTGAGGTACATACACAGGACCATGAAAAGTTGATGACATAAATAAACAAAATTTGTTAAATAAGTGTTCTACCTTTTGCAGCATATTGGACATATAGATTGTAAAACCAGATATATCAACAAGTATTGAAATCTTTCTTTGAAATGTATGATAATATGATTCTTCTTGGAAACTGTTTCAACCATAGGACACTTCTTACTTATACCAAAAATGTTCATGAATTAAAGTAGATATATCATTAATTTGACGTTTTGATTATTTTAAGTTTCTTTTAAGATGTTTACTCAAAAATAGTCAATATTCACCTTTTCATATTATTTAATCCTTATAAATTTTATATTTGTTCCCAAGATTTATATGTGAACATAAAAATTAATTAAGGAAATAAAATTTCTCAGAAAAAAAAATGGCATTTCAAAACTGTTCTAAAATTATTTTATCAGATGGCAAATTTTGAATGACTTTCAGTTTTGGTTATTTTAACATTTACATTCTTTTGTCATGTTAAAAATTTAAAAGATCTGGATAACATAAGATATTTCAATTGTGGTCAAAAAATCCTTTAAGGTCCTTTCAAATATTTAATTAAAGAAAAAGTGGCATTTTTTATTTCTTTTCTTAAAAATTCTCCATTAAATAAATAAATTCATTTTTTAAATATTTACATAACAATAACGTACCGAAAAAGCGGCAACAGATGATATTTTCAAACATTTTGGAATTTTTTAAATAAATATTTATCTTAACACAATATATAGGTTTGTTTTAATGGTTGATATTCTTGCAACTGTAACATTTAATAAATGTTCAAATACTTCAAAAAGTACCTACATACTTAACTTAAAAAGATGGTGTGCAGTATTATTATTGATTGTCAATAGAATTGACCACATACATTTCTTAAAATTTATTAACTGTTTTAATTCATACTGTAAGTATTGTTTAATTTGATCTTATGTCCTTTACAAAATTATAAGTGCAACTAAAGAATGCAAGTTAAAATATTTCATTTTGATGCATGCAGTGAATATTTTCTAATGGCTATAGTTTGATAGTGAACCTTCATTAGGGAAACCTATGCTCATATCACCAGTAAAATTAAAAAACTTTTATTTCTTATTCTCAAATTACTCATTGGATTCTGCTGGAAATTATTTTTCATAAAATTTTTTAAAACAAAAACGATGTGATATTAAAATACGCCAAAACTAGTAAGGATGAACTGAGAACATGATCCTTATGTAATAAATAAGTGTTCATATGAAGCGTTCTTAATACAACATGTGGGAAATGAAATATGCGCCCCTGTGGGCCCCAGGCGTGCCTGTAAAAGTCGTAAGAAGGAATTATTCTTACGACGTATGTGTGGGATTCGAAACCACACTCGGTGTTTACAGCGTAGTTTACTTATCCACTAGACAACCGAGGTCTCCTAGTAAAATTATTTATTTTCGTTTAGTATATTTACTGAACCCAATTTCTAAAATTCCTTATTTTCATAAAATCTTATGGAATCGAGAATGTGAAGGTAATTCATTATTCGACAACTTTATAATTTCATAAAAATTAAACAAAAACTAAAGGTTATCTTTAACAATTGAATTAAATAAACACAACAAACAAAACAATATCAATTTTGGATTTAAAATCAATTTGACAGCTTTCATAAAAAATTCTTCTATTGACAATAATAAATTGTAAAAACATTCTCTTCCTTATAATTTTTGTGACAAAATGTAAAATAATTTAATCCTCTAAAAAAACAGAAAATATTTTTCTTATATAAACCATAAGATAAATTCCATCAAATTCGTATTTAACAAAAACAAAAATTAAAAAAAAAAAAAAAAAAGAAACAAAACTGTCAAAAAAGTAAAATCCAGATCAAGCAACCCAACAAATAACCTAAATTTTTTTTTTCTTTTATTTCTCTTTTTAAAAAAGTTACCACATCATATAATCCAGTTCTATCGGAAGAAAATTTTTCATTTCAATAAAATCCCTCAAAAAAAAAAAAAAAAAAATAGGAACGTGTCTCCTATCATCGAAATACTTTTGCTATTTCTTGCATTTTGGCTCGTCTCATCCTTAAAACAACACAACTTAATCCCACTTAGACATTTTATAAAGCCTTATGCAATACAACATATTATTATTATACATAATTTTTGTTGGATCTAATCCTCATGATTGTGAACATTTAATTTTCATTTCAATAATGTCCACAAATAAAAAAATAAAAAATAAAAATGCGAACATATCGTTCTTTCATGGTATTTTATTCAAATAAATAAGTGAAAACGAAAAAAAAACTATCACAAATGTAAATTGTCAAATTTTAATATTTTGTCAAAATCTTTAAATTTTTGTTTTTACATACATACATATATACATATTTTTTTTTTCTTGTTTTTGTATTTCGGAAACGCCTCCATAAATTAATCTCAAAATGATGACTTTTTTCCTTTTATCCAAGAAGATTTTCGCGGTGATTTACCCATCAAAAAAAAAAAGCAATAAATGAAAACCACAAACAAAAACAATTTGTTTTTGATATTTTTGGAAAATGAAAATCTCTTGATTTTTTTTGTAACATTTTAATCCCCGCCTATCATTGAAACCTGTGAAATATTTTTCATTGGGAAATTTATTTGAAAACTTAAAATGAAATTTGAAAAATACCCTGATGCTACCGATAGTGAGTGATGACGGATTCGAATGAAAATTAAAAAAACAAAAAGAAAAAAAAAGAAAATCAAAAAAAAAATAAAAAACTTTAAATATTTCAATGTCGTCATTTATTTATTTTGTATAGTGTATAAAAACAAAAGCGTGCGGTCAAATTTTATAAAATTTTTGTTCGAAATTGAAACTAAAAATAAAAAAAAAAAAAATTATACACAATTTTGATTGAGACGTTATAATTCATTAGGTATATCAATTAGAAAAATATAATCGTATTGATTTGCGTCTACATGTGATTTCTGTTTTAGAGAACTTTTTCACATTAATTATCACGCTTTTCCTTTTGGTCAAACCACTCAAATGAAATCCGAATTGAAACTACTACGAAATATACGAATTTCCTTAAGAAGGCACTTCTTCTATTTTTCATTTGATCATCTAACCTCTAAGTGAAGCATATGGCGTTTTAAGTGAAACATGTTTTGGTACTAGAAGTGTATAATTTTAATTTTCTTATACTGTTGTTTTGGGTTCAGTCACAAGTTTTCAGCAAGTTTTCCACAAGTTTTCCACCATTTTTTAAACTACACCAATAAGCTTAATGAACTTAGAGTATACTGGTCTATAGTGAGTAAGAGCATATATAAACAGCGAGGGGGTGTTGGGTTCAAATTGTACACATACAGTTAGAATAACTCCCCCTTACCACATTTATTGTATAACTCCCCCTTACACACCTTATATTCCTTTACGAGGACTAACGAATTAAGCTAAAATTGGAAACATTTTTTCAGATGTTTTCAAAGTTGTTTGATGAATTTAAATTTTTCCCAATGTTAAATGTTGATTTTTTTTTTTGAAAATAAAATTTCCACGTTAACTTTACAACTTACCTACAGTTTTAAAGATATTTCTGAAAGGTAGTTTAACATTAAAAATTATTTTCTTAGTGTGATTACACAGCTGTCATTATTCTCTTTGACACATGATGTTTCTACTTTTTTATCTAAACATTTTGCAAACATTCTAAATATGATTAGATGAAGACAATATAAATAAATCTAAATAGCACCAGCTTATTTATCGAATTTTTTTATTTATATTTAACCTATTAGTAAAAATATATTTTAACAAAATTTAATTATTGCAAATAAAATTCTTTCCCTAAAATCTAATTTCAAAATTCGAAAAAAAATTTTTTTTAATAAAACAAAAAAAAATAAAAATAACGAATGAAATGATATTTAAATGGGGTGGACAGTTTTGAGTACAGTTTTAATTTATTTTTTTTTTCTTCGTTTTTATTTTTTTGTTAAAATACGTTTATTCCAGTTTTTTTTTTTTTTCAATTTTGAAAATTTCCGCCAAACAAATTTATACAAATTAGAAATTTTCACAAAATTTATTTTTATTTGACTTTGGGTTTTTTTTTTATTTAAAAAAAAAAAATTAGGTATAAATTGTATCATAATATTAGAATAATAAATTTATTTATTTAATTTTTTTTTTTTTTTCCTCTTTAAATTTAGAATTTTCATTGGTGTATTTTAATTCGTCAGATATAATTAGATCTAAAAAGATATATTTGTTACATAGGTACACATACATATATTTATACATAGATGTGTACATTTTGACAGCAGTAGAAAATTATTAATTCGTAAAGGAAAAAAGAAAAAATAAATAAAATAAAATGTAAAATATGTATTATAAAAAAAAAATTAAATTTTTTTTTTTTTTTATTTCAAAAATAAAATTTTATAATTTTTTTTTTTTTTGTTTTTTCTATTTTTTAATAATAATTTAAAATAAAAAAAGAATAAAATAAATTTTTGTTGTTTTAATTTAAATAAAAAATAAAAATTTATATGTCTATAATGTGTTTAAAAAAATTTTAAGAATTGCAAATGTAAACAACAAATAAATTGACAGATAATTAGAATGTCAACAACATGACAGGTGAAAAATGTTTATTGGAAATTTTTATTTTTTATAGCTCAAGAAATTTTTTTGTGTTATAAATACATACATACATACATATGTATGAAATTGGGTACATTTAAATAGTACTACATGTCTGTATGTTGTATGTATAGTGTTTCAAAATGAATCATAAGCGCCACACCACAATCCACAGCCCACAGGAGTTGATTTTAAGAAAGATAAAATGTTTTTACTCTTTCAATATTGTAGGGATACATTACTTACATAATATGTAATGACAAAATATGTAACTTACAATCTGATTTCTTTCAATTGATTAAAATGTTGTCCCATCTTTTTAATATTTTGTGTAATTGACAAAATGCACGTGTTAAAATTTATTAGATCATAAAATTATAAAGCGATTATTTAAAAAAAAAAATATTAATAAATAATTAATTTCTAAAAACAGTAACGGAAAGTTAATAGGTTTTTTTTTTCTTTTATTATTGCTATTATTTTACTACAGAGTCAACGCAATTTGTGGATTACAATGTGCAGCAGTATATAACACCTTACTTGCATGATATAACCAAAGATAGGTCCACTATAGCAGCTATTATTATTATTATTATTATTATTACTACTATTAATTATACGATATACATTGTTACGATATAAAAGTACTACATATTTTTTATTTATGACCTGACCGGGGTTTGAACCCAAGACCCTTCTATTGAAAGGTTGGCGACTTAACCACTGCGCCATGAGTCAGGTTAGGTTAATTTTTATATTTATAAATAATTTTTAGGTACATACATATGTAAGTATGTATGTATACATATAATTAGGAACAAAAGTTAATGGAAAAATTATGTTACAAAGATACAAACTAAAACTTGGTTAAGTTCATGTTTGCAGATCTTAAAACATAATTCTTATTCAGTCAGTGCCACTCTGCAACAGAAAATCAACTTGAAAAAACGATGTATAAACGATGATTTTATAAAACAATATTTAGGAAAAGATGCAATTCGGATGATGATTTTGATGACAATTATTCTATGTTGACGATCCAAACTATACAAATTTTGATTTGATTGATAACCAAACATATAAAGAAAGCTAAAATTATGCGATGGGCCTTACCCTGTCTTTTTTCATCTTTAAATAAATTAAAGTATCGCAATGTAACTCCTATTCATTCCGGACTTTTTTAAAAAACTAATGTTCACATATTTTGCTTTTGCTGATGATCATTTCATTAAGAACAATTCTGCGTGTATAGTCTTTTAATTATAGGATATTGAGTAAATTGATACAAGACTCAATAATTTTTATAAAATCAATTTTAAATTCAAATTTTCATTTGGCTTGACAAGGTTTGATAAATTAATTTAACAAAATATTTTTTTTTTTAGATGTTTATGTTCCGCATTTATAACTTTTAGAGCCGATTATTGTGAAAATATCTCAATCAAACTAAACCAATTTTTGAAAAGAGTTTTGAAATTACTTACATTATACGCAGAATATAATTTAAATTTTGGAAACGCCAAAATAATATTAAATTATTTTCAAAATTTTTAGCAAATATAACAGTTTTCATGGAAAATTACAGTTACGTAGCCGAAAAACAATCATGAACAATATCAACATTTACTACTTTATAGGTGATCTTTGTTGCTAACTTACAAATCGTAATGCAGTCTTTTTATTCAATATACTGCATATACTGAAAAATAATATGAATGACCATATAAAATCACTTACCTAAGCAACAATAACAAAATTATACAATTCTTTTAAATTTAGTATTTAAATTTACCGTTATGTGAAAACCAAATTTTGCAGGATTTTTCTACCCTCATAACTCCGGAACGCTTTCAAATAGGAAATTTTAAGGAATTTTAATTTTTTTGCACCACCTCTGTTTAAAGGCTATTAGGACTGAAAAATTGAAAATTTGTTATTTTTAGGCACCTGTAACTTAAGCACCTGTGCATATTTTTCTTCGGCAAGACATAAAAATTAAAGGTCCAGTGATATTTTTACGTGTGTTAACGGTTTTTCTTAGTTATATAGAGTTTCGGACTTACATTACCTCAAAATTCCAGAAAAGTCATATTTTCACATTTTTTCTTATTACAAATAATTTCTTAAATTTTCAATTTTTTGTGCAAGTCACAATTCTAAACAGTTTGTATTGTCTTTTGGAAATGTGCGCTTTTCAAAACCGTTGGTTTACATTCTACCTTGTTATTAATCTATATGACTCAACCGGGGTTTGCACCCAAGACCTTTCAAATGAAAGGACGGTATCTTAACCACTACATCATTGGATGGATTAGCATAAGCATGTATGTATAGATAATTCTTCTGTTTAACTACAACTTACTTCCACTTTATCTCTAACTTTTCCATAAGTAATACATGGTTATTTGAAATAAAATTAATTTCTTTCATGAATCATTTTTTTAAATGAGTCATTTGATACAATTTTGAATTTTTATTATAAATTGAAATTAATTTATTTAAACGAATTTATGCGCATATTACACATGTATATAATATATATATATACATTTTATTTTTTATTTGATGTGAGGAGTTTTTTTTTTAACTCAATGATTTACAAGGACTTATTTTAAAAATGATTGTTTTTTAAGATATAAAACTTATTTAATTTTCTTTATATTCTTTTTTAATTCTATAATTAAATGATTTTATTCTACAAAATTTGATGTTTTAAATTTAAACTACAAAAAAAAAAAAAAAAAAGTTAATTTTAGTTATAAAATAATAAATTGTTTTAAAATTTTATAACATTTTGTTCTTGTTTTGTTTTTTCTTGTTCCATATCGAATAAAATATTATAAAACATAAAATCTGTCATCATAATTTATTATGATGAAAATTTGAAGGATTTATTATAGTAACGTCAAATTATGACGTTCGTTAGTGTCAAAAGAAAAAGAAAAGAAATGTTTCATTTTTAATATTTTATATTTCACAACTAAAGAATGAATCATTACAAAATAATAATATTAACACAAAAGATGACCAGAAAAGCTTCAAATAAAAATCATACGAATCAATTATGTTTTTTTGCTTCCTGTGATGCCAAAACTGTTGGCATGGACTGGCAAAATTTATAATAAAAAATCTTTATTAATATCTAATAATAAGTTAATATTGAAAAACTAACATTATAAGTACTATATCTAAGAGAGTTTTCACAGAGTTCTTCGTGGTTCATAGCGTTCTTCAAGCTAGCTTCAAATTATACTGAAGAATACTATACCATATCATATCTAACTCATAGCAAATTTTGAGTTAAACAAAAATATACGAATAATCAACGTTTTTGATGATGGAAATTTTCAGAACCGATTTTATATCTGCCTTTCACATATTGTGATAGAAAAAGAAATTTATTATAGATAGCAATATTTGTAAGGGAACGTAGAAATAGTGGCGGCACCAGCTGATCAAGAAAATAAGTTCTAATTTTCTAGCTGGAGCATTAAAGAGATTGAAGGAGCATGAGAGATTAAATTAAATGAAGCAAATTATTTACATTTCAAAAATAAGATGTTAAAGATTCCTCTATAAGTTCAAACCACGTTAGTTTTCCATCATTTTTTAAGCATCTTCTTAGGCGCACCTAAAATCGCAGAAGTATATAAGAAAAAAAAAGTAAATATTGACTTAGAAAAAGTAGATAAATTCAATTGAAATGTCAAAATTTATACTGGTTGACTGAATGGTCAACAAAAACTATTTAAATCTAAAAAAAAAAAAAAAAGATCTATAATAATTAAATTTTAAAAAGTGAATTATTTTTTAGTCAACTTCCCAGTGCTTTCAATCAAAAGTCTCTTACAATAATATTTTGCTCTCTAAAACTAAAAATCAAACCGTTTAGAACAGATTTTTATGCAACTGTAAGTGCATTTCTAGATGCTAAAGAATGAATGATGACTGTTATGTATTTATTAATATACATAACAACTGTTATGTATTTATAAAAATTGAAACAAAGCAATATTCAGTGAGATACATATCATTGTGTCAGCTTTAATATAATAGTACAAATAACATTTAACAAAAATAATCAGGCGACTTCTGTGTTCAACAGCCTTAAACAAAATCAAGTAGTTGACAACATTTAACTATGCAGATACAATTTCTTAGCTCTGTATACAGCTAATCTAAGGCATTTGAACAAGTATTTTTCCTGAAACTAACTAACATTTGTTTATCATATTTATAAATCGTATTCTATTTTTTTCTCCCTTTTCACTTCTATGAAGAGCATATAGGGTATAATTTATTATTCATATTTAATTAAGGTACAGTTTTCGGAATCAGTAGTATAAGGGTATAGCCTAGTATCCCTATAAGGTATAAGACTAAGAGACATATATATTTTTTATTTGTGTGCTATCTATTTTCTTCTTATACTATTTTTTATTTTTTATAGATAGATATATGACATTAATTATACGATACACCTTATTTTTTATTTAGCCATATTATATCTACTAATTGTTATGTTTGAAGAAAAATCTATATTTCTTTTTTATTAAACTATATGACCCAGCCGAAATTTGTTCCCGAGGTCTTTCAAATAAAATACCGGTATCTTAATCCATACTCGATTGATTACGTTAATAGAATAAGATTTATTCTATATACAGATGTATATTAAGATCTTCAAATTATGGCGTATTCTATCATAGCATGTCAACTGTAAGTACAGTCTTAAAAATGTAACATTTGACCAAAAATATATCATTATCTCAATATAGAACTTTACTTTTATTAAAATCGTAATACCCCATATATAATTATGTTTTCATTATCTACAACATTATAAATACAGCGTTATGACAATTGAATATTAAATTTTATTTTTAATCTCATCAGTCATCACAATATAATTATTACACCCTACGATTAGTAAAAGTCTTTAAGAAAAATTAAAATTAGTTGGCAATCATTAAAATTAATGTCATATACAATGAAAGAAAATGTAAACTAAATAAATCTTCAAAACGATTACCTACTTTAGAACTATACGTTATATACCTACAAATATTAATTTACAAATTTATCCAGCAAAAAAATTGCTCTTTATTGTAAAACAAAATCTTAAAAACAACTATAGATAGAAAGTGAAATTAATTCGAATTTATCTGACCATAATATACATATTTCTATAAACATGACTTATTATCTACTTATGCTAAAATTTTCTTTGTAAACAAAAGAATTATATTCATTATTATATGCACATTAGTCATATCTAACTTTTGACTTCATTTAAATACAAAATACAACAATATTAAAAATATTTTCTTTCAATTCATAAAATACAATATTTTTCGATTTCATCATTATCAACATCACCATCATCATTATCAATTTTAACTTTAATTTAAAGTTAAATGTAACTCGCCACAATAATCAACATGAATGCGAAACCAAAAAAAAAAAAACATTTTTTTTAAAAAAAAAAAAAAAAAAGGCATGATGAGGGCATAAAATAGTAACAAAATATAAAATACAAAAAAAAAATGCCAGTTAAAAAAAAATGAAATGATTATGCGAATCAGTTTTTGAGATTTTATTTTTTCGCGACGACGACTCTCCAATAAAAAGATTCACGTAATCTTAAAAGTATTTCCGCGTTTTATTTTATTATATTTTGTTTTTTTTTTTCTCTTTTTTCTTTCATTTTATGTCTCTCTTTTTTTGGGTTTTTTTTTTTTAGTTTTCTGCTATTATTTGCAGTCAATCTGAATTTTTAAGCCCATAATGTCGTAATAATCTTAAACACTCACCGGTTCAAATAAAAATGGTAAAAAAAAAAAACAAAAAATAAAATAGACAAACAACAAAAAAAAAGTTACGGGTAACGAGTTACAAGTTACGACAATGACGAAGCTTTTGTATTACAATAGAATTCATAGTGAAAAAAAATGTTAAAAGCAAAATCAGAGACAAAACAAAAAAAAAAAACTAAACTCAGTGCAACTTAGGATGACGACTTTTATTTACTTTTTTTTTTTTTTAATTTTATTACTAGATAGGCTTAACCTAACCATCTATGTAATTGCGCCCAAGTACTTACCAACATTACTAATAAAAAAAAAAATGTCGAAAAAATAGACAAACCTTATTTTTTGTTTCTTTTTTTTTTTTTGCATATAGCGATAGCAGGATTAGAAACAATAAATAAATATGAATTTAAAATATGTGCCGTTACATAAATAGTCGTAGTAATCGTATACATATACTATGTTTTATTTTTAAGCTTTTAAGATAAAATATTTTTCGGGTGCCGTGAAATTATAAAATTTACATTCCCAGATTACTTAACCATATGTTCTATAAATGAACTACTCTCTTCTATTACCAATCACATTCATAGCTTCATAAGATGGCAGCAATCTAATAACATAATACATCAACCATTAACTAAAGATATCACTAAATAAATTTTTCGAAAACAGTTAAATGGTATAAAGCAAAAAAAGTCGACATTTTTCGACACTTATCTTCTACGCTACTTAAGCTACGTTAAAGTCTTAAAATTTTAGATAGCCAAATAATCCTATAATAATATTAAATATACTATAAAAATATTATTATATTTTAGATGCAGTAATAAATTCCTTAAAAATTTTTTCTCTCCTAAAAACAAGAACTTTAAAATTTCTATATACATATATGAATATAGAGATAGTGTTAAACTCATGAATTTGGGCAAATGCCCTGATAAATTCATTTATTATCTGGAAAAAATCTAAAAACGCCTCCTTATAAACAAGTCTGTTCAAAATTGTTGTCTCATTATTTACCCTATTAAATTCACTATTTCTTTCTAAAGATTTCTAATAGACCAATGAAATTTTAAATCATTTGTCTTGTTTCTTTTTGTTTAAAAATTTCGTGACTGTAAGAAATGTCATAATGGGAAATTTGGTACCATCAAACGTGATCCCCCATATTGGTTTCCTACTCTATACCGTAAAATATTCTTCTTTTTGCCCTTTTTTTGAAAAAAAAACTGTTTAAAGATTGTAATTTTATCTAAACATTCCTTTCTAACATCAATTTTTCCTCATTTTCCGTTAAACTCATCCCACTTGGCCAAAACTATAAATAACTAGAAAGGATACTATAGATATAAAAACTATTTTGGTTTTGTTTATAGGGTAACATTAAAAATAGAAACATATTGGTTTTTATTAATTAAATACATTTTCCTTTGCCATTTTAACAATATCATCAAAAGTCTAACATACTTACATATACATATGTATAGTAAAAGAAAGTTGTTATTATTAAAAGTAATTATAGATTTTTATTTGTAGTACGCGTTCTATTGTTTGCAAACCCGTCTTCTTTAAAGACGGCGTCTTTCAATATTTAGCAATTAATTCAATTTAAAAAATTGAAATAGACGATAGACGTTTTAAAGTAATCGAATTTTCTGACCTAAAACCATAGATAGACTGTTTCTAAACAATCTGGAAATTTTTGAAAAATAAAAGCAAATATAGCAATTTTCAGTACTTATGAAGTTGTCTTTTATTAATTTTTTCCTCATAATTTTTTTGTTGCAGAATTTGGTAGAGGCAACGATGATTTTATACTTATGTACTACAAGTATATATATAATGAAGAAATACAGTTAAAATTTTATTGCAACAACCATTATATTTGTATAGTCTTGTTACTCTTTGTTAATCTTCTATTCAGTTGTTTTTTTTTTAATTTTTAGCACATTTCCAAAAAAATTTTGAAAAAATGTGCTTATTAGTTTCACTCTGTCCGTCCGTCCGTCCGTCCGTCCGTCCGTCCGTCCGTCCGTCTGTTTACAAAACTTCTACACCGTTAAAGATAGAGAAAAAAAATTTTAACCATAGGTAGGTCTCATAAAAAAAATAATTTTGTGGAACAACTTTTTCATGTAGCCCCCCCCATTACGGAGCTACAGCCCCTCAAACTTTGAAAAAGCCCTATTTTTAAATGCATATATCTTATGTTCTGCTTAAGATTTTTTCAATCTGAAAACGTCATTCGACAGATATTTCTTTTATCTTTGTAAATTAATATGAAAATTATACAATTTTTTTAAATTTAGTATTTAAATTTACCGTTATGTGAAAACCAAATTTTGCATGATTTTTCTACTTTCATAACTCCGGCACGCTTCTAGATAGAAGCTTGAAATTTTGAGGCAAGAAAGAACTTTTAGAATTAGTATAAGTTTGCTCAGAAAATTTTTTCGGACCACCCCCTGTTTATGAGCTATTAGGGCTTAAAAATTGAAAATTTGCTATTTTTAAACACCTGTAACTTAAGAACCTGTACACATTTTACTTCTACAAGATATAAAAATTAAAGCTACAATAATATATTTTTACGTGTGTTAAAGGTTTATTTTAATTGTAAAGGGTTCCAAAGTTGCCGCTCTTCAAAATTGCAAAAAAGCCCCATTTTCAGATGTATATATCTCGGGCTCTGCGTAATAATTTTGCAATCTAAAACCGCCAGAAGATCGAAAATTTTATTATCTATATAAAACAATATCAAAATTATGTGATATTTTGTAATTTACTATTTAAATTTACCGTTATGTGAAAACCACATTTTGCATGAAATTTCTTTTTTCATAACTCCGGCACCCCTTTAGATAGGAACCTGAAATTTTGAGACAAGAAAGAACTTTTAGAATTAGTATAAGTTTCCTCAGAAAATTTTTTTGTAACACCCCCTCTTTAAGAGTTATTACGCCTCAAAAATTGAAAATTTGCTATTTTTAGACACCTGTAACTTAGGCACCTGTACAAATTTTACTTCGGCAAGATATAAAAATTAAAGCTTCAATAATATATTTTTACGTGTGTTAACGGCTTTTCTTAGTTATATAGGATTCCGGACTTATAGCCCCTCAAAATTTCAAAAATGTTCTATTTTCACATTTTTTCTTATATGAAATTTTCAAATTTTTGTGTAAGTCACACTTCTAAACAGTTTGTATTGAGTTTTGGAAATGTGCGCTTTTAAAACCCGTTGGTTTACATTCTACCTTGTTTATTTTATTTTTGGTTGTAAAAAAAATTTTTTGTGGGTTCTTGGATGGCTACTATTTCATTTTATAATTATAATTGTTAATTTTATTAGTTTTTTAAATATATTTTTTTTATTAAATGATATTTACAATAGAGTAGAGTAAATGAATGGTACACCTGAAAAAAAATTGTATATTTTTTTTTTTTTATAAAAACATAATTTCCATATGAATAAAATTTTATTTTTTGTTTTTATTTTTGGCAAGAAAATGTTGAAAATTTGTGATTAGGTTTAGAATGGTGATAAAATTTTTAGAGAAGCTTAATTATGCGTATGTTATATGTTTTACAATATTTTTCCATTATGATTATTATCATTTTTATTTGAAGCAATGATAAAACTTATCATTGCTTTTTAGTATATTACCAAAAAAAAAAAAATTGAAAAAATGTGCCTATTAGTTTCACTTCCACTTTCTGTCCGTCTGTTTCTCCGCCCGTGTGTCAGTCTGTCTGTTTGCCTATAAAATTTCTACACCGTTTAAAATAGAGTAATGAAATTTAATTTTTAAACATCTGTAACTTAAAAACCTGTTCAAATTTTTTTGAAGTAATATACAAAAATTAAAGCTTCAACATTGTATTTTTATTTCTGTTAACAACTTTTCTTAACAATATCATTAATTTTCTAATTGCGTTTGACGAAAGTGTGACTTGATATTTCTGAATTTTTCCTAACAAATTTTTTTCTAACGATTTTTTTCAATTTTTATTTTATGTATTATAAATCCATTTTTCAATATACCTATGTATACTCTTTAGCTAAAACATTAGGACAAATTTTTAATTTTGAAAATGTGCTTTTTTAAAAACCCTTGGCATTTTTTATTACATGTTTTTAATTTAATATTAAATTCATATTTAAATCAGCCTCAATTTCAAGAATCATCAGCTTCACTAAGATGTTGATTACTCGATTGTACCAATATTATATAAAACTTATTATTATTCATTAATCAATATGATCCAGCCAGGGCTTGAGTGCGAGATATTTTGATTGAAAAACCGGTTTCTTAATTACTACACCATTTGGCTGGATTTCTATCATTATTTTAATCAACCATAACCATAATTCCATATTTATTGTATCACTAAAAAAAAAAAAACTTTTATATCTTATAGTTGTCATTTCTTTCTAATTAACTTAAACATACACTTACCATAATCCAATTTTGATTGCTTCACTTTTAAAAAGAAAAAAAAATAAAATTCCTTAACTTAAAATTGCACTTTACCATATTGTATTGTCAAAAAAAAAAAGTTAAAGCAAAGAAATAAGCTGCACTTTACCCCTAGTCTTCCGCCTTATTTTTTGTTTTGTTTTTTTTTTTCTTTCAAAAATTTATATACAGACATAATTCACGTATTATATTGAGTGGGTGGTTATATGAAACGTTTTTTTTTGTTTTTATATTGTTGGCTTGTTCTGTTACGTTATGTGTCTCTGTTTTTATTTTTATATGGGGAAGAGGAAATTTTTCGCGCCCTAAAGAAAGAAAAAAAAAAATAAAAGAAAAAGCTCTGTTACCTGTCGTAAGAAGCGATCAAAAAATATCAAAAAGGAAAATAAAAATGAGACAACATCGAAACAATAAAGTAACTTTTAAACTGAAAAGAATAGACAGAGACTAAAAAAAATTGTACAATATAAAAAGAAAAAAATACAGGTGAGAAGAGCGGGAAGGCCGTGAGAAATTGTGACTTAATAGACATAACAAAAAAAAAAAAAAAATATCGTCATAATATTTTTAACTTTTTTTGTTTTTTAGCGTGGAAAATGTGTTTTGTTTTTTTTTTTTTTTATTAACTATGATTGAGATCACTATTTTTTTTTTAATTTTTATTATTTTTATTATTATTTTATAACTCTTATTTTTTTTTTTTGGTTAAATAATAATAATAATAATAACAACAATAATAATGAAGCCAAATCGCTTAAAGGTAAGGCACAAAATAAAATATTACAGGTAAATATTTTTTTTTCTCTCTTGTATGTGTACAATTGATGATGGTTTCCATACCAATTTAAAGAGTGTATATATAGATGAATATTTTTGCTTGTATTATGTTTTACCATTTTACCAAAAGATAACCATTTATTGTTGATGATGATGATGATGATGATGACTAATAAAATAAGTACAAAATTTTCAGACTATACGATATACAATTTATATTTTGAGGTTATATAAAAAAAATAAATCCAAATTTAAGCTTTTATTGGGGAATTTTTTGTTATTTTCGTTTTATTTCAAATTTTTTGAATCAGATTTTTTATGGTTGCTCTTCCTTATAAAAAATTAGATTGGATTTTAGTTTAAAAAAAAAAGAAAAAAAAAAAATTTTGGTTAAACTTTTTTATATTGTATTGGTTAATTATAAAGACAGGAAATATCGTTTAAATATTATAAATGACAACCGTTAATATTAATTAAATATTTTAGTTTAGATTATAACATTGTGTTTTTCTCTAATTTTTTGTTACCTATATTAAACTGAATGACATCGAATAACCTGTTACTATATATAGTGGCACTTTGTAGTATCATTTACTTATGAAATGACGTTTCTAATTATTTTATAAAATTGATTGAGTTTCTTTGTTCTGTTTAGGTATTAAAATGATTTTTGGTTTTTAAAAGTATACGGTTGATTTAATTAAAAAGGAGAAGAGCTGGCGATAGCTAGAGAGAACTTTTGTGCAAAAAGGTCGTTTTTATCAGTTTAAATTCTAGTTACATTACATATTTTTAATAAAATGAAAAATCATTTTTATATGGCAGTTTTTATAACTTCTAGCGCTGAGAAAAGAATATTTGACTCAGAAAGAGTTGTCATGTTTTTGCAGAGAGCAACACATTCATATTAAAGACGTGTCTCAGCTTTATTCCATTTTAAACAAACTCAAAACACAATATCCTTAAATAAAGCAAATATTTCGAAATTCCTTCTGCTAAGATTCATTAGCTTAATTCATATATGTTCTTATTTTTTAAAACAAAAGATCATTCCAAGAACTTACAAGAACTTACAAGAACTTTCAAGACCTTTGTCTTCTTTGACATGAATTTATGACATTATATTCGTTTCGTGACGATGATTTGCAATGACGACTTTTAAATATTTGTATATAAAACTAAAAAAAAAAATTTGTATATAAGATTTCTGGACATCATTTACTTTAGGTTATTTATTTCTAATAAACTAAATTGAATTTCATTGTAATTTTTTAAACAAAGAATCCTGAAAGTACAACTGACTTAATATTTAGCATTTTAAAACGAAAGTCTTTATTTACTTATTAATTCTATGATCAATTAATATAAATTCTGTCACTTTATGAAAAAACTAAAAGTGTTTTTTTTTTTAAATCTTTATATAAACTCAAGACAACATTAAATTCATTCTATGATTTTATTTTCATAAGTATAATATACAATAAAGAAATATTTACAACATGTTGCTTTTAACCCTTATATTTAAAACTATATATCTAGAACCTACATTTAAATTAATTTTCTCTCTGTTTTTAAACTATTTTTCAAAAAACAAAAAGGAATGAATAGTAAGTGAAACATTATTAAAACTCTTTAACTAAATGACACTATAAACCAATATAAGAACTTACAAATTTAACTATTAAATACTTACATACTTTTATTAAATATTATATTTTATTTTTCCAATTAAAATATTATTTTAAGAAATATAAGGATCTAAGAAAGAGTTCTTTCCTCTTCACCTAAAGTCCTTTTATATTTTCTTTATTTTATAACAGTACAAGTATATAAGAAACAAGTTCTTAATAGTGTAGTAAAATAACAATTATTATTTTGTAATAGCTGCATAATATTATAAAAATTGCATTTCTTTATTGTTTTCTTTTCTGTGGACAACCCTACACTTTGATTCAAATCCTTGCACTATTGTTAAATAATATTTTTTGATACTTTGAAAAAGCTTCTTCGTTTTTTTTGTAAAGAAACGTTTTTTTGTTTAAGAAAAAACAAACAATTGAAAAAAATTCATATTAGAATATTTTCTCTTCCGTATGTCATGACATAAAGGACCTTCATCTTTTCTCTTAAAAGTATCTTTTTTTTTTTTGCTTTGTACTTTAAAAATAGAAAGAAAGAAAAAAAAAACAAGTAAATTAACCACACAATTCATTTCAGGCATAATCAAAAAATATAAAAAAAAACAATTTTATTATTATAAAAATAATCACGAATTTAGAATTACAATATAATAAATGAAAGGATATTCTAACAATTCAAAGGACTCTAAAGAATAAACAGAATACAAAACAAAAAAAAAAAACAAAAATACAAAACTGACAACACTTCAAATTTATTTCAGAAGTTTTACTTACATTTGGTTTTTTTATTTTTTTTTTGTTTTCATTTAATTTTACCGTTATGATATTTTAAGGAAAATAATAACGGTAAAATTAAGAAATAAATTGCGAAATATATCTTGGGAGAGGCCTTCACTTAAGAGTTTTCTTCTTTTTTTTTTTTTTTATATCAAATTGTTGTATTTTTGTTGTTGTTGTTTTTATTTTTTGTGTTGTAAGAAAAGTTATTTTGCTGGTAGTGCAATAACTGCAATGTAGTATTGTACAGAGTAGTGTAGAGCTTTTTTCTTTTTTGTTTTTTTTCAACTTCTCTTGAGACAGATGTATTTCTTCCTTGTTATGCAAGTGGTGCTATTTTTATTTATGGATAAATAATAATAAATTGTTGTGATTATTATAATAGGTGTATATTTAAAGGTGTAATATTTGTTGTAGAAAGAGATTTTAGGATTGTTTTGTTTTTTTTTTTTTTTTGTTTTGCAGAAGATACGTTTGATGCATTGTTTGTGAGAATAAAATACTTCTTATATTTAATATAATTGTAACTATTATTCTCTACAAAGTATATATAAAATTAATAATGATGTAAAAAAATATTTAATTAACATAAAGATTTTTTTTTCTTCCTTATTAGTTTTATTAGGCATAGTAAGTAGATATATGTATACCTTATTATTGAAAATATATGGTTATAATAAAAATATATATTTCTTTTTTTGGTGCATTTCCCTGCCACTGGTGCCACATAAATGTAACAAGGGAATTACACAGCGTTTCCTGTTCAGGCGTGACTGTACATGTCATAAAGGGGAATTACTCTTACGACGTGTGTAGAATTCGAACTCACACTCCCTCGGTATTTACAGCGTATTTTAAACGCTCTTACCCACTAGGATAAATATATGGGTTTTATTATTTAAAAATAATATTATTATTATTATTATTATTATAAAATATTATTAATTATAACTTAGGTATTTAATTTTATTATTATTATTTTCAATAACATGAAAAAATTAAGTGAAATTACGAAGTGAAATTAAAACTGCGAAATTATGTCTGCAAAATTAGAAATCTAAATCGGAACAAATGAATAAGATTAATTAATTTACTTAAATGATTTAAAAAATAATTATAATAATTGAAATGAAAAAGTCATACATAAACTTCAAATATGATTATGTTTGAAGGCTTCGATCTAGGCATATGAATGTTCCTGTTTACAGTTAATTCTATATACAGTTTACACTAAAATATTTATTTTAAAATAATAGCGACTGCCACACTCAAACTCTCTTTCCAGAATCCAACTCTGACATATCCCTCCTAATTCAGAATCTTGCATATACCAAAATATAAATATTCTCAAAAACGGAATACTCTGATTTTACAACCAACTCTAAAATCTTGCCTTATTATTTTTTTTACATACATACATACATCAAAGAATTTCAAATGAACCCCCACTAACCAAATTATTGAAACCCTGATTTTGTGCTATCTAGTTTAATTGTTTTTAGTCAAAGTGCCCTAAATTTATTTATTTTAATCGAAATGAGTTTTAATCAAATTATTGTTAGTTGAATATGGGTCGATAACATTAAAACTCAGTAGTAATATTAGATAATATACTTTAACTGTAAATTCCCATTTCAATATTTAAAGCCTAACAAAAAAATTTATTTTATATATGGAATTACTTATAAAATATTGATTTAAAATTCACTTGTTTCGGAATGTGTTATATAACATTATTTAGAAGAATAGATGATTTTTATATATTATGATAGTTTAAAAAATCAAAAGATCAAACAATCAAAATGTAAAAAGCTCATTTCTCGACTATCTTATCAAAATTCATATACTGTTTTTTAACCCTCACAACAAAAACAAAATGGATAAAAATTATAATTTATTACTTTCGATTTTATGATTTTTTCATGTTTTATAATTCTTTTTCTTTTTTTTAATTTTTAATTTATATTAATAACAATACAAATCTTTTATCACCATTATTTCTATTAAATAATTTCCATGTCCATAAAATAACAAAAAAAAAAAAAATATCAACTGTTGACCCAAAAAAAAAATAAAAAATAAAAATAAAATAAAATACTTTTAAAATAATTGACCTATGCCAAAAACATATTCTTTTTCTCTTTCTTTTCTTTTTCTTTTCTTTTCTTTTTTTTTTTTTGAATACAAAAATTTAATTCGCCGCCAAAAATTATTTATATAAAGTCATTCAAAAATTTATTATTAAATTTTAACTACCATTCAACTACTATTATTTACTATACATTTATTTTTTATTTTTTTTGTTTTTTGTTATTTTTTTGTATTTAATTTTTTACTATTTTATAAAATTGAATACGAAAAATAGCTTTTGTCTATACATTTAATAACGTTTTATTACTCAGTTTATTTGTTACTTACATCTGATTTCTTACATTCACCTTACATTATTTTCTTTTCGATTTTTAAGAAAGAACGAGATAGATATAAAATCATCTGCTAATACTGTGTGAGTTTTAATAAATATCATATAAAAAAATATTATGTAAAATTGTATATAGGTATTATGTATTTATCAACAAAAAAAATAAAAAAAAAAAAAAAAAACTTCTTTTGAACAAAATTTTGAAAAAGGAAACAAAAATAAAACTTAAAACGAATCGATCATATTGCATAACTTAACTTGAATATTTTGCAATTAATTTTTAGCACATTTAAAAAAACAACAAAAAAAAAACAATTTGAAAAATTGTCTTATCAGAACATTCTGTTCGTCTATCCATTTGTCTGTTTGCAAGAAGTTCTAGGAAACTTAAAAATCGTTGAAAGGCGTTTTAGACCAACCCCCAAAAGCAAAAATGTTCTAATCTCCAAAAATATTTTTTCAAATTTTTGGAGTTTACTTTATATGAATTAATTTCTAAACTCTAAATATTAACAAATCTCCCAAAAAAAAATGAACTAATCCCATAAAAAATGAATTTAATGTTGAAATATATGTGTAAAAAAAATAATTAGGAAGAGCTTTAGAGATTACAAAATCATAGAGGTTTACAAAATCATAGGTTTTCAATAATTTGTTTAACATTTGGAGATTTGGGCGCGACATGCTCCACAATTTTAATTTCTTTGATGTTGAAATATATATTTAAAAGAGAAATTAGGAGAAATTGTCGAGTTATTTACAAAATCAGGATTAAACGCTTTTCCAGAATCCAACTCTAAAATTCATCATAATTCAAACTTAATTTTAACAGCAAAAAATTTAAAATAGTGAGGGCTACTCCCGTCAAACCGCCGCTAAACATATTATTGAAACCATTGACTTGTTTTCCAACTATATGAAATCTCTCCGAATTATTTTTTTTTACATTACTAAACAATTTTACATAAACAAACAAGACCAAGTCAAGTGCGACGTGTTCTATTATGCCAGTGTTCTATTAAGTATTTTAATTGAAAAAAAATCCACTAAATCCCAATAATGGCAAAAATAATGAGATTTAAACGATAGAATATTTTTTAACTTTCCAAATCAACTTTTTGCAATTTAGTATATGCAAATTTAAAGTTATGTGAAAATAAAATTTTATAAGATTTTACTTCCTTCATAACTTCGACACGCTTTTAATTAAAATCTTGAAATTATGTGAAAAAAAAAGATTTTATTAGCATAAGTTACTTCAAAAAATTTTTCGTGCAAAACACTGTTTAAGATTTATTAGCGGTCAAAAATTGAAAAAATGTTTTTTTTTTTACACATCTATAACTTAGTCACCGGTAAACTTTTTGAAAATTATATTTTTAAATATACATTTTGTTAATTGCTTTAATTAATCTTGTTTATTTTAGTTTTCTTTATAATATTCAGTGTATATGTATAATATTAAAATGGAAAGAAAATTCGTTTAACTTAAATATCTTTAAGGCATTTGTTTAAAAGGATTAAATAAATTTCATTTGAAAAATTGAATTTTAGTGCATCAATGAAAGAGTCAAATTGGCTAATCTTTAACTAAACTAATTTTTGGCACAAACTAATTTTTATATAAATGTATGAATTCCTTTAGCAGGATGGATTTGAACTGGGCTAAACGAAATAAATTGAAACTGGGCTAACCGAAAATTTGAAAAAAAATAAAAATATTGATTGCATAACAGACTAAAAATATACCTGGAAAAACTTTTAAATGTTTATTCTTCTTTTTTCAATTTTGTCGAATGAAAGAATCATAGAGAAAATTAAAAACAAAATTCCAAACCCCTTTAAGTAAAATGTTCCCAGCACCATTTTCTTAAAAAAACGAGGAAGAGTGCAGTAGAGTAGACTGTGTCAACTCTGGGATACCCGTATGAACGTAATATATCCTGTTTCTATAAAACTTGATCATCTTTTAAAAACATTCAGAGTTTTAGTACCGAACTACAGAGATATATTTATGTAAATTGTGGAGTTGTATGATAGCTACCCGAATCTATTGCGCCTAGCTTCATTAAGTTCCAAGAAATGCAAAAAGCCTCAACCGGCTGCTTTAGACCATTCAAATTTTACAAAAGTTTTTGGCATGCAACTCGACACTTTTTCACTAAATTTCAGATAGCTAGCTTCAATAGACACTGAGTTATTTTCATTTAAAAAGAGAAGTTGTATGGCAACTATCCGAACCTGTCATATCATCACAACAAAATTTTACAGAAGTTGATGCCATAAAACTCGATCATCATTTGCAAAATTTCAGATACCTAGATTGAATAGACACTGGGTTATTTCCATTTAAAGAAAGAAGTTGTATGGCAGCTACTCGAACCCGGCGGCCGAAAATGCTGGAGTTTAATAGCAAAACTAACAATTTTGTAAAAAAAATTGCAGCCTCCTAACTCCTTTATTTTTTGAGTTATCGCGCGGACGGACACTGAGTTCTTTCATTTAAAAAGAGATTTTGTATGGCAGCTACCCGAACCCGTCACACCACCACAACCAAATTTTGCAGAAGTTGTTGCCATAAAACTTGATCATCGTAAAAAAAATTGCAGCCTCCTAACTCCTTTATTTTTTGAGTTATCGCGCGGACGGACACTGAGTTCTTTCATTTAAAAAGAGATTTTGTATGGCAGCTACCCGAACCCGTCACACCACCACAACCAAATTTTGCAGAAGTTGTTGCCATAAAACTTGATCATCATTCGCAAAATTTCAGATACCTAGATTGAACAGACACTGGGTTATTTCTATTTAAAGAAAGAAGTTGTATGGCAGCTACTCGAACCCGGCGGCCGAAAATGCTGGAGTTAAATAGCAAAACTAACAATTTTGCAAGAGTGACGTAAAAAAAATTTCAGCCTCCTAGCTCCTCTATTTTTTTAGTTATCGTGCGGACGAACACTGAGTTCTTTTCATTTAAAAAGAGATTTTGTATGGCAGCTACCCGAACCCGTCGCACCACCACAACCAAATTTTGTAGAAGTTGTTGCCATAAAACTTGATCATCATTCGCAAAATTTCAGATACCTAGATTGAACAGACACTGGGTTATTTCTATTTAAAGAAAGAAGTTGTATGGCAGCTACCCGAACCCGGGGACAGAAAATGCTGGAGTTAAATAGCAAAACCAACAATTTTACAAAAGTGACGTAAAAAAATTTTCAGCCTCCTAGCTCCTCTATTTTTTGAGTTATCGTGCGGACGGACACTGAGTTCTTTTCATTTAAAAAGAGATTTTGTATGGCAGCTACCCGAACCCGTCACACCAGGACAACCAAATTTTGTAGAAGTTGTTGCCATAAAACTTGATCATCATTTGCAAAATTTCAGACGCCTAGCTTCATTAGGTTCCAAGAGGTGCAAGAAGTCTGAACCGGCTGCTCTAGACCAAACAAATTTTGCAAAAGTTGTTGGCATATAACTCGACACTTCTTTACTAAATTTCAGATTCCTAGCTTCAATAAACACTGAGTTATTCTCATTTAACCGGATAAGTTGTATGGCAGCTACCCGAACCCGCCGCACCACCACAACCAAATTTTACAAAAGTTGTTGCCATAGAACTTGATCATCATTTGCAAAATTTCAGACGCCTAGCTTCATTAGGTTCCAAGAGGTGCAAGAAGTCTGAACCGGCTGCTCTAGACCAACCAAATTTTACAAAAGTTGTTGGCATGTAACTCGACACCTCTTTACTAAATTTCAGATTCCTAGCTTCAATAAACACTGAGTTATTCTCATTTAAACGGAGAAGTTGTATGGCAGCTACCCGAACGCGCTGCACCAGCACAACCAAATTTTACAGAAGTTGTTGCCATAAAACTTGATCATCATTTGCAAAATTTCAGAAACCTAGCTTGAATAGATACTGAGTTATTTCTATATAAAGATAGAAGTTGTATGGCAGCTACTCGAACCCGCCGACCGAAAATGTTGGATTTAAATAGCAAAACTAACAATTTTGCAAAAGTGACGTAAAAAAAATTTCAGCCCCCTAGCTCCTTTATTTTTTGAGTTATCGTGCGGACGGACGGACGGACGTACATGGCTTAATCGACTCAGAATTCGATTCTGAGCCGATCCATACCTTTGACACTATATCTAGCTCGACTCCTTTAAGGTGTCACAAACGTAATGGCAAATTTATTATACCCTTGAACATAGTTCATACGGGTATAAAAATGTATAACTTATTTTATATACAACCTTCGATAAGCTGCGGAATAATAATTTGTAGAAAAATATGGAGATATTATTTACAAATCCAGTTGTCTTAAGAGCTGTCAAAGCTAAGGAAAATCTTACAACTTATTCTAATACAATTTTACATAATTAGGGGAAAAACCGTTATTTTTTGAAACATCTAATCGTTATACATTTTAAAAAACGAAACGCATTAAATATGGAATTTATTTTGTTATATTAAATAATATTTATTTATTTTTTATTTATTTAATTTATTTAATAGATTGACTTAATAATAAACTTATAGATATATAAGTTAATCACAATCACTTACAAACGATAATTCAATTTTTGTTTCAAAATTTTTATTTAATTTTGAATTTATACACATAATTGAGTTTTTCATTCATTATGTTTTTATAATATAGTTTTTTGCACATATTATATAAGTATATTTATAAGTTTTTACTTGGAGAAGATTTGATAATCCAGCCAATGGTGTAGTGTAGTGATTAAGAAACAGGCCTTTCATTCAAAAAATCTCGGATTCAAACCTCAGCTGGTTCAAATAGATTAATAAATAATAAGTAATTCTTGTATAACATAATAGGTGGCGTACAAATAAAAATTTCTTGTACAATAGCTACAACCAAGTAATCAACGACTTAGAAAAATTAATGATTCCAGAAATTGAAGCTTAATCGATATGAATAATAAATGATTTATTGGATACCGTATGCTGCAGAAGTGGAAAAGAGAAAAAATAAAAAAAACTTGGGAAGGAACTTGTTTTCTGATGCAGTACTTATGGCTTAATATATTATATTATATATATTTTTTCTCTTTGGTTAAGGATGGTGAGAATCATCGAGAGATACTGCATGCAACACAGTTATGTGAGACTTTTACTCATAAAACACACCATTTATTAGTTAAATTAAGTCTTCATGTCAAGCTTTAACGAATGCCTGAGCTACATCTAGAAAGATTGTAGAGCATATATGTTCTTCTAGAGCCTTTTCAATTATATCTGTAATTCTGTGCACGTGATTAATAGTTGAATGTTTTTCTCTAAATCCTAACTGATAGTATCATAATTATTTCTGCTACCTTCCACACATTAGGTACATAATTTAGTCGTACTATAGCATTCATTATGAATGTTAGCTTATTAGACCTTTTTTCGTCTAATAATTCAAAACCTGGTGCTTTTATCGACTTGAAACTTTTAATTTCATCAACCAATTCCATTAGGAGATTGGTACAATGATCTTCTCTTTCTGCCTAACGTCTCAATGTAAAGATCTGATTCTATTTCATTAGACCGAAATATTTCTTCCAAATGATCCTCAAATGTTTCGGCCTTTTCCTGATTGTTTTTTGCCCATTTACCATCTTTGTTCTTGATTGATGGAACTTTCAAGATATATTTTTTAGACTCTTTGTTGCTTTCCATTCCACAACCAAAATTTTTTTTCTTTTTTAGCTGATAAATTTTCAACATAATTTTTATAATTATTACTCTTATTTTCAAAATTTTCCCCTTTCCCGATTCTGGGTTATTCTATCTAAAACTGGGTCACGTGTTTGTTGCCTTCTATACATCTAGCTCTTCTTTTCGTTTTTAATATATTTAAAATATATCTAGGATAATTATAACCTGCTACTTTATACTTACATTTTTTTGTATAATTCCATTTTTATTTTTATTATTCATATTTTTATTTTTATATTTGTACTTTATACCTACTACCAGGTATTTAACTGCCGCCCCTTCGGGAACCGACGCAGACCAGGGAGGCGCCCATTCTGGATCAGACGTTTCAAGATTTTAGTTGGAATTTTAGTGGACTCATACTACAAGCATTCCTTGCTCTGGTGTTTATTTCCCCATTTATTTCTCGCCGGCGGTAAAACTATTAATAAGATTTTAGCAGATAAGATTTTAGCACCCTAACTGTAAATACAATTTACAAGTTACTACAATAAGTATCTTATAACGATTTTGTTTTAAATGTAAGCTCAGTTAAGTAATCTGTCTGTTAGTGTAAAAAGTTTTCTTCTTCGTCATAAATAGAAAATTTTATCAGCAACAAAGATAAACGAACAAAAAAATATCGAATAGCTTAAAATGTTAAAATAATTATTCTGAAAGAAAGAATATCAAAAACAATTTATCTTGAAAATAAAACGTCTAATATCTACATATTTTTTAAAAATTTCGACATTTTTTCAAAGTAAAGGTACCAAAGTTATACTTATAAGAAATAAGTAAGTATAAAAGTAATTATAAAAAAATTTAAAGTTAGCTACAATCACGGTTTCAATAATTTGTACAGCGGGTATTTAATGGCAATAGTTCCCACTGTTTCAAATGCTATAGTGTTGAAATTTATATACACAAAAAATTATTAGGATTTTAAAGTTGGTTGCAAAATCAGTATTTAAATCATTTCTTTAGTGTTTTTATTTTATATTTTTATTTTTAATTATTTTTTTAAATTTAATTTTAATTTCAATTAAATTAAAAGACTTTTATAATACAAGTGTCGGTATATAAGAGAAACAACTACTTTTCCAACTAAAATAATTAGAATACTAACATAATTATTATTGTAATTAATTAATTAATTATATTAATACCAATATCAATAATAATTGTTGCTACAAGGATAGTAGGGGTGTCTTCAATTATTGCCTCATACAGCAAGGTGTATACTACTGCATGTTCCAACAGTTGATGGCTATAGTCACTAGTTAGCAAAATGGTAATAATAATAGGCGAATTCATTGTTCCCTTACAGTCCTACTCCCAATTTAAAGTTTCCACATTCTTTCCTATCCCTATTCCCAGGTCAATATACTGTGTTAGCTGGTATAATGGTTTTATCCCATTATATAAGCTAAAGGGCAGGTGGGTTTAGTCAGTAAGAATCTGACATTACCAATGGGGAATTCTTGGTGTCTTTGGAAGATTGTCATCTCTCTTTAGAAAAAAAAAAACAAAAACAAATATAAATAAAAGATATAAAAAGTAAAATTAAAAATAAAACATATTTTTAATTCGACATTTTATTTTTCAACATTTTTTTTTTTTTTGATGAACATATCAACTCACACTCTACGAGTATTAAACAAAACTTACAATTTAATTTTAAATATTATAACATATATGGTGCCCTATTTATCGAAACATCACAAACCATACACCCAGACGCTAATACAATACTTAATAAGAAATTAATTTTATATTCCTTTTTTTTACCGAAATTTATTTTTCAAAATTACGGTCATGTAATTTTTACGTAAAAAAAAAAATTAAAATAATTGTAATACCTGGTAATACTATACTACTAATAACATGGCATATTTGATAAAATGAAAATCATAGTTATTATTTCATTGTTATATATATATTTAAAATTGTTATGTTTGTTTTATGCTTTTCTGTTTTTCTGAAAAGTTTTTTTGCGAAATTTATCCAAAGAAATTAAAATTAAGTTTTTAATCTAACAAATTTTAAAAAAAACGAGGAAGAGTGCAGTAGAGTAGACTGTGTCAACTCTGGGATACCCGTATGAACGTAATATATCCTGTTTCTATAAAACTTGATCATCTTTTAAAAATATTCAGATGTTTTAGTACCGAACTGCAGAGATATATTTATGTAACTTGTGAAGTTGTATGACGGCTACTTGAATCTATTGCGCCTAGCTTCATTAAGTTTCAAGAGGTGCAAGAAGCCTGAACCGGCTGCTCTAGACCAACCAAATTTTACAAAAGTTGTTGGCCTATAACTCGACACCTCTTTACTAAATTTCAGGTTCCTAGCTTCAATAGACACTGAGTTATTCTCACTTAAACGGATAAGTTGTATGGCAGCTACCCGAATCCGTCGCACCACCACAACCAAATTTTGCAAAAGTGGTTGCCATGAAACTTGATAATCATTTGCAAGATTTCAGACGCCTAGCTTCATTAAGTTCTAGAGGTGCAAGAAGCCTGAACCGGCTGCTCTAGACCAACCAACTTTTACAAAAGTTGTTGGCCTATAACTCGACACCTCTTTACTAAATTTCAGGTTCCTAGCTTCAATAGACACTGAGTTCTTCTCATTTAAACGCATAAGTTGTATGGAAGCTACCCGAACCCGTCGCACCACCACAACCAAATTTTGCAAAACTGGTTGCCATAAAATTTGATCATCATTTGCAAGATTTCAGACGCCTAGCTTTATAAAGTTCGAAGAGGTGCAAGAAGCCTGAACCGGCTGCTCTAGACCAACCAAATTTTACAAAAGTTGTTGGCCTGTAATTCGACACCTTGTTACTAAATATCAGGTTGCTAGCTTCAATAGACACTGGGTTATTCTCATTTAAAAGGAGAAGTTGTATGGCAGCTACCCGAACCCGCCGCACCACCACAACCAAATTTTACAGAAGTTATTGCCATAAAACTTGATCATCATTTGCAAAATTTCAGAAACCTAGCTTGAATAGATACTGAGTTATTTCTATATAAAGATAGAAGTTGTATGGCAGCTACTCGAATCCGCCGACCGAAAATGTTGGATTTAAATAACAAAACTAACAATTTTGCAAAAGTACCGTAAAAAAAATTTCAGCCTCCTAGCTCCTTTATTTTTTGAGTTATCGTGCGGACGGACGGACGTACATGGCTTAATCGACTCAGAATTCGATTCTGAGCCGATCCATACCTTTGACACTATATCTAGCTCGACTCCTTTAAGGTGTCACAAACGTAATGGCAAATTTATTATACCCTTGAACATAGTTCATACGGGTATAAAAAACTTTAAAGCTTTACGATTATGCAATAAAAAAAAAACACCAAAAAAATGTATTTGTAAAACTTAAAAAAGTACAAAATGTAGCATGATTTGACATATTTTTTTTTATACACATAAATTGTGCGTGAAACAATTATTAATAAATAACAATTTATAATATTTAATCGAATGAAGTTTTTACTTATTTTAATTTTTTTTAATTTTTTTTTTAATTTTAAGAAATTTTCTCGATATTTTTGTTAATATTATTCTTATGTTTTTAAGTAATCTTTTTGATTCTATTTACACTTCTTTTTAAACAATTCAATATTGAAAATTTAAAAATTACATAAATGTGTTCGAACTCATAATTAGTACTATATTCGATTATTCAAAATTTCAATAATTATTCGATTATTCAAAATTGTTAAAGATTTGTAATAGAAGATTGAAATAGCATTAACATTTAATAATAAAATAAATATAAATAGGTATTTACTTTTTTTACTACATAAGGTGCATACCTTTACTTTAGTTAATTAACCCACATACGACTATGATAGATTTATGGTAATGAAGTGAGATTCGAATTTATTTTTGTATTTTTTAAAATGATCTGACTAATACTGTAATGGTTACGAACTGATCTTTCAATCAAAAGACCTTTCGATTACTTTCAGTTCAGATCATATCCAATATTTATAATTTATATCGTAATCTTCTTAACTCTTTTATGCAAACGCCATTTTCGAAATTTCAAAAAAGTCAAAAAAACCAAAACATTATTGATATTTTATTTTCAAAAAAAAACAAAAGAAAATATTTTTCTTCCAAAATTTCTTATATTATGCACGAATGGTAATTTTACATAAATTGTATTTGTTTAAACAGTAATTGTTTACGATAATAACAACATAGAAATCAATCTTCCTCAAATAATAAATAATTCTTGTACAAGATAATAGATGGCACACGAAGATAATTTTTATGTTTTAAAATTTTGTAAGATTTGTTACAATATGGTTACTCGGTTTATATTGATAAACTTAATGTAATAAGCGACTTAGTTGATACCCTATGCCCTAAGCTTCTTAAAAGAGTTCACAATGAAACCAAATAATAATAAAAGTTTTAAAGTCCTAAAACTCCCTAGTGAAATTTGGCGCAAATCAATATTTTTTATGAAGTTTCTTTAGTACTATAGATTTGATCAAACCGGAATATTCATATTCCATACCTTATATTATACTTTAGTATAAGTAGCAATAGCAACATATTTTAAGTTTTTTTTTTTTTGTATCTTTTAAAACTTTTTATATTGTTATATTGTTTTTATGGTTAGTTTTCAAATTTTTATCATTTCTAATTTACAGAAATTCTATTATAACTGTTAAGTTAAATTGCTGTTAGTACGGCTATAAAGCACTTTTTCTTTATTTAATATTTATTTTTATAATCATTTATTTTTTTTTTTTTTTCTTCGTAATTTTCATTATTTTCTTAACAGTTAGTTTATTATTTTTATTTTCTCAATTGTGTAATAAATTAATATTAAATTGAATAATAATAATTCTCTCATATTAGAGGATAGAGAGAGACAACAGATGAATATCAATCAACATGTTATTACATTTTACATGAAATTGAATCTGTGAAAAAGAAAATATTTAAAAACAAAATCACTTAATCTTTAAGTCTACTCTCATTTCTCAATTTAATTTTATTTTCCCTGTCTCTCTCTCTCTTTCTCTTGATTCTTATGCTCTTATTTTGGCGCCATACGGAAAAACTACTATGGAAGGTCTGAAGGAGTAAGAAGGAAAATGAAACATAATTTATAAATTATAAATACAAAGTACAAACAAAACAAAATGCATAAGAGCGTACAAATACATGTACAATAAGGTAAAAAATAAAAATATAAACTGCAAATAAAAAAAATGTTGCTCAACATTTTGTGTAATAATTGCTATTTATTATTCTTCCGTATTCGTAAAATTATGAATCTTGCAAATGACGTTTGTTCTGGTTTTTTTTTTTTTTTTTATAAGTTATAAATATAATAAAGTACGTAAGTACTTATTTATGGATGTACATTTGTATATCCACCTGTAAAATATTATTATGTGTGGATGTATTTATGTTATTTTTTTTTTTTTTAACTTCCCCTTCCTATATATGCCAATTTATATTAACGAAACAACTACATTGATAATTTATAAATAAAAGAATTAAATAACAATTAGCCGTAAAGTAACACCATAATATCAAAATGTTGATGATAAATTTAAGCATACAATTTATTAATATATTACTGTTAAAATTATTATATCTTAATGTTAAGAAAATCGAAATATTTGTTGTTGAAGAAAAACAAAACTGTTGCTGAATGATTATACATTTTGTTATGCGGGATAAATAAAAATTATATTATTAGTTATTATTGCATAATATATGTATGTATGTCATACCATACATAATATGAGCTTAGATTTTTTTGCTTTTGTTTTAATAAAAACAGTTTTTTACACAATAAAAGGTAAAATATTTAAATATAAATAAAGAGTCAACATTTATTAAAATTCGACCATTGAAATTAGCAAAAAAGATTTTTTTTTTTTTTATACAACCTACAGAATTAATTTGAAGATAATTCGAAGATAAAAAAATTTCGTTTGAATCTTTTCAAATTCGAAAATTAAAATACCTGCCTAATTGCCTAATTTATTCTACCTACTCAACCTAACCGAAAAAAATATAAACCACTGAAGTAAAAATTCTAAAGTGCTATAAAAACATAATACAAATAGAATCCAACTATATCTGAAATAACAAAAAATTATTTTAAATGTTGCTGCGCTGGAGGTTACGTCGGTCTAAATCTAAGACCTAAACAAAAATCTAAGAAAAACTTCAAATTCAAACTGTTGAAATATAGGACCAAGTAATAGAATGCGAATAATTATCTACTAAGATGAATTTTTGATGGCCGATGAAATTTTTTAGCCATGTGGGGATTTTTCGTTTGAATGGGGTTTAAAAATTGAATTTCTTAAAAACCATCAACTACAGATTTATATCTTTTTTACTTTAACTGAAGACTTTTTAACTTTAAGTGAATATTTTTTTATTTTAACTGAAGACTTTTTTACTTTATGTGAATATTTTTTATTTTAACTGAAGACTTTTTTTACTTTAAGTGAATATTTTTTACTTTAAGTGAATATTTTTACTTTAATTGAAGATTTTTTTTATTTTAAATGAAAAATCTGTATATGTGTTTGTATTTTAAGTTTTATTACAAAATATGTCTTCGCTTAAAGTAAAAAATCTTCAGTTAAAGTAAAAAAAGCCTTCAGTTAAAGTAAAAATGGTAAATTATGTTGTCAAAATAGTGAATTCTTGAAATCATTTCATTGTGCAATATAATTTTAATCAATTAAATTTTTTTTTCTGTCATATTGATAAGCTAATATACAATATAAACGTGTATTTAAGTTAGCAGCACTCTAAAAAGCACTAACGAATAAATTTTGTTTTTTAGCATTAGAGAGGTTTAATTAGGTATATGGCAGTTTTTCAATTTTTTCTGCCTACTAACAATTTTTAAAATTTATTTGCATATTCAAAGAAAATTAATAATTCGTTTATTTATAGTTACAATATTATATGAATGTACAATATATAATAATATACAATATACACACATATACACATGTACACATAATATTTTGCATGAAATTATTAACAAATTCATATCAAGAAATTATTAAATCCTTCTCAATTACATGATGCAATAAATAACATAAAATGTAACATTTCCTATAATATTAAGTAAGTATTTACTGTATAGAATATCAATTTTGATTTTTTTTTTTTTTTTGTTTTAATTAAATAATTATTTCAACAATAATTCCAAATTGTAACATAACAGAAATGCATTGCTTACATATACCTAGATCATTTTTTTTTTTAGTGTGATGTATGATTAATTGAAATCCTATAGGTACTATATAACATTATATAACATTATAGTTACATATTATGTACTTAGAAAGTGAGAACATAATTTTTTTTTTTGAATAAAAAAATCACTTTACAGTATTTTGTATTATATAAGACATTATAATATTGATATAATTGATAATATGCAAATGTACATATTTAATATTTTATAAAATGCATTCTATATACATAAGTGTTTAGTGTTTACTGTGTACACTTTCTTCTAAATTGTTAAAAAAAGAGAAAGAAAATGAAATGTTACGACTCATGCGAACAATATACATATTACATATTATATGACATGCACTTCACTTTATATTTTCTAAATTTATAATATTAATTAACAATATTTTCTCTATTTCTCTTTATTTTCTTCCTCTCTTCAGATTACAGTACAGTTCACTCACCACACCACTACCAGACCAGTGCACCACATCAAATGGTTCACATTTCACAAATCACAAATGAAATCACAATTCACACACATACACACAATCCTTATTCCTTTCCTCATCCTCATCTATTCATATCAAAATCATATAGTCTCACTCTGTCTGTCTGACTCAAATGCAAATAAATTCTCAAAAATAAGTTTTTCCTCTATGTGTTTTTCCTCTCAATTTTCAAAAAAAAATTAAGCAAAACCACAAAACAACCACGACAACACTCAACCAGTTGAGTAAAATAAAATAACAGAATTTAAAATATTTTATAATGAGAAAAAAGAAGGAATTATATAAAGTGTAAAGAAATAAAAAGAAAAAGACAATAATAAAAGAAAAGGCTAAAAAGAAGAAAACAGAAAATTGAAAATAAAAAATAAAAAAAAAAAAAAAAAAAGTAAATGTTTCGTACAAAACAATATTTTGATTATAATTTCATCGTGTAGTCGATGGTTGCCGTCGTTCATGGCAAGCCGTCATTTTTGTCAATTTTTTTTTCAAATAATTATTAATTAAGAAAAAAAAAAAAATAATATCAAGTGAATTGAAAGAAAAAAAAATTTATATTAAATAATAAAAGATAAAAAAAAGTTTTTTTTTTTAATTTCTACTTAAAAAATATTTTTTTTTTTTTTTTTTTTTGAAAAATTAATAAAATATATATTTAATTGATGATAATAATAAATTATAAAATTAAATACATAAAAGAAAAAAAAAATTTAACAATTAATATTTTAAATTAAGTGAAATAAATTTGAAGAAAAAAAAAAAACATTAAATAAAAAAAAGTACCGGTTTTATTTTTACTTTAAATTTTGGATTACACAAAAAAACAAACAAATAAAAAAAAAATATATTGAATGAAATTTTATAAAATAAAATTTTAAAATAATTATTTTAAAACTTTTTACCATCTGAGCGTTTCATTACAAAAAAAAATAATATAAATATACATACGTTAATGATTTTTATTATTTTATTAAAAATATTAATAAATAAATAAAAATAAAAATTCCGATTAGGAAAATTATAATTATTATTAAAATATAAATGTTTTGAATGTAACAAATGAAAGTGGCAGGTGGAAAAAGATAAATTTATTTAAAAAAAATATATATATATATATTAATAAATTTTATATAATTAAAATATAAAACTACATGTTATTATTATAAAACAAAATATTATATAAAACAACAGAATACAAAGAAAAAACGAAAACACACTTGTTGTATTCAACTGTCAAAAAAATAAAAAAAAATAAAAATTTTTTTATTGTTTAAATAATCAAAATAGAAGGAAAGTAAAAAAATATAATAAATATAATAAAAAAAAAAAATTGTATATATACAAAGTGATATTATACAATAAATAAGTGATATATACAATATTATATCAAAAAAAAATATATATATAGATATATATCATATACGTAATAAATACATATAATATAATTTAAAAAAAAAATAAAAAAAATATTGTATATAAGATACATGTGCATTTCCGGGTTTTGTTTACGTCAAAAAAAAAAAAAAAAAAACACACAAGCAAGAAAACCGTTACATTATTAAATGTAGATATTATAATTACATATTAATACAGTATATACATACATATATATATTAAATAATTAGTGTTACAATTTCTTTTCATACAATATAATAAATATATATATATGTAATATCTACATGAATATTATTACATAAATAGGTATATAGAATTTATATTATTTTTAAATAATATTGATAATTATTAAATTAAATAATTTAAAAAAAATATATATAATATATATAACAAAAAATATACTTATATAATATAAATACATATATACACACATATGTTTATTTAATTCTTATGGTTTGTCATCCATCTCCTTCTTAAATTATCATAAAAAAAATAATAAATTTAATTTTTTACATTAACAATTTAAAAAAAACAAAAAACAAATTATATTATAAATACCGGAAATAAATTCAAATATTTAATTATTAATAGAATTAAAAATTTATAAATAAAAAAAAAAAAAATAAAGATTTTTTTTTATATTTAATTATATAAAATATAACAATAATACATTACATTAAATTTTTTTTTTTTTGTTTTGGTTTTATTAATATTTATAAAATTTGAAGTGTTATTATAAATTAAGAATAATATATACATACATACATACATACAAATAAATAAATATATATAAAAAAATATTAGTTAAATTTTATTAAAAATAACCAGTGAAATTATATACAAGTACATAATATTATACAAAAAAAATATATTTATATAAATTGAAATTATTTTAAATAAACAAAAAAAAAAAAAAAAACAGTTACAAATTTACTTACTTATGATTATTATATAATATATATATACAAAAAAAAATAAATATTGAAAAAAATTATATATAAAATTATAAATAAAAAAAATCACAGATAAAATAAACAATTTACAAAGGAATACACATTGCAAAGAAAAAAAAATTTTTTTTTTTTTTTTTTGGATTACACAAAATAAGAAATCTTCAAGAAAAATATTTAATTTGAAATAAAATTTTTTAAAAGATTTTTAATTTAAAAATTTATATTTCAAAATTTAATTATTTATATATATGTACATAATAATAAGGTAAGAATTTTTTTTTTCTTTTATATTTATTTATTTATATTTATTGAATTTAATGGACTGTCACTCAATGATTAAAGTATATTGCGTCCAAAAAAATGAACTGATGGTCGTTTATATTAATTTCAAAGTTTTTTATGATATTATTTTCCATTTTTAATTTTCAGTGAATATCGTCTCTAAAAAAAAACAATTGATCTTTTAAATTAAAAAAATTCCGTATATTGTCCGGTATCAGGTCCTCGGTAATGAATTAAAAATAATTATACTTATAAGCATAAATATATACTTACATATTATTTTTTTTTTTCTTTGCCACTCCAATGAGGAGTATAGGGCATCCACTAAGTCATTTATTATTCATATTTGACAAAGCTTCAGTTTCGTGAATCATTAATTTCACTAAGCCGTTGATTACTCGGCTGTAGCTATTATACAAAACTAAAACGTTTCTATTATTTCTACGCCATCTATTATCTTATACAAGAATTATGGTTTATTATTATTTTATTATATAGCTAGTTATTACAATATGATATTTTATTATAATTTATATGACATATATACTTATTTTTAATTTAATTATATTCTACTAATTATATATTATAAGAAAAATCTATATTATTTTTTTTTTATTAATCTATATGATCCAGCCGCAGTTTGAACCCGAGACCTTTCGTATGAAAGGCCAGTGTGTTAACAACTATACCATTGGCTGAATACTTACATATTATATATATTATATATTATAATATATTTAAATTTTTATTTTGGTTTCCATAATATATGATTCGGCTTTATAATAATAATTTTTATATCTTTAAAAATGCTGGTATATATCGGTTGAACTAACAGATCAGTCTAACGGTATTTATATTATTACATATAATAGTGTATAAATAGTGTATAAACAGCTGGTTTATTTATAAATATAGAAGTTGTTTCGTTCTTCAACATTATCGGATCTATACGGAACGTTTGACTAGACTTGACTTTTAAGTTTCAAAATTTTGTTTTGCATAAAAACTGGTTTGTTTGTTATTTTTTGGTGAACCATAATGAAAATAGGTTTTTTAAGGATATTTTTATTATTATAACAATTAGATTTTTTGATTATTTTTTTTTAAATGTTTCTTTTTGGTAATTCATAATAAATTATATTATGTATTTTTACCGGTTGAGGTTGATTCTCACTTATCAATTTAGTGGATGTTCACATTTTTTGGTTAAAATGATTGTATGCAATTTTATTGTATACCTACACCTATTCATATAATTTTAATTAATTAATTCAGTCTCAGACATTTTTATTTTCTTGGCGGCCGATTTTTATTTTGTTGTCATTTCACTCAGTGCATTCATTATTTTTATTCGAAATGATAAGTGACGAAAAAATAATTGAATTGGGGCGGGACATTTTAGTTTTAAAAATGATTTTTCATATAAAATATGTGTATGATTAGTACTTAAGCATAAAAATGAAATATACAGACAATATTTATGTAAGAGTATATGTATGAATCTATAGAAAATTATAGGTAGATCCCACTTTTAATATAAAATAATTACAAAAGATTTCTATTCTAGTTAATGCTTCAAGTGTAGCTTTTCCAAACAACGTGTTTCAAGGGAAATTTTCAAAATTTATTATTTTCCTTATTTTCTGCACTAAAATTTTAAATTTAAATGAAGAAACCGATATTGATCTAAAATGTTTATATATGTATGTATATAAATATCTGAATCTGAACTGAAACTGAACTGATATGTGCGAATCAACCTTTATTTTCAAACTTAAATAATTCTAATATTTATTAAATTAATATCAGTTAGTTATTATTACTTCTTATTTCATAAAACAAAAAAAATTACCTTTTTTAAATTAAATAATTAGTAAAGTAGTCATTTAATTAAAACAAATCTAATATTTTATATTACCACAAAAATCAAAATTAAGTATCAATTTTTCCTGGATTGTTATATAAACCACTTTAATAAATTACTTAAGAATTTTAATTTTTACTTTCGTTGACATTTTTTTTTCTTTTATTAAATAGTAGTTAAAAATATTAAAAAAAAAAAAAAATTTAAAAGAAATTAATAATAAATTTCATTATTTAATAATAATTAATAAATAATTACACAATTTCTTATAGCTAAAAAAAAAAAAAAAAAAAAAAATTATTAAGAAATACCTATTAAATATATTTAATTAATATTAAAACCGCAATTATATTTTGTTATATTAATCAAAAATTAAAAATAATTTAACAAGAAAATAAAAAAAAAATATAATTAAAAATTATTTTATTTAAAATTAAAAGATTTTTGTTAAACTTTCAAAAAAAAAATATAACTTCTTTATACTTAGTGTTAAAAATTAAATTGAACTTTAACTGCATTAAAAATATATATATATATATATTGTAAATGTAATTAATATTAATTTAATCATTATAAATCATGTTTTATGTATTATTAAAGGGGTTTATATTCAAGAGTTCATACAATCATAAATATAAAGTTTTACATTTTACTTCCTTATAAAATATAAACAATACGTATGTACATATATATTTATTATTTTTCCTTTAAATACTTAACTTATTTTAAATATTACATTATATTGATAATATATAAATAAGTAAATAGCAAAAAAAAAAAAAATTTTTTTAATAAAAATAAAAAAATGAATGTAATTTTAATCAGGAAAGACCTTGAAATACTTTATTGCATGTTGTTTCTTTTTTTTTTTTTTTACATAAGTATATATTTCTTTATTATTTTAACACTAAAATGTGAATTATGGGTCCGTTTGACCCATATTAGATTTTTTTTTATATATATATATATAAATTTAATTAATACAGAATTAATTATTTATAAATCTTTTAAAAAAAATTCTATACAAGAAGTAAATAAATTTATTACCTAGTATACTTAAATATTATCTATACATAATTTTGACTGGGTTTTGTAATAATTATATTCTATATATGGAATAAATTTATTTAACCCACTTATTGTTGATTTATTTTAAGTATCTTTATTAAAATGATTAATTATGCCGACATATGTAAAAATAAACAAACAATTAATAATATGTAAATAGTTTTTCTATATTTTTATTTTCATTGTAATATTAATTAATTCTTAATTAATGATAAAAAAAAAAATAGGTACATATAAATAACGCCCTAGTTATAATAATGTTACCACTGCAACCACGACTACGACTAACAACTTCAAACCTTTGTAAATCATTGTTTTGACTTTAGTTTGTTTTACATTGTTTTGATAATGGCGCGACGGTTAGCGCAAATGAGCAAATTTTTAAAAACTTTTGAATTTGTAACAGAGAATTGTAAATATGTATGTCAGTCAGTGCAAGCAAAGTAATTACTTTAAGAACTATATATACTTACAGAAATCGCATTATTATAACGAGCAGCGATACAAAGTATTTAGTAACGTAGCCATGGTTGTAGTCGTAGCGTTATTATAATTATGGTATAAGCTTATAAGTAAATACTTAAATATTAAATTCAAAAAAAAAAAAAATATTTTTATTAGAAAAATTTAAATAATTAAATTTAAATTAATAAATAAATATGTTTATTATATTATTATATATACCTATATGTACATATATAAATATTTTTAATAAGTATATACCATATGTATATAGAAATAAGGGTCGAAATGGTTATCTGATTCAAATTGTAATAAATATAATTAATTTAGTTCAAAGTATAATTAAAAATAGAATTAATTAATTTTAAAATTAATATATAAAATTTATTTTTTTGCAAAAAAAAAAAAAAATATATTTGTGATAGGTTAGTTTTTTAGGAAATGAATTATTCTTATATTAATTTTTGTTTTTTAAATTTTTATTTGTTTTTTTTTTCTAGTTGGATATATACATATATACATATATATGTATATATATATATATATATTAAATTGAATGTTGTAAATTCATTAATTAATTATTTAATTAATATGTATGTTATGTATGTACGATATATTATATAATGTTATGATGATTAAAATGCAATTAGTTCTAAACGTTTTACCCAACCTCCTATACCATATTTTTTTAAAGAATATTTTTTTAAACACTGCTGAGAATTCATATATACAGTATGTTTTCTTCTCGATCAGTTAATGCATTCCAGTACATGAACTGAGTACTTTACTTAAATTCAAAAATTCAGAACTCTCGAAGCTCCATTTAATCAAATAAAAAATATCTTATATATAAAAACAAGCACTTATACTTATCTACAAACATTAAAATAGTATGTATTTTATCTTATTATTATTTTTCTCCCCTCGAGAGGATAATGCGGGAATCCAAAAGATATTAATGAAATTAACGTTCAAGTTCTCTTGGACTTCGTATCTTTCGAATTTTCTTGAACTTTGAGTTTTTGGACTTTAACCAACAAAACGTCACCTTCCTTTTTAAATCAAACAATAAGTAATTAGAACCTATGGTATTTGTTTAGGAATTGGAAAAATAGGAATAAGGAGTATAGGAATACAGGGAATTGGAAAATATATATACTGGATGTTGAAAAAATTCTTTAAAACAAGGATGGTAATGTTCTTCTTAAATTGAACGATATCATGCACGTTATGCGGTTGCCAATTTTTAGCAATACTTCCGCCGGCAAACTTTTATATAAATGTACGCATCACAAACGAATTTCCATGTTATTTGGGTATATGCTTGGGTATAACGTGAAGGGTAACGGATATATAAATTAGCTTGTATAGCCCTTCTTGTAAATTGTCCCCATAGTTTAATAATGAAATAACTGAGTAATAATACAAAATATTTTTAGCTAAAGAATCTAGTCCATTGAATGTATAATACTTAATATTAATTTATTCTTTAGGCATTTTTAATTTAAGATTTATTATTTCTTAATTATTTAACTTTAAATTTATTTTCAAAAAAAAAAACAAAAAAAAACCAAAAATTTAATAGCGGAAGTTTATATAATAATTATTTTTTTTTTTTTTGTTTTTTTAACTATTTTAATATTTCAAAAGTCATATTCAAGTTTTAAATTTTAATATCAAATAAATTTATTTATTTACTTAGTAGTGAAACTTAGCGCCAAGTTTATACATACATATATTTGTTTTTTTTTTTATAAACTAAGAAGTATTCTTCGTAGTTAGTTTTCAAATAATTTATGACAAGTTTTTCAAGAATTCTTTAAAAATAGTTTTTTTTTTTATATTATTTTTCTAAAAAAAAAAAAAAAAAAAAAAAAATGTTAATTCTAAGTTTTTATGCAAATTCTATAAGTAATTAATAATTTTTTTTTTTTTGTAGTTGATAATCTTGAAATTTTGGAAGTTAATAATTTTTCTTAATTTTTTGTAGATACCCACTTAGTATGGAAAAACAAAATACTTACAAAAAAAAAAAACAAATTAAAATTAAAAAATGTCGTTTTTTCTAAAACTAAAAAACAAAAAAAAAAATTTTTTGCGGAAAATATAAATTTTGATAGGTTCAAGGTAGTTCAGTAGTCATCACATTTTTTTAAGTATAATAAACACTTTTTTTATTTTTTTTTTTTTTTTTTTGAAACCCAAACAAATAAACCAAAAATCATACAACAAAAAAAAAATATAAATAATTAACATAAATTTTTACTATTAATCTTTTTTTTTTTTAACGGAATTTGAAAAAATAATAAAATTCTAGTATTAAAAATAGTTAATATGTAGTCGAAGATGAAAAACTGGTAAATAACCGGGTATTTACTATTTTATCTTTTACGTTTTTGATTTTGTTTTTGTTTTTGTTTTTATTTTTTTTTTTGATTTCCTACACATTTTATTTTATTTAAATTTGGTATTTTTGTGTTTTTTTTCTTTTTTTTTTTTTTGTTAGTAGATAATTTATTTACCGACGGGTTCTAATAGTCAGAATTCTTAAATACTATATTTATTTTTTGTCTTTCCTGGTACGTGCTAAATTACAGTTATTTCTAAATATTTGATTTAAATTTAATTATTTAAAAAATAATAAGTAATAAAAATAAATTTTAAGATACGGAAAAAGCATAACAATAAAAAAAAACCAAATACAAGTAGGTGACATGATAATTTAACAAAAAAAAAGAAAAAAGTTAATAGAAAAAGTAACGTTTATATTGTAGTGATATCGAAATAAAGTTTAGGTTCAAGGATTTTGACATTTAAATATTTTTTTGACAGGTAAATGAACTAATTTGACATTCATTTCAATTAAATTAACTAACATTTTATTTTGTTTGATCAAAATTAATTAATGTTTGTTATAATTTTGTATTTACAGTACATACATATTATATTTATTTTATACTTGCAATACTTTTATTTAAAATAATAAGAAATTTTTAAAATTTAAAAATTTATTGATAAGTAATAATTATACTCAGAATTTATTTTTGAGATAATCAAAATATTAAATAAATTGATTTTTTTTTTTTTGTACAATTGTACAGATCTACTTTTTATCATATTTTTGACATTTTAAAAATGTCAAAAGAACGGTAATGTTAGTAAACTACATATTTTATTAATCTAATTATATATATTTGATTTTGTATTCTAAGAAGGTTTTTAACATATACATTTATAAACATTTTTTATCTACATTTTATAATATTCACAATTTATATGTACTGATTATGTAAATTAGACAGGTGAATGTGAATATTAATGTTCCAATAGATACCAACTTGCAGAATAGAATTTTTGACAATAAAAATTAATGTTCTGTTATTCATTTTATGTGTATTTTAATCGTGTACATTTTTAATGTACTGAGTGCAGTGAATGTTAATAGAGTGCATTTTAGAGAGTTTAGAGAAAATAATTAGTAAATTTTAAATTAAGACATTTTTAAATTATCTTTGTTTTTTTTTTTTTATTATTTCCATTTTATTTAATTCCTTCTAATAATAAAAAATAGAATTAAATGCATTTAAATTTAAATTGGTTAATTCAATACTTTTTAAAATAATAAATACATATACAATTATTTTAAAAATAACTCTTTATGCAAATATGTGTGGATTTAATAAATCCTAAATTTTTTGACATTAATATTGACTTTTCAAATTTTATTTTGAAAAATTCGAGTGTATGCTGGAATAAAAATACTTAAATTAAAAATTTGAGTAAATTCTTATAATATTACTTTACTCGTATGTTTTTTGAGTTGATTTCTACAGCCGAGTAACCAACGGCTTAGTGCAATTAATGATTCACGAAACTGAAGCTTAATCAAAAATTAATAATAGTTAAATGACTTAGTGTATGCCTTATATACTCCTCATAAGTCATAGGAGTGGTAAGGAAAAAAAAAATGTTTTTTAAGCGCCACGAAACAATGAAGTTGTAAAATGTCAAAAAAACATAGCTATCAAACTTAATAATATAAATAAAAATATAAAACGTTTGAAGCTTTAGTTATAGTGACATTTACTTAAATGTAAAAAGTAAATTAAATTAGTAAAGTAAAAAATTAAAGTACCTAAATAAAGTACATAAAATAAATAAAACTAACTATGTATATATTATAAAATATGTTTATGAATTTTCAAATTTTAAACAATACTTATAAATAATATATTTGGTTGAGGTTAGTAAAATTTTATGTAAGAATTATTACTTAAGATTTAAACAAATAACAGCAAAAATGCACAATGACAATAAACTGTCAAAGTTAAAATTTTGCTTTAAAGTGAATTTATTTTTGTGCGATGGCTGCAATGAAAGCTTGATATATTTACTTTCATTGTATTCTTTTCCATATGTATGTATTTAACTTTTGAAGTAGTGTTTATGTTCCTTTTACAGATGTTCCCAACCCAACTTCACTAGTCTTTGAAAAAGAATAGATAGAATAGTAAATAGGTTAGGGTTATGTTAAATAAGCGTTTCATTTATCAACTTTTTCCAACTACATACTCTCAAATCTCAACTACTCTATTCGTGTAAAAGGAATGCAAATATAGTATTTCTGATTTGTGACGAGTGATGCGCAATAATAATCAATAATCTCGCTTATTTGTTCTTAGAAGATTAGGTAATTTAAATATAACATTTATATCTAAATTACCTAATCTAGATATAGATTAGATATAACATTTTTAATTAAATAATTAATCATTTGATTTTGTATTTTATTATTTTGATTTAAAAGTTTTTAATTATAATATTAAGTATTGTTCATAATTTTTTTTTTTAATTCATTTTCACTATTTTGCAATCGAATCAATTTAAAACCAAATTAACAACAGGTGTTTTATTAAATTTTATTTAATTTTTAATATTATTTTAATAAAAATCTTTTATAATTAAAAAAAAAAAATTTTTTTTCTGAATTAAATTTAAAATAATTATTATAAATATTATTTTAACCTTTCTTTTGTCAATTTAACCCTGAGTTTAATATTGATTAAGGTGTTTATTACTCTTAAATAGTTCGGTAAAGAACAGTTTTTTTTTTACCGATAACATTAAAAACAAAAAAAAAAAAACAAAAAGTACATATGTACCTAGGTAAATAAAAAAAAAATTAAAAATTTGTTAGGTTAGTGGTACATTTAAGGAATTCTTGTTGTTATATACTAAGCGTAAATGCATTTTTCCGACAAATATTTTATAGGTACATACATATCTATTAGTTTTATCATCAGATTTTATATAATGTAACTATGTATGTATTTTAGTTTTGTTAACTTTTGTGTATTATATGCAAGTTATATGTTATATACCGCATCTTTTTTTTTGTTTTTTGTTGATTTTGTATATTTTATATAGAAAATTTGTATATAAAACGTTTTTTTTTTTCTTTTTTTTTTTGTATATAAACAACAAAAAAAAAAAAAAACGAAAATGTGAAAATATGTGAAATGTGAAAAGAGAAATGGAACACAGACGATGCGACGGCGCTGAACTTGAAAAAAATAAATTTTTTTTTTTTTTATGTATTTTGTTAATAATTTTTGTTACTATTTTCTTTTGATTGTTATTTTGTTGTAAATTTTTACTGTTTTTTTATAACATAACTATGATTTTGGTTTTTTTTTTTTTTTGTTTTCATCATCTTGTTTTATTGTAATTTTATTAACTTTTTTGTTGTTGTTTCTATTTTTAACTGTTTATATAAACTTGAAAGTGTGTTTCAATATTTTTGATCAGCTGTATGATATAAAAAAAAAAAATATACACGATTTTTTTTTACTTTTCGGTTACTTGTTACTTTTGTTGTGACTGTTGCTTTTCTGTTTTTCCATTCTTTTTTTTTTTTTGGGGAAATATTTTGTACATATTCGAAAATACATACATATTTGTAGATATATTTGCTTTAGTTATTTTTTATTTTTTGCTTTTTTTTTTTTTTTTGGTTTCTTGTTGATGATGATGTTGTCGGTGAAAGTATGACCAACTGTTGCATAATTTCATAATTTTATTTAATTTTATTTTAAAAGAAGATTTAAAGATTTAAAATTTTAAAATTAGTACCTACATACTTATGTATGTATATATGATGACATTTTGATTTTGTTAATTTGAAATAGTCACATACATAAATGATGATTGTCATCTTCTTGGGTTAAATACAAATAAGTAGGTTATTATAATAAATATTAGGGGCCCTGTAGCTGGTTTGTACGCACATATATTTTACCGTGACATCTTAATTAAAAAAAAATCGTATAGGATACAAAATTTTTTGATTCCAAAAGAAAACAAAAAAAAATCATGATCCTAAACATACATAATATGTATGTTATAATATGTTAGTGTAGATTTTGTAATAGAAAAATTGTATCTAAATATGTACTTGTATTCAAAACTTAGCGGAATGTCTTAATATGTAGTATGTGGCTGGAAACTATTAAATTATAATTATTGATTAAATGACAAAATATAATATGTATGTCTTTTTTTTTATTTTGTATCGTGTATCTTAATCGTTTAGAACTGAAAACAAACATTTTTTATTATTAGATGTAGAAGTCATAAAATCTTGAATATCCTCAATTTTAATAAGCTGAATTTCTAATTAATATTATGTACAATACAATTAAATATCGTAAAAATGATCAAACGATATTTCTATAGACATGTTTAATAATTTTATAAAAAAAAGAAAGAAAATTTTGTACTAAAAAAAATTATCAATAATTATTAACTTTTAATCGGCAAAACTTTTCCTATTCTAAAAATCTAACAAAAGCATATAATAAGTTTCATTATCATAGATTTTTTTGTACCTACATATAGGTACATACCTATATAGAATTGAAATCCTTATAGTAAAAATTTAGAAGAGGATTTCGGTGGTCTAGTGGATAAGAACGTATAAAAAATACCAATGGAGTGTGGCTTCGAATTAATTCATATCGTAAGAAACACATATATCGTTAAAATAAATCCCCCCTTACGGCATTTGCAGCCGCAATTGGAAAGAGACGGCAATTAAATTTTCTTGTCATATTTATGTGGTAGGCAATAAACTAAAAAAAGAAAAATATAAAAGTTAAAATCTAATATTTGTTGAATTACATTTATTTATAAAATATTTATATGTAGGTATATAACTATTTATTTATATGTAGGTATATAACTATGTAATTATACATTCATATATATTATACACAATGAAATCTATTTGATGAGAAAACTCTTGCAATAGACAGAAACGTTTAAATTTTAACAGAAAAAAAAAACTATAAAGAAAAGCATGATCTAATATTAACCAGTAAGCAACTATTAGGGGTTGATTTGATATAGTACCATATAATAATAATTACCATAATACCATACCCAAAAAAAAAAAGTATAGGTTGTATTAAATTTCAGCTGTTTGAATAAATAACCTTGATAATTTTGTTTTTCATCTTTTTTTTTTTTTTCGTATTCTATTCTTTTCAAAATATTTTTATAATAGTCATTTATATACTTAGAATAATCTACTAAAATATAATTAATTACGGCGTGTTTTTTTTTATTTTTTTGTTTCTAATTCTGGTCACCTATCAAACAGGAAAAGAATTAAAATTCTCGATTAAATACTTAAGTAGGTATATATAATATCTCACTTTCATTTTTTTTTTTTGTGTCCACTAAATAAATAATTTCCACAATTAAAAAAAAAAAAAAAAAAAAATAACAAAATAAAAAAAATTTTATCAGTAGGTAGTTAATAATAATACCTATAATGTAAATAAAAAAATTTATATTATAAATAGAATGTATATAACTATACTTATTGTATGTACATATGTATATGTATATGTCTAAAATCTTATAGATAGATAATATATATTTTGCGATAAATCAACAATTTAAAAAACACTACTAATAACTTGAATATTCATATAGGTAGACTATAACATGTTTTATAAGTAAGTAAGTATAAATGTATGTATATTGTATGATATACGTATGTATGTATAATCAATTTCGATAAGATGTTTTTTTGATATACATAATATGTATATTTGTATGTAAGTATATTAAGATTTCTTATCAAATTAACTATCAGATAGAAGTTTTTTGCTTATAACAATTCTGAAAAACAACAACTTTATTAAAATTCTTAAGAAATATGTTAAGAAGAATGTTATTATTGTTGTACAAAAATGTAAATTGTATTGTACAATGTACATACATAGGTATATAACTACTGTAAATAACTAGTTCTAAATTTTTAAAAAGAAAATTAAAAAAAGTGTAAAAAAAAAACAAAAATTAAAAAAAAAAAAACTTCTGATAACATTTTTTTTTTTCTTTTTACTATACATATACGTATATATGTATATATACGTATATATACATATACGTATATATACATATATTTCATATATGCACAATTTTATAGGTACCTATTATAGGTAGGTGTATTATATGTATATCTACTTATCATTTTTAACAGTAAAAGAAAACCATAAATAGTATTTTTACTTAATTTTTATTATACATATATATTTGATATACATCTAAGTATATAACACGAGTTCTTAAGTACTGATAAAAAAGTTTACATATTAATGTATTTATTTAAGTAAAAAAAAAAAAAAAAACATAATAACAAAACATTTCCTTAAATAAAATTAAAAAAAAAAGATAAAAACAAACGTTTCAAATATTTTTAATACTTTGATATAAATTTATAAGATTTTTTTTTTTTTTTTGTTATATTCATTTAACTAATTTTTTAATCGTACATTGTATCTAACGATAATGAATCTATAATGACCTTTTATTTGATATAATTACAAGAAATACGCTATAGTTAAGTACGTAAATCTGATATTAATTAATATTAGTTAAATTTATAGAACAAATGGTTAGGTAGAGTAGTACAGCATATCGGCATCATTAAAAAAATTTTTTTGTAAATGTTTTTCTTTGTTTTTTACTTTAGCTAACCAAACTCTATAGAAAAAAATTCCTTCATATAAATTATTGAAGGATTAGGAGTAATAAGTGGAGGAAAAGGAACGTACATTGGAAGAGAACTTGTACAGGTTCTTTTTGAAAAGTTGCATATAAAGAACCATATTTATTAGACAGAAATTTATTAGATGGAACCATGTTCCACATTTTAGCTTTTCTCACAATATATAAATTCTCATAACCTGTTTTAAATCACCTAACAATTTCCACAGTCTAGAAATGAAATGAGCACTTGTATACTATATCCGGATTTGTATAAACTGGTGCAATAACCATTTAACTAATAGTATGGAATTCTATGCGATGTAATAATTCAAACAGCTGAAATGTACCTAGTCTAGTTTTATGATACCTAATAGGAAATATGTAATAGGAAATTAAGTATAGATGCTCTATGCATTATGTGGATGCCATATAGAAATGAAGAAGAATACAAAGCAAAAAATTGTTAGAACAACTCAGGTTTATAGCCATATACCTACCTATATGTATTTTTTTTTATTAGAAATTATTTTTATAGTATTTTCAATTTAAGTGAAAACATTTTCTTTTTAAATGAAAGATTACCTTTTTAATTGCAATTATTTTGTTATTTTTTTAGTGTAAATTTTCCTTTTTAAATTTATGCAATCATTGTTAATTGAATTTCATTTTAATAAAAGTTTTGTTTGATTGCAAGTGAATTATTTTAAATTTTTAAGGAAAAAAAACCTACGTATGTATGTATGTATGTATATGTTTTGTAGGCTGACTGAAAATTTTTTCAAGAATAATATTACATTACATGTAATTATGATATTTAACTGCTTCCGTCTGATTGGTATCATCGTGGCATAAATCTTAACACCAAACTTAACGCCAACTTTGGTCGAATAGATTCTCCTACGTTTTAAAGGTACATTACGGACCCAGAGTCTAATGATTATTGACGCTTAAGCCTTCATCAATAAAAAGGAAAAGTTATCTACTTATATATATCTACATAACTTTATATTACTTAAGTTATAACAAAATACGTTAATATAAAATATTACATTTGAAAAGAAAGTACATAATTGCACTTAAAAAAGAAAAATTAAAAAGAAAAAAAAATGAACTAAAAAAATAAACTTGTACTTAAAGTGAAAATACTTTTCCGTAATGTAAAAAAAGTTATATATACAATATTATTATTAATTATAATATATATAATTAATATATATATATATTTATCTATAATAATCATGATCATATATATTAATTATATATTAATCAGAATATTGAATACGAATAATCTGCGGTTGTCAACTTTAATCATATTTCTTTTCTAAGAAAGATACATACATTTTAATGTTCAATTATCTATTAAAAAGACAGTAATAGGTATATTTCCGTTATGTTATGTACAAAAAGTATTTTATATACTTAAGAAGTACATACTAATATAATATATGTATATATATATATCACATACATATATACATGTATATATATATATATATATTTCAATTTACGTATTTTTTAAGGAAAACAAAAAAATTTTTTTTTTTAAGCGGAAATCATCGGTGATATCAGCTTAAGAATATATATATATATTATATAGTTATATATATATATTTTTTTTTGCAATTTATAAATGTACATATTATTATGTATATAGATACATATATATATATTTATGTACATAAATATAAACAAATAAAATATAAAAATATTCTTAGTAACGTATCTATAGGTTGTTAAAATCATTGTAATTTAAAAAAAAAAAGTATTTATTTGATAAAAATATTTGTTTTGGCTCCTTTTATTTCTTTATTTATATCAATTAATTTTTTTTTTTTTTTTAGAAGAACTATTTAAAAGTTTAAGTAAATAGCTAATTTGTTTTTAATTATTTTAACTTTTAAAATTCGTATAACAAAGATATTTTTTTTTTACCTATCTAAATATCTTTTTATTATAATTTTTAAATATTATTTTTTAAAAATATTTAATTATTATATTATGAATATATCTTATTAAAAATAAATTAATTAACTATATTAATGTTTCGTTAAGTTTGACACTTTTCATTCATAATTAAAATATTATAATAAATAAAATGTTAAAAATACTTTAATTAAAATAAAACTTAAGTACGTATTTATTATCCATAAACTTGTTAAAAATAAACTTAAAAATGTTTAAGTTAAAAAATTAAATAAAATAATATATATAATTAATATATATAAATATAAATATAATTTTAAAATTATTTTGCCAAAAGTTTTAATTTTATTTTCAGTTTTAATTTAAAAATAAATTTTACGTTTAATAATAAAAAAAAAAAAAAATACCTGCATACCTACACCTATTTTGAATATATTTTATAATTTGTTTTTGTTTTTGTATACCTATGTACATATATAATATAATATATTTAAATTATTATTTAATGTCATAAAATTTAAATTAAACATGACATTTTTTTTTTATGCATTTCTCTGCCACATAAATGTGGACAGGAAATTACACAGCCTTTCTTGTTCAGATGTGATTGTAAATGACGTAAGGGGGAATAACTCTGGGATTCGAACCCACACTCCCTCGGTGTTCATAGCGTATTTTATCCACGCTCTTATCCACTAGGCCACCGAAGCCCCATGAAATTTTTGTTCTTTTAAATTATTATTAGGTTCGCAATGTATTTTTTCTATATAATATTTATATTCAATATTTTTCTTATATATTTTCTTTCAATTTATATAAAAAACTTAAGTATGTACATATGTCATATGTATATAAATAAGTTATTTTATATAATTATTGGATTATGTTTTAAATGTTAGTAAATATTAAGAGATTAAAATACGATAGTGTAACTTGGTTGATCAATAAAAAACAAACACACAAATTACAAGTATTCATTAGCTAACAAGTGTCTACGAATAATATGTAGAATACATTGGCCAAGAAAAATACACAACAAAGAACTTGGGGAAACAACCCGTCAAGAGCCAATCGAAATAGAAATTAAGAAACGAAAAATAGAGATTGATTGGAAAAATATTCTTAGAAGATCTCTCAAATGCATTGCAAGACACGCCGTGGAATGGAACTCCCAAGGGAAAAAGTTCATAAAATTGGTAGACCTAAGAATACATCACATAGAACAGTAGAACAAGAAATAACAAAAACAAGGTTCAAGAAATGGTCACAAATCAAAATAATAGCACAAAATAGAAACAGATGGAAAGGGTTTGTGGAAGTCTTATTCTCTCAAAGGTAGTAGAAAAGGAAAAACAAATATTAATTTGGAAAATTAAATTTTGATCCGTATACAAATAGTATATGTATATCACTGATATAGTTATCGATTGAACTCAATATTTTGTTAATAAATTTTAAAAAGTTTATATTCTTCTCAGATATAATTATAGTTATGTATTTATCACAAATTAGAAATATTGTTAACCTTTGAATACGAGTTTGGTAAAACAACAAATGAAACGTACAGTAGAAAAATTAAAATATATGTAATATTTCATTTAGTGTATGAATTTAAATAAACTGACCAAACTATATGTGTCTTCACTCTTCTTCATAATCATGCACATTTCTACAGAGTAGAATTTATTATAGTATTAAATTATGGTAGACTTGTTCCTATATCAAAATCTTTATTTAAGATATTATTTTACATACATCACCCGTTACCATTCAATTGGACCTCATTAGGTATAGTGCCGATCTTTCATCAAGAGAACCCTTTCAAACCTTTTTTTATTTGGTTTTTTTACTTGATTCAATTACTACTCGTTATTGGATTCAGATTCAAATCGTAAAATTAAAAATAATACTTTATAATAATATATAACGCAGCCTATCAAGAAAAAAGTGAAAATATCTTGTTATAACTCCTTTTAGGGAGATTTAGGTGAACTATCTGTCATGGATCTGAGAAGCTTTAAAAGGTTCTTCTTCTTCAAAGTTGTATTATTGTCTCATAAATCTAAGAAAACTTAACTCAAATAGGTTCTTCTACATTTTAAAGATGCTTTACGAACCTAGGGTTTACTAATACGTTACGCCTTCATCAATAAAAAAAAAATAAAAATAAAATTTATAATACTTACCTATTATATCAATAATTGAAAGCTAACCATGTATATAATAAAATTAATATCAAAATGTGAATAAAAAATTTTTTTAATTCATTACTTATAACTCATAGATATTCAATAATATTCTATAATGTAAACAAACAAATATAATCAAATACAAAAAATTTTCTTTTCAATTTATAATTTAAATATAAAATTTTTATAAATATTTATGATAGACTTGAATCGATTGCAAATTTAATTAATTCTACATATGAAAAGGCTTATTACTGTCACATGTAACATGAAAAATTAAAAATGCGAATTAATTAAAATCAATTCCTATTAATTTGTAGGTAATAAAAAATATATTTCCAACATATCACATGTATCCAACATTGTCCATTATATCCTCATTTTTCTTTAACACATCTTTTCTCTTGTTTCAAGATTCTCCTGGGGTGTAATGTAGGCAGTCGTATAAGCCTAACAGTTGAACAATAATTAACACGCAAAAAACAAAAAATAGTAGAAAAATATGAAATTTCTACTACATTTTCAACAACATTGAATTTATGAAACAAAACTACTTACATATTTACATATACATATGTATTTTAAAATTATGTATAGGAAATAAAAAAAAAAAAACAAAAAAAACTTTTAAATTTTTTTTTTTTTTAAATTAACACTAAACACGAAAAGAAAAAATCAAGAATTTTATTTTTAATAAACATAATTTTGTAGTAAGTATTATTATATTTATTCTGTTTTTTTTTTTTTTTTGTTTTTTTTTTCTTAAAATACTTTACAATTAGCATAAAAAAATACCTGAAGCGAATTAAAAACAAAAAAAAATCTGGCGCTGTTTTTAAAACGTTTCAAATATGATTTAAAAAGAACAAAAAAAAAAAAGAAAATGAAATATTTAAAATTGACGTTTTTTTTTTTTTTTTAAATATAAAACAACAACAACAACAATAAAAAATTATAAATAGAATTAAATATGAAAATAAAAAGAATTAATTTTCTTATTAAAATATTATTCTTCTATATATATATATATATATATATATATATATATATATATATATAATATTAACATTGTAATTAATTAAAAATAAAAATTGTATAATTTTGCAAAACTTTGTTGTACCTACCTATAGTTTTAATTTTTTTTTTTTCTATATACATATATATTATGTATATATACATAGATATATAGATAAAATAAAATTTAGATGACAAGAATTTATTTAAAGAATTTTCTATTTCCTGTATAGATAATGATCATTAAAAAATAAAAAAAAAAAATAAAAAAACAAACAAGAAAAAAAGAAATTTTAAAATATAAAATATTTAAATAATTAAATTTTTAAAAATTTAGTTATCTTTAATTTTCTTTTTTTTTTTTTGTTTTGAACGGGACATTAAAAATTTCATATAAATTTGCACATATGCATAATAAAGAAAAATAATTATTATTAAAAAAAATTAATTTATACAGTTTTTTTTTTTTTTAATTTTTTTTAATTTTTAAATATGAAATTTTTAATTTAAATTTTTATAATTTAAGATTTTATCGATTTTTTCGCAAATTAAATTTATTTTAATTAATTAAAAAGATTTATTATTTTTTTGTTTTTTTTTTGTTTTGTTTTTAGTGTTTCACATTTAAATGTGAACAGAAAATTACACTGCCTTTCCTTTGCAGGTTTGGCTCTGTAAATGTGGTAAGCGTGAATAACCATTATGACGTTTGTGGGATTAAAATCCACACTCACTCGGTGTTTACTGCGTATTTTATACGCTGTTACCCCAGTAGGCCATCGATGCCCCAGATTTAGTAGATTTGTCATTTTTAATGGATATTTTCTTAATTCTTTTATTTAATAATTTTTTTTTCTTGTGAGATTTTAGTTTTTTTACAAACTATGTATCAGGCATATTAGTGATATATGTACTTCTTGTTAAACTATTATAGATCCCTTCCCTGCCCCTCCCTTCTACAGTTACTGCAATTTTGAAACATAATTCTCAATGACAAACCCAATAATTTTAATAATAAAAATTTTTGCAGCAAAAGAAATAAGGAAAGGTGAAGTGAAATTAGAAAAAAATTAATTATTGCTATTTACAGGATATTTTCTTAAAAAATTATACAAGTAGGTACGAGTACACATATGCATATTATTAAAAATTTTAAATTATACATTTTTCAGTATTATTGTAGCAGTTTTTGTACGTTTCTTTATTACTTTCAGTGAAAATTTAAAATAACGTATATAAATGTGTGATGTTTAAATTGAGATTATCGTCTTTTTTTGCGTTAGTTAGAGTTAGGTGAAGTAATTGCTCTTAAGAAATTACCCTTCCGAACAATTATATGGGTATGTACTATGTAGTAGGTACATAACATTAAATTTAACAAAACAAAAATGGCCTGGTTTTTAATTTTTTTTTTTTTTTGATATATCTTTGATCTATTTATAATGGTTTGCTGGTTTCATTTTAAACCTTTATTTTAAATAATATTTAAATTTAAACATTCCCTTTATTTTTCGATTGGCCTTTTTTAGTTAATTATTCGAAAAATGATAAATAAAATAGTTTTTTTAAATCCATATTTGCAACAAAGAAAAAATAGAAGTGAATAAGCCACAAGTTAAGAAAAAATCATAAAAACATAGGCTATATAGCTGTAGAGTGGAAGCTCCAAGGAAGTTGAAGACGCGGACGCCCAAACAACACTTGGAGCACATCATAATAGCCGAACTAAAATAATGCAACATCACAAACTATACAATCTCAAAAACATCAGCAGGAAAGAGAGATTGAAATGTTAAATGGAAGTCATATGATCCGTCTCGAACTGAAATGAACAAAGAAAAATAAATTACAAATTAAATATTTGCCATAAAAATATTTGTATAAGTAAAACTCTATTAATGTGGACAAAAAATTCACAACCTTTCCTGTTCAGGTGTGGCTGTAAATGTCGTAATGGACAAATAACTCTTACGACGTGTATGGGGTTCGAACTATCGTTATATTGAAAATTAAAAATTAAATTGAACAATAAACACAATTCAAAAAGATTTAAGTTCAACAGAAAATTATACCTGGAATAAAATCAAAATTTTTAGATGACTACCCCAGACAATTTAAACGAACCGAATTATTTCATATTTATGTATATAAGATAATTTTAGTAAAGCTATTAGTAATTGAGCAGGAGATTACTTTAACGTAAGTTGTTTACTTAACCGTTGGAATAATTTTTTTTATCATTTAAACGTGGTAAAAAAATTGACATCCCAAATAACGAGCATTCATATATACATGACCAACTGAAGTGTAAATAAATAGTAAAATAAACTCTAATTGACTTATCAAAAAAAAAAATTAGGTGCATCGATCAAAATTTTTCATTCACGAAAAGTTTTTCATTTGTTTCAATTAAATAAAAGTTTTTTTTTTTTTTTTTATAAATAACAATAAAAAAAGTTTTAAAAAAATTCTAAAAAAAAAACTCTAAAAAAGAAAAGGCGTCAAGATTATTAAAAAAAAAAAAAAAAAAAAGATACGATAAATTTAAACATAAATATGGAGATACCTATAATATGGCTACATATATCTTATGTATGTATATAATTTTTAAAGATTTTGTGCCTGATCCCATTTATTTATTCCACAATATTTAAATTTAACATTAGTTAAATTTTAAAATGTTTTTTTTTTTTATTGTTTTTTGTTATTCTCTTTTTTCTTTTTTTATTTAAATTAATTTATTGTGCATGTTATGTATATAGTTTTCATCTCTTCTCCTTTTCTTTAATTCTTCTTCCTCTTTTTTTTAATCTGTAACTAATTAAGTTTGTCAGACTTAATTTTCAATATATGTACTTATTTAATATATTTTTTTTTTTAGGTTGAATTGGTTCTGTAGTGTTTTTTTGTTTTTGTATTGTTTGTAATTTTTTTTTTTAGTTGGTTGGCTAAAATAAATTTTAAATTTATAAAAAAAAAATTTTTAATCAATTTTGACTTTTTTTTTTTTGTTCCTTTCGTTTAGTTTTAATTTATTTTAATTATTAAATTATTTATGAATTAATCAATTTCAATGAACCATTTAATTATGAATTTATTATATGAATTTTGGGGCATTCTGGACAGTTTTTTTTTTTTTTTTTGTTAATGGGATTCCTAATTTTGATAAGTAATTTGACTTAAGAGTTGATAAGAGGTTTTAAATTAAATTAAATTTTTTTCATATATAGAAGTTTTTTATAGATTATTATTATAATGACTATATGTATTTTAAAATGTATATATTTAATTAACGAAGCTTATTAGTTTACTATATATATGTATTTATATTAAATTAAAATTAATACTTAATTTGATTAATTAATTTGATTAATTAAATAATAACTAAATATTCGTTTAAATGATAATAGGAGGTACATTAAAAATAAAAAATGATTAGAAAATTTAAAAAAAATGCAAATAATATAAATAAAAAAAAAAAGTTATTATGTAATAATATATAAAGTATACATATTAATTTTTAGCACATTTTTAAAAAAATTTAACCTATTAGTTTGACTCTGTTTTGTCTGTCTTTGTTTAGAAAACTTCGATATAGTTTAAGATAGAACAATAAAATTTTAACTATATAAGTATGTATATGCATAGGTTTTTTAAAAAAAATAATGTTGTAGAATAACTTTTTTATGTACCCCCACATGTTACCATATGCTGCAGTCTTTCAAAATTTAAAAAAGGCCTATTTTTAAATATGTTAGTACTGCTTAACATTTTTTCAATTTAAAAACCCCATACGACAGGAGTTTTTTTTTTTTATCTTTATAAATAAATATGAAAATTATGCATTTTAAATTTAGTATTTAAATTGATCGTTATATAAAAGCAAGATTTTGTTTTCTTCCTTTAAGAGCTAGGGATTTTTAAGGCTTAAAATAAGAGGGCTTAATTTTCAATTTTCAATATTTAAAAAAGTGTAACTTAGCCACGTGTACAGATTTTCGCAAAAACGAAAAAATTAAAACTTTTATCCTAGATTTTTACATGGGTTAACAAATTTTCTTAGTTATATAGTGTTAGAGAGTTGAAGCCCCTCAAAATTTGGAAAAAGACCTGTTTTCAAAAGTACACATCTTCGGTTCTGTATAATATTCTTTCAAACTAAAAACACCAAACGACAGAAATTTTTCTTATCTGTATAAGGAAATATCAAAATTTTACAATTTTTTTTATTATAGGTGTTTAAGAGCTATTAGGGTTTAAAATTTGAAAATATTCATTTTTTTGACATGCTAGACGTAATTTAGGCATTTGTAGAAATTTTGTCCAATAAAAATCAAAAATTAAAGCTCCAACATTTTGCTTTTACATGGTTGTATATAATACTGTTTGTACTTTTTTTTTTTTTTTGAAAAATAAATGCCTTTTAAAACCGCTGATTTTCATTCCACCTTGTTTAGTTTTAAATTTCATAATCTATAGATTCATTACAAGTGAAACGAAAAATTTGAATTTGTTGCTTTAAAGTTTATTTTGTTTTAATTTTTGTTTTATAATTTTTATTAGGAAAATGATGTAATTTTTTTTTTCTAACTTAAGTTACAAAAATATTCTAATTTCCTTTAAATAATCGATTAGAACAATTAATCGAGAAAACAAATTTAATTATTACAAATACATACCTATACATACTTATTTATTATAAAACAAGTTTTTTTTTGTTTTATCTGTGGGGGTTTAATATGAAATTTTAAATTATTAAAGTTTAAGCAGGTTTAAGTTCAAACAAAGTAATATTTTTAGTTGGAAAAATATATTTTAAAGTAAGTAATAATCATACATAAGTATAGTTATAAATAATTATAAATATATACATATACATATTATACACAATTATAAATAAAATGAAATTATTGCAGTAAATTCTACAAAATTTTACATTTCTAGGTACTATGGTTTCGTGACTAAAGTCAAAAAGTCTGGATCTTGTTAAGATATATATATGTATGTATGTTGCTTGACTAGATCCAGTACGTATATATGTATGTGTATATATATATACGTATTTATGTATAATGTACTAAAGATGATGTTTAAACTGACTTTATAAAAATATATTGTAACGACGAAAACAACAAAGATATGGGCATATTGGATTGAAAAATCTTTTTAATTCTATTTTAGATATTCTCATATGGAAAATACATAATTTTCTTTAAGTCAGACTGTCACTTTGTAACCTATCAGAATTCTATTTTTAACTTATCATAATGTCCTACTAAATACCATTTAAATTTGAAAATTTTGTTCAGGGCCCTTACCGAGTATACTGCTACTTCTAAATGAAAATCGCGTTTAAAAATTTAATATTCTGAAAATCGAAAATCGCAACATTGGGAATGAGAAATTAAAATTTTTATACTGTACCTATAATGTTTATATATACAGTTATAGGCACAAGTATGAAAAATTTTAATATCGCAATCGCAATACTACGATTTTCAATTTTAAAAATTCCAAATTTGTTTAGCGAGAAAGTAGCACTACAAGGTGAGGCACGATGAAGTTTACAAAATAGGATTTCATTAGAAGTTGTATATACTGTACAGACATATATATATAGTATATGTATTTTAGATATATATATATATGCATTACGTTGTAAAAATAATGATTACGTTGTAATACAATACTTGAAAAATATGATTACTTGGTACTCAAAATTTTTGATCCTCTCTTGGCCAACGCGGCGGTGGAGTTTTGTTAACTGTCAAGAAAACACTTTTGAGCGACTAAACTGCCATCTTGTGATTTATGTGACTGATTGCCATCTTCTGACTTATTTAAAATGATTTGTGTCAAAATCTGCTTTAGGCACTTAATACTAATTTATTGTAATCAAAATTTTAAAAGTTTGTTTATATGTATATATACTGCATGTACATATAAATCAGGATTATTTTAAAAATTAACAGAAAAGGCAAGAATTAATTAAAAGTAATTTTCTATACTAATACATAAATTTTATTCAATATCGTTTTGCAACTTTTGATTTTTAACTAATCACTAATTATTAGAAAAATGAAAGAAAATAAAGAAATTATAATATGAATATTTTTTATATCTTGTCTTTTCATAATTTACATTTTTTTTTTTTCAGAATACCATAATTAAATCATCGCATTAAATCCATTCACTATTTAATTCTGTATTCTGTTTTACTAATTGCATTTTATTAGGTGATGATGACTAATAAAAAATAAAAAAGCTTTTCTTTGTGTTTTCTTTTCTGTTTTTAGTTCGAATAAATCTGATTAGTAAGTATTAATAGGTATCTTAACATAAGACAACACACAGCACATGTCTGTATTAAATTGATCGGACATACTTCTCTTCCTAATAATATGTATATGTTATGATTCATTGATATACCATATACTTTCCATAAATGTTTAAAGTATCCGTTATATATATATACATATATGTACTTACAAACTCCATTTTAATGAACTGAACCAACATTATATATGATTATGATCAGATCAATGATGATGTATTAGAAACGGAAATTATTGTTTCGTTTTAACTTTTGCGTATATTTTTAGAGTCATTTTATTTAAATGAAAAAAAAAAAAATTACAAAAACCCACATTTTATTTTTTTTTTTAATTATTTTATATAAAATATTGAAAATTAGCATACTAATTATAAAAAAAAAAAACAAGAAAACTTTCAAGTTTTTAATGATATAAAAATTTATTTTATATTATAATTAAGTATTTTAAGAAAATTGCGTTTTTTAAAGAGAAGTTTATTTATACCATATTAATATAAATTATTTTTTCCAATTACATACGTAAAAACACACACACACACACATACATTTAATTTTAATTCAATAGATCCAATGACCAATTTAGTATAATAAAATTAGCAAAATGGTAATAATTGAGGGTGTGGATACCTAATGATTTTATTTTTTTCTTATACATATATGTACATATGTATGTATGTATGTAATTTTTTTACAACAGAAGAAACATGAAATTTTTGTTGAATCGGAAATTAAATTTTCTTAATATGAAATTAATGAAGGAGCGACCAGTAGGGAAGCTAAAATTCAGCAAAAAATAGATTTTACAAAACGGATACTGGAACTATTAATAGTGAACTAAGTGAACTAGGAAATTCAACAAAACACAAAAAAACAACAAAAAAAAAAAAAAAAAACAATCACTTAAAGAATACAAAACGACAAAAAACCACTCTTAAAACAGATTTCCGCTGTTTGTTTAATAAAGAAAATGAAAAATTGAGATTTGTCTTTTTTATATTATATTGTTTTTTTGGTTTTATATGTTACCAGATTGTTAATACAATCATCAGAGTTTGTACCAGAAAAGGAAATTCCAACTTGGAACAAATTAAGAAAATGACACTAAAAGACGGGAAATTTAAACTATTTTTTTTTTTCTTTTTTTTTTTACGATTTAAGGTTTTTTTTTTTGTTTTTATTTCTTAATATTAATGTCACAATATTTATTTTTAAAGGTATATAAAACATTAAATAATCTGATATAGTTTAAAAAAAAACAAAAAAGCAAATTTGGAGGGGATTTGTAAAATTTTAAAAAATTTTTGTTTTTTTGACCTGATTATACAAACCGCTTAAAAACTATAAAATATACATATTTAATCAGTAATTTAGGAAATTAGAATTGATTGATAGAAAAATGATAAAAAATTTTTTTTTTTGTTAAGTTATATAAAATATCAAAAGTAACCGATAGTATAAAATTACAACAATGCCAAGCCAACATTCAGAATAATGAGAGAATTTAAGTGATCAGTTATATGAATATGAATTTCAAAGGTTTGTAAGCTAAAGTTCCATATATATATATTAAAGGTTTATTAAATTATTTAGGCAAACTCCTTTAACTCCCCATTGTAAAAAAAAAAAAAAACGAAAAACATGGATTTGTATGTATTTCTGTATTTCATCTGTCGTAAATCCTGGGCATAGGAATGCTGGATTCACCGGCCACCACTTCGGATATTTTAGCTGCACTCATGCGCACGCATGTTTTTTTAATTAAAATATTTTAAATTTTCTACAGAAGTTTGTTTTCACTCTGGAAAAAAAGTTGATTTAACTTTAACTTTTTCTCCGGACCTTTTTTTTTCAAATGTCATTTTGGGACATCATGTGACATAGTTATTCAAAAAAAAAAAACATTTGAGTTGAATAGACGCAATCTGTCTACATTTTTGTTATTCTGCAGAAAAATTTTTTTGAAGCGATGAATCGTCGTCGAGAGAATTTTTTTTTTTTTTTTAAATATAAGTATGTAGGTACTTAGCTCAGAACAAATTTACTGAAACGGAGACTAACTGAGGGATGTTTTATTTTTGGTATTCACTTGTGAAATATAGACTGGTGTAGGAATAATATCGTGGAATCACCGTTAACGTCTAAGTGTGTCTTTTCGGCAACCACCTTAATCTAACCTAACCTGACACACGGTGACATATATTATAATGTGTACTTATATATATTGGTATTTGTTTCGGATTTTCTTGTTTAACTCATCTTTTATCATGAATTAGTTTCCCATTTCTAAATTCATAAAAAACAAAAAAATAATAAAAACTAGAGAAACTATATATAAGTATACATATATTTAACTAAATTATAATTATTAAGATATAATGCAATATAGCCGCTAATTAGAATTTATTTTATTTGAATTCATTTGCTTTGATGAAATTTAAAAACATTTTTACGCACTTACATTATATACATATTATGTATTATTATAAGTATATTACGTCTAGCCGGTACCTTAAGTAAAAAAAAAAAAAAAATGTCGTAAAACAAATATGAAACACATGTGCATTTAAATTTTTAAAATCAATTCAGTATTTATAGATAAAGATACACTTTTATATGTAAGACCAGATATTAGGTAAGACGCTAATAATTAATCTTATTACTTAATTATATATCCATAAGTACATATGTATATATATGTATATCTTATAACAAAACAACTGGTATTAATTACATGCGTATATATGTATGTATTTTAAAGCCACCTCATCCGGAATTGAATCGTTACAAATATACCAAGTATCAAATCAATATATTGTGTGTATGAATGTATACCTACATACATATATAAAATAAAAACAACACTTCCAAGTGTAATTAAAAAAAAAAAAAATTTACCTATTTGGATTTCCGAGTTAATTATTTAATTACTTCTATGTAAGCAGATACATTACATATATTGTTACTTTTCTATTACTTTCTGATATACAATTTTTACCTACATATTTATCTTCTATCTCTTTCATTCTTTTATTTTTAAAATTCAATTTAATAATTTTACTATTTTACTCATTTTCCTTCATATGGAAGTACATATTTGACATTTTTCTCGTCCTTATTTTAATTTTGAATTTATTAAGTGTTGCCGTTTATTAAATTTAATAATTTTATATCTATATTGTACAATTCTTGCAAACTATATTTATAAAGAAATCAAAAACTAATTAAACTATATAGAAGCTAATAAAAACTATATATGTATAAAGAAAAGCTTTAACGAAAAACAAAATACGTCTGTTACAGTTTAAGTAATACATGTTTAGACTTTATAATTTGTAATCATAATAAAATCAAATAAGTAATTTTGTTTAAAATTTTTTTTTTTTTTTGAATTTATAATAAAATTATTGTGTTAATAGCATAGCTTCTTGATAATGCAATAAATATAAAATGATTAATTTTATAGTTTATGTTATTCATTTTTATGTTTTTTATTTGATAATATAAAATTTTATTTTATGCGAATGCTTTAAACGATTTGAATTTAAGTAACTGATTTTTTAATTAAGAACTGATGTAAATGATTGTTTTTTAACCGCATAATTTGTTAAACATTACATATTCTAAAAATTTAATTACCTTTTATATGTAGTATATAAAAACTGGTGATATGATGAGTCAATCCTCGCGTCGCTTTTAGCGTCGCTTTGACGTTTAACTGTAGAATACATTGATTTAAATGGAACTTGACCAAATAGAAAAGCGATGCTAAAGTAGAGCTAGAGTATAGATTGGAAAAACTTTACCTTTATTCTATTCCATTCAAAAAGAGGCCTAATAAATCTTTATGTGGAAATTTGCTAAATATCAAATTAGATTACGGAAACTTTAACATACATACATACATATGTATTTGTTAATTTTGTCATAATTTCACGCGCTTGTATACTTTAATTCAATTACTTATATCGAAATTTTGTTTTTATTTTTTTTGCTCATTACATACATACATACGTACTTTTCTTCTAATTTTTTTCCATTACAATTAGTTTCTCAAATTTCTTTAATCGGAAGCCAGTTTTTTGGAAAACTAAAAAGAAATTCTTTAATACATTCTTACAGTCACACTTTTATTAAAAACACATATTATACTGCGTTTCAATTCAAGTATTAAGTTTAGCTAGATTGTAACGTTTTATTATACAACCAAACCAGATACAACATCGTACAAAAAATAACAAATGCAAAATTTGATGTTATCATTTATAAACACCGACAACAGACAACAAAGTGACAAAATTCCGCAAATTATTTTGTAATTTTCAATTCAAAAAAAAACTTGAAAACGATAATCTATCTCATTTTAGTAAACACACATATGCATTATGTACATATGTATGTATATATGAATACGTAATTAGTATGAAAAGTAATTTACATAAGTATACATTATAATATATAACTATATATGTATATGTATATTGTATTAATTTTTACGTAGATACCATATGAAAATGAAAAATTATGTATGAAATGATATTTTGCATGCGAAATGTCAAGCTTTTTTATTTATTTTGTTTTTCATTTTCTGTCTTATTTCATTATTCATTTTTTTTTTTAAGATTTTTTATCTCTTTTTTTATTTTTTTTATATTTAAAATTCTAGTATATAAAACATGCTTTCAATATGACAGTATGATTGACTTGCAAGGTCAAACTAAAAAAAAAAAAAAAAAATTAAAAATTGCGGAAGGAAAATTATACACACACATACATAGGTAGAACAATTTTGTAGTTTTAAATAAAAGTGTATAAAATAAAAAAGACAAGATATTTTTTTTTTTTTGTAAAGGAAAAAAGTTTTATTTGCAAGTTTGTTTGAAATGTCACTCACAATTTTCGAATTAAGTAGAGTTAGAGTGTAATTTTTTTCATTTAATTCTAGACTTCTTTCTCAATTTATGATTTTTCGTTTCTTTAATTTTTTTTTCATAATATTAATTTTCATATTATTTTGACAGTTAGATTAAGCAAATTAATTATTTTTAGTTTTTTTTTTTAAGTAAAAAAAAATGTAAATACTCACTCTTTTAATTATAACATAATTATGTTCACTTTAGTATTACAAAGTTAAGATTAGGATTTCAAAAGCAGTCAATATTTTCTGATTTCTATACTCAATATAGTTTCTAGTTCAATTTGAGTTTAGTAAATCTAACAAAATACCAAATCCTTTTATCTGAATAAAGCACATTTCAACGACGTTTACTCTAGATCTTGCATCTCAACTTGAGAGTGAGTAGAAAGAATGTATAGCAATACATTTATATATTTTACTAACCCCTAAAAATTATCTAAACTATAATTCTCACTAGCATGACATTTTTTTCGAGTCAGTTAACTTTATAGTAATTTGTCATATCGGCCAAAAGAAAATATGACTCAAAATGAACACTCATCAAATTAAGTGAGTAGAATTTGATAGTAATTTGACACATCGGTTAAAAGCAAATATGACTTAAAGCTGAAATAATACTGAAGCATCTTTGAACAACTTTTTTTTTTGATTTGAAAGTAGAGAAGTTCGAGAATTTAAATAATTTTATAAATTAAAATTTAAGTTTAAATTGTAATTATATTTTTAATTAATTTAAATACATTATAATAAAAACATCAGCAAAGTTATTGGCTCACGTACCACATATGCCACAAAAAATTTATTTCAGTTTTGACACTTGAAATATACTGACAGTTATCTTACAACTTACGTCACATTTAACACTTAATAGATAGTTCAAAAATATTTTTTGAATACTTTTAATGTGTACCTGTTTTTAATAATTGAATAAAATTGATGAATATGTAAGAGGGCGGTAAAACAACAATTCAATTGAATTGTCCCACCTAATAATTTTTTTTTACATTTTAAAATGTTTTGATAATCCGACTACCCCAATTTAAATGTTTCAATAATTATACGTCGTATTATTTAGGTATGTTTAAACTAAATGGTTACTGTAATCAATACCATACCGGTCACAATCACATATATATTTATGGCAAATTAAATTATTTTCAGAATTTTATACGAAGTTTTTTTTTTTATAATTTCAAAGAAAAGCAGCTTTCCTTGTATATATACACTTTTAAACAAGTACTTTAATATGTATGTAGGTATATTTAGTATATAAAAACCTGTATAAAAATATAAAATACATTACATTATATATGAAACGGGAAAATATTTTTCCGGGTATTTTTAAAAACGGAAGAGTTTTTTTTTTTTTTTTTTTTAAGAAAAAGAATAATAAAATGTGAAAGAAAGGGAAAGAAAATGTAAAATTCTTTGAAATATATAGGAAAGGAAAGAAAATATAAATTTGTATCGCACGTCAACAGCAAAACATTCCGTTCAATCAGCATTTATTATAAACAATTTTCTTGAAAACAAACATTTTACTGCTGACAGTGAAAATAATGATTTATAATTAAAAATTGTATTTAATTTCAGTATAAAGTTTTTTTTTTTATTTGTTTGTTTGTTAGGATAATGCAAACTTTTCCAAAATAAAAACAAAAGAAAAGAAAAAACTTAAAATGTGGAAATAAAAAAGAAATTACATTTGCTGTTGGGTTTCAATTATGATTTTCATGTGGAAAAAAAAAAGATATTTTAAAATTTTCTAAGAAATTTGATTGAAAATTTAAAATCAGTACATTTTGTTTTTGTTGTTGTAATTTTTTTTCTACCTATAACTAATAATTATAACCGGAACATTTAAACAAAAAATTTGAAAAAGGTGATAATTTGTTTGTAAACCGATTATGGTCAATTTTCTTTATTATGTGAACTTATTTGTGTGCAGAAATACCTTTTCAATTAAATACCTATAAAATCATATACATACATATATGATATTTTCCATTATATTGAAAAATTTTAATTAAAAATTATTTCATTTTTATTTATAATTACCTACTTATTTTATAAAAAACTAACCGGGAAAAACATCGTACGTCTTCATCATGAGAAAAATAATAAATATTCTGGTATTGGTTTCTTGCTTGATTCTTATGGTACACAAAATTCTCTTTCACGATAAAAAATTCTCTTCCATTCTAGATTTAAATTCTAATCAAATTGAAAATGTTTCTTCAAATTTTTTCCCTTATACCATAACTATTATACCGTTTTTAGTAGATATCTTGTAGGAATAGGTTTTTGTTCGGATAAGATTAAAAGTAATGTGTAATGCTTTCAATCAAATATTTCCAAAGGAAATAAGAAGAGCTTGAGCTAGCACATTTTGTTTAAATTATTTAAAGTGGCAAAATTCGGCTTACAGAAATTTGTTTGTGACAAGAACGTCACAAAAATGAAAGCGTCTTCCATCGAACGAGTTCTCTGAATTTGTAAATTTTACAATTTTTGTAATAATCTAATAACAATTTTCACTCTTCGAATCTTAACTTTCTCTTATCCAAATAGTATATTAGTAGTACTCTTAAGTTTTGTATTATATTGTTTGAAAAAAAGTGGTAAGTGGCATTTTTAGACGGTTAAAATATTCCAAATATTCATAGAAAATTCATACTCATTCGCCACATTCCTATTTTATACCTACCTCAAAAAAACAAAATTTTTTTTTAATCTCTACCATGTGACATGTGACAAAGCAAAGATCTCTCTCTCTCATTTAGTCTGATATTCGTTAAACGATTCAAAATTCAGGGGTATCGAGGTATCTTTAAATTGTGGAACGAGGTATCTTTAAATAAACTCACCAGAAAAATCTGTACTGATCAAACCGAAATATGTATGTATCTACATAATCACTTTCAATACTTTTCCACAAAAATTTTTTAAAATGACAGAATTAAAAAAGATTAAGAACATTTTAATATAACATAATTAATTGCATAAAATTCTTAAAAAACTGCAATAATTTCAAAATATATTAAATAATTTAATTATGAAATAACATAATATTTTAATATTTTACATAATTATCATAATTTTTCATTAAGATGGAAAATTTTTTCCTTACACTATAAATTCAATAATCCATAATCACTTTTTTTTTTATACATACATACATACATATATAATTTAAAATTTATTCACATAATTTAAATATCAATTATTTAAATTTCGAAAAGTGTTTTTTTTTTTCTTTTTGCAGTTCCGTAATCATAAATTCTTTGCGCATAATTTAATTTTTAATTAATTTTAAATATGCCATTTTAAAATATGGTGTTTTCTGTTTTTTTTTTCTTGTGATTTTGTTCCCCTTAAGTAGTCTTCATATTAAATTTTTCATATTACGTAGCCAGTCAGTCAGTCAACCAACCAACCAACAAACCAACAAACTAACAAACAAATTAACACAGTGTATATCAAAGCTAAAAGCAATTAAATTGATTTATCATGTGTAATTAATTTTAAAAAAGAAAAGTGAATTGATTTCATTCGCGATTTATTACCAAAAATAATTTTCAATTTTTTTCCTTCTTTTTTTTTTTGTTTTTTTGTTTTTTTTTTTTTGTTTTTAAGGAAGTGATACACTCATTTTCAACGAAAAGTCAAAAATAAAACAACAACAAACAAAAATTTAAAAGGAGAGAGAAAGAGAGAGAGAGAACAAAAATATAACATGTCACTATATAAGTACCTATAATAGCAAAGCAATTTAAGTGGTGATCATCGCGATTACATTTCAAGAAAAGTCATATTATATAGGTATGAATAAATTATGTGCATTGTCATTGAGTCATAAATATAAGAAAGAGATAGAAAATATTGTGGTGAAAAATATTTTGAAATCAGATTTAAATGAATTTATTTCGAGTTTAAAAAATAAATTTTCAGATGGACATACATATATTTAAAAGTTCAAAAAAAAAAAATTAATTTTAGTTTGGTGAAAAAATGGTAACCGTTTTGGGGTTATGTGATATTGAGGATGATTGGTTATTCATTTTAATACGTGATGTGATTATTGTGGCGACATTTTATACACATTCAAAGATATACTAAAAAAAAAAAATTTAAAGTCATTAAGTATATAATATTACATAACTACATATATATTCTAATAAATAAATTTAAATTTCACTCTTATAATAAACTGATTTATATTAAATGACTGAATTTTTTCGACAATAAATTAATTTGGTTGCTGTTTTTTGTTTTTTTTTGAAATTTTTCAATTTTCCAAAAAAATTTTCTTCAATATAGAAAAAAAGAAGAATTATTTTTTTTTTGTTCCTTTGTTTTTTACTCTTAATTAATTTTAATTTTTTTTATTTGTTTTTGTTTTTCTTATTTTATTTGTGCGGTAAAATGATTTACAATCAGGAAATATCTTTGAGCACCTTTACATCACATCACAATTTTGTTTTGGTTTTTTTTTTTTTGTTTTGTTTTGATTTTTTTTTTTTTAAATGGAAATCATATTTAGAAATGAAAAAAAAAAAATTAACACAGCTAAAAAGAGTGTTATAAGAATATGTATGATGGTGAGGTGGAGGTGAAATTTAGATTGATTCTGAAAAGAAGAAGAAAAAAAAAATAATAATAAATCAATTTTTTTTTTCTTTTAGTTTTCTTTTAAAATAATAAATTAAAAAAAAAAGAAAAAAATACTGGAAAATTTCACATTTGACTATTTAAAGTTTTTGTTTTTCTAAAAGAAAAATTTGTTTTTTTTTTTTTTTTACTTTTGGTTATTGGTTTGATTTGGTTTTCTCTACTATGAATACATTTGTATATGTGTTTGTGTATAATTATGAATTTTGATTTATTTAGAGCTCATAAATTTACCAAAATATATAAAAAAAAAAAAAAAAAAATTATTTTTTTATACGTTTCATTTAAGAAAATTTTATAAACCTGAAAAAATATTGTTATAGTTTGTTGGCTAATGTATGAGTATGGTAAATGTTTGATTGAAAGGGTTCATAAAATGGAAAAATTAAATATTTATGGATTTTAAATTGCTTTTATAAAACAAAAAAAAAAAAAAATTAAATGTTAGTAATAAACAATAAGATTAAATTCAAAATACTTGTATATATGTACATATTATATATGTACATACATATATAGATATGTATATACCAATAAGTACTAATTATTTGTACAACGTATCTGTTTAAGTTTAATTTTAGTTCATCGGTTTTATTAAAAATCATAATAAGATTTATATTAAGTACATATACATAATAGGTATATATATAAAATCTTCTATCTTATATATGTGCTATTAGTATATCCCATATTCTGCTTACTTTTCTTCCAAATTAATTAATAAATTTTAGCAAAAGCATGACATTATATTTATGTATAAACAGTTTTAAGTTTACGATCATTAAAATTTTTTTTTCTGCACTATTTATTTAAAAAAAAAAAAAATCTATTAGCTAAATTTAGTCGCATGTAATCAGAGGTTATAGCAGTATATGTACCAACATCTATTATTTCTATGTTTTATTAAATATATAAATAGATTTCTGGAATTTCTATATGTAAATGGGTTTCTCTGGTGTTTCCTTTTTATTCAATATTCAATATTGAATTGTAGTTAAATACAGAACATTGTATAACTAATTAATAATTTATTAAATTTAGGTTAGGTTGAAGTGGTTGCCGGAAAGGCAACATATAATTTATTAAACATTTATTAAATTTTTGTTAATTTGAATAGGACCCAATATTTGAATTATTCGAATAACAAAATTGGTACAGATAAAGAAAACAAAGTACAGTAAGAACCGACAGATTAATCAGAAATTAATGCTATTTTCGCTAAACTGGTTTTCATTTAATGCAACAAATTTTTCAATCTAATTGAAAAATTCTAAAGAAATTTCAATCTAAACATTGAAAAATTCCCAAAATCTTTTTCTTCGTTGCTTTTAATAATAATTTCATTAGACTCAAAATTTGATCAATTGAAACATATTAATTGAAATTGACAAATTGTCTTCAGTGCATTTAACTACCCTTTGAAGTTAAAAATAAAAAAAAAATAAACAAAATACTCTTTTTTAGCATATTTTTCAAAAAAAAAAAAAAAATTGTTTAATTATTACATAGCATCACACTGTCCGTCTGTTCGTCCATTTACGCCAAACATTTCTTGAACCTTTAAGAACAATGAAATTTTCACCATATGTATTATTATAGGTCGATTAAAAAAATTAATTTTGTTACATCGATTAAGCTATATCCCTTTAAAGTTTGAAAAAGCCCAATTTTCAAATGTGTATAACACAAGACCAAAAAGCGATATGAAATTTTATGGTTTTAAACGATATAATGTCTTAAGCGGTATCATTTTAAACGATCTCAACTGTTTGTACTATAGGAATGAATAAATACCTAAGTATTTTTATCAATTAAAAATTGATAAATATTGATGGTTAATACTAATTAACAAATTTAACCTTTTGAAATTGAAATCCTTTAGTTACGATGTACGTACAATCTTTAAAATTATTAAAAAAAAAATTAAATTAAACTTAAAAAAATAAATTAAATACATACATATTTACTAAGGAAAATTTATACGTCTTACAAAGAAAAATAAAAACTGTATATATGTGACTAATGTATGTCAGTTTTTTTTTATTACAATCAATTCTTTTAAAAACATTATAATATACAAATGATATATGAATGACTAATATATAACTTACCTATGTACCTATGGATTTAAATGTTTTTATTTTTTTTATTACTACCTTAATAGTTTTTTTTTTTCATTTGTGGTGGTGGATTCATTATTATTATTATTTCAAATACTTAGATTAGTTTTATTTTTTAATATAAATAATACTATTACAGTTAGATAACAAAATTGTGTCAAAGTAATACCTAGGCTGGTAATACTTTCAAAACTAAAGTGTTGAAAATTTAATACACTGAATACCCATTATCTACACATACACATTATTTTTCATTTAAAATTATTTGGTTACAACAAATCTATCTAATCTATCTATCTTGATTACAACAAAACTATCAGAATTCTTTATAAATTTAGGTTTAAAAAATGATTTTTTTGTTTTTTAACTCACAAGCTCCAGCGTTTTGGCTAAATCAAAACTCACAAAATCGACTGCAATAGTTTAGAGTGGAGTTTGTTAGTTTTGAAACAAGACGTCTCATATGTAGATTGATTTTGTTAGGTAAATGTAATGTTAAAGTATTTCCTTTCTGTTTGACAGGTACACATTTATTGTGTTTATAAGTATAAAGTGAGTGAAAACTACCCAAATGAATTTTGCAATGCTTCTTTTTAATTTTCACATTTTTCTTTTTTAATTTTTAGAAATTTAACACCGAAATCAAATCGATTTAACATAGAAATTAATTTGTATCAGATAGATACAAAATTTTAATTGTAATCAATTAAAAAAATCATATTTTAATAAGAACAAAATCATAATTTTTTAAAATATTTAATAAATGAAGTTACAAATTGTATATGTAGTAATTATAATATTGCCAGATAGGTATATCTAAATTGAAATTCAACCATATATCAATATTAATATATAATCATTTTTCTCAATAATCCTATATTTGCTGTTTTTATTTAAAAAAAAAAAAAATATTACATAATTTATAAATTTTTTATTTATTCCAATTCCTATTTTTCATTGTTTTCTTTTTTTTATTTTTAAAATTTTCTATCTCTTTTTCGCCTACTATTTGTTATTTAAATTAAATATCTATCTATTAACAGTTTAATTTCTTATTTTATTACAAATGTCGGAGTCGGAGATACAAAATTTTGATTACCTTTTTGTTTTAGTTTTGTTTTATGTCATTTTGGTTATGTGTTATTTTGTTTTGTTTTTAAATTACTTTTCGATCGTTTAATTTTTTTTTTTTTGCTTTTTGTTTTATAGGTTGACTTCATGACTTCCGCATTTCCTCAAATTGTTCCACAAATATTGTTATAGGTATTTGTTTTTTAATTTTTGTTGCTTTGCTTTTTTTTTTTTTTTGTTTTCGCCTTCTCTTTCTATTTACAAAATATTCTGTAATCATTGCATTTCGATATATTTTTTTTGCTTTTGCTTTTCTTGTTGACGTAAATGTTTAAATTTAAATACATATACATATACATATGTATGTATGTATGTATTATGTATATTGTATAAACTTTGCTTCTGTAAATTTTGTTTTAACCTAACCTTACTTTTTTGTTTTTTTGTGTACCTATAATTAGTAAGTTTTTCTGTTGGAATTCCCGATAAGTAAAAGCGGTAGTAAAAAGGCTTATTATAATTTTATAAAGTTTAAATATTACATAATAGGTATATAAACACATGGCACATACATATGTATATGTACTGACATAGTAAATATGTTTGTATGTATATGGTATGTATGTTTGCAAATTGTAAGGAATTAGTTTTTATTTTTTTTTCTTTAACTGTAATTTTCTGAATAAATAGGTACATATATGAAACCCCATATACGTATATAATGTATCTACACATACCGGTATTTTCGTGCTATTTTATTTATTACATATGTACTTCTCGTTTTGAACTTTAAATATGTTTAACATAATAGGTACATATATAGTTTTTTTTTCCAATTGGAAAGAATTCGTTAAAATTTAGAAAAACTTATCACAGTTACTATTTTACTAAGTTTCATGTTATAAATAAGTTTACATTATATACAACATGCATGTACTTAAGTACATACTTATAAATAGTTAACAAACAAGATAAAAATATTTATCCGAATGATAAATTTTTATTTTTAATAAATTTTAAATGTACACATTACAAACACACACAAAAAAAGAGGGAAATCCCTTAAAGCTGTCACTTATAAAAATGACATTTTAAAAGTCATTGAAAAACATAATAAAAATAATAACAAAACAAAAATAGAAGGAATGAAAATAAGAAAAAATTTTAATAATTTTTTTTTCGATTTTGAAAGTAGGAAATTAATAAATTTTAAACAAAATTTTATTTTTATTCTACTTGTTGCCTTTTATGTTAAAAAAAAACAGTTCCTTACAACAAAAAAAAAATATTGCTTTGTAATAAAGTACAGTATTGGAAATTAAAATATGATGAAAAATATTTTAAAGAATAACAGATTGATGTACTAGCAATAAATCTGATCTAAAAAATAAAACGAAATAGGTTAGTATGTAAAATAGAAGGTGACCCTTCACTTTTACTACTATTTACCAAAAAACAATAAAAACAGTTTAGAATAGATGCCCAAGTTGCAGGTTTCTGCAATGTTAGCAAATTGAAAATAAGGCTTTTAACTTTGAGAGGCTTTAGGTATTTACATAAAAATTTTGTTCTACACTATTTTTTAAGAGATCATGACTAAAATTTTATTGAAATTGCATTAAAAATGGTGGAGAAGTTTTGTTACTTAACGGTATATTAATGGTATGTTATAATAATAAAAATTTTGACAGTTCTTTTTGCTACTATTCTTATGTTACGAACTATTTATAGGTGTTCTAACTTTTAAGGATTTTTTAACAGATATTGTTTGCATCATTTAAAACAGTACGAAAAGGTTTAATTTGAAGAAATTTTTATAAAGAATTTTACAATCATTTCCAAAAGGGATTTAATTGATTCAAAAAAAAACTAAAGTAAACCAAACCGTTTTGGAACACAAAGGATCTTTTTAAGAATAATAAACCTAAAACAAAAAAGTATAAGATTGAATTCATCTAAACAATATTATCTTTAATTCCGTTTTTAACAGAAAAATATACCTGGAGCGTCCAAATAAAATCAGAATCAAATTTATCCTTTCCAATCCATCCATTAATTCTTCTTCTTCATCTTAAAACATAAAAAATAAGTATAGTATTTTATTATAGAAATTATTATATTGTTTATAAGAAATTTTAGATAAATATTGTAGTTAGTTTCAATGTAAATTAATAATTCAATATTTCCCAATGGATTACAAATCACCGCAATTTTACCACATACAACTGTAAAAAAAAAAAACTAAAAGAAAAATATTACGTATAATACAAAATCAACAAACAAAAAACAAAAACAAAACAGAAAAATTTAAAATAAAAAAAAAGAGAAAAAAAAAACAACAGACAATTTCCCGCCTAAAACAACGGTAATTTATTAAAGTGATGCAATTTTTGTGCATTACACTATAATTTCTTTATTATTTTTTATTTAACTTTTTTTTTTGTTTTTTGTAAAAGAAACTGCACATACATACATTTATACTTACATTAAATAACTATTAGTTACTTAAAGATGGAAAGAAAGAAAAACGTTTTTTGTTATTTTATTTATTTTCCAATTTCCATCAAGACACAAAACAACAGTATTTAGAGTTTTTTTTTTTTTTAAGTCACAGTAAAAAAAATGCAATGAAATAAAAACTATTTTTTTTTTGTTTATTTTCTTCTTCTTTTTCTGAACAACACCATTGAACAGATAAAAAACAAGACTTCCGCATAGTTATTTGCTCTAGAAACACACAATGCAATTGTACAAAACAAAAAAGAAAATAAAAAGAAAGAAATATGTAGTATATAATATATGAAACAACTATTCCATCAATAAATTATACACAAATATATATATATATATATATATAAATATATGTTTATATATATATGTATATATATATATAATATATATTATGTTTATATATATATGTATATATATATATAATAGCGTATATATAACAGAGAAAAAGTAGAGGAGATTGTGCAAATAAAGACAGAAAAAATGAAATGAGAAAAAAAAAAACTATCAAAATGAGAAAAAAAGAGATAGAAATAAGACTGTTAAATAACATTAATATTGTTATTATTTAAAGTTTTGTTTTATTTTTTTTTTGCAAAAAAAAAAACTAAATAAAAAGAAAAACATAAAAAACTCAAAGAAAATAATATACACATGTATTATATTTAATAAGGTTTATATGTACATAATATACAGTAGAGTGAACGAGAGAAAGAAAGAAGAAAAGGAAATTTGTAGATCGTCGCGTTTTTTTTGTTTTTGTTTTTCTGACTTGTGCAATATAGGTAACTATTATTGCACAGTTTATGAATACTTACTGTTATTTTTTTTTTGGTTTTTTTTTGTGATATTTATATATTATTACACGATAAAATGGTAACTTACCTTGTAAAAATGAAGTTAATTCGTTACCAAACCACCAATATGATGACATGGTTTTTTTTTTTTTTTTTTTTAGGATAAAATTATGTATTTCGTTTTTTTTTTACATAGATAAAATACTTAGATGGTAGGTAGAAAAAAAAAAGAAAACGTGGTAATAATTGAAATAAATAACAGGCAACGGAAATGGAGCATTTAATTTGTTGTATTTTTTTTTATTTTTTGTGTTTTAGTATTTCTTAATTTCATTTTTTGTTTTTATTTTTATTTTATTTGATTAAATACATACCTATATATTTAAAAAAAAAAAATGTACAAAAGATTATGCAATTATTTAAAAATAAAGAAAAAAAAAAACAATTTTTTTCTGTTAAATTTCTTTTCCGTCATCACATTACTTTTTTATGTTTTTATATGTTTTTTTTAGATTTTAGTCAGTGATTTACAAATTCAACCCCAGAAAAAAAAAAAACAAAATTTTATAAATATTTACTTTATATAATTTAATTAATAGTTTAAAGTAAGTTAATGTTAATTCAGCGCTAATTCAGCTCTGGCTTACATTTATTTTTTCGAATAATTCTTATTTTTTTTTTAAATTGTTTTATTAAAAAGTATTAGGAAAAAAAACCTAAGCTTTATTAAAAATTATTATGAAAAATTAGGATAGGAAAAAAAAACCGGTACATTTTTGGTTGAAATGGATCCATTTGGAAAGGATTTTTTACTTTTTTTTTTTTTATTCAAAAATCATTTTATGACTATTAGTTATGTACAATTTTTATATATATACATATTAGAGTTTAATAAATAATAATTCCTATTTTTATTCCTTTTTTTATATTATAATTATTGTACCCAGCCGGAAATCGAATCCGAGACCTCTCATTCCCTTATGAATAAGAAGCGGTGCGTCAACCACTGCATCAATGGCTGGATAAATATTATATATCTAAGAATGTATATTATTCCGAATTACTTTAAAACTACATTAACTAAACTTCCATTTATATTTAAACTTACAACACCAAATTGTGTAGTTTATTAATGCCCTATAAAACAATATTATCCTTAGCCAAAAGCTTCCATCTTAGTTAATTGCTGAAATATGTGATTGATGGTTACTACAGTCGTATATTATCTCAGCAACATTTTTCATTTTTAAAACTTAGTGTATCTTCTCGCTGCTATAACATAGCAATATTCATTTATTTGAATAACTTCTTTTTTTATATGTATCTGCAACTAGTTTTTCAGAAGATTTTCTATATACCAAAAATTGAGACTTCATTAGCTTAGATTGACTTTAGATTTAATTAATAGTGTATTCTTTTCTACAACTACTACTACTCTTCTAATACTTTATAGAATTTATTTGTTGTTTAAGATTTGTTCCTTTCTTTTATTTTTACCGACCACATACATATGAATATATAAAGTAGATATTATGGTTTTTTTTTAGGGGATAAAATTTCAAGACCTTAAATTATATTCATATCTCTCTAAATATATTCCATGACATAAACTTATAGTTTTTGTTTAATTTTTATGTTTTTCATTCTACATTACTTACACCTAATCTAATGATTTTTAAAGATTTACCTTTTACTCTTAACATGTGATTAAATATTCAAACTTAACTAAAGAATATTCACAGTTAAAACTGCCACACTTCAAAACAATTTTACCATAATCGTTTCTGGTTTTATTTAAATGCCTGTAGTGTTTATAAAATAGATTACAAGGTATATAGAGCCGATATACTATACCCAAAGGTACAGCAGCTAGTATTTAAAAAAAAAAAAATTTTTTTTTAAATTTATTTAGCAGAAAAATAAAAAGAAAAAAAAAAAAAAAACAATTTCCCAACTTAACGGAAATATACCAAAGGAATTTTTATGAATAAATTCTTAATGTAACTTAAAGTTTTCATTTTAATCGTAAATGAATTCTAAACATAATACGAGTATATATTATGTATGTATACATACATATATACATATATCTAGTTAAAAATATATAATATTATTTTGTATATAATTACATATATAAATATATATTTGTTTCTAGTTAGATTATCTAATTTTTTTTTGTTTTTGTTTTTGTATTGATTTTTAAACGTTTTTTTTTTTGTTTTTGCTTTCTTTGTTATTTGTTTCACTTCCTTTTTCTTATTGCAAAAGCAGGAAATTCAAAAGTTTGTTTTGTGTTTTTTTTTTTAATGTTATAATGTACATAATATGTGTTGTGTTATTTTCTTTTCCTGGTACTATTTAAAATTAATTTTTTTTTTTTCAATTTTATGTTTATAATGTATATTTTATTATATTAGTGTTATAGTTTGTTTCCTTACTTTGGTTTTTGTTGTGTTTTGATGCAGTGGGTGCGATTAAAAGACAAACCAGAGCTACTAATAAGAAAAAACTAAAAAAAAAATTTTTTTTCTTTTATATTTCTAATTCTTTTTTCTTATCTGTTTTATATTAATATAACAGAAAAATCCAACTAAAAAACCACTAAAACAGTATTTTTATGGTCTATTGAGATTAAATGCAGCAGAACTTGGAGTTTTTTTTTTTTTTTTATTTCATTTCATCGAACTCAAAATTCTAAATTGTTCTGTTCATAATTCAATTCTTTTATGGAAAAATTAAAGAAATTTTCTTTTTTTGTAATGTATATAATATATATATATGGTTTTTTTTTTCTTCTAAAGATAGTTTACAATATACATACATATATTGTTTTTTGTTCATATGCATATACAGATAACATAAATATGCATGCATTTAAGTAGATTTAAAAATATTGTGCTCTAGATGAGATGAAAAATGCAATAAAGGAAAATAGCAAAAAAAAAAGGAAAAGAAATAAAAAATAACATATATAATACTTATGTATATTGCAAAACATATGGCAAAATCTCCGTTTAATTTACTGTTATTTATAGATGTGTCGGTCGGTAGGAATTCTGAATTTGCTATTTGTGCTTTTTTTTCGTATTATATATTCTATTTGAAAATAAAATTCCATATTATTGTAATTTTTAGTAATTTTTCTTTATTATATTTATTTCAAAATTAGATAAGTAGAATTATGTATAGGGTGTTTATCTGTGAAATATCAAAAATACAAAAAAAAAAAAAATAATGATGGATAATCAAGTGATAATCGAGAAAAAAATATAAAATTATAAATTTATTCGAGAGATAAGTTTTTTGATCCCTAAGGGAGGTGGGTATCTAAAAACACCGAAAATGAATCCTCTTCGTATACTTCGTATAGTGTCCGATTCTTTATTGCCAAACCCACATCAATATAATGGAGTGAAACTTCTAAATGCTAGCTGTAGGATCTATATGTAATAAAATAATTGTAATAATGGTTTAATTACATTGAAAAAAACATTAAGACATTTCTAATAACACCATGAGAACGACATTTATCTGATGATGTAATGTTATAAATTTTGGAAGTTTAAAATTATATGCATCTACTAACTAACTATTTTCATTCTGTTCAAAAAAATACACTGAAAAGAATAGAAAATCATTTTACATAAGTATATGTATATATGTTTTTAGCGAAAAAAAGAAATTCGTTTATCAGGACAGGTTTTAGAAACTTTGAATTGATTAATCTAAGTTTTTAGACTACTAAACAATCATCTATTAATTTCTGATCTTAATTTTCCATCTGTTATTTCCACGTTACATTTATGTGTCAGGAGAATAAACTAAAAAACAAAATCCCTGGAACTTCTGTTTTCTGTTATATTTGATCTTCATAATCTTCTCCAGTTGGACACCCTGTTACATAAGTAAAATAAAACATTTAGAATTACAAAAGAAATAAAGAATGAGACATTAAATAAAAAAAAAAAGAAATGATTTAACATTTATTGCCATTCGCATATTGTAGAAATTCCAAAAAAAAAAAAAAAAAAAAACATTTACGATTTTTTTTTATAGAAAGATTTTAAATGATTTTGATGAGTTCCTATAAATTAAAATAACAACAAATAAGAAACATAATATAATATCTAATATTTAGTATTTACGTTATAAGGAAATTATTCTTAGACCTATGTATAGAAATTAAAGATTTATAATAAAGAATTTCATTATTAATATACATATTATATAAGAAAAAATTTTTATAGTTATTTAAATTAATTTTTATTTATTTTAGGTAATTATTTCCTGGTTTTAAAAGTTAATTTTTCATTTTTTTTTTGTTTTGTTGTATTAAATAACAGTAATAATTACAATTTATTATTTAAATTTAAATTAAAAAAAAAAAAAATATCTAATTAATAGAATTAAATTTTAACTAAAATAATAAACACATTTCACATCATCAGCGAAAAATTATTAAAACATATTAAAACGTGACTAAAATATTAAAAAACACAGGCCCATATCCTGCTCTGCTCAAAATGCTTTTACGTCTTAGTCTATAAAACATGTTTTACTCACAATAATTGTGATCATCGACGTTCAACCAAAAATTCGTTGTTTCGGAATTCCGATAGATTATGTATTTTCAATCTTTTTCGCTATAATGGTCGAGATAATTCTAAGTAAGTACAGATAATTCTAAGCAACAAAATTTAAAAAAGGTTGTAAAATTTGAATACACAACTTTTATTTAAGCGGTTTCGTTTGTTTGAAGTGTTTCATTTGAAGAAAAAATAGTTAAGCGAAGTGAATTTCGTCGATGTTTGAAGATCTAACTTGTGTTTATTACTTAATCATCATGAGTTGAGAATATATTTATGAAAACGCTAAGAAGTTTTAATCTATCAATAAAAATAATTGTATTAGACATTAAAATAAAATATAACTAAATAAAAATATAAAAGCAAAATTAAATAATTTTCAATTTAGTTTATTCCTTAAATTTCCATCAAATAGTAATTATTTAAAGCTGTAGCTAATAAACGTTGACCACGTGTATTGGTTTCTGTTCTTTTACTTTTTTATTGAAGAAAAACAATCATAGGAAATTTTTGTTGTAAATCCTATTTCATTCCCGCTTTCCAACTTCCATTTAACCTACATTAATATTTAAAGGAATCTGTTTTTAGTGTTTAGTTAGCGTGCAAAATAAAAAACAAAAGCATCCTTCCATCAATATTAAGTATCCCGAAATAACTTTTTCTTTACGTATATAGTTTATAGATCTATTCCAGCCGACAAAAGACATTTTTGCGATTCTTAACTATTTCTAGGGAGCATAAAATTCTTTCGTTTCATGTTCAGTTTAAGTTCAATTAATTTCTGTTTATCAAGTCGACGGTGTATTTAAAGTCAGTAAATGAAATATTGACACCTCCAATTACTAGTTATGTTCGTTACTTTTACTTTTTATACTAATTAACGTTTCGTGCAATAACTTATATTTAGCGAATATGCATATAAAGATAATTGATAGTTTTTCTTCAATCATTGATTAAACAATGATTGAAGAAAAACTATCTATAGGGAATACTTTTCGAACTCGTCAAAATGTCGTCAAATAATTTTGATTTGTTATTATTATTTAAGTATTCGATAAAATAATTAGTAGATTTCATTTTTTAATTACACTTTGAAATTATTTTTAATTTTTTATTATTTAATATTTTGTAACATAATTTGTAATTACAAAAGTTTTTACTGTATATACTCGTATACGTACTAAAAACTTTAATAAATAATTAAAAAAAAAAAGTAGAGTTACCTACTAACTCTTATTATTGTGTAATTTTTTTTTTAAGTATTTTCACGTGTAAAAAACAGAAAAAAAAAAAACAAAAATATTAAGGTATTTAAGATAAGGTAAAAAAAAATATAATTTTTTTTTTTTTTTGTTTTTTATTACATATGTCCGGAAATTGCTAACAAATAAATAGAAATAATTAAATTGATAAGGTTAGTGTTTATTCTGAATAAAATAATCGTTTATTTGATATGAAATTCATTTAACAGTTTTCAACAATTTATTTTTAATATCCGTCCTTTAAATAGGAATTATTTTAATCAGTACAGTATATGTGTACTAATTATATAGGTACTTGTAATCAATTATATACTTACTGTTATATTATCAATTTATATCCTATATATATGTATATGAAATTTTTATATTTCTTTATTTTTTACAAATAATTCACTGTTTATTTGTATCTAAAGATATTTTATATTAAGATCGTTTTGTAAAAAGTTTTTGTATAGGTATAAGTACTTCTCTGTAGGTCCAAAAAAAAAGTACTTGAAATGTGGGTGATCTTTAAAAATATTTTCAAATTCTAAAAAGAAAAGTATCCTAAAATTATCAGAAATTGTTTTTTTAATCTCCGGAACAAAAACTAAAACTACTTTATACATAAAAAAAAAAAAAAGACAGGTATACCCGATACCAATATATAGAACATTGCAAATCTTTAAAATAATCTTCTTATACGTATCTTTTTTGCTATAGTTAACTATAGATAACATATTATAATCTATGTTATCTATAGTTAATTTTAAAGAACCGTTAAGTTGTTCAATTCAAGAAAAATTATTTTTGTTTTTTTTTTTTTTGAAATTTAACAATGAATGAATCCAATTCAGAAAATTATAAGAAAAAGATCAATTTTGAAAGGATCCTTTCAGTATATAATGTTTTGTGAAATTTTTATTATTTTATAGCATCACTTCAAAGTTGAATTGAGATTTTTTTTTTTTATATATACTTCTCATATATAAATTTAAAGAAATTGTATTAGATTAATGCTTAAATTTTATTGCTTTTTTTCTTTGTTTTTTTGAAGAGTAAAACTTTTTAACAGTTTTAACAATATTAGGAAATCCTAAAAATCCTTTGTAAAATTTAAAAACAAAAATGAATTTTCATCAAGTATACTTACCTACATATACACTAACTACAATATACATAAATACTAAACTAATAAATTAATAAAAATTTTAAACTTTGGAAAAGTACTTGAATTTTTATTTTATGTTATAAACCATTTTGGTTTAGAACCACTCGAATAATATTTAACAAAATATAGAGAAAAAATGTTTTTTTTTTCTTTTTTTTTTATTATTCATCTATTGTGAATCGAATTTAGTACTTGTTTTAAATTAAATACAATATATAATATAAATGTTTAAGTAAAATATATATATACCAGGTGTAAAGAATTGAATACACCTTTTAATTTTTTTCTGGAACAATAAATGTCATAAAAATTTCATCTTCCTCTTGAAATATAATTTCTTTTTTTTTTTTTCAATTGGTATCTGACCAAAATACATACTTCAAAAAAAAAAAAAACAGAACAAAAAAATGTAATAAATGAAAAATTCTTGGTACAGATATAAGATGCGGTACAGTATACAGTGATGCTGTTTTAATATTGATCATTATCAATATTTCTTATTATAAATGTAATTCTTTAAATACCATATCTTGTATAAAAGGTAATATATATATAAAATTTTTACCTGTAATAGTTTTTTTTTTTTTTTTTGACAACAATATAAAAATTGGAATAGGATATAATATTAAAATATAATACAAGGATAATGATGACTTGTTTAAACTTTTTGAAAAATTTTTAATTGCACCTGATGCAGAATACAAAAAAAAAAAAAATAAAAAAAAAACCGAGAAAAGATCTTTTCAAGTGCCAACATCTTCAAAATTTCAGTTTTATAAAAATTCCAGGAATAATATTTGTTTTTTTTTTTTTTCAAAAAATATTTCCTATACTCATTCACAGTATCTATTCCTGAAGGATATAAATCAAATGGAATATAATGCATGTAATAAATATCATGTACCAGTTAAAACAAAAACAAAAAATTTCACAGCGGAAAAAATGTTTTATGTCCATAAAATGTAATTTTAGTGATTACAAAAAAAAATAACAACAAAAATAATGTATTTTTATTGAAAAAAAAAAAAAAATCTTCCTTGAGAATTTTACATAATAAATTGGTAAAAATTATTTATTCATATAGGTACAATATAATAAAATGTTTTATTTTTTATTTATTTATTGTATAAAAAATTCTGAATCAATTAAAATACTCTTCTTGTACACATTCATATACATATATGCATTTTTATACGTGTATATGTATATGTTTATTTTACTTCCTATGTACATTTATATGAAAATATACATATGTATATAGTAAAAATTTAAAGTATCACAACATACAATATTAATATTACAAAAAAGTAAAAAAAAGTAGAAAAGAATCTATAAAGACCAAAAGTTCATTGTAGTCACACACCATTTCCTCTTTTTTTATTCATACCACAATATTTTTGTATTGATGTTTATTTATTTTGTTTGTATGTCTCGGCCAAAATAAAAACCAAAAAAAAAATTTATAAAAAATCACACAAAGGGTTCTTATTATCGAATATCTAAAAATCCAGGATTATTATTATTATAGAATTTCTTATGCAAGGACGCTTCATATAAAATTACCCCCAATATAAAGGGTAAACATTAATACTTAGAATGTTCGAGTATTTGTACATCGTAAATATTTAAGAAAAAAAAAAAGTTTTAATTTTGTTTTTTTTTTATTGTATTTCGAAAGGGGATGGGACACGAAATATATTTCTTATTTTTCATTTTTTACCGTTACCTTCTTCCTTTTTCTTTCTTTTAAATTTTTTTTCTTATTCTTTTTACAAAATTTTTCTTCTTTTTTTTTTTTTAATCCGATATATAAATTTCTTTGTATTCATAACATATGTACTTATTTATATATATATTTATTGTATTACATAAAACTCTAAACTTATGCATATTATTGCATATATATTTATACATTACTTTTATATGGTGATATCCTGAATAATCCTAGAATATTCATGAGAATATAATATATTATACTTATTATGTATATGTATAAAAAACATTTGTATATATGGATGTGTTTTTAGGATTTTTTTTTTTATAAATTAAGAGAAGGGGACTTCCTTATTTTTATTTTTGTTTATTGTACAATTTTTATGTTAAATGGCTGACTTTGAATATGACAAATTCTGGTCTTTTTATTTTTTATTCCAATATATGTATGTATATATCCTAATACCTTAACTAACACTAAATCTTTAAAAATAATAATAAAAAAAAAACCTATACTGGCGACAACTGCGACGAGTATTTAAGGAATCAAGGAAGTAAAAACAAAAAAAAAAAAAACAAAAAGAAAAACACATCGATAACAATATAATAATGATAAAGGCAACACCAACAACGATAAAAAGACGGCGGCACACGACATGATTTTTTCGCTCTACCGGATTAAAAAATATATTTTTTTTTTATTTTTCGTCTGTTTTACAGTATATTTAAAAAGTTCGTTTTTCTATTTTTCTTTTTTTTATGTTTTTTTTATTTTGGTTCTTTTATGCAATTTTGCATACCACCCCAGTCTTTAAATGTATTTTTCTTCCCCGATTTTCCGGCACAAGTAAACATACTGTCACAAACATCTACATTCAATTGAATATTTAAATCATTCAAATCCTTAGAATAAAAAAAACATTTCTTTTTTTTTAAATCCTTTTATGGATCATGCATGTGGAAGTCCGTACACAATAATAATGTAAAGAATTGTGATGAAGTTCCTTCCTGAATTAAAAAAAAAAGCAAAAAAAAAAACAAAATAAAGAAATTATTAAAAATAAATAATGTGGGTATTTTTTTTTTGTACAGTAAAACTTCATTTTAATTAAGTGTAATAAGATATTTATGCTATATAATGTAATGTAATATAATATATAGCATTTTTAAAATTAAATATTTAACTTTAGTTGTTAATTTTATTGGAATTTTACTGTAATATATATACATATATATAAATGAAAATATTTATGCATATAAAAATGTGACATTTTAAATGCAGTCTATTGTAAATTCATTATAAATTAACAAAAGAAATATTAAATAGAAAATACACCTAGCCCTTTTCAGTATATATATATATATATATACATATATGAATATTATAAAATATGTATTTATCCATATAATACACATACATATTTACTATTTAGTATTCGTACACACTTCAAACAAAACAAAAAACTCAACATAAATTTTTATTTGCAGATTAAAAATGTTTGATAACTGACACATGTCATTTTTTATTTTGTTTCCGTTATAGATTATATAAACATATATGTATGTATTATGCATATAATATAATATATAAATTATTCTATTGTAAAGATTATATAAATATTATATTTAATTATAGAATTTTTTTTAAGATTTTTAAAGTGTAATAAATATTAATTTATTGTGCATGCAATAAATTGTGTAGTTACGATAAAAATATTTAATATAATTTGTAATTTACCCTATTGACTGAGATTTAAAATGAGAAAATCTCAATTTGAATTGAGATTTTATTTTATTTATTAGTTATGTTTTTTTCGAATATTTTAACAATTATTTTATTTTTATTGGTTCTGGAGCCGGATTCCGCAACGATGTAAATTTTTTTGTTGCAAATGCAAATTTTTTTTATTCTCACCAACAGTTTTTATTTGAACCATTATTTCAATTCCGCAACCGTGCATAAAACTGAAATGCTGAATCAATTATAAACAGCGCTTAATATATTTTGAACAGCGCTAACTGTCATTTCAATCTAAAGAAAAAAAAAATAATAATTTAAATTCAACTAAAAACTTTGTATTAAAACATAATTAAATAAATTTTTAGAAATTAAACAACTTTTCTATCATTAGCAAAATCCACATTTTTTTTTACCATAATTAAATTTTCCATTTTTTTTATAAATAATAAAAATTCTGTCTTTTTCATTTGTTTTCTCATTTGCATTTACACTGATTTACATCGACATATACTTGGTAAAAAATCTTTGCAAATCCGTGCAAACTGAAAATGTCAAATTTTTTCATTCGCACTGCTTCGGAATTAAAAATCAGTGCAAACTGAAAATTTCCACGACAACTGTCAAATTTTTTTATTTACACCGTTTTAAATATCTAATCGGCATTGACCATTCTTTTCATATTAGAAGCAGACTTATATCAATATCCTTTTACTTTAATGTTTGACATCATTTTTTATATCTGTGACATTTTGTGAATTTTATACTTATGATCGTCGCAACAAATAAGTATGTATGTGTCTTTATTTTTGTCAATAATAAATAGTCGATTATTTATTAGTAATTTCTTTATATGTCATACCATTCTTTTTATTAGAACTGTCATTAACACATAAAATTTTGTATCAAAACATTATTTCAACTGTTCATTTTAAATACCGGAATAAAAAATTTCTCTGAGTGTTCTATACATTCATATGTATATGTATGTATATAAACTTTTAAATTTTTTTTTTTATAAATTTCTTTGGCATGTTGTTTTTTCAAAACGTCTTATGAATGTGGGGATACTTTCTTTCCATAACTTTATTCCTTTTATTCTTTTGATTTCTCTTCCTTTTTTTTTGTTGGTTTATTTGTTATGTAAATTTTATGCAATTTTTAATGTATACGAAATAAAACGAAATGAAAAAAATAAAAGTGTTGGAAGAAAACAGAAAATATAATGCAAAATAACATAGAAAAGCTTGTTTTATAATTTAACTATGATATGGTATCCACCTTCAAATACTCTGATACCTATGCCTTTGCTATTTTTTTTTTTTCGAGTTAACAAATAAAAATGAAGTAAATTATAAATATCAAACTTAGTATATACATATATGTATGTAGGTATATACCTACACAAATCTTAAAAGAAAAAAAGTTGATCTCTGCTCACCGGTTTTCATTTAATGGAGATTAAAATAAAATATAAAAACAAAAGCCTACCTAAGCACAAGTACAAGAAAATGGATAGGAAATCATTTCGGAATTGAGAAATATGTATATATATATATATATATGTATATACAAAGTCTCTAAAGAGGAAGAATAAATAAAAAATGAAAAAAATTAAAAAACAAAAAAAAAAGTTGAATTCAAGTCACAAGAACAATTCACTACGGAAGAATTTTTTTTCAAACCCTATATATATATGACATTCTCTGTTTATCGTTCTCTTTCTATTTTTCTCTTCCCACTTCCTTTTTTAACTTTTAAAATATAATAATATGTGATGTGATTTGATGCAAATATTCATTTGCTTCTTTTTATAAAATATACTTGCCTACTTCAATATACTTGTATATATATTTACATATTATATGTATATGGTATATGCATGCATAAGGAATGACATTTCTGTGGTGGCCTTATATAATAAAAAATAAAAACAAAAAAAAAAAAAAAATAAACTGCAAAGAATAGAAGCGACGTTTTGGAACAATAAGAATGATTATACAACAGGAGATTTAACTCTTTACTTTAATTTTTCTGTCTTTCATACCTCTCTATCTCTTTCCCTTTCATACAATCATTTCATTTTGCTTCCTCTGTTCCTAAATAAAATATTCTTGGTTGATTTCGCTTTCGTCCTCGTTTTATTTTTCATTTTTCTTTTTCTTTTTTGAATTCTTCACATTGTTTTTGTTGTTGTTGTTGCTGTTGCTGGATTTTACATTTTACTTGTACTGTTGTTCTTGTTACAAAAAAAAAAAAAAAAAAAATCGTATATCCGAATAAATTTTTTCTTTTTCATTTTTTGTTTTGCTATTATTATTATTATTAAATCTCTTAGCGACAACAATATCCATAGGTTCAACAACCCTATCATCATCATCATTTCAATTTTAATTTTTATTTTTTGCATCAATTTTCAGGATGGAAGAAGAAAAAAACAAAAACAAAAAAAAAAAAAAAAAAAATCAGTTCCTGTCAAGAGTTTCAAGACTCATAAGGAGTCACAAGTAATTGAAAATGCATTTACTAAAATCATAAAGGACTATACATAATATAAACAGCAGAATGATGATGCAACATTTGCAATACAACATATATCTGCGTATATATGTATGTATAGCTATATGTACCTAATATATTATGTTAACAGTTTAACTAAAAAGTTAATATGTTAGTTTTAATATACATGTACGTATGTGCGTGAAAAAATGTTGCAATTGTTTTTAAATTGTGTGTGCAAAAAAAAAAAACAAAAAATTTTTGTTTTGAGACAAATGGGTATACAACGAAAATGGACGGGATGGAAAAAAATATGGATAAAAGAAGTGGGATGTAGTGGATTTTTCATGTGATTCGGACTATATTGGTGTACATATACCTACATATAAAAAGAATTAAAAGACAGATTAACTTAACAGTTATGATATATGTTAATATAAAGTCAAGAATGATAAGAAGGAATTTAATAAATTTATTATAAATTAAGATAAGAGAGTTGAGGGGGGATTTTAAAAAAAAAAAAAAAACGGCTTTACAATCTAGTGGATAATTTTTAACTCAAAATTTCACTTTTCAATGCATTCACTAAACAATTCGTGTGTTAATCCTATTGTCATGAAGGAATTAATTTAATTTAATAGTTTTTTTTTTTCTTTTTAATATGTATGTATGTATGTTCTTGATTAATATGACCAATAAAATTTTGTTTTTATTTCATTTTCTATATTTGTCTCTTTTACTCTAGTGGGTTTATAATTTTATAATAAATTAATATGTGGTATTTATTATAGCTTTTATTAAATTTTCCTTTTTACTTTTATTGCTAAAAAGAAGTGTAATAATAAATTGTTTTAATGCATTTGTTATAATTTTTTATTGTTAATACTTAAAATTAAATTTTCCCCTTAAATTGGAATATATATATGTACATGAAAATTGCATATGGAATATTGTGATAAATATTGATTTGTTGATTGAATTCTTAAATTAAATTCTTAATGTGAATGCAGTACTTATTTATTATTTTAAAATAAAAATAATATAAAGATTTAAAATGTAATGCAATTCTTTTAAGAAAATTTTATATTCTGTAAAATAATAAAATTTTATGTAATTGAAATTAGAACTGAAAATCTGTGAAAAATCAGGTTCACGTCAAAATTCTGGTTCAATCTGGAAAAATTAACTACGTTCGGATTATTCTTCAATTGTTTTTAATCAAAATAATAACTCAATAGTTAAAGTTGAAATATTTGAAAATATGATATTGAGGGGTCTCGGTAGCCGAATGGGAAAGAGCGTATGAAATACGTTGTAAACACAGAGGAAGTGTGGGTCCAACACACGTCGTAAGAATCATTCCTCCTTACGTTACATTTATGTGGTATTAAAAAAAAAAAATGTGATATTGCTATTATTAAAAGTTTTATCGTTATGTCCAGTCCTGTAATATTTTTGCAAAACTTAGTCCAAATATCATATTTTCGAAGAACTTAACAAAAGTATAATTTTTTAGTTTTGTAGGATCCATTTTATGCAGTAGGTGATAAAAGATTGTAATTTGTCATGTAGCTTTACAAATAAATAATGTTTTTCAAATTTTCTTCATTTAATAAAGTTCTTTGTGTGTTGAGATAATATAAACTTTAAACCGGAAAAAGTCCTCTCCATCCTAACTTGTGTAATGAAAATGACTAATGTAACTTGGTAACTTCATATAGAAATGGAGTGCCCAATTTCTGTTTAATACAAACATTTAAAATCATGTTTATTCTTTGAGTTTTTTTGCTTTTTTTTTATTTACGATAGCGCATAGTCATAAAGTAGAAAAAAAAAAAGTTTGTGCATCTATATCAAAGGACAGAACAAAAATACATAACAAAGACACGTAAGAAAAAAACCGAGTTTTTTCAGAACCAAATAATTTTTATAGGTGTATTTGAAAATGTTTCTAAAGTTTAATTTTCTAGACACAAATAGAAATATTTACAGTCTATTCTAGAATATGTTCTAACATTTTTGAATCAATTAAAGCGTAAAACGGAGAACTTAAATCAAATACAAATTTTACTTGATTGACGTTCGGATTAAGATTGGTAAACATTTTTGAATCGGCAAAGATTTTTGGATTCGGACTCGAGTACGATTTGCAGGATTAATTGAAATTTATTGATATATTGTATATCTAATTATTGTCGCTATTATTATCAGATTCTAATTAAATTTAAATCTCTTACATTTCACGATTAATATTTTATTAAAATTTTTTTAAATTCTATTCACTTCTCAATTGACAACAATAGACAACTTAATTAGCTTTTGAATTATTTCTCTAAAGAAATTATTACTCTTAAAGCCGTAGGAAATTGAACTTTTTAAAATATAGTACTTTAATCTGAATTACAAAGCTAAAGTTCTCAAGTTCTCTCCTTCCAAAATTACACTATAAAAACTAGTTTTTTTTTTTTAACAAATTTATGCTTTTTAAATATATATAACAGAAATAAGAGAATAAAATTACATTGTGCAACAAAAGAACATAAATAATAGGATATTTAATTACTAAAGCAACAATTACTAATTCAATGCACCACTAAAAAACAAAAAAAGAAAAAAAAAACACAAGTAGAACAGGAAATTATTAAAATTATATAAAATGGTAACTATTAAAATGATGATAGTTTCAGGAAAATGCTTCAAATTTTACAATATTAACTGTATTATACAAGAAATAATAAAAATTATCCTTTTTTGTATTATTCATAATAAGGTTTCTAGGCTTAAATAAACTATCCTTCATTACCCAGACCTTCATATTATCTTAATTGCAATGAATTACAAATTATATATATATATATATATATATGTGTACATACTAAAATTATGAATTTTGTATTTTTAAAAAAAGAACCCCATATTTTATGCCTTTACGATTCTATAAGGAATCGTGTTTTTAAAAAGTACAGTTCTAAAATTTGAATATTCTTTTATACAACTGTGTCCATTCATTATTTGTTGTTGTTGTTTTTTTTTCTTTTAAATATAATCTATATTTTAAAATATTTCCTTTTTAATAAAAAATTACAAAAGAAAAAAATTCTTTATCCTTTAAAAAAAAAAAAACACCATTAGTATTTAGGTCAGTATTTTAAAAACCACAAATTTCAAGATTCTTTTTTTTTTTTGTTTTTTTTTTTGTTGTTGTCTCCTTTAAATTTATTCAAATATTTAAACAGCAAGATATAAAGTATCCTGACCAGTTTTCAATTCATATTACAATCCAAAAATAAGGATCATCAATGAAAGGACATTTTTCTATTAAAGATTTTTTTTTTTGTTTTTTAGTAGAAATAATTTTTATATTTGTCTTTTGTTTCATTTTCACTTCAAAACACCGGAAACCAAAGCAAAAACTATTTTTAAAGATTTTTATGAGTTCTGTTTTAAGAGGAAAAATAATTTTTTTTTTTATTATATAAATCTTCCCTGAAATCCTCTTTAAAATTCTGTAATAAAATTTTACTTAATTTTTTTAAATTTTTTTTTCTCAGTTATTCAAAAGAAAAAAACAGTAAACAATAAATATAACTTTTACCACCTACTGAGATAATTTTAAATAAAAAAAAAAAACAAAAAAAACAAAAGTATTTATTATTTTAGAGGATACAAAACAAGGACATTATTTTATTATAAAAAATCTTTAAAGTACTTTTATATTTGTTATTTTTATAGATATTTTATTACCTGAGAATTACCGTTTTAACAAATAATTACAATACAATTAAACAAAAAAAAAAATAAAATAGGACTTTCTTTGACATTTCAAAATAAAGAGAAAGAAAAAAGGAAAAAGGAAAAAGTAAAAAGGAAAACAGTACTAAAAATTATTTAATTGAGAATAGGGATACTTAAAGTCCTTCAAAATTTTATTATTTTTTTTTTATGTTTTTTGTTGTTATCACATATTTTAGATATTTTCATTGAATCTTTTGAATTCTTGAGGAAAGAAAGGAAAAAAAAAGGATTCTGGGAAATTATTTCTTAAATTATTTATTTATTTTTGTTTTTAAATGAAAAATTGTTATTAATTTTTTTTTTTTTATTTTGTATTATGAGTCGTTTTTTGATAGATTTTTCTTTTATTAATTCAAATATTTTAATTTTGTAACATTGTGTTGTAGTTGAATTATTTTAAATGAGTTGTAGTTGAATTATTTTTTCTTGTTCTTTACAATCTGTGCTCGGATCAATTTTAAATATTTTAGATATGCAATTTAGTAAAATATGTGAAGATTTTCTGTCACCCTGAACAATTCTTTTAAATTGATTTTACATATTTATTGGCTATTGTTTGATAATCAGAAATTCTCTCATCTTCTTTGTATTTTTGCTTTTTAAGATTGCTTAAAAAAGAAGGTAATTATATCTTTCAAAAGATGTGACTCAGCTATACATTGCATATTAAACTGCCTTTTACCTTTGTTAGATAAAATTTATATTTTTTAAATAAAATTATCAAATTTATATTTATAGCTATAATCAACATTTAATAATAATTTTTTTTTCTTTTTACAGGTAATTCTTACATTTTGAATGGATCTAAAAATTTGCCGACTTCTGGGAATTATGAAAATATTAAGCATAATTTTATTTTGCAAATAACAAAAATAAGTATTAATCTATAGTTATGAAATTATTTATAAATAAAGAATTGTTTAAGATCATATATGCGTTAAATTCGATAGTATAAAAACTAAACTAAAAGCGCGGCCCCTTCGACATTTAATTCAACTGAATAAAATTAACATAAATCTGATGAAGCAAACACATATACTTGTCTTTAAGCGTTACAAAGTTAATTTTTCAAGAATCTAGACGTAATCGTACTTTTTTTTTTACAAATGCGATAAGCAAAGTCCCAGAATTTGTATTATCTTCGTATACGTTAAGTTTTAGTATTCGGTTGATTTTTTGCTAAATAAGTGGTTGTACGGCTGGAAACATTGTAAAGCGGATAGTATAGCTTTATTACTGTTTTAGCATCTCATTTAGCATCAGCATCTCATACGCATTTATCACGTGTTCCAGCAATATTTTTCATCCAATGCAAAATTTGTAAAATGACGGGAAGAGCTTGATTGTTAATTTCAGTTTCTTCACCTTAAATTCGAGATTATATATAGCCAAAAGTTTTGATTCAAAAGAACTTAAAAAATTCAATATACTGACGTACAAATGATTTAAAAATGTCAATTTTTATAATTAACATAAATTATGAATTTGGTAATATAGTAAAGTGTTATGTTTAAACAGTCACTTCCGTCTTGAACAACGAAAATAATTTTACTTTTATATGAATTATTTGAAAAGAATTTAAAAATGAAATGCACATTAACTATTGAGTTTTTAGAGTTCAATTTCAAATATTTTTTCCCTTTTCGAGTCCTATAAGAAAAACATAGGACAGCTATACGACTAAATCATTTATTATAAAAAATCTAAATCATATTTGACTAATTTTTAGCTTTCGGAATCTGTAATTTCACTAAGCCGTTGATTACTCGGCTGTATAGCCATTTTAAATTTAGGGTTTCAAAATTCATGTATGTAATTTAAAGAATTTTTAGTTTTTCAATGAGAAGCGATTGAATAATCTGTAAATCCCTTCCACCCCTTAAAATTTACAACAAAACTCTACGAATATTTTCCTTAATATGAATTCACTTTATCATATTAAATAAAACATTGAAATAAAATGATATTTATAAATTTTTCATAATATTAGAAACAAAAATAAGAATTTTAAATAAATTTTTTTTAATAAATTAAATTTTTATTGTGTTTTCTGGAAAAAAAAATTTTACTACTTCATTACAATTCTTTTTTTTTCCTTATACTTTTATCATTTTAATTTAAATTAATTTAAACAATTCGACCAACATGAATAAACAAAAATGTATATTTATTAATAAAAATATCATGAAATTAAATATTTATTGTATCATGCAATGCAACAGTAACAATCATCAACATAATATTATAATTTCTTATTTATTATATTTTTTCGAATCAATTTCAATTTAGTATAAAAAAAAATATGTACATCTTTATTAACAATCAGTTTAAAAGCTATATATACAAATTAATTCTTTAGCCCTTAAGTTTCTAAAGTATATAAAACTACAAACAAAAAAAAAAAAAAAAGATGACCATTTCATTTATATACAAAATTAAACTTCAATTAATCATATTATGTACATATATACTTTTGCATCATCATCATAATATGTATATTTTTTTAGGAAAGTACACAATAAAACGCAACAACAACAACAACAACAGAATAACTCCCAAATCCCAATTCCATTTTTTTTTCCTCATACCTTATCAGTTCTCATATATACACAGTACACACATATTAATATAAAAAAATGTCAGAACATATATTTTTGCGCAATTTTTCTATAATCACGCAACTGATACCACTTTTGCGTGCATTTTCAAATGAACAAATTCAACATTATTTTATGACTTTTACACAAAAATATAAAAAAGAAAAATAAGAATTTAATTGAAAGTATCTGAAAATTTGTTATACAAGAAAATAAATTTATAATTTATATATGTATATTATGTACAAATGTATGTATATAATAATAATTTTTAAGCGTATTTAGTTGATTCTGGTAAAGTCCGAATTAATTATTAAAATTCCACTTTCTATCCCGTTTCTTTGGCAAAAAAAAAAAAAAAAAAAACCATAAAAATTTATTTACTTTCCCATAATTTATTATCCCAGTCAGGCTAAGTCATCACATCACATTAGCTATATCAGAACTCACATTTTGTTTTTATTTTTCTTTTTGAAATATTTCAATTTTGTTTGTTATTTTATTGTCGCCATTGTCGTTCTATATATTGTTCTTTTTATATTTTATTCTATTAAATTCAAGTCTAATCCAATCTAATCTATACTATTTCAACCAACCAACCATTCATTCATTTCATTCCTTTCTATTTGTATTAATTTAAAAGATTTATTTGTTCAATTTCTTACATACTTATTGTATATATGAATGTGTAGGTAGACCTTTACTTTACATTATGATAATAATAATAAAAATAAAAAGTGAAATGATATTATTTATTTGCAATATTATTTATAAAAAAGAAAAACAAAAATGCAAGTATGCAACCTCATAATCAAAATTATCATTATCACAAAAAACAAAAAAAATGCATATTATCATTGTTTTTATGGAAAAGCGGTCTTAAAAGTTAAAAAAAAAAAAAAAAAAGTCTTATTTCCTCCAATTTTTTATTTTCTAAAGTCATTTTGTTTTTTTTTTGCTTTTTTTTTTGTTTGTTTGTTTGGTAAATTTTATTTGTTTTGTTTTTATTATCTTCTTTTTCTTCCTCTTCATCAATTAACAACATAATCTTATATCACTGACGACTGCTTATAAAATGTTTAATGTTAGTTAGTTTGTGTATTATGTTTATTTTTAGTCAGTCACAGTTACAGTCAAAGTCACAGACGTATTCTTGTGTTCTTATATGTATATATCTTTATCTTTCTTTTTTTCTTGTTGTTTTTTTTGCCCTCTTTAGTACAAAAAAAAAAAAAAGAAAAAGAAGAAAAATTTATTCACTTAAGTACAAAAATAAACAACAAAAACAAAAACAAAAAGAATTTGTACATATTTTTGCACTGTGTATACATTAGCATTGCACATAGTGTGAGCCATGTTTACTGCAAATGTAAAAAAGTAAAAAAGTTCAAAAATAAAACGGAACAAAAAAAAAAAAAAAAAATTAAATAAAACGACAGCGTTTTAATGATAATTTTTTTTTTTTTTTTAATTTTTTGTTAGTACATGTATACTTTTGATTTTGTATTGTTTTCCTTTTTATCGCGCTCTATCTCCTTCTCTTTTCTACATTCTTATTGTTTTTTCTCTGTTGTATAGATTTAATTTTTTTTTTTTTTTTGACTTCTTATACTTCGGCTTCCTCTTTAGATAAACTCAATGACCTCCCTAGGTCTCTTCTTTGTTTTGTTTTTCTTGTGTTTGACTTTTTTTTTTTTATTATTTTTGTACAAATTAAATCTCACTTCACCACCCTCTTCTTTATTACCATTTTCTATCTTATATTTATTTTGTATTCTATATCACTTGATTTTATTGTCTATCTCTTTTTAACTTATTATCGAAAAAAAAATAAAAATTTACATTCACGTATGATTATTTCAATAATAATTTTTTTTCTTTTTTGTTGCTGTTGCTGGTGTTGTTCTTGTTGTTGTTGTGATTGTTGTTGAGTGCAAAATGTTATGTGTTATTATTTTATAGCAGTTACGCTTAAAAATGTGAAAATAAATGATGAAATAATAAAAAAAAAAATAAGAAGAAAAAACGACTAAAACAATTTTCAGTAACAACAACAACAACAGCAAATAAAATAACTGAAAAAAAAAACTCCTTTAAATTCTGATTGTTGTTTTTGTTTTCTGTTTCCTCGTAATATCGTTTATCTCTTCGTTTTCTTCTGAATTTAAAACTTCGCTTTCTTTGTTTTTGTTAGTCTTTTTCTCCCCATGGTAAATATTTTGTGCAAAACAAAAAAACAAGTGGTAAGTTGTGGAGTGCGGAATGATAATATCTATACATATATATATATATATATATATATATATATAGAAGTAAAAAGGGTGAAAAGGAATGTATTTATTTGAACAGAAAGTATATGTACATATTTATACTATATATGTATATATTTATGTAATGTTATATTCAAAGAAACTTAAGCACCTATTGGGAAGTTCATACAATATTAAAATATATTATAAGAACTTAAAAATTATAACAACAGCAATAAAAAAGAAATCAAACATCAAAAGTCAAGTAAAGTTTAAAAATATTAAAAAGAAGAAGAAACAATAAAGAAAAAAAATAGCAAATAATTTAAAAAAAAAATAAAATATTTTATTATATAGTTTAATATTAACTGTATGAAAAGTATTGTAAAGTTGATAATAGTATTGAAAAACATATGATTTTTGTAATCAAAGATAAATTCGTTCATTTGTATGAATCACTCTAATTTTTATAAAATATACATATACATATGCATTCTTTTAAAATTAACAGATTTAAATATATTAATTAGTTTTTGAATTTTAGGTTTAAACTGATAGATCATGTGGTAATCCATTCCCCGTCTTTAAATTTTTTTTCCCTCACATAACTGAAATTGTCCGTTATTCTAACTAAATTATGAATTGAAAGTTATCTGCTTGTTTGTGTTTGTGTGTGTACTTGAAATTTTGACTATATATATGAGACTAATTGGGTTCCTTTTAGCACGATAGAAATACAATTTAATAAGGTGTAGACTATATTGACAGAGATTTCCAACTATTTGGTTTCACTTTACTTAAGTGTAAACGTACTCCATTAGCTTAAAAAAACGAAGATTATATATGTATGTTTCGTTTAATTGAAGGATAATAAGTTGCAATTAAAAATTAATTAAAAATGTCTTCAATAGGGAGTGTCAAAAAGTTTTAAGCGATTTTTTAATTTTAGCGAAATGGGAGTTTTGATGAGAGTTTGGAATCAGAAAAAAATATCTAGACGGTGATAATTAGGGCTTTAAATTACAAGTGAAATTAAACCATATTATAATATACATTTTATGTTTGGTCACTTATTGTTACAGTTATCAGTCTAGGGTCATAATATGACGTTCATATGATAATTAAATATAATTTATGCAAATAAATTTTTGACCTCATATAATTTTAAATTTTAACAAGAAAACTTAAGCACCATTTAACACTAAAAAAAAAAAAAAAAACAAAGAAAGACAAATTAAAATTTTATAAAAGGAGAACAATTTGAATTTTATTAAATTTCAAATCACTCAATATAATATTATAAATCAATTTCGAATTAAATAATTTAAATGTAAACATTTGAAAAAATTTACTTAAATCTTTTTTTGCAATATAATAAAATATATTTATTTAATAGTTCACTTTAATTAACTCTATCACTTATTTATCACTTATAAATAATCACTTAAAAAAAAATTAAATTATATTCATATACTTAATCAGACAATGACGTGCATAATATATGCATTTATCCTTTTCTTTAATAAATTCTCAAAATGTTTAATTATTAGGTATACTTCATATTTTCTTTTCTTTACTTAAAAATTACTAACCAATATTTAGTAACTAATATTATAGTTATTATTATAATTAAAATAGTAAATATTATCATCATAAATATTTTGTGATAAAACAAACAAAAGAAAACAGAAATATTGAAATTATGCAATTTCAGCATTCATAAATTTAAAAAAAAATCTTCTTTGTCCTTTTATATTTTAAATGCATATAAGTTTTTTCTTTATTAATTCAACACTTACTAAGGTTATTAATATTTAAAACAATAAAAAAAAAAAAAAAACAATATTAAATTAAAAAGAGATAGATAGAGAGAAAAAGGTGACAAGAGTGATGTGAAGAAAACGTAAACCAAAATAAGTAAAGAAAATAATTTTGATGGGGTGTTTTTAACATAAATTGAAGTATCCTTGTTTTTTTTAATTTGCTTTTTTTTTTTTTTTTAAATTTAAATATTTTGTCTTTATATTTGCCCTCTTCAAATTTATATACCATTCATTTTTACCACATCACACTATTTTCTTCTTTTTTTTTTTTTTTACCACTTGTCAGTTTTTATGCTTACAATAGATATATTCAAAGTACTGTTAGTTTATACAAGTGAATGTAAAAGCACCCTTATATCATTTTCTTTATTATAGTGTTTTATGTTTTTTTTTTTAAATATTGTTGTCTCTTTCTCTAGTTTGAGGTTGATTAGTGTAAAATTAGTTTTTTATCCCATATTTTTGTTATTGTTTTTTTTTTTTACTATCAATTTCTCCCCCATTTTTTTTTTCGTCTATTTTAAAAATTTTTTTTTTATCTCATTTACAAATTTTTTAAATTGTTTTTCTATCTCTTTCTTACAATAAAAAAAATGTTTTCACAAAATAAAAAAAAAAAAACAGTTGTTTTTTTGTTTTTTTTTGTTACAATAAAATTTAAAACAAAAGGATATATTGTGAATTTGTGTGTATATATTAAATACATAATAATAATTTTGGTTAAAAATACTTTTAGGCATATATAAAACAATGTGTATAAATGTGTGTTTTTTGTGTATGCATGGAAGTGTTATATTGTTTTTTTTTTTTTTTGTCTCGTAAAATGGTATAACAAATAGAAGGGTTCATATATAAAATATAATAATATAATATACCTTATAAACAAATAACAGGATTAAAAGGAAAATAGACAAAAAAGAAATCGAATCGAAACTCCTGCTGTTTATGAATGCAATATAATGTCATAAGTTATACACTCACATATATTTTTATTCTTATTTATACATTTTGAGTTTTTTTTTTTTTCTAAATGATGTCCTGTTTCTTTTTTTTTTTTTGTTTTTTGTACTTTGTAAATTGTCCTGTATTTAAAATGTGTATATAAAAAGGGGTTCTATTGTTAATTTTTTTGATCCCATCGGGAATTATTGAATTTCTTTTCTAATTTTTTTTTTTTTTTTTTAATTTTTATATTTCTAATTTTATTTTTATTGTTATATTTCTGACTCTTTCTAACTTCTTTTAAATGGGGGAAAAAATAAATGTATGTTTGTGTATGTAATGTGTATATAAAGACTTCATATTCTATATGTTGTTTTTCTTTGATTAGATATGGTCACATAATATAATTTATTGAATTAATAATGAATCTTTCTTATAATTTTGACTATTAAAATTGAATGAGAAAGAGGAAAAAGGAATAAGATGACAGTATGTAATAATTCTTAGTTCAACTGTACCTTCTGTTTTTTTTTTTTGTTTTTTATAATAAACTTTTGGTTGTTTTTTTTTTCCTGTTTTTATAATTTTTTTGGATAGCCCTTTGTAAGGAAGATCCATATTATTACTATTATTATTGTTGAATTTTGTTGTTATTATTGCGTTGATTTTTTTTTTAGAAAAAAAAAAAAAAATATTAAAATGAACACCTGAACATATCAATATTATAAGGTGTTATATGAATATTGATTAAAAAACAAAAAAAAAAACAATAAATAAATGGTATTTTGGTATAAGAACAGAACCTGTTTTCTTTAAAAGGGGAATCAGATTCAAGAAGAACAAAAATTTGGTAAACGTGAAAAGTAAATAATAAATAGTAAATAGTAAGGTATTGGTATAAAGGGTTTAAAATTCTATTGCACCTCTTTAAAAAAAAAAAAAAATATGATAATTATTTAGTTAAAGAGCACCTTTTTCAATAGTTGATATTAATAATTTGAAGATTGTCTTATTTCTTATATGTATTTTATTTTAAGTTCATTTCTTCATATATATACAAAATGGTTGATTATAACAATTTTTAAATGAAAATATTATTAATTTTGTTATAGAAAATTGTTTAACACGTTTAATTTTTTAAATAATTTTTTTAAATAATTTTAAATCAATTAATTCACATCTCGAATACTTTTCATTACAAATCAAACAATTTAATTTTATAGAGTGTAGTTTTAATCTATCAATCGGTAAGTTCTAACTTTTTAATTGATTTAAAGTAGCCTAAAAGGCCTAAAGTTTACTTTAAAGCGGTGTTTTGGTAAGATTTCATTTCAAAACTATCTGGAAGAATTTCTACGATCGGTGCATACAAAAAATTTCAGGGGCAAACCAAATAGTACTAAAATACAAGAAAATTCTAAAACTTAATAGAATAGATTTAAGACTTTTTACGGGAATCAGCGCAAATCATTTGATTCTAAAGGATCTGTTCAGGGGATGCTAGTAATAAACACAAACAATATTCCACGTTATATGCGTTTGGTTTTGAGATTCCCAAGAAAAAGAACCTTGCAAAATTTCTCTGAAATGAGAATTATCAATCAGGAAGAAATATTACAATTCCATAAAGGCTGTAGATTGGCTTAATGAGACGCTGTAAGAGACGAGTATAGGGGACCACAATGGATTGTAGGTTCTAGATGTATTGGTAGTTGTAAATCCCGCCCTTTAAAACAACAATAACAACATCTGGAAGAATAAAATGTAATTCCTATGGGTGACTTTTAAAGTTTGCGATCGCCCCTCGAAAATATGCATTAATTTTATAATTCAACGTTAATATGAAAATTGGAAAGTAAATTTATTGGTCTGATTAAAATTTAACTTTTTTTTTCTAATTTTTAAAATAATTAATTTCTATTTCCAATTTCTTCCAAACTTCCTTAAAATATTTAGAAAATTTTTCTAAAAATAAACAATAATTTAAAAATAAAATAAAAAAAAAAACAAAATTATTAAATTTCAAACAATTTTTTTTTTTTTTTTTAACATCCTGACGCACATCCTATATAATGTAAGATTTACGTACAAATAAACATTTAAACAATCACAAAAAAAAAAAAAAATTATAAAAAAAAAAGCAGAAAAAAAGAAAATTAAAAATAAAATAAAAAATTAAAATTCCAAAAATAAAATAAAGTATTTCCAACAGGGCAAAAAAATATATAAAACAAATAAAGAAAACCCATAATTTTTCTATTATTAATTTTTTTATTTATTTTAAATTTTTTTTTTTTTTTTATTGTGAAAAACACCTAAAACATATTTTACTTTCCGAAAACAAAAAAAAAAACAAAAAAACAAAAACTATTTTTTTTTTTATCATTGTTTTAAAGTTCGTGTTTTTTTTTGTTTTTCGTTTTTTTTTGCAAAATTCTTTAAAAAAAAAATTAATTTTTAAAATATGGAAAATAAAAAAAAAAAAAAAATGTATTATTTCCTATATTGTTTACAGACAAATAGTTGCCATTTTTCCTTTTGGATTTTTTCTCTTTCTCTCTCCTTTATGTTAAAAATTATTTATTTATAATCTATAATAGAAAATTGCGTAAACAATAAATTAAATAAATAAAAAAAAAAAAAAACCGAATGAAAACTAATGATGAAAATATACATTGGAAAATTATATTTGAAAGGAAAACAAACAAGTAATTTACTAATTTATGAAAACGATTTTTTTTTTGAAAAAAAAAAAAAAAATGGGGCAATTTAATGGAATAATATTTGTTTCAATTGACAGGTAATAAAAAAAAAAAAAATAATTTTTAATTAATTGAATTTTTTTTTTGTTGTTGGATAATAAAATGTTAAATAGGAAAGCTGTTATATTATTAATTAAAAATAATTAAAAAATATTATTATGTAATTAATTTTAATTTGATAAATAATCATTGTTAATCTAAAATGGATTTACAATTTGATTAATTTTAGACAAGATTTAGACCCAATGGGTGTTATTTCTATATATTTCGGCGGTAATAATTCTTTTTATTTTTTTTTGTTTGTTTGGGTTTGATTTGTTCCGATCAATGATCAAAGATTTTTCAAAGATCGTTCATTGTTTAATGATATTCATTTTGACACTTGTGATAACTGTTTTATAACCGATTTAAAGAAATATTTTAAAGTACCTTATATTTGATTTTTGTTTTTGATAAGATCCAGTATATGAATAAAACATGAGAGCTATGATGAGAAAAAAACTCAAATCATATTAGAATCGAAAAAAATATATAATTACTTCATTTAAAACTGTTCCAGATCGTTTTTTTAATTGTTCTATATAGAACAATAAAACATAACTGTATATAATTAATATAATTAATGTTATTACCTTTGTTTTCATTTAATCTACAATTAAATGACATAAATATATTTTTTGTTTAATAATGAGTTTTTTATTATTTTTTTTGAAAATGTGAATCGGATTAGAAGATAATCAAATCGAGTATCAGGTGTATATTTGAACCATAAAAATATAAAAAAAAAAAATGTATATAATTTTTTTCTAATTGATGATTTAAAAAACCATTGAATTGTTCCTTGAACTTTGTTTATAAAAATGTTTTTTTTTTTTTATTTTCTTTTATTTAAAAATGAATTTTAAAATTAAAATGAATTTTTTAATAATTTCTTTTTACTTTTTACTTTTTTGTTTTTTTTTTTTTTTTGGTTGATTTACAAATCCCCCATGCTGACAAGAAATCATATTTTTTATTTTTATTTCTTTTTCTCTGTTCTGTACTTTAGTTTTTTTTTTTTTTTTAATGGTTTTAATAATTAGTGCGTTAGTGTTAGAGTGTTTTGTAATTATATGTATGTACTACACACATAATATAAAAAATGAACATAACGATACTATTATAAAAAAAAAAACATTTTGAGATACTTTTTATATATTATGTATAGATACTCGTGTGTTATACATATTGGGGTTTCAAATATTATATGATGAGTTCCAATATAATAAAAAGAAAAAAACTGAAAAAAACAAAAAAAAAAAAACAGAAAAAAAGGCATTTCTTTGTTATGATATGGATGTGTGTAGAACGACAGCGACACGCAATAAAAAAAAAAACGACTAATATAATTTTTTTAAGGTTTAATTTAAATTTTTCATAAGAAAATCTGTAAAGGATTCTGTAAAGTTTCATTTTTTTTTTTTGGTTTTTAGTAAATTCATAAGTAATATTGTACAAAATAAAGTAAAAGTAAAAATGCATCAAATGTATAATATTAATACAATAGAGATAAAACTTTAGGAGGCATATTTTATTACTATTCATTTGTTTGTCTGTAATGTAATGTATTTTTACTCACTCTTTCAATTTATCTTTCAACTTTCATCTCTTAAATCTTATCTTTGTTATTGTAGCACGCCCTGCACATATGCACTCTATATACAAAAAAAAAATATTAAGTGAAGTCATTTTAGTTATTTTTTTTCACATATAATATATACATATATATATATACAAAAGATTAAAAGTTCTGAAAATGAAAAAACAAAAAACAAGAGAATTGAAGTGATAAGATCAAGTGTGTTCCTCATGCCCTTTTATGTTTTTTTTTTTAAATTTTCTTCGGTTTGTTTTTGTTAGTGTAAAGAGATACAAAAAAACTTTAGTTAAAAAATTTTAAAAATTATTTTTATATACATATGTATGTATGTATATTTAAAAATTTGAAAATTTTATTTTGATGCAATAAAACAAAAAAACAAAAAAAAGACAAGCAAGAAAAAAGTTTGGATACGTTGGCACCTTTTAACTGATAACTAATATCCAGTATCAGAAAACGTATATAAAATTTTTCGAATTTATTTATACTTTTTTTCTTCATTTTTTTGTTGTTTTTATTGGTTGTACAATCACTACCAGATTATGGCCCATTAAATAAAAAAAAAATTAAATCAGGATAAGAACTCTTTTGCTTTTGTTTTTTTTTTTTTTTTTTATCAATAGTAAAATAAATATGAAAAGTTTTAAGAATACATTCGTCAAGTGGAAATTAAATTGAGTGTAACTTAAACAGAAATCGTTATTAAAATGAAAATTTCAAAGTTTTAAAACTTCAAATGCATCCATTTATACATATGTACCTATTATATATATATATGTATTGATTCTTTCTTGTTAAATTGTTGATAGTTTTGAGAGTTTTCGAAAAAAAAAAAAAAATTAACCACTTAAAAGTTTTTTTTTTTTTTTTTAAATAAAAAATTCTTTGTTTGCTATGAAATTGATTTAAATTCTGATTAGTTGCTTTTAAAGATTATAATTTTAGATGAGGAGCTTTTTTAATTGATTTACTAACACTACATTTTATATAATATAGTTAATAAATTCAAGAAATATTGTAAAATATTATTATTTTTTTTTTTCAAGTAGAATTAATTTTGAAAATTTCTTTCGTAATCTCTTAACACTTTTTTTTTTGGAAAATAATAATTTTCAATTTAAATGATTTTTATTATGAGATGTTTAATATTATATGTCATGATTATAAGATCTTATATTTTCATAGAGATGCCTGGTGTTAGTTTCTTTTAAAATTACATCGCGCACTTATACGTAGTTATACGTAGTTATCGCGCACTTATACGCACTAAATACGTAGCAGATCTGCGGAAAAGATCAAGTTGACTCTAAGTTGCAATTTAAATTGCACAATTAATATTATTATAACTTTTAAATTTGTTAGATAATGTAATCAATTTTATGCATAAGTCCTATATGTATTAATCTACATATTGCATATTCTGATATTAGGTAAAATGAAAAATACTTTTTTGGTTTTTACAATAGATGGTATAGATAGATGGTATAGATAGATAGATTACAATAGATAGATGGTAGTTTAATTCCTTTTGTATCTACTGGAGACATATCTACTGTTTGAAATTCGGTTTATGAACTTTTTAGTTCAATATTATAAAATTATTATAGTTTATTTTACTGAACAAGTCTACAACAACTCTATTAAGCTATTTTTGTGTCTATAATTGTGTCTATATGACGACAAATACGTCTATATATTTATTAAATATTTCCTACTAAGATTGTGATAAACAGAATAAAATAGATTCTTATTGGTTTGCAATGTTATGCTCGACCGAAAGGTTTAAATCTTAATTTTTAATCTTTAATTAACTGACGTACTTAGAGCTAACAAAAATTCTCAATTTAAAAATAAAGAAAGTTTACAATGTAATGCCGTAATAGTGAACTATTACCGGTATATATTTTAATAGAAATGTTACCCTATAGAATAAACCATAGTCAGATCATATCCAATTGCAGTAATTTATTTCGTAATAATTAAAAGCGTAATATACAAATAATTAATAAATAATTAATTATTGTATTGGATAATAGATGGCGCCAAATATAATATTTTATATCACATAATCTTACACAATTGCTATTGCCGAATAAATCAACGGTTTAGTCAAAATAATGATTCAAAATGATTCATAACTGAAGCTAAGTCTAATATGAATAATAAGCGACTTAACGGATAGACACGAACAGAAATAAAAAAGAACAGAGTAACCCAGATTATAGTAAAGATAACTGCATTTTGTAAATTGTAGAGCAAAATTATTACTTCAGTAAAATTTTTAATATGTAAAATTATAAAAACTTACATATAGGGTTTTAGAAAATTGGTCGACCCTAACTTTTGTACGTTTTATATGGCTGCTAGATTATCCATTAAAAAAAATTGTTCTTAAAATACATTACAAAATTTTGATTAAAACAAAAATATTCTTTTTTTTACAAAAGAAATTTTTCAGACAACTGTAGAAGTTTATGCCTACTTTGATTCATACAATTAAATATCTACTATTTTACTTATAATTTTTTATCTTTAACTGTATACCATAACTCTTCTGTTAAATCAGTTATATATACCAGTTAGATATATTTGTATAGCTACATCTTTAGTTACTTTTTATAAATCTTTATTATGTAAAATAGTTTTTCTTTTTTTCTGTTTTTTTTTTCTATTAATTTATTACAGAATCTGGAAGTGTTTTTTTTTTTTTATTATTTTAGTTTTTTAATAGCCATAAAAAAACGAAAGAAAAGAAAACTACTGTACTTGAAAGTGAGGTAGATCTCCACATTTTCATCTATACAAATTTAATACCAGTAAACACAATTAAATTAAAAACAAGAAATTAAACAAAAAAAAAAAGAATAAAAAAAAATTAAATGCATTTATGAGAGTCCCTTGACTTACAAAAGAATTACATACACATGGATCGGAAAAAAAAATAAAATAAAATATTGAAAAGATACGAATACTTCTGATAAAAAAGTTCTAAAATGTTTTCATCATATATATTAGATAATAAGATTCTGTATATCTAATGGTCAGTAGTTAAAATTGGACTTTTCACTTTGATAACTCAACAAAAAAAAAAAAAACCAAACAACAAGAATAAAACAAATTCAGTTGAAATTCTGACATCCATTATACCATCGTATATCAAATGTTTTTCTTTACATTTCTTTCTACTGGTTTTTTTTTTTTATTTACAGGTTACCGTTTTTTTTTTTTTTCCTAAAGAATATAAATAATTATCGTTAATTTTTTGTTCATTTTTTATATTCTTTTTATTTTTTAACTTTTTTCTCTACTTTTTAAATATGTATATATATATATTTTTTTTTTTTTTACTTTTATTTTCTAATTTTAATGATAATTTAAATTTTCATGAAAAGAATTAGAACAACAATAAAAACTTAATAAAAAAACCCAAAACCCGGGTAGATTCAATCTAGATCCAAATGAAAAATTAAACAGTATAGAAAGATAGTAAATAAAAAGTGATGAACCACGAAATTTCAAAAGTGAATTCGAATAAAAACAAACGTACTTACAAATCAACCTTTAAGAAAAAAACAAAAAAAAAAAAAAAACAAATGATTGATATCAGTTCTTATAAACTTTGAAAGTCTGAGAGAAAAAAAAAATGAGTTGGTTTTTTGACTTGATTTGTTTCGTTTCATTTCAAAAAAATCAAAGTGATAAAAACGAAACAAATTCCAACTTATAAAAAACTTGAAAAAAAACAAAAAAAATTGGTTACTATTTAATTGTAAAAATTTAAAAAAAAAAAAATAAAAAAAGAGGAGCGGCAATAACACACGTTCATCATTTCTCTTTGTCTGAAAAGAAATTAAAATGCATTACGATATGCATACACAAAAACGAAATTAAAATTAAACAATGGCATATAGTAAAGACATAAAAAAAACGAAAAAGATTAAAAGTATCTTAAAATTCAAAAAAAAAAAAAAACAAGCAAGAAAGAAAAAAAATTTCAAAAGTAATTAACGAAAGAAAATGGTAACTATACGAAAAGAAATTCTAACGAAACAAATCGTGAACATATTAAAAACTTCAATAAAAATTTTTTTGTATCTAAAAAAAAAAACAAGATTGATTACTTTAATTGATATTAAACAATAGATGAACTAACTTCCAAGTTCCTATTTTTATTTTACATATAATATTTTACGATTAAAAATTTTTCTTTTTCTTCTTTTTGTTTTTTTTTTTTAATTTTATTGTGAAATGACGATTATAAGCTGCTGAATTTACAAATTCTTAATAATTATATTGAAATCAACAAATTCATGACGTCCTTTTTTTAACCTAAAAATTGGAAATATTATTTACTGACCCCTGATAATATTTTTAAAAATTTTTCCAAAATAATATCGAATTATTAATTATATACGCTTTAACTAAATAAACAAATTTTTTTGAACTTTACCTCTTAAGTACAATGAGCATAGAAAGTCATCGCACAGAAATACTACTTCAAAAATTAAACATATGGAAAACAATACAAATGACACAATGAAAGTAAACATCAAGTCTTCATTGCAGCCTTTAACTTTAACTTTAACACAGAATTTGACGTTTGACAGCTAATTGTTAATTGTCATTGTGCATTGTTGTTATTGTGCATTATTTCTTTAAATCTCAAGAAGACAATGATAATTCTTAAATAAAGTTTAAATAAAAAGATATTGTTAAAATTTGAAAATACATACAAATGTTTTATAATATATCTATAGTTTATCATTACTTAATTCATTTTAGTACTTTATTTATTTATTTTATTAGATATTTACAGGAGGAGTGGGGGGCATACAATGTCCGTAATTTTTTAATTATTTATTACTTATTTGGTTTACTACTATTTGCTTTTATTTGTATTTAAATGTTACACTAACATTTCCAATGTTTTGTATTGAACTAGAAAAAATTTGATACATTTTACATTTTTTGACAAATTCATCGCTGCGTGATTGTGCTACGTTCATTGTGCTCACAACATTATGTTATAGTTTTGTATACATTTATGTAACTACCGTCAAATAATATTTGATGTATATGAACATTAATATATCAATATAAAAAGTAGATATGAATTTTAAATGATAACTTTTAAATGTTGAACAATGCAAATTCTCCAGAATTTTAATGAGTTGAGATAAACTAAAAAGAAAAACATTTAAGATAGAAACAACACATGCACATCATAGTGGAAAGAAAGTGGAAAATAATTCTATAGGGCGACGAAAAAAAAAGGATTTATAAATATAAAGCTATGCGAGAGTCAAATTAAATGTTCAAATGAAATATTCTATCATATCTTATCCTCAATCATCGACGCAACTTATTATTTAGGAAAGCTTCAGATTTATTATCTTCCGTAGGTACATATTTCGAAGCCATATAGTAATAAAAAGACTCTAGAAGAACTACACACTATAACCAACTATATAATCATTATTTGCCAACAATTATAAGTGGCATAATAAATCTCCAAAAATTCTAGAATTATTGCAGGGGACTAATGGGCGATTAAAAAAAAAAAAATTTACGAATAACTGTAAATAAAAGAAAAATTAAAGTTTTTTTTTCTTCTTAAATTCATAATTTCATTTAATTTTCAGTGGAAAATAAAAACATTCCAGACATTTTTTTTTTTGTATAAAATCTCTTTCATATTTACCTCCCACATTTTTAATCCATGTCAGCTAAAACTCTCAATTAGCATCTTCCGTTTTTTCCTTATAGTTTCTGATGGTTTTCAATCTGTTTTTTATTATACTTTATGACTAATAACATTTGTTTTTTTTTTCATTCACTTAATTAATTTCATAAGAAAATTATATGTTGCATATACCTATATATTTATGTATAGTACATATACATATTTACATGTATATTTCTTTAGCATCTAAATCCTATTTTTTTCTTACTCCTAAAAAAATAAGAAATTCCTTTGCACCATAAGTTTTTTTTTTTTCTTTGTTTTTATTTTTAAATTTTATTTTTTGAGCATTGAAATAATAAACACACATTTTCCACATTAACTTGAATTTCCTGCAACATTACATATACATATGATATTTTCGGTTCAACAATATACATATATACTATATAGCAAAAAAAAAAAATTAATAATGTTGATAAAGAAATTGGATCCATTTAAACAAAAAAACACCAAATATTTTAAATCATTATCCTTATATATATAACAAGGATATAGTTATATAAAAATGTATAAATTGTAACCTAAATAAAGCAGCAGATTTAAAAAAAAACACAAAAAAAAAAAAAAAATCAGGACCTTTGCCTCGAAGATCATTAGCAGCAACATACATATATGAATTCCTAACAGCAAAATACAACAACTTAAGTAAAAAACAACAAAAAAAAAAAAAAATTCAACTGATTTACCAAATTTTGGTTCCCACACTTTTTTTTTATTTTTTTTTTTGCTTTTCTTTTTTTTTTATAACAACGGTACATACATACTATAAATACGCACTAGAATTAAAATTAAATTAATGGTATATACCCAAAATGTATCTGTATTATATATGTATATTGTATACCAAATAATTTATACCATACTATATGCCTTGAGTAGAGCAACAATTTACGATCATAACCATCTAACTAAAACATTCTTTAAAGTCGATTATAATGAAATTAAAGGAATATAGAATTCCGTGTTTTATTTTTTTTTTTAGTTTCATTCCGACCGACCGACCGCCATCAGAATAATCATATGAAGCCTTACAGCTATTTATAATCATAAAATAAATCATAAAAGGAGAAAAAGAGACAAAAATTGAATAAACAAAATAAAGAATAAAAAAAAATAGGATCCTTTGAATGCAGGTAGAAAATTATATGTATAAGGTTCTTTTTTTTTTTATTTAATTTTGAGGTCAAAGTCATTTTCAAAAAAAATATTGTGCATATAATCAATGTTAATAAATACATGCTAATAAAATTTACAGTGTTGAACAAAATGTATGTTGCTTAAAAATACAGTTTTTCTTGACTTATCATTACTTCGTTTGAATTAATTCTGGCAGTTAGATTTTACAGTTTTATTTTATAGTATGTTACTTTTTTGTTTATACCCATAATAAAGTGTATGGTTTTCCATTTTTTCCGAGGTTTACAGTTTTAAATTATAGTTAATCAAATGTTTCTTCTCTATAATATTGTTGCTAAATGTATATTGCTTGAAAATACATTTTTTCTTGACTTATCATTAATCCGTTTGAAATAATTCTGACAGTTAGATTGTACTGTTACTTATTCTGTTATTTGTTTGTTTATGCCCATAAAAAAGGATATACTTTTCCTTTCACTATAAGATTGCATTTCAATGAACTCAACTGTAAGAAGTCTTGAATACTTTCCATAAAGCTCTAAATTTTATTATAGTATAGAAAATACAAAATTCATTTATAGTATTTTACAGTTTTATTTTTATTGCACTATATTTAAGTTTTTCTTTTTGTCCAATACTGTACCTACGCATTAATATTTATCAACATTAATATATGTATACAGACACATAATGTCTATTTAAAAAAAAAAAAAAACGAAATATTTAATTAAATGGCTTTAAGGAATCAGAAAATGAACGAGAAAATAAAATTAAAATACTTCACCTTCAAAAAAACACCAACACTATCAACGGTAACAAAAAATTGGGAACATAAATAAAAGATCCCGAAAAATCACTTAAGCAACATAACAACAATGTATGTACATTGCTATTCAGATATTCAGATTTTGATCTCCTGCATTTTCTGACACATAATAATATGAACGTATGTACACAGGATAGAATTCATTTTGTTTTTTTGTGTTTTTGTGTATGGATAAAATTGTTGGTGTTTGCTTTGGTTATTAATAAATCCCCTTCATTTGTACATTGTTTGTTTGTATGTTGCATTGAAATAATAATAATAAAAAAAAAAACGGGAATATGATGCTTCTTCTTCTTCAACACTTGTAACTCAATACTCCTAAAAAATAATAATAATAATATTAAAGAAGAAAAAAAAAAACAGCTTCAATAGACCTTATGAATTAATTAAAATTGTGTTGGAAACATTAAATGGGAGATGGTTAGCCATTTTATAGAAAATCTTTGGAATTATCGAAATTAAATAAGGTGATATAACACTATCACGTGTGAGTTAAGATTATCCATCTGTCATAAATTTGGGTCTGGTAATTTGTAATAATTTTGGGTCTGGTTTCGGTTAACTTTTTTGGTAATACGGACCTATCTTCACTTATTAGGTGTGGTAAGTTTTAGCCGTTCAAGTTTATGTAGTTTCACGATAAATTTCGATCGGGATTCATTATTTAAAGACATGCTTATACCGTATTATTTATGTCTATATAGTCTAATAGATTTTTCTTGTTTTTTATTTGTTAAGAGGTTTTATTTGTTAAGAGGCTCCCTATAGGTTCACCTATAGGGAGAGACTTCATTGATGGTAGCATATATCTTCTTCTTTGTGACAAATTTACTTGTGATACTGTCAATGTAAAGAGAATATTTTTAATTCTTCTAAAACCTATTGTTGGAGATCATTTATATCAAATTGATTTTGCTAATATTTGAATTCAGATCGCTCTAATCCTTGCATTTAACGTTTTTCGAAGTTATGAGATATTATATATAATATAATCCATATATCATTAAAGGTAAATTTTATAACCGCGACCATAAAGATATTGGTACAGTCATAATTTAAATGGAATTTGACTGGAATGATCTCAAAATTTATAGTTCTGCACTCAAATCTAAGATTAAATTGAATTGAATTTTAAATTTGGAACAAAGTCTAACCAAAAAATGTACAATAAAAGTTTTAAACGTTTAAGAATAAAAATAATAAAATTAAGATACGGCAGTCCTTGCATGTTGGAATTTGGAACAGAATTAAAAAAATAAAAAAAAAAATATTAACAGAAGAATTTTTTGATTGTTGATCCCTTCCTCCTTTTTTTTTGTTACTAATACTCCTTTTTTTTTATATAAGGGATTGAGTCTGATAAATTAGAACTACGATTTATTAAAAAAAAAAAAGAAATAATCTAAATTGTAAACATTTTGGTTGAATTCCGTTTGTGTTTTTTAATTTTCAAACATAAAAAATTCGGGATAATTTTGTTTAGATAAAAATTTATTATTATATTTTATAACTAATAATAAAGGAGCAGTTAAAGGTGTCATTATTACATCTTTTTTTTAAACATTTTTTTTTTGTTTTTTGTGTATTTTTCAACTAAACAAAAAAAAAAGAGGAGTTACTCAATTTTTAATCGAAAAATAAAATTTAATAAATAGTTACATTTTAGATATAAAAATCTAAAAAACTAAGAATAGATACATTTTATAATATATAATATATATATGTAGGTATATATATAAAATCATAATATATTATTAATGATTAGAAAATACAAAAAAAGAAAAGGAATATAAAAAAGGGATGATTTAATTCCGAAATAAACGTTAAGGATTAAATTAAAAAGGATAAAAGGATAACAAAACTGACAAAATTTAACGATTTCTCAATTTTAAAAATATTGATTAAAAAATATTTTTGTTAAGGTATTTTGAATTTAGTATTACTTCAGAACCATAAAATCGTTTGCTGTTGGTGTTGGGGTTTTATATTCTGTGTCGATCTAAAAAATATTGTTGTGCTTCTCTAGTGTTTTAGAACATAATAACATCATATGGTATCATATAGAAGGTAACGGTATTGACTTAAAATTTTATTAAAAACTAAACTATTCTTGATATTATGTCCGGTTGTGGATTTCTACTAATCTACCTTAGTCATTAAATTTCCCAAATCAGAGAAAATCCTGTGAATCTTATAATATTATTTTATGACTGTTATGACTGTTGACCAGAACTGTCAGCTGGAAATTAATATCTATAGCTACTCAATTCTTATTATCAAAAATGCAAAATCTACAATAAAAAGAATAAATACAATTAACACGACCGACAATCACAACTGGGGGCAGAGCAATTGAAGATACAGTAGACAAAATCAATGAAGCCAAAGCGGCGTTTGCAAGACTATGGATAGCGATCATCACAAATTAATAGAGTCACGAAACTAAAAATATTCGAAAAATGTGTTAATTCGGTCTTGCTGTACGGCAACGAAACATGGCTAATCACGGAGAACATAATCCGAAAAGTTTAAGTTTCCTTCAACAGATGTTTGCGCATAATATGCAGAATATTTTAATAGCCACACAGGATTTCAAATAACGATTTATGAATTATCACCAAACAGAAACCCATAAATCTAGTTATTAGGGAGAAAAATACAAACGAATTGGTCACACTCTTAGGAAAAACTCTTCGATAGCTAGAGGAGTCCTTGATTGAATTGCGCAAGGAAGAACGAAAGTGGGAAGGCCCAAAATCACGCGCAGGAGGACAGTAATGAAATAGAAGAAATAGGAAAAAACTGGTCACAAATCATGTTGGTACCACAAAATAGAATTAGATACAGAGAATTAGAATTAGATAAAAAATAGATTAGATACTTTGCTTCCACAAAGCAAGCCTTATACTCCCCAAGAGAGTGAAAAAAAGGAAAAAAAAAACTTAATTCCTATGAAATTATCTGGTAACCGTTTCGGTAACCGAATATGTATTCAAGAATTTTGACTTTTTCATTCTTAATTCACACATAATTTTAATTCTTGTATTGTAGTTAAACTTTATGTTCTAAAGAGGACATTTTTAAAAATATTCGGTTCTGATGGTTAATTTTAATTTAATATGAAACAAAAGATTATCGTAAAACTAAATTATTTCGTTGAATCTCTCGTTTACTTTTTAAACTTTAATTTCTCTCTGTTTTGTTTTTTTTTTTTTTGCTGTTCTATTTTCAATCATAGAATTTTTAAAATTTCTTTAATTGATAATTAAAATAAAGGGGAAAAAACCGAATTTCTTAAATCTTTTTAAATCCATTAAAATTAAATGAAAATCCAGGATCATTTAACACTAAACATTCCGAAATTTTCTAAGAAAATCTCTTTACATTTTTATCATATTTGTAAATCATTTAAAAATTGGAATTTCGTTTAATTCTTCCGAAATAAATTCGAATAAAGAAGAATTTCCGAAAAAAAAAAGGGTTTTGTCAGTTGAAGAAATTGATTTTTAATTTTATTAAATTGATATCATATCATTTTAACTGATCGTTTATGTTTTTAAAATCTCGATTTTCTTTTCTAAATATTTTTTTAAGGAACTGAAGAAAAAAACGATTTAAAATATTTTAAAAATTAATTTTATTGAAAGAAATGTAGTATAAATTGGTTAGTTTGAAAAACTTTGTTATATTAAAAATATTGAAAAGCCTTCACCAATCACCATCAAAAAAAAAAAAACTAAAATTTGTTCTTAATTGACGGAACACTTTTAAAATATTGTCTAAAAGTTGTCTCAAAGAAAAAGAAAATCTTCTTCAGATATTTTTTCTTTTTTTAATTTAAAGGTTTAATGGTAGTCCAAAGGGAATTCAGTATATGTATATTATTGTTTAAACATCATATGAATGATTTCAATCATGTTTTTTTAATCATCACTACGATTCGAAAAGGAAAGAAAAAAAATTAAGGTAATGTTAAAAATTACGGTTCCTGATTTGTCTTTTAACACAAACTACAGTGTTAAGAAAAAATATTATAGCCAGGGTTTTCTTGATTCCCTGCCTCATAAATAAGAGTAGGAAATTATAAACAGCCTTTCTTTTCCAGCTGTGTATGTGCAAGTCGCAAGGGGGAATTATTCTTAGGATGTGTGTATGGGATTCGAACCCACACTCTCTTGGAGTTTACAGCGCATTTCATACGTTCTTACATACTAGGCTACCTAGACACCTCTGCCTAGATTCAAACAATGGTGTATAGTTAATCTTTAAAATTTCACATAGAGTTGTTGTGAGGAGTTCCAAGTGTCAAATGGATTTAAAATTTAAAACGAAAGTTCTAGAATATATTTTTTATTCATCGAAAAAAGAAAATCTAGAAAAAAATTCTTGTAAATTAATACACATAACCTATAAATTAAAATCTATTAACTGATTATATTTTGACCAATACTGTACTTTAAAAATAAAGGTTTTCTACATAACAAAAAAAAAGAATATATAAAAGGGTTTTATCTTTAATTTTTTATTATTATTTATAATTTTTTATTAAAATGTTAGTTTTTTTTTTATTTTATTTAAAAAACGTGATTTGTGATGACTTTCCGTTTCTTTTGTTATTAATAAAAAAAAAATTTTAAGAAGACGACCGTGATTTGCTTTTATTTTTTTTTTTCTTTGAATATTTTGTTTTTTCTTCCTATACACTTGCGATCATCGGTCATCTCCAATTTTACCTTCAAAAATTTCCTGGATCAAATTTTCTGGAACATAACAAAAAAAAAACAAAAAAACAAAAAAAAATCGTCTCATATTTTTATGTTAACGTGTGTTCAACAGTTTTTTTTTTTATATAATGAAAATAAAAATAAACAAAAAAAAAAAACGAAAAGAAAATTGCTGACCCTTCAAAATAGGTTCTGGTAGTCATCAACAAACAAACATAAATAAAACAAAAACGAAAAATGAAATTTTGAGCTGTAGTTCAGTTTCAAATAATAAACATGGAAGTTAATTTTTGAATTTTTATTTTTTTGTTTAATATAGTAAAGGTTCTTTGCCTTTGGGCTAAATATTTTTGAATTTAATTAAATTATTGATATTATTCAGTTCTTAAACAGTTTCCGACCTAATTTATGCAATTTTTTTTTATGGATTTATTTTAATTTTTTAATTTGAACACTAATTTGTCTAACACAATCAATCATTAGTTGTTAATTTAGAAGATAAAATTTAATAGATCTAGAAGATCTAATAAAATATTTAAATAATATTAATATTAATTCAATTAGTGTTATGAACTTGTCAATCGAATTGATGAAATTGGAATCATTTACAGAAGTTTCTTAAGAAATTAAACTGCAATCTTATTACATTAATTTAAAATATACACCTGTAACAAGAAGTTTAAATGAGGTTTTTAAAAAATCCATAATATAACAATTTATTTTCAAACTTTTCCAAATTAAATTGAGATTTTAAAAATTTTAAATATGACGAAATTTAATGTATTAAAAAATAATAAATAAAGTTTATTTATAATTTTCAATTAAAAAACAAAAAAAAATTAAAATATCTTTAAATTTCCTTAAGTTTCCTATATAATACTAAAAAAAATCATAATGGAAAACTAAAAATTAGTTAACATTCATATTTCATGTAAAAAATATCAAATTCGTGATTTGTTTTTTTTTTTGTGTTGTTTTTTTTTTTTTTGTTTAATTTCTTTTTTAATTGTACGTCTGTCATTCGATTTCAAATACAAGTGAACCCAATAAACAAAATAACACCAAAAACATAAATAAATTTCCACATTAAACTTTCCAAAGACAGTTAAAAATACCTAAAAAAAAAAATAAACTTTCTGTTCTTCTTTTTTTTTTGTAATGATGATCCAAACAATTTTTTGTTTTTGTTTTTTTTTTAGAATTTTAATACACAATGTTGATGGCCTTTATTTAGGGCTCAACCCCTGAATCATTTCTTAAGCATAAAATTTTTCGCCTTCATAATGGAATGGAATTTTCTTAGTAAACATTTTTTTTTTTTTTTTTTTAAATAAATTAAATAATTACTCAGTTACACAAAAATTGCATTTTAAATGAGCGCATCATTTAAACAGTAAATAAAAAATGATATGCTCATTAAAAAAAAAAAAAAAACATGGTAACTATATATCAGTTAATAATTATATTGAAATAACTGATATTTTACTTTGTTTGGTCCTTTATTTTTGTTTTTGTTTTTTTTTGTTAATTTTCGGGGGCTGGATACGGATCCAAAAAAAAATAAAAAACAAAATATTAAAAAAGCAATGATTTTAAAAGGATGCATGCATGCAATCCTTATTTATAATTATTAGGTGTGTATGTATGTGCAAGCCATTAAAACAAAATTAAAATACATACATTCTTTTTTAGAGTCATGTTTTTTTGATTATTGGTTTCCTTTATTTTTAGTTGGAATTAGAAAGTCTCTATTTTGACCCTTTCGGAGAAAAACGTATATTTGATTTGATTTTTGATTTTGTAAGAGGGGGTGGATTCATTTTAGACTCATACAAAAGAAAAAATACAGAAAAAAAAAGGCTAATCGGGGTTAAAAAACTTAAATTTTTGTAATCAAGACTATTATATTTTTCTGAATGATCCATTAATTTTTTAATTTTTTTTTTTTTTTTAATTTTGGTTTTTGGTATCCTATGAAATATTTTATTTCTAAAGAATTTTTTTTTTTTTTTCATTTTGAAGGTGGAATTTTACATTGAAATTTAATTCTTTTATGTTCTTTTTTTTTTTTTCATGTCAAATTATTAGTTTTAAACTCAAATGTCTTGCAAAAAAAAAAAAATAATAAAAATTATAAATGAAATAAGTACTTAATTACCAAATGAAATTTTTTGTTAGAAATTTGAGAATAAAAAATGGTTTTTTGTTTTAAAAGAATTTAATAATACTATACTAGATCAATAGGACAGGCAGTTCAATCAACTTTTTTTTTAATTTTTCCATATATATATTTAAAATTTTGTATTACAGATCGTATTAAAATTAAAAATTATGACTAAATTACTATAGATACAAATTATACGAAATATTTTAAGTGCTGAAAATAAATTGCGACGTGCGACGTACGACATGTGTCAAAATGCTTGCATGTTTATGAATGCAAATTTCCAATTTTGACACGACGTTTTTTTTTTTTTGTTGTCTGTTTGTATGTAATTTTATGAATATACAGTAGGAATTTTTACTTGTATGTTTTTTGATTTCATTGAAAACGAGGAAGAATACAGTTGACTTTGTCAACTCTTAGATACCCGTACGAACCGTTAGTATGTTCACAGCCTGTCACTCTGCTTACAATATTATTTTTTTAATATTTTAGTATTTTAAAATAATTTGGGTGAATTTTATAATTTCTAGAACTATGGGTTGTACATATATTCAAACTATATGTTTATATGTACATTCTTCAAAAGCAGATTCTAACCTTCCACATAACGATTATCAATCCAAAACTTTTTCAAATATTCTATAGTACCATTATTAATACTAAGCGGTAAATGTATATTAAATTTACTAAGTACAAAACAGTAAATATAATTTTAAATATTATATTATATTATATTTAAATATTCCATTGACAGAATAATTTCTTATAAGTACAATAAAATACATATGTGTATGTAAATACGACGCTATATAATATACATCTATACTCTTATCATTCATTCACTAGTGACATATTCGATATGTAAATAAACATGATATTATATAAGTATGTATATATATCAATATTTATATGTATATTTATTTACATTGTTATGTACTACGCATTATATCCTCAACAATTTCAAATTATCGAGTAAAACAAAATGGAAAAAATTCGTTAATGAAATTTGTTAGAAAATTTGAAAAAATCAAGTAACACTTTCGTCAATTATAAAGTAACACTATATTATTAAAAAAAGTTGTTAACAGAAATAAAAATATAATGTTGGAGCTTTAATTTTTGTGTATTACTTCAAAAAAATTTTAACAGGTGTTCAAGTTACAGGTGTTTAAAAATAGGAAATTTTCAGTTTTTGACCCCTTACAGCTCGTAAACGGGGAGTGATACAAAAAAAATTTCTGAAATGACTCATACTAATTTTCAAAGATCTAACTTCTGTCAAAATTTCAATTTTCCAACTTTAACCGTTTAGAAGATGGAAGGGTTAAAGAATTTTGCAAAATTTGAGTTTCGCATAACGGTAAATTAAGACACCGTATGCCAAAAATATATATTTATTGTATATATACTTTTAAAGCTAATGAAAGTAGTAATCGTTTGGCATTTTCAAAATGAAGATATACCTTATAGAACTTGTGCTATAACAATTTAAATATAGAGTTTTTTTGAACCTTTGGGAAGCTGTAGCTCCGTAACGGGTGGGGCTACAAAAAAAAGTTATTAAAAATAAAATTAATATTTTTGTGAGATCTATTAGTAGTTAAAATTTCATAGCTCTATTGCAAAACAAATGTGGGGATCTAAAAGTTAGGTGTTCGAGAGCTACCCTAAGGCTTGGTCCAAACTCAACCAAAAAAAATAGGGAACCTACAAATTACTCCCAAAATATTTTGTGTAAATTTCAAGATTCTAGCTTTCTTAGTTTTTGAGTTAGCGTGCTGACGGACGGACGGACGGACGGACGGACATGGCTCAAAAGTCTTAGAATTTTTTTCTGATCCGATCCATACCTTTGAAGGTATATCTAGCTCGCTTATTTCGAGGTGTTACAAACGGAGGAGTAATTTTATTATACCCGATCCTATCGTACGGGTATAAAGACAAATGCGACGGTATATTTCGGTGCATGCAGCGTATCAACATAACAACGTATATATGCCTTATAATATGTTGTACGTCTAAATTATTCTTCACTAAATTATTTACTTAACTCTAAAAGTCTTAAAATTGGTTCAAATCTTTGCTAACAATTAGTATTTAAGAAATTTTTTATCAAATCTTTAAGATTTTATTGTTTTAAGGAAAATAGAGGGAAGGCATCAAATTTTGAACTTTTGAACGGTCAACATTTTTCGTAAAAGGCAAATAAAATGATTAAGATAAATTTAATCAGGATTATATACTATATTATAAAAGTCATTAATATAAATGTAGGTCAATGTTAATATATGGTTCGTCGTTACGATATGGTATGATTTTTTCCGATGTCAGATTCCCATCTTACCTTTTTACGGTCATTAAAAGAAAAGTCATCATATGAAATGAAAATTTATTAAATTTTTTTTAAAATAGGCTTAGCAAATAAATTTTACTGAGAACCGATTTTATATATAATTTAGTTTCTAAAATATGAAAAAATCTGCTAATAGCCACAATTTTTTGAAATTTGTGTCAAGTAAGAAAGAAGAAAGAAATACAAATTTTTAATAGAATTAAATCTTTGTACTGTCAGATTTAGCTTTAAAACTTGTGATTTTACTATAAGTAAGGATATAAAAGATAATAACAATAAATCTGATACAGAAAATTTTTCTAAGTTTGGGCCAAAGGATCAAATGTTGCATCAAAAGTTACTTTAATTAAAAATCACTTTCAATTTTAAATTTTTATTAAAAGTAATTAAAATTATTTAAAAATTAACTTATTCAAAATTAAATATTATATTTTATCATCTTTTTATTATTAAAAATTCTTTTTAAAAATCTATAAAATTAAATTTTTAATTTAAAATTCTTTTTCTTTTTTTACAGGTATGTTCAAAAATTCTATTAACAAATTCGAAAGACAAAACAAAAAATATTGTGGATTTGTTGGTAAGCATTTGTTTCCTTCTTTTTACAAATCAAACCGGAGCAATTAATTTTTATTTTATTTTTGATTTTAATTTTGTGTTTATTTTATCCTTTGAACATTTAGAAAATAATCTTAAATCCTGTTACAATTACAAAAAAATCTTTTATAAAATCCGTAACATTTTTTTTTTTTCGTTTCAAATATCATTCAATTTAAAAGAAAAATCGGTAATTTTCAAATACAATTTATAAAAGAAATTTCAAAAAAAAAAAGCCGCAAATAATTTTTGCAGCTTTAAATACAATCTATATACATACATATCTATTATCCTTTTAAATTTGAAAATCATCTTTTTTTGACCAAAGAAAAAAAAAACAAACACTTTTCCTTTATTCTTTCTCTATTTATTCTTTTAAGGTCATAGTTTATTTTAAAGGCAGAAAATTTGCGAAAATTTAATACAATAGATAAATAATATTATTTAAAGTTTTCTAAATAATATTTCCTAATAAAAAAAAAACGCCTTTCATATTTACAGGTATAAAAAAAAACCTGTTCATTTACATTTCTAACACCTTGCTTCTTTGTCACATCACATCACATTTTATATAGAAGTGTCAAATAGAGTATAATAAGAACAAATTGATTATTAGTTTTACAAAGAAAAAAACAAGAGCCAAGGTTGTTAAGATTGGGGGGAATATTTAAAATGTCAGGAATATTAAAGAATATAAGAGATTTTAAATTTAATTAGTTTTTTTGTTATAAAAGAAATGATGCAAAGAGGTTTCTCTATTATTTATAATAACTCTTTAACACTTTTCCTTTAAATGTTTCCCGTTAACGTATAAATAATCGAATATTTTAAGAAATTGTTAGAAGTCTAACCTTGTCTCCATTATTAACATTTCAAAATGTGACAATGAATTGGGGTTCGAACCATGTAGTTTTCAATTTGACGTTTGTCGTTTGATTTGATGTCAAATTTTAGTGATATTATGACGGATGTATTATGACACCTTTAGTTTTTTTCAATATTATTAAGAGCATTCATTCATTTAGGGTGTACTAGAATTTTAGAAGAGTTCTAAAAAAATTTTCATGAAACCCATTGAGATACCTTTATATCCCACTTGATGTTTGACCCGCAAAACTAAGAATTTTTGTTTTTTACATTTTATGAATTTTAGGAAATTATTTCTTTTAAATAGTTTACCCAACATTAACAATCATTCATTATTAAATATAATTAAGAAAAAAAAAATAGCGTTCAAATTTTAAAATAACTAATAAGAAAGTTAAGGTTTAGCTTCTGTCAATGTCATAATTTCGAAAATAACATCCAAAATAAACATTTTCACGCTTAAATCATTAAAATATAGATTCTAATAAATTTCACTATACGACCATTTAAAAAGAAATTCTCAAATTTCACATATAAATAATATATAAGGACATTCGTATACAAAAAAAAACATTACTTGCTTCTATATTATAATATATATTTATAAACACTTTTTCAAAAATGATATCCTTACGTCAGATATTGAATATATATACAAACTTATAAGTATAACTTATGCTTATAAACATATATAATTGATTTAAAAGAAGAAAGTCTTAAGGTCCTTCTAAAATATGATAACAAAAAACTTAAAAATCATTTCCTGCATCTTATATTTTTATTTGACTTTTTCCTTTTATAAATATATATTTATGTGATATATGTACGTATACATATGTATATAAGATGCACTGCACTTGTGCAACAAGAAAATGTTAAATTATATGAAAAAAAAAAGAAAAATAATGACTTAAAGAAAAGGACATTTTTTTTTTCTAAGAAAAATTTCGCTCCTTTTCTCTTTTGTTTTTTTTTTTTTCTTATTGTGATATTTTAATATCCTTTTTCTTTAATGACGACGGTCGGTCTCCTTTTTCTTTATAAAAGAAAACAATATTTTTTAATTTTTTTCTTACACTCAGATTTTTTTTTTTGTACCTATTTTAAAAAAGGATACTTTTTTTTTTTTTTTTGATAATGTGAAATTGTTCTTTTGATATGACACAAAAAAATAAATGCTTTTAAAAAATCTTTCATTTAAAAAAAATATACACTGAAGGACAAAACTGTTGTGTGTACATATTTTGATTTCAAATACTCAAATTTAAAAATGTTTGTTCCTTTGATTAAATATCTTATTCTAACATTCTGAGAATGTTCCTTGTATACAAAAAACTGATATTATTTAGTTGTTTTTCATTTTTTTCCCTAGAACTGTGTTTTAATAGTTTCGTTTTTTTTTTTGTTAAGTATTGTTTTATTTTATTTAAAATACTTTGGTGATAAATTCACTTGAAATTTCTTTTTCCTTCTGATAACTATCTAAAAAAAAAAAAAAATTTATATTTTTTTTTTAATTTGAGCAGAGCAAAACGAATGGTTGTTCTTAAATAAAAAAACAACAAAAAAATTCTTTAGTTATTCTTATAAAGTAGCGACAATGCATTTTATTGTTATCCGGTCATTAAATAAAAGTAAAATTTTTATACAAAAATTAAAATGAAAAAAAAAAAAAATTATTTTATCAATAAATTATAAATAATTATAGTTTGATCCTGGACTTGATATAAAATATAAAAAGGATCTTTAATAAAATGTTATATAGATTTTATTTTGATACTAATGGCTAGTAAATTATTAGGGTATCGAATAGTGTTAATCAAAAAATCTTATTAAATATATGAAACAAAAGTTTATTATTTTCTTCTTACTATACATTTAATTTAGGCTAAACAGGTAAAAAATGTTTTCTCTCATAAGAGTATATGATACAATTATTGAATCCTTTTTTTTTTATCTTATTTACGGTTCTTTAAGAGATCGATTGACCAATAAATTACCTATAAAAACAAAATTACCTATTAAATGGTATATATCACACCTGAACAGTTAAAAAGATCATAATTTTGAATGAACACAAGACAGTATGTATTATTCTTTTTTAAGTTACATATATAGCTGTTATCGGTGGCTATCATGGTAATGATCTTAACGTTCTCCATTTTTGCTTTGAAGAATGATTTCGTTGAAATGTAGAACAATATTGAACTGAAATACTTAAGCCAAGATATTTTTCATTTCGACGTTTTGCTCTTTTGCCCCTTTTTCCTTGTATTTTACCTTTAAGAATAAGATTGGAAATGTCAGATTTTTCCAGGATGTCACATTATATTGGCAAAATAAATTTGGGGTTCTTTGTTTTTACTATATTTCTACAATTTTCATTGTGTTTCCCATTCTTCCTAGAACTTCCAGATTAGTAATTACCAGCTAATTTTTAATAGTCTTCCATATGTATACTTGCATAACTCAAAAGGTTCTAATTTGATGAGAGAAGGATCTGTTAGAATCTATACTTTCAAATAGAATAAATTAAATGCCTTAAACGAAAATGTAATGTTATAACTACTAAAAATAGTTTGGACATCTACGCCTCAAAAATTATTTGATATTGTGTTTCTTATTAAAAATTGCTTCATATTACAATTTACCTTCAATACTTTTCAGAAATTTTTTTTCAAATAGATCAAATAAATCAAAATTTGAAATATTCTACGAGTAACTCTTGATTTATTAGAATTTAAAATTAGTTTTGTTTTTTTTAATTTAAATACGAAATCAAAAATTTTAAAGTCAATGTTTTTAATACAACTTTTCTTTAAAAAAAGAGGAAGACTGTATAGTTGACTGTATCAACTCTAGGATACCCTTACTAACATAAGTTATGCTGTTACAATAAAATTTAATAAATATTTTACGAAATTTCAGATATCTGATTTGATTAAGTACCAAGATATATTTATATGCGTTTTGGAATTGTCTGAAAGCTACACGAACCTGCAAAAGTTTTTGGCATAAGACTTAACTTTTTTTTTTACAAAATTTCAAATACCTAGTTTCTAGTGCAACAGACACTGAGTTATTTTCATATAAAGAAAGAGTTGTATGGCAGGTAGACGCCGGTCGAATTTACTGGACTTCAATAGCGAAACTTACAACTTTATTAACATTTAAGAATGTCACATGGCTCAATTGACTCAGAATTTAACCCTGAGCAAGAATAAATTATATATACTTTTCCATATCTATTTTGGTTTCTTTAAGATTTCACAAATTATTAGAAAATTTATTATAATCTAAGAACTACAGTTGATACGGGTATAAAAAGTAAAACACATATATTAAACCTTGCATATATAATAAGTAATATTAAATATAAATTAATGAAAAAAAGAAATCAACAATTTAAACAAAATTTTTTTCAACCAACTGTTACTTATACTAACTATACTGGTACATTAATTTGCATAGCTTCATCTTGATTTGATCACTTGGTACTTGTGTATCGCTCATGAATTATTTCCCTTGGTATCAATATAAGGAACAATCTTTGCTCCTTGGTAAAATTCGCAGTATTCGCAGTATCGCTCCTTGGTAAAATTCGCAGTATTGTGTCATAAGAGGTTTACATGTTATCTGATACTTCATACCATAGTTGGTATATGCCAGTCATTTTAGCATCATAAGATAATAGCGACAAAGTTGAAGTAGTTATAATAGGATTTATAGTTTTTTCCAATTCTTACTTTATAATTAATTGCTCCTAATCATATGTACATATTATATATATATATATATATGCATATTTTAAAACTACCATCTTTGAAAAAATAACAGAACTTGAATAGAATGCGAATAGAGTTCGTGACTTGTTCAAATAAATAATTATTAACCGCGGTATTACAAAATTGTAATTTAACATTTTATTTATCACGTTTTTTTTTTTTTTTTTTTTTTAATAAAATACAAATTTATTTCCGTCGTATTAAAATTATTAAATTATAGTAAAATAATATGGAGAATGAAGAAATTAAATAATCTATTTACTAAATTTAAATATTAAAATTGCTTATTGCTGATCGTTATTAAATGGCAAAAGAATATGAATTATTTAAACATTATGATTCGAACCGAATATACAATATACATATTAACTAAAAAGGAAAAATCGGTTATAATAAAAAAAACAAGGTAGAATAAAAACGAAATGTTTTTAAAGGAGCCCATTTTTGTAAATTTTCTTAGAATTTTATATGTAAGAAAAAAATTTCCTTTGCGATTTTAAGAAAGCTCCATATAAATATAATTAAGGCAAGCCGTTAAAATTATCCTATAAAAAATATAATATTAAAGCTTTAATTGTTATGTCTTATTAATGAATAGTTTGTACAGATACCTAAGTTAGAGGTGTTTAAAAATAATAAATTTTAAATTAATGAGCCCTAATAAAAAAGGCTCTTAAACAGTAAGTGGTACAAAAAAATGTTCTAATTTCTGAAGTAACTTACAATTTGCTGAGGTAATTCTGAAAGTTTTTTCTTCTCCCATAAAAAATATAAAAGTTCTAAGAAGTTCTAACTAGCGTTTCGAAGATATGAAGAAAGTAAAATCTTGAAAAATTTTGTTTGCGCATAACGGTAAAATTTAGTACTAAATTAAAAAAAATAAAAAAAACATTTTTAATTTTAATATTGATTTATAAAGTTAAAAAGAAAATTTATAAAAATTAAAAGTGGTTTGGTGTTTTTAGAAACGTATTCATGGTTAAAATTTCATTGTTTTATCTTAAACCATGTAAAAGTTTTGTAAATAGACCAACGGACGACGGTCAAACAAAATGTATCTAATAAGTAAAATTTTTTTTTTTATATTTTTGAAAAATGTGCTAAAAATTGTGTCAAATTTTTAAATGCACAAACAATTTCAGTGTTGCTTAAATGTGTTGTTGTGCAACAATTTCAGTGTTGCTTAAATGTAAGCAACAAATGTGTTGCTTACATTTTAAATTACTAAAGTTTTTGTTTTTACTTGGGGTTTATTTAGATATGGGGTTCCAAAGAGTTCCAAACAGTTAGATGGGGTTCCAATATTCTACTTAGAACACTTAAAAAAGACTAAGGCGTCAGTTATAGCTATCATTGAAACGCTTCTGGAAAATGTTTATTTTCAATTTTTTTGTAGCAAAGACATATAAAATTTAACAAAAGTGTTGACTTTCTAAAGAATAAATTCTGAATTTTTAAATTTTATGTTAAATATTTAAAAATAAAATCAATTTTATAATTTTCTGGATTGGTAGTCATTTTCCTGAACATCTGATCCGTAATTTTGCTAATGAAACAAAATTGTTCCAATGACATATATTTCATTTCTTCCCATTTCAGTTTGTCATTGAAAAAAATTCTGAAGCAATTCTTGATATATTTCATTATGATTTTGCATTTTAATGAGTTTAGACTTAAAATTTGTTTTTTTATTATTTTGTTTAAGTTTATTTTTAAAATTTTTTGTTTTAAAATGGAAATTTCAAAAAAAAGTTAAAAAAAAAATTAATTCATGAAAATTTTTACTTTTTTATTCTTCTCAATTCAGCCAATCTCATTATTAAATAAAAAAAATCTTTTTTTTTATTCTTTATTAGTACCATTTTCTACCAATAATAATTAAATAAATTAAAATAATAAAACTTTATTTTGCCAACATCGAAATAACGCTAATAACAATTTAAATTTAAATTACATTTTTTTTTTTATTTTGTCATGATTATTGTCATTTGCCATTTGACAGATAATTTAACTGACAGTTTTCTCTGATTGTTAATCAGTTTTTCTCTGATAATCGTCTATACGGAAAAAAGTATAAGTAGAAGCATTTCAATGATAGCTATAACTGGCATCTAAGATAAAAAGTTATATCTATGTTAAATGATTAAAGTTTTTATTTTCTAAAATTACAAATTCTAAAAATAATAATAAACAATTAATTTTATATATTAATAATATTATTATCAACTTAAGGTTAAAATTTAAAGAAAAAAATTATGTAGGTACGTACATAGATTAAATTAAATAACATTAAATTTTTACTTTCAAAAAGTGCAAAGAACAAAATTTCATTTTTACGGAAAACTTATAATTAAACTTTATTTAATAAGTTTTAAAATGTTATGTGAACGTATCAATTAGTCTAAAATGTAATCTAATAAAGTAATTGAAAATAGATTTGTTTATTTTGAATTTAAAATATATATTTGCAAAAAAAAAAAATCAGTTTTTATGACACACATAATTAACAAATGGTAACCCTTAAAAATACACTTAAAAAATGTTGCAAACCTAATAAGTACAGTTAAATATAATGCTTGCTGCATTAAATGACTGCATATCTTATTACTTTTATTATATTATTTGTAGTTTTTATTTTTTTTTTTTGTATAATTACCCCAGTAAGTGCCCTTCATTTTTTTTTTTTTTTTTTATAGTTGAACAAAGAATTGACATTTCATCTTCATTTATCATGAAAAATCTGCATAATTTTATTATTTTGTTTTTTTTTTGTTTTGTTTGTTTCTATTCAACTATTTTTCTTTTTCCTCTTGTAATTTTTTACTATTCAAAATTATTTTCATTATTTTTTATTAAATTTTCCATTTAATTTGTCAAATTAATTATATTTTGTTTATAATAAAAGAGATGACATATTATTTGGAAAAAAAAAAAAGTCAGGTAATGTAAGGTGATGATGATTATGACTTTTCTTTTGTATTTTTATTTGCATTAATAGTAAATTTAGATGTCATTTTTTTTTTTTTTTACTCTCAAGAGTATAATTAATAATATATAAAACTAACAACTTGATAAATGAATAGTTTTTGTTTTTATTTTAATTTTGTAAACAAAAAAAAACTATTTTTTAAATATTAAAAGTATTTTTGTTAGAAAGAAATTCAAAGAAATGTAAAAAGAAAAGAAAAAAAAACCATAAGGATCTCATTTTATAGAAGAAAAACCTATTGTTTATGAAACTGAATTGATTTATGAAGAGGTTTTTTTAGTTCTTTTAGAAATTATATACTCATTTAATTGAATTTTTAATTGAATATATTGCAGTTGTTACGAGTTTAAATACCTTAATTAATTATTTTTTTTTTTATTTATTTATAATATTTAAAATTAAATATTAAAGCGTTTTATTTTAGGATGGATTACGTAAGGTATTCTTTAATTTTGGATGATTTTCATTTAAAAGTAGTTCCCTCCTTTAGAAAGTTCGGGGTTGTTAGTTTATTTTCTTAATAAAATTAAAAGTATAGTAATAAAACAATATATGAAATGATTTCTAACCGTAAATATATGAGAAATGATTTCTAGCAGTGATGCGGTGGGTTTTTTAGGACAAATTCTTAAACCTTTTATAAAATTTAATTTGTTTGCAATATATCTAAATTAAATGTTATTTGCATATTATACAGGGTGTTCGAAAGTCGAAGGGCACGAAAAACGAAGGTCACAGAGGAGGTCGAAAAAACAAAATACTGTTTCGGTGGCGGAAGGCAGGGGGAGGTTATTAACGGTTTCCGAGATAACGGCCTTCAAAGTATTTTTGAATACTGTAATGCACGTTCCAGCTTGGAAAAATATTTTTTAACAAAATCTGAATAAACCACTAGGTTATATTTATTTTTTTCCGAAAAAGGTAAAAAGGTACAAAAAAAATGACGAAAACATAAATTAAAGCTTTGATTTTGATAAGTTAGAAAATGAATTAAAAACTATATGTTAATAACGGTTTTTTTATACAAAAAATATATAGTTATTTAAGAAAATATTGAAAAATATTAACATTTTTCGATTTAAAAAGGTTATACTTTCACTACTCAACTGTAAAATTTAGGAAAAAGATAGATTACGATATTAGACCGTTTTCCCATAAATCGGCCTAATATTCCTACCCCCTCCGGAAAAATATTTTGCTTGTTTTGACCATCGCTATTTATTTCTTTCTTTACGATCTTTTACTTCTGGACACTCTGTATATATATATTTGACAGATTAAATTTTAATCAATTGGTTATGAAAATATATTAGAAACAAGAAGTATACGTTTTGTTCAAAATTCAATATGTTGTGTCATTTTGCCCTAGGCTTGAGCATTTTAAAAATTAACCAAAGATTGATCAAAAATTAATTTTAAATTCAGATTTAATCTATATTCACTCGCAACAATTTTTTTTCGACTGTTAAAATTTTTCTTTCAATTCAATATTTCACTCCAACCTAACTATTTCCAAATTAATTTATATTCTTATTTTGTATAAAAATAATTAAAATAAATACTTTAAATTAAAAAAAAATAAAAATAAATAATAATATAAAAAAATAAATATACATTACATAATATAATAAATTCAAAGTGTTCTTTTATGAGTGATCCTTAGGCAATTAATGAAGGAAAAAAAACATGATGTAATAAAATCTTGTATAATATAAAACGTATATATATAAAACTGAATATAATGAAAAAAAAAATTAAAAGAATACTTTAAATTGACAGCACATAATAATAATATAAACAATAAGAAAAATATAATGATTTCAAATACATATCTATTATAATAAAAAAAAAAAAAAAGTTACGCTAATTTGCAGTGTATTACGAAATAAAATTAAGAAAGACAAGTCTAATGTTTTTTTAATATTGACGGTGTTAATTTTTTATTTTATACCTTTTATATGATCATGATTTTTTGAACCTCTGTTTATTTCTAATTTTATTTTTATTTTTCAAAATATCATTAATTTTTTTTTTTTTAGAAGTCCAGTGTTAAATTTTATATAACTATAGAAATAACTGTAAAAAAATTTGAACCAACTAAAAATTTGCCCAACGAATACTTTATTGTATACATTAAATACTTTAAAAAATTCTTATAATATTGCATATTTTTAGGTTTTTTTTTTTATTTTTTTTTTAATTAAATAAAAAACTTTAAGTTATTAAGTTAGAAAAATTTAGTGAAATTACAGGAAACCCCTAAACTAATCTAAACTAAATAGATTTTGTTAGGAATTCGTCGCTAAAAGTCGTCTAAATAAAAAGTTTTTACATTGTTTTCACACACACACACAAACGATTCTTAAAATTTAATACTGCTTGGTATACACACTATGAGGCATGTTGTCAATTATAATATTATGAGTCAATATTATTTGACAAAAAAAAAAAAAAAAAAAAATATAGACTGACAGTTATTTTGACTTAAATTGACAAAGATTGACAATATAATTGACAACATATTATTTAGTGTGAATACATCTTTAGTTTTTTCTAACGAGCACAATAAGTTTATTATTAGATTAATAATTAAATAACTTCAATACTATAATGATGTTACGGTGATAATATGTCATATAAATACAATTATTTAAGATAGAAAAGATTACTGTTATCATAATAGCGTAAAAATATTTACTTACTACTTTATGGCATATAGTGACTTTGCAGTATGCTATTATTTTTTTTTTTTTTTATCTCCTTTAAAATAAAAAAAAATGTTTTTTTTTTTTTCTTTTCGAGAAAAGTGTAAAATAAATAAAAGAAAAAAGAAATGATATTATATTGTATAAGTACCGTATTATTAACATTATATAAGTGTGTATGTTTTAACTTAATATAAATAGAAATTAAGGTATTAAAATTTTTTTTCTAAGTCAAATATAGAAGAAGATAAAGAGAGTGGTTGATTTGGAGTACATATGTATATACACAACATAAATTCTTCTTTATTTTTGTTTTTTTTTTTGTCTTCTAAGAAACTAAAATATGAGATACTGAAACTAAAGAAAAATTTTCAATATATTATAAATCAACATCATTATTATTTTATTATCAATCTAGTATATCTGCAAAATACTTAAAAGACATAATCATCATTCATCCTATAATATACATTATATAAAATTTTAAAGATACAAAAGATGAAGAGGAAAACGTACATAATAAACCTACAAATAAACACATATACACATACAAATTATATATGTAAGATTTTTATTACGCTGATATTATACATATATGTATATGTATATGAGGGCATAAAAGTGATTATGAGGTTAAAATGGGCGCGAACTTTAAGTGTTTCAACTCATAATGAGCATCATCATTATCACTATCATTATCGTAACAACTAAAAAATATTATCATATCATTATCATTATCATTTTGACATGACGTTGATGATGTTGATTGTCAGTTTATGTGTGAGTTCGTGTCAATTGTTTTATTTAAATTTTTTTTGTTTTTTCCTTTTAGTTCGGTTCGGTTTGATTTTTGGTTTTTAGTTATGTTGTATGAAGTCTCCCTTTATATATTTAATAGAAATTAGTAGGTAATGTTTTGTTCATATCTTTCTTTCTTTTTTTTTTTTTTGAATGTTTTTTGCATTATGTTTAAATGATAATCTTAATAACAATTACAATTACAATTACTTATATATATGTTTAGCTTATATAGTTATATTTAGATTCATAAGTACAATAATTTTCTTTTCTATGTTATTTATTCTGTTACGTGTTATGTTGCTGATATATGATGTATACATAATAAGATTTAAAAATTTTGTAAGGTAAAAAAAAGTAAGGTAACATTTTATTATTTTAATTTATATCTGCAGTATAATTTTTTTTTGTTCAGTTAATTGTTTGGCAAATAAAATGTTTTTATAATGCATTTTATAATAATTATGGGTCACTGTTTCACGTGTTTCGTATATTGTGATTTTTAATTAGATTATGATCTTTTTCTGTTTATTATCTATTCTTGGTTTATATATTATATAACAGTTTTCGTTGTTGCTTTTATTACATATAAGACTTAAGCTTAACCTAAGCCTATATGCACTTAATTTAACCATATAATGTAAAACAATAAATCACTTATGTCATTTTATTGTGAATAGCGTCTTATATTTGTAATTTTATTTTGTGTTAATTCTCTTTTGTGACAGATTTATTTTTCTTTAATTGTTTTGTGACAGATTTATTATAATAATTATAATAGTTTAAATTTTTTTAAAAATTAAGAAATCAACCTAAATTTTCAAAAAGGATAAATATTTCGTATAAGTAATGGTTTAATTTAATTTATGTAAGTTAGTGTTTAGTTAGTGTTTAACCTGACCTAACCTAATCTAACCTGTTTAGTAATGTTTTTATGCACTATATAGTAATTTTAGTAATTTTTTTTTAAGGCAAAAGAATTTTCATATAATTAGGACTAAAAACCAATATTTACATCTCATAGTTTTTTTTGTACAACAGGCGGAGTAATTAACGGCTTAGTTAAGTTAATGATTCCAGAAACTGAAGTTTATTCAGAAATAGAAATAAAAAATGACTTAATGGATGCCCTAATAATGCCCTAATAAGAGAAATAAAAAATGACTTAGTGGATGCCCTATGCTTCTTATAGAAGTGAGAAGGAAAAAACAAACAATAATAAATCGTAGCACTTATATATAGAAGTATAAATTTATTTTAATAGCAATTTTATTATACCCTTTTTCTAATTCATAATTAATTAAAAATTTATTTCTCCAATGAATCAAATTCCAAAAATCTCTGCTTTAAAATATATTAAAATATAAAATATTAATTACATATGTACATATATTTGTGTATTTAAATAAAACACTTTAACTTAACTAACTACGCCTAATATTAATTATCACTTTTCCTTACAAAAAGATTATTAAATAAATTTAAAGTTATGAAAATGTTCAAAATAATTTTTATAATTAATGAAATTAATTTGGGAAATTTTGTAGGAAATCTTTACAATTTATATATTTTTTTTTTATTTTAAATTTCCTTTTTCTTTTCTTGTTTTGAAATTAAAATTAATTAAAAAAATTACATACTCGTATGTATGTCTATTATTCATTTAATATGTCAATTTTAATATTATTAGGATTGCCTTAAAATACGGAAGCATATTAGTTTATTATTTAAACTTAATAGTGTATAAAGCGACGATGTCAATGACAACAGATAAGTATAAGCATCATCAAAATAATTTTTCTTGGGTCATAAAAATAAAATTTTTTTTTTTGTTTTTTTTTTTTGTTTTAATTATTTGAAAAGAAAAATTAATTTTTTTTTTTTCCTAGTCATAAAAATTCTTAACTACTTCATGGAATTTAACGACTGATCATAATAAAATTTATTTTAGTTATTTTATTTTGATTTTTAAAATATGAAAATGAATATAAGTTTGATTTGTTTGAATGATAGTTCGTTGTCTCACAGTATGATGAGTTTAAGTTTATTTATTTGACCATTATATTGTATTTTTTTACAGTTCATCATAAGTATGTATTAAACTTTTTGACAGCGACAACTTTTGGTACCAAAAATAATTATTTTATTTTTATACATATATAAGTATACATATATAATTTTCTTTATTTATCTGCCTTCAGTCTGCCAATATAGAAAAAAGTGAACGCTGTTATAGTGCTGCCATTTTTTTTTTTTTTATAAATTACAAAATTTATTAAATCAATTTAAGACACAAACCATATCAATCTTGACGTTTTGAGATTATTCTTTAACGATTGTGCATTTTTTAAAAACTACATGTGTATAACTTTTTTACTTTAACTGAAGACGTTTTTACTTTAAGTAAACATTTTTTACTTTAACTGAAGATGTTTTTGCTTTAAGTGAACACATTTTTATTTCAATAATTTATGTTTTATAAATAATTAGTATACATATTTAGTTCATGTAATACATGTATATTTAAATCAATTATTTATTTAACTGATATTTATGTATATATGCATATAGAAATATATGTTTAATTTTTACTTTAACTTTTAAAGGAGTTTTAAAGTAAAATATCTTTATTGAAAGTAAAAATTTTCTTCACTTTAAGTAAAAATGTCTTCAGTTAAAATAAAAAAGGTATATTGAATGAAAATCATTAAAACACTAGTTTGATTGTAAACAATTTGTCTAATAATTAAAAAATTAAATCTTATTTTAATTATTTCCTAAAAATTCGTAATAACTCTAATGAAAGGAAAAAAGAAACAAGGATTTATTTTACTTCCGTTATTTATGGATAGTTACGAAACCAGTTTTAAAATAAGAAGATTAATATATTTTTTTTCCGAATTAGCAAAGAACATTTTATAAAGTTATCAAAAATCAAAATGAAATTGTGATGATCCACAACCGAAAGAAAAACCCTGTCATTTATGGGTATATTTATATTATTTATTTATTTATTTATTTATATTAATGTTACATACATAAATGTAATGCAACATTATTGAACCATCGGATACTAAAGGTCATTATAGGTTTTTAAACTATTATTAAATTATGTACTAATATTATTTATTTCGTTTATATTATATACTATTTATGTACATTATATTAGGTCGTAAGGGGGGTATGTAAAGAAAAAAACATTTAAGACCTGTGCAGGGATCAAACCCACACTTCTTCGGTTAATAAGCCACACGCCTACCCACTAGGCTACCGAAGCCCCCGTATATTTATATGTATACTTAATACAACTTAAAAAAACAAAATTGCATAAGTCCAGGATACATATATGGTTTTGTTTTAGTTTTCAATGTTATTTATTGTTTTAAAACAGCAATAATTTATTTTAAGATATTAAAATTTTTTTAAAGTATTTAACAGTAAATAAATTTTATTTTCAAATAAATTTAATCAAATTAAAAATAGAATATTTTTTTGAAAGTAAAGGGGGTATTAAAACTTAGTACGAATTATAATATAGTCGCACGTTTATATTTCCAAACAATATAATATCAATTTTTGTATTCTCTTTCACTTTTTTCTTTTTCGTTTTCTTTTAAATTTTTATTACCTATAATACCATTTCTTTCCAAATTTTATCTGAACAACTGATATGTCATTTATAATATTGTATATTGTAAAAATGACATTTACAAACTGAAAGTATTTAATTCTAACTACAAAAAAATCAAAACATCTCTTCTATTTAATAGAAAGTGAAACAAATGTACAAAAAACCAAAATAAAAGCAAATTATACTAAAAATAATTTTTTTTTTTTATGTTTTTCGTAAATATTTTTACGATTTTTTAATATCTATGCATTTTTAGCGTGTTTTTTTATTGCATTTTTATAGAAGTAACATTTTGACATTTTAACAAAAAAATTATCACCATACTTTACAAAATATATATATATATATATATATGTATATATATATACAAATATATAGATATAATATTCTAAAAGTTTTTATTTCTTCCGTTTTTAAAAGGATATTCCTCACTAATTTTTATTCAAAATCAAAAAAAAAAAATCTAAAAATCTAAATAAATTTTTTTAATGTCAAACTATTTAAGAAATTAATTAATATAAAAAAATAAAACAAACAAAAAACTAAAATAAAAATAAAATTTAAGAAATTAAAAATTATTTAGTAACTTCTCTATATAATTAATATAAAATCTAGAAAGAAAGATTTTTTTTTTTGTATTAACAAAAGGTAGACATTAGCATTTTAATGTCTTCCAGAATAAATAATTTTCATGTCATTTCAAATTCTTCCAAATGTAGTAAAGCACATCTATTATACATATTTACATATATGTATATGTATAGTATAGATATATGACTTTTTATATTTTAATTCTGCCTCTTAAAACAAATAAAAATTAAAAATAAATCTATAAAATAAATAAATTTATTTACTATAAATATAACACCATAGATATGTTTCAAGTAAAAGTTGCCAAAAAAGGCGGCGGATATAAGAGGGGAATAATTTTTTTTTAAAATTTTTAGTTATTTAATTGTCATTAAAAAATATTCTTTTAAAATATGAAATTAATTATAAGAATTATTATTATTATTTATTAAGTATGTAAATAGAAAGGAGTTGTGGTAAGTAAATTGACTAGGGCAGAAGTAGTAATAGAGAAGAGAGACATATAACTTATTTACTGTAGAAGAAAATTGCACATGTACATTCCCTTCATTTTATTTTCCTCCAGTACTTTAGATCAGGCATAATTTCTTTTTTCATTTAGTACTAAAATCTTCTTGGAGCTATTTTAATCGCTCTGCAGAATTAAAAAAATTATTATGAAATAATGGTCTAGCGAAATATATTAGAAATAACTATTGAAAATTATTAAAAAAATTGGAAAATACATCTATCCTAGACACCTATTCTTATTTAGAGAGCTTATTCTTCTTTATAAACGTTTAATGTTGGAAGAATAGACCCTTCGGCAAAATAGGTTCTTGCAGCATCATAAGCGTTTAGCTTTCAAAATTTTTTATCTACAATTACCCCTCAATATTCTACATTTTTACCTTTATCTTACCTGATACTACATCTGATTAAGTCGTCGGCCGTTCAATTGAACGGTCTTGGGTTCAAACACCTGTCAGCAATTTAAAATGTAATAATTAATAAAACCTAATGATATAAAATAAAAAATTCTTGCATAAATGCATAGGTGTAATAATTCTTGCATACATAAATATAATATTTGTCTTTCATAATTTTGTATACAATAGCTATAGTCGAGTCACCAACGGCTTAATCAAACGGCTTAATGATGTATAGCTTAATGAAAATAATGATTAAGAAAATTGATGCTTAGTCTGATACAAATAAAAAGCGACTTAGTTGCTTAAAAAGAAAAAAGGAAAAAAACAAAATATTTCATTTTTAATCGTCCGCAAATATGTTAAACTTAATAATGGATAAAGTGGATAAGGATGAAGTTCCAAAAAAATTTTTTCAAAATATTTTTAAATTACAATGCAAATATGAACAAACGAGAAAAAACAACACAGTTCGCACGTGAATGACATTCTATTGTATATGCATGCATGTGCTGTATCTATAGGCACCTGCCTTGAAATAAACTTGTATAATATTTCGTTTTCCAGTTGCTATAAAAATTTAACTGTTAACTAAAAATTTAAAATCATTTACAGTATTTCCTTATAAAAATATGAAATAAAAAAAAAATTGGATTTTATTAACCCTTTGAGTCACGAATGTTTGTTATCCAGCATTAACAAAAATTATTTTATTTTACTTTACTTAAGTTTTTTAGAAAGTTTTCTTTATTTTAGTTTTAAATTTAGTATATATAAATATTACTTTTAAGTTTAGTATATATAAATATTTCGTATTTGAATCCTAATAAAACTTATACTTCAATTTGAATTCCAATATAAATGCATTGTAATTTGATTTTAAAATCCAACTCTTTTTCGATTTTTATATATGTTACGTCGGAGTCACCACATTTCCAAATATGAGATATATAAGAATTTGCATAATTTTTTCTTAAGCGAAGTTTTTAAATTTTGTATTTATCGTTGTGATGTTTTCGAGTATAGTTGGCTAACGAAAGTGATAAATTTTGTACAGAATATAACAAAATTCCGGTTTCAATTAAGTGACTTTCCACCTATAAAAGCTAGAAATCAGAATTACAAATGCTGAATGGTTGAATTTTTATACATTGACCTATGTATAGAATTTGTTGAGTACCGGACTCGTTGTTTAAGCAAACATGGAGTCATGAAACTCATAATTGTCGTCCGTAAAGCTACCTTCATCATTTTCTTTGGCAATTTACTAATATCGAAAATTTTCTTTTTAATTTAGAAATCATTGGTTAAGTATACAATTTTCATGCTGAATCCGCTTGACGTCCGCATCCGCAAAAGTTGATTCTAGTAGTAGATTCTTTTTTTATTATTTTTTATATGTGTGCATATTTAAAAAAAAAAAATTGAAGAAAGAGGCATATAAAAATAAAAGCAAAAAATTAATGTATTGTATTATGTAGTTACATACAATTTTTCTGACCCTAATAAAAAAAACTTTTAATTCATTTTTTTGTCTTTGTATTAGAAGATTCTTTTTTTTCAACTCCAAAAATTTCTGGTGTAAAAAAAGAAGAATGAAATTTTAAAACTACAAAACCACAAAATTAATTTATGAGAAAGAAGGGTGAAACGTAATGAAAAAAGTAGATTTGAGAAGATCAATGTAAACGGACGGAATAAATATTACCATATATATTAGATATTGTTTTAATTTTGTAATAAAAAAGTAAGTACTTAAAAGTAATCAAATTTAAATGAGTACTAATCAATATTTTATTTACCCCCAAATTAATTATAAATGTACAAAAATTAAACGAATTATCGTACTTAAACATTTAGGTATTAAGATTAGTAATTAAAAAAAAAAAAAAATTCTAGTCATTCTTTAATAATTAAAAAAAAATAAATAAATTAATAAAAACAAAATAATTATAAAGTACTTAATTTATAAAAAAAAAAAATATATTTACGTAATTCAAATTTATCTAAAATAATTTCTGTATTACTCATCTTAATTTGATAACAAATCATTATGTTTAGTATCTTAACTTAAATATTACTTAGCCTGCATCATTTTTAATTTTCTATTACTATATAATTAAAATAATAATAAATTATTAATATTGTAGAAATTTGTAGAAAATAGAAAAATAATAATAAAATATAATATTGTTATAGAAAAACTTTGATTAATAGGCGCCATAATACCCTTCTTTTTTTTTTAATTAAATATTAATAATTCATTACAATCATTTTGTAATTTGTTTTTTTTTTTTTTGTTCTTTTTTTTTTTTTTATCGAAATTAACATTTTTTTTTTAACATGTTCTTATGATTAAAACCGACTCTTGTCTTATCACTTTGGGAAATAACAAATTATGAAATAAATATATATAATATGATATATATTGTAAATATATGTACCGTAATATTTAACGACATTGTGTTATTCTTCATAACCACTGTTACCTAATTGTAAACATTTATTTTTATTATTATTATTTTTATCATTATTATACTCGTATATCATTTAAATTGTTTTTAGAAATTGTAGGTAGCTCTGTTTAAAAAAAAAAAAAAAAAAAAAAAAAAAAATGTTTCCTACATATGTAATATACAATTTTATTAAGATATAAAATAGGATTGCCATCTGATTCAAATATTTTATTGGTTGGAAAAACATAAGCCTAATATAAAATAAACAGGTTTAAGTGTATAAATAAATGAAATAAGACAGCGGCTAGCCCATATATGTAAATATAGTATAGCCCATCTTTAAACAAAACAAATAGTTGTTACAGTGGAAATTAATAAACATTTAAAGATTTGACAACTTATTTCTATCTAGATACTAGATAGAACATTACATTAAAATTATTTTCATTCTATAAAATTTTTTGTGTTAACTGAATGAATAAATTTACTTAAACTTTTCGATCACTGTTTTGAAATTTCATCAATGATGCAACTGTACGCGTAAAGGCTGAGTGAAGTTAGCATTGAAGTCACATGGGGATTATTAATGAAACAAAAAGTTCTATATTACACTTTAACGAGATTATTTATTGTTGAACTTCAATTTTAGTGAAAAATAGATTAGTCAAATAAATATTGAACTCAATTAAAATTAAAATATATGATACTAATTGTTTGTATTTTAAATTACATATAAAATTAAATCTAACTGGCAACCTTTTTTTTTTTTGTTAATTATTTGTATTTTATCTTATCAATATTGTTAGTAGTTATTTGGCAGCAAAACAACAAAAAAAAAAAACAATAAAAAACACAAAAAAAAAAAAAATTGATAAGATGAGTTTTCTTATCAATAGAAAATTATTTTAAAGAAGAACAAAAATACAATAAAAAATAAAAAAAATGTGTACAATTTGTTAGTTATTGACATAAAAAAAAAAAAAAAAAAAAAATGTGATAAGAGATAAAATTGAAAGTCGTTTTTAATATGAGTAAATTTTTATAGGTTGATAACATATTTTTCTCACCTTTTTTTTTTTTTTGTTTTTTGTTATTATTTCTTTTTTATAGCATTAGATTTTTTTTGTTTTTTTTTTTTTGTATCAACAAGTATATTTCCGCAACAATAAAATATAATGGATATTTTTCTTCAGTTCCTTTTAAATAAGCGGAACATTAAAACATATTTGAAGCATACGCATTTTGTATATACGGTATAATGATTTTCTAAAGCTTGTTTTTTTTGTTTTTTTTTTTTTTGTTCTAAATCTAAAGTATGTGCAATATTTTTTTTTTTTTATTTTTTATTTAATTTAAACCAAACCTTGGAAAATTTTATTGTGATATTTGAACGTTTTTTTAGAATTTGACTACCTAGTTGTTTTAATAGTAAAATTTATTTTAAAAAAAACTTAATTAATTCGGTGAAAAAAGATTTTGTATAAATTCTAAAAAATGTTTATTGTGTTAAAGTTATTAAGTACATACATATATAAATTATAAGTTTGTGTAAGAAAATTGAAAATCAATCAGAGTTTTTTTTTTTTTTTTAAAGAAACTCGACTGTAAAGCAATTTTTAACAATACAGTTAAAAAAAAAAAATAAAATTAATGTTTATAGTTTATAGTTTTAGAAATTTATTAAAACCAAATTTGCATATGTATTAAAAAAAAAAAAAAAGGCATGGTATACTAAATACATATTAAAACCGTTTTTATATATTTTAAGGTAATTCAAAATATAAATGTGTTTACATATTTCAAATTTTAAATTGAGCTAATAATCTTAAATAAATGTTTTATATGATTTGATTTTTAAAGAAAATTACCAATAAACTTCATTTTAATAATCTATTCTAACAAATTAAATTTTTCGATTTTTTTTTTAAATGAGGTTATGTTTCATCTATACATATAGGTATGTGTAATTATATTATATTTTTTAGGACGTATTTAATAATGACGGAGGGACGTATCATTATTTAAAATTGTTTTTAAGTTCTAAAAATAAAAATTAAAGGGATTGGTAACAAGAATAAATAAAGTAGTTTCAGTTTTAGAAAATAATCGGAAATATAAAAAAAAGAAATACGGAATTAAATCAATATATCTTTTCATATATCTTTAATAACAACTTACATACAATATTTGCTTAAAATAACCTATAAAAATTAATCCGAACAAAATTCAAAATGGTAGCCGTATATTGTTTTAGATAATTTTACAAAATTTTATATAAAAAATTAGAATGGAGATCATAGAATCCAACAAAAAAACATAGATAATCATTAAATTTTCATTAATCCGATTTTTTTTTTTGTCTTGTTACAAGAAAACAATCGGAGAAACAAAAATACCATTTCTAAGAAGAAAATTACAAAACTATTGAGTCATTTTATTTTTACAGAAAGCCTTTCAATGCTATCAATTTTTCGGCAAAGACTGACCAACAATTTGGTTTTAAAGAATATCATTCTTCAATTCCCAAAACATAGATATGTATTTATAATAAATTAAAGACACAATCATACTTACATATAATTAATATATGTACATACAAAAAAAGTGGTGATAAATAATAAAGGTGAATAATTGTGAATAATGGTGAATAAACCTAAATAAAAAGGTGAATAAAATAAAAAATGATGAATTCATTTACTGAATTTTGCTTATTGTTAAATTTTATTTTTTTTAAATTAAAATATTAAAACAAAAAAAAAAAAAAATATTAAAATAAAATAAAAAAAATTTATTTAAATTAAAATATTTACTTTGATTATTTGATCTTTGTTCTGTTCTTGTTGTTATTTTGATTTTCTTGAAATATTTCCAAAAATGTTAAAATGTCATTTAAAATAAATTCATATATTAAAAAAAAAAAATATTTTTCTATTAATTTTTTTAAATAACAAAAAGGTTAAAAAATAAATATTAATAAACTAATCTCAAATCAAAATTAAGACAAATATTATAAATTTAATTTGAAATAATTTTTAAGAAAAAAACAAAAAAAAATATATACCTATACTATACATATATGTATTTTAAATTTAAAGATATTATTATGTATATTATCAGATCATAATTTTAAATATTTTATATTCTTCCTAAAAAAAAATTTTTTTTTGGAAATTTATAAATCCTTCTATTTTGACAAAAAGTCATACTAAATATACATACGTATATAGGTAGTAGGTGCATATTTTATTCCAACAATTATTATATATAAAACATTTCAATATACATATACATATACATATATATAATACCATTTAATATCAATCTAGGTTGACAGTTGACATATATATTTGATAATATTTTTTGGTTAGTTTTTTTTTTTTTTCTTGTTTTATTTTTTATTTTCTTATATTTTATTTACGTTTAAAAAAAATTTTTAAACATTCATTTTAAATTTAAAAATTAAATTCTAAATTAAAAACAAAAACAAAAGAAAAATAAGATAATTTAAGAGGAAATAATATATATTTTTTTTTCTTTTAAATTTAATTTTTCTTTTCTTTTCATCTTTAGCAGCAAAAAAAAAAAAAAAAACACAAAAAAAAAAAAATCAAAATTTATTATTAAGTGTTAATAATTTATGTGTCAAATTAGATAATTATCATCGGAAGAAATTTTCTATTAAAAATAAAAATAAAACAAATAATAAAAATTAAGAAAATTATTGTAATTATTTATTAATAGGTTTATGGAAGAAAATCTAATCAGAGTTTTTTAACCGGTTATAAACTATAAGGATTGTTACGGTACGATTTTTATTGGTTTTATATTAACGTAAGACGTAAAAAATGTAATTTTAAAAACAAAATTTCAATTAAGCAGATAATAATATATTTAGATAATTATCTTCAAAATGATAAAAGATAATATTTGAAAAATGTAGCTGAGGAATTGATGATTTTAAAAATGAAATAAAATTTGTACATAAATAACAGTTTTTTATGCAAAAAGTACAGTTATTTTATAAAAACAATTAAAATATCAATATTTTTCGAATTTAAAACTCTTGTAACTCTTCAACTATGAAAGCTAAAAGTTGAGACATTAGTATGAAATGCCAATAGCTTAAAGGAATCTTCTATGTTGTAAAGGGGCGAAGATATTGTAACTGAAAAAATTTAATATTATTTTTAAAAAATTAACGAAATTACTTTAAATGCTGTTCTCTCGGTATAGTTATGTAAAAGGTTCAGAACCCCTGCATTAAATTATTATTAAATTTTCTTTTAAATTTGAGCAGAAAAAAAAAAAAAAATTATTTGACATTGTATTTTTGTATTATTGTATATAATAATAGACAACTTATTTTTATTGATTTTGAACAGCTGTTACTAATAATATGCATTGACATTAAGTTATGATGTTTCAAATACATACATATTGCCAAAATGTAAATCATGTATATTTTTTTTTTTCTTTTAAATATTATGCCAAATTCAATATTTTATTCAATATACAAAAAAAATAATAAATTTAAAATGAATGGCGTAATGCGATGTTTAATTCAAATTAATTCTTAAATTCTAAAACATATACCTATACCGTAATATACTATATATATACATACATATTATGTATTTTTAATTATCTTAACCTGATCAAATCAATTATGTATGGTTATTTTTTCTTCTTGATTGTCTTTTGAAAATTATTTAAATGATATTCAAAATTTCTTAAAAAATATCATTGGCCTTAAATTAAAATAGGTACTTGTTAAGATTCGATATAGAGATTCCATTGACCTAAGACGTTATTATTTCTAGACAGGCTAAGACTATAAAAAAATTTTTCTTAAATATTGGTATTTTAGTCAAAGGCGGAATCTGTTAAGATATTTATTCTAATAATCTAATAATTAGCTATATTTTATTTTATTATCTTTGATTTTTTACATCAGAACATAATTTTTCAATAAGATCAAATTTTAACTACATATAATTAGTACGAGTATTATAAAACTGAGTAACAACCGAAAAAAATATGTCAAATATCTGGATATTTTGGTTGGCGTTTAATAAATTCTAAACTTTTTAGCACATTTAAAAAAAAAAAAGATTTGAAAAATTTTTTTTTTAGTTTCATTCTGTTTGTCTCTCCGTCTAGTTTATAAAATTTTTACACCGATTAAGACAGAACAATCAAACAATCTATCATTTAACCATGCATTAAAAAAATTTATATTGTAGAAAACCTCTTTTATACAGTTCGATTCATTTCGAACTATACAGCCCCCACAAAATTTGTAAAACCAGTAATCAGTGTATCTCAGGTTCTGCTTAACATTTTTTTAATCCATTAACGCGAAACGATTTTATTTATTACAATTTACAGCTTTAATTTAAATTAATGTTTCCGTTCCTTTTATACGAAAAGAGTAGTTGAGAATAGTTGGAAGTATATAGTTAGTAAATGGAACGGTAATTTAAGATAACCGTATTTTCTACTCTTTCTTAAAGGTTGGTGTAGTTACGTTTGGGACTTGGGACTTGGGAGTACAAAAAAGTAGAACGCAAACATAATCAAAATTACCGATTTTTTTTTTTAAATTAACATTTATATTTACCGTTATATGAAGAAAAAATTTTGTAAGATTTTGTTTCCTTCATAATTCCGGGACGCTTTACATGAGAACTTTGAAATTTTCTTGAGAGAAAAAAATCTTTTAGAATATAGTGTAAATTATCTAAGAAGTTTTTTGTATCTCCCCCTGTTTAAAAGTTATTAAAGGTAAAAAATTTAAATTTCGCTGTTTGTGAACACCATTTTTACTTTTTTTTTTCAGTTAAATTAAAATTTTTAAATGATCCCTTCATAAACATGTACATCATTTTTTTTTAAATATAACATATTAATTGAAAATAAATTAATAATAAAAATATAAATAAATTAAAAAAAAAAAAAATTTTTAAATTAGAGCTACAGTTAAAATTGAATTAAACGAATTTATTCAAATAAATATTATAATTATTATTTCATTATTAAAATTTAATACTTTATTTATTATTTTTTTTTTTTTCTTTTTAATCAATAATTCTATAAATCATTTTAATTTACATACATATGTATTTTCAAAATCAATGGAAAACATAAAAAATCTTGAAAAATTCTTGAATTTTATTTTATATTGAAAAATTTTTCCAACATCCAATTTTGATCATTTTGACTTCTCTCTTAATTTCATTTTAAATATTTTTTTTATTAATTATAATAAATTAAATTTAATTATTATTTTTTGTTTGTTTTTCGTTTTTTTTTTATTATTTTGATTTTTATATAAAAAAACATCAAAAAAAAAAAAATAAAAAACAAAAATGTTAAATTCGTCGTCATCTGAATTTTATATCTTGTATCTGTCTACTAAATACAAGTAATTTAAAGGAAGAGAAGTAACAAAATCAGAAAAGAAAAAAAAAAAAAACAAAAATAAAAAACAAATGTACAATAAAAATTTTTGCTTACCTAATCGCCCACCCATTGCTGACTGATATGCTGGACTTTTTTTTTCTTCAATTTTTTATCTCTTTCTCTCCTTCTTAATCTTTAATTAATATTATTAGATATCAAAAATAAAAAGAAAAAAAAAAAAATTATTGTATGTAGTAATCATAATATATGAAATCATACTGACAATTTTTTCTTAATTTTTTTTTTTTTTTAATTTTCGGTTGCGGAAATCTTTTATTTTCTTGTTAACCTGCAAAAAAAAAAAAAACAAAAAAAGAAAAAGAAAAAGAAAAAAGACAAAAAGACAAAAAAAAAAGAGAAAAACAATAAAAACTAAAATCAAAAAAAAAAAAAAGAAACGTCTTATATAAAAAATTGCGGACTACACTCGGAAATCATCATAAAGTTTAATTTTTTGTGTTATTGTTGTTTTTTCTTTTTTGATTGTCGAAACTTTTTTAAATTTGTTTTAGTTTAAATTTTTCATTAAATTGCTTGTTGTTTTTATTTTATGTAGTAAAAAAAAAAAAAAAAATGAGCATAACATAAGTTTTGTAGTGTCTGTTTTTTTTTTTTGTTTTTCCGATTTTGCCACCTACTCATAATTTTGTGGTCATTATCATCCAACATTATAAGTTGTATTACGAATCGTATTTTATTTTATTATTATTTTAACACATTCAATTCCAATATATAACCGGTGAACATGTGAACAAGTTCTTGAACATGTGAACAAGTTCTTGAACATATGAACAAGTTCTTGAACATGTGAACAGTTTGGTTTGAGGTCGATGATTAACACAAAACATTTGTAGAGAAAGAAATGCTGCCGAAAACATTGAGATACATTGAGCTGTGGATTAACATTTTTTTTTTTGTTTTGTTCACCTGGGACTGAACGTGTTAACACTTTTTTTTTTTAATATAGCAATATAATTTTTTTTTTTCACTGTATAGTTAAGTTTTGTAATGTACCTAAATGAAAGTTATGCTACGAGTAATACTCATTGAAGAGAGATGAGAAATGAGACTCATACTCATTTTGAATCATCAATTTTTTATTTCTCTTATAGGCACTTGAGTTTAGTCCTAAAAATGAAGCGTTTGTCCTCCTGATAATTTTTAATTGTTAAAAAGTTGATGTAATTATGATTGAGGTTATAAAGTTATCGTTTAATTACTCTTCGATACTTTTACATGATTTTACAATATTGTTATAGTGAAATTTAAAGTTAAAATTTTGATTATGTTGTTCATAGGTTAAAAAAAAATTAATATGTTATTGAATGGTTTTATTTATTGTAATTTTCAATAAATTTAGTATATAGTTTTGTTTTACTGCATATTATGAATTAAGATTTTTTTTTTTTTTTTATTAAAAGTAATAGGCAATTAAAGTAATCAATAAGATCTTAATAAGATGTTATTATACTTACCCCATTAAATTTAATTTTCAATTTCATTTCGTTTCAAAATCAATTAAATCAAAATTTTTAAGGTAATTTTTGTTTTTGGTGACACTCGAAGAGTATATTTTATAAAATATATTTTGGTTGATTGATTGGTTTACATTGTTACTCGGCAGAAACCTATCAAGAGCTCATAAATATCACACACAAAGTGCTACTTTTTATACCATTTTCTCGTATTTTTGGTTGTGAACAATGTTCTACATCTAGTTATGGAGAGTCTACTTACACCATGCTTTCGTCTTTGAAGCTTATATCAACCCGTGGAGTTCAGAAATAAAATGAGTTCTACAGTTTTAATTTAGGTAGGATGATGAGCTTCACAGTTTTAATTTAGGTATTTTAGGTAGATACAGGTATAGGATTACTTTCAGATATGGTGTATGTCCGGGAAGGTAGGGTATATCTCCAAATTGTCTGTTTCACAAGACGAATATTCGCAGAGAAATGGTAGAGAGTATACTTCATGCTTTTCTCTTTGAAGTTTGTATATACTGTGTGATGCAAGGAATACCAATTCTGTCTGCATGAGTTCCTAATGCCTACATCGACCAGTAAACTGTAATAATCGTTACTGCTCTAGCAATGTTAACACGAGTGTATACGTTAGGAGTCAAAGATTTTTCTTCAACTTCATTCGTAAATTTTGTAATTTTACAAGGATAATTTCAAATTTTTGTATCATGTTTGTTTTGAAGTCAGTTTTCCAAGGATAATATTAAATTTTTACATCATTTTGTGAAAATATTCTCTCATTATATCTTAATAATTTAGGGGACCTTTTATACAGTTAACAGATATTCCCATTTCTGAGAGAATCTTTAAATATTGAGGATTGATATTTCAATTTTCTATACATATTTACAATAAATATTAGTAAAGGGGAGAAAAATAAATGTTTTTTTGATATAGTATTAAAAAAAAATTTAACAGCCCTATTAAACTAATAAATCCATATAGATTTATTTCAAAAAAATGAAAAATATCAATTTTTAAAATATATACATAATAAATATATGCACTTATACATATACTTAATCATTTTGAATTATATTTGCACCTTTTAGGGAAAAACCATTTATCATCTCATAAATAATTTTGTAAATCAGTTTATTTTTTATACTGACCATTATTTTTTTCCTTTCATTTTGTTTTGTAATAAAGAAAAAAAAATTTTTTTATTAAAAAAATTGACAAGTAAAGTGCGCAATCTTTAATAAATATTATGACATAACACCAACATAAAAAAAAAAAAAAAAATTTTAATTTTTTTTTAATTTTAAAAATATTTTACCTACACTTTATTTTTTGCACTTACTCTTTTCTCATTTCTTATTTACTCTTTTATTAATTCCAAAAATCCAATTGAATATATCACAAAACCGATCATAAATCAAAAAAAAAAATAAATAAAACAAAAAAAAAAGTAACAAATCAGCTATAAATTACATTTTTTGAGTACTTTTCTATCTTATTTAAATTTTTTTTCTTTCTTTCTTTTTTAACTGACTTAATTCTTCTTGAATTGCTTAGGTTAAATACATGCATATGTACACATTTGTATTTATATATGTATCTATGGTAAGTATATGTAATAATGATCAAGTTAACTAATATGAAAATGAAAATTGCACTCTGAACCTATCCATTTAATACATTTTAATGTATATAAAACGATAACGTTTTCGTTAACCGGCACTAAAAAGTAAAAGAAAAAAAAAAAAAAAAACAAGAAAAAAACGCTTTAATTTTACTTCCCTACATAGCACATATTACACAAACAATTTTTCTATATCAAGTGAATTTTACATTATTATATACATACATAGTATGTACATATCTATTTTAAAGGCATATTTTTTTTTTTTTTTGAAATATATTCACTATAATATAAGATATATAATATGTGTATATATATTACATATGTATATATATATAATTATCAATATTATGTGCACAAAGAGATGGCGTGCGAGCAATTTATGAACGCGGAAATGAAATATTTCAGCATCATTTCATTTGAATGTTAGTTTCATTTCATTCCTTTGCGATTTTTATTTTTTATTTCATTTTCTTATTGTATATTTCTTTCTTCTTTTCATTTTTTCTTTTTTTTTTTTTGCTTTAATAATAATATTATGTGCTTTTTTGTTTTATATAGTACATCACATATGCTTAAGTTTTTTTTTTTTTTTTTCGTTTTACTTTAAAAAATTTTTGTATTGTTTAAAATCATTATCTACAGACGCATGCGAACAAACATGTCAGTATTATATCTTTATACACATATGTATATATGAGATAATAGTTTGTAAATTCAATTTTTCTTTTCTATTATAATATTTGGAAAACAAAACGAAAAAAAAAAAATATAAGTATAGACTTATATGAAACATCTATGTACATATATACAAATTTAAAATGAGAAGTTGAAAATTATTATCTTACAGTGCTGTTTTAAAGTATTCAATTCGGAAATACCAATCCCACCTACACTTTATATTGAAATGAAAAAAAAAAAAAAAATTGTTAAATCATATATTAATTGAAAATTTTATGTTAAGTATTTATTCAGCACTTAATTCAGCTAATTTATTTTTATAATATTTTATTAACAATTAATTTATGAAAAAATAATTCATTTCTGTTGAAGTTTAATTTATGCTGAATATGATTTAAATTAAAAATTACAATTTAAACAGAAAAATTTTCTATTTAAAAGATTTTTTTTATTGTAAATGCAAAAAAAAAAAACATTGTAAATTATTTATTCAGCAACCTATTCACCTCAGTTAGATTTAAGATATTAACCTTGATTTGTTTTGAAATTTTAAATTATATATTCAGAAACCTAATTCAGCTTAATTAGTTTTAAAATAATCAACCTTGTATTTTGATTTTTAATAAAAAAAAAAAATTAATTTTTAGTATAGTAAAAGAATGTGCTGAATTCATATTATGCACAATTCATATTATATTCATATTATGCCGTTCACAATATGCTGAATAATCACGTGATTCAGCAATATAAAATTGTATTATTCACGTGATTAAATGTGTAAAATTGTTCACAAAATTACTGAAAGGATTAAAAATGACAACTAAAGTAACCTAAATGCACTATTGTATGCACTATTTTAATTGTAAAAAATTACGTTTCATATTTAGTCTCATATTTTATAGTCGTTTTTATATTTTATTAGAATTAAATCGCGCACTGAAAATATTTTCAAATTAAAACTTTGGGAAAAGTACTATTAATATCTATCTATGCGTCGAAATTAAATTCATATTATATTTAATATTTTTTTTAGGTTTTTTCTTCTATATATTGTAAATTGAATATGAAAAAATTAAAAAATAAATTCTATATTTATTTTTTATCTTTTTTTTTTTCTTTTATTCTTTTTAAATTTAAGAAATAAATCTAAAAAATATGCGAAAAAAAGTAAATATGAATACACACATTTCATTTATATTTTTTTGTTTTTTTTGTAAATTTTTTTTTATTTTATATCCGTAGATAAACACAAAAATAAAATACATATTTCAACTTTAGTGTTATGCTAACAATTCAGATTGTTTATTTAAGCTATATTTTTTTTTTTTTTTTATTCATCATATTATTTCATTCTTTTATTTAAGAGTTTTCTTTTATTTTCTTATCAATATTAATAGAAATACGTGCGTTTTATATTCACAATTCTTAGCAATCTTAAATTTTCTTTTTTTTGTCTTTTTTTAATATTCAGCACTCTTTCGTTTTTCTTCTTTTGTTTTTTTTTTGATACTCTTTTTTTTGTACTTTGTGCAATAACGATTATATAAGATAGTTATGGATTAAGTTAAAAGAGTGAAATTGTATATGTAGATTTTCATTTTTTTTTTGGTGCTTTTTATTTTTTTATCAGAAATTAAAAAAAAAAAAATTGAGAATAAAAGCCCATGTACATTTTAATGTTATAAATCTTATTGAAAAATAAATAAAGAAAACAAAAGGTGCGCTTAAGGTATTGTTGAATTAAATAAATCATTGTTAAAAATTATCATATAATATTATACTCGTATATATACATATCTGAATTAATGATAAATGGTGTTATATTTTTTTTTTTTTTGCATTTTATACTTTAATCTATACTCACCTGGTGTAAAGAAAAAAAAAAATAAAATAAATAATATATTTATTGAACTCATATGAACATCAAAATGAATTTAGTTCAAAAGTAGATCGTGATTTAGTTCTGTCCTATAAATACATCAGACATTTAACTTATAGTTTAAAACAGTCTTAAAACTATAATGTAAAATTATTATACTTGTATAACATTTGCATGAATTTTAATAGAAATAAATTTAATATAAATCTCAAGTTATATACTTATACATATTTAAATTCTTATAATGTTTTTAATATTAATATTTTTTTTAATTGATTTCTTCAATAATTTTGGAAAAAAAATTGAATACAAGACATTATAAAAATATTAATAGTATTTTTAACTTGGTTGAATTAGACCATCATTAGAACCCCAAAAAACACCAGTTCAAAGTAAATAGGAAAAATATATGAAAAAGTTGACAAAAAAAAATGCTAAATACTGTTCAATTAAGGAGTGCTAGTTCTACACAGTTCTATCTATCTTTTATTAGATTGCTGAATATAAAATCAAATAATGTAAAAAAAAACAGGTGCTTTTATTGGAAGAAATCTAACCATCTAAAAAGTAAAAAATAAAATTGGTCGTAGATATTGAGCAACTCAAATTGTTATAAGATAATAAAAGAACGCACCAAAATCTGATTAATCTCTCTGAAAAATGTGTTTTTTAGCAAAACAAATATATACACAAATAGTCAGCAACAAATTATTATAACAAAAATGATCAATGTTTTTGTACACTACGATATGGTAACGGTGCTTGAGAGACAGAAAAACGAATACGGACAATTTAATATAAAAGTTTATAATTGAAGAAAAATTTTAATGATTTTCAATTTGTCGATTCGGAAATTTTTATTAAAACTTTTTTTATATTGTTAAAAATTTGATGAAACTAAATCAAATACATTTAAGCTTTTATTCAGCATATTTATTCAAAAAAATTCATGAATTGAAATTTGAAAGAAATATACAATTGCTTAAATGTATATTTCTAAATATGTATGAGATTTGCTGAATTCTATTTTAATTTTTAATTCATTCAAAAAGTAGTTACAATGTAATTCAGCAAGCTTTAAACAGTTATTATTAGATATATTTTACTTTAAACTCAATTAAATTAAATTAAAAAAAAAACAAAAACAATAATTTTCTAACAGTATATATTATGATTTTAAGTAGTTATCCTGAATTTTAGTTTTTTTAATCAATTTATTATTATTTATATCATTTATAAGTGATATTCAGCTAATAATTTTCAAAAATTATTCAAACTTTTAATTGATTTTTCTATTCAATGAATGAATTTTTTTTTTCTAATCAATTTATTATTATTTATAACATTTATAAATGATATTCAGCTAATCATTTATTCATATAAGTGATATTCAGCTAATCACATTTAAACATTTCTAATATAAAATATTAAAAAAAACTTAAATTTTTGCTTAAAAAATGTTTAAAGTTTGCTGAATTACATTAAAACTATTCTGAATTATATATATATATGAATTATATTATAAAAAATTAAAAAAAGAAAATTTTTTTCAATTAATTTTAAATTTTTTTATGTAAAAAAATAAAAAATTTTTTTTTTATTATTCTTAATAATTAAAAGAATTTAAAAAAACAAAAAAAAAAATAAAAAATTGTTATAATATAAACAATTAAAATATGTTAAAAAATTTTAATTTCTATAACTGCTGCTGTTATTATAGTAGAACTACTCATCAATTAATTACGCTTTGAGGTTTTGTTATTTTTTCTTTTTTTTTTTTGTGTTTTAATTTTTATTAAAATTTTTTTTATAATAATTATTAAAAAACATAAAAATAAAAAAAAATAAAAAAAAAAAAGAATGTTGTATTTAGAAAAGGAAAAAACAAAAAAAAAAATGTAATTTTTCCGCAAAAATACATAAGGTTGGTGTAATATTTCACATAATTAATTCCACGAAAGAAGCTTAATATCAATTTACACTATTGCTATTATAAACATGTTTTTGTATTTTTTGTTTTTTTTTTTTGTTATTTTTTAATTTTTTTCTTTTTTTTACAATTGTTGTTATTGTTGTTGTTTTCATTTTTATTCCTTAGTTGAATTTTTAATGTATGTATTATAAATTTATTAAAGTATTCAATTTTAATTTAATTTAAACATTCAATCAACTAGAACAAGACGGAAATATTTAATATAAAAAAATTATAATAATTTCTGATTAAAAAAAAAAAAAAAAAAAAATAAATAAAATAGTCGATTGTCTAAAGGTTTTTTTTTTTTTTTTTTTAAGATTTATGTATGTAATAAATGATATAATATGCTCTAAAGGAAAATACTATTTATGCATATTTTTTAGATATAACATTTCCTGGTTTATAACTATTAGAATTATGTATGAAGTATGTACAAAATATGCATCTAATTAAATTTATTAGTTTTATTTTATTTTTTTTTTTTTTTTTAATTTAATGGATATATTAAAAATTATTTTATTATTTTATTTAAAAAAAAAAATAATAAAATAAAAATATTTTTTTAAATTAATTAAAATTATTTTCCTTATAAAATACTTTACTTGCACTTGCTTCCACCTTTTATAAATTACATAATACTTAAAATAAATAATGTTATTAACAAATTTAAAATAAGTATTTAATAGGTATTATTTTAATAATATGTAATTGATGTGTTTTATAAAACATTAAAATTGCATACATATATTAAATATATTCAATAATATCTTATAAAAATTTAAAATATTGCAAATCATATAGATTTTATATACAGTTAAAATCTATCTATAATTAGACTATCTCTGGAATTTTTTTTTTTTAGTTTATTCCCCTGCCACATAAATGTAAATATGATTTTCGGGAGCGTGTCATATGCCTATATTTCATTTGACCGTAGGTAGTATCATTTGACTGTATTTCATTTGCTTTGCCTGTATTTCATTCTAAATTAGGAGAAATTTTAGAGATGCATTCAAAAGCAGGGCTTTACGCTTTTTCCAGAATTTTTATATATATATGTATATGTGAGAATCTGAATTAGGAGGGGCTTTAGTGAATTCACGCCTTTTACAGAATATTTATATAATATGAAATACAGTCAAATGAAATACAGTCAAAAGAAATACAGGCTTTTCATAGTAATCCACAATTTTCGATTTTCTACATAAAAATATATGAAAACATGTTTTGGAAAAAGTATACTTCCATATGGGTCCAATTAACAAATGGTTAAATTATAATTTACCTGATTATCAGGTTTCACTGTATTTCATAATTAAATTTTTTGTTACACCAATATGCATTTGCTATATTTAATATATGCATTTTATATAATACCAATGGCGTAGTGATTAAGCAATCGGCAGTCTTTAATTTGAAAGGTTTGAGATTCCTGAACCTTTTGCTGCAGTTAATAAATAATAATATGTATAGATTTTTCTTATAATTTCTATATTTAGTATAATATTATAATTAAATAAAAAATAAATGTTTACATATACATTATATCATATCGTAATATATAAAATAAAAATAAAATAACTCTTGTATAAGATAATAGATGGCGCACAAATAACAATATTATTAATTTTACATATACTTTTACAATATCTAGCTATAGCCGAGTAATTAACATCTTATTGAAGAAACTGAAGTTTGGTCAAATATTAATAATAAAAATAACTTTATGGATGTCTCTCTATGCTCCATATAGGAGTGAAAAGGAGAAAGAAAAAACATAATAATTGAACTAATTTGTCAATGATTTAAATATGTGATTTTTTAAAGGTTATATAATATTAAAATTAATTTTTTTATTCAATTTTTGTCGTTGTCGTAAAATTATAAGTAAATTTTAAATTTTGACATTTTGCAATTTTTTAAATACTGTTAAAATCAATATATATATGAAATTTTACATAATATAATATGTACATATATATAACATTTTCATAATCAGTAATCAACAATTTTGAATCTAAAATGGGCGAAAGGGAGAGCATGTCATGAATACGATATATATTTTCAACCAATCAAATGTTTGCATCTGGATGCATGCATCCCACGTGAATTAACCCTTAAGATTACATTTAGTAATTCAATTAATTAGTAATTAGACGTTCCCAGGTCTTCAATATAAAATATAGAATAAGTAAGAAATTTTGGATGATAAGAATAGATCCTCTGTTCACATTTAAAGTTTATAATATCAAATTGATATAATCCTGAAAACATTATTTTGACCTTCATGTTGACACATTTCAAAATTTAATATAAAAAATTTACAAAATTCTGATCTGTCTTTATTGCTAATTCTTATAAATATTTAATTTATATTTATTATAAACGATTATTTGAAAAAAAAATACCAAGATAGAATATTACAAAAAAAAAAAAAACAAAAACAAAAACAAAAAAATTCCTATCACTTAAAAACACTCTTTAAGATTTTTTTTCAATTTTTTACCCGTTCGAATAAGAATAAGTTTACAGTGTCCGTATTGTAATATAAATTTTATTTTGTCACTTCATTTTACATTTAAATGTTAACAAATGCTAATTTTAGTGAAAAAAAAAAAAAAAACAAAATAATAATAATAAATTAAATAAATAAATAAATAATAAATGAATTTACCAAAAAATATTTAATATTTAATATATTATGAACAAATAAATCGTCTGTCAAAAAAAAAAAAAAAAAAAAAAAACACTTTTAGCATACATAAGTTGAAATTAAAAATAAAAAATTACTTAACGCTAATTAATACAAAATAACAGATAGATAACCCTTTCCTAAATAATTTTTTTTTTTTTTTTCGCAAAAATAAAAAACATTTATTTATTTTAACAATTAACATGTATTTTGCATTTTTCTATTTTTTGTTTTTTTTTGTCATATTTTAAATTTTTATTAAATATTTATGATTGCAATATAGGAATTCCGTATTAACGTGTAAATTTTTTATATCAATATAGGAAGAAAAATATTTTTTGTTGTTTTTTTTTTTTTTGAAATTTATTGAAATTATTCATTACAAAAGTATGTACTTTTATATGTACATAGATTATATTAAAATATTATTTAGATAGACAAAGCTTACAAACAAATTTTAAAATAATTAAGAATTAAATGATCGTAAAAAAAATTACAATTTTTTTTTTAACATAAAAATAAAATTGTAAGCAATTTTTTGAAAAATTTAAAATGCGAATTTTTTTTATTAAATTTTCTAAATAATAAAATATACAAGTTTTTCAATGGTTATACTTAAAATAAATACAATTCAGCTGATTTAAAGTAATTGCTGAATATTATTTCAATTGGCTATTAAAAAGTTTTGTTTTCGAATTTTTTTTTTTTTTATAATATGTTATGAAATTTGCAAATTGGAACATTCTATATCTGTTAACGAATCTCCATTTAATTATTTTCAGAATTTCAATTCAAAAAATGCCCTAATTCAGCAATTAAAGTTAAAAAAAAATATTCATTCATTTATAACTTAAATACGGTTTTTGTTTTACTTTTTATTTCTTTTTAAACAGTAAATGCTATTTTATTCAACTTCATTTTCTATTTTATTAAATGGCTATTTAATTCAGCTTCCTAAAAAGATTGCTGAATCTTTTTGATAATCACTGTAGTAAAACAACTGTAAATGTATTCAACTAAAAGTTGGTACAAAATTGATAATAAATTTTGATAGGAAAAAAGAGAATTAAAATTTCTTCGAAACAGAGCGTTTTCGAAATCCGAGTTATACGAATAACAGTACAAATAATGTAAATACGTAATTACAAAATTTTATGTACTATTTTCATGAGAATGAAAATGTTCTTTATAATACTGACAAATTTAAGGAATCGTAATCGTTATTATTTCAACTGCTGAATCATAACCGAATAGATGAACTAAACTAACCGGAATTTAGGTATCATTGTTTTCGTTCTTTTTACACGAAAAGAGTAGTTGGTAAATGGAACGCTAACTTAATATAATCGTATTTACTCTTATCTACTCCTTCTCGAAGGTTGTTGTAGTTGGGAGTAGAAAAGATTAGTTTACTCTGTAAAAGGAACAATCAATTTTTAATACATAATCCAAAAATATTTTTGAAATATTTCCTTGTTTGTTCTCTTATAACTTATTTAATTCTCTCCGTTCATTTGTTTGTCTGTCTCTCTGTCCGCCTATTTACAAAATTTTTACACTAGTTAAGATCGATCAATGGAATTTTATCCTTGGAAAGGTATCATTAAAAACTTAATTCTGTTGAGGTACTATAACAGCTTTTCAAAGTAAAAAATAGCTATATTTTAAAATGTTTATATCTATTCGCCTGTTTACACTGATTGTATTATTCAGTTGCAACTTTGTCTTTTTCATTCCCACTTCCTCGCTTCTGCCAAAAAAAAAAACAAAAAAATTTAGCTGCTTTAGCTGTTGCAAATAACCAATGCATGTAAAGCAACAATAAAAAATTTTATTAGGTCAAAAAATAAGTTATTAACGCACACATATAAATTTGCAACTATTCAAAATACAACTTAATGTAAACGCGAGAGTTTTGCAGCACATTTTAAATACAAGAATGAATACATCATTGCGTATACAGAAATGTTAACAAGTGTAAACAGGGCCTATAAAATTCAACTGAATATTTTGTCAATATAAAAACGTCAAACGACAACGTTATTTGGATTTTAGACTGTTATGGAAAACTAAAATTTTCCTTTCTCGGTATATCTATGCAACACTATATCATAAGTGAGAATTTTTCAATTTTAACATCAGGAGGAAATCTTTTTGAATTAGTCTAAATTTTCTCATAGAAAAATTCCCTGTTCCGTCCCCCTCTGTTTAACACCTACAATTATAAGTATCAACATATAAAAACGTTTTTAATTTTAGACACTTGTGCAAAATTTACTTCCTTGTTTCTTTTGTTTTTAATCAATATAACAATGCATTATTTTGCTATTCAACAAAAAAAAAAAAACAAAAACTTAAAAGATGTTTCTATAATAAACTAATAAAACATTTTTTTTTTTTGTTGAATAGTAAATTTCATTTTATGACATAATTAGCTTGATATATATATATATCATTTATATATATATATATATATATTATGTATGTATATCTATCTGTATTATATAATCAATTTCAATTAATTTTTTTTTAATATTTTTAGCACGTCTATACTTATAAGAACTACAAATAACTTAAAAATAATCCAAAAAAGGAGATTCTAATTCTTGACAGTTTTTTTTTTTTTTTCCCGATACACGATATGAGTGTATGCAATAATTTTGTACCATTATCCATTAAAATACCTAATAAAATTCACTTTAAATATTAAATTGAACTTGACAAAGTTCATAAAATTTAATTTAATTTAATCTTATACAAAAAAAAAAAAAAAAAAAAAAAAAACTATTTATAAATATATTTTATATGTATATGTTATATATATATATTAATATTATATTATATTATTTTGTATTATATTGAAATTATATGCTCTTAACAACTTTAGAATATAACAATTTTTATTTATTTATTTATTTTTTTTTTTCAATTCTTTATCTTATTATATTGCAACAGAAATCACAGGAAATGAAATTGAATTTAATTCTTGTTTATATTATTTTATTTTAATTTTTTTTTTTTTTTGCTTTCTTAATTTTTCTTTCTTTGTATATTTTATACCATGAAATCTTTAAAAATAATTTTTTTTTTTGTAATATTTCCTAGACTGATAATGTTATCTTATTTGATGAATTTCTTTATAATATTGTATATATTTTTATAAATGACATTTTATAAACTTTTTAGCACACATATTATTTTTACTTAGTCAATTTTAAATATTTATTTTAATAAATTTATTTATATATAGAGTCCAAATATAAGCAGTGCTTTAATCTTTTATTAAATATACTTAATTATGATATTATAAAACGATTTATACTATATAAAAAAAAAAATAAATCGATTAGTAACTGTAATGTTATAGTGATTGATGTTTACAATAATGTCTATAGGAGATGTCACATTATATTGAATTTGAATGTATATAAGATATTAGGATTTTGACATTTAAGTGGCATATAGTGTGGCAATAATGTTTTGTTCATTTGTTGTTAATATTTTTTGAAAATTTATACTTGACATCACTTGTAAATAAAATTTTGTTTGGAAATGCTAAAGTATATATAGATATTTCCATAAGCTACATTTACATATATGGCTAAAGTTATGAAACGCTATTTCTATGCCTAATGCTGCTCATACACGGTGGACCAGGTTTTATAACAGGTCCGTGGACTTGATAAGTTGTATCGTGTATGGGCTATAGTTGTAAAACAATTTTGATGATTGGAAAGTTGGTTGGATTTTGATGATTGGAAAGTTGGTTGGATGAATATTAAAAAATTTTGATTTTTTTTTTGAACGGAGTCTTTGGTTTGTAGTTGAGTTGTATCGTGTATGGACAAGCTGTACAACTTGAATATCATTTTAACATTGAGATTTTTTGATTTAAGAAAATAATAAAACTATAAAGTATATAGGCAATTAAAATGGTTGGATGAGAGGTTGGATAAGAATGTGGTATGGTTCGCGTACCAAGTTGACAACCTAGTCCGCCGTGTATGGGCAGCATAACGTTATGAAAAATATTTTATTTGATTTTTTCTTTGTGTTAATACGAAATGTCAAAATGAAACAATTAAATTTTATATTGGATCTATAATCGAAACTCTTGTTCACTCACCATATCTATTCATAACCGGCTGTCAAAGTAGAAAAATGTAAAGTTATTAAATGGTATGAAACTGTCCACAATAAACGCAACCGTTTTCTTTACAGATGTCAATTGAATAGTATTAAAATAAAAAATGAAAAGAATCAATTTGAGAATTAAATTATAAAATCAATCAAAAAAATTTTTTTTTTTTTTTTAAATATTTTTTTATTTAGTTTTTTGCAATATTTTTAAATTAATTTAAAATATTCAAGAAACAAAATATTGAAATAAATATTATTTAAAATAGAGAAAAAACCGAAATTTAGTAAAGGTAACATTTTTTTACTTGACTGTTTCTTTCAAACTCAAATTTGCTTTAGTCGTGTAACGACTAAATTAGCTTTTAAACTGCGTAAAGACTAAAGACTGCTTATAGAGAGCGAAACGAGATTGTAAATCCAGCGCGCAACACACAGAAAACAAAAAAACATATAGGAAGCTTATTGATAAGAGGAGTGAAACTCAATAAAGAAAGGGGTTGAATGTACAACTTAAAATGGCATGGCTTGATCTTCCATTATTGTCTATTGTTTATAATCTATTCATTAAGTTTCGTTTTGAGAAATCAAAAAAAATGTACTGGTTCAAAATATTCCTCTTTACTGTATTATTATCATTTGAAATATTCAAAATTTGATTTGCGTAGAATAAATTAATTTGCTTTAAAAAAAACTATAAGTTATCTTTTTGAGAGCTATGAAAGTCTATAGATATACAATTAAAAATTAAATGTCATAGTTTAATAAATATAAAGCGAGCACTTATAAGTTTTAACTATAGGATAGGCTGTTTAGCATTAACAATTTTTTGACATTAATTAAGAAATGGATTTTGCTGAATTGAAAAAAATTTTTGTTTGCAACAAATTTCTAGAAATATGTTTTTAAAACTTCAGCCTTTCTTTCTGTTTTTATTTGCAAAAGTAAGTGAGTATGTTGAAAAGAAACTATAAAGGAGTGGAACGAATATGACTCGTCTTTAAAGGTGTGGAATTTTAACCTATTAAACACTCTCTTCCTTTTGATCAAACAATAATTTAAGGAATATTTAGTACTTAATTATACTGATTGGACAGGGGAAGATTCTGTTAAGTAATAAAAATTGGCTTACGTTTTAAAGGTATATGAAATAGAGTTGTTAACAATATAACAATAATATAGGAATAATGCCCTGTATTGTGTATTGGACAGTTCTCCTTATAGTTATTAAAATACATACATGTGTTATTAAATTGCTTACAAATTTCAATTAGTTACTATATATGTATATACATATAAAGTTTCCGATTTTTATAATATACATATATAGAATTATAAATTCTTAGCAATTTCTAAAATTAAATTTTTCATAACTTTTTAAAAACTTTTTTTAATCTATGAAAATCTATGGTATATTATAGATACTATATTAATAAATAAATAAAAAATGATAGATAGCTACTCATGTTTAAATTATAATTTGAAAAAAAAAAAAATATATTTAATATCATAATGTTTTATGACTTAAATGATTATTATTATGTTCATGCAATATTGTTATAAATTTTATTTTTATCTTTTGATTTCTTTAAAGTTATTTAACCCTTTTCTACTCAAAATAATATTTTAATTTATATTTTTTCTTTATTCTCTTCACTCTTCTTAAGAAATATCCTTTTTTCAACATTTATGCTCTTAATTATATGTTTTTATTCGAGTTTTTTTTTTTTAAGTTTTAATAAGTAACTTATTAAAACCTATGATCTATTTAATGTAACCTTTGAGAAAGTGATATCTTAACTGCATTACCTTCCAGCATATTTAAAAATATTTATATAATATTATCAAAATTATATTCCTATTAATTTGATAATAAATTTTGTTCATTGCATCAAATTACTAATAAATTTATCAAACACTTTATCGTCCAGTTTACTTTTGGCATTGAAAGGGTTAAAAAAAAAAATTTTTTTTTTTTGAAAGAAATAAAAGTTCTAAATTTTTATTTTGCTCCTATTTTATTGTTTTTTTTTTTTTTTGAGTGCTTTTTTAACAACTAAACCAATTAATTTATAGATACAATTAAATAAAATATAAAATTTTCAACTCCCATAAATAAATCATAAAACAAATAAAAGAACAAAACAATAAAAAATAGAACAAAGTAATATTAACGTAATTCATCAAAATGTTCTTTGAAAATCGCATAATTTAAAGAGGCAAAAAAAAAAACAAAAAAAAAAGAATTAAAATGTCAAAAATTTTAGTACCCACTTTTAAATATATGAAAAATTACTAATATGTATACAAAAAAAAAAAAAAATTACAAAAATCAAAAATTTTAAATTGTATCTTCAGATAAAGCTAAATTAAAATACAACACCAAGAATAATAAAATATAAATATAAAAATAATTAACTCAATTTAAAATTTGGTTAAAAATAAACTAAAAAAAAACAAGGCAAAAACAAAAAATTTGTCACTTTTTTTTTTTTGTTCATCAATTGTATATTAAAAAAAATAACAAAAAAATATCTAAAGATATTTTCATGTTTTTTTAATACTCTGTTTCTTTTATTATTTATTTTAATAAATTTAAGTTTGTTTTTTTTTTTTCATTATTGTTGTTGTCCTTTTTTTCTTAACACTTTTTATACATTTTTTAGCATTTCAATTATTGCATATGTATGTAAAATATGTAAAATATGTAAAACAAAATAAAGCACAAATAAAAAATAATATTGAACTCATCGATCGAAGTCAACAAAAATATTGGGAAACTTGAACAAAATCGATCAAATGAGTTCAAATATTTGTCCTCAATTTATTATCATCTTTTAAAATCAGAGAATAACAAAAATTAAAAAAAAAAAAAACTCAACAAACAAAAATATACAAGTATAGGTATAGGTATATAATATAATATATACATAATATGTATATGTATCTTTAACAATACATAAATAGTTTGCCCTCTTGCTCCCGTTTTATCATCACTTTAACAATTTCACCTCTTAATACCTCTTATCATCATAAAATGCCAAACATTGTAATCCATCATAAAAATTGTTTAGTATTTTTTTTTTTTTTTTTGTTTTTGTTTTTGGGTTATGGGTATCTCCCCACCATCATTTACCAAATCAACAAAATAATACTGCCAAACAAACAATCAAACAAATAAAACTACATACATATTAATAATATGAAAGATGATCTGAAATTTTGGGTTGATGGAAACTAAATTGGATGCTGAATCAGTATCTTAAGAATTTTTCAAAACAAAAAAAAAAAAAAAACCAAACAAAAAAATAACAATTGAAATTATAAAATATTTCGGAATATAAATGTTGATTGTTGTGTTGTGAATATCTTTTATTTTTTTTTTTTTAGTTTTTGTGTTATGTGTACTTTTAAAATGGTTTAGTTTCTTAGTTTAGATTCTTTAAACTAATTTTTATATCTCTATTTATACCTATAGATACAAAACATACATCATAAGAGAATAAATTTATGCTTTTCTATAAAATTTTTTTTTTATTTTTTTTTTTTTAAGAAACTGACACTGAATAGAACGGAATAAAAACGTAAAACATTGAAAAAAAAAAATCTTAAAAATTCTTAGAATCCATATAAGATTTTAATTTTTGGAAGTTTGTTTTTTTTTTTGTGTTTTGTTTTTTATTTGGATATTTTTTAGTGTGTTCTTTCTTTGTATACATATATTTTAAATATTCTAATGACGATCAAAACTTTTATAGAATATGTACTGAAAAGAACAAATACAAAAAAAAAAAAAAAAAGCCAAAAAACAAAAAATAAAAGTGTGTATTTCTTAGGCAAACAAAAATTCTAAAGAGGAAGTCTCCTCTGAAATTTAAATAATTACTTATTTTATTTTATTTATTTGTTTTTTTTTTGCTTTTGTTTTTTTGTTTTTATTTTTCTCCCCTTGTAAAACTGACTATTTGGTAATGGCAACCAAATCTTTTAAATGCTTTGTTCATTTTTTTTTTTTTTTTTTTGAAATTCTTTCAAAATATACCTATATGTATGTCTATATACTTATATTTTGTTGTTAAAAAGGTAAATATCTATAAGTATGTTAGCACATATTATAAAGGTATTTTGTTATTAATATGGGGATATGATGAGAGCGATTTTCTTAAGAAATTTTTTTGTTTTTTTTTATTTGTTTCTTCTTCTTCTTCCCGATTTGTCTGTTAGATTTTTTTTTCCTCGTTCTCTTCTCTATTATTTTATAAATGGACTCATCAGTTTTTCAATGTATTAAATATTAAAAATTGTCATAAATAAAAAAAAATAAAAAAAAAATAAAATTTGTTTAATTGTTTAATAATGGTAGACAATAGGTAGAATACAAATACACAAAAGATTTAATTTCATGGCAAAAATAAACAAAAATACGAAAATAAGATTAAAAAACAAAAAAAAAATGTTATAAATTCAGGATGAATTGCATATTTTTATAAAATAATTTCATTTTATTATGATTTATTTTGAATTGAATGATTCGATGAGCCGCTGTGATAAACAAAAGTCTGATAGAGTTGCGATGTAAAATGCGTAGGTATGGCAGCGCTAAATGTAAGGATAGTTGTCTATCTTCTCTACCAAACAACAACAATATGATAAACGTTTATTTGTGTTAGTTCACGTGATCATGCCTTTACAAATCATATTAGGTTATAAAAAAAAATCTAAAAGAGATATTGTATTCAGCTGAAAGCTTACAATAATAAACTTAATCTAAGAACAAATTATATTAATATGTTTTTTTTTTTTTTTAGAAAAAATTATTTTAATTCAGCTCATTTTTTATAAATTATTTTAAAATTTAAAGTGATTTTTTTTTTTGGAAAATTAATTTTACATGATTTTCTTAAACTTAAAGAGTTTTAATACCCAAATATAAATTAATCAATTTCGAATATTGTTTTATTTTATTAAAATTTCACTATTATTTAAATTAAGCTTAGCGCTTACAAAAATTAAATTAACATATTATAGCATAATTTTATATTATTTAACTTGTTATAATTTAATCGAATTTCTTAAAATGGAAAGCTTTCACCTCACCTTAGTGGCAATATACTTTTAAGTAGCAGATAAGTAAAGTATATGCAGTTACGGAAAGAGGCTAAATGAATAAAAATCTAACACTTTAAATGGTTATAAAATTTTTTAATATTTTTTTTGAATATTGTCCTTTTACCATGACTGCATGACATCTACTTTAAAAAAAAGAACTGCTATGGGATACAAAATTTTTTGATTCCAAAAGAAAACAAAAAAAAAAAAATCATGATTCTAAATATATGTACATATCTATACAGCATAGATAGTGTAGATAGTTAATGTAGATTTTGTAATAGAGAAATTGTATCGAAATATGTATAGTTGTATTCAAAACTTAATGGAATGTCATAATACGTAGTGTGTGGCTGAAAACTACTAAATTATAATTATTATAGATTCTTTGATTGGTGTACACTAATTGAAAATTATCATACAAAATTGTATTCTAGGTATATAATTTTTATAATTTTAAAAACAATCATTTTTTTTTTTTTTTAGAATTTAAGATTAGAATTAGAATCTTAAGAAATAAACAAATAAAAATTTTTATGTTAATAAGCAAAAAAAAAAACTCTTTCAAAGCCAATCCTTAATTTTTTTTTTTTTTGTCATTTTCTATTACTTTTACATTTACATTTATTTTATACTGGTTTCAATTTGATGAATAGACAGATTTTTAAAATTTCAAATCAATTTGAATAATTTTCAATTAAATTCTGGTATAAATTTAAACACATTGAAACACACAAAAAGAAAAAATTGAAGTGATTAATGGGAAAAACCCTTTTTGTAATAAAAAAAAAAAAAAAAATTATTAAATTCTTGGATTTTTATATTTAAAATCAAACCAAAATGTGAAAATTGAGCTTAACTTTAAATAGTTATAAACAAACCTATTAATAAATTCAGATAATATCTTATTATATTTGTATATATGTATGTATATGTATATGTATATTTTTTTATTTATTATTGTTGTGATTTATAATAAATAAAATTAATTTAATATAGAAAGCTTAAATACCTATTATTTTTTTCTTTTTTTTTAATAATACGGGAAATTTTTAAAGCGGAAAAGCCCACGTAAAAATAAAAAAAAAAAAAAAAAATTAAAAACTTGATGAGAATTAATTACTATATAAAACTGCTGTTAAAAAATAAATTTCATAATTTTAAAATCCAATTTCTCTTGAAAAGCAAAAAAAAAAACAAAAAAAAGCAAAGAAGAAAAACAAAAAAAAAACGTTAAATTGAAATTTATTAGGTAAGCTTTTAAATCAAAAGTTAATAAATTTTTCCATTTTTTTTTTTTTTTTTTTTAATTTTAAACAAAGAAAAAAAGGTAATTCTGTAGGTGTTAAACTGTTTTGGTGTTTAAAAAAAAATTTTTTTTTTTTTTCTTATACTTTTCACATAATATAATGTTATTTCTAAATATTTTTTCGTTTTCTTACAAAACATATTATGGGTTATATTCCGATAAACAGTAGTTAAATTAACAAAATAACAAGGTAGAATGTAAACCAACGGTTTTTAAAAGCGCACATTTCCAAACCTCAATACAAACTGTTTAGAAGTGTGACTTACACAAAAATTTGAAAATTTCATGTAATAAGAAAAAACGTGAAAATAGGACATTTTTGAAATTTTGAAGGGCCGTAAGTCCGGAATCCTATATAACTAAGAAAAGCCGTTAACACACGTAAAAATATATTATTGAACCTTTAATTTTCATGTCTTGCCGAAGAAAAATTTGAACAGGTGCCTAAGTTACAGGTGTTTTGAGGCGTAATAACTCTTAAAGAGGGGGTGTTACCAAAAAATTTTCTGAGGAAACTTATACTAATTCTAAAAGTTCTTTCTTGTTTAAAAATTTCAGATTCCTATCTAAAAGCGTGCCGGAGTTATGAAAGTAGAAAAATCATGCAAAATTTGGTTTTTACATAACGGTAAATTTAAATACTAAATTTAAAAAAATTGTATAATTTTCATATTAATTTACAAAGATAAAAGAAATTACCTGTCGAATGACGTTTTCAGATTGAAAAAATCTTAAGCAGAACATAAGATATATGCATTTAAAAATAGGGCTTTTTCAAAGTTTGAGGGGCTGTAGCTCCGTAATGGGAGGGGGGGGCTACATGAAAAAGTTGTTCCACAAAATTATTTTTTTATGAGACCTACCTATGGTTAAAATTTTTTTTCTCTATCTTTAACGGTGTAGAAGTTTTGTAAGCAGACGGACGGACGGACAGAGTGAAACTAATAAGCACATTTTTTCAAAATTTTTTTGGAAATGTGCTAAAAAGTATACATACATACATACACACATACATATATAAATAAATAAAGTGATCTTTTTAAATAATACAATATATTATATTTTATGACATATAGTTATAATATTCAAATTGAAATTTTAATGAAACGTAATTGCTTTTTTTTTTTTAATTATATTTTCAGTCGAATTTTTATAAAAATATGCTTTGTAATTAATTTATTTTTAGATCATAGTTTAATTCGTTCGAAATATCGGAGCTTTAGTTTTTTTTTTTTTTATAGATATGTTGTAGGGAATGGACACTTGTTCTATTGAATTAAGATTAATATTGCCTCCCCTCAAACAATTTCAATTTAACACAAGCGAGATTGCATGTGCGAATTTCTATATCTTGAAAATTTCTATCTGTTTTAAAACTGGTTATGGTAGTTCATTTTTTGTGAGAACTGCTATAGAATATGGAAGCATAATGTATTGAAATGTATTTCCCCTTTGTCGATTATGTTCCACGTTCCATCCCGCATACAATATGCAACTATTCAAAAAGAACATTATTAGGTTCGTTTCCAATTTATATTAAAAATTTACTTATTGATTTAATTCTGTCTGTACAGCCGTCAGTCCGTTTGTTTAATAAACTTATACACCGTTAAAAATAGAACAATGAAATGTAAAACAATGAATATTGTAGAACAACTACTTATTTTCTGCAGTACAATCCTTTACGGACGTAAATCCATAATATCTAAACGACACGACAATAGTGTTTTTTACCTTTATAAATCAATATTAAAATTATACAATTTTACATTGAAATTTACCGTTATGTGAAAAGAAATTTTTTCAAGATTTTGCTTTCTATTACGCAACGCTTTTAAAACTATATAACTTTAAAATTTTCCAGATTTAGAATAAGTTGCCTCAGAGATCCACTGTTTTTTTGTACCACCACCTCTTTAAAATCTACGGTTCATAAATTGAAAATTTGCTATTTTTAAACATCTTTAGAAAGTATCTGTACAACAGTTAGGCAGTTAACATACAGTTAACAATAAAGGGTTTTCTTAAAGCTGGTCTCTTGATTTTTAATAATTTTTTTTTCATATAAAATTCTAAGAAAACTTAGAAATTTTATTGCAAGTCACAATTCTTAACGGTTTTTATTGTCTGCTAGAAATTGTTAGGTTGTATCTACTTTTTTTATTTTTTGAATTAAGCACTGTATGTACCTTTGTGTAATTTGTAATTTTAACTAACGTTATTTATGATTAAAAATTAAATATTATGATCAAACCTTAAATCCTACTGCTCATTTCGTTCTTCGATAAATGTTTTTTTTTTTTTGTTTTTTAAACTATACAATTCGTCTTTACAAGTCTCTTACTCTTAAGCTGTGATGGCTTTTAAATTTAGGATTTTTTTTCAATTTTAATTAACTAGCAATACACAACTTGGTAACCTTGTAAAACGCTTTCCTAATGATAATAATCTATATTTTAAAGTAAGTGTTATTTTATAACAATTGATTTAAATTTAATTATCACAAAATTTATCATATTAACTATTAATAACAATTTTAATATTTGACAAAAAAAAAAAAAAAAAAGCACAATTAACTCAATTTCACAGATAATATATTATGGAACTTAAAAAATTTCCAAAAAAAAAGATTTGTAAAATTTTATTTCTAATAATCAAAATCTTAACCACTTAAACATATTAGAAGATTAGGAAAATACCCTTGAACTTATAAATTTTAAATTATATATTATTATAAGCTGTTATAAGCATTTAAATTTTATATATATATTTTTTTTATCAAACAATTATTATTTTTTAAGCAAATTATGAAATTCTCTTTTTACTATACACTATCTTACTCACTTCCCATCTCTTTTTTGTCAAGACGTTTTTTTTTTTTTTATAAAAACAGAAAACAAAACTTTTAAATGCGTTTTTTTTTTTTAAGTATTAAAAATGGTTTTTAAAATTAGCCACTTATTTAAAGCAATTGAACAAATGAAAACAAATAAATTTGATAAGAAAAAAAAAGAAAAAAAAAATAATCTGAAATTTTGACGAATTTAAGTTATCTGAAAAAAAAAAACCTTCCTTATTTAATTTTACCTTTTCCTGCCTAATATTACATACCTATGTTATGTACATATATTTGTTATCACTTATCAATTTTTTTCGTTTTTGTTAAGAATTTGTTTCAAATAAAAATATTAATATTAAATCCCGCTGAATTATGATTATACCTACACGATAAAATATTAATAGGTAATTTTTCCTTAGTTTTTTGTTATATAAAAAATTTTTTTTTTGGTAAATTCCAATTCTTGATTTCGAATTTATAAACTGATTAATAATATGAATTTAAAATTAATTTTCAAATTCAGCTAGCGCTGAATTGCATTTATAACCTTTTCAGCGGCATAAAAACATTTATAAATTATTGTGAAATATGACAAGATCCAATATAAATTAATTAATGGATTAGATTTTTTTTAATCACGTGAAAAAATAAAAGTTTAAGTAGGTATTTTAATCTTGGGGATTTTTTTTTTTTTTTTTGTTGTAGATTCTCTTTAATTTCATGTATGCAATTTGAATATTAAACTTTTTTATATATAAAATCTCGCTAATTTCAATAAAATTTGAAATGTACATGATATAATTTTATATTTCTTAGAACGCATTACGAGTTTTTTTTTTTTTTTATACAAGTTTTAATAGTAACTGATAAAAACATTTAAAATGTGTTGTTATTATTTGTATTATAATGTTATACATATGTATAACATATAAATATAAACCTTATGGTAAATCCGAAAATAACCTGTTCGTTATACTTGTAGAAGATTATAACGAAGAATTTTTTAATTATTTTAATATTAATATTTACACATTTTTTTTAATTTGTTTTTAATTAATTTTTATTTTTATTTCTAAAGTTAAGAAAGTTTTTTTTAGATAGTTTTATTTTATATTTTTTAATTATTATAATATTGGAATTACATAAACATTTTATATTAATATATTTAGTTAATTTTATTAATTAAAAACTGTGTAAAATAATATTTTAATTGTGACTTTCTATTTTTTATTTACAGGTAATGCACCTATAGACTTAAAATCAATAATTTGGATTATTTTGAATTTTTTGGGTAACTATATTGAAATTTATTTGATATTTTATTTATGCATATAAAAAATTTGTTAAGGTGACATTTTAATAAACTAAAATAATATTTTTGATTCTCCCTTACGACATGTACAGCCACGCCTGAAAAGGAAAGGTTGTGTAATTTCCTTGTTACATTTATGTGGCTGGAAATGCAAAAAAATAAAAAAAAATTTTTAACTATTAAAAATAATATAACTAATAAATATAATATTTTTGACATAACGATAAGAATCGTATTTGTGTTCCAGGGACCTGATTAATACCTAATAAAATAAGCTTATATATAAGACCTAACATGGAATACTATTCACATATACATACATATGAGCTGGTTACTCATTTACTTCTATGAATTATCTTAGTAGAGTTGAAAAACGCACTATTTGTCTCAATGATGACCCCGTCGAGACGAATACTCTGACTTCTCTTGATATTTATCGTAATATTGGATCCATTTTTCTTTTTTGTAGATATCTTCTAGGTAATGACACTAGCTTAAATGAAATAAAATCATACTGATGCCATCATCCTCAAACAATTTCAACGTATCACTGCAATAGGAACTGCAAACATTCACTTCTACTATGTGCAACTACCTAAGTAGTACTCTCTACTGCATATAGCAATTCGTTTATTGTTACCATCCATAATGTATTTCCAGTGGCCGAATTTTCAATTTACTCAAATAAGAGATGAATCTAAAAAGATTCTACATTCACTTACCTTCCAACTCTTCTTTATCCGCATTTTTTCTATCCTTTTCCCTTCTCATATTATAATCACAACTACTTTTAGTAGAACAGTAAAATATTCCTAGATTGTGATTTATGCATAAAACAAAAAGAAACCATACCATCTGACCGAGATTTGTTTTGTTTTTTCAACCACATTATTTTAAAATTGTTTCGAATATAATATTGCGTTATTTTTATTTATTTTATAACAACTCTGCCCATTTATTTAATTTAAGTATATGTTTTCGTATTTTACTTCGGATATTAATTTTTTGTTCGAGAACTTCTTTTAGTGATCAATATTCTACTTAATTTAACATCCACCTGGTCCTTACAGTTCAGTTTTGTTTATTTTTACATAATAATTTGATTAATAAATATTTTGATCAAACAGAATAAACACCTTAAAGAAACTCTTCGTCTCAAAATTTTTTAAATACAAAATTTTCTTCAGATCGTTTTAACCCAAGAAACGGAACGGAAAATAATAAACAATTTAAACTTGAAACAACAGTTTATTTTTTTTTTTGTTTTTTGTTTTTTGTTTTTTTTTTTTTTTTTTTTGTTTTGTGATCATTCAATTAATCTTAAAAATTATAAATAAAATTATCATATGATATATAATTAATATTTTTTTTCTTCCTCTTATTTCTATAAAAAATAATAATAATAAAGAAAATAGATTATTTTAAATTTAATATTGTTTTCAGCTGGGATATTAAATCAAAATTATCTTTAAAGAAAAATAAATAAAAAAAAAAAATGGCGAATTATGATATTTTTATTTTCTTTTTTTCTTTTATGTTGACTTTTAAACTATAATATTCTATTTTATTTTTGATTTTATATTTTATATTCTTATTATTATTTTTTTATATAAGTAAAGTTTTGTTTTAAATAACAACTGAATCAACATAGGCATTATTATAAAAATTAAAAAAAAAACATCATCACTCATCATCACACATCATCAGATTTTTGCTATTTTTTTTCTTTAGATGATTTGTTTAAATACAGCTTTTTTGATGATTTGGCAACTGGGATTTTTAAAAATCAGCCTCATTTAAACCTCAAAGTTTTGTGATTTTTACTATGATTATAATTTGCTGTAATTTTATGCTCAGCATTTAGAAATTCATATAAATTTAATCATAAAATTATCCAAGAGTACTTGTCAAAATTATACATATAGCAGTATTTATATGTACATAATTGTAGAAGACTTACCTACTTATTACCATATACTGAAATTGAGTGTCCTATTTTGAAGAAAAATGTATTATGGTCTAATGGTGAAAATATCTACATACATATGTACGATTTCATATGAATGTATAAAAATTTTATTAGAAATTTCCTTGATATTTTTGATTTAATAAAATCAAAAAAAAACTTATTACTGCATTTAAATTCAAATTTTATTGTGGAAGTAAATAAAATGTCTTATTTATTTTAAATATTTTTAAAACAATTAATTTCATTATATTTTCTTAATTTTTTTGCCATTATATTTTCACCCAAATTATTTGTACCTATATAATTTTTACTTGAGCGTGTAAATATCGCCTAATACGGAAACAAAATATATTTTATAAGAAAAAAAAAAACAAATAAAACAACGGTAGTCAAATGAGTTAAATCAAATTTATTTTATGTTTACTATTATTCATTTTTGTAAAACTTTTTTAAATATTCTATATTAATTTAATTTTGTGGTTCAAACCAAATTTAAGAAAGACTCCTTGTTTAAATAGAACGTTCTTGGCAATCAAAATGGTTAAATATTGAATGAATCTAAAAGAAAATCTTTAAAAGCGTAATGAACAGTTAGTCTAACTTCAAAATCAAAAAAAATTTTCTTAACTTCGATTTCTATGTACATACGTACATATGTATATGTATTTAGTTTTTAAATTTACCGTCAGGTGAATTATAGGTCTGTATAAGTATTATAATATGAGTGAACATGAAAAAGTATACATATACAAATATGCCTTATGTATACATAAATGTTGGAAGTATCAGAAGCTATTAGTAAAATAGTAATTATAATAGACGGATTCATTGTTCCCTTAGAGTCCCTATATCCTTTCCTATCTCCACCCCCTAGCCAAAATACTGAGTTATCAGTTAGGGGTTTCATTCCATTATATTGGCTAAAGGGAGAGGTGAATTTAGTCAGTAAGAATCTGACACTATCAAGGAGGAATTATTGGTGTCTGCGGAAAATGCCCACCTTCCTTAGGAAAAAAGAAATGTATGTAAGTATATATATAATGTATGTATTATTTAAAATGTTTATTAATTTAAATTATTATATCTATTCCATATCTATTTCCATAAAGCCCATAGGGGTATAGGGTTAAATAAAGTGAATAATGTAATTTTAAATCCAAATTATTCAGCCGTGTTAATTTAAACTGTAATCTTCTAAAAAAAAATAAAAAACAAGAAAATAATCCTAAGAATATATTATGTACCTACTATGTAGGTACATGTAGAGGTACCTATGTTGTAGGTACAAAACAAAAATACCTTATTAGGAAACACAAATACGAAATATTGTATAAATATTAAATTTTAACAATTTTTTATAAATAATATAAAAAAAAAATAAGTATTTCTGTCTGTGATAGTTTTGCTTTTTTTTCGTTTTGGTTTTTTTAAGTTTAAACAATATTTTATTTCCTCTTTCTTTGTATAAATAAAATTAATATGTATTTATTTTAAATTTTATTACATATTTACTTTAAATGAAACGTTTGTTTATTTTGTATGAAAATAACTGTAAAAATTAAAAAAAAAAACAATATATATATTTATATAGGTACATATATTAAATATTTAATTTAATATTAAACAAATATTATTTTTGTACACATACATACATTTGTATGTATGTAGGTGCATAACATACTTAGGTACCTACTTATTAAAAAAAATTTTTTTTGCTTTATTTTAATGTTTTTAAAGTTTTTGTCTATATTTAAAAAAAAAAAAAAAAATATTTTTAAATAAACATTAAAAAAATAAATTAATATTTTGGAAATTCTGTAAATACTATCTATCTTTTATTAATTAATTAAAATTAAATTTATTTATTTATTTAACTAGAACATTTTGTTTAAATTGCTGCAAGAAACACAATGTTATATTCATGAGAAAGGTTTTACTCCTTGTTTCACACCTTCTTTCCTTAAATGACAAAACTAGTTATTGAAAAGATGGTTATAAAACGAATAGTAAAACTGCAGTTATATTATAGCTAAAAGTATAGTCCAAAACAAACGTGACGAAACGATAGAAAAACACAGGAAATATCGTACGGTTTTTTTTTTCGCGATGTGTAAACAAGTAAGTAGCCAAAATGAAAACGTAAGGACTGTTATTTTATAAGTTCTGTGTGAAATTAGTTTAAATTTAATTTGAAAATTTATCTTTTTTTAATTTTTTTTTAAAAAGGATAAAACAGAATTGGCAATCAAATTGTGTATTATAACGTTAGTTACATTCAAATGTTTAAAAATAATTTTAAAAAATATAATGTTGGAAGACAAATAAAAACTACAGTACTATCAGTATCAGTATACATATACATAAATATATTTACATTGATATAATTGTAAAATTTTCGACTTCAAAAATAAAAAACTTTTTATGTAAATAAATTTTTAGGTTAAAACGTAACATAGTATTGTAATCTTTTTATTGTAAGTATTGCAATCTGTTTACGGAGACTTTATGTGACATTTCTCCCTTTTATATGACATATAATTTTTCGTGCAGTTTTTTTGACATTTTTATCATCTATTTTGATTATTTCCATATACCATTAACCTACATAATATTTATTTACATGTTATTAGAGAATTTTTACTCGTCTCGTTAATCGTACTCGTTACATTACATCTATCTTGGAATTTAGGCTTAATTGAGAAAAAAGAAATGGTTCATTGAAATGTTTATTTTTTAGCACCATATTATAGACATTATATAAAATTTAACAAAAAAAAAAAAAAAAAAAATGATTTAATAAATATTATCTAAATAATAAACACAATTAATAATTTTCATATTTTAATTAAAATATTTCTATAAAAATTCACATTTATCATTTTTCGGATTATTAAATATTTTTTTCTGAACAGCTGATTGCATATGTAACAAAATTGTTCTAATGTTATATATGTATATACATACATATGTATTTCACTTTTTCTTATTTTTGCCTGTCATTGAAACTTTTATTTCAATTTAACACCTAATTTTACTGAAATATTTTTACTGATTGCCGGCTTTAACCATCCTTACTTAAAAATATTTTAGTTTTCATAATGAATTTTAATGCTAGCTCTAACTGCTTAGCGTAAAACATTCCTTTATAAATACTGCGGTGTTCTTTGGCTAATTTAACATGGATTAAATTTGTTAATTTGAAAAAAATAATTTCTAACAAATTTTAAAATGAATGACCCAAATGTTTTTCAAATTAGATACATTGCATACGTACATATATGTACATTAATGCAGGTATGTATAACAAAGAATGTCCAATATCTTCTAATACAACATATTACATTATGTATGTACATATGTAGAATTTTATAATTTTAAACCATATTCAAATGTCAATTGACATTAATTACAATTTTGCAGTTAACATCGTTTAAATAAAAGTTAATTCAATTTCAATTATTTAATTTTGTTTTAACTTAAGATACATTTTTCACATAATTTTTTTTTTGTTTTTTTTGTATGTTTTTGTATTTTTCTTTTATTTAATTTTATTTAAATTCAATATATTTTTAAATTAAAAAATTAAATTAAAAATAATTAAATTTATAAAGACAGATAAAACAAAAAAAAAAAATCAAAAATTAATTCGACAAAATTGTGGGAAATTTTCGGTATATTCCTCTTAAATTATTTTTTGTTTTTTTTATATAAATTAAAAATCCAACAACCACAATTAAAAAAAAAAAAAAATATCAAAATAAAACAATATTAAATTTTCCAATAATTCTATTCGTAATGCAAATATTAAACATACATACATTACATAATATAAATATGTATGTAAATTATATATATATATATACATATGTAAACATATTATATCAAAATATGTATTATACATAATAATACTTTTAAAAATTGCTCAATATGGCCTGATGACTTGACATTAAAGTATTTTTTTTTTTTTGTTTCTTTTCTTTTTTTGTTTTTTTTTCATACAAAGAAAAAAAAATATTAAGTATCACCTTTTAATAAACAACAGTAATTTAATATAAGATTTATATCTAAATAATGTATGTAAATATCTATATAATACTATATGTTCCTATAATATCTTTGTATATACATAGATGTATATCAACAAAATGATATTCTGAGAAAAGAAGAATATAAAAAAAAAAAAATAGTAACTATGATTAACGTTATTAAAAATATAAATAAAAAGAAAATTTATAGTATCTTTTTATAATGTACCGTTTTATTATAATTTTTTGTTGTTTTTATTGTTATTATTAAAAAATATTATTGTACGCAATGAAACTTCTTAACTACTTACCTATAAGAATTAACTATGTATATGTATATGTACTTATGTGTACATATGTTGTTATTAACTTTTATTGCAAAATATGTTTTGTGTACCCACTACAAAATAGTTGTGGTCATAAAAATGTATAAAATATATATCGAATTTTTTTAATATTTAAATTATTAAAATTATTTTTTATTCTTTAATATTTTTAATTCATGATAACTTCTTTGAAACTCCATTCTCCATCCAAAAGCCAAAATCCACAAAAATGGAAAAACTAAAAACTTTGTTTTTGTAACAAACTCTAAAGTTCTTCCTAATTATTTTTATTGTATACATATTTTAACATTAAAGAATATAAAAAATTGAAGGCGGCCGCCCTCAAACTTCCGCTAAACAATGAAATCCTGATTTTGTAACTAACTGTAAAAGTCCTTTTAAATTATTTTTTAACATACATAATGTATGTACATATTTCAACATCAAAGAATTTGTGAATTTTTTTTACACAGCCTTTCCTGATCAGGTGTGGCTGTAAATGTCGTAAGGGGGAATAACTCTTACGACGTGTCAGCGTATTTTATTTACGCACTAGGTTACCGAGGCTCTTCTGGATATTTTTTTGTGTCAAAAATCATTATAATATGTTTTGCTTTTTATTAATTTAATAAAAACGATGTAATATAAACGATGTCTGACCTTCTTAGGTGACAATATTGACAAAAGAAGGTTGATATTATTAAATCAATATTTTATTAAAGTTAACTATTTTATTTATACATAGGTAAATTCAATTTTAAAAATCTTTAACTTTTAACTACAAAAAAGGAACAAATATTTTATGTATTAGGTATATCTAAGTTAATCTTTGTTTTGTTAGGTATATCTAAGTTAATCTTTTGTATTATAAGGACTCGAAATAAAGACTCTTTGAGACTCAGAAAAAGAGTCATTCATTAATTTAAATATCGTTTGAATTAGATTTTTAATCTTAAAGAAATTTTTACTTATTTTCAGTCACCCTATCACATTTTATGTGTCAGACAGACATGATCTTTCACAATCAAACATTCTGTGTGTATTAGGTAAAGCTAATTTTTAAATTTTTTAAAGTTTGTTTGTATAAAGGAAGGAAGTATAAAAATGTTTGTCTTTTAAAAAAGTTACAAAACAACTTTAAAACAGATTTTGTATACGAACTATAGTTATGTATTTAAAGGATTTTTTAAAGGTCTATAAAACGTGTGGTTAAAATACAGTTGTATACATATTTTTAACTGTACAAGCTATCGTTTGATAGATTGAAACCTTGAAATATTGTCGTATTAAATTCTTGTACATGGTCAAATCTAATATTAATAATGAAATGTTTAAAAAAGGTGGAATTTGAAAGTATCAAAATTATCCTATATACAATACATTAGAATCTTAGAATTACATTAGAATTAATACTTCTGTTGTTCAACCAAACAGTCGTACGCAGCTCGTACTTTTACTATTGCATACCAACCAAGAAAAAACAACTATTCCGAAATATTTTACCGCATATTCATCCTTATCAATATATTGTATATGGCAACATGTATCATATTGTAGTTTTGACTTTTGCATATTTATGAATATAATTAAAAAAAAAAAAAACAATTACAATAAAGGTGTATTTTGTAAGGAATTCACAATAATTCAGGAGTTAAGTTTTCAAATATTTTTATTGTTATTTTTTTGTTTTATCATCAGAAGAACAAAAACAAAAATAAAATTAAAAGTATAAAAATAAAATTTATTGTCCAACATGTTGACAGGTTCTTATATACAATACAACATGTATATTGTGTTCAATGTACATTTTATTTATTTTTAGTTTTTTTCTAATAAAAAATAAATTTACATGTGTAAATGGAATGTCTACTGCCTTGTCGGTATAATTGTAAAATTAAATTCTTATACATACATATATACGTAAATTGATATAGTCATATAGTTGGTACTTATGCATTTAGATGTAGTATGTATAGAAAGATATGTGTATAACTACATATTGATTGAATTGACAGGTAAACAGCAGGAAACTCAAGTGTTCATTTATAAAAAAATGTTTCTTTTTTGTTTTAATACTTTTGATGATTTTCAATGTGTACATACATATGTATGTATATATATATATCTTATGTACTTTTGTTTTGTTTAATTTTAAATTTTTAATATAAAAATGTTGATTAGTTTTAATATCACTTTTATATTATTTAAAACATGTGCATAAATTAAAAAAAAAAAAAAAGTCATATTGAATCATATATTAAATGATGTTAAATATAGTTATTTTATTTCTTTTAATAATAATTTATATGTATTTTAAGATTATAAACCTATTTCTTTTTAATTAAAATTGATTTGTAATATAATTTTATTCAATAATTAAAGGAATAATTTGTTTGCTGTAGTCTTTTTTTTCTTTACTCCTCTTCAGTCTTCACAAGTATGGTAAACTTTCCTAATATTTATACATTTCCTTAATTAGTGTTGTTGTTTGCTTTTTTTCTACACATCTTACTACAATATTGGTGTAGTTACAGGAGTATTAATCAATATACTATTACGCTAAATAACGATTACGCTATTACGATTAACTCAAACGCATCTACAGATGTAGGGATATACATATTCTTGGAACATTTTTCCCCTTATTCTCTTGGTGGTATATAATGGACTTCTGATATATCCATTCCATTCCATTGGTTTCTACATTTTTAGTTATTTAAAAAAAGATATGCTATGTCAATGGTTATTTTATTAAGCCGACAGCACTTTAGATTATTATTTCTACTGTAGAGGTTAACTGTTAACTGTAGAGGTGTAGAGGTTAGTTTGTTTTTTTTAGGCGATGTTTGTAGCGCAAAAAAACAGAGCCTATTTAAAGATTTATAAATACTGTCCAGGACAGGGAAACTTTTATTCGGAAACAATATTCATTACGATGACTTCATAAGTCAGCGCACATCAAAAGTTTTTTTTTTCTTATAAGTTTATGAGTTGTATTACCTTAACTAAATTTATATAATGCAACTTGTATCTACAAAAGTAATAAAATATCAATTAATTTTAATTATTTCTTCTTTTTCCATAAAAGAACTAGGAATGTAACTAGGATTTCGTCTTATGTATGTTTTAATCATAAACCATTCAAGTTTACTTAAACATACCATGACTAGTTAAGTGCTCTGACGGGTAAATATGTAACTAAAATATTACATTATGTTTGACATTATACGTATGCGTATGTCTAATAAAATTAAATCTTGGTTAATATTAAAATTATGTCTCTTTTTATTTAATGAAAAAGAAATAGTTAGTATAAAATTCTATACTATTTTCTTGTGACCTTAGCCGAATTTTTATAAGTACCCATTAAAAGAATTAACCAACCTCTCATAATTGCCTGTTTCGGTTAGGTAACCTAAAAATTTTGTATTTTTGGAAAAGCACTTAACCGGATTTTATGATGATTCTGTGTGATTGTGTGATTCTTCTGGACAGAAAATAAATTATATTTGCAACGTTTTTACTTTTTAACATTGTTATATTTTTCGCAAATACTGCAACATGTTACAAGAGAATTGTAATAATAGATGATGGATGTTGACTTCATATGCGTGTGGTATACATGTGTATGGTATTTGTATTTTAAAGTACTTAAGCGTGCTGTGTACATAACCGAAAAGCAACGAACGGGAGTTCACTATAATAATATTATTTATCATCTCTTAGGTATACATACTTAACTTATAAGTTATACCGCAACAAAATGATTCCAAATATAGCGGGAATTGTTCTTTATTTTGTATAGTATGTGTAAACTAATAACAGTATTATTGGCTCAATAATTGTCACCCTTGCATATCCCATTTTATTTAATTGTACCATATTATACAGTGCGTCCGGAAATCAAAGGTTGCAAAGAAAAGAGGTGATAACTAACGCAAGTCAAAAAGTTGTTCCGGAGATGTGGTCTATTCTTAACCATTTTCAAGATAACGAACTTCAAAATGTTTTCGTTAAGTTTTTAAAACATTATAATATCTTCGCCGCTGTTTACTATTTACATGCAAGATACGTTTATACGTATTATATTAATTAATTTCTTTGTGCATAATATAAATAATTAATCTTAAACGTTAAGAAATTTTAATAGAATAATTAAAATGCATAGGTGTATATTGTACGCAAATGATTCTCATATAAATTATCTAAACTGTTCCTAAAACTTTTTTATAGATACATTCTTTTAATACAAAGAAATCACACTCTTGAGTCTCGGAGCATTTTTTTTTGTCTTTTTTTTTTTTAATTTTTCTCTATAAAAGATTAAAGATTTTATACCCATATATAAATTTTATTATATAGGTATAAAATTAAGGAAGTAGGAACCCAATTATTTATTTATTTTTTTTTTCTCTAACTTAATTTTACATTATTTTAAAGTTTTTATTTTTTATTTTTTTTTTTTTAATGAAAAATTCGTAAATTCTTAACATCATTAGCTGTTAATTTTACTCTTTATTTTATCCTGAAGTGTTCAATTTATAAAAAAAAAATAATATCTAAAACTATAAAACTCAGCAAAAAATAGAAATTCTTAAACTAGAGAACACGCAATAGAAAACCTTAATATTTTTTTTTGTTTGGGCAAAATATCGCGCATCACACATTCAAAAAAAAAAAAAAGTAAAAAAAAAAAATTGTACTGTTTTATATGAAGGCGACGGGTGGAATAAAAAAAAAAAAACTTTTTCAGAAACCAAACAATAAAAATCTAATTGACTGTTTATAGCTTTAAAATAATAAAATTTACAAAGAAAATTACAAAAAATATATATATATACTCATACATAGAATATAGATACCTATATAATGTAAAAAAGAAATAGAAAATGTAGTAAGTATTATAATATTATACATATATACATGTATATTAGGTATAAAGATTTAATCCACCACCTCTTCCTTATTCTAAACGTCTAACATTTGTTGTTCTCAAGTAATAGAACTTTTTTTTTTTTTCTGTTTTTGTTATTGCGCTAACTTTACTTCCGGGTTTCTTGTTAAATATAGAAATAAAGATAAAAAAAAAAAAAAAAAAAAGTAACAGATATATTTAAAAACTTGCAATTGTTCATAAGTACTATAAGATACTCAATAAACTTTTGAAAAGTTATGTTGTAAGATATTTTGAAAAAAAAAAGCCAAGGTTAAATAAGTAAAATGTCAAGTAAATGTTGATGCAATATTTCTATTCAATTTATTATTTTTAAAAATCTTAAAATTGTAATCAATTAAAGTAATCATTCTTTTAGTATAATACTCAATAAAATTTTGCAAAGTTATCTGATAAGAGTAAGACATTTCGCAAAGTTAAATAAATACCTAATAGTTGTATATGTAAAGTAAATTTTAAAAATGTTTTTGTAATAGGTATATCTGTGCAATATTTCTTTTCAAAGGATTTTTGGCAAATCTTAAAATTGTAATCAATTAAAGTAATTATTATTTTAATATAAATAAAATATTTAAATTTTTCTATTTGATAAATTTCGATTTTATATTGTGATAGTATAAGTGCTACAAAATAAACGCTAAATATTTTTTTATTTTTTATATTATATAGTCCATATATAAATATCTGCTGATATTTTTAGACACCTTTTGGTTTAAAGCATGTGGGTCATCTCGATTCAAGTATTAAATTAAAATTATATTTAATATTTTGTTTACATTATTTTATCATATTTTATATATTATTTTTGAGCTGAATGGGTTTTGAACCCTAGACCTTTCGTCTGAAAGACCAGTGACTTATGCACTGCACCAATAATCAGATTAAACATTATTGTTATACATAATATATGTATTAATTTACGAAAATCACTACGGAAACCATATATGTATGTATAATTTCATTTTCTATTAGAAAAAAGAATAGTGTTAATCAACATTATTGGACAACATCTAACTTAAACAATAGTTGATTTTGTATATGCTCGCTTTTAAACTTCAGACTTCAAATGTTAAATTGCTAACATTAATATCAAAAATCGAATTAAATGTAAGTAGGGTACACGTAGAGATAAAAATATTTTACGCTTCTTAAATTATTCGGATTTTCGGTAAATCAAATTGAAATACCTAGATCTTAAAATCAGTACGAATAACTTATGGTTTACCAAAACATATTCCATACCACACATGATGATAAATAGTCGTAAGTGTAGAAAATTAGTTATAAACTTTAAATTTGAAGTGTTACATAACCTTAATTTGATTTGATAAAATTAAAAAAAAAAAATCAAAAAATCTCAGTATAAAATAATGTATGTATGTATGTAATATGTAGCTATGATAACATTATTATATTAATCTTATAAACAACAATTTTATACATATATAAATTTACGTATTTTTTAAAATTCCAGGTATATACCTATGCATAGGTATTTGTGTATTGATATTTATATTTACATAGAGGGCGGATATATAGCACCTATTATAGCATACCAATGTATAGCAAATTTTATACATACTTAGTACTTATACATATCTTACAGACACAGTTTATCTTCTTTTATTTTATTTAAATTATTTATATATGGAAACTTTTTTCTTTTTTTTTTTCATTTTCTCAACTTTAGTAACAATTGTATATAAAATACAGTCTTAAAAATAGTTACGGTAAATAGTATAGTAAATCTATACAATATTGTACATATTATATGTAAGTAACAGTTTGTATAATTGTATTATAATATTCTAGGATGACCATAAAAAAAAAACATGAACTGCTGTTGCACAACTTGCAAATTACTTTATTTTTTTTTTTGTATTTATCTTATTTTTTTTTAAATGAATTTAATGCTTAAATAGTGATATGTTGATTTTAATACATATAATTTATATATATATACTTTTATATTTTATAAAATATTATATACTATATTATATGTATATAAAGACATAAAAGGAAATCTTAAGATTTTTTTATTTTAGTGAATGCACATATTAATGCATCAATGATTCACACGAAACTATTTTTTTTTTTTTATTGAAATATTTCGCAACAGTATTTTAGTTAAACAAGACAGTATAATATGTACAACTAAAAATGTTTAGTGGCGCACATTTTCAAAAAATAATAAAAAATATTTTAGAAATTGTTGTGACTACTTTTGCATCGGAATTTGTAATTTTTAGCATATTAATTATGAATAACCAGTTGTGCGATGGACATCTTGCAGGTGTTTAAAATTGTAAATTTTTGAACTTTTATTATAGCTCTTGTCTCAGTCTCAAATGAGAAGAATCATAAAATTTTTTTCAAAATTTATGGGCTTTCTCTTTGAAAATTATGGTCTTATAGATTCTCTCTGAAAATTTCAAGTTTCGAGATTTAAACGCAGATGCGTTATGTGGAAATAGACTTTTTTGAAAACAATAGGTTTTATTTTACGGTAAATTTAAATGTCGGAATGCAAAAATATACCAATATGCTATGCTATTCTTATTATTGATTTATAAATTTTTTTCAAAGCTGACTGTTACATATATAGCTTCCCAAGAGGTTGAACTATTTATATGTGTACCTAAGTTAAAAAAAAAAAGTTATTTTACAACAGCTGTTCATAAGTTTTCAAAATTTCAATTCTTCAACTTTATCTATAATGGTGTACTGCAGTTTTGTAAACAAGTAAACAGACGAGCAAATATGCAACTAATAATCTAATTTTTCAAAATTTTTTTGAAAATTCTACAGTAAAGTGAATAACTAAAAGAATGGGATAAGAAAAACATGTACATACATTATAAAAATTTCAAGATGTTTTTACATATTGTAGTATCTTAAGATAAATTCATAGATTTTAATAGTATTATAAAGGAAACTATCTTGTAGAATATAAACTTGATCGTATTAAAGGGGAAAGAATTTTTGTTGATGGAATAGCAAGAACAATAAATGAACCGATAATCACTTTATTATTTTCTACAATTATCACTTACAACGAAAAAAAAAATTTTCAGACAAAACCTATAATATAATAGAAGTAACATTTAACAAGACCTCTTTTATGAATATATATGTATGTATGTATAAGATAATTTTCTTTTGCAAAAAATACTGCTAATAGTTTTAAAAATTAAAGATAAGAAGTCAAAAATTATCAGAATTGAAATCGTGAAGGGAAATAGGGATTTTGGAATTTGAATTGTATTTTTTAATAAAATTTTTAAACACGGCTTTTTTTTTTTTTGTTTTTGAATTCAACCTATGTGGTAAAATACTTTTGAATTCAAATGAAGATATTAAAACACAAATGAGAAGTTTTTAGACTTTAAACAATTTTTCAATTTAGAAATCAAATAATCTTTGACAGTTATTTCAATTATTATTTCAGGGAAGTTTTATTTTATTTATTAATTACTCTTATTATTGATGTCACAATTCAATACTTCTCCATATAATTTAAATTTGTAAACTTTAAAAATCCATATTTAAGGTTTTTCACATAAAAGTACAAACAGGTTTTGCATTGCAGGATCAAAAGGATCGGTGAAAATTTTTGACAGTAATTTCATTTGTTTAATGTTAATCCATACTTTTTATATATTTTATACTATATTTTATTCTAGTCTAATATATCCTAGACCTCAACACTATATTGTATATCTACTATATTTTAAATATTTACTCCAGCATATTTTTTAAGTTACTAATTGTTTTTATTTAATTTGACATTTTTAAACGATATACATACATATTACCATTACCAATCAAACATTTGTCTAAATCAATCAATATTTCTGTTATCTGTCATTTTTTTACTTTTGAAATTTATATTTTGTATTGGGATTTAATTTTTATTTGATGCACTTTTATAGGAAGATCCATATTTTAGAATCAATTTCCTTTCATTTAGGATTATGTATTTTTATCTTTTGAATATTATACATATTTCAAATATCTCTTCAATTTTTATAAATTTACATCTATATAATTTTCTTGTCGAAGGTACTCTTAATTATGCTTAGCAAACAACTAATTTAACAATTAGGTACTTAAAAATTTAAAGTAAAAACAAAAAAAAAATTAAATAAAATCATTTTCTTCATAAGTTACTTTCAATTAATTAAATCAAAATAATGTCTCAATTTTCCAACAAATTTCCTAATATTTGAAAGAAAATAAATAAATTAAGTAGCAAATTTGCTACCTTTTTTTTCCTAATGTAGGTATACCTAAATTAATTACTTATGTAAAAGCAAAAACAAAAATTATGTCATCATCAAACATATAATAATAATTATTATTAATTAATATGGTTTCAGGTAATTTATTTTTCTTTTTTTAATTTTTCACCTCATTTTTCACAAAATTATAAAAAAAAACAAAAAAATTACGCAAAAATGTTTCATCTTTTGTTTTGCAATTTATTACAAAAAAAAAAATAAAAATTTAATTTTCAGTTTTTCGCAATACTACATAATATTTTATTTCATATTTCTTGTTTTTTTTTTTCCTGCTTTTCTAAAGAAAAGCATAATAAAAAATTATTTTAAAAATTTTAAAATTAAATTAAAAAAAAAAAACAATAGACCTGCTGAAATCTCGTGAAAATAAAACAATACAAAAAAAAAATTAAAATAATAATTTTCTCAACATTAAACTGTTATTAATTTTAAATTTTTGAAACAAAAAGAAATCAAAACAAAAAAACAATACAATACAATAACAGTTGACAAAATCTTATAATAACTATTTATTCTGTCTTTTTTTTCTGTTATACCTGGTATATTATTTAGTCGCGCGACGCAACGCAACGCAACGTAATTGTATTCTTTTAGTCGTGTCATAAAAAAAAAACAGAACGATTATAATATACTCATCTAAATAGTAAATTTTAATTGAAAATTTTTAATACTTATATTATTTATTATTATGTATAGATATTTTTGCGTTTTTTTTTTTGTTTTATTATTCTTATTATTATTGTTCTTATAATTTGTTCTTGTTTTGTTTATTTTTTTTTTTCAATGTATTGAGTAGAGTAAAGTGTAGACTGTAGTATTATAGTAAACGAGTTTAATGGCGCCCAAGTAGGAAGTGAAATTATTAAATTAACCTTCAAGGTTGTCAACTATGTATTAAAAAATATGTATTTTCTTTCTTTTATTTTTGTTTTTAATTTTTTTTTTTTTAATAATTTTTTTAAACTTACCACAAATAATTTATTGTATATATGTATGTAAATATTTAAATATTTATTAAATTAATCAATTTAAATAAATATATTGTACAAATTAAATTTTATAGTTAAAAAAATTCTACTTTTAAGCAGGTATTTTTTTTTATATATATGTATGTATGTACATATATATAATGAACATTACGTTTAAAACTACCTTAGATAAAATTAGAACTTACAAACATTTATTATAGAATAATAAAATTAAGAACGTTTAAAAAACTGAAATTGTTGACAGCTTGTCGTATCGAATCGAATATCAAAATATGAAATAAATTGATTACTTTTGTTTTTTTTTCTTTTTCTTTGTTAATATATTTTGAAAGGTACAATAATTTTATTATGTTTTGTTGAATATATTTTTCTTTTTTTTGATATCTACATTATTTTAAAATTGAATATACATATTAATGCATATGAAAATAATGTGTACAATGATGTGCAAATAAATACAGAGATGGCATAATTTTTTTACAACTCTTTCACGATTTTTTCTCTCAATGATTTCACTATTATTACCAATTGTATGAGTTCACTATTATTGCCAATTGTATTAGAAACTATTTGAATCATTGATTTTGATAAATTAAATTTATAAGAGAGTGCCTAGTGCTATCATTTCCAAGTATCACGAGTGCGGTCAACCTTATTTATAATGTGGGAATTTAGGATTTAGAGAAAAATTAGAAAGCAAATACTACTGTAGTACTGTAGTACTGTTTTACTATATACATATAAATATTTAATCGAATAAAAATAAATGGTCTAAACCGAAGCCTGTTAGCACCTTGTAATATTGAAAGTTTTATATTGCTTCTTGTAAGACTTGTCCTCTTAGCGGAAAATGTTATAAAATTTTAAATTTTACAAAAAACTTAAAAAAAAAAACATATCTTTATACTTATGTGCCTTACTGTAAATAAAAAATCTAAGTAATAGTTAAATATATGTACATACAATAAAACATTAAATACATGACTCATTATTTTTAAAGTATTATTTATCAAAACTTTTACTAATTACTTTTAAATAAAGATGTGATTATTTTAATTGAGTACCTATATGTACATATAGAAATAAAACTTGATTATGACAAATAAGTATTTACAAGCAGATTTTGTATAATATAATATTAACGTGAATTCTTATTACTAGATACTATAAACATTATATATTATGCATATACGTATATATTTATACACATAATCGAGTTTAAAAAAATTCTACTGAAATAAATAAAATTAATACAAATCGAACTTAATTTGAATTGAAACTATAGGTTAAAATATGTATATTATTATAGCTATATGTGAGCACAGAATCTTCACCCTCACTACAAATAATATCAATCTTTAAGTTGTTTCTTTAAATAAGCATAGAGATAAGCATTTAAAGATTTAAAACAATTCGGATGAAATTTAATAAGCTTTGAAGCATAATCGTAATGAATTAAAATTTTGAATATAATATTATAAAAATTATGGTCTAGCTAGATTACAACATCAAGCTAATATGATTCTAAATCGTATTTCTATGGTTTTTTATTAATGTTTGTGTAGTGATCAAAGAGACGTGCCCTATATTAGATCCTAAACGATCGACTTAACACTCACTTAAATCACCTCAACATCGATAATGTAATAGAGATTTAAAATGACACTGTACGATCGGCTGACATTCTAGAAGCGTAGAACTTCTCTCATTTGATTCTTGGAGGACATACAGAGAGGAGTCAATCTTTCATCTATTGTGTGAAAGTCCCGCGGCTCTTGATCTAAAAACAAAAACCTTTCTGTGGAAATTTTGCAGAGTTAGACTTAATCAATTTATAGCGGTTTGTAATAAAAAATTCCTAATGATTCAATTTGGAGAAAAATTGATTCCCGGTATCACAATGAGACTAAACTGGCTTAAATCTTAAATCATCTGTAGCTTTTTTCTGCATAAATCTATGACTAAATTTAAGTTTACAACTTAGCTAATTAAAATTATTAGTTTTATTCATTTTTTAGAAAAATTATAAATCAATTTTTTGAGATCAAATATTATTTTCTGACAATAATTTAATGGCAATTAGATATAATGAAAATCCCAACCACATTACTATAATATGTGCTATAAATTTATTTTTCTAAATTTTTTTTTTTTAATTATAATTCAGCTCGAAAATCATCTCTAAATTATTTGAAAATTAATACGTTTCCTTAAATAATTAAAAAAAAAAGAACAAATATTAATTTTTTAATTAACACCTGTCTTAAAAACTTTAAACTTTACAAATTTTTATTAATTCGAATTCGAATTCAATTTTTTTTTTTTTACAAAATCTTAAATTGTATTACCGTAAAAACAAAAAAAAAAATAAATAAATAAAACAAATATCAAATAAAAGGAAATAAATTTATAACAATGGTACATCGTATCACCGAGTCTCAGTCAAGTCACAGAGCCGTCATAATAATCAAATTATAAAAAAAAAAAAAAAACAAATAAAAAAAGAATATTAGTTTACAATACTATTATTAATTAACAAATAAACATATATATTTTACCTACATACATATATATGTATGTATTCTTATTAATATATATACAATAATTACTAATATTCTAAAAGTGATACAGTATAATAAAAAAAAAAAAAAAAGAAAATCATAAAAAACAATAGTATAACAGAAACTTTTTAAAAAAAAAAAAAAATTATACAAAATAATCATTGTCAATCATTATCAGACATTTAAATATAATCATCATCATTATCAGTCACTTAATTTTAATATATACAATGGAATTTTTGTTTTCCTTCATTTTAAGAATAAGGAAATATTTAAAATTCTACAGATTTGATTTTTATTTTTTATTCATTCTAACTATAATATTTCTATCTCTTTTTTATTTTATTTTTTATTGTATTATAGAGATACCTACAAAAAATATCTAATATGAAATTGTAAATTATAAATGTTCTATCTGTTCTTACAGGAAAATAAATAATTATTTTCTGATTAAATTATTATTTATAAAAGTTGTTGTTTATTTTTTTTATACCTATGTATCTGTGTATGTATAAGTACACATTTTAGTATATAGACAATAAATAAATAAAAATAATAATATGAATAGGGTAAATTATACGAAATTTATTTTACTTAAGTTGTGTATTAATTAAAGAAAATTTTCATAAAAATCAGAAATCTTTGTCAAACATTTATTTCGAACCTAAACTTAAATATAAATAACTATCTATCATCCTTAATATCTTATTACCCTTCATATAACTGTAATTTAATTTGATATCATATGACTTTATTCATTTGCATTGAAATGACATGAAACTAACTATTATAGTCATAACAACCATACACAACAGTAATTCGTTGTCATTTAAAAAAAAAACATTTGTCAAGCAAGAGTCAAGACATTAATTTACGAGAGACAGAGAGAGAGAGATATAGCATACAAATCCTGTATTTTCAATTATCATTAGTATTTTGACGTTTTTTAAAAGATTTGTTATAACTCACTATTATTATGATATTAATTATGACTATTATATTTAGTTATTTTAATTGTGATTTTGTATATCATATACAGTCTTTCGAAAACTTAACGAATATTTATATATGATATATGCTAATGATTTTTTTTTTATAGTTATAGTGATATATTGTTCACATGATTATAAATTCGCTAAATTCATTCTATTTATTTCTCTTTTATTTTCTATCTCATTTCTATCTATCTCTACTTATTACATTCTGTTTGATTTATCAATAACTGGATTGTAATCTTCATGTGTCTTCTATCATCTGATTTATATTTAATAAATGCTGAAATCGTTTCATACAAAATCTTCACCAGGCAATAATTAATAATTCTGTGGTTACAAAATGTCAAAAATATGTCAGTAAATTTTAAATAACTGAATTTGATTTAAATTTTTACTTTCGATTCTTTTCTAGAAGAAGTAATGAAAGATATACAAAAATTGCATCGGAACAAAACGGAAAATGATATTTTTCCGAAAAATAATGGTTGTATCCGAATAAAAAGTGTTTGTATCCAAAAAAAAGTTAATGTGGCCCACATCTTTTTGTAGTTAAAATTGACGTTTGTCTTTTTGATTTTAATATTTAATAATAATATAATATAAAATTTAATATAAAATCAATTTTATTATGGTAGTTAAAAATTTAAGTCGGTCAGTAAAAAGTTTGTATGTGTAACTGAATTTGTTTGAAAGAACACTTTTAATTATAAAATCTAACCTTACTAAACATTTTTTGTTTAGGTTACAAAAAAAAAAGATTTTGCATATGAACTTTAATTTTTGCTGCCTGGCTATAACTAGTGGCTAACAAAAAAATTCGGTATTTCAAAAATGTTCAGAAACTTCAAAATTTTCTCTCTTTCTGTATTATATAAATTTTACCTAGTATCTCTTTTTATTTTGGCTAGAAAAAAGTCATTATCACTTTTAGAAAAACTATTAAGTAGCTCGACCTTTATTCGATCAATAAAAATGACAATTACTCAGACATGCCAGCTACTGTATGATTTTTCTTTTGACGAAAATAAAAAAAAAGCAAAAAAAAAATAAATAACAAAAATAAACAATAAATTATAAGACAACAGTTTCTCAACATAATTAAATAATACATAATATATGCATATATATATATATATATATATATATATATATATAAATCTTAATAAAACATTATAACTGACATTAATTAATATTATTGAATTGAAATATTTTTGTTATATATACGGTTATTAATTAAATGCTCGTATCTGTCAATTAATTGTATTGTTTTTTTTGAACAAAATATGGTTTCAACATATTTTGACTTAGAAGTCACGATTGATATTTTTAAATTTTTTTTCAATTTATTTAAATTTATGTTATTTAATAGATATATGTATCTGTAAACATTTTTATCTTTTTTTATTATAATTTAAATATTTATGTTAAATTGTATATTATGTTAATAATTTGTTTTTAAATATGTACATACAAATGGTTTTTTCTTCAATATACTCAAATAGGTAAATATAGAAGTTTAAAGTTTATTGGTGTTGGTGTTATTAAATAAAATGTTACTTATACCTATATTATGTAAATTAAAATTATTTGATAAGATCTTAATCAAAAACTAATATTTAAAAGTGTTAAATCGTGTTTTAATTTTACAATATTAATTTATTTCTGGTTACATATTTTAATAAAAAAAAAAAAAGTTGGTGAAATATGTTAATTAATTACATTAATTTTTTGATTAATGGCATGGCTTTTAAAAAAACATAAACAAATGACTTCTTAAATCATCATTCTTTTAAATAAATTGAGAATGTCCTCCTATTGAACTGAATTTTTTTTTTTTATTGCATTTCTCTGTCACATAAATGTGGGCAGGAAATTACACAACCTTTCCTGTTCAGGCGTGGCTGTAAATGTCGTAAGGGGAATAACTCTTACTAGTTACGACTTGTGTGGGATTCGATATTTTATACGCTCTTGCCCACTACGCCACAGATGCCCCTTGAACTGATTTTATCTAATTTATAGACTAATAAGTGAAAAATTATTTTGAAACGTCATAAGACGTTTTGATTATACGTTTGAAGACGTCACAGATAGTTTTCAGAGTGATGGAAAATTCGAAGAATTTTTCAAAGAAACGTAATAAGCTATATCTAATTCTCAGTTAAATTGGTTATAACTTTTATAAGAGACCGCGGTGGCCTATAATGGGTGAGAGAGTATTAAATACTATGTAAAGATCGAGGGATTGTGCGGGTTCGAATCTCACACAAGTTGTATAACAATAATTCCCGCTGACGACGTATATTTACAGCCGCGCCTGGATGGAAAAGGCTATGTATCTTCCTCGTCATATTTATGTGGTAGGAGAATACTCTAAAAATAAAAATTTATATGCCGAAACATATGAAAAATATTTTATTCTGAAATTAAAAACAAATATTTTCATTTTAAATAAATACAGAAAATAATGTCAAATTTCGTCTTTTACATTTTATTTTAAATAACGTTATTTTTTTGTTTTGTACATCATTTTTTTTCTGACACTGTAAATTTTATTTTACTAAATAATTCATTTAGTTAATGATGAATGGACATATATATATGTAGTTTCTCGTTTTCTTTAAATAATGTCTTATTAGAGTCTTAATATATACAAGTAGTTATAACTTCGTGCTCTTTTAACTGAATTCTTGTTCTTTATTTAATATTTTTTTAATTATAGATTTATGTTCTGTTGATGTCAGGAAATTGCATTTTTAATTAAGAATTATTGAATAAATTAAATTTCATTAAGTTAAGAGTGTTAAATTTGATCAATTTGTGATAATTTTTCTGATTGATTTGTATTATTTTTTTTTATTATTATATTCAATATTTTTAATTAGATTTTAAATCTTAAATTTATTAATGTAACAAAAACTCATTTGTCACACGCTAAAAATTTGTATTAATACATTTTTTTTCCGAAAAAAAATCTCGGAAATTGTAGTTCAAAATAATCTTATATATAAATTGTTAAGTAAAAGTGGAAGAAATAGGTATATATATGTATGTATCTTTAGATAAGGATTTAAGAACAAAATATTAGTTAATATTAATGTAAAATTATAAATCTTGGTTTTGATGAACTTCAGAATATTTTATTATTAAATATTTTTATCTGTAACACAGAGAGGGTATGGTTAAAAAAAAGATTTATTGAATATGTAGCTACCAATGGTGAAATATCTATAGCATATTTAGAGAAAATTAAAATATTTTGAAATTTTGGTCCATTGAAATCGGAAAAAAAAAATCCCAATGATACAAAATCGCAAAAAAAAATAAAAATCTTAGTAAAAAGTATCTCAAATTTCAAAATTGAAAATCCTAAGTTACAAAACTCAAAAGAAAAAAAAAATCGGATCCCAACAGATGTTACAAAATAATGTCTATATTTATGCGTTTAAAAATTAAAAAATAATCAGTATTGCATTATGTTTATTTTCTTTTAAATATTTTAGTTACTTTTAGCTATAGTTTGATACTGACTCATATCAGTGTATTATGTAATCAACTATAAAATCCCTTTTAATTTAGAATACTACTGCTTATATAAAAGTATATAGTAAATGTTTTATTTTTGAAGTAAGTGTACATAATATGTTAGAAAAAATTATTTAAAAGCAATTTAGATTTGGTTATGAAATCAGGGGGTGTCCCTTTTATCAGAATATTTTAATATATGTAATGTGTATATAGGCATGATTCTAAAATTAGTAGAGATTTTATAGTTGATTACAAAATCGTGTTTCTAATAATATGTTTTGCAGGGATTTCCATTATTTTAAATGCATGAAATATATTATGTATCTAAATTAATGAAAGTATCTATGTTAAAAAAATAAATTTGTAACTGTTTTCGAATTAGTTATAAAATCAGGGGTGGAAGCACGAAACTAGCGTTACAATCGCTTTTAGTATTACGCTTTTCGAGCGTCAGAACATTTGGTCGTAGCATGTAACTTGATACGCTAAAATTAGCGAAACGCCTGAATAGCGAAACAACTTACGTGCTACCATTTTTATTATGTTCTAATCTCAATTTGTTTTTTTTTTTATATTTTCAAATTATAACTTTGGTCTTTGTTATCATAATCGCATGCATCAAAAATATATTTGTCAAAATAATTCATAAGAATATGTACATACTTATATAGTAATGCTTATAAAAATTTATGTAAACCATTATAAGAAAAACTTTATATAAGAAACAAAACCTTGCATTTTTCGATGTGCTTATAAGCGGGTCCGACGTATGTTATAAATTCATTATATATTTTATTGTTCTTAATTTTTACAGTTTCATATACCTATTAACAAAAATATAATTGTTAACTGTAGTGTCAGTGGAATTCCTGTGGCTCTTTTAATTTCTTTAAATTCAATAGTCGCCAATATCATTATGAACGCTTCTTTATTTAATCTAAAGTGTTTCATAAATCTAAAAATAATAAAGTTACATAGAAAATTATTATGAATTTTGCATTAACTTAAAGTAAATCCTTATACTCTGTTGATTTCAATTGCAATTCAAAAATGTTACTCAAATCTCTCAATCTGTGCGGTGGGCCTTTCTATTATATTTAATAAAGTATATTCTTCATTTGACGAAGTTTCTTCATCAAAAAATATCATTTTTGTTTTGAAATTTTAAACACTTTAAAATCACTTTTTTTCTTGCTAATTTTCACTAAAAATTTAAAAAATTGTTCTAATTTTATTTCTTAACTCTTTAAAATCTTAATTTTTCTTCTTTCACAACTACACTTTTCAAAAGCGTCAACTAATTTACTAATTACTATCGCTAATAAAAACGAGACATTCGCTAAAAAAGCTTTGCATAGATACGTAGTACAAAAAAAAAACGAAACACAAAAAGCGAAACGAACTTGAAAAAAAGCGTTTCACAGTTACGTGCTGCCATTTTCGAGAGAAAACGAAACGCTTTTTGTGAAACAGAGATACGTGCTTCCACCCCAGGCTTAAAAACTTTTTCTAACATATTATAGTATACCTATTTATAAATATTTATATGTGACATTCTGAATTTTAGAGATTTTAGGCGCCAGTTATAGCTATCATTGAAATGCTTCCGGAAAAAACATTTCATTGAAAACGTATACTTTTTTCCGTATAGGCGATTATAGTCATCAGAGAAAATTGTCATTAAAATGATCCGTCAAATGGCAAATGACAATACTGAAGTCAAAATAAAAGTAAATTGTTGTTAGCGTTATTTCGATGTTTGCAAAATAAAGTTATTATTTTTATTTATTTAATTATTATTGGCAGAAAATGGTACTAATAAAGAATAAAAAAAGATTATTCTATTTAATAATGTCATTGGCTGAATTGAGAAGAATAAAAAAGTATAAATTTGCTAGAATTATTTTTTCTTTTTTACTTCTTTTGAAATTTCCATTTTAAAACAAAAAATTTTAAAATAAACTGAAACTAAATAATAAAAAAACAAATTTTAAGTCTAAACTCATTAAAATACAAAATCATAATGAAATATATCAAGAATTGCATCAGAATTTTTTTCAATGACAAACTGAAATGGGAAGATATGAAATATATGTCATTGGAACAATTTTGTTTCATTAGCAAAATTACTGATCAGTTGTTGAGGAAAATGACTACCAATCCAGAAAATTATAAAATTGATTTTATTTTTAAATATTTAACTTAAAATTTAAAAATTCGTAGCAGAATTTATTCTTTAGAAAGTATTTAACCATTAAATCAACACTTTTGTTATATTTTATATGTCTTTGCTGCAAAAAAATTGAAAATAAACATTTCCCGGAAGCATTTCAATGATAGCTATAACTGGCGCCTTAAGCTGATTGAGAAATCAGGGTTTCTACCTTTTTCAGAATTTATATAAATGTATATATTGAGATATTTAAATCAGATTTTGAAACGTAAAAAAGGATTTTCGAAAAGATTTCGTATACATTTGAAATTTTTTTCTTTTGGGATTTTTTTTTTTTGGTTTAGAATTTTGAATTTTTCAATTTAGGATTTTAATTTTAGGATTTCGGACCGAACCCTTGAATTATAAAATCAAAATATTGCACCTTAATTATTATTTTTTTTTCAACAAATTAATTAACTGTCTCATTTCATTATATAAGAGACTATATAGACTGTATTATTTAATACATATAAATATTTGTATCCTATAGATTTAAATTTTTTGTTTGATTAGATATTAATATTTATTTCGAAATTTATTATTTCCCATTATAATTTTAATTCAATTAAAAAAGTTACCTCACATAAGTTAAAAACTATGTGTATACCTGTATATATAAAAAGATTTTCCATTTTTTACTATATACATATATGGAAATCAAAACTAAATCTTTCTATAAATAATAGTGATTCCTTATATTCACTTATATTATACCATCCATTCAATTTTCTATATCTAGAGTCTGAAATACATTCTAAAAATGTTTTTAAATCAAATAAAATTATATTGTAGTTTATTTTATTTTTTTTTTTTTTTTTTTATTATGTTCAATTTTTGTTAATCATTTATTTAAATAGATTCAATTGAGAATAAAAAGAAGAAAATCTTGAAAAAAAAAAATTATATATGAAATGAAATAAAATAAAATAAAAATTATATTAATACAACTATAATATAGATACTTGCATTTTATAAATATATAATATATTTATTTTATATATGTATATATATAAATAAATAAATAGCAAAAAAATATAATAATATGTTGTGGTTTTGTTATTGTTGTTGGTAAAGAATTGCATAAATCGTTCATTTCCGTTCAAACTCAACAAGAAGAACAATAAATTGGTTTCTTTTCCCGCTGATAGAATTTTTTTTTTTCTTCAATTTTTTTTTTTCAAAAATTCACTTACAAACAAAAAAAAAAAACAAACAAAACAAAGTACAATTTTATAATAAAATATATTAATATTAAGTTTTCATTCTCTTTTGTAATATATATATATATACATATACATATATATATATATATAAATATATTTTGATTCTATAAATGGTGTTTTGAAAAGTATTTTGCAAAAATGAAAGGAAATTAATGTAACGTAGGATTATGTTTGTAGGTGGAATAGAAAAAATTGAAATTACTTACGAGCTTATAATAGAATTAGGTACTTTTTTTTTTCCATTCTAATATCTTCAATCATTTTAGTTTAAATAAATGTAATAAGAACCATATTAGAATTACTGATGAATTTTTTATAATGGTCAAATTTGATTGATAAATAAGTTTCCTAATAATGAACCAAATTTATTTAGCAAAATTTTAAAAATATACAAAGCTGATCATCACTGATGAAAATCACTGATATCCAAGTCTCAAATAATTTAAATGTACAACTATATAGAGGGACAGCATTTACTTATTCCTACTACGTGAAACTATGTCTAAGTGATATTTTATTGGTGACAGGTAATTTGTTTGCTGTCAGAAGTGCAAAAATATGGAACTTAAAAATATACATGGTATTCTCAAAAGTTTGCGATTTTTCAATTTATAATTTGTTCAAAAACACTCCTAATGCCCTTTATTGGCATTTTTTTTCCATCCTTATCCTATCCCATATTGCCACAACTTTTTCTAATACAGAGGAACATATTCTTTGATTGTGATTTATGAGAATAAGAAAACACACTATTCTTTACAAGGATCTACAAAAATAGGGCAGTGTAAATTTGTATTACAAATGTTACAATTTTTTTAACTGCAGATAATTTTATGTGAATATTTTAATAAAATATAAAAAAACATTTTTGGTGAAGATACTGAGACGTAGATGATCTATTGTGAGTTTGGAGGAGATTTTGGAGATTTTTGATTTATAATACTTAAAGCATACATACATATGTATCTATATATATAAATAATTCATTTCAAATCCCATCTATTTATTTCTAACAATTGACTCACAACTAAATGTACATATATTTATATTGAAAAAAGGATGTTATTGTGGGCTGTGGCATAATACTACATAAAACTAGAATTCCCCAAAAAGTGTAAGAATTTCCCTATTTAATTTTCTCAATATAGGTACTGTTCGTTTTTGCACAAAAACAGTGGTTGAGAATAGTTGGAAGTATAGTTGAAAAATGCAATGCTAATTTTTTTTTGCAATTACTCTTACTCAAAGGCTATAGTGTAGTAGTAGGGAAAAGAAAAGAGTAGTTTACTTTGTAAAAGGAACGCAAACATAAATAAAAAGTTAAATAAGGAAATAAAAAACTTAACATTAACAAATTTATTTTTTAACCAAAATAATGAAATAATATTATTTGATTTTAATTTTAATTTTACAAAACTCTTTTTTAAATACATATTACAAAAAAAAAAAAAAAAATTTGTCTTCCTTTATCATTTCAATTGTACCTTTTAAGTTATCTTTAAATAAACTTACAATTACATAATCTTAATATGTACATATTGTGTTATTGTTTTTTTTTTTTTTTAACTTTCACTAATAACTTACAGTATAACACTATTAATAATGATCAATCTAACATTGATTATTACTTATATCGTAAATTTTTTTACCAAATTATGTCCGATCATCATATTCTCATTAAGAAAAGTTCAAAATGTCAGAAGACAAACACCGAATACACAAAAAAAAAACATTTATTACAAAATTTCCTATTCACTATTTATATACATCATATTATGTATATATGTACATTTAAAATATTGCATACATAATATGATATTTTGTATGTTAAATACAGATACTATTCTGTATTTTTGCACAAAAAAAGAAGACACATAACAACTTTTTATTATATCAAATTAATCGATGAATCAAGTCAAACCGAAACCGATTTTTTGATTGACGTATGCTTTTAAAAACTGTAAATTTTTGTTATAACATAATATATTATATTATATTATTTTATACAGACAATCATATACACATATAATATACATTATAATGATATATATTATGCTTTCAAATACATTTGAATTAAATTATTTATATAATTTTTGAGTATATAGTTATTATGTATGTTGAGTATATACATATATTATGTACCTATACATATTTGTGTATGTATATTAATTATTTATAATAATGTTACATGTTATTATTATGTTATATCATTTTATTTATTTATTGTGTTAGGTTTTATAAATTTACAATACATATAACAAAAATTTAAAATTGAGAAGAAATTAAATTAATAAAAAATTATAAAAACTTTGATATTATGGTAATAAAATTTACTATTAAAGTGATTAGTGATTACTATATAGTATAATCAGGTATAACGGTATTTCCCCAATTTAATATTTTATAAATTTTGTTTGATATTGGAAATAAATACAAAAAAAAAAAAAAATAAGTCAATGAGTTGTAGTTGCATAAAAAGTTAATATTACAACAATAAGTAACAATATTAAAATTTAATTAGCCTTATCGTATATGCAACCCCTGAACACCAAATAACCCTATCATATATACAATATCTGAAACAATACAATTTCATTTGTATTTATATTTTGATATTTTTATATATGTGAGTTATAAGTTTAAATTAAAAATTATTTGTTCATTTTAATATTTATTTTGTTTTCTTCTGATATGATATCGAAACTATAAAATATTAGTTATCTTAATAAAAACAGGTTCTAAAAATGATTCCATAAGTGTTCTCAAATAAAAATTTTTAATTATATAAAATTAATAAAAAATAAATATGTCAATTTCGATTGGCTAAAAACAGTAAATGTAAATTTATTAGTTAGTTTTAGTTAGTTAGTCTTTAGGTTAGATATATATTTGTTTGGCACAAAAAAGAAGATTTTGATTTTTTTTTTGAGCACACTCGAAATTCGTACATCAAATCTAGATTTATTTCTCAGATTTACTCTTTTTTTTTTTTTAACTATATTTTTTTTTTATATGTTATTTATTTATTGGTCCATCCAATGGTGTAGTTATTAAAACCTTCCATTCTTATTATATATTATAATTAATATATAATTAAATAGAAATTAAATCGTAATATACAATAAGAGAAAAATGAATAAATTCTTGTCTTGGATAATAGATGGCGCACAAATAGTCTTGTACAATATATAACTTTAGTCGAATAATAAACAGCTTAATGAAAACAATAATTCCAGGAACTGAACCTTAGTCAAATTTGAATAATAAATTACTTAGTTATGGCCTATGCTTCTTATAGGAGTAGAAAGAGGGAAAAAAAATATTGTTTTACTAACATTTTTATTAAAATCTTAACAAGCTTATTAGTTAACACATAGATATTAGTATATTCTGATACACCAATACAAAAAATAAAAGTTTATTTTGTTTTTATGTTCAGTCGAAATAAAAATATCCCTCTAAATCTAAAAAATCCAATCAAAATTAATATAAATTTGAAGTACTTAAATAGCTACATATTGAATTCTGTGTATAAACTGATATAAGCAATTTGCTTTAGGGTTAAAAAAAAAATATTTACATTTAAATATTTTCTCATTATAGTGTGTATTAAAGTAACTCTTAACATTAAAATTAATTAATATTGGAAATTAACGTTCCTTATTAATTCATTTGAAATCAGTTAATTTTTTTTTTCGAAAATCTAATTTTAAATTTGCTTGAAGTAAATTTAGCTTGAAGTAAATTCAGCTTGAAGTAAATTCAGCTTGAAGTAAATTTTACTTGAAATAAAATACTTTGATTAATAACAATAATTAAAATTATTTTTGAAAAATGATTAGTTATTATAGATGTGAATCTATCCACCCACATTCAAAACTATATTTAGTTTTGAATTTTTTTTTTAATTAGAATTACCATTAGTTTTAATTTGTAGAAACTAAAAAACCAGTTTGATTGAAAACAAAAAAAAAAAACAGTTAAATTCAATTAAATAATAAAAAAAAAAATGAAGTATCGATCATATCTGATTTTATATTAAAAAAAAAAAAAAAAAAAAACGATTTAATACGAAATTTAAACATCCAATTAAAAGAAAAAAAAACTTACTAGATATTTTAGTAACTGAAGCATTGCAAAAAAAAAGGTGATGTATAAAGGTGATAATTTTCAATTTAAATTTTTAAAGCTAATTTTTCATTTCAAAAAATAACTATTATTAATTTTTTTTTTTTTTTTTTTTGCAAAGTTTTTTTTTTAATAAATTTTTAGCAAGACTTAATTAACATTTAATTTTTAAAACAGATTTATTATTAAATAATTATAAATATTAGTCATTTTTAATAATTATTTATTAATGTATGGTATTTCCTGAACTTTTTAAAGAAAATTATATAGTTTTAAATTAAGCAATGATAAAATGTTGAAATTCTTAATTACTAAATGAAAAGTTTTGAATAAATTATAAAAAAAAAAAAAAAATAATTTTTTAAAATATATTTAATAAGAAAATGGTTATATAATAATATATCATATCTTATTCCTGTTATTTAAATTTACCGTTATGGGGCCTCTGTGGCCTTGTGGGTAAAAGCGTATAAAATACACTGTAAACACCTAGAGAGTGTGGGTTTGAATCTCACACACGTCGTAAGAGTTATGCCCCCTTACAACATTACAGGCACGCCTGAACAGGAAAGGCTATGTAATTTCCTGTCCACATTTATATGGCAGAGAAATGCATTAAAAAAAAAAAAAAATTACCGTTATATGAAAAGAATATTTTGCAAGAATTTGCATTTTACCTATTGTCGGGACGCCTTTGGGCAAAACCTTGAAATCTTCTTGAGAAAAGAAAGATTTTTAAGAATTAGTTTAAATTACCTTAGATCAGTTTTTTGTACCTTCCCATGTTTAAGAGCTGCTATTAGGGGTAATAAATCGAAAATTTTTAGACACCTGCAGAAGTTTTTTCAAAATAAACTGCAAAAATTAAACCTCCAACATTATATTTTTACATATTGTGTTAACAGCTTATTTTAATTATTTATGTAGAGTTTTCTTTAAAATGAAGAGAAATGCCTCTTGATTATTTGTTCTCTTGATTCTTGCCTTTGAATAAGCTTTGTGGAAATTAATGACTTTGTTTTCAACTCGAATTACAACTCGAATTACTTTTTATTAGGTTCTAAACAATATTTTCTTACATATAAAATTCTAAAAAATTAAATTACAAATTTTGTTGCAAGCCATAACAGTCTAAACTGTCTTTTATATAATTATAGTTTTTTGGAAAATATGCGCTCTTAAAAACCTTTGGTTTTATATTTTGCCTTATTACTTTATTCTTTCTGTTGATATCTACAAAATGTTAAACCTTAGTCAATACACGTCTTTTCTAACTCCACTTAACTTAATCCATTACTATAAATTGATTTATGATTGGATAATAAGAATTTGAAACCTACTATTATTACATTTTTTAATTACCGGTGAAATCCTAATTAGATTAAATACTGTATAATTTTCTTGAACAGTAACATAATATTATATAATATGTTAACTGGATAATTGGGTCACCCTGTAGTCAAACTATTAATAAATAGCTAATTATTATATGATTTAAATCTTTGACATTACATATCCGCCATTGTAGCACTGCCAACATTATTGATAAAAACGTTAAGTGTTACCAGCTCCCAAAAAAAATATATCTACTTATGTACAATTTAAATGTAGAAGTCGTTTTTTATGGTTTTGTGTGAAATGTACTATGTTGACTTGAACTATACTTGCATATAATCACAATGGAAATATTTTGGTTAATAATCAAAAATTAATCGGTCCGAAATATTTTCAAATTAAAAGGAATTCAATGTACTTATTTTTGCCATAAATTTAAGAAAATTTAATACCAACTCTGGCCGAATAGGTTTTCCTACGTTTTGTAGGTACATTACGGAACTAGAGTTTACTGATTACTGACGTCTTAACCTTCATCAATAAGAAGAAAAATTGTTTAGTTAAAATTTGTTATCTGCTCTGCTCTGCTCAGTGTATTAGTAAAAAATAAATTTTTAAGAGATTTGACCCAAATAAATTTAAAATAAAAAAAAATAAAAGCCATTTATTTATATTGCATCAATACACGCTCTCTATACGCAAAGTGACAAAGTAGAATTAAATGTATTAAATTGTATGAAAGTGTCCACAATAAACGCTGCTGTGAAGCAGTCATGAAAAAAGATGTGTAACTTTTAACTTTTTTCACTTTTTTTACGCATTGAAGTGTCAAATAATTGAATATAGTATCAAAATTAAAGATAAAGTGAATCCATTTTTGTTATGTAAGTATGTAAGTACATATTACAAATTACGATTTCATTGTGAACAGTCTTTTCTAGACTGCGTTAAGAGAACGTAACAAGAGCGATGGTTGTATAGATACAGCATTAAGGTATTTTTTGAGAGAATTTAATTGTACCAGGACATTGAAATAAAATTTGAAACGATTTTCAGAATTTCCGGAAGCACCTATATATATATATATATATGTATTTAAATTAAATTAACATCTTTTTTTTTTTTTTGAAGTAAATTAAAAAAAAAAAATTTATTTACACGTATCTTAGCATAATTATATGCATACATATTAAACCTGTAAAATACCTTTTCATTTAGTTTAAAATTCGATTTCGAAATTTTTATTTTGAAATTTCATTTTCAAGACATAATAATATAATTGAAAAAAAAAGACAATATTTTCGCAACTAGGTTTTTATTTATTTATTTATTTTTTTTTTTTTCATTAAAATTAAACCAAAAAAAAAAAAAAAATGTTTAAAATAAAATAAAAACCTGTCTTAATAAATACCAGATAGAAACAAAAATAAAATGATTACCTAATTACACAGTGCACGGAAATACGGAAGTCTAATTATGGTTGTTTTTTTCTGTTTTTCTTTTGTTTTCTTTCTTTAATGGTTTATTACATGTCGGGAAAATAATAATAAAAAAAAAAAAAGAAAAACCATTAAAAAACAAAATAGAAAAATAAGACATTTTATGCAATTTGGTTTTTTTTTTTTTGTATAAAAATTTAAATGTCTTTTGTTTTATTATGTTTATCTGTCATTATACCCAGTTATAAATAGTTTTATTGCTGCTACTGTAGTTGTCATCATTTTGTTAATAAAAAATTGTTTTCTAAAGTTTTAGCTTTTTGTTTTTTTTTTTAGTTTCTTTGATTTATTTAACTTTAAAAGTTCTACATTTAATTTACTATTAATAAAGGCTAAAATAGTAAAGTAGGAATTATTGTTCTATATGAAATAAAATTTAATATCGTAGGTGTTAAGTTGCCCATTTTCTAATCAAAAGGTATCGAGCTCAAACCTTGGTCTGGTAATATTCAATATTAGTGATTTATATCATAATAGTTTATAATATATCGTAAAAATGAATTAATAATAATAAAAATAAATAATTCTTGTATAAGATAACAGATGGCGCACAATTCACAAATATAATATACATATATGTGTTTCATAATCTTGTACAATAGCTACAACCGAGTAATAGGACATTAGAAACTGCAAAATACTATATACAATATATTGTTTAGATTAATTGGACAATTTTTTCCGAAGTATTAGAATATGAAAAAAAATCTGTTTTAACTATTTTTAATCCGAGCCGTTCGTGATCGTTGTTTGATTTTTAACATAATATTTTAATAAATTAAAATGCCCAAATTATTTAAACTTTACTAAACTTTTACAAGTATTAATTTCGATTGAGTAGAAAAACTTTAATATATATTACATCATAATATATTTTAATTGTATCGATATTTTAATTTATTTTTTATTAGCTCTATGAATTAAAAAACATTTCATAATCTGCTGCTGTACTTATGGTTCTTTTTTTTTATTTTTTTTTTTTTGCAAAAAGAACAATCAATACCAACCTAAATAGATTTTTTTTTGTAAAAAAAATCATTTTTCCTTTGAAGAAAATTAAAAAGAAAAAATATTTTTAATTTCTTACTGCGAAACTGAAAACAATAAACAATTGAAAATTTTGCGCGTTTAAGACAAAATATATAATGGTATTAGGTGAAATAATGGCGAGAGAATTCGCGCATGAATTTTCAATTGTTCAGACTACACGTTTATGTTATATCAGTATATATATGTATTTAAAATACGCTTAATGTTTTACCACGTTTTACCTTAAAAATAATATTTACCTAATTTTTTTTAAATATCTTTTATTTTTGTTTTAGTCATTTTTTTTTATTGTTTTTAGCTATTGTTAGAGTTTAAGGAAACTGTGTAGGATTAGAAATTTAAGAATAATATAAAGTTATATAAATATTACCATTGTATTATAAATATATACAAATTTTGTTTTCCTTTCAAAATAGACAAAAAAATAATTTTGATGATTCATGCCACACTAAGTATTGCTTAGATTTGTAAACCATCTTTTTAATCAGTCTCATTCTGCTTCCCTATAAAATAAATATTATAATATAGTATCAGACATATTGTTTAGTACAATTTTTCTTACTTTTAAATTCATATTATTTTGCTGTTAATTCATCATTTTAAAAATTATCACTAACTGATTTAGTCACCATTTAATTTTTTTTTGTTTTGTCAGGGTAGATGGGAATTTCGAATGACATCAATGAGATCAATGTGCGAATTCTTTTTGGTAGTATGTTAGACTTTAATCAACCAAAGGCTACCTCACTTATATAAACTAAACATTAGATTAGAAGCTATGGTAGAGTGTAATATTTGTTTTGGATATTGGTAAAATTGGTTTTGGGGGGTTAAAAAACTTGGATTAGTTTGTCAGTAAATAAAGACTAAACTACTTATTAAACTATACCTAATTATTTTTAGTGAATTTAATTTACATTGGTTAAGCATTGCAAAGGAATGCGGTTAAATTGCAATACGAAATTAATCATGCAGATTACGGGTGCTGATCGTTAGCGTAAAATTTTGCTTTTATAGTGTTAGTTTATTAACTCTGGTATCAAAAAACTAAAACATTTGAGTTCGTCTTTCTTAACCCATCCGAGATGGATTCACATTTCCCATAGTCAGAGGGAATTATAAAAATTTGCCAAAATATAAAGAAAAAAGAAATTGAAAATGCAACATATAATGTCATTAAGTTATTTAATTCCGTTAGATTTTGACAGATTTTAAATAATGAAATAATAAAGTGAAGTAGAAACAGGAACAGATGTCAAAATTAATTAAACAAATTTCTTCGAAAAAGTAAAAAAATAAACTATTGACTAATTTTAAGAAACGATTTATAATTTTATAATTTTATTAGGTTCTTCATTTTCTAAAACTAATTGTTTTTTTTTCTTTTTTTTTTTCAGAATTCAATAAAATTTTGATCTTCATTAAAGTTCAAAAATGGAGTAACAAGTAAGTTCTTACTGATATTTCTATTTTTTTTTTGTTTGTTATTTTTTTTTATTTTAGATTTTAAATTCAAAAAAAGAAAAAAAAAATCTTTAAAATTAATAATGTTTTAATTTTCCAATATAACATTTAAAAATGTTGAACGACAAAATAATAGGGAAATAGAATTTTAAATAAAATTATATTAGAACTGGTTCAATAAATTAGTTTTGTTTTAATTTAAAAATATCAAATACATTTCTAAAGTTCAATAATATTAAGCTAATCGAATTCTGAATATTTAATAAACTAGAATTATTATATTGTTTTATTTTGTTTACTATATTTTTGTTATGATATGTACGACATTATAATAAAACTTCTTAATAATTAAAAACAAAACAAAAAAAAATCAATATAAAAATATGTACATATATATAACGAAAACATAAAAATATATATATATGTACATATATTATAATTTATTAATATATAAACGCAAAAATTTTAACTAATCCCATTAATTAAAATCATATAATAATCATAAACTATAGATTTTATATTGAGAACAACAATAAAAAAAAATTATTTTTGATTGATAAATTCAATTCAAGGTTCAAATATCGTTTTATTTCCATCCTTATCCTATAGTGTTAATATAACTTTATTTTATTTTATTTTTCTATTGTTTAAATCTTATTACTAAATTCGAATATCTAAAATCGACAAAAAGTGATTGCATCTAATTAAAAGTTCATAGATCTTTAGAAAATATTAAATTTGTTTGTTAAACTATTAAAAAAAAAAACAAAAAAACAAAAACAAAAAACCTTCACTTTTTACATAAATTTGTTTTTTTTTCCGATATTTTCAATTATTTGCGTGGTGAATATAAAAAACACACCACACTTCATAAAAAAAAAAAAAAAATAGCTTAGACGCGAGATTGACTTGATTGAAATACGAGTCTAATGACCTGTTCTTGGCCTTCAATAGAAATTGTCTGGTTTGTTTTTTGTTTTTTTTTTTTTTTTAGTTTTTTTCCAATACATTCGGTTTTTGGCATCTTGTTTTTAACTTCTTCAGTTTTTTTTTTATTTTTTATTATCTATTCTTTCGTCTCTGTTTAATATAAATCGATTTGTTTTTCTTTCGTTTCGATATTTGATTTTTTGTTTTTTTTTTTGTTTTTTAAACTAGAAATTAATTAAATAAAAAATAATTTTTGTTTATTTTTTTTTTTTGTTAATTTTGAATAAATATTTATTTATTGTTTAATTAAAAATATTTATTTCATTTTTAAATTTTGAATTTCCTGAGTAGTTAACTGAAACAAGAACAAAATTAAAATATAGGTAATAATAATTTGATTTAATAAAATAAAAATATGTTTTTTTAATTTTTTTTTATTTTTGATAAATTACAACAAATTAAAGGTGATTAAATGAAATAAATCAAAAAATTAATACGGAAGATTTCTATATCCAAATATCCCAAAAGAGAAAAAAAAAAAAAGAAAAGCACAAAAAAAAAAATTAAATAAATTTTTTTTTTTTCTTTTCGTAATTTGTTTTCTTTATTTGATTGTCAAAATCATTTTTGGTTGTCATCTTTTACTGATCATTATCGGAAGTCGATAAACTTTTTATTTGTTTTTGTTTTACTTTTTTTTTTTCTTTTTTTAAATTGTTTTTATAAATTTTTCATAACATATTTTTTTTATAGTTTATTAATTTTTAAATTAAGGGTTCATGGTTAAGTTTCAGGAAATTTATTGTGTAAATTTTTTATTTATTTTATAATAATAAATGGCTAATTAAAATATTAAAATCAAGTTTTAAATTGATAATAATTCTAGTTAGATTTTTTTTTTTTTTTGTATTTTACGCATTCAAGAGATAAGAAATAATATTAATATTTTCTTCTGGTATTTTTTTAAATGGAAAATTTTTATTATTGGTTTTAAATTTATTTGTTTTTAATTAATATTATGTATTTATTTTTATTATATTAATAATTGTTGATTTTATTTGAATTTAATAATAAATTTGAAAATTAAATTATTAATTTAAATGGGAGCAATAAAAGATGACATTTAAAAAAAAAAAATTAAAAAAGTAGAAATCAATTTTAACTAATGAACTTCAAAATAGGAAAAAAATAAAAAAAAGGTAAAATATAGTCTAGACTCTAGCATAATTTTATCTTTTTATATTTACATATATTTGACCTACCTAACTCGTTTTTATTTTTAATTGTAATGGTTAAAAAATAACACCGACCCAATGATTTTTAAATAATATTTGTTTTTCATTTTTACTAAATATCAAAAAATGAAGTCTTTAAAATGTGGCTTTACCGAAAAGTTCTAACAATATCTTAGTTGAAAAGAATTTCAAATGTTGTGAAATATGAAGAAACATTCATAAAAGATGTTTGAATTTATGAAATAAGCTTCAAATAAGAGGTTTGACATAATTTTCATTCTAAAGAGTCATTTGCATTACTCTTTTTGCACCCCCTGTACTAAATTTAGACTACGAACGAAATTTGTATAAAGTTAAACAAATTTCTTAACTAGCATTTCTGAATTTATGAAATAACCTTGAAATAAGAGGTTTGACATAATTTTCATTCTAAAGAGTCATTTGCATTACTCTTTTTGCACCCCCTGTACTAAATTTAGACTACGAACGAAATTTGTATAAAGTTAAACAAATTTCTTAAGTAGCATTTTTGAATTTTTGAATTTTTGAAATAAGCTTCAAATAAGAGACTTGAAAAGAAACTTGAAATAAAAAATAGATATAGGTAAACAAATTTCTTAGTTACGCAATATTAGAACTTAGATAAGATTGTGACATGGTGTTGGATAAATTTTCATATTATGACGTAACAAAATAATTTTTTTTTTGAAGTAATGATTTTTTTTTTTATAATATGGTGATATAAAAATTATGGTTTTGCATTACTATACGCGTATGTGATTTTTAATTTTTTGTGACAATTTAAGCTTTATTTTATTTACATTTGAATATCTTTATATATGAGTTATAAGCGTGAATTGAAATCATTTATTTATATTATGTATGTACTTATATAAAATTTAGTAATATGATATTTTACAGAACATTTGTAAAACATATTTATAGCTAAATAATTGTTAGATATTCAAATTAAAATATATTCATAACAGAATTTGTAAAAAAAAAAAGAAAAAAAAAACAAACAAGTATAAAATATAATTTTTTATTCCCTATATAATCAGAATTTTACCCAAATGGATCTGTTTTTATATTTAAGTTTATAAAAATGCATGTACCTATAAAAATATTTTAGTAATTTCAAGGTAACTTACAAGCACGTGGCGGTAGTTTGTTACTAAAACATCAACAAAAAAAAAAAATATTCAAATATTTAATAGTTAGATAGACATACATATAAAAAATTCATAATTTTAATTTTTGTTGTTTGGCTTTTTTTTGTCTTTTTTTTTTAATAAATATTTGCACAAAATGTTCAAAAAATATTTTTTTTATCTTTCAAAATTATTATTTATTTATGTCTTCTTTTTTTATTTATGTATTTCTTTTTAAAATTAATCTAGACAAATTTTTTTTTTTTTTTTTTGATATGGAAATTAAATATTTTGTTTTTTTTTTTTTTTTTTTTTTGATAATTTTGATTAATTAGACCGGATATTAGACAATTGATTCGAAAATCTTTTAAGTAATAATTGTTGATCATTACTTACAATCAGTTAATTATAAAATAAAATAAAAAAAAAAATAATATAAAATAATATATAAAACAGAATTATTGTAAAATTTATTTTATATAATTAATAACCCAATAAACTCATATAATTTCCTTCAATCAATCAAAAACAAAAACAAAAAACAAAAAAAAAAAAATTAAAATAAAAAAAATTTCAAAACCCAATAAACTGAATGATTATTTTATGCGGAAACTATAACAACATTAACCAGTTTAATATGTTAATTAATTTTTTTTTTTTTTTTGTCTTTTGTTACTTTTCTTAATCGAAGTTTTAATTCAAAAGAAATGAAAAAAAAAAAAATTATATGTTTATTGTTGTTTTATTTTAAATACTATTAAAAGTTAAAACCCCGGAGTAAAAAGATAAAAAAAACCAAAAAAAAAAAAATCAAAAAATACAAAATCATAAAAATCAAAACCAGATCAAAATACAAAATAAAATTAACAGAATCTAATAAAAAAAAACAAAAAGAAAAAAATAAAAAAATGACAGTTGATTGAGGCGCCCCGTGGGAGGTGGCAGTTACCTATAACAAATTTCTAGATTATTTCATTTGTTTTATTTTAATTGTTTTTGTTTTTTTTTATTGTTTTTCTTTTAGATTTTGAGGTCATCAAAAGGTGATTATTTTAGAAGATTCTTTGTTTTTTTTTTTTTTGTTTTTTGTTTTATTTATTCTTAAAATATTCGTTTTTTTTTGTTTGTTTTGTTGTTTTTTTTTTTGTTTAATCATGACTTTTGTTTTTTTTTTTTGTTGTTTTTGTTGAAAAGAAATTATGTATGCGTAATAAAAAAAAAAAAAAAAAAAAATAACTAAAGCTAAAAATGGCAATATTTTGTTCAATGAACTCAAAAATTAAAATAAAATCGATTTAAATAATGTTTGTTATATTATAGTATAAAATATCAAAACGATTATTGTTAATTTTTTTTTTTTGTTTTTTATTTCTTTCTAATTTTAAGTTTTTTAATTCATTTTTTTTTTGTTTTTTTATTTTAAGATAACAAGACATTTTGTACGATTTTATAAATTCTTATCTTTAGTTTTATTTTCTGCTTAATTTCCTTGTTTTTTTTTTGTATTAAAATCGATTTGAATTCGATTCTGAATGTGCAATAAAATTTAATCGTTTCGAATTAATTTTTAACACTGACTTACATAAAATATGATGAAGAAAATGGTTTTGTCGTTTTTTAACTAACTATTTTTTTAAATATTTTTTATATATACATTTTTGTACCTATTTTAAAATCAAAGTTCTTTTAAAGAAAAAAGTCTTCTATTATAAAGTTAATATTTGTGCCTGAAAATTGAAATAAGTTTAGAAGAGAGTTTTTAAATTTGTTATGAAGTCGAACCAGGAATTAATAATATACATACACATGTAATTAAAAATATAGGTATTTTTAATATGATAATTATTAAAATCGTACATTTCATTACAGTTCAAACCAAAATTAACAATACAATATTAGCGTTCCTTTCACAGAGTTAAACTACTCTTTTTTACTCCCAACTAAGTACGGTTTTTTTTGAAAATGCAGAGTATCCTCACACTTCTAAGTTAAAACTATCATTTTTTTTTCGCAAAAAAACAAACATTTACAGAAATGCCAAAAAAAAAAAAAAATTTTACAGGAAATAAAAGTTCTTAGCTCATCCGTCTCCTACAGGTATCAATTCATCAATAAAAGAAAAATATTTGACACTGCAAAATTTACTATAGTTTTTGTAAAATTTCTCTGCAGTTCAACATTTTCAAACACATTGTAGTAATGACAGCTTTTGAATTTCAAACATACTTCTTTTGCAGGTTTATCAATTCTTGATAAACAAACATACTTCACATTAGTTACAAGTTAGAAATGCATTTTCCAAAAAGCCCTACATCAGCTTTTGATTATAGATAGGAGTTAATACGGTCATGTTAAATTAGCATTCCTTTTACCAACTATTTGTCGCAACTACTCTCAACAACTCTTTTCGTGTAAATCACAAATATTGTAATATAGTTTTTACTATATTTCTCACTAAAGATTTTTTTTTTTCTGCGGCACATTTTCATTTGTGAGTCATCATGACTCATAGCATTGTTTTGAAACGGCTGTAAATTATGATTAAAAATTAAGCAGAATTTAATCAATTAATTAAAAATTAAATGTAAAACTAATTAAAAAATTCTATGTAAAATTAAACTTTCAAAACTACTGGTATTCCAATGGTACAGTTGTAAATAAAAGCATCAAATTAAAAGGGTTAAATGTAACGGTATTTGCATATTTATATTTGTATTAATTAAACCAAAAAAAAAACATTAAAAAAAATCAATTTAATGTGGGTGTTTCCATTTTAGTTCTTCTTTTTATATATATATATATTTTTTTTTTGATATTTTTATGACAGTTGACAGGGATTGCATATCTATAACTATAAAATAAAATGTTTTATTTTTTTTTTATTAAATTTAATGTCAAAAAGATCGAAATAAAACTTTGCGATTAGAATTGGATCGTAAATTAAATTAATTTTTAATACATTTAATAAAAATGTTAGTTAAGAACAAAAAAAAAACAATAAAAATGATTTCAGAAGAAATTTTATTTTTTAAATTAATTAGAAATTGATGAAGATTGAAAAAAAATATAGGTCAATTGTCAGATACTTAAACTATAAAAAAAAATTATTTATTTTTTATTTTAAATAATGAAATTTTAATTTTTTTTTAGATACTTGTGTAAAATTTATTTAAAAGCAAAATTTTTTTTTCGATAACCTCAAAATAGATAATTAGAAGCTAACTGTAATTATGTTGACTAAGTGAGCTATTGGCTATGGCTATGCATAATTATGTACATAATACATAGTGGTAATAGTTTGAATTCCAACTTTCAAAATTAAAATTGTACAACTAAAAAAGTAAAAATTTATTAGTTTTGAAATAAAGATGACAAGTTTTTTAACTAATATTTTTAGTTACAAAAAATTTCAAATGCCTAGAAGTTGGCAATAAAAATAAATTGAAAGCTTCTACTGCGGTAGCCTAATGGGTAGGCGTATGGCGTATTAACCGAAGGAGTGTGGATTCGATCCCTGCACAGGTCGTAAGTTTTTTTCTTTACATACCCCCCTTACGACCTAATATAATGTAAATATATAGTATATAATAATAATATTAGTATATAATTTAATAATAGTATAAAAACCTATAATGGCCTTAGTAGCCGATGGTTCAATAATATTGCACTACATTAATGTATGTAATATTAATATAAATAAATAAATAAATAACTTTCAATTAGGGGCTTCGATGGTCTAGTGGTTAAATACTGTATTAGTAATTGGAAACAAAATCCTCTTAGTATAAATATGTAATATAAAATATAAACAAGAAATAATGTTTTTGTTTTTTGGGGAGTATAGGTGAGAGGCATAGAAAGACTCTATAGAGTTCTTTATAAACTTTAATCCACTAAATATCAACACCCTTTTTTGACAAAACAATAGGTTACATGACCTTTAGTACTCATGTACTGTTATTAGCCTTTAATATTTATGTATGGTCAAAAAAGTTAAACGAATTTCCATAAACCGAATTATGCCATCTGGGAATTTGAACTACATAGGAGTGGGCATGAAAACCTGGACTGCTTTAAGAGGAAACATCAAACTTTTTATATTGTTAGGCAAAGAATTCCTGGCCAATTCCTAAGATATGTATAAAACATGGTAAGTGTTCCTGTTAGGCAGCGAAGTCCAAATAGTAATTGGCTAATAGTTTTCATAATATTGAACTTCTTTAAATTGAGCTACTTTAAAATTTAAGTTCTCATAATTTTAACTGTAACTGTATATATATTTGAATCGTATAGGTAGTTTTGAATTTTTGGCAATTATTGCGCAATGGGCAATTATTGCGCAAAATATGTAATAAATGGTCCCATTATGAAAATTAACATTCAATTGATTTCAATTTGTAGCGGATTCTTTTAAATAAGATTAAATTTAAATTTATTTAAATTTAAATAAATAATAACAATAATAAAATTATTATATTTTATTTTTTTTTTTTTTGTTTTTTTATTTAAAAAATATGTAAACAATAAATTTTGAATCATCAAAATTGTTATTTGTTATTTAGTTTTTGCTGCTGTTGTTTATATATAAATATGATGCGCCATCTATGATTATAGCAATATTTAAATTTAATATTTTTTGCTTATATAATTAAATTAGCAGAAATATAAAAAAAAAATTTATTTAAAATAAATAAATAAAAAACAAATATCTGAAATTTAAGATATTTTTTTTTTTCATTTTGATTTGTTATTGAGGAGGTCAGATTTTTTTTGATGGTTTAAATTCACGCATTAAACATAAAAACATTTTTTAATATCTAAAGAAAACACAAAAAGCGATAAATAAATATTTACATTGAAAAAGTTAGAATTGAATTTATTTTTTGTTGAATTTTACAATTATATTTTTGGTTTTTGAATTTTAAAGATTAATTCTATAAATTAAGTAGAAAATATAGGAATTATTGATTTCGATTGAAATAAAGTTATTTTTATTTTTTTTTTTTCAATATTAGTCATTTTTGCTACATACTGATTAAAAATTGCATATTATAGACAAAAATAAAAAGAAAAATTAGGTTAGAAATTCAAAAGAAAAAAACAAACAAAATCTCAAATTAACAAATTAGATTTTTTGCTCCAATTTAAGATCTTATCTTTTAAATTATCAGAACTTCAAAAGAGAAATTGAATTTTAATATTTTTGTTTACAATACACGTATATTTTTTAAAAAATATTAAGGGCTAGTTGAGAAATCTGTCCTGTTATACTTAATGTATTATAAAGTTTTACTCTTTTTTAAAGATACCTTTCTGATAATAGGACGCCTCTTTTATCCACCTTTCTCTTTCCTAGAACAAACAGTGTACGTTCACCAAAGATCCACGTCGTGTTTCTGTTATACTTTAAATGTTCTTTAAATTATAACATACAGGTTAAGTATTAACAAAAATAAAAGTGGGGCCTCGGTGTACTAGTGGGTAAGAGCATATGAAATATATTATTAACACCGAAGGAGTATTGGTTCGAATTTCACACACGATGTAAGAATAATCCCCCCATACAACATTTACAGTCACGACTGAAAAGGAAAGGCTGTGTAATTTTCTTGTCACATTTATCTAGCAGGGGAATAAACTAAAAAAAAAAATACCTTCGGAAGTCATATGAGTTTTTTAAATAAAAGCGTGAATTATGACCAACTTTACCATTCACTATTTAATGCGTGTTTCTAAAAATGGAAAACTTCTAAAACAATAAACTTAAAAAAAACAAAATTTAAAATGTTTTTTTAATATATTAAAAAATTCATTTTAATACAATTCTCACAGCTACTTTTTGTAAAAAACAAAATCTTGTTACAAAAAAGTATGAACTTTTAATTATAAAACTAAAATAAACTTACATATACTTATATATATATATATATATATAATATGTGTCTATGTATGTAAAATTCATTTTGCTTTTATATACCTATGTACATATATACACAAAACATTGAATATTTATAATACAGTATATATATCAACAGTTACAACATAACCAGCATCAAAAAACCGAAAAACTCAAAATGTAATAAAGTCAATCCTGTCACTCCATTCACTTAAAAAAAAAAACAAGACACAGCTCTGGCTAACTTAATGCTACTACAAAAAACAAAAAAAAAAAAGCATGTTTTGAACGGCACCTTCTGGTTCTTAACAAAATATTAACTAAAAAATAAAACAAAAACTAAAAAACTATTATACAAACGTATAAGTAAAACAATTATTATGGAAACTTCTTAATTCAACAAGAAGACCATAAATGGATAAGTATCTTCTGGTCTTCTGGTTCAATAAAACAAAAAAAAATAAATAAATAAATAAATAATAAACAAAAACTCGTTCAATTAGATTATAAAACTTGTTATGCATCTCCGTTTCCTTTTACCATAATAGAATTTGTTTCTTTTTTTTTTTTTTTGTTCCTGCAAAGTGTAGTTCACTTTGATTTTTTTCTTTTTTCCACAATATATAGGTACATTTTTGTTTTTCTTATCTTAAGATACATTTTTTTTTCCCCCGTTGTTGTTTTTCTTCTTCTTTGTTATTGTACCGTGTTATTTCACATTATTCGATCTATATTACTTACCTTTTAGACTGAGGATATGCCAAGGTGATTTGTGCCGCGAAAAAAAAAATACAAATTGCGAAATAAAAAAAAAAAAAAAAAAAAAAAAAAAAAACAACCTGTGGTATGTATGAGTTGTTTGTCTGTATAATATATATATAATAATATACATATAAATTGAATGCAAGTATTTTGTACATCCGCTTTTGGTATATTATTGTGATTTGTGCGTTTTTGACGTTATTCGCTTGTTTTTTTTTTTTTTTTTATATCTTAAGTATATAATATGTAAAGCATGTTTCAAATACTATTACACGGTAATCAAAAAATTTATTTGGTTATATCTTATAGATATCTATTTGCACGTAAGTACATACATATATAGATGCAATTTATTGATTTATCTATCTCTTTTTAAAGCAATCAATATTTCTGTATAGATTTAATAAGATTCTAATAATCATAATTGGTTTTGTTTTAAACAAATACACGTATTTATATATAAAATATACATATATATTTATATGTTTATAGTTTTTTTTTTTATTCTAATTGTATTTACTATTTAATATTGTATATATACGTATACGAATGTTTAAATAGTTAACATCTATTTTGTACTTTATAATAAAGGTAAAATACAAGTTATAAAAATTGAAAAAAACAAAAGAAATCTTAATATAGTTTGGTATAAAATTAAATAAAAAAAAAATATATATATACACACGTATACATTGTATCATTTTATGGTTACCAATTTTTAAACTTGTAATTAAATTATACGTTTTGAAGTTGAAAAAGGTAAAAAGATTGAAAGAGATCAATTGAAAGTGATATCAATAATACTTAATTGATGTGTAACAATTATATAGATATGTAAGATATACATAAGATCGAAATTCAATTTCAATTTTTTAAATATGATAGGAATTTTTTGTTTTTCAATTGGTATATTCCATTATTGATTATAAAAGTTGTTAATTTTGGATTGACTAAAGTAGTATAGGAAGTTATATAGATAATACCTAACTAATGATAGTATACTTATATGTATACATATATAATATCTAAATATTGTACCAGAGATGAATTATACCAGACATAATGAACAAAATGTAAGAAAAATTTCTGGATAAAATGGTAGGAAAAAAAAAAAACAACAAGTAGATATATTTTCAAATTTGTAAAGTCAATTATTGCTATTTCTAGAATTATAAAATAATAAGAATTCCAGAATTATAAAATAACAAAATAGTAAATAGATATATACATATTATAAAATAATTCAATTTCAAAAGAACAATAAGAAAAAAAAAAAAAAAAATTGTTGATATCCATATTGATCATAAATCAGAATCAGATAAAAATTGATTGGCAATTTTAAGAATTCCTATAAGTCTTCTTTTTTTTTTTTTGCGTAATTTTAAATTTTTATTATATAATTCTAGATAAATATAAGAACACAAAGTATATTATAATAAGTAAAAATAAAAAATAAAAAAAATATTTTGATTACTTTAGAATTTTAATCAATACAAAATTTTCACTTAATTATGGTTCTTATCTTAGGAATTATATTGAATTACAAGTGCTATTTAGAGTTTGATTATGTTGTGGAAATTTTTCAAATAAATATTGATAAAATCTATAAAATATTATTTGAAATTTATTTTATTATATTAAAATCGTTATTCTTTTTAGAAGTTATTGTATTTTTTTTTCGAGTTATATACATATATTTATAAGTTAAATTGCTTAACAATTATTTATTTCATGAAAAATATATTCATTAACATAAAAGGTTTGTAACTTGAATTATAATTTTTGATTAAACAAAAAAAAAAAAATACATTTATGGATCTATAATTCGAATACTATATTATGGTATTCTGGATAACCATAATATAGAAAATAATACATAATATAAAAATCGGAGAGTTGAAATATTCATCATTATTATAGTAACTATCTATAATTTAAAATTATAGCAAAAAAATCCATCCTGATTACGTTATTTTTAATTTAGATTTGACTTGATCAACGATTTAGAAATATTTATTGGATACTCCAATACCAAGAAAATCAGAAACCAAACTTTATAACATGAGAATATATTTTCCTAATTGTCAACTAAGAATTAAGTTATTCACCAATTTCTTTAATAAATAGATTACACAATAATTAAGATTATTTTATTGTTCTTAAGATTAATGCATTAAAAATTTTGAAAAGGAATTTTTAATAAAATCAAAGACAAAAAAAAAAAACTCAAAAAACAAATTAAAAGATTATTTTTTTTATCCAAATATTTCAGTCTAAATAAAAATTTACCTACAAAAATTTTTTTTTAAATTTTCATCACTCGTCATCTAAGTCTTTTTCTCTCATAATCAGTTTAGAGAAAACACAAGATCAATTGAATATTATACATTCAATAAGAATTTACGTATAATAACTCTTAATATACTTAAAAAATTTCTATAACTTTCATAAATTTTCCAATTTTTCTTTTAAATTTCTTTTAAATACAAAAGTTTTTAAAATCTTTTACTCCTGGGGATATGCAATTGTAAAAATTTAATTTTTAATACCTTTAAGGCTACTGTTTTGGTATAACATAAGTGCCAGCCTTATGGAAAAGTTGCGTAAATTTGAAAGGAAGTGCATAATAGTATGTATAAACAAATCACGTAAGCCCGAATCTGACTACAAGCATTACTACTCTAACAAATACTTGTACAAAGAATCAAACATAAACAGAATCGATAGTTTTATGATAAAACTTATTCGAAATCATTATGATAGAGCACTAAACACTCCAGACAATGGTTTAATATCACATATATTCTACCACAATGAGGAATACATTACAAAGACTTTGATTTTTAAAACCAACATTTTTGCAATAAAAAAAAAAAGAAAATATTATTATATAATATAAATATTTTGAGAAAGACTTTAGGAATAATTTTTAAAAAAAACCAACATAAAAAATTACAAATTAATTTAAATGTTAGTATAATTAAGATAAAATGCTGTTTTTTTCGAAACTTTTTTCTAAGCTAAGTTAAATTAAAAAGTATAAATAAAAAGTTAATAAAAAAAAAAAAGGCTACGGTTTTGTAATATTGCATTATCCTATTTGATTTGTAATATTAATATAAATAAATAAATAAAAAAATACATTTTAAATAGAATTTTTAATAAAAATTTTTACCGTTAAGATCCATTTTATTATAATCTGAAGATACTTAAGGTATGCAATAACTATTTTTATATTACTAAAGAAATATAATTTAAATAAAATGTTTATAACCTTTTTTTAATATATATACATATATGTGTATATAATATACAAACAATTACATATTACGTAATAAAAAATAGAAAATTTAACTTCCTGGTTTTTTTGTTATTCAGAATATGCCAATATTGTTATATTAAATTAACTGCTAATATTGAACAAAGTAAACTACTAAATATAGATTGTTAAGCTATAGAAATTTATTTTTTTCTATTACCTACTAAAATATTTTAAAATTTCATCTAGGAGACAACAAATACAAAAACAAAAATAAAATAAAATTTCCTGACTCATTTAATTTCAAAGAAAACTGACAATTTTCACAATTTTATTTTTTTTTGTTTTTATTTCCCTTTTCATTTTCCTATTTCTTTCTCTTTCTTAATAATTTTTATTTATTTACATATTTTGTTCCTTTTTATAAATGGACACCTTAGAATTATGAAATCTACTTCATCATCAATTTTTAAAAATTAATACTCTTAAAAGTATAAGGAAGTTTTTTTTTTTTTTTACATATATATATACATATATATATTAAAAGACCTCTACACCGTGATTTTATCCTATACTATATTCTTATGTATATTTAATACATCTTATATTATATAATATGTACATTTATGTGTTTATACATCATTTGTATTAATATCGCTAATAAATGTTAGAAAAATAAAACAAAAAATAAAAAAAATCAAAACGTCATCTAAATGTCTATTCATATTCGATCACCAAAGAAGGAGGAAATTTGCTAAATCTCAAAAAAAAAAAAAAGAAAAACAATAAAACTGAACGAAAGAAAGAGAAAGCAAGAGAGACAAAATAAAATATTTAAAATACAAAAAATAAAATAAAATAAAAAAATTAGGAAAGTCAGAAATTGAACATTATTACATACATTTTTTTGATTTTTTTTTTCTTTTTGTAAGATACTATTTAGTTACCGAATGGTATCGTTACTACTAACCAATCACCTATATAATAATACTGTTGTATTTTCGCGGAAAAAATTAACTGAAAAAAGTTTATTTAAAAAGTTTATTTTAATTTTTTTATTTTTTTTATTTTTTGTTTTTTCCTTTTGCGCAACCAAAATACCAATCATCCTTCAACTGAATCAAACATTTTTTTTTCTTTCTTAAGTATACTTTAGTACGGTCAGATATTTTATTTTTGGAATTCTTATGATTTTCATCCTTATTTTATTAATTGCCTTTTTTCTCTTAGTCGGTATCATTTTACCTTCATAATTAGATAACCCTAAAATAAAAAAGAAAAGAAAATATAATAGGTAGCAACTTCTAAATCCAATTTAAAATGAAAGTTATAACATTTAAAATGTACCAAATAACTACAAATATGGGTTTTAATATAAACATATACTGTGCCTATTTTGTGCAACATACTGTAGATTTTTTTTTTTTTTATATTCTTCCTGAATTGAATTCAATTGTTGTTATTTTTAACTTCCTCCATCAGTTAACTATAATACTTCTTAAATAAAAATGGACATAAATTAATATATATTTATGTATATGTACTCATGGTGCTACTAATGTGTGTACATATCTGTAGTGTATAGTCAAAGTTTAATAAGATGCAGTCGCGCAAAGTAAAGAGCAATTGAATATTCATCCATGAGTATTATTTAAAAAAAAAAAAAAAATTACATATATTACAAGTTTGAAGAATGAAATGTTTTAAGTATGATATGGATGGATGAATGATAGTTCAATGGTTAATAAATGGTTCTTCTCTTAAACAAAATAAAAAAGGTTTATTTATGTAAGAGAAGAAAATTTATAAAGGATACAAAATATATGCATACATATATTTTATATATATATGTAAAGTATCTATAATAAAATGTAAAATTAAGTCGGATCAATTGCGATCAAAGCACTTTATGGAAAATCAGCGATATGTCTGTATATATAAGATGTATACATTTAATTTTTTATGCAAAAAAGTATTTAATACCTTAAAAAGAAGAAAAAAAAATAAAAGGGAAAAAAATAAGTTGATCACGACAGAATAAAATAAAAATTAAAATGAAAAAATTGAAAAAAAAAACAAAAAAAAAAGATACTTTAGTTAGTTATTTGTTGGTTGTTTTTTTGTTTTTTAGTTATTTCTTGGTTTGATGTATGAATGCACAAGTTTAAGAATTTAATTTTTGGATGAGAAGAAGATAAAGAAAAAAAAAAAAATAACTAAGGAACCATATAAAAAAATAAAAATAATCAGTTCCTGTTTTGCTAAAAAAATTTAAAAAAAAATTATGGACATACCAAGCAAGCGAAAAAAGAAATTTCGTTGTTTTATGTGTTGTTTTTGTTTTTTTTTTGTTTTTTTATGGTTTTTTTTTTTTGATCTGGTTTTTATATTTTTATTTTTTTTTTTTGTATTTTTTCCGTTTTTTTTTTTTCTTTTCAATTAATCGGAACTGAAATAAGAAGCTTAAATCTGGGAGGAAATCATGCAAAATCGAAATCATTCTTACAATATTATTTTTATTTCATTTTTTTTTTTATTAAACTGAAAATATTTTTCTTTTGTACTTATCTTAAATCCCACTTACATACATAATATTGATTTTGAATTTTAAAGGTCTTTTAGAATTAATACAAAAACAAAAAAAAAATTTTATAACCAGCAATATTAGAACACTTTATTAGAAGTAAAACAACTCATTGTTAACCATACATAATAGTTAATAATTGGGATTATGTATTATAACAAATATAAAACTCATGTATCCAAATCTGTATAAAACTGTATTCAAATATCTTAAATATCACTTAAAAAATAAAATATCACCTTATCTTTAATATAAAATTTAAAAAAAAAAAAAAACAAATAAATTATTAATTGTTTTCATTTTATTGAAAATTTATGATAATAATTTTACAACATATTTTTTCTTAGTGTATTCACGTTTCCGATCGTATATAAAATATATACACTTTTAAAGTCGGCAGCATAGGTACTTGAAATTTTATGTTTTTGTCTCACTCAATCATTGACGGGTTTCATCTCAAAAAAACAAAAAAAGGAACTAAAACTAAAGATGAGTGCCTTTTTGTGTATTTTTTTTTTGTTTTGTTTTTGTTTTTTTTTTTTGTTTTATTACTGTTCCACTAATGGCGTACAAAAGTTTATATTACAACACAATTTATATTATGGATATATCTGTATATTCATAGATAAATATGTATGTACATAACTTTTTTTTTTTTTTTAATTTTTAAACTTCTTAAACCGGTTTAAACGGAAACAGCATTATCATGAATATCAAAAATAAAAATTAAAATATACAAAAAAATGAATAAGAAAAAATATATATATATATAATACATAATACAATGCATATGCAACTAACGGGTAGAATAAAATCAAAAGAAAGAGATGAAAGATGAAATATTTAAATATTTATTATAAAGAAAGAACACAAAAAAAAAAAACAAAAGAAAAAGAGTTAAATAATCACAGAGAAAAGAGACAAAACAAGTTAAAAAAAAAAAATGAAAAATGTATTACTTACTTTTGAAGATCATATACTTTTTTTTTGTGAATCATAATATACACGCATTCACATATTTTATATATTTTTATATATTTTTATATATACATATATTTATTTTTGTACATATTTATATTATTTTATAGAATGATTATGTATATTTTATCTTAAAATTTAAGGAAATAACTACGTTATAAAAAAAAATAAAAACGACAAAATCTTATAAAGAAAAATTTCTTTTTCTTTTAAAGTAGGAGGTATAATTTGTAGACGTATTTATTATGAACGTGCGGAACAATTTTATACAATATATTCTTATTTAATGGCAACAATGAGATCCTTTCAGTTAACAAGTAATCTTTGGATACGTGCAGAAATATATGTCACTTAATAAATGTAATATATATATTTACGTATCATATAGAATAATACGCTAAGAAGATATCTGGCCTTAAGCTTGGTATGCAACTAGTACTCAACTGCTAAAAAAAAAATTTTGTATGGAATTATGTACTGTCAAAATTTTTCTCGCATTTGTCAAATCTTAATAGTTCTCTTTTCTATTGAATCAAATAATTCCCGTTGTATAAAAAAGATTTTTTGCTTCCCTAGAAATATGCAATCTGAATTTTCTTTATACGGAAAAACTTAAAATTTTATGTAGCATATATGAATAATGATCAATCTTAATTGATGGTTTAAAAATGTGCTAATCTATTATAAACTGTAAGAAGAATTTTTCAATGTGTTTTATAAAAAAAAATTTTTTTTTTTAAATTTATTATTCGTTAATTTCTTTAAATTCTATAAGTATACGCTTTGAATCTTGATGAAACGCTTAAAAATATTTAAGAGTTTAAAGAAAAAAATTCAAGAGTGGAATTTCAATGCCTTTTTATTATTTATCAAAGATTAGAACTTATTAGAAAATAAAATATACACATAAAGTACACAGGAGCCAATTGAATAGAACCATACAACAAAACAAAAAATTCCTTTCTTATGTAAACCTTTGAAAGTGAAAAAAAAAAAAAAAACAAGGTACGCATAACTAATGGTAGACCACAAATAATACAAAAACAAAAAAAAAAATTGAAAAATATAGAAAATTTAAGAATATAACAAAGAAATCAATAAAATTTAATTTTGTTTTTTTTTTTATACACGTTTTATTTCAAATCATAGATCTATTTTGTGTCAAATTCAATTGTGGCATTCAAGTACTAACTCAATAGTTATAGAAAAGAAAAAAATCTAAGAGGATTTTAGATTATATAAAAGTGTTAGTTTTTCTATGTAATATGATTTAAATGATTTTATGATTTTAATCTTTTAATTTATTATACATTTCATATATATACAAAATTAAAATCATTGAGTGAGTTAAGTTGAGATCACCTCTTGTGACTCTATATATCTATTCTCTGCATATAAATTAAATGCATACGTTCAACAAGTTTAAAGTGGTGTAATCTATATAAAATTTAGTTTGATTATAATTTGTTCTATACAACAACAACAACTATACAAAGAAAAAATTAAATTCTATAGGAAGTTCTTCTTTTTTTTTTTTTTTGTTTTTACATTGTACGTATATAAAAAGTATATTGAAATTATGTAAATTTTAATCTAAGTATTAAATGGGGTATAAAAACGAGATCTTATTAATTTTATGTTTTTTAACAATATTTCTGAAGAAGTCTATATAGAAAAAACAAATGGGAAAAAAAATGAGCTAAAAAAAAAAATTCTTTCCTATATAGAGAAAAAATTTAATTTGATTGTTATTAACAAATTGTCAGGTGTAAGAAGAATGGGGAAATACGAAAAAAATAAGTAATGAAAAATCCAAGAGTTTTCTAAGAAGTTCATTTCCAATATTAAAAAATATTCTATAATATTCTAAAAAAATATTCTATTTGGTTAAAGAGTACATAGATATATTGAAAAATAAATTTATAATAAAATAAAAATTGATATAAGTAATGAACACTTACTACAGAAAGAACTCAATGGACTATAGTTTAAAGTCATCGTACTATAATAAGAGAACATAACGGAAGGTGTGTTCACGGGACACTAGCCAATTGGGTAAAATGCAGCCATACTAATTATTCTATCTTGCCTCAGTTGTGGTGAAGACACTTCATCCTGTAAATACCCAGCGCTGGTTAGGGCCAGAAGAGTAGCACTGGGTAACCATGAATTTAATGATATTGGCCATCTAACACTTAAGCAACCTCCAGGAATGGTAAAGTTCCTCAATGTCGCGAAATGAAAAACAATGTGAATATAGCCTTAAACTGTCGTCACGATCAACGTACCAGCCACTTACTCTAAACTACCAACCTCCAATCATAAAAATTGAAAGAATCTTTACAAAAATTTGTTAGATAAAATTGGGAAAAATCGAGTCACAATCTCGTCAATTTTAGGGTAATCCTATATTATTAAGAAAAGTTGTTAACAGAAACAAGAATATAATGTTGGAATTTTAATTTTCGTATATTAAAGTTACATGTGTTATAAAATTGAAAGAAATCTTTACAAAAATTTGTTAGATAAAATTGGGAAAAATCGAGTCACAATCTCGTCAATTTTAGGGTAATCCTATATTATTAAGAAAAGTTGTTAACAGAAACAAGAATATAATGTTGGAATTTTAATTTTCGTATATTAAAGTTACAGGTGTTTAAAAATAAGGAAATTTCAGTTTTTGACCTCTTACAGCTTCTAAAAGGGTGGCGATACAATAATAGTTTCTTAAATGACTCATACTTATTTCTAAGAATCTAACACCAACTAACTTAAACCGTTTGGAAAACAGAAGGGATTAAAAATTTTGCAAAATTTGAGTTTAGCATATCGGTAAACTAAAATACCGTATGGCTAAACTATATAATATGTATGTACTTATTTTATATATATTTAGAAGCTTATAAAAACAGTTTTCGTTTGGCGTTTGAAGATATTATGTCCAAATTGAAACTATACCTTTTAAAACTTGTGTTATAACAATTTAAATAATGGGATTTTACGAATTTTTGGGTGTTGTAGCTCCGTAATGGCTGGGGCTACAGATGAAAATTGCTTCACAAAATGCATTATTTTGCGATACTTATCCATAGTTAAAATTTCATTGCTCTTTTTGAAACAGTGTAGAAGTTTTGTGAACATCCGGACAGACAGACAGATGGACAGAGTGAAACTAATAGGTACATTTTTTTAAATTTTTTGAGAATGTGCTATAAAAAAAGAATAAATTCTATACATTTGATTTTTGTAGAATTAGAAAATCTTAATGTATCCTAGCATCAATTTAAAATTTAAAATCAAGTGGCAATAACACTATTATACGAATATCATACATAGTTATTTTGTTTAATTTTTTTATACAATATGTATTATAGTTATTCGATATGTATTTTTTTTTTTTTAATAAATACATTGTTTATAGATATATCTTAAGATAAAATAAAAAAAAATTTTCAACTTTATTTTACAAGTGTTTATATAAGTTGGGGTTTAACATAACAAGAAGTTTGCCTTTTACAAGTACATATATAATATGTTATGTTGCATTTATATATATACGTATTAAAATTAATCGGTTCCATTTATTTAAAAATGAATTTAAAAGAACACCTTTTGAATTAATATCACTTTTTATTTAAGTATACTACAGATATTTTTTATATACATATATGTATTTTTTTTTTGTAAAGATAATAATCAAATAATAATATTGTAAGGGGACGGAACGGTTATGCATTGGTATAATTCGATTATGGAATGAATTTTAAAAATATCTTAAAGATATCTTAAATAAAAAATATGTGGAAAAGAAGATATAATTTTTTATAATATTTTGTATTTATTTATATGGGTATAAAAAAAATTAATAATCTTTAAGAATTAAATTTTTTTATTTTTTTCAATACTAAGAATAATTTCAAAAACACTAAGAAAATTTGAAATTATTAGAATTTCTGTGGTTTATTAAAATGATATAGTATTTATAAAATAAAAGAGGATTAATTAAAAAAAAGGAGTGAAATTAAAGCATTTTATTAGAAAATGATATTCAAAATTTTTTCAATGTTTAAGACATAATTTCTAAAATTCAAAATAAAAACATAAAGTTGTTATTAACTTTTTTCACACTAAATACTTATATTATGTCCATCTATTATTGATCATTTATATTTAGTATTAAGGATGATAAAAACTTAAGAAGAATATATTAACATTTTTCTTCAAAATTCCTGTCACAATCCCTCCCCCCACTTATTCTCACAATCCTTCCCACATCTCTTTTCCGTCAGCCAAACTATACATTTGCATTAAAAATCACAACTTAAAATTTGATTTAAAAAGGGTTATTTTGATTATTCAAAGCTAACATTAGCCGGATAAATCACGTGCAATTCTTTTGAGTGACTTTTCTAGTTTCCCAAAGACCATCGTAAAAACCAAGAAAAAAAACAAAAATAATGAAATTTCTTCTGATTACTTTCCATATTTAATTGTTTCGATTTTATGATCAGAATTGGGATTCTAATTTTCTTCCTTTATTGTAATTTTTAATTGCACAATAATTGTGATTTTAAATGCAAAATTCTGCATAGTTCTATATCTTGATAAACGTTCTTTACAGTTAAATAAAAGTTCTTCTTCGGAAGCATTATAGGTATACGTGATCTTTTATGTATCATTCTTAAAAGTTTTTACTTCAATCACAGAATTTATATATTCAAATAGAATGTGCTAAATGTCCATCTATCAATGGATCCATTTTTTTGTTTTTTTTTCTTTTTTATTAAATTTTTATTGACCATCCATACATGGGATTTTACTAAAAAAATTTTTTTTTTTTTTTTGCAATCCGTGACTAATAAAGAAAAACGTAAAATAAAAACCAACAATCAAAAGATATATAATTGCATTTAGTATTAATTAAACATTTTTTTTTATAATAATTTCGAAATAGTAAAAAAAAAAAAATCTCAATAATTATCACCATTCAATCAATTTCAACTATACAATATTTTTTTTATTTCAATTCTTCTTCTATTCTCTTCATTTCTTCATTGATTTTCTTATATTGTTTTTTCTTGATTCATTCTTTCATTTTCGTTGTTTTTTTTTTTTTAACTATAAACAATTTATTTCAATTTCACACTTTTAAAATAAATATTATTAAAAAACAAAAAAGCAAAAAAAAAAAAAAATTAAGAAAATTACCGGCCATTAACCTTAAAAAATTATAAAAACAAAATAAAAAAAATTGCTCTACTATATGTTTGAATATTTATTTATACAACTATAAATAATAAGATATTTTCTTAAGTCTTTTATGTTTTTTTTTTAACTATTAAAAAGAGATAGATATATGATCAAAAATTTAAAAAAAAACAACTATAAGAAATTGAAAATCTTTCTTTTACTACAATTTTTTTTTTTTTCTACGAGAGACGAAGAAAAACATCGAAATTTAGGTTCCTCTGAGTAGTGTTGGACTTTAACCAACTAAAACCAATTTCTTTGAAACTGAACTTTAAAATGGTCCTTTAATACATAGTATATAATGTACAGTTTGGTTTTGGGGAAGAGAACCGCAGAAGGATTACTTGGGTTTAGGATAATTATGGAGGATAAAGGAAAAAATTTAGAGAGTTATTTTGAAGAAGGGTGTTAATGTTCTTCTTAAATCTCATTAAATTGTACACGCATGAATTACCAACTTTTGGGTTACCAACACAGATTAATGAATAAATTACCAAAACATGTGCTGGCATAAAGTTCCACAAACGCACCATGCTCATGACAAATGACTTTCCGAACGCCATTTTGACAATTCGACAGTGTAGGGATGAGCATCTATTGCACTTCTAGTTTACATTGAGGTAACACTTAGGTCGCCAATAAAACGAATAGCTCTGCACTTTGCATTTTGTCAAGATAACCCAGCACAGTTTGGGGCTTGCACAAAAGTTCTCAGCTTTTTCATCAATATATGCTTTTTCCTTAATTTTCTATATATTTTACGAAAAGAGTTTGAGACGGCATAAACTTGTTCATGCTTTTGACTTATTAGCGACACGGTCCAGTTTTATTTATTGTTATATTCAACAAAATAAAAACAAAAGTACTATTAAAGAAATAGAATCCTTCGATCATCAAAACTACTAACTATTGATATTGTATTTTACCATGTTGCGATCTTAAATTTAGATTATGTTTAAACTCATCTAAACGTTAAATGAACAACATAATAGTTTTTTCTATTAAAAAGATAGGTATACTTTAAAGCAAAGATTAAATCCAAAAAAAAATATTTTCAATCACCCTTTAAATATAGATAAAAGCTATAAAAAAAAGTTTACCTTTTAAGTCAAATTTATATATTTACTGTTTTTTTTATTGTTTTATTTTTCATTCTCACATTATTCCATTATAGAGTGATGGTGTAACTCACTTGTCAACTTTAATATAAAACCACTAAAAAAACAAAAATAATCAGAAAGAGCGTCCTCAATACGAGTAATTCTTTTTCTTTTAAAATAATTCTTAATTTCTTTGCTTTTCGTTTTCTTTTTTTTTTTTTACTTTTTTTTATTAATTTTTTCTTCACTTCACTTTTTTTTTTTTTTTAACCATATCTATCTCTTTTACACAGCTTTTTCTTTTTAGTATAATTATTTTAACTTTTATGTGAAAAGTTATAATTACAAAAAAAAAAAAAAACAGAAAACCCCAAAAAAATGCATAGACCAATATAATAGTGTTTTAAAAGTTAGTAAAATTTGAAGTCATTATAGATTTTAACAAGAAAAAAAAATAAATTAAAAAAAAAACAACTTAAAAAACATTTTAAAACTATTAAAGATACTAATCGATTAAGATAAATTGTATATTTAAAGAAGATGAAATTAGAAAGATTGAAAAATGTATTTAAACTCTTTAAAAGAAAAAAAAAAACAAAAATAGTAAAACGTTTAACAGATATTTTCAATAGGAAGCAAAGATGGAAAAGCAAGCCTTACAAATAGTACAATATATAATTGTCTATTAGATACTGACATAAATATACAGTGATTAATAAAAATGTTGCAATAAAATAATTAAAACTAAAAAGAAAACGGTTCAACATTGTTTAGAAGGTTATAATGAACCATTAAGGATATCAAAAGAATTCAGCTCCTTAAAACTGTGAAAAAGTAATAGATAAGTAAAAAACAATTTTCCGGCAATCCCACTTAGAGAATAAACATATTCGCTTACAATAGGGGTATTTTTATATTATTTTCTTTTTCCTTCTTTTCACTCTTATAAGCAGTATATAGTATCCACTAAGTTACTTATTATTCATACTAAGCTTCTTATTATTATAAAACTATAAGCCGATATGATATTAATTATATGGTCTATACTTATTGTTTATTAATCTATAAGACCCATATAAAATGCCGATGTCTAAACCATTGCCTGGATATTTTTATATTATAGGTTCTCTTTTATTAATTATTAGAATTATATTGTATGTCTCCATTTCAATCTTTAGTGAGGATCAATAACAACACTCTTATATACGAATACTATACATAATATAAGGTAAATTAATAAATAAATTAATTAACTTCTCAGAGTTATATTGTATTACATATTTACTCAAAATTGAATAATTGAAGTAACTATAAATGTCTTCTTAAAAATGTTATAAAATTATTGTCAGTCACTGTTACTTTGTATTAGACAATTTAAAGCCAACTGAAAATAAATTATTTGATTATTTATAATAGTAATATACAGCAGGAAATTGTAATATAAGATTTAAAATAACTAAAGACTATATAAGCTGATAGAAATAAAAAATTAAAAGTAAGTGTGATTTTCTTTGAAATGACAGTGCTGGGAAACAACTATTATAAACGCGTCAATTATAGATGAAACACTAAAATAACACCTTAAACTTTTAATACTAGTATATGATATTAAAAAGAATTAAAATAAAAAAAAAAACATTTGAGATAAAAAAAAAATAAAAATATCTACCGATATAAAGAGAGAGAAAAAAATACAGATTCATTAAATAATTTTAGTTATAGTTAACGAATGATTCAACAATTGAATCGATATTTTTATTCTATTTACCTATTGTTTTTTTTTTGTAGAATTTTGCTACCGACAATTTTTTTTTAATTATAATAAATTTGAAAAAAAAAATAAATTCTTTCTCTTTCCTTTTTCTGATTTTTATCATAAATTTAATTATGGCTTTTCGATTTTTTATAATTTTAATCGATTTATTGTACCTATAGTAGTTTAATAATTTATTGCTTCGAGATTAAAAGCAAAAAAAAAGAAACAAAAAACTTCAATTTTGTTTGGTGAAAAAAAAAAATAAAACACTGATAAATAAATATTGATAAAATAAAAATTCAACTGTTTTATTTAACTTGGAATTTGAAGCACTATAAAATATAAAACTTTAAAAAAAAATATCCCCCTTTTTTTTCATGAAATTCTTACTAATTGTTTTTTTTTTTCTTTTTTGTTTTAAGAAATTGGTCATTTAATCATGTTTGACAAGAAAATACGCAAATACGCATTGATATATTATAATTAGGGTTGCCAGAAGAACTATATAAAAATTATCATAATTTTTTATTTCCTTCTTTAATTTCTGTGGATTGTCCAAGAATGTTCCAATAGATCAATTTTCTTCAATTTATTTTGACAGTTGTCTTTATATATAAATTGTTAGTATTTTCTAATAGCTATTTATAAATTACTCCTGTTTTTTAGTTAGAAATGCTCCTCTTAGCCTTTTTTTTTTAATTAGGATATTTAATAAAATCTTTTAAATTTTCGAAATGAAGGGTACATTTCTATGAATTGTTTCATATATTTTTCTAAGCAATTAATAACTTTATTAGTAAAAATTTAAAAACCTTATAAATAAAGCCATAAAAACAGGCTTTAAGGTTTAAATGAATTGGTGAGTTGCAATTGCAACTAGTAAAGCCGCAAAATTTTGATTAATAAAAGTGTTACCAACTTTTTCCACGGATATTAACCACGTATTTGACGTTTCTTTTCGTTTTAAACCTTTTTTTGTGGACGACCCCACTTCGTGGGAAAGAATAAGTTGTAACTAATGATTGCAACACAGTGTGAACAGAGAGATTAAATATTGAACAAATAATAAACTTGTATTTATATTAAGTAAATCTATTTGTATAACGCATAAATAAAACATATTTACATTGTGGATGTAATTAAATCTTTAATACCATTGACAGTTCATATTCGATATATGGTCACTCATTTTTTTTTTTATTTGAAAATACATATTTAAATTAAATAAAAATCATTTTTTTAATTTAAATAATTAAATGAATCATAATAGAGAGAAAAGTCATTTTACACTTCCAAGATACATATTTGCAAATATCTAAATATTTAATATGTATTTAAAAAAAAATTTTTTTTTTTAAATCAGTATTGAGTCATTCAATTTTGAAATAATTCTTAATTGGAATGAAATATGTTGTCTTCTTCTTTAGAAAAAAATAAGTTAATACATACATGCATACATACAAAAAAACAAATAATAAAATAAAAAAAAATGAATCGATTTGACGTATACAATCGTTATTTTGATTTAAAATTAAGTTTTTAATATGACGCGTAATTTAAATGATTCATATACATACATATGTGTATGTATGTATATGGAATTACACGCAATAATAAAATTGTTATAAAATAAATTTTATAATTATTATTGTTTTACAATTTAACATTAATTTATAATAGCATTTTAACAGCGAAAAGAAAAAATTAAATAATCGAATACTAAAGTGACAGTCAAATATTAAATCGTGCTAAAAATTGTTTAAATTATGATATTATCCCATTTAATTAACATTATTTTACCTGTTTTTACCTGTTTAAATCATACATACAGATCTGATTTCAAAATAAATTGACTTTATTACTAAAATATGTTTAAAGTCTATTATAATAGGTGAATAATAAACTTCCTTTCATAAATCATTCAACAAGCACTTGAACTGTAAAAAAAAAATTTTTACTGTGCATACTATTTATAATTAAAAGGCATAATTTTTTACACTTTTAAATATTTATTAAATTAAAGGTGATTATTATATTATACACATATAGCTAAAAACAAAATGTATAGCTATAAGATTTTTTATACTCTATTCTATTTAAAACAGCAAAAAAAAAGAAAATAATTATTAGACAAAACATTTAACAATAAAGTGTTTGAAAATCAAATAAAAAAAAAATAAAAGCAAAAAAATGTACAATAATAGACAATTTAAGAAAAAATCGTTAAATTCCTGTTACAATTACGTTTTTTTTAAAATTTTGTCATAAAAATACTTACATTTATTTCATCTTCTTAAATTCGCCCTTATAGGGTGATTACGAGGTAAAAAATTATTTCATATTAATTTTATTGACTGAATAACTTACCTGTTCCATAGATATCTATTATTATAATTAGTAAATACATATGTATCTGTAAAACTATCTTTACCTATATTTTAAGCAAAAAAAATTTTTTTAATTTTTTGCATTCCAAAAAAAAAATTTTTTTTCTGCAATATAATTATAGCTACTTAGTACCTACCTATTTTAAAAATGATAAGCTGAGGAATACAATTTTAAAGGCCTGGGAACGCTGTGTCTGTCACATTTGTAGTAACAATAAATTGATCGAGAAAGAAAATTCATCTTTTCGATAAAATGAAAAATTGTAAAATATTATTTTCTACTTATGTGTATGCATTAAAAAGTGTTAATTTTAACCTGTGACAGGTTGTTGTAGAAAAATTTTGTAAATATAAATGAATTGATATTTTTTTTAAATTTGTAATTAACTAAAATTGATTCAATTTGAGAAAAATAAAATAGGTCCTTTTAATTTACATAATATTATGCATCGAACTGCATTTAAAATGCAATAAACTAAAATTAACTGTAAATTATCCTAGAGTTTTAATTAGTCACACATGTTCATAAGATTATGCGAATCATACCATATTTATTGTTATTATCCTGATAATAATTAATAAAAGTAAAAAATTAATTAACCCTTTAAAATCCTGCAACAATAAATATTTAATTTACCGTTTCAGATCTAGCTGTCTACAGTTATAAAATTAAATCTCTTAATAACTTAAACAATATAATTTTAAATTTTTGAACCATAACTTAAAAACGATTTTAAGAAATCGGCGTTAATGTGTGATTCATAATTTAAAATTTATGCAAAACAAAAGAACGTTGGTATTTAAATAATAGATTTTAATAATTTAGTTTTTTATTGACGGAATTTGAAAAGTCTATTATATTGGTGCGTCGTCATCGTTGATTTTAGAATACCAAGCGTATATTATATTATTACAATATTAATTTATTATATATTCCAAATATTTAATTTTGTTCTATTATATGCATTCACAATTTTTTGTACTAGCAGTTTGCAAAGGGTTAATTAATATAATATTATATTGATACAATTTTGCATATGGTATGTATGACAATGTATACAATCTGCATAATATCTAAAATATTTTTATTTTTTTTTTTTTTTTATTAATTTATTATATTAAATTCCAAAAACCGGATACAGATTCATGATTATTATGATTCATATATGAATATATTACGAAAAATTATATTGAAAAAAAATCAAAAGAAAGAGAGAGAAAAAAACGAAAAAAATAAAACAAAACAAATAACGTAGTTAAGAAAAATCTGAGAAAGATATTTTGGTTGTTGTTATTATTATTGTTGCTTTTTTTTTTGTTTAATTTTAATTTTTTCACTTCTTACAAATTTTTTTAAACGCCATTAATAAAAACACATGTGAATTGATAAATACATAGTGAAAAAAAAAAAAAATTATAAATAAATAAATTAATAAGAAAAAAAAAAATTTACATAATTTCTGGCATTTATTTTTTCTCAGCGAATTTTTATCATTTTTATTTTTTTTTTTTATTTTATTTATAAAGTGTTAGTGAATTAAATTAAAGCCAGCGGCATTTTTTTTTGTTTTTTTGTGTAATTTAAATTTATTCATTTTTATTGCATTTTTTCGTTAACAAAAAATAAAACAAAAAAAAAGAAAATAAAATAAATAAATATTTTTAATGAATTTAAAATTCCAATTAATTAATTTAAATATTAAAGGTAAATATTCACAAAATTGACATAAATATTATTATTTAAGTGTAATCAAAATAAATAAATAATATTATCTTATAATAATAAATAACATTATAATCTTAAAAATAAAATATGATATAATAAAAAGAAAAATTATTTTTTTAATATATCAATTTATAAAATTGATATTATAATATTAATTATTAATATTATATTAATATTAATTATTAATATTATATTAATATTAATTATTAATATTATATTAATATTTTTATTAATAAAATTCATTTTATTTGTGCGTGTATAACAGAAATTAAAATTTTTATTTTAACAAAAAATTTATTTAAGCATTTAAGAAATGGAATAAAAACTATATTAAAATTACATTTAATTAGTATTAAAATTTATTATTCTATGTTAACTAAATTCGACAATAATATTATAAAAAAAAACGTGTTTTATTATTTTGAAACGTAATTCTCACACTTTTTATCTTATCTTTTTTTCTTTTTAAGAAATGTTAATTGTATTAATTGGTTATTTTTATTACTAAAATTTGTTTCATATCTTATGTATGTATAACTCAGTTTAAAAATCAATAAATTTAATATAATATTAACTAACTGTACTTATAGTTTGTTATACCTTTACAGTGTTTTTGACATTGAGAAGATAAAATCTTAGATTGCTTGTTAAGAAATCAAAAATTAGAGAAATAAGATCTTAAAATTTCAAAAATCCCTTATTAAATATTTTAATTTTACCTTCGATTACTGATCACTGATCATTAATTACAATCTATAAGAATATGTTGCTTTCATATTAAATAGTTGCAAGATCTCGTTGTGTAAAATTTAGACTCATTTTAAATTTCGGTAAATATATAATTCAAAAAGTCGCCAACTTTTAAGAATATATTGGATCGTATATTAAGATCGTATATTAACATTCTTGCAGTTTTGACAACAAACGTGAATTTCTATATCTAGTAGACTATCGCATTTAGGTAGTTTCACAGAGAAGCAATGACTCCCATTAGCAGTATTTTGTAGGTTTTTTTTTTTTTTAACATAACATCGATATAGAAAAGTGGAAGAACTCCAATATGATGATGAATGCCAAAAGAAGTGAGATATTGAAACACTTGGATATGTTTAGACTACGGGATTGTCAATAAAGCGAATGGCTTCAAATAAACGTCAATTTTTCGCCCATTTTTGAACTCGGTTAAAGTAACTAAAAAAATTAAATGAGGTGCCATTTTATATATAATAAGAATAATATACTCGAATATATATAGTATTACTATAATATATTTAAGAATATTCTGTATAAAATGATCTTAATTAATCTTTCATCGTCTTAATCAAAAAACAAAATATTATTTTTCTTTTAATTTAATTAAATTTTTTTTTTTTCTAAAACTTCAATTTTATTAGATTTAATGTTTTATTATTTTTATAATTAATATCACTTTAATAACGTTAAATTTATTCACAGACTTATGCTATAAATTAACAATATTTTTAACGTTAACGTTATTTCCGGTAAAGAAAAAAAATAAATAAATTAATGAAAAATTCAAAAACAAATTTAGTAATACAAATAAATAAAAGTAAAAATAAAAAATTCTATTCTCATAATATAAAATTGATAGTCTTTACTACTTATATATATGTATACCTATGTATATAATATAATATACATATACATATACATATTATATAAAATAATCTATTATTACCAGTTATTCTGATTTTTGTACAATTTTTGCTGCTACTGTCAATTTTACTATCACAAGTATTTTTACTACTATTTTGTTTTTTTTTTATATTCCGTTTTATTTTAATTATGTGATCTTTTTGTATAACAAGATTTATTAATAAATATAATTTATATTATTGAAAAAAAAAAGAAGAAAATTCAAAAAGTTTAGAACTGCTTATTATAGGTACTACTGTACGTGTACCCATATCATAAAATCAAATATGTGTACAGTAGTAGTAGACTTTACATATTATAGTTGACTAGGCGCCAGTTATTAGCTTTCATTAAAATTTCATACGGAAAAAATGTTTCATTGAAAACTTACTTTTTTTTCCGTATAGGCGATTATTGCAATCAGAGAAAACTGTCAGTAAAATTATCTGTCAAATGGAAAAAGAAAATACTGAAGCCAAAATAAAAATAATTTAAATTATTGTTTGGAATTTCGATGTTTGGAAAATAAAGTTTTATTATTTTAATTTATTTATTCATTATTGATAGAAAATAGTACTAAATGATGGCCTAGTGGGTAAGAGCGTATAAAATACGCTGTAGACACCGAAGGCACTCCCCCTTACGATATTTTCAGTCACGCCTGAACAGGAAATGCTGTGTAATTTCCTGTCCACATTTATGCGGCAGAGAAATGCATTAAAAAAAAAATGTTAAGAATTGCATCAGAATTTTTTTCAATGACAAACTAAAATGGGAAGAAATGAAACAGTATGTATGTCATTTGGAACAATTTGAACGGAACGGAAGTTTTTCAATGAAACGGAACGGAAGTTTTTCAATGAAAGTTACAACTGGCGCCTAAATCAGCTTTATTTTTCATTACATTTATTGCTCAATATTTTGTTACCTTTTTCTTTTATCTGCAATTAAATAAAATTTTTTAAATAATTCATTTAAAATCAACTAAAGTTATCTCATTATTTAAAAACTAAATCGATCAGTCTATAAGTAAAAAAAATTTAATTTCATATGTATGTTTTCGTATTATATAATGCGAATTTTGAACGTTTGACGTTTCATTGACGTTTACTTTTACTATAATGTTTGTGTTCTTTTTATATAAAAAGAATAATTGGTAAATGGAACACTGAAATGGAAACCGTAGTTTACAGTACACTTTACTCTAATTTAACATAACCGTAAAAGTAGTTTACAATATACACTTTACTCTGTAAAAGAAACGTAAACAATAAAATCCCAATATCATATAAAGTATGTATGTATATCACAGAACTGTTGTACATAGTTCACGTCATAGTCACATTTTCTTTTTAAAACCTAAAAAAATATGTTGTATATTATTAAAATAACTGTTATCTCAATTAAACTGAATATTTTACATACATATAACAGATTATACATATAATAACAGTTATTTACATATAACAGATCTTCTGTACATTGTCACTTTTCTATAATAATAGTCATTTTAGGTAACTATTTTATTAGTCAGTTCATAGTAAGATCTAGAACAACCTGGAATAGAAAAGTTCAGGTGTTAACGTTCATTAGTTTTAGAACAGTTTTTTTTTTGTCCGAAAGTGTTCTAGTTTGGAGTCCATTAAGTTATTCTAAACTGTTCTAGGTTACACTTTCTGTAACCTTTTCCCTAACCTCTTTCTTTCTTTCTGTTTTTTTTTTTTCAGAACACTTTTGGGCAAGTTTCTTTGTTTTTGTTTTTTTTTTTTTTAATAATGACAGTTTTATAAGAATGCAATTTACTTTTTACTTTTCAGTGGAAATAACTGCATTCACTGGAAATGCAATTTACCTTTTATTTTTCATTTTTTTAGTGGAAAGTGTTACAAATTTTAGAAAGAAAAATTAACCGACAAATATAATAAAAACTAAACTAAAAAAATTTTTGTTTTGTTTGATAATTATTTGTCAATTTTGACAGCTAAAAAAACTAAAACAAAAAAATACAAAAAAACGTTCATTAAATTTTCTGTTTTAAGTTGTTCTAAATTGTCGTAAAGTGTTTGACGTTTAATTGGTTGCTATTCTCTTCTGTTCTGAAAACTAATAAACACATCTATTGTCTAGACTTTAGAGAGCCTATTTATATTAATAACGGAAAAATTATTTTCAATTATGGTGTAAGGTTTTGTGATCCGTTATCTAAAATATTTTGTTGATCAAAACAATAAGTGGTGCGATTTAAAGCTTTATAATTTTAAGAAGCGTTATAATATATGTATGTGTAATGGATTATGAACTTAACAATAAATACATAATGTGTAAATATAAATTTATAATAAAATAACAACAAAAAAAAAAAAAAACAAAAAATTTTGTGTTTAACAAATTAAATTTAAATTACGAAAAATTATGATAAAACCAGATAAAACTTATTAGAATATTTCCTTAATTTAAAATGTTTTTTTATTTTATTTTTATATATTTGTTTTAGTTATTTATCTGTTAAAAAAAAAGTATTTTCTAAATTTATTTTTTACCTGAATTTATAATTTTATAAACGAAAAATAAAATACCAGTAAATCGTGTCATATAACAATCAAATCACCTTGAATATAGGAAATTGTGATTTTATTTTCTATAATATGTTCTTGTTATTTAATTCTTCTTTATTTTTTCATTCAATTAATTCTGTATTTATTATTTTTTTTTTTTCTATTTTACGTCATAATATTTACCGTTTATTTTTAAAATTAAATTTGTACATATGTATAATTTTATTTTTACTCTTTTTTTTTTTAACATTTTAATTATCAATATTCTTTCAATGTGTATGTTTGTGTTCTTTAAATGGTTAATTTAAGTATTATGTTTATTCTTACCTGTTTATACCTATATTATATTATTTAATATTATACAGTTATAATAGATTTTTTCTTGTTTTTTTTTTTTTTTAAATATTTACATACATATGTATGTATATACAAAATATTATGATAAATATACATGTGTATATGAACAGGTGTATGTACATTAGTGTGGAATTTTCTGAAAAAAAAAAAAAAAAAATTTTAAACTCTTGCATATACAATATATGAATTTTGTTTGCAAAAAATTGATATGATTAAATGTGTGTGAGCGTGTTTGAGTAGTGTTGGACTTGGATGAATGATGATTTAAATGGATTTCAATATTGTTATCTTGTTTATTGTAAATTTTAAGGGGAGGAAGAAAAGGATGTAAAAGAATTTTTAAACAATTATATTATACCTATATAAAATACAGATTATATATATTTAAAAGGTAAAAACTGTGGGAAAATTATACATATTATCCAAAAAAATTAAAAATATTAGACAGAAAAAGAGAGAAATATTCAGAAAGAAGTTAAAACCAGAACAAAAGAATAAAAAAAAAAATTAATTACCTTTTAAACATCTTCTGAACTAATTAATAAAAGGCTAACAAGGAAATTATTAATGATTTTTATTTCATATTATATGCCTATGTAATAATTTTTTTGTCTTTTTTGTTTTAAATAACAAACAGATGTCATATTTTTATTACCTGTATAAAAAGGTACACAGATTATTTTCAAATACAGATTTTTACATGAAACAAAAAAAAAAATTATTATATACCTATTAAATATTGTTTTTAAAATTTTTAGTATGATTTTAAATTATTATCAGTAAACAACCGTTAAAAAATTGTAGAATAATATATAGGATAATACATATTTATATTATTTAAACAATAACAAAAAAATAAATAATTAGTAAAAATAAATAATTAGTAAATAATAAATAAAGATTTTTTTAAAATCAAACTTAAAATTGGTAAGTCAAAAATGTCTTTTTATATAAGTACATATTAATAGATAACACCATGTTGACCGTTGTTTATTTTTTTTTTTTTGATTTTACCAAGTTTACCACTAATTACATTTAAAGGCCAATTACTATCTATTACATTTAAAGGATAGTTTTCAGTTTTCTATCTAAAGATAAAATTACTTATATTAAAAAGTAGTTAGTTGGTCTATAAATAGTTAATAAAACATATTATTAAATTTAAATTATATCATATTTATTAATATTATATACATTTCTTACATTCATTTTGTCCATATTCGAGTGAGAATTTGAATTTTGTCATAAAATAATTTTAAACTTGATTAGGTATTTAGATTTTTAGTTCAGATTATATTTATACTTACGGTGTTAAAGTCGAAAAGTGTTGACTGAACGAACTGCAAAGGAAAATTTTATTTTACATTTTTTTTTTCCTTAACATATTTTTTCAGAACACGCACTGATTGAATAAAAAACGCAAACTAGTTCTGACCGCTCTTGATCTTAAAAAAAACCAATACTTTTATTTCGATTTAAAAAAAACGTCTAATATAAACATTTTTTTGTACTATGGTAAATATAATGAAAAAACTAATTTCGCTAATCTATTCTATAGCTAGTCGCTAGTTCTAGTAGTGACTGAATTTCTATTCGTTTATAACATTTTTTTTAATGCATTTCTCTGCCACATAACAGGACACATAAGAGGACAGGAAATTATACAGCCTTTCCTGTTCAGGCGTGTCTGTAATGTCGTAAGGGGGAATAACTCTTACGACGTGCGTGGTATTCGAACCCACACTCCCTCGGTGTTTACAACATTTTTCATACGCTTTTACCCACTAGGTCACCGAGGCCCATATTCAATAATATATTCCCAAAATTCTTCGGTACACATAATAATATAATAATAATTTTTCAACAATCCTTTTTTCCATAAACCAATAATAGATCAATAGATCAATTAATATAAACAAATTATTCCGTTATTTTTTTATCATTTGGTACTTTATAAATAGTTGCATATAATTTTAAGCGTAAAATAACACAACATAACACAATTACTCTAAAATTTTATACAACTGATTTTTTATGGGCGCAGTTTTGAATTAGTTAGTTAGAACAGTTAAACTGCATCTCTTGTGTAAGATAATGATATATAAATCCTTATGCCACCACATATTACTTTTATTTATTTTTTACTTATTATGATATAAACTATATATAATGCCGTTGAATATAGCTGAAACAAGATTTAACAACGTCTTAATGGGTTAAATGCATAAAACTGAGCTAAAACTCAAATCTCACTTTATCAAACAAAATCTACATCTGAACTCGTATATTTTGTTTATCAAAAATATAAGATTTGAGTTCTAGCTCAGTTTTATGCATTCGACCGAATGACTGTACCACTAGTAGGATTTTTTCATAGTCAGACTTTACAAATGCAATATATACCTACTTACATTTCTATATGGCTAATTTCTATTTTTACTCTTTTAATAATTAACTGTATGACATCTAAATTTATCCCTATATCAAAAAAGAATTGTATCCGTAGCACAATAATAAGTATAAATAATATAGCGTATTAATAAGTATAATAAAAAAAATTTTAGTTTTTTAGTATTTAGACTATATACTTAATGGGATTATTACCTTTATTACTAAGACAACATATTATACTGTTCATAGTGTATTAAAAGCAAAAAAAAAAAAAACAAATTAAATTTATTGCAAGTTAACAGAAGCATCAGTTATGAAAAGAAACAGCAGCATTATCTCTAAAGTAACAAACATTAAAGATGTAAAAACATAAACAGAAATACATACAAACAGAATTTATACAATTGTCGGTTCTTTTTCAATTGAAACTATATATATATATATATGTACATACGAGTATATAAGTTAAAATAATCAACTTTAACTTTATATTACCTTAAAAAATAGCAAAAAACTCAAAAAAAAAAAAAAAACACAGTTTTAACAGGAACGGTAACAAAAAGCACAGAAAAAAAAAATAACGATAAAACCAACTCAATTTCCGTTTAAACCGGATTCACCGGATATTGCTTGCATGAAATTTTTATTTAATAGTTTCTTGTGCTAAAATAATGTTTTTATTTTTTTCTTCTTGTAATCTGTAAGATATGTTTTAATATTAGAGAAAAGAAACAAAAAAATAATAATAAAATGCTAAGGGCGGACGTTATTTTGATGTTGTTTATAGCAAATAAAAAAAAAAAAATATTTAATAGAAAAAAATATAAATTATGTTTTTTTTTTAATATAAGTTTCATCATGTTTCGTTTTTGTCATATTTATTCTCTACATTTAACCAATATTTAATTTTACATAGAAATGTTGCACAATTAGATAGATGATTAAGTTTTTCTTTTCGTATCTAATTTTCTTTTTTTAACTCGAACTTAAAAAAAAACTGCAATTTTTAATAATAAAAAAAAAAATTTATTAAATTACTAAATTTTCTTATTTTTTCCTTTTCAGATGATTTCATAATTAGCCACTAATTGATTTGATCTCATTAAATACTGAATAGCGATACAAAAACAAATAAATGTCTTAAATTAAAGAACGATTAAAAGCGAAAAAATTAAAAAAAATTCATTGAAATTTCAATTCAAAGAAAAACAAAAAAAAAAAATTAAAAATAAAACAAAATTATTTTTTAAAAATATAATAATAAAATAAAAATGAAAATGTTACCGATACCATTATCATTAGGTGGACCTCCATTAGATTTATGGAATAATGTATTATGGCGATATCCACCAGCACCGCCATCACCATTAGCTGAATTAAAAACACAATTACCACCACAATTACCACCTGATCCAAGATTATGGAATCGTAATGATGTTACAGTTTTTTTACGTTTTTGTGAACGTGAATTCGATTTACCAAAATTTGAATTAGATTTATTTCAAATGAATGGTAAAGCATTATGTTTATTAAATCGTACAGATTTTGGTGAAAGATGTCCTGGTGCCGGTGATGTATTACATAATGTTTTACAAATGTTAATACGTGAATCACAAATGATGCATCGTCATTTACCAAATAGTCCAGTAACACCAACATCACGTTATCCATTATCACCGCATAGTCAACCGCCAACACCAAATTGGGCACAATTAGCACCACCCGAATCACCATTTCATAATGCTCATATACATCATTTTATGCAACCGAATTCAGTAACATTAAGTCCAGCACCATCAATTGATTCACAAGCAAGTAGTCCCCCACAAAGTAATACACAAGAACAACAACAACAACAGCAGCAGCAACAACAACAACAGCAACAACAATTAAATGCATCTTCATCATCATCAACTTCATCATCATCATCTTCAATATCATCATTAATTTCTGGATCTGGTATGAATGGTTCAAATTCAAATAATGGTGTTAATTCTTTAATTCAACAACAACAACAACAACAACAACAAAATTCAAATAATGTGTTCTCATCAAATAATAATAATAATGGTACAATTAGTAATAATATTAGCCAAATAAATCCAACAAGCTCAAGTAGTAATCAATCAGATTCAGATGATGAAAATTTTAATAATAGTAATAATAATAATAGTAATAATAGTACATTACCAACATCAACAACATCAAATGGTAATGTTAGTACAACAACAATAAATAATAATTCACAAAATGGTAAACATAATAATCATCATATACATCATCAACAACAATTACCAATGCAATCAAGTCCACCACCAACTCCAACATTTTTAAAAGATGTTAAACCAAGTTTATCACAACAATTAACAAATGTTATGAATTCATGGTCACAACAAAATCATTCATTACAAATTAAAAGTGAAAATTCAAATGGTATTGGTAATGGTGGTTCTGTTTCAGCACCATCAACACCCGGTTATATGCCAGTTAAAAGAGAATTTTTCCCAGATACACCAGAACCAAATACAAGTATGTTAAAATACATTTTTTTGTCATTTCTTTTCTTTTCTTTTTTTTTTTGGAAATTTAAATTAAATTGTGTTTTTATTATTTTTATAGATGGAAGATTATTATGGGATTTCTTACAACAATTATTAAATGATCCAGCACAACGTTATAGTAATTATATTGCATGGAAATGTCGTGATACTGGTGTATTTAAAATTGTTGATCCAGCTGGTCTTGCAAAATTATGGGGTATCCAAAAGAATCATTTATCAATGAATTATGATAAAATGTCAAGAGCTTTAAGATATTATTACAGAGTAAATATTTTAAGAAAAGTACAAGGAGAAAGACATTGTTACCAGTAAGTTTTTAAAATTATTATATAATATTTTTTTTTCTTTTTAAAGTTGATTTAAATAAAATATATATATGTATATATACATTTATTTTTATTGCAGATTTTTACGTAATCCATCAGAATTAAAAAATATTAAAAATATTTCGTTATTAAGACAATCAGTTGCAAATTCAACAAGTAATATATCTTCATCACCATCAGTATCACAATCACAAACAGGAAATGGTCAATCAAATTCTCATAATAAATTAATAGATTCACATTCAAATACTCAACAAACCACAAATCAACATCATCATCAGCAACAGCAGCAGCAGCAACAGCAACAACAACAGCAACAGCAACAACATCATAATACAACAAATGCAGATTCACGTCATTCACCAATTCAAATGACGCAATCATCACCACATCATTTAACTGCTGCCGTCCATCATCATCATCAACAATTGATTCAACAACAACAAAATGGCACAAATAATAATAATCAATTAGGTTTACCAAATCTATCACAAATTTCATCAACTTCACCAGTTGGTGGTTATGGTCAACCACCAACATCACCACATCTTTTACATGCAATTCAGGGTGCCTTTTTTGCAACATTAGCAACACAACAACAACAGCAACAACAACAACAAACAGGACAATATCAACCTCCACATTCTCCAGTACTGCCACCAACACCAAGTGAAAAATTACAATTTAGTAGTTTAAAAATTGAATCAAATTCAAATGATGGTAATGATGATATACAACCAACTGATTTAAGTGTATCAAATGGTGAAAGAAAATGGAATGATAATTATAATAATTTTGCTGATTGTTATCCGTAAGTTAATTTTAAAATCATTTTTACAATCAATGAATCATTTTTAATAAATAAAAATATTAAATTTATTTTTTTTTATATAATTTTTAGATTAATTCGTAATTCAGATGGCTGTACAACAATTAAATTAATAAGATATCAAGAAAATGGTTCACCATCACCAACTGATAGAAGTTCAGTTGCTGCAACAACCACAACAACAACAACATCTGCATCATCATCATCATCATCACCATCAAATGGTAGTAATACATCAACAATACAACAACCGCATTCACCAACTGGTAGTAATGGTGATAATCGATTACATTCAACAACATCAAATAGTAGTAGACATTCACCATCACTTTCACCACATAGTAATACATCAGAAGATGTTAATGTTGATGAAATGCCAACTGATTTAAGTAAATAAAATTATATATAATTAAAATATATAATTTAATTAATAAACAAAAAAAAAATAAAATAAAACAATAAAAACGAAAATGAATTTAATAAAAATATAGAAATTTTTTAGGTCCAAAGCAGAATTTTTTTTTTTTTGTAATTAGAAGAATTATTATATTAGTAGTATTTAATTAATATATAAATAAATTTAAAAAATACATATAATTATAAAATTAATAGCGCTTTTTCTTCTCTATTAATTCAAAAAAAAAAAAAGAAAAAAAAAATATATGACTTTTGCATTTCTTTTGAAAATCAAACAAAAATTAATATATATATATGTATAAATTAAATTTCTAAAATTAATAATAAATAAATTATTATGAATTTTATTAATTCTAATAGTAAATAGTTCGCCTTATTAATTAATTTAACAAGAAAAAAAAAAACAGCAAAAAAAAATACAAATAAAAAAGAGAATTATTAATGATATATATTAATTTTGATTAAAATTTACATAAAAAATAATGATATATTTAATAATATTAATTAATTAAATAATTATAAATAAATAAATAAATAAAAAAAAAAAATGCACTGAATTTTTTTTGGCCATTTTAAATAAAAAAATTTTTATTATATATACAAAAAAAAGAAAAAATATTATTAATAATTCAAAAATAATTATATATTTATAAATACTTTAGAATTTTATATAAATAGATTGGATAATAAGATTTTAATTAATTTTATAAAATAAATAAATTTTATTATCTATATTATAAACTTATTATAGAAATCGTTTATTAATGTTTAAATCTTACAAATTAATATCTCTTTTTTTTTTTTTTTGTTATTTTTAATTTTTATTAAAAAAAATATCAGCCATAATATATTAAATATGAATACATATATATATACTGTTTTATAAGTTTTCATTTTACACAAAAAAAAAATTTATATATACACATATAGCTTGCATTATTAATTTTTCAACACAATTTTTTACTATTTTTTTTTTTTTTGTAGATAAAATATTCTAAAGTATGAAATATAAATAATTAAAATTAGTAAAAACAAAGTACTATATGTATATATTTATATATATATATATTATAGTAAAATATGTATGTAATAAAATAATATTATATAAAAAAAAAAAAATGTACGTATTCATATAAACATAAAAAAAATTGTGATGGACAATCAATACTTCGGTTTTTTTCTTCATTTTTATTTTGGTTAAGAATTAAACATTAAACAAGAAGTTAAATTAATTTTTTAATTAAATATAAAATAAAAAATATTAATTAATCAATATATATAAATATATTAATGATCTCTTTTTCATTTTAACAATAATGAAAAAAAAAAAAACAGCTTATTATAAATAAATCGAGATCTTTCTTTTAAAAATGAAGAAAATTCTTTATATTTTCAAAAATTTTTGTCACCCTTTTTATCAATAAAATATTAATAAATTATTATTATTTTTATTTTACTTTTACACAAAATATATTAAGATCTAAAAGTTTTCTAAAGTGTAAAAGAAGCAAAAAAAAAATTAATAAAAAGAAAAAAATGAATTGTAGATATTAGTAATAATTTTTTTTGTTTTTTTTTTTTAATTAATTAATTAATACAAAAAATATAGAAAAAAAAAAATTCAACAAAAAATATATATAAATATGTATATTAAAAAATTTTTAATATATTCATGTATCAATTGTATACAAAATAATATATAGACGTTAAAATAAATATAATTTTTGATTTTAATTAAATTTTGCGAACAGAAAACAATCATATATATACTTGTTTTTAATTTTAACCATTAACTTAAATAAAATAAAATAATTAATAAAATCAGAGAATTTTTCAAAACAAAAAAAAATAAATAAATAAATAAATAAAATAGTAGAATAAAATTTCATTTTATTGATTAAAATAAATAGCTCTCATCCTTTTTTAAATAGAAATAATTAAAACAAAATTTAAAAACAAATCAAATTATTTATAAAAAATAAATATCAAAATACACATTTATATATACACAATATTTATAAAAAAAAAAAAAAAAACAAAAACAATTTTAAGTATATAAAAAAAAAATTATAAATAATACCTATACATTTATATCAATTAATAATACAATAAAAGATGTGCCAATTCTTTATTAGAAAAAAATATCAGATGTATAAAAAAAAAAAAAAAATTAAACAACTTATATATATATATACATATAATATAAAATTAATAAAGATAAATATTTTAGATTAAAAAAAAATAAAAATATTCTAAAATTAAAAAACGTAAATAAAAAAAAATAATTAATAAATAAATAAATAGAGACATATTTACAACAATTTAGATTTATATAAAATAAGTTTTTTTTTTATTTTCTTTTAAAAATGCATAATAGGGAAATACATTAATTAATATTAATATAATATTATTATCTTTTTTTTTATTTTTTATTATTAATAGTTATTATTAATATTATTATCAATTTTGGAATAGCTTTAAAAATCGTATTTTTATTTATTCAAAAAAAAAAAAAACAAAGTTAATTTTTTTTTGTGTTAAAATTTACAGAAATAATTTTTAGTATTCATTTGAAAAAAAAAAAAAATTGATTTTATTTTTCATTAATATAATATAAATTCTGAAAATTTTCATTAATAAATTTGGTTTTTTACATTTTCAGAAAAATCATTTTTTAAATATACATTTATGTATGATTCATTATTGTATTAAGATGCAGTCAAAATTAATATAATTCGCTAAAAAATTAAAATTAAATTTTGAAAAATTAATTAATAAAAATATTAGCACACATTTTTTTTTTTTTTTTTTAATTTTAAAATACGATTTATATTTTTTTTTTATCTCTATTTTTATTAATTTTGAATTTTTCCAATTAATTAAGGCTTCCTTTTTAAATGTGTGATCATATAATTTTAAATTCATTATTTTTATTTTTTTTTATATTAATTTTTATAGTTTTCTTTTTTTTTTTAATTAATATACAATTTATATAATATAATATATGTTTATTTTTTTTATGTGTTTTTGTAATATTAAATAATATGATTTAATTATAGTTTTCATATTAATTATTATTAATTCATTGTAATTTTTTAATTTTTTTTTTTTTTTGTGTTATTTTAAATGGTGTTTATTTTTATTGCGCAATAATATCAATTAAATTTCAATGAAATTACATAATTACAAATAAAACTGTAATATTGAATACAGTTTTTTCGCTGAATAAATACAATTTTATTCAGTATTTCGAAAATTATTCATTATTCATTATTTTTTTCTTTTTTTTTTTGATAAAATTAAAATTTAATTCATTTTCTAATCTTCTTTTTGTTTTTTTTAAATTATGTATGAAAAGAGTTTTTTCTTTGTAAACAATTAAAATCACGTGATCACAATCCTATTAATTGAAATTTAATTATTTTGCATAAAAATATAAAAGTATTTTTTCATATTAATTTCATTTTATTTTTACATTTTTTCTACACGTCTTAATTTATATATTAATTTTTAAAACTTTTTTAAATAAAAAATATAATTGAAAAATAAAAAATACATAATCAAACTTTAATTTAATTTTTTATTTTTTCTTTTAAAACAATTAATTAAAACAAAAAAAAAAAAAAAAATGAAACAACAATTGGCTTCCATTATTATTATTTAATTTAAAATTAAACAAAAAAAAAAAAAACAAAAAAATTAATATTAAATATATTATATATATCATTATTATATACATATATATATATATTTTAAAATTTAATTAAGATATAAATTCTATATGTATAAATATATATACACATAAATCAATTTAAGTACATTTTTAAGGGTAAATAATATTTAAAAAAAAAAAAAACGAAAATACAAAAAAAAAAAAAATAAATAAATAAAATCAAATATATTTTATAAATATATATTATTATTATTATTATTATGATTATTATAAATTTAACAGAAAAAAAAAATAAAAATAAATAAATTTTAAATAAATAATTAAGAAAAAAAAAACAAAAATCAATTTTTATATACACACAAATAATATAAAAAAAAAAATAAAATTTATTATAGTAATACAATTAAAAACAAAACAGAAAAGATAATAAAAATTGCAAACAGAAAAACAAATTTTTTTTTTTTTTTTGAATTTATTATTAATTTATTAAATTATTATTGATTTTAATCTAATGATTTTAGTAAGTTTTATCTTATAACATAATCTGGACAAATTTTTCCAAAAATTATCATGATTATAAAGATTAAATTAACGGTATCTGTCAGTTTTAAATTGTTTCCTTAGTATAAAAATTCAAAGTAACAAAATTCAAATATGCATGACGCCAATGACATGCTCACATCACAACGTTTTGAAATGCCAAACAATTTCTTGTGGAGATACATATATACAACCGATTACTTATTCGACTAGACCTGCATAAAGTATTGAGTAAAAGGTTACTTAAGTACAGTTATAACAGCTCATTACTTTCTTAAGTATCAGTAAATACTTTGAAATCAATACTTTTAAAATTCGAATACCCATAAAAGAATATACGTAAAATATTTGGTAATTCCCCAAATAGTAATTAGATTTGAATTTAAGTACTTTTGTAATTATTTTTCCTGATTTTTAAGAAATTCTTAAGTACTTTAGAATTTTTTAATAGTTTTTTTTTTAAGTATTTAAATATTTTTTTTTATGCATTTTTTAAATTACTTAAGTATTTCTGAAATATATCAATAAAAAAAGTAGTTCAGTAGTATTATTATTCCAGTGGAAAAAATTTTATTACTACAGCCATTAAAAGTTTACCTAGTATTAATCAGTAATTTCAAATATTTACCAATAGTGGATTAAAGGTAGTGAAACTTTTGGATTTATAATACAGACGCAACGCTTATAGGTAGAGCCTTGAAATTTATAAGTTACCTCAGTAATTTTTTTTTACCTCTTTTAAAAGCTATTAGACATGAAAAATTGAAATTTTGCTATTTTTAGACCACCTCTAGAAATTTTTATAAAATAAAACAAAAAAAATTAGTTACAACATTATAATTTTACATGTGTTAACACCTTTTCTTAATTATGTAGGATTTCCTTAAAATTGAATAAAGTGTTTCTTTATTTTCCACATTTTTTCTTATACGTATTGTATATAAAATTCTAAAAAACTTTTGGTGCTAGCCCACAGCGCCTTTTAAACCGTTGGTTTACATTCTGCTTTATTTTTATTTCAAAGCAAATTACTTGTGAAATTAAAATTTGATCTGCAAATAAGAATACCTAATTAAAAAAAAATATTTAGAATACTCTGTTAAAATATTTAATATAACTGTTCAGTATACTCTGACTTAATTTCCTATCTAATATAACATGTTTCCTCTTTAAAAATTTTGTACACCTTGTCATAGGTGCGAAAATAATTGATTTTAAAACAAACTTTTCTAAAAATGTATGTTTTTGTTTGCAGTGCACCTTTTTTATTTTGTTTTTATTGATGCAGACTAAGCTAATGCATTAGTAATCACTAGACTCTAGATCCAGCCCAAAATGGTACCACTTTGACGGAATTAGTTTTGAAAACTTCTCAGACCTATGTCAAAGAGTTAACTTAACGTGAATATTAAAAAAAGAAACTACAAAGATATATTTCGGCTTTTTTCTTGACAGACTGAACACGGGCAAAAGAAGTACTCGACCCTCTCTATAACGACAATTTCTCTGCAAAATCTGCAATTAAGATGAACATATATTCGCAATCTTTTTTTCTATTACTTTTATCCTAATTGTTTGATTTTTAGAATTTAGAATGTAAACTTTTTAAACTTTTGAAACTTTTTAATTCGATTCCTTGGTTATTCCAAAATTTTATTTTAACTTTTAAATAGGTTTAATTAAAATTCTTGATTTGTTTGCGTCGAAAATTGATTTTAGACACATTTTTTTATTTATTTATTTACTAGGACTGGTAACAGCCACTTTACAAAAATATTTTATATAATTGCTATGTTAAATATTTTAACTGAAATGAATAATTCTTACCTATTTTAAGAGGAAACCCAATAAAAATTTTACATCACAAACCAAAATATAATTTCCAACAGCTACAATTAATATTATAATAAATCTTTTTGTTTTTGTTAGGGTAGGTAGGTAGGTATATATATTAATCATCGAAATGCAGTGTAAGAGGAGGGTAACGAGTAACTTATTCTCTATTAGTGTTCAGAGTAACTTTAAGCCACCATATCCATATTTAAAGCACCATATCCACCAAAAGGTTATTCATAGAAGCTTTGGGGCGTTTCAAACTTGATCAAACTTGATTTTTCTGTTGCAACACAAACTATCGTTTCACACTATGATTTTTTTCACAAAAATGAAAAATTACCCTGACTATGAAAAATTTCCAAACCATAACAAAATAATAATTCCTTTTTTTTTTATAGTATTGGTAAAAGCATCAAGTGAATCAGTTAGATTTTTGGTTTCAAAAAAATCTCTCCTTGTGCTTTCATTTTTGGATATTTTTTGCTTTCGTTTTATACCCCTTTTCTATAAATTCAAAATGCTGCAGCTGAAACGGGGTTTTAATATACCATAATGTTTGATAAGGCAAATGGGGTTTTAATTGCCTGTTTTGATAAGGCAAATTAAATAAATTACCAGAGGGTCTAAATTTAGACAACAGTTAATTAAACAAATAACAAATTAACTCTTAAATTAAGATTTAAACCTATTTCCTTATATTTTAATCCTTAATATAATTTTTAAGGGTTTTTTTTATATTACATGAAACAGATTTTTCTTTGTATATGTATAAAATTTTCGTTAAATTGCATTTCTGAAACAAATAATTTTTTGAATGAAAATTTTCCATTTTAAAATAGTTAATTGATTAATTATTAATTCTAACTAAGTTATATTATAAAATACTTAATAATAAATATAGGAAGTATAGAGTAAGTAGACCCAAGACTGTGTATAAGCAATAAAATTTTATTATGTACCGATATGAGGAAAACTTTTTTAAATGAGTTTATAGTCTGCCATTAAATAACTGATTAGTGTTAAAATTTTATTTTCACCTTCTATTCCTTTAAAATATATATTTCCTAACATTCGGTTTTTTAGATTAATATTTTGTTCTTCTTCGTTTTTCAGTATTTAAGTATCCATTTCCTCTAAGTCTATTTATATATATATTGTTTTGATATGACCGCAAGCGGCTACGAAATTTCATGTTTCGAAATCTTGTGTTTTAAAATCTCTCGTGCTCTCGCTATATTTTTAAAAAAATTCGCTGAAAAGTAGAAATAGAAAAAATTACAAGAATTATTGGGAGCCAATCTTTTTGTTGAAAAAAAAATGGCGTATTAAAAAAGTAGAATAGCAAAAAAACTTTAATAATAAAATGTCGGTAAAAAAATGTTGAAAAAAAAAAACGTTGAAATTTTAAAAAACCAAATTTATAAAAGTACGAGATTTTGAAAGACAAGATTTTAATTAGCTAGATTTCAATACGCTCTCTACGGTCTATCATTTCTAAAAAAGTTTAGAAAAGATTTAAAATTTACCTTATTTATAAGTAGCAGAATTCAAAATTAAACTACTTATTGCAGAATCAAAAAAATACTTAACGAAAATGACTGTTAGTAAAATACTCGTTGGCAAACATGAAATTCTTATGAATATTGAAATTAGGGGTCAATCATGAAAGTCTTGTGAGTTAAGACTTTTTTCTTCTCTGAAAAGTCTTTCAAAAAAAGTCACACAATCATGAAAGTCTTATGAATTGAAAAGAAATTGACTCTGCTTTGTATGGAAAATTTTTCATGTCAAAAACATAAACTGCATTATCTTAATTGAAAATAAAGACATTTTTATATGAAATTTTGTGGATTGAAAATAATAAAAAATAAAATAGGGAAAACTAGTTTTATTTGAAGTTTCATTTTCAATGAAAGGGATTGAAGAAATGGAAAGCGAAGTAAATACCATTTTGCCTAAGATGCCTAAGAGACATTTCAAATTTTTGGATACACAGATAAAAACAAGTTGGAGTTTGAAAAAAAATTATAGTATAAATATAATATAATATGTAGGTATTTTCATATCTATGACTATGCAATAGCAAAGGTTGCTAGAAGTCCCCGTATTTTGGTAATCAGAAGTCGGACCGACATGATTTAAAAATGGACCGACCGACATGATTTAATCACCGATTTTGTAGTAGAATTTAAATTAGTAAACAGAAATAAAAAAATTCGACTTTTAAGACCGTCCCAAAAAACGGACCTCAAAAACTAAGGTGCCACTTTCCGGAACTTTTTTAATTTTTTTTTTCATTTTCTATTATCTAGTTTCTATTACAATATCGGGGACTAGGCTTTTTAAATCAGATCGGTCCGACTTCTGGCTCCTAAGATATTGATGTTTATTGTTCAAAATCCACAGCTAAAATGCGCGTGTGATAAAAAAAAGTCTGAAATTATGAAAAAAGTCATATAAATAAACATTCATGATAACGAAAAATGATGACTTTTTTCTTAAAATAAAAAATTCTTTTCCCATGATACTTTCATGATTGACAATTAATGATTTTTTTCTAAAAAAGAAAAAAGTCTTAACTCACAACACTTTTATGATAGGACCCCTTAAAACATGACTATTTCACGTTTTAAATAAAATTTTCAAATAAATTTCAAAATTACAAATTAATATTTATTAACTTTTTTTTATTAATAAATTTATTATAATTAAAACAATTAAATTAATATTTTAAATTTATAATACAAAAAAATTTTTAAATAGTAAATAAATAAAAAAAAATAATAAAATGTTAAAGAAAATAAAAAAGAAAAATTAAAAACTAAAAGAAACATAAAATAAATAAATAAATTAATAAATTAATACCTAATAATAATAAATAAAATTAATTCAATAAAGTTTTAACTTATTCTTAATAAAACAAGTATCTATCAGATAGTACTACATAATTATGGTACTATTGTGAAATTTTATTTTATTTTTTTTTCTTATCGTCGAATACCTAATAATGCCTCTAATTCTGAAATGTATTGTAATGCATTGGTTAATGTCTTCACTTTTGATATTCTTTTTTTACGATATGCTATATACGGTATTATTTGACGAAGTCTTTGAAATGCTTCATTTATTTGATGTACACGATATCTTTCACGTGCATTTCTTACTGTTATAAATAAGTTTGAATCTTTGATAGAATTACTTATCGTTTTTTTTATTTTGATTTTTTTATTTTTTATTTGAATTGTAGAAGATTTTTCCGTTATAATTTTTGAAAATTTTTTAATTTGATTTGAATTTGAAATAGTTTCAGATTGATCTGTGGAGAAAATAAAATAAAAAAATAAAAATACATATATATAAATTAATAAGATTGACAAAAAAAAAAAAACAAATATACCTATAAAGTATTAAGGTGATTTTTTTTTAAATATGGGAATGGAATAAGATCTACACACCTATATGTACGTTTAGTACAGGTGCTCACCTGGTTTCACCAAGTTTCAATAAAATATAAATTGCTATAAAAGGCACTTCTAATGAATAGAATATTGACTACTACAATTGGCCATCAGTAATTTTTAAAAATAATTTTAAAAAATAGATTTTTAAAACGCGTTAATTGTACTATTCAAGAGGTTGTACTATTCAAGAGATTTTCTAAAATTATAATTACCAAAATGAGAAGATCAATAACATAAATAGGTAAATACTTAGCAGCAATAATAAAATATATCGAAAAATAATTTGAATACTTTCTCATATTTAAAAATTTTATTTCACGTTAAATTTAGGTACATACATATATGGTGGATAAGGATATGGAATATCTGGCAATATGTTTGGACATATGTATGTAGGTGGTCCTTCTTTTAAATTAACTGAAATTTAAACAAATTAAATTTGGTGTTTGTATCAAAATTTTTATGATATTCCTATTATTTGATTTTAAAGAAAATTTGATAACGTATTTGTAATTTTCGAAAAAAAAAAAACAAAAAGTGTACAAATTCTTTCTGACAAGGCTAAATCAGACTATCTGGCTATAGGTTTATTTCAAACATTTTAAATTTATAAAATCTCTATAAGTTAAAAGTATTAAAACGTACTGGTACGGTAGCCTATTTTTAAGAGTGTCGTAACTGATATTCTAATTTTGAGATCTGATTAAGATACATGTCTTCATTTTCTATAGCAGATCATTCGGTCGTAAAATTATTTTAATTTAAAGAAAAGTTCATATTGTAATCCATAAACAGAATTTTAATTTTGGCACCTATACTTTTCTGTATCTACATACATATGTATGTATGTACATACATAAATTTATAGGACATTTAAGAGACATGAAAACTGACTTGTATATAGGTTACTTTAAAAAATTAAGAACTTACCATTAGAATTTGAATTGATTTGTCCATTTTCTGTTGATAAAACAGTAACTGTATCAGCAGAAGATGAATATTCATTTGATAAAGAAGAATAAAAATCAGAATAATTTTTTATTTCTTTACTATCCATTTTATATTCACTTTATTACTTTTTTTTTTTTTTAATTTCTTAAATTTTAAAAATATTTAAAATATTTCACTTTCTGTAAATTTTTGTTTTTAATGATTTAAAATAAGGCACGTGCCACTTGACAAGAATTACAATTAAGAATTAAATGGTAAACAACGAAAAATTAATAAGTTAACATATTATTTTATTAGAACTTCTTTTAGTTGATGAGTTTTTTTATGATTATACAAAAAAAAAAACAATAAACAAAATTAAATTTTTGATAATAGAATAAAAGAAAAGTAAAAAATTTCTAAAGGAATTCAATAAGCGCTTTCTTTCTCTTTGAAGGAGTTTTACAATCATAATATACGGATCGTTTTCAAATTAATAAATGTCAAAAATTTATTTTAAAATTAAAGATAAAGTAATTTCGGTTAACCGTCTCGGTTCTGAAACATTAATCTAAAGAAAATGTAAAAATTTGGGAACCTACACTTTAATTACAGACGAAATAAGAATGTCGAGTTTTAATCTAATATGTTGGACTTTTATGAATATTGCGGGTTTTTACACGGGTATCTTTTTTCTTTTAGGAAAGAGGTAAAAGACGTAAAGAAAAAACTCTACACTCGTATTCCTTTGTAGACTTATTTTTCAGCGCAAATTATAGATGATTCTCGCTGTTGTAAAACCAATACATTGATAAATTTTGTTTTGGGTAACAATTTTTTCTGTTTGAATACCGATTTTAATTGCATTTTATATTTTAAACAAAGTAATGGTATCATATAAAAATGATACATACACTAACACACACTCAAAATTTGGTATTCAAAAGAATAGCCGTGTAAAAGCAAAGCTGTTGTAAAGGAGAGTTTTTAAAAAAGAATACAGTCTACACAGTACACCCTCCAGACATCAGAATACTTTGGTGTGTCAAGTGTCAACTTAAAACAAAATGAGTTCTTAGTTTTTTTTTCTATTGCGAGTTAATGCCAAAGATGTCGCTGGGACTGTGAGTGATTAAAATGACATTTGAAGAATTTAAATAAACTTTAAATTTAAATAGTTGTTGATAGTTGATAGTTGATAGTAACAAAATGGTGATTTTGAAAATTAAAAATAAAATTTAGAGCTACAAAAAATTTAATGAGAATATTTGTTTTAAATATTTTATGTTTTTATTTACATTTTCTAAAAATTTTCAAGAACAAACATTCAACAATAAACATTTACAAAAACACAAACAAACAACAAATATTCAACAAACAAACATTTACAAAAAAAATTTAGATTTAAAAGTGAATTATAATTAACTTTAGTTCAAGTAAACACTTAAAAGATGGCCAGAAAGATCCGTTTTGTAGAGTTGGCCTTCTATTATTGTAGTATTGGTAATTATTGTAGAATATGTTTTCTATGCACAGTGCCTTGAATATACTTGTACTCTGCACTCTGCTGGTACTCTCAGCATAATTAATCAGCAGAATTCATGCCATCTGAATAATTTGTCAAACATGGTAGAGTATCAAATAATTTTTTTATTTTTTGATATTTAAATTGTTTTGCATATACGATATTTTATGTTTTTTTTTTTATAAAAGTAAAGTTACCTTTTCTCACAAAAAAAAAATTCTACATATTTTTTTATGAATATGTCAAAATTAGCTGATGGCAGAAAAAGTCTACTATGTATTCACTTTTATTTTCAATAAGATGAAAACAGAACCAGAAAATTAAAAATCAAGAATGGCAGAAAAAACGCTTTCCTGTGACAAATTGTGCATTTGTGCACTTCACCATATATAAAAATATAATGAACATTGACTAATTGAAAATAAAATCATTATTCTGCCTTAAAGTCACTATCACTAAAATATATACCAATGTTGTTAAACATAAAATAATTTGTTGTACCTATTTAATAACTTTTCATTTGTAACTTGGTTAAAAAAATACAATAACGAAATTTAAAAATATTTATATAGTATACGTTAATCTTATAAAGTTATAAACAGCACAAAAAAGTGACAGATAAAAATGTGTAATTGTAATATCATTTTCCTAGTTATAATTACGCTACCACCACAGTCCACATTCCACAACAAAGGCTAAGGTTATCAACTACCTTGTGTATAATAACTTTGTTTACACTTTTGACTGACAGATCAAATATTTTGACAATTCTGTACTACGCCTTTAAATTTTTTAAACATTCCAACTACATTCAATGTCGCGTAATTATAACTCAATATAACGATTTGCAAAGGAAAGTTTTGAAATTTGAAGGTTTGAACTCCCGCAAAAAACACGTCACAGGAAATTACACATTCAGAGGCGAGGCTGTAAATGTCGTAAGGGGGAATAACTCTTACGACGTGTGTGGGATTCGAACCAACACTCCCTCGGTGTTTACAGCGTATTTTATTCGCTCTTACTCACTAGGCGACTGAGGCCCCTACACGTCACTATTAAAAGAAAGTATTTATTACTAATATTTTTTACTAAAATATGACTGACATACAGTTTTTTTTTTTTTCAATAATATCAAATGAAAGAAAATAATAAACTATTTTTATTTAACATTTTATTCATCACCTTTAGAAGTACATACATAATATTTCACCCTTTAATTTTAATTATTGTGTGAATAAAATAAAATTGTTTTTATTTAAGCCAAACTCAAAAAAACTAGGAGAAAAGAATGAATGAATTTTATGCGGGTGAATTTTATATCACTAAACTTATTCGACCATCAGTCAATCACCTTTTTTTTTTTTAGTATATCTGGTATATTATCTAGACTGTCACACTGCTGTAAGAATTCATGTAGTGCTATTATATTTCTTTTAATAGGTTTTTTTTCTCAAATTTCTTGCATTTAAAGAGGAAATATTATTTACATTATGATAAATGATAATGGCTGTATAAATGATAATGTGTATTAATATTATTAATAAATAATAATATTAATTTTAAGATCGCCCCGTCATAGGTCAAAAATAATTTAGTATGTTGTATTGTTGAATGTATGTATGTTATATTCATACATACGAACATATATATATATTCTGAATTTTCTATATAATGCTGCCCATACACGGCGGACTTGATAAGTTATATCGTGTATGGGCAAGACGTAAAACTTAAATGTCATTTTAATATTGAGATTTTTTGATTTGAAAAAATAATAAAAATATAAAGAACATAATTACAATGGTTGGATAGTAGATTGGATAAGTGTATGGTATAGTTCTTGGAACCTGTCCGCGTACCAAGGTTACAACCTAGTTCGCCCTGTATGGGCAGCATAACAATTACTACACTATAACTTTAGACTTTCATTTGAATGAATACAATAATAAATAGATTTAAAATAAACTTGTAGTACATACATATACATACACATCTATCATATGTATAAATCAAAATTCAACATGCCTGAAATATTTTTCATATTATTTTGCCCGTTTTTCTATCTTATAATTTACTTGGGCACCCTACTAACTGAGATAAATGTAAAAGTTTTTGTCCTGTATGTGTATGTAAAACTCGGAAAGATATAATTTATGTCTTGAAACGAAACTATGCGCATACTGTCATCTTTTCTGCTTAGATTGGCTGTACATTATTCTAAATCTTTCATTTTATGATATTAAATATTAATTTTCAACCAAGAAACTGTCAGAATAAGCCAACCCGTCATACATGCATATATTTCAGGAACTTAACGAAAGAAGCAGAACATATAGAAAATGACAATGTTAGAATGCTTGAAAAATATAGTCAGAAAGTAAACGACTTGCCAGTGATCGAGAAAAATGATGAAAATTTGTCAGTCCTTTACCTTTGTGGTGCACTAATACTAATACTAATGAGACAAGAAGATTTTTCAGAGACATATGAAGTAAAATAAAACGAAATGAGGTTGTTGTCTAAATATGTGCCATCATTATATACAGAGTGTCTGGAAGTCGAAGGTCACGAAGAAAGGAAATCGAAATTAGGAGAGGTCGAAGCAAGCAAAAAATTGTTGCGGAAAGGAGGTGAATTTTAAACGATTATCTTTGAAATCGAATTAGTGTTGAAAGTTTTTTGTATAGGTATTGTAATAATATGCGATTCATAAAAGAAAGGAGTGAGTGAGAAAGTGTGAAAATCAAAAATTTTTTAAGGAAAGTAGTATTTAATTTATCTCGATAACTGTAAAAGGTACTATGAAAATAATAATTGCATAAATTAAAGCTATCATTTTAATAAGTTAAAAAATGTGATAAAAAGTATATTTTAATAACGGTTTTTAAAAAAGTATATTTTAATACAAAAAATGCAGTTATTTAAGAAAACATTAAAAAATATCAATATTTTTATGACTTTAAAAGTTTATAACTATAATATTCAAACTGTTATGTCGAAACCGTTAAGAATAAACCACACATTCGGAACAGTTTTTTATTTCGTCAACTTCTTTCTTCGGGATCTTCGATTTCGGACATCTCCTATATAAACTATTGTAAATGCTGTCAAAACTTAAACGAATATTAAATTAAATTAAAAAAAAAAAAAAAGAAATTTTGTTTTTTAAGTGATGTTTTTATTTATTTATCGCATTTTTAAACTTTACACATTTTGTTTTTTTTTTTTTTTTTTTATAATAATGAGCATTGTATATTTTTTTTTTATAATTATAATTTTTATTTAAATTTAACATTTATTTTTGTAAATTAAATATACTTAAAAAATTAATATTTAATTGGTTCTGGAATTGTTTTTTTTTTTTTTTTTTTTTTATTATTAATAAAGAACTTTATGAACATTTGAAATACATTTTCACCCATATAAAAAAAAAAAAAAAAAATTAATTAAAATAAAAGTAATATACTCGTATATATATATACAAATTATAATAAATGACAATCAGTACCAAATTAAATTAATAATAATAATAATAAAAAAAAAAAAAAATTAATAGGTAATCAAATACATAATATTATTTATTAAATTTTAAGTAAAAGTATGTATATATTATACATATATGTATTAAGTATATATACATATACATATATGTATTTTTATTTTTTTTTATTTTTTTTTTTAATATTTTCATTTTTTTTTTAATATTTTTATTTTTGTTGTTTTACTAAAATCACATTTTTTCATTATTTAAAATTAATTAATTAAATATAAATTTTTTTTATATAAATTCCTTTTTTGTTTGTTTTTTTAATTTTTATTTTTTTCAATATTGGCAAGTACCACTTCATTTATATTGGCAAGGACCACTTCATTTTAAAATTTAAATATAGGTATTATAAGTACTGGTAATGTAATAATTAATTGGATGTTCAGCTTGATTTTGTGTAACCATATGTATTTATAACTAAAAATATATAAAAAAAGAAATTAGTTATAAAGATTTAAAATTTAATATTTATTTTTTTTAATTTTTATACCATCAAATTTTTGACACTTAACAATTTTTTTATTTATAAAAACGGTTGATTATATACGTATCTAATTTTTTTTGCTTTACTTTTTTAACTTCTTCTTAATTTGATTAAATTATGAATTTCTATTGTCTTTTTAATTTTTTGAAAAATAAAAGAAAAAAAAAATCTTAAACTTTTATATTTTGATATAAATTCTCCCTCCACTTCATACCCAAACATCAGAAATTGACTTCTGACTTGTTTGTCTTTGTATACAATATACACACATATCAAATTTTATTTGATCGTCTCTTAGATTCTATTTAGGTTAGTTTGAGAAATTTGCTATTAAATTCCGAATAGAAGTGTATGCAATTAAAAGATGAATACAATGCAATCTCAACAGAGGATGCAGAAATAAAGAAATAGCTATTCTATCAGACCAGTTAAGTCGCTGTATATAAAAGCACTAAACTTGTAAGCTATTAAATTCCAATTAATGCTTAGTGAAAATAAATCTTTTAGGAGCAAACAATAAAATGTATCTAATGGATACATTGGATACCTATATCGTATATCGATGTATCTATTGGATATGTATTGGATACCTGGAGATCTAAGTATAAAGGGAAATGAGGAAGCGGATCAAAGATTGAGCTAAAATACCGTTTGCAGGTCCCTAACCTTTTTATGACATAGGTAGACACAAAAAAAAAAGAGAAGTACTATAGAAGAGGAAAACTGTAGGAGTAAATTATATGGAGTGAAAAATCCGGATTCAAAAGCTTCTGTGAAACTAGAACGGGGAAAAATATGAAAAAATCATAGAAACTAGTAAAAATAAACTGGAGAATTCTAACAGGTTTCTTGTCGGGACATTACTGCCGGTTTAAGGAGGATTTAAAGAAAATTGAAATAAATAGAATGACGGTATATGCAGATTCTGTCAAGAAGGAATTGAAGACCGACAATACACACACAACAAATGCCAAACTTTACTCCGAGGAAGATAGGAAGTGCATGTAGAAGCATATTGTTTAACTATGGAGATAAACTGCCTATAATAAACTTTCCATAAATTTTTAGCTTCTTAGATGCAGTAGGTCTGATAGAAGTATTATATTACGGTTATGCAGATTCTGTCAAGAAAGAATTGAAGAACGACAATACATACACAACAAATGCCGAACTTTACTCCGAGGAAGATAGGAAGTGCATGTAGAAGCATATTGTTTAACTATGGAGATAAACTGCCTATAATAAACTTTCCATAAATTTTTAGCTTCTTAGATGCAGTAGGTCTGATAGAAGTATTATATAAATGGAAGCAAAATCTATAACATGTAATAATAGGTGGAGCATAATAGATGTACATCGAAAGATTGTGGTGCTAACTATACTTCTCAAATAATAATGTAGTCGAGTTTATTAATAATATAAATAGACTTACGATAAACTAGTCTATTTATTCTGAACCAATGTATCGTAAAAAATTGAACGTAGACGAATTTATTGCAAGAAAATTATCGTATGGCAGAAACGCAGTAAAAATACAAATAATAGTAAATTTTTGTTAGAAATCTATCGAAGTGATTCGATTTTGCTGTTAACGAATTGGTTTAGTTTGTTCTTATAGTACGAATCAAAAAGGATTTATAAAGCTTCATCTAGTTTAAATCAAGTTTCATAATTTTTCTTAAATCAATTAATTGATTTTGTCGGAAGTTAATATTAACATTCATGGGTACCAATGGGTAGCATCTATTTACTAATACTAAATAATTTTAAGTTTATTATTCTATTTGTTGAACGAATCCTAATAGTTAAGTGATTTATGAGAAATAAAAAATTGAAACAAAGGAATTGAAGCAAATTAAAAGGGATTATGAAGGAATAATTTCAAAAATATTTAGAAAGGGATCAACTTCATCATTATGATCCTATTAAAGTATATATTTAATTAAAACCAAAAAAGGTTTAGCAAATTTTCTATGAGTACCTACTTAAAAAAAATTCTAACTATTCAAATTGTTGCTTTTTTTAAACTTTAGAACAGTCAGTACAAATTTATACATAGATAAATAACGTTTTGAGTTTTGACACTTATTACAAAATATCTGAACCTCATTTTTAATCAACTTTTTTAATCACTGTTTATTATAAATAAAAGTTCAATTATATGATATAAAATAATATTATATAAAATAACTTGAAAATGTTTTTCTTAAATTATCTATAGATTTTTTTCTTACTAATTTCAATATTGATCATCTTTTTTGTTTTTTTTTTTTTTTTTTGACAGATTATGACATACATATTATGATTGATGTAAAGTTTAAACTTATACTCGGCAAAAAAGGGGTTTCAAAAATTAAAAGTGAGTTTTAACAAAAAAAAAAAGAAAAAAACAAAATTTAAAATATTAATTAAAGGCTTAAAGCAACAAAACTGAATTATGTATTGTGATTTATTAACAAAAAAAAAAAAATTAAAGAAATCACAACATAATTTTGATTATTGCAAAATTTGAAATTAATTTTTAATGGTTGTTACATGACCGAAAAAAAAAAATTTAACCTACTAAAATTAAAAATAAATTATTAACTATTAATTTTGCTTTTATATTACATAGGTATTAATTTTAAAATTTGCAAAAGAAGAAACTATTTTTCGAGTAATGTGGAAACTGAACTTGTTCTAAAGTAAATTTATATAAGATCCGTTGAATATTACAAATAGAAGACTTTGCCCTTCACAAGTGAAATCACAAAATTGTGAAGCCAAGCTCAAAAAGCTCTCCAGGTAAAGATAGCCAATATCCTCAAGAACTCCCTTAATTTTATTAAAGTAATTAGGTTTTGTCTTTCATCAATGTTTCAATCAATGAAATATAAGAATATTTAAAATATTTTTTAAATTTTTAATTCAATATTGAACAGATTTGCATAAATTTGAAATAATTAGGCCTTAAACGAATGCATATTATTCGAATTGTAAATGTAGAAAATGCGAAAAATCAAACAAAATAAAAGTGGACGAATCACAATTATTATTTAACTTAAGAAATAGATAACTTTAGACTAAGTGAATCTAGAATAAAAGCTTAACGTTTTTACTAGGAAACAAAAACTTAAATTAGATTTATTAATAAACGCTCTAAACAATTCTTGTATGTATGTTACAAAGTGGTCTCATTATTTTTATGTTTGCAATTTACAATTCTAAACAGTCGAACATCGTTGTTTTTGCGCGGATAGGTGGGAGTCATCGAAAGGCACTATAGAGGAGCAGAACGAACAAGATCCCTTTATGAGTGGATGGAACGTCAACCTATTAAACAAGTTACGTTTACAGAATGAAAATTGATTTCAAATTAACAGGCATATTGTGAACAAAATTCTTAATGTTCATCTTGAATATTCGGACGTTGTATATAATCCTCGACAATTTTAGGTAATATATGAGGTGGAAGGTGGTATCACATTCGTAATGTTCGTACCACAAACGATTTTCCGGCCAGCAGAAGCTCTCCTTGTTTCTCTTTGCAATGTTTTGAATGTAGTTATCATACTTTTAATATCGTCAGAACTATAGTACCCACTCCTATAAGGTATCTATAGATCAGAGTAAGTGTTTCTGTTTGAGGGCGAAAACCAAGTGGAGATAGCGTTAAGGTGGACCTGTATATAAACCATTAATTAAATGAGTTCTATTGAAAGAGTGGATGGATAGTGGAAATAATTTTTAACAAATGAAGGCAACACAACTCTAAAATCAAAAGTCAAATTAAAAGTCAATATAAAATAATAAACTTTATATATGCACAATTTATGGCATAATAAACTTTTTATTTGAATTATAAATTATTTTTTATAGATTTGTGTATAGAAAGTAGAATCATAGGATTTTATTATCATTTATTATAGTTTTATGGTTTTATTTTAATCGTTACATAAAAATTTAAACCCTTTATTAGTTCAGAAAGTGAAAACATTTAGAATTTTAAAAATTTTAATATATTAGCAATGAATTCAAAGCTTTTGTTATAAATTCTTATAAATACAGTTGTTGTTAGTTACAGTTTAACTAAAAAAGAATTCAAAATTCTAAACAAAATGAATGCTGATTTAATTTTTCTACAATTCTTCTAATCAGATAAACGGAGATCTGATTTTTGTATAAGGTTTATAACACATATAATCAATATTCGCCGGTAATAAGACATTTATCGCGCTAATGATTATATACAAATAAATGCCAATTCACTTAAAATTTTTTAAAAATATTTAATCTTACCATCAAATTCTTTTTTATATGCTTCAAACATATCAGCTACTATATTACCAGGTGGTAATGGAACATCATAAGTACCACCATATTTTGGTGTTAAAATTTCAGCTGGAACGTGTTTATGGAATGATTTCATATCTTTGCCATGGAAGAAAATCTAAAAAAAATATATTAAATACATTTTTATTAATCAAAAAAAAAAAATTTTAGATACCTAAGTGTAAGCATATGTGCATATAAAAATTATTTATTAATACTTACTCTTTTTCTTAATTTTTCTTTAATAAATGGTTTAAATATTGTAAATATCATATTAAATACATATGAATTATTAACAACATGTACAGCTTTTAATCTCATTAATATACTATCTTGTACATATTCTAATATCATTGCAGCAAAATGTGGTGTAAATTGCATAACATGACTTATTGGTAATCCTTCCATATCAATAACAACAACAGCACCATTTATTTGTGTCATTGGTTCAGCCATTGATGCTAATACTAATAATTGAACTGATTTAAATATATCATCTAATGGTACTTTTGATGGTTTCCATTTTTCTAATAAAAATTTTTTTAAATAATTTATAATAAAAAAAAAAAAATTAATAATATTATATAATTATTTTATATTTATAATTTTAATAATGGATTCAAATCTATCAATTTTTCCAATTAAATTCAACTCATTTGAAATTAAGTTCAAGTTTTTCCCGAAACAAATTTAACTTTTTTCAAAACAAATTGAAACTTTTCAATCGAAAATAAAATTCAATTTCAGAAACTGTATACTGTAATAAACATCCAGGAATTTTTTGAGTCAATTTGATTCGCAAAAAATTGAGTTTAATTTACAAATGAATGAATTTGGTTTTCCAAAACGGTAAAAAATTGAAATAAAAAATCAGATAAAAAAAAGAAGAGAAAATTTTAAATGTGCACTTACTTCCTGCTTCAATAAACATTATTCTACGTCCTTCTTCATCCCGTTTTGGTATTAATGTTATTAATTCATGTTCAAATACTGATCTTACTTTTGATGGTAAAATTTCATCACAAACATAACCATATTTATGTTTAAGATTATAAAATGATTTAATCTGTTAGATCCATCCCGCACCAAAAAAAAAAAAAAAAACAAAAAATAATTAATTAATTTTCTTTTTTTAATTTATAATTACAACATAATTATTTTTATTTTATGTCTTAATTATATCTTATTATTTAGTTCTATTATATATTAGGTTTTAATTACCCTTTTCATTGACGATTCTGCATAAAATTTACAGGGACGCAAAAACATTGTCATGTATTCTTCATCAATTGGCAAATGAAGACCATTTTCATCTAAAAAAAAAAAATATATATATATATATAAAATTTAATAAAGATATATTAAATAATATCTACTATTTGTTTTTCTTCAGGTTACCGTACGACTAGGAAAGAATTCCTTTATACAAAGTTATTGTAGGATTGGGTATTGAGAGGAGGAATTGCAGAGAAATAGGATAATAAAGGATTACTTGGAAGGTAAATTAGAAGCCAATCGGTATAGGTTCTTTTTACAAAGTTGCAAATTATATATTGGACCAAATTTATCAGGTGGGAACACAAGATATCTATATATAAGATGTCTATATAAAAGACCTTCAAGATGTATTTATAAAAGGGAGATAATGCTGTAATATTTCGAAGCGCATTTAAGAGGAGTAAAGGTTTCCTAAACAATAGGATTGCAAATAATTAGGCATAAGGCGATATTTTGGATTTTATCAAGGTAACCTAAAGAAGATTGGTGGAGGCGACAACCCATATATAGGAGCTATAGTCTTGGGTAGAGTATATAGAATATATGCTTTGTAAATATTAGTGAAATTTTAAAAAAAATTTGAATATTGTGAACCTACAACAATTAAATATGAAAACGAAGGGTATAGCATTTTTTATAAAATGTAAACTAAAAGAGTTTAACTTTGTAGTTTTCTCTTTGTATAGCGTAAATAGTTTCGAAAAAAATATGAACTGGTATCAGAAATTTTTATGGTAAGTATCCAAAGGCGAATGTTGTATCCACATTTAAACAAAAAGTGGAACCTATATAATTAAGAAATCTTCAAAAATTTTTCAACAATAATTTTGGGTGAATTTCATGAATCGTGATTTTTGCTTTTTTTGTTCTTGAGGACAAACAAACAGATACATTTAGGTGCTCACTTTTCAATTACAATACGATCCATACATTCGAGTTTATCTTTATCAAGATTAGCTTTATGCGTTACAAATGGAAGAACAATTTTACGATTCATGTGACTATCGACTGTACAAAACGGGTATAAAAACTTTAAGTTTAGTAGATGTTGTCTCGTACTTGTTCTGTTTTATTCAGGATTCCTTAGTAGTTGAAATTTTAAAATTTTTTATTTTGATATTTGTAGAGGTTTTAAACATATAGACGCATATCAGTAACATTTTAAAGAAGAAAATGTGGTAAATAACACAAAATTATTTATAAATGATTAAATTTTAAAATCATAAATAAAGAATCTTAGAAATTTAAAAAATTTAGATTAATTGCAATTCAATGAAATGTTTTAGTTCACTTTCTTAAAAAAGTACTTGATATATTAAATTTTCCAATAATTACAATATCCAAATATCAAAATAACAATATTAAATGTAAGATAAATATATATTTTTATTAAGGGTTAAAAAAATTAACCTTAACTTTTTGCAAGGCACCTAATTAACAAAAGTGTGAATAATTTTTAATTGAAGTTGGAGTACTTATATACAATTAAAAATTTTCAACACTTTTATAACATTAATTGATTTCTGTAGTTATAATTTGATCTCTGCGGTAATTATATATTAAACAGACATTTTCAATACAATTAAAAAAATATGTATGTATATAAAAATTTAATCAATCAAAAATTATTGTTTGATTAAAATTTTTTTTTTTTTTTTTTATAGAAAAATCAAAATTGGTAAGGTGAGTCAAATCAATTATCGACTTAGTAAAATTGAGGTATCAAATATCGTTAAGTTTAATTTCTTTCAATGTATTGTCAGTCAGACTGAATATCTTAATGAAATTTTCAAGTAAAATACTTTCTTCTTATACATATTTCAGAAAAAATACCTTTACATTATGTATATACATTGGAGTTTTAAAGTATATATTTATATGATATGTATATAATATTTTATACATAATTAGAAGACCAAAAAATACAATTGCCAGAGAACCTTTAGACTTTTTAGTTTAGGAAAAAGAAATATTGGTATATTCGGAAATAGCTGAAAAATAACGATATTGAAGGAAATAATTAAGACTATAGCCGAAAAATAGAAACAAATGGAAAAGGCTTAGTGGATTCGCTATTCTCCTCAAATGAATTATAAAGAAAAAATAAAATATATAATATTTTATTAAAACATACTTACTTTTAATTAATTCTCTTAATTTGCTAATTGCTTCTTCTACTGTTTGTGGATCTTCTCTTAATTCACGTTTTGCTTTTTCAGCAGTTTTTTGATCTGGTTCAGAATAACGTTCAAGTCTTACAACAGATCCATCACCTAATTCAACATATGGTAATTGTCTATCATCGAATTTAACACTTGGTGAATAATCTTTAATCATACGTGACATCTTTAAATATTTTTTTTTTTTGATACTTTGTAGCCTAAAAGTATGCTTTCTGAAAAACAAAAAATTTAATTATAATTTATAAGTTAAATTTTGATTTACATTTAAATACTAAATATAATAATTTTATAAATAGTTTAAAATAGTTTCTTATAATATAACATTCAGATTTTAATACATTAAATTAAGTCATTTTAAAATGAATTAAAAATTTTTTTAAGTAGAAGCAAATTTAGATTTTTTTTTTTTTAAATTAAAACTAAAATTTTAAAAAACTTTGTATTGGCTGGTAATTGAAAAAAAAAAAAAAAAAAAATTCTGGGGAGCCTGATAAAATCTTAAAGATTAATAGGCCCATTATAAATAAATTTGAATTAATTAATTATTTAAAAATTTTCTACACCTCTCTGGTCGGATTGTAAATTAAAATAAAGTAAAAGCAAATTTTTTTTTTTTAAATTTGTATAATAAAATAATACAAATAACTTTTGAATAACTGGAATATTTTAAATAAGCGCATAATCTGACATTAATACACCTATAGAAATATTTACAATTTTCAATTAATTCTTGAACTAATAATTGATAAGTCAAAGTTTATTAATAATTAGCAAATAAAAAATGAAAAAATGATAATGACTATGACTGACCAGGTGGACTTGACTTAAAAAAAAAATATATATCTAATTTTCTAAAGCAATAAATTAATCCCCTATATAAGTAAGTAATAAATCCTCTATCTAAGTATATATATAATTACAATGAAAGCTTTTTTTTTTTTGTTTTTGTTTTTATAAATAATTATAACTAGTTTTTAACAAGATCGATAATGCTTATTAAATTTAATATTAATTCGCTTTCATTTGCTTATATTCAAAGTCAATGAATGTATTTTAAAACATATTTTTTTCTTCCTTATTTTAAGTGCTTATTAAATATAGTATTGAAAAATGTTCAATTACAAATTAAATAAAAAATTTTTTAATATCTAATCATGATATAAAAAAAAAAATCTAACTACAGTGTTCTCTCGATAACTTGAACACACGATATGTTGAAACTCACAATAACTTGAACAACCCAAATTTTACATTAAGTTTTGATAACATGAATATTTTTTTTTTTTTTTTGGACCACAATAATTTGAACAGAACGTTATTTTTTATTTTCTAAGTTCGGGAAAGTACAAAAATTTGATTTTTTTAATATGTTTGCTGTAAAAATAATATGTAAGTGCAGCCTATCGTCACGTACATTTGCATTTGCCTTCTAAAACAATAAATAATAACGAAACTGTAAAAAATTCAAATAAAATAATTTAATGGGGTGGTGAAAATGAATGCAACATTTTTGATATTTTAGTTTTTCAACAACTAAGGGTATATAAAGCAGTACAAAACATGGCTGTAATAAAAAAATTAACCCAGTCTAAAATTTCAAGTTTCTTTAAAAGAAATTTTAGCTGATATCCATAAGTATATAATACAAAAACTATTTTCTATGTTTTTTATTTTGTTTTAGATTTTTGATATTAAATTTATATATTTTTTGATTTTATTACACATTTCTGGAATTTAGTAGAAATAAAAGTGTTTTAAAACTGTAAATATGTGTATGTGTTAACTTTTCGATATCTTAACTTTCGATTTAACTTTTCGATATCTTGAAGAATCTTGGTGTTTTAACAGTTCCAGTTACCGTGAGAGCACTGTATATACATATATGAATACTTAGTTTGAAAGTATTAATAATTTTTAAGTTTTTCTTAAAAACCACTACAGCCCGGTTCAATGGAAAAACCCTCTGCCTGTATTTATTAAAATTCTTCTTGGCATTATTGTGAAATAAAACATATAAAATATACGTACCTTTATCAAATATCAATTATATTAAATATCAATTATTAAAAAAACAAGACAGAATGTAAATTAAAGGTTTTTAAAGGTGTACATTTATTGCAAAAGACAATAAAAAGCATTCTAAAAAATTTTTGATTATTTTTATTATGTCATACAGGAGAGAAACAATTTGTTTGTGATTATTACCTTATGATTATTCTTAAGTTTAGGTAGTGAGGGGTTTAAATTTATGTAAAATATTGGTTTCAGAAATGACATTACGCTAAATTTAAATGTCGAATTGCAAAAAAAAACAACGTTATTTTTGTTTGTTATAATTTATAAAGTTTAAAAAATTTAAATTTTGTTTGATAAAGTATTCAGTGGTTTTTTAATAACCATTTTAACAAAAGATTTTTTCCAGTTTTTAATACTATTTAATCAAGTTATTCTACAACTGTTACTTTCCTTATACGTGATCTATCCTTGTATAAAATTTAAACCTTTTTACTTCAAACGCTGAACGGACAGAAAGACAGGCGGGCTAAAAACGGACATATAGCCAATGTTCTTAAATTTTTGCCAAAACGTGGAAAATACCGGAGAATTTCAGAAAATGGTATAATTATAAATCGTATGTAATAATAATAACACTAACAAAGTTGTTGAAAAAGTTCGTAAAATAGACATAAAAGTTAATTATGTTTGGTTATATTTGCAGATCATAAAATTGATTGCATTAATTGGTCGACAGAAAACAGCAGAAGAATGCAAAAAAAATAAGGAGTTAAAAAACTTGCTAAAGTTTTTTTTTAGAATTTTTGTAATTCATACTTGTTTCAGTCGTCTAACAGATATTTTGCTTCTTTTATATGATTTGTTTATAGATTCTTTAAGTGTAAAATAATTTTTTAACCACATCAAAAATTTGAAAATTTTCATAAGAACTTTTAATGCAGACATCATATGCCGAAAAATACTTAAATTATTTGTTCCCTAAATTCGACTTAACAAAATTTAAGATAATGAAACTGAAGTAACGTTTCTTAAAAATAACTTTGTGATTTTAAGCTTTCGGACTATTAACAGAGCCATGACAAGTATACTATTCTTGTTCAATTATGCTATTTTATAAAATTGATTCGATTTAATGTGTTATGATTTTTTAAAAACATTTATTTATTAAAACTTAAGAATTAAGAAAAAGTTAGATAAGTATAAGACTATAATTAGCATTTAATTATTTTATAGGATATGCAGTTGAAACTTTTGATTGGAATTTCAACTTTCTTGAAAGCATTAATCAATTTTTTTGCTACTGTTTTGCAATTTAGATTTTTTAAAGCAGGTTTTAAGTAATATCTGTTTTTTTTTTTTTTTTTCTAAATTATGACATTGGATTTGAAAAAATTTCTATTAGAATAACTAGTTTTTATTTTTAAGTTAAAAAATTAAAAATTTAAAGATTTATGCAAATCATATTGAATTATATTCAAAAGCTTTCTAAATTCAATTTAATTTCATCACTTTGATATTAAGATGATGCTATTGATGTCATTATGACTAGAATTTTAGGTAAAAATAATAATGACTTTTGATTTGTAGGTATCTATGTATATATACATATATATATATTTATTTTGTGTTTACAATAATAATTATATATAAATACAATACAAAAAGCAATAAAAAAAACTTAAAATCGATCTCAAGTGTTTTTTACTTTATATGCCGAGTGTTTAGAAGAAACTAAGTATACATATATTCAGACAAAAATAGCATAATAAAGGCAAAGTGTACTTTAAGTGTGTAGTAAAGGTTTTTCTAACACAGATAAAGAAAGTCAACGTTATGTTTAAGTAATAACGTTTTAGAAAAGTTCATATTACTTTTTTTTTTATTTTCACGTTTAATTTCATCATCACAGTTAGATCGCGTCTATATATACATCACAGTTAAGTGTAAAATTTTGTGATAAAATCTTATATACTGTGTGAAACTAATGTCAAATTATTTACCAATTTATGGAGTCTATATAGTTAGATAAAACTTACAGAAAGGCTCTTATTTCTAATGTACACAATATATGTATATATTGATATTTTTGTTTCTAGAAGAAACACGATTACATGAATTTTTAAAGATGCAAGCACTTTTGTAATTAATATCCGGTTTTATTCTAATACTATTCTATGTTATTACTCATGTTATCTTAATTAACACACTAATATTATTATTATTAGATTTTTTTTTTTGTTAATTTAATTATCTTGGTTATATGTAAAGGAAACTCCATTTATTTGCAATGCCAAATTATATTCCTCAATAAGACTTTAACTAAATATTTTTCAGGTTAGTATTCCAAAACCTAAATTACAATCATTTTCTTTAAATTTATTCAATAATATCCCTTTTAAGATTTTAAATCATGTCTGTTAATGTTTAAAATTATACACAATTTGGTATTAAATTGGCAGAATATGTATTAAAAATTAAATATTATCGAGTTATTAACCACTATTAATTTATTAATTTTATTTAGTACCACTCTGTATTTATTATTATATGTTTATGATATAAAATATAAAATTTTACCGTTTAATCTTAAAATTTATATAAAACAAAAATCACTTTATTCTATATTATAATATAGAAAATTTTAAAATTTATTTATATAAAAATTATTTAAATTATAAAATATCATAAAAAATAAAAAACAAAAAACGATTAAAAATTTACCACAATAAAATAAAATAAAACGAAATAAAAATCAAATAAATAAAAACACGTCAGTTCAGTTCAGCTATAAAATAAAACTAAAGCGTTTAAAATAAAATTTTTTATTTTCTTCATTCGTTAATCATCTGCTGGTAAGATAAAAAAATTAAGTTCAAGCTTAAAATTCTTCTTTAGTAGATACCAAAATACATATGTATATACATACATTCATAACATACATACAATTTATAATCACTAGGAGGAGGAAGTAAAATATAGCATTAAATTGAGTCTAAAATTTATTAAAATTGGTAAATATTAATTAAAAAAAAAAAACAAAAACAAAAAGTAAAAAACTAGTATTAAACTAACTTTTTAAACCTACCTTTATTTAATTTCGCAGTTGAGAAAAAAAAAAAAGAAAAAAAAATTAAAACATATGTTTAATAATGTGCAAGAAAAAGATAAAAAACTAGTTGAGTTCTGTTTTGTTTTTTTTTTTCTTTAAAGCAACTTAAAGCGTTTATTTTCCTTGACATAGTAACCATAACTTTTTGATTTGAGTATTCATTGTTATTTCCAGATCAGAAAAATCATAACCAGCAGAGTTAAAAAAAAAAAACAAAAACAAAAAGCAAAATAAAAATATAAAAAAAAAAAAAAGTTTAATAATCATGATAAGAAAACCTCGAACTTCTATGAGCAAGTCATCTCAATCATCATCAATATTATATATGTATTTACCAATAATCAATTCATGTAAATTATACAAACATACATATTTCATATTATAATAATATGTACATATTATATATGTATATATATAAATAAAATGTTATATACAATTTCCTACAATATATGAATAAAGGCAAAACGAAACTTTTTTTTTTACATAGTTACACAAATTTTTATTTTCGTCTGACAGCTGCTGGCAGACCTGGTGTCAATGAATATTTAGAAATTATGACATTTTTCGATTAAGATAACTGAACTTTTTGTTAGAAAAAAGTTTAAATAATGACATTTATAAATTATACTATTATTATTATGTACATATATATGTATGTATACAGTAGCAATAATTAAATTCGATATATTTTAAACGATACAACTTACGGGATAATTTTATTCTGTTTTATTATCCTCCGAATGAAACTTTTAGATTATACAGTTATATTTATATTATATAAGAACAGGGTCTTAAAAAATTTCAGGTTATGTCAATATACATAATATGGGAAGAACTAAAAATAAAGTATTCTTCTTAATGTATTTCAAGTGTTTGCATGTAATTGCTTGTTTTAGGTTCTAATTTTTGTCATTGTTTTTTAGTATACCATACCATATAAGTAAGTATAGATTAAATTTAATCTATACAATTTAATCTATACAATATAATCTATACAATATAAGTATATTTAAATGTAATGTTAATGTTTTTTTTTTTAAATTTTGTAATCAAAGTAAGTACTTATATCTATATTCTTGATTACGTACTACATTTATTTTATAAATTATGTGTTGTTGAATGTATGATCATTTCATTTATTTGATCATTTGGGTATCTAATGGATTTTTCAAGTTCAATTTAATTTTGTTTTTTGTTTTTATTTTTGATTTTTTACAAAATTGATTTTATTATAAAAAATGTGAAGGTAAAATTGAAAGTATTTGAAACAATTTTTACCTATTCTTTGATTTACAGAAATTGAATTAAGTTGGAAAGTTATTTGCGGTCAACATTGCGGTTAAATAATATATTCTATTAAATGGAACAGTTATGTACATCATGATTAGTTCAATGTTAATTTTTTTTTTGTTTTGATTTGAAGGATACTTAAAAAAACTTTTCAAATCATTTTAAAAGCTTTCCGTATTTAAAAGAGTTGTTCTTTTTTTTTGTAGTTCTCAATCAAATTGAATAGTGTAGTTGTAACAAAATAGTAATATAATGAGAAAAAAAAATTTAATAAAAAACAACTATAGGGATTCACTGATAAAATACTCTTTCAATCATATTATAATAGATACATTTTATTGTGTTCTATGTCTTTGTGTACCAAATTTGTGATATATAGGATTAAGTTGGTTATGACAAAGTCACAATAAATATTCTCTAAAGCCTAAACTGTAGTAAACATGCATATATATATATAATAGACTTTATCTAGTTAGAATAATATTGACTTGAATTAAGATCCTAGAATTATTATATGATTGAAAAGTTAATGTGTCAAACAATTTTTCAATTTCCAATTGAAAAGGAAATACTTGTAGTTCAATGGGTAAAAGTTGTATTTGAAAGGGAAATAATTGCAATTCAATAGAAAAACTTGCATTTGAAAAGGAAATCCTTCTTCTTAAATGAAAAAAGGTATATCACATAATATATAAGTTGACATTACCGTAAGATTAATACCAGCACTTTAAGACTTCATTTGGATTTATCAAGTTTATTGAATAGCTATAGTTGAGAATAATGTATTAGAATCATTTTGTAGCTCTTATATTTAGTTAGAAATAGCTTTTATGCCCTGATTTTATTCATTTTCTAGATATTTGATCATGATTTTAAATAATAGTGGTCAATGTTCAAATAAAATACTGCTAAATTGTTCTGCGTTTTTCCAATATTTGAAAATAACTTAGTATTTTTTTCTTTTTAATCGAATCTTAGTATTATAAACTTTTGAACGATATACATATATATATCTTTGGTAGCGAAGTATCATTTTTTTTTATAATATAGGTACCTTTAATATATTTTAAAAGCAAAGTTTAAATTGTTATGATACTGTTTTAAATTTACTAAATCTAGTACATATATATATTATAACTCCATACCTGTATAGTTATCAGGAATTGTATTTTATTGATCTAATCAATAATCTAAAAAACAAATAATTATTCGACTTATCATAAAAGATTGATTAAAATTGAATATATCAGTTATTTAAACTTTTTTTTTTTGAATTTTTTAAGTAAAAATTCAGGGTTAATTTAATTTGATCTTTTATAGAGGAAAAACCAAAAACCGCCGAAAAAAAATGTATCTTATCAAAAAAAAAAAAACCTATTATATAATAAAAATTAATTCTCATATGATCTAAAATAGAGGTCAATGAACAATATTTAATAAATAATTTTAAGCAGTCATTTAAAACTTGTTTGGGTATACCATAATTATATTAAAAACTTCAATACTGACCATAATTTTGTATTGACCGTATATCAGTTATATTAATCAAATTTTTGGTTATTTTTTTTTATTTTAAATATTCATTAATTATTATTTGAATATTATATTAACACGATTTTGTTTTTGTAATTTTATTAGCATACATTTTTGGTTTATTTCCGAAAAGCGTTCGCTTCAAATGTTTATTTAACGTTAGAGCGATTTATTTTTTTTATATACTTTTAAATAATCTAAAATAGAATTTGACAGCAAGAGTTGAGTTATTTATTAATCGAGGTGAAAAATTAGATAATTTTTTTTTTTTATTTGTTATTATTATTTTAATATTTTTGATGTAAAATAATTATACAAATATTTTTTAAGATTAAGATATTAAGAGTTAGGCTGTGTGCCAATTGATAACTTTTTAGATTATGTAAAATAAGTTGAAAAAAATTTAAGTTTGACAGAAGTATTTAAATCAATTTCGAGTTTGAAAAAATGTATTATTTTTTTAAAAATTAAGTTTTAAAATGAATAGAATTTTAAAAAAATATTCTGAATAATTTTCAAAATATTTCAATTTTTGTTTTACCGTACTTTATTTAACCTATCTTTAACAATGATAAATAACAATTGTCAAAATTTTACCTAGTCCATTGAGCTAGGTAAAATTTTGACAACTATATTCACCACACTTTATGCCAAAATTTTACAAAAAGTAAAAAATTTCTTCGTTTAGCATACAGCCTTAGATACAATTTTTTTTGGAAGTATGAATGAAAGAAATATGTACATATACCTATATGAGATTATTTAAAAATTCGAAAATAATAGCATTTGTACAATTAAATTAAAATCTAAACGCATAGTTTCTTAGCAAGGTATTAAAAAATTGTTACCCAATTACCCATACATATAGCGTAACCCATACTAACACGTATAGGTATACACCATTCTTAAATTCAGTTCTCAACAATTAAACAATCTGTATATATATAGGTTTATTAAGGAGATTCTATATTTACACTGTAGACGTATACTTCTTAAAAATTATATGATGCCAATATAATTTAATGCAATTCAATTTCAAGATAATAAGAGAAAAATTATTGCTGTAGGAAGATAGACATATTTTTTCATTCTAAAGAACCAGTTCATTAGTGTTTGAGGTAAAAAATATTTTAGATACGTAATCGTATTAGGATAAGTAACTCATACCAGAGTATTAGAATAAGTAACTCATAATATGAAAAGTGTTCTGTCGGGAATATATACTGTCTATATACCACACTATTAGATATTTTGGAAAGCGTATAAAAAAGATGAATTATATACGAAAAGATGAAGCCATGAAAATTAAACCGTTCTTATACTGGAAAATTTAATCAGGATGGCTGTCAAAAAGTGAAGATCAAGATCAAAATCAATTGACAAAGAAATGATAGTTTATAGTCTGTTACAATTATAAAAACAAAAAGTCAAAAAAAAATTATTTAAAAAGATTTTCTTTAGTTTTTCGCTCTTCTTTTCTGAAGCTTTTTTTTAAATATATATATGTATATAAATTTACTTAACAGGGGCCTCGGTGGCCTAGTGGGTAAGAGCGTATACAATACACTGTAAACAGCGAGGGAGTGTGGGTTTGAACCCCACACACGTCGTAAATGTTATTCCCCCTTACGACATTTACAGCCACGCCTGAACAAGAAAAGCTGCGTAATTTCCTGTCCACATTTATGTGGCAGAGAAATGCTTTAAAAAAAAAAAATTTACTTAATCCATTATAGGCATCTTATAGGTTTGATTTATTAATACATGTATTTATTAATTTATCATTTATTCCGGTCTTTATAAAAATAAAAAATATTCTGAATTTAAGATTAATCTTTTATTTATTAAAATTATATGTAATTTAAATGAGCAGTTGAATAAATCTGTATATTGAAAATATTTTTAAAAAAACCGGTTGATGAAATGAAAATTTATATTGTTCCTATTATATATAGCTATACAATAAATAACAATTTCTTAGAATCAATACAAAAAAAAAATATAAAATAATATACATTATTGTTAGTATATATAAAGTATATTAAAATCATTAAACTTAAATAATAAAAAAAAATAAGAAAAACTGAAAAAAAAACTCACTAAATAAAATAAAAATAAAAATTATATGACGAAAAAAAAACAAAAACCACCAATTAATAAACAAAAGAAAAATAATAAAAACAAAAATAATGAACAAAATTCAAGGTTAAGGTTTTTACACCTTTATTTTCACTCATACAATATTTTATAGTGTCGAACGGAAAAGCACTGATCAACAATTTTATAATCGTCGTTATTGGTTATTAATATACAGTTTTATTATATATACCTATATTAAGGTATATATATATACATATAAGTTCAAATTTTAAAATTTACTATAACTGTAGTATTATTATATCTGTTAGTTTTTTTTCTTTTTCTCGTCGCAGTTTATACTTTTATCGTTTGTCTTCACTATAGTTGTTATAACCTTATAACAGAAGAAATTGAAAAAAAATTTTGAGTAAATTACAGATGGCTTAAATTTAACAAAAAAAAAAAAAAAAAAAAAAAAAAATATAAGTAGTAGCATTTCCGGATTTTGAAGAAGAAAAACAAAACAAAAACTTAAATAAAAAATAACTTAAGCTGTCTAGTGTATATATTATGTACAGTGAACCTTTTATTCATTTTATTTACCATTCGTCTGAATAATATGCTTAAAAATGAGGTCACGTGAATTTAATTGTTTTGAATTTAGTTCTAAAATCTATTTAAAAACTATAAAATGATCTATATTCTTAAAATTTTTCCTTGAAAGTTTTGTACAGGTAAAAAAACGAAATTTTTACTACGGTTTTTCATATAATAGCAAATCATAGAAATAGACTTTATAATGCTTTGTCATGCGGGAATAGGTTTTTGAATCAGTGTATAACTTTATCTCAATAAAAATGAAGGTGTTTAAAAATTTTAATTATTTCTATGAAATGAACTAATTATTAACAGATATTTGCCTAGATATAGTTTGAGATATTTTTCATCTAAGAAATACGAATAAGGTGATTTGATAAATATGTATAACAGATTTAAAGCCATATCTGATCGGTTTGAGTTGCTTTATTTTGACAACGAAATTTTGGTTGTGAAATAATCGTAAAGTTTGATAATTTAGATTGAAAGTTGTAAAAGGTAAAAATAAAGGTGAAAAAAAGTTTTATTTTATTTATTTATTTATATTAATATTACAAATTACATAGGATATTGCAATATTACAGAACCATCGGCTACTATAGCCATTATAGGTCGAATACTATTATTAAATTATACACTGATATTTTTTATTTTGTTTATATTATAAATTTTATATTTACGCTATATTTGGTAGCAAGGGGGCTTTGTTTTCCATTAATAAAGCTTGCTAACTGTGTAGGATTTAAACCCGCACTCCCTCGGTTAATAAGCCACGTGCTTAACCACTAGGCTACCGAAGCCTCCAAAACGTTTTATATAACGTCTGAAATATAGATCTTCAGATCTTTGTGTATATATATTATACAAGATGGAAAATGAGTACATTTAATAAACAAAAACTTAGTTCAATAGATAATTTTAATTTAGAGCAATATACCGTTAAATAAACTATTAAGAACTAAACTCAAACCACCAAAGTAAAGTATTGTAAAATGAATTCAATTTGCATGATGATGTGATTGCATTTTAAAGGATGTTCATAAATTAAATGAAAAATTTCGTACGATTCAATCTGATTTTTTTATTTTATAGATTAAAATAATTAATTATAGGACCACTGTATTGATAATGACTGACTATACTAACAATCATTTCTTGCTAATATTAATACTATTTATAGTAAATAATTATGTAATAATAATAACACCTACAGAAAAATAAATTTTGTGTTTATGAAGGTTTTTCTTTCTGCTCCATATAATAATACATTTTAATAGAAACATTATGATCTTGAAAAATTATGAAAATGCCCAGAAAAAGAAATTAATTACTGTTTTAAGTTAATTTGTTACAAAGAAAAACCTAGAAAATATACCATGAAATGTAGGTTAGATTTCAAAAAAAAAAAAAAAAAAACTAAATAAATCTTATAGTTAAAGCTATACATTACACTTCACTTTGAAATAAAATATAGTTATAATGCACAACCATTTTAAATTAAAAATCCAATTAATAAAGATACAAGGTACTAGATATTATTGTATTATGTAAAACCAAAGGTTTCTAAAAAAGCACAACTTTTTTAAATAGACAATAATAAGCATTTAAGAATTGTGACTATTTTTGTTTCAAAATTTGGGAAATACAAATATTTCTTCTAAAGTACTATGTATATTCCTTTCAAAATATTAAATTTCTTACTTAAAGCGTTTAGGAGGTACACAGTAGGAAGATTAAAATTTTGCAACATATTGATTTCACAGATCAGTTAATTTAAAACTTAAAATATTTTCTATTGTCGCTTTTAGGTTGAAAAAAATATTCAGTAGAACTTGAGTTACGTATATTATTTTAAGTGTAGCCCTATACTTTTCTAATTTTAAGGCGGACTGTAGCAACTAAACATTGAATAAAGCTATAGATCAAAAATTGATTCGATAACTAATTTTTTTTTATGGCATCTACATAAAATTTTATTTTGTTTTTATCAGAGATATAAACAAACGGAAATTGAAGTTATGGGAGATATAAACAAACGAACGTTTTCTAAGTTGATTCCCGTCAAAAATGTCCTTAAAATAGAGGATAGTGTCATAATTCCAAAAAAAAAATTCCAAATAACAAAATTCCAAAATATAGAAAAAAATAAAAAAAGTGTCTACAAAATGAAATACAAATATTCTTTGTGATTGACGACAAAGTTTTTTAGCAAGCTTTCAAACTTCAAACTTTAAAACTTTTAATAGTGAAAGCAGGAATCCCTAGAAAATGAAAGCGGGAATTTGGGGGCGCTTAGCCCCAATTATTTTTAATACTTTGATATTAAAATATGTTGGTAAAAAAATAATTAAGAAGAATTTAAAAGTTAGTTACAAAATCAGAAACTACACGTCTTTTACAGAATACGTATAAATGTAAATATGTGAGATTCTGAATTAGGAGAAATTTTATAGTTGGTTTCAAAATTAGGGTTGTAATAATTTGTTTAGGGTATTTTTAGAGCTATTTATGCTTGCTTCCCATTAATTTTTGAATTTTTAAATTTTTTTTTTTTTGGAATTATGTAAATGGTATTTTGGAAATCGATTTTTTTTTTTTGGAATTTCGTACTCAACCCTAAAATAGGTGAACTTAAAACTAATTTTTGCAAATTATGAAAAGTAAAACTAATCAAACTATAGATTAAATTATTAAAATGTCTCTTTTCATGCCTATTACAATTTTCATTAATTTAAACATAACTCAAATTTAAAGCTAAGCTGTACCAGTGTCATATTGCCGAATTCTATTACCCTATTTCTAGTGAAATTTTTTTCGTCCAAAGTTTGATTCGTGATTAGAAGTTTTTTTTTTCTGTTTTTAAGATTTAGCTTTGCGACTTTATAAAGATTTTTGAAGAAATTTCTTATCTAATACCGACAAGAAAGAATGAATAAATTTAAGGACGGTGTAGGACCAGTTTAACATCCATTACATATGTAATTGTGGCATCAATATTACACTTGATATAAAATAATATTAAGTTGTAATATTGTCAGTTTTAAATAAATCAAATTCTTCCTTTTAGAAAATATATACGAATAAAGGATTTATAAAAAGATTTCATTTAAAGTCTCCTAATTTCTCAAGAATTTGAGATTGAAATTTGAAGTTGAATTGATTCTAAAAATCGTACACCTATTTACTATTTCAAGTATATTAAAATATTTTTTTAATCATTCTATTATCTTTTTATATAGCTTATGATTTTATGATTTCCCTCGTAATGTAATAACGATTATTTTCTATTAATAGTCAATTACATGATTAACTTTAAGTTGGTTGACCAGAGGAAAATTTTTTTTTTTTAAGTCCGTCATCATTATGACAAAATGTTTTAAGAAATTTCGAATAGTATGAAGAAAAATAATTTTTTTTTATATTTTAAAGTAGTCTTACAATACGAAATATTTCATTTTATCACACATTTTCAAAATTAAATAAAAATTACAATATATGTAATCGTAAACCTATTTGCTTTATATTGCTGTGTCATCTCTCTAGACGTTATATTTTTATTAAAGCATTGGTGCAATATATTATTGCATCATTAGTAAATTATTCTGTACCAATAGCTTTTATTTGACAATTTCTTTGTTAAAAATCAATTAAAATCAAAACAAAAATATTTGATGGATTCTATGGTTGTATAAGTGTGGCTATGATTACACTCACGAAACAATTTTTTTTTTTTTGAAATGGCTTAGTTAAAAAATATGCGTTAGAGATGACTTATTTAAAAAATTTTGGAGATACTTAGGAAATTACGTATTGAAAATAAAAACTTCTTGTCTGTATTACTTTTACACAAAAAGCGTAATTAAAGTAGTTGGGAGTAGTTGTTAATTGGAACGCTAATTTTTTGTTTTACTCTTATCATCTACTCTTTTTTAAACGCTAGGGAGTTAAAGAGAGTAGTTTACTCTGTAAAAGAAAAGTAAACATTATTTATAGTTTAGTTTAGTATATTTTAAATTTATTATGTAAAATAAATTTTACACAAAAATGTAGGAGGCTTTTCTTTTTCCGGATGTGGGCCTGGCTAAAAGTTTATATGATATTATCTAATGTAAGTAAAAAAAAATTATCCCTATACTAGAGAACTTTTGTCACTGTGTCAATGAAATTGATAAAAATTAAGCTTCACTTAAAAATACTTCATAAGATGAAGTTGAAATTTATTTTAAGACAATATATTATTTACCTTACATATACATATATGTATATATGTACCTAATGTATACGTTAAAGCAGTTTTACTACAATGAATAGCGAAATTTTACATAGTGTGAAATAAATCGTGTAAATAAAAAATGATGAAATAAAAAGAAAATAAATATTATTTTTAAAATATCACAAATAAAATGACAACAATTTTATACAAAATAAATAAATCTATTGAACTAATTTCTCAATTGAAAGTTATTATTGTACTGTCAAAATGATTGTTTTTGGTAAATATTTATATATTTACATATTTATTTTTGAAAATGAGTATTTAAATATGAAATCAAACAAGGTAGAATGTAAACTAATGGTTTTTAAAACCGCACATTTCCAAAAGATAATACAAGCTGTTTAAAATTGTGACTTGCACGAAAATTTGAAAATTCCATATAAGAAAAATGGTGAAAATAGGATTTTTTTTGAAGGGCTGTAACTCCGGAAGCCTATATAATTAAGAAAAACCGTTAACACATGTAAAAATATATTATTGAACCTTTAATTTTTTATTTCTTACCGAAGAAAAATTTGTACAGGTGGCTAAAAATAGCAAATTTTCAATTATATGAGCCCTAATAGCTCATAAACAGCGGGTGATCCAAAAAAATTTTCTGAGGAAACTTATACTAATTCTAAAAGTTCTTTCTTATCTTAAAATTTCAAGTCCCTACCTAAAAGAGTGCCGGAGTTATGAAGATAGAAAAATCATGCAAAATTTGGTTGATAAATTTAAATACTAAATTAAAAAAGTTTATATAATTTTGATATTGATTTATAAAGGTAAAATGGTTGAATGGTGTTTTCAGATTGGAAAAATGTAGAATATGAGATACACGAATTTAAAAATAGGGCTGTTTCAAAGTTTAAAGGGCTGTAGCTCGGTAATGGAGAGAGCTACATGAAAAATTTATTCTACAACATTAATTTTTTTATGAGACCTACCAATGGTAAAAATTTTTTTTCTCATCTTTAATGGTGTATAAATTTTTTAAACAGAGAAACAAATGGACAGATGGACATATCGAAAGATGGACAGATGGACAGACGGAAGGACGTACAAAGAGAGTTAAATTAATAGAAATTTTTTGGAAATGTACTAAAAATTAAATATACATAAATACTTATTATTAATGATATCCATATAAATATTCAAATATACATTGGAAACAGAGAGTATAATATATAGAGAGTATATAATATACGCCCATCTTTGATTTTAAAAAATTTTTTTTTGATTTCTATATTGGGTCAGTTTTTATAAAATAAAGTATGGGAATTTTCTTAGCAGAATTACTGATTTATGGTGCTCGCTTGAAAGAAACTAAGGTTTAGTTTCGAAATTTATATGTTTAAACTCCATGTCACAATGTCCAATAATGCTCAAAAAATTCTTATCTATATTTATTTAATTTCATTACTTTGTATCAAATTATTTGATAGGAAGAGATGGACAGAATTTGGGATATAATTGTGCTTGCCTTTGTAAAATCATTATTAATTGAATTTTGTATTAAAACAATGTCTCAAGGATTGTTTTTGAGTGAATCTGATCTAAGCTAAGGTAATATTTATTCGAATATGACAATTAATATTTTACTTTTTTTAATAATGGAATTGTAATAATGTACATTGTAACAAAAGAAAAATTAAATGCAATGAACTGAACTATGAACTTTAACGGAAATAAATAGTTTATATGCATATGCTCCCATATTTGTACCTACTATTTTAACCGCAAATTAATCTTTGTTTTTTATTTTCATTTTAATATAAAAGTCACGTATCTGAAGAAAAGAAAAAAAAAAAAAAGTCATCATATCTACAAATTTTTATCAAAATATTATGTTATATTCGTATGTTGTATGTCTCATTCCACATTTTTTTTTATCGGTAATTTCCTTAAGATTGCAAAAAATGAAATTTATTTTTATAATAATTTTATAGTTTTTTTTTTCTTAACATCACAATATAATAAAACACAAACTAAGTAAGTATATAAATATGGTGGAGTTTTTTTTTTATTTTTGTGATTTTTTATTTACATTTTAAATGTGTCACTCCTACAATTAAATTAACTATCGCTAATTTTATATTCTTTGTTTCTTTTTCTGCTTGTTTGTTTTTGTGTTTGCTAAGTTTAATGTTTCTTCTTAGAAGAATAGAAATAATTTTAAAGTAAAGAGAGTAAGAGTTGATTTTGATAACTCTAGGATACCCATACGAACATAAAATACCGTATCCATAAAATTTAATCACCATAAAAACAAGTTAAAATATCTAATCATATCTGACTTAAAAGTACCTACCGATATATATTTATGTAAATTTCAAAGCTGCTTGATCTCTTTCTGCCAATCTAACCAAATTTTATGGAAATTGTCGCATTGAACTTGTTCATCTTTTACAAAATTTAAAAATGCTAACTACCTTTTTAAAACACCAAGATGTGATTTTAAAGTGTAATTTATTCCAACAAAATTTTGCAGTAGTCATTATAATAAAACTCCACTTCTTTTGATAAAATTTTAATACCCAGCTTATATAGACACTGAATTGTGTTCATAAAGAATAGAAAGAGCTTGTATGACAGGACACCTAATCGAACCTGTATAGCATTAGTACCTACAACCAAATTTTGATTGGCATAAAACTTAAGTTCTTTTTTTCAGATATGTAGTTTAATTAGACGCTTATTTATGTCGGATATAGTATATGAATTCATTTGTCAAATTTGCTCAAATTTCAATAATGAACCTAGCTAAATCGATACAAAATTCAATCTCTGAAAAAGAACATACATATATACTTTACATATGTATGTCGGATCCTCTTTAAGGTATCAAAAACGTGATGACAAATTTATTATACCGTTGAACTGTGTCCGTACGGTTTTAATAGCACTTTCTATAATAAAATAGAAAATAAAAATGTATACTTATAAATTAAGTACCTATATATTACATAATGTTTAAGTTTATAATAATCTTGAATTTATTGAGAAAAACCAGTTACGTATTGTATTTTATTGATTTTCTTATGTTAGCTCTGTTGTTTAAAAATATCTACATAAACGAATGTATAATTCCACACAGTCTTATAAATTATTTTACTTATGAACACAGTCTAAAAAATTTCAACTGTCTTAAAAACACACAGTCTAAAAAATTAATATCAATAATTCTAAATATATAGACAATTTTAATTCATATCTTATAACTCACAATATAAATTCATATACAACTGTTAGTATAATATTGATAATTATTTCGAAAATTATAAAGCAGAAAGTGAATATTATCTAATCATCATTAACTTTGACTACATCTTTTTCTTACAATTGGTGTTGTCAAAGACGTGAATGGACCAATTCATTTATTGGCACATTGAAGCTTTTTTAAAACATTAATCTTCGAACCATAATTTTGCAAACACATTTAAGTATAATATAGGTATCCATGAAATTTTCAGCAGTTCCATTAGTTAAATGAATACGTAATTAAAAATTGCACAATGAGTCTTCATTACCTAATTCATGACGTCATTTTTTACCTAAATTTACCTTTGTTATTTTGTTAATTTAATTATAACAGTTAAAAGTTCAAAATTATATATTTTAACAAATATTCAAATATTAAAAATTTCAAAAATTTTTTTAATCGAATGAGGAAAAATATTTTATTATTGCACAAAAAATAAAAAAAAAATGATAAAAACAACAAATTAAAAATTTAATGACATTTTTTAAATAAATAACAAGAAGAATGAATTTAATTTAAAAAGTACATATAATTATGTGATTTGTTTTATTAAATAAGAATAAATGACTAATTTTTTTTTAATAAAAATGTCACGTATTTCGTACGAATAAACACTAATAAAAAAAAAAATCAATGAATATGTTGACATTTTTGTTCGATATTTAAAGGTTATAGTTAGTAGAATTAAATTTGAAAAGAATAAAATAAAAATATAATTAAATTTTAATTAAAAGGTTGAAGTACTTGAATAGCACATATATTCTCAAACTCGATTTGAATATTTATGTCGGGAGAATCCCATTTAAAGGTTAAATTTTTTTTAAGATTTTTTTTTTTTAAATGTTTTTAAAGGGTTACTAAAAACCTTAACACAGAATTTATTAAATATACTGCAACTGATGACAAGGTTGTATATCTCTCATTATTAACATGCAATTTGTCATTTTATTCTAAAAAAAAAAAAAACAAAAAAAACCATGTAACATGTATTGGTTTTTTATTTTGTACGAGAGCAGTTTGAAATTTTTTTAAAATGATTTCTATATATTATTGGTTGATAGTTACATATATATATATAGATATATGTATATATACATAATAATAATGCACTTATGATTACTTATTCTTGTAGGTACTTCATAATCATTTATCATCAATCAATGATCATTTATCTGCAATCCTAAATATCTCCTAACGATTATTATACAAATATACTGTCAAATAATAACTGTCAATAAGTTTTTTTACTTATCAGCCATTCAAAGTATAAGTGTTAAAATATTTTTATGAAATAAAAAAAACAGAGAATATTTTATAATAATTTATTACATTATTTGTTTTGGATTATTTTCCAGTGATGAAATTTTCATATTAAAGAAATATCTTTTTTGTTTATTACTAACCGATTGCTTACTGAACATTATAAATCGAAAGAGTGCATCAATACCATAAAATATTTTGCAAATTGGTGGTATAGTATAAACTCTAAAGGTATCCGCGGTCACACATACAGTGAACAATTTTTTTATTTTTTTTAATGCATTTCTCTGCCACATGAATGTGGACAGGAAATTACACGGCCTTTCCTGTTCAGGCGTGGCTGTATGTCGTAAGGGGTAATAACTCTTACGACGTGTGTGGGATTCGAACCAATACTCCCTCGGTGTTTAACAGCGTATTTTATACGCTCTTATCCATTAGGCCACCGAGGCCCCAAAAAAGTATTTATGTGCAAACATAATATATAAAACATTTCTTCTAGTTATTAGAATTCTAAAATATGGATTATTTTCATATTTTAAAAAAGGTCATATAACTGGAATTATTTATAAAATAAAATTTAAAAAACAATACTGGTTATATACAATTGGTTCAATGACTGAAATAAAACTGAATAAGAACTTTTTTGTCACTCAAAAATTACAAAATTTATATGACCAATTCTTCGAAAAAAAATCGTTAGAATTACATTAACGATAAAAAATTGGTTTTCCTAATGATATAGTAAAAGATTATTTCTGTTGAGTTGAGATGAAAAAAAAGATTAGTGTTTTTTAATTGAAAATTTTTGATTTAATTAAAAAATGTTAAACTGTCAAAAATATTAAACTATTCAACACTTTTTGACAGCTATTTACAGCAGCATTTAGAAGAAGATTTAATTTAAAAAGTTTCAAACAATACTCGTATACGATTTAAATTCAAATCTTTTTTTTTTAATTTAACATATACATGTACATATTGTATAATATGTATTATAAAGAGTGTATGCAAAGAAAATTTTGAACACTTAACACACAATATAGTAGAAAGATATGTTTTCTTTCACTGTTTCTGTAATTATTTTTAAAACAGTTGTTATACGGTGTTGTAACACTGTAAATTAATTTTAAAAATTATTTAAATAAAACAAAATAAAATAAATTTATATGATTAGTAAATATATGATTGAACATATTGCGAAATTGTAAAATTTGAAATACAATAATTAGTAATTTGATCTATAATTAATATATTATCATCCAACCGTATTAAACTGGTGGAAAGTAATTACATATAGTAGCAACTACAAGAACATAAAAATTTTATAAAATTGTATAGGTAATTAAATTAAATTGTATTTTTCGAAATTTAATGATTTAATTAAATAATTTTATTTAACTGAATAAAATGAATAAAACCAATTCTACTCAGTGTTTCACGACATACTACTACCATATTATATGGTATGAAATATTTTCATTTCTATATATACGAGTATTTAAAATATGTATTATATTATTACTTTTTTTTTTTTAAGGGATTCATATGAGTATTCATTTCTTTTGAATATTTAGTTGTAAATTCTCTCTATTTATCTTTTCTTATTATTTTTAAAAAAAAAGGAATAATATAAAGTTTAAACATTTGTGGATTTGATATGGAAGATCCGGAAAAATAAGCACTTTTACAAAAGCTCCATGACAAATTCCCCTACGACAAAACAGCTTACGTCAAAAGACGCAAAAAAAAATCCCCTAAACAATTGAGAATCCCGTACAAAGATACATTATATACATCTAAAAATATTTTAGATGAAGAGAGTATACCCTGATTTTGAAGCCAACTCTAAAATCCCGCCTAATTCAGAATCTTGCGTATACATATATATGCGTATGTAAATATAAATACATTCTGGTAAAAGGAAATAGGGTTTTTTTTTTGTTTTGTGTTCAAAGTAATACAACTGTAGTTACTTATGTAGTTTTTAAAGTTTTTGTGGGTAGATACTTATTTATCTTTTTATATTTTTATTATATTAACAAATACAGAATAATAAGTAAAATATTGTCTGTCCTACCCTGATTATACCCGTATGAACTATGTTCAAGGGTATAATAAATTTGCCATTACGTTTGTGACACCTTAAAGGAGTCGAGCTAGATATAGTGTCAAAGGTATGGATCGGCTCAGAATCGAATTCTGAGTCGATTAAGCCATGTACGTCCGTCCGTCCGTCCGTCCGCACGATAACTCAAAAAATAAAGGAGCTAGGAGGCTGAAATTTTTTTTACGTCACTTTTACAAAATTGTTAGTTTTGCTATTTAACTTCAGCATTTTCGGCCGCCGGGTTCGAGTAGCTGCCATACAATTTCTTTCTTTAAATGGAAATAACACAGTGTCTATTCAATCTAGGTATCTGAAATTTTGCAAATGATGATCCAGTTTTATGGCAACAACTTCTGTAAAATTTGGTTATGATGATAAGGCAGGTTCGGAAAGTTGCCATACAATTTCTCTTTTTAAATGAAAATAACTCAGTGCCTATTGAAGCTAGCTATCTTAAATTTAGTGAAAAAGTGTCGAGTTGCATGCCAAAAACTTTTGTAAAATTTGATTGGTCTAAAGCAGCCGGTTCAGGCTTCTTGCATTTCTTGGAACTTAATGAAGCTAGGCGCAATAGATCCGGGTAGCTGTCATACAACTCCACAATTTACATAAATATATCTCTGTAGTTCGGTACTAAAACATCTGAATGTTTTTAAAAGATGATCAAGTTTTATAGAAACAGGATATATTACGTTCATACGGGTATCCCAGAGTTGACACAGTCTACTCTACTGCACTCTTCCTCGTTTTAAATATAATTGTAAAATCTTAAAAATATCAAATATAGAATTTTATTAAATCTTTTAAATGGGTTCATTGTCCATAGAGCATTTTATATATTGTCTTTAGTCGTAGTAATTTTTTATATTTTTGAAATTGAAAAATGCATCTTTTGTCTTACTGAATTTTTAAAAAGTGTGAAACGTACCTCTACTGGATAGGTACACTTCAGTATGCCTACTTAAAGGTGTGCACAATTAAGAATCCTTTATACAAATGTTATACAACAGTTCTTGTATATTTTTAATTTAAATATACTTTTAAATGCCAACTTATACTTTTTTATGCAAAAAAAAAAAATTAAATTAAAAAAGAAAATAAAAAGTCATTTTTATTTTCTTGTTAAATTTTTATGAAATTACGTATGCAAGTCTTAATACTTTTTATTTAAAAAAATAGATAAATTTTTATTTATTTTCAATTTATGAAGGATTTAAATTAAATTAATTAAATTCATTTTCGATATAAATTTTGTTTTATTCGCGTATTCACAATTGCATCACACTATTAATACTTAATAGAATTTTGAATTCAGTATTAGTATACTTGTAATAATATAAAAATTTAAAACCTTCAGTAAGGAAGCATAGGTATGCATATTATTTTATTTTCAATAAACATATACATACTCGTATATAATTAAAATTCTACTAACAAATACAATATTATGTTATATTTTATTTATTTATACATACATATATGAAATTATAATACACCCCTCTATAGCTTAGTATAGGTAATATACTCTTTAGTCTTTACACTTCTTTTCGACACTTTTTTAATAGCACTATGTAAGCATGTAATGTTCTCTCTATTTACGGTATTAGAATAATAACGAAAAAAAAATGATCGTATATCAGTTAGGTAGGCTTTGTTGATTACAGATATAGGATTTAATAAGATTTGTTGATTACAGATTAACAGTTCATCCATTTCTTTTCAGAGATAATTTTTATTATTTATAATGGTAGATTTTTTTATCCAATAGTAAATTTTAGTATATTAGAGTAATTATTTGGTATGAGGAAGTACCATAATAAAATTTTAACGTCGAACAATTGTAAACACATTGAATGCGCTGGTATATCAAATTTTCAAACTGAAGCATTTTCAAAACTTTGTAAATTAAACTTTAAAACACATGGTTAAATTCTATTTAGATTTTATGTAAAGTTTGAAACAAAGAGCTTAAGATGATAAATGATATTTTTACTTACTATTTAGATAAATAGAAAATACTAAAATGCTACTCTTATTAATTGTTACATACAATATGTTCTTGTTTAGGATTAAATTCTAAGTCAATTAAGATAAATACTTCTGTTAGTTCGTTCGTTTGTACAATAACTTGGACGGAAAATAATGAAGATAAGATTCTGACTTTTGCATCACTTAATTTTAATATAAATTTCAGTTTGCTATTGTACTTGAATAAATTGGATTGGCGGGATCGAGTAGCTGTCATACATTTAATAAAAATTATTTTATTTTATATAAGAATAACTCAGTGTTTACTTAAGATAGGTATCTGAAATTATCAAAAGAAAGTCATCACACAAGTTTTATGCCAATAATATCAGCAAAATTTAGCCTAGCTTAACAGGTTCGGGTAGCTATCATATAGTGCCTTTGGCTGTCATACATATACTACATGACTGTCATACATTACTTAATAAAACTATAGACATTTGAAATTTTCTAACAGATAATCAAGTTTTATGGCAATAAATTTCATAAAATTTGCACTGTTATACAATTCTGAAATTCATAGAAATTATTTAAGTCAAATATGTGAAATTTTTTAAAATATGATTAAATCTTATGTAAACAACATATTAATATTAATTTTATGGAAAGAACATATTATATTATTTTTATGTTCATGCCACAACCACCAACTCTACACTCTTTCTAGTTTTTTTTATTTTAAATTTAAATTTAAAAATTAATTATTTCTAAAACATTAATTAAATTTAATTTATATTGTTGCTGACATTTTAATATATCTATACATGAGTATATTTTGCATTTATGTATATAGTAACAATATTCCATTCTTTCATTATAATTGAAAGAAAATATATATACATTAGATATACATATCCACTAGGTAAAATAAATTATAATTATTTTTTTTTTAAATTATGAACGAGACAATATAATTTATAGCTATTTCTTTTTGTTTTTTATTAATTTATAAACATTAATAATAGTAGCAGTGTTTTCATTCATTGTTCCATATAGAACAGTATCGGGAGCACAAAATAAATGTTTATATTGGTTGACATTTAAGTTTTGACATTTAATAATATATAAACAGGTTGTTTTGTTTTTTTTTTTATAAATTTTATGTCATATAAAAAAATATATGTTATGTTAGGCAGTTATAATTTTAATTATTTATCGGGAATAACTTTTGTTCTTACGTTCGAAAATTTATTTTTACACAATTATTTTTGATAAAATTCATACTAACTTTAATTTTTTATTATTCTACGTTTATTTAAATATTCAAAAAAAAAAAATTAATTAAAAGTGAATGTAATACTTTATTTATATAAAATATTTAAAATATTTAAAATTAAATAAATTGTTATTAATTTATTTAAAAAAATATTGTAATTTAAACCATCTATAAAATGCAATACAAAGTTATTTTCGATTAAATAAATTATCATAGAGGAGAACTAATATATAATATATAATTATTGTAGTTTTAATTAAATAATAAAAAATTATTATTTAAATCCAGTTTATTTCTTTTGATACTAAATAATAAATATCTAGTAATAATAGAATATATTGATTACGAATAAAATTAATATTAATTTATTGCTTTTATGATACAGGATTATAAAAAAATTGGAAAAAGCATGTAACTTATTAATTAAATTTTAATATATTTTTTTTTTTTAATTATTAATCAAAATTATATTAATAGAATTAATTTAGTTTTTCTAAATTTTGTAATATTGTGTATTAATTATTTAATTGCAAAATTATAAATTAAATTTGATAAATTATTTTATTATTAATTTTGATTTTTCAGTAAAACTAGTCAAATTAACCCGGTTAAGTCTATATTCAATCCATAAATATATATATTAATTTTAATGACATTTAAAATAAAGCAATAATTAAAATATACTTAACCTCTTACATATACTTAATGAAAATAACTTTTTTAATAGTATAATTAGTCTCTGGTATAATTTTTATTTATTTTAAGAAAAAAATGTTATTTAATATTAATTATTTATTGGTAATTTTAAATTGAATTTTTTTGAAAAAATTTAGAATTTTTTATTATTAATTGAATTATTAAATTTATAGAATACTAGCAAGGCAACAAAGCGTTGCTAGAGAAAATAGAAATTTTTTGAATATGTTTTATTTTTTTTCAAATAGTTCCATTAAAAGCTTTTTATAAAATAACAAAGACGATATTGACAAAAGTAAAGAGTTTTGAAAATATCTTTTTAATCACACATAACAGCAATACAAAAAATTAGGTAGAATACTTTAATAAACACTCGCGCGGAAATGAGATAACAAAGTTTACCAGAAATTTATCACAGGTTTTGTTTAAGACTTTAAATTCATCCGGCAAAATTGGACATAATTGGGAAACAAAATTCTTTTTGACGACTATCGTGCCGAAATGGGTTAATGTATCGTCTCTAAATTAACTGAATGTTGCTAAAGTGCAACATTTTTGCAGATATTGAACTCATTTGATCAAATTATTTAAGCAGTTCAAGAAAAAAAAAAAAAAATTAATTGAGTTGTCGTGGCGAAACGGATTAATGGATCGTTGTAACCAAACTAACTTAATTCACTTATGTGCTAAAGAGTAACACTTTTGCAAATTTTGATCAAAATTGATCAAAATTTAATTTTTTGGAAGCCCACTGGTTCAAATCAGACTAATATATTGCAACCAAATTTATTTGGTAAACCATAAAAAAAAACTATAACAGACCCTTGGATCGCAATGGGTTACTGAACGGAACTTACTCTGTAACTTATTCCAGATTTCTAGAAAAATTCCTGCAAAATTTGGTTACAATCGATCTGATGATTTTCACGTGAATCTGAGACAAACCAACAAACAAAAACGCTTTCTCCTTTATATGTATATTAGATTTCATTGTCTTGCAAACATTTAAATTTTTGTAAAAATGTATTTATAAATTTCATATCAAATAACTCAAAAATAATTTGGAAATTGATTAAAAACAGAGAGTTGATAATTAATTTCTAAAAATCTAAATACTCTCTAATACAACAAATTTATATTTTTTTTTCATCGCTTGTTATTAATTTTTTCACTTTATTTTAAATGAGAAGACGACCATCACGCAAAATTTATTAAAATTAAAAAGAAAAAACTAAATTTAGACTTTTGGAGTTAGGTTATCATAAATAAGGCAGTTTTTTGTCATAGATTAAAAAAAAAGTAGGCCATTCAGAAAAAAAAACAACCAAAACTGAATGTATTTTATACAGTGTATATACATATATATTTGTTTATTTTTGTTATAAAGCTTATTGTAGAACATCACATTTGAATACAAAAACAAAATAATCTTTTTTAATTATTGATTGATCGTATGTATATTATTGAATACAAATTAACTACAAAAACTGAATTAATTAAAAAAGAAAAAAAATAAAAATAAAAATATTTCAATAGCCATAAAATAGCCATAAATTATTACATTTAAATAAAAAAATTTCAATTCAAACCTTATAACTCACAATAAAAACAAAAACATTATTTTTATTTTATTGTATTGCAGTACTGCAAAACTTAATTAAAGGCAGCATATTTTCCAGATAAAAATTAAAAAAAAAAACAATTTTATATCATATAAAATTGTAATTTTATATCAATATTATATAAAAAATAATAAAATCAATATTAATTTTAATAATAAATAAAATCTTAATACCTTCCTGTCAAAAACGTGGATAAAGCAAATATGAAGAATATATAAGAAAACCAAGTATAAATAATTTAACAAAGCAGTTTTGGTCATTACACTTTTACAACATGAGAATTATGGTCAAACACCATCAAAACACATCTTTTTAATCATGAGATTGAGCGATTGCCTACAAACGACAAAGCATCATAGAATTACCTCAATATGATCAAACACAAAAGATCACACATATGTAGGTAAAATACTTGATTACATATGGGAATGATATGGATAAAATACTTGATTAGAATTTTATGGAAGGTATTTATAGTATGATGTTCAGAAAATCCTACCACGCTCTGAATTAAATAAAAAACAAAAAAACTAAATATTAATATTGTGACAAAAAAATTAATTACTCGATTTATAGGAGTTATAGGAGTTATCCTATAAAAATTTTAAAAAATCTTTAAAAAAATTTAGAAATCAAAACAAAAATCATTACTTTTTCATTAAAACTTTAACTAACTATTTTCTAATTATTGTTGTTATGTTATGAATCACGTAAGCTTATAATTAAAGACTTTAAAGATTCACTTTAGACAATAATAAAAAGTCAAACAACTTATTAATTAATTTAAGTACAAAAACAAAAACAAATAAAAAAAAAACTAAAACATAGAGACGTTTTTTTTAATAATATGTAATAAAATGTCACTTGATTTTGCCTTTTCATTTGATTTGAATTCTATATAATAATTTTTTTTTTTTTTTCAAGTTTATGATCTTTTTTTTAAGTCAAGAAATGAAACTAATACAAAATAAAAAAGATTAATGTACAGATTTAAGTACTCTTAGGGGCAAACAAAAAAAAGTAAAACTAGAATATTGAGATGTACTTTATAATCAAATAATTTTACTTTCAACATTATATTTTTTAAAGTATACATTTAATGTACATATTTATACATATAAGTATGTACATATGTAAATTGTATTCATGAACTAAAAAAAAATTAACTAATATTTTAAGATTGTTAATCTCTAATTGGTTGGGTTCATGTTAAAAATATAAAAGAATCATTGAGAAATGTAGAAACTATACTAATAATATTCTAATAATTGAGAATATATTGAGAAAAATTCTAAGTAAAAGTATTAAAAGTATGTCTGTAGTGTTGTACCTGGCTATAATAGGTATGTTGTTAAAAAACTTGAATCTAAAATGTAGATGATTGTAAATAATTATGTTTTTTGTTTTTCAATAGTTCAATAAGATTATATTATTTTAAGGTGAATAAAAAGAAGGTAACAGTGTTTAAATATGGGGCCTGTTCTTTATTCTTTATGTTATTATTTAAAAAAAAAAAAAAAAAAAACACTTTACAAAACTTTTACAACGTTTACATGAATATTAGGTTTCTTAAGAAAATAATGTTAATTCTGAACAAATATTTTATATAGTACCATCTATTACCTGCTACAGCTTTTCAAAGTTCGAAAAAGCAGTCCTATTTCAAAATGTGTATATTTTAGATTTTGTTTAAAATATTTTCAATATAAAAATACCAAACGATAAGAAGTTTGTCTAACTTTACAAAGAAATGAAAAAACAAAAGTAATTTTACTAATTTTTTAGTTATTGAAATTTACCGTTATATATGAAAGCAAAATTTTACAAAATTTTTAGTTTCTTTATATTTCAGTAACGCTTTTAAGTTCAGTAACGATTAAAGGTTCTAAATTAGAACCAAATAATACCTAAAAATTTTGAAAGAAGAAACATTTTTTGGAATTTCCTTTTTCCTTGCCACCGCTATGAGTAGTATTAAGGGAATATGAGGAGTATAGGGAATAATAGGGAATATCAATTTTCGAAAATCATTTGGAATTACATATAAATTACTTCAGAAAAGTTTCTTGTATGTGTCTATGTTTAATGGGCATAAAATATTGAGGCGTAAAATATTGAAAATTTCCTATTTTGAGACATCTTTTATTTAGACACCTTGTAAAAATTTTTTTCTGTACAAATAAAACATAAAAATTAAAACTTCAACATTATAATTTTACATGTTTTAATAGCTTTTCCTAATTATATATATAGCGTTACAATAAAATTGAAGAAAGTGTCTCTTGATTTTTTCTTTCATATATTATATAAAATTTTAAGAAAACTTAGAAATTTTCGTGCTAGCCACAATTCTAAACTGTTTTTATTGTTTTTTCGAAAATGTGCAATTTTAAAAATCTTTGATTTACATTCTGTCTTATATTTTTTTTTTATATTTTAGTCATAACGAGAATTATGATTTAATAGTTTAGGTCATACGAAAGTAAACACCCTTATTATTTTTCCATACGCTATTTATTTATTATAAGTACTTACTAATTTTAATCAAAACAAAAAAAAAAAAAAACTAAATTTCCTTTTAATCATAGAAAATTCAGAATAATTTTGGGGGCGGCTCATTTTAATTGATTTATATGTTTAATTTTCAGATTTGAAGCTTTAATGACATATAGGGATTGGTAATTTTAGTATCCCAATTTATTATTATATTAATTTAAATCTTTGCAACATTTTTTAAACTGCAGGCAAAACTTTTAAAGTGTAGATAATGTACATCAAGAATCTTTGAGCAGTTTTTATGGTACATCAGAAAGCGTGTAAAGATTATTTTAATACATCATAATAAAACTTTTCGAAAGTGGGGATCTACAATATTAATTATTATTAATTTTATTTATAAATTTTAAAATGATATGAATTTTCATACCAACCAAATAAAATAAATTATTATATAAAATACATTAAATTTTAATTATAGATTTGAATAACATTTTTTTATAATAGGTAACAGGCAGGCATTTTAAATATTAATAAAAAAAAAATATAAGAGTTGTGTAATCAATAGAATAAAAACTCAATTTTTTTTTTTTTATCTGTCTTGCAATAAAATTATTTATAACAAATTAATAAATACAAAATATAATGAAAAAATAATATTTATATAATGTTTACATACTTAATAAAATTTTTATGTGTTAATTGATATAATTAATAATAAATTAATTATAATTTTAGATTGATAAAAAAAGAAGATTAATTATCTTTGAAAATTCTTATAAAAAAAAAAAAGTTTTTCTTATTGATAAGATATTTATTTTATAGTATCTATGTTTGTATAAATTAAGAATATAACCTTGTGTTTTAGGTCTACAATTATTATATATTTTTTTAGACTTAGACTTTCAAATTTAATAAAAAATAAGTGAATAATTATTAAAATACGTTTTTTTTTTAAAAATATGCTTATGGTGAATTTCTTTTGATTTCAATTTTTTGAAAAAAAATGTTGACGCTCATTCTCTAAATTATAATTGAAAACAACGAATTATGACAACAATATTAAAATATGAAATATGTTAGATATATTAATTATATACCTATGTATTAGTATTTCATACTTTAAACGGAATAAAATCACTCAACCATTTCACATGTTGTACTTTAAGCACATATATGTACATAATATATCGACATATAATATATACAGTGTTCGTCATAAATATCCGGTTTTCTTTTATTTTTTTATATTTTAGACAAAATTATTGGGATAAAAAAAAAAAATAAAAAAAAAAAATAATAAAATAAAATTTAGAATTTTTTATATTAATTTTTTTTTAATAAACAGTTAGCTTAATTTTTAAACTTTATTTTTAACTGAGAAAAGAGAGGTAGATTCAAATCTTATTCCAGTAAGAAGAAACATTTTACAATCCACCATAATATCCTGCCTATATACATAGTTGATCACAAGTATATTCTTTATTAAAAATTTGCTAATTTTTTTACATTTATTTGAAATTAGTTAAAATTTTTTAAAAATTTTTCGGTCACTGTAATCTTTAAGGTCTAGATTATTAAATTACTAACTTAAGAAAGTACATTTCAGGCATTGATTATTTCTAAATTATTTTACTGTGAAAAGTCATAAAAACGTTTTTTTTTAATTTTTGTTAAACGTGTTTTTCATTAAAATTTCTTTTTAAAATAACCACATAAATGTAAGCGCTTAAAAAAATGACTATGTATAGATACTAGAAGAAAAATTACAATCAAATTTCCAAAAAAAATGTTACTTTTTTAGTACATTAAAAAAAAAAGCTTTTACTTTAAAACCGATATTAAAATTACACAATCTCTTGTAATTTAGTATTAAAATTTACCGTTATGTGAAAAAAGAATTTTTTCAAAGAAATTTTAAAGATTTTGCTTCCTTGCTTCGGCGCACTTTTTATTTAGAAAACCTTAAAATTTTGTAAGAAGAACAAAAATTTTACCTAAGGTTTTTTTATTGCATCTTACTCTGTTAAAGAGCTATTAGACGTCAAAAATTAAATATTTCTTATTTTCAGACCCTTTAAACATCTGAGCAAATTTTTTCAAAGGCGCAAATGTTAAATTTTAAACATTATATTTTTACATGAGTTGTATAAAAACTTTTCTTTATTATATAGAGTTTCTTTAGAATTGAGAAAAGTTTTTTGATTCTTTTCTTAATTATTGCCTATACATAAACTTGGTGCGAATTAATGATTTTTGTTTTCAACTTGAATTACAACTGCAATATTACTTTTTATTAGGTTCTAAACATATTTTTCTTAATTTCAATTTATCTAATTTAAAATATTGAATTACAAATTTTGATGAAAGTTACAATAGTCTAAATTATCTTTATTATCTTTCGGAAAATGTGCACCATTAAAAATCTTTGGTTAGCTTTGTTGTGACCTTATTTAATTTTGATTTAGATTCAATGAAAAATTACAATTTTAGGAAAAAAAAAAAGCCGAATATTTATGACTGACACTGTATATTTCAGTTATATTAGATGTAGAAAGTTAACGTGGATATTTATTAGTTATATTACAGGTAACTTAAATTTTTTTTTTAATTACCTTTATTTTGTCATTAAAATTCAAACAAAAAAAAGGCAAAAAAGACACAACAAATTTGACATTGACATTGATATTTGATATTGTTATTCATTAGTATATAAATGAGAATGTATTAACGATTGATTTTATTTTTTGGTTATAATTTTTGTATTTTTAGTGATAATCAAATTTAAAAAAAAAAAAATGTTTTAATTTATTTATTTTTTTTTGTTTTTTAAAATTATTTCAAGTTTAAAAAATAAATCAGATCAGTTAAAACTCGAAAATTAAAATTAACATCTTGTTTTAATTATTTAAATTATTGATTATATACAAAATGTTTCATTTATTTATAATGTCTAGAAGTGCTTCCCCTATTACAATGTGCTGTCGATTTTGACTTCACTTATATTACTTCTGTCAGCTTCTGTACTTCTGTCAACTTCTTTTTACAAAAGAAAATCAATTAGAAAACATTAAGAATATGATTTTATATTTAATTTCATATTTTTATTTAATAATTAGGGCTCAACCTAAATAAAAGCGTACGACGTACAATTTTTATACGCCAGTACGTAGGTAATAGGTCGACGTATCCCGGAATTGATACGCGCGTACAGTTTTTTTTGGAACTCGCATTTTTAAATTTTGTTATTTCTTTTTTCATTTTTAAAAACATTGCCTTGACAACATAATAAAAAACAACAAAAAAAATTTTATACGCTTTGTCAGAATTAATACGCTTTTTTAAATTTTAAATGCTGGACGTACAGTACGCCGCGTATTTTGGGTGCTCTCATATAAATGCATGTATTTAAAAATATTTTGACAGAAATTATACGACGTACACGTTAATTTGGGTTGATCCCTTAGTCATAATATTTTGGTTTTTGAAAGCTTAAAAGTAATGTTGGGTTTTTATTACCGTATTAGTCGTATTTTTTTTATTTAATAGCCTATGAATAAACGAATTAATGATGTTATTTTCACCGTACATTATTTTTTATTAGGTTTATAATAGGTAATATTATAGGTTTCGTTTACGTTAAAGTAGTTTCATAATTATACAATTCTAGACCGTATACTACGTTCAAGTATTTAACTTAAATCTAGTAGTTTTTTAGTCTTTAAATCTATTTTCAGATTTTTAAAAGGTAAAGTTTAATTAAATAATATGGGATATATTGTTGTAAAATATTTTTTTACATTACATATTCTTAAAATATCTTTCGATAATTCAATTAAAAAAAATTGAATTAACCTTTAATTATTCCAATTTAGTTCATTTAATGTAATTTTTCACTCTTTTAGACCCTATATAAAAGTAAAAGGGTTAAGCATTTTTTTAATATTATTTTCAATTCATCTTTTATTACTTATTTATTATGTATAAATTATGTATAGTTAATTTATTATTAAATATTTTATTTTATTGTTTGATTGATTGTCTTTTAAATTGTTTTTTTTTTTGGAATTGAAATCAATGAATGTAAAATAAATTTATTAATTGTTTTTGTTCTGGGTCAACGCTTTCAAAACAATACTTTAATTTCCATTATTTATAAGTTGATTTGTTTCAATATTGTAAAGAAGATCATTCATCTAAGGTTATCTATAGGGTTGTCACAATTATTATCTTATACCCCAATAATTTATAATTTCTATCCACCTATTAAGATATTAAATTTTTCTTTAGCACTATGAAGAAGAGGCCGTTTTTTGTGTCCGATTTTTAAATTTAGAAGTCTTGACTATGATGCAAACATATATAGGAAAACAAAAAGGGATCATTATAGAAATTCTACATTTTATTAAATAAAAACAAGAACTTTGTAAAATATAAACGAACCCTTACAAATAGAAAGGTGTTTAATCAGTAAAGCGAAAATGAGCTGGCTAATCGTCAATTAACATGTAAGATAATATCAATTATCTTTTTATTAACCTTAATAATGCACATGTTAAAAATATTTTTAAAAACATTTTATAATCGCATATACAGAAAATGAGAATTATCGTGACGTTTTTCTTATGTTTTATGAGGTATAAAGAAAAAAACTTTCGATAAAGTCACCATAAAATCACTAAAAACTTCCGCAGATATTTTTTTATAAAAAATAGTTATCGAAATAAAAATCATATAAGGCGGTAACAAATAAACGAGCTATACTCTAACATACAGTTCAAGAAAAAAATTTAAAGAAAAAGAAATATAGGAAGAAAATAGTAACTGATCGAAATATTCTTGCAGATATAGAATTTAGAATCAAATTGACGTTACCAACCAAAATCTTTTAATCTTTTAATCTTTTATAATATTCAGTTTTATAAAACCGCTAACATCCAACATCCGAACACCGCTAACACTAAATAAGCAATTAAACAAGAAGAAGAAAACGCCAATTAAACAAGAAAAAGTTAAAAAATAAAAAAGCGGTATATTTACAGACGATCTATTGGAAATGGTTTCTAAGAACAAACAACTGTGTCTATAGATTATGGAACACATGCTACAATATGTTTTTCATATATAAAACTGGTTAAACGACTTTAAATGCATTGTTTAAAACTAAAACTAAAACTGATGGTAAACCTAAAATTTGAATATATCAGTATACATATAGTTATATTTTTTTCCTAAGAAAATCTTAGAAAAAAAATAATAAGAATATAATATTGATTTTAAATAATTATTAATTCGTAACGGTAAACAGTTAAACTTGAAGTCCATTTTTTATGTTAATTTACCTTCAAAAAAAGAAAAAAATAAATAAAATTATAAAAAAAATTTAGTTTTAAATTAATGCTTATTAAAAACAAGTTACTTTTATTTTTTAATTTTTAATAATTAACTTATAACAAATTTTTTTTTTTTTAAAACCTGTTAAATTTAGTTATTTAAAATAGAAAAATTATCAAAACGTCCTAAGGCGGAATTAAAATTTTAAATCTCATATGTTTGTTTATAACTGTTACTTCAAGGTATTTTTTAATAATTTGTGTTAAATTATTCTTATGATTTTTGGAATGGAAAAATGAAATTTGAATTTATACCTAATATCTATAACAAAATGTACAAACAATATTTAAATAAAATAAAATAAAATGATTTTTTATATTTCATATAATGTATGAAATCAGAAAATAAGTATACGTATATAAGAACTACATAAGTATATGTATATAAGAATTTTTTTTTTTGCGAGGGTAGTTGGGAATCTTGAAAGATATCAATAAAATCAACTTGCGAATTCTCTTTGGTAGTGTTGAACTTCAAAATAATTAACCTGATTTGTTTAATGATGACATTATTATGATATATGATGATATTATGATGATATGACAAGTTTTTGTAAAATTCAGTCAGATCAAATAAATTTTTATTATATAAATTTGAAATTTAATGTTAAAATTGATTTTTCAAATACTTTTATACTTTTATATATGTATATATTTATAAAAACCATACATAATTATTATATATATGTATATGTATGCGATCATATAAATTATTCAATTTTTTTAACTTTTCTGAAATTTTTATAAAGGTATCTTGAATCACTTGAATAAATCTTGAGTAAATCCTTCAGTAATAAGTAAAGTATACCGTTATCGTTAAAAATATAATTACTCTTGTTCATTTATTACCAATGTTAATTTTACCAGTAACCGATTTAGCTATATCTATCCTCTATCGATTTATCTATCATTTATATATCTATAAAAGCGAATGTTTGTCTGTTTGTTTGTGATTTATAATAGACGCCTACTGCTCAGCCGATCATCATAAAAATTTGTATATAAAGGTTTTTGAATACGCGGAGTGTTTCTGTGCTAACCATTTTGCTTTAACTGACTTTAAGTTGGGACTGTGGCGCAAATATTTAAACTTATTCGCTCTAAAAAAAAAACAGATTTGAAATTTGTTAACCCATTTCATCAATTAAAAACCCATATGCTTTATTTATTGAGGTATTCAGGAACCCGCACCGGGTATTAGCTAGTTATTTATGAAATTTATAATTTACCGTTTATTTTGAAAATATTTTTTTATAAAATTTAATTCAAGTTTCCCGACAAAATTGGTAGAGTAATTTTGTGTAGTTTAAGAAAAACATCAATATCTTTCTTTAAAGTATTTCTTCAAATTTGCTTACCCATCACACATAATCCTAAAGTTTCTTAAACATCTATTTCCATCAATAATCCACAACCCTATACCATAAACCAAACTGTACATTTATATAAAAGGTCTCAACTTAAAGTTTAGTTTAAAATAGGATGGTTTTGATTAATTAAAGTTCAACACTATCCAGAAGAATCATGTGTAATTTCTTTGGATAATTTTTGAAGTTTCCCATCGACCCTCGTAAAAAAAAAAACCTGCAACATATATACAAATACAAATTTTGAACACAAAGGTTTTTACATGAATACAAAAAAGGTGAAAGATGCATTCTAATAATAGAAAGTATGCTTAAAGATAAAATACTTGTAATTTTAAATTTTTCAAACAACCTTGTAATATTTTTAGCTTGTTATATTATTATGTATGTATTACAAAAGTTAAAGCTTTAGCTGAATTAATAAAATCATCCTTGGAAAATAACAACTGTCCTATCTTTTGAATTGATTAGTTAAGATTTAAATTAAAAATGCATTATTCAATTTTTTTTTTTTGTCAAAATGTATACCGTAAGTATATGAAAAAAATACACAATTACGATTAATTATCTGAAACAATCGATTATTGATACAGGTTATTAGAAAAGAAAAAATAAATTGTCAAGTTATTATTTTATCTAACAGAAGAAGATAAAAATTTAGTTCAATGTCGAAGAGAATGTTAATTTTTTTAAAAATGATTTTTAAAATTAACGGTTATATTTATATTAAGGAAGATAAAAAATTTTACACTTAAATTTTTTTGTTTAAATTTTAGAAACAAATTATTACGATAATTTATAAATATTACAAGTTTTATAAATAAATCGATTAAATTAAAAATTAATTCTGTTAAGCAGCTGTGATAAAACTACGATGACATAAAGTCAAAATTTAAAAATTGCTTGAAGCGACTCATTGATGTGACTCATATTTTGATATGATGAAGCATGAACATAATATTTTGATACAATTAAAAAAATATAATAGTTGAAATAAAATGATAATAATTATGTATTTTAAAACGTTTATAAATGTAGAAATAATAGAAAAAAATCCTCAAAGAAAAAGAAGAAAATCCAGAAAAGAAAAAGATGACTCATAAATAGGTACGTCAAATTTTAGTTTTGTGGAATAGTAACAGTTGACAGTTAAAAGAGTTTAGTGTATTTCAAAATAAAGAAAAAAAGATAAAAATTTTTAATACAGTAATTTCACAACTATTTTGTTTCCTAAATTTTAATGATATAGGTAACTATGTACCTACTTTAAAATAATAGAATATTATTTATTTCCTTAAAATACGATATCTGAGAATTAAGAATCATTAATCATAGTTTTGTATAATTTCAGATTTTTACTGAAAGTAATGTAAACTTCTAGATAACAGAAATAATTTTGAGAAGTAAATAGGTACATATAATGTTAAAGTTACATCTACAATAATTAATACTTTTGTTTCGCTCTGTATACGCAGTCTTTACGCAACCGTCAAAAGAGTATCCACTTCCAAATTTGAGTTTGAGAGAATAAATTAGGTGAAATAAAATTTTAATTGTTCTAAATTTCACCTTAATTAATTATTTACTTTAACATTTTGTTTTTTTTTTTTTTATTTTAAATTGAATTGAAAATTATTTTATAAATAAATAAAGATATTATGTCCCCTAAGTACTAAATAAAATGCCTTATTTTTATTTTTTGTTTTGATACTAACTATTGAATTATTAGACACTTCAATTCGTATGTGGGAAGCTAAAATAGTTAAAAAGTTAAGTAACTCAATTTTTTTCCATTTTTCCCAATTTTTTCCACTACGAAACAACAGGCTTTTATACAATTTAATACATTTCAATACTTTGACAGTTGACTACATATACGGGACAAGAGCTTCATTTGTAGTTGCAAATGTAATATGTGTATACAAATGTATATCGGGTATGTATAAATTTTTAAAAACAAAATGTTCTATGAGTTAAAAAAAATTAATTTTTTTAAGAATACAAATCCCTTCTTTTGAGAATTCAAATCTTAAGCTTAACGGAAAATTTATCTAAAATGTCTCAATATATTCCAAAACGAAAACCTCACGTCAAAATAACAAAAAAACTGTAACAAACTATAAATAACAACCCAAATATGACGGCTTGACTGATATTTAACGACAATAAATCAAAAGATATGTATTTTCTAATACAAACATCCAAATTTTAACTACAGTACTTACAACGACAAATTAAATGATTACTTGTAATTTTAAACAATGGGAATCACCTTCCTTTACTTATGAAAGAATGAAACAAAAACTAACTAGGTACTTAGTCATAACTCACATACATATGTATATATAATATGTAAATTCTGAATTATAAATATTTGATTTTTTATTAAATATTATTTTACATTTTTTGTCCATTTGTCAAAACAGAATTAAAATTTTTAATTTTTAAAATTTATGTGAATAATCAAAAATATTATTAAAAATTTCATGTTAAATACAAAAAAATTAACAGATGGACGATAATAATAAAATTAATTAACATGTAATATGTAGAAGTTCAAGTCAAAGGTCAAGATATAAAAGTAAAGACTATGATAATTTAAAAATACTCATAAAAATGTGCAAGTCTATTGTTGAAGTGTCAATTGTTGAGTGTCTTATTGAGTGAGAAAAATTAAAGTATGAAGTTCAAAAATACTCTGTACGAAGATCAATTAAATTCGGTTTTGATGTTTTTTAATTTATTCTAATTTTTTTTTTTGCAGTATAGTTAAGTATTAGTAATATAAAAATATATGTATACGTAAACTTAAATTCAACAATATATTGATAAAATTCAAGTTATTAAGTTTATTCAAATAAGAAACCGCCACGAAACTGAAAATAAATTAAGCCCAACGCCCGATTTATCATTGAATGGGGAAAATATTGGTTCTAGGGATAATTCTAGATATTTATAATTTTAAATTTGATTTTAAAACACATTTTGTTAATCATGAAAAAAACCTTTTTTTTTATGCTACATAAATGTGGACAGGAAATTACACAGCCTTTCCTGTTCAGGCGTGGCTGTAAATCTCGTAAGGGGGAATAATTCTTACAACGTGTGTGTTCGAACCCACACTCCTTCGGTGTTTACAGCGTGTTATACACTCTTATCCACTAGGCCACCGAATCCACCACCTTTTTCTTGTTTTAATATATCAAATTTAAAACTGGTGGTTGAAGCTAGTCTTTTAATTTAAATTTGATTTATTGTGGAATTGCCACAAAAATCAATGAATTAGAAAAGATAGAGCTGCTATTATTTAAGTCAAGTCGCAAATCCAATACATATGTATATTGAAACTCTAAATTGAAACATTCGTTAATCAGATTAGTTAGGGAACTTGTTAGGGAATTTTGTTCACTGAGTAGAATTATTTTATGCACTTCAGTTTCTATTTGAAAACATATATTTTCAGAATTTATAGTGAGAATATAATGCCGTTATGGTGTTAAAAAAATTTTCAGAAATTTACAATTCGAGTAGAAGAGTCCAGAACTTTTATTAGCTATATACAAAAAAAAAAAATAATAACAATTTGAATATAAAAAAGTTCAAAGATAAGAGATTGTAAAAATGAAAGTTAAGCAGTTTGTAACGTTCATGCATTCGTTTTATGTACAAAAAGATTGCAATAATATTAAAATAAGAATAATAATAATGAGTAACATAAATGTTAAAATCATATTATATTTAATAATTATATAATTATTAACACATTATTTTATGCTCTATTTTTTCATTTTACATGTTTTTATTTTCAAGAAAATTCTAACAATATAATTTATATTTTAGTATTAAAATTATTTATGTGTTGTTATTAGAATGACAACATAAATAATTGAATTTAAAATAGAAAAAAAAATAACAAAATAAAAATGCATACTCATTGCAAATTGCATTTCAAAAAAGTTTTAGCCAAGTCAATAACCTCGTGTTACAAAAAAAAAAACAAAAAAAAATGATATATTCGAGTATTGGATAATATACGATTATTTTTTATGAAATTAAAAACGAAAAAAAAAAAAACCGATTTTTATTGTGAATAATTTAAAAGTGAATTGAAGTAAAGTGAGCAAAAACAATAAATTGCCAAACAATAAGTATAATATTAAAACAATTAAATTTTTCTATCGAATTTAAGTTTAGAATGGTAAAAACAATCAACCTTGAATATGAACTGCATTTTATATAGTTATATCTTGAAAATTTTATATAAATTTTGAAAATTATAAAAATTAAAATTTAAAATGATGTTCGATATGTTTCGTCAAATCGTCAAATTTTAAAATATACACTGCAAAAATAAATTTATTGCTTTACTAACACTTAGTGCAGCATAATTTCAAACTGTGTTTAAGAAACTTGTACATTTTCATTATCTAAAGACCATCTATTTCATCGATTTGGTAATCGGTATGAAACTTTTATTTATGTATTACATGTACCAGTAACTTATTAACACATTACAATTTTTTATAATTATTTCATAAAGTGTCATTTAAATTTCTTTAATAAAATATACATTATTTTTGATTGTCCATTCCATTAATTATAATCTAAATTATATGCAGATCGCTATAGACTAAGTATTTTACAAAAAAAAATACTGCCTGTGAATGTAATAAAAACGAATTTTTGACTGTAGAGTGTAGAAGATATTACAAATGTAAATTTTATTTTATAACCGGTTCTAAATCTATCTGACATATGTACATACTTATGTACATACATATGTATTTGTATAAAGTAAAAGTGTTTGATGGCAGATAATTCCTATATAGTATAGTAAAAATCCATGATATATGATATGGTAGAATATACACTTGTCTAATCACCTGTTTCCTTTTTGTTTTTGATGCGATCGACCTTAATTATTATAAGTCAAAAAATTAACCTATAAAAAATTTACATTAATTAAAAAATGTGTTAATTTAAAAATAGGCTTCAACATGAAAGCATGTAGTAAACAACAGTATAGTTTTTACAAGAATAAATAAGATTGAGAGATATCCAATGTTATATTGTCAAGATTAAAAATTATCTATTATTTTTGCAGTTATTATTTAAAATAGTCTATTATTTTTGCAGTTATTATGTTTCTTTACCATACCATTGGTAGGGTAAATTGAATTTCGAAACATCTGTTATAAAACATTTGCTAGGCTAATAAATTTTTTTTTTTTAATGCATTTCTCAGCCACATAAATGTGGACAGGAAATTACCCAACCTTTCAGGCGTGGCTGTAAATGTCGTAAGGGGGAATAACGCTTACGACGCGTGTGGGATTCGAACCAACACTCCCTCGATGTTTACAGCGTATCAAGATTTGGCTGAACACTAATTTGACTGTTTCAATTTAAATTATTGCTTTTAGGTATAGTCAATTAATCTACAAAGTATCAATTTGACAGGTAGGAAATTAAGGAAAATTATTTTTTAATAGATTTTAGAAGGCAAATCGATTTATGTTTAATTAGTTATAATATTTTATTTAATTATTTAACTTATTGTATTTATAAATGAATTATTTTCAAATCAAAATAGTATTTATCTAGTAGGCGAATAGTATGTCTTATTAATTTATCGAATTTAATTCATGAAAACTGACCTTTAAAAAAATGTTTTTTCACGCAACACTTAAAAAGAAATTAAAAGCAAGAGTAAAAGAAATATAAAAGAAAAAGTAACAATTAAATACCCAATTAAAAATTAATAAATTGAATGTTTAATTAAAAAAAAATAAAAAGTACAAACCAAAAAAAAAAACTAAAAAAGTTTGATTTACCAAAAAAAAACAAAAAAAAAACACAAATTGCACAAAATTTAACAAAAATAACAAAACAGTTGATCAAAGAATGAACTTCAAAACTAAAGAATCAATTTATTTTTTTTATTCTTTAAAAGTCTTTATTATTTTTTTTTTTTTTAATTTTTAATATTAATTATATTGTTTGTTTTTGTTTTTAATTACAAATTTATTTATATTATGTTTTTTTTTTTATTTTTCAAAATTTAACAAACAAATTTAAAAAAAAAAATATAAAAAAAAAAAAACTGAACCGATTTAAAATTAATGCGTTAATTGAATAGCGCACGATTCAAGACTAACCATTTTTATTAAATTGCTAGCACTCTTAAAGAATTTTTGATTTTACAAATAAAGTTAAAAAATAAAAAACAAAAAATTTGAGAATAATAATAAATAGTTGATACAGTTGACTCTAAGAACAAAAAAAAAACAAAAAAAATATTTAAAATAAATTACATAAAGCTTTTAATGCGTTGCAGAGTGTCGTGAGAGTTAGTTATCACTTATCAGAAATGTGATGATAACTGATAAAAAATTATTTGGAAACCACAGATAGCTGTTATAAATTTTATGATAAAAATTGATTATTATTTATTTTTATATTTTGATAATATGTTAATTTATTTATTAATAAAAGTTCGGTCTCATGACGCTCTTTACGCAAATCGAAGTGTCAAAGTAGAGTTAAATATATTAAATTATATTAAAATGTCCACAATAACCGCTATGTCGTGGCCCGTGACGCAGCAATTAAAAATGTTCTTCAACTTTTTACTTTTTTTGCTTTCTTTACGCATTGCAATTTGCAGTAATAGTAACAATATAACGCCAATTGTTAAAAATAGTAACAAACGAAAATAAAAGAGAAGTCATTTTTTAAAGATACGTATGTATTATGTAAGTACATTTTACAAATTATGTTTTCATTGTGGATACTCTTTGTAAAGTGTAACGAGAGCGTTGGTTGTATATACAGCATTAGTTTTTATTTATTGAATATTAATTTAAGTATTTTTTTTTTAATAAAACAAACTATAATAAACTATAAAGTATAAAAAAAAAAAACAAAACAATTAAGACATCAGTAGAATTCTTATTGACAAACCTCTAATATAAGTGCTACTAACATATCGAAAAAACTATAATGCACTCTGTTCACCACAATTTTTTTTTTTACAATTTTTCTATCTGTCAAATTATTTTTTAAAATTTAACTTTTCAATTACTCTGCTCAACACTCGGTGCTTCAGCTTTTTCATGTCAAATATTACTATTCCTTTCTACTGCGAATAGTTTCCAACTCGTTCGTGTTGCCGCCACAATACTTCCAATAAATATGTTAATTAAAACGATGATCGGTTGGTTAGACATTATTAAATATTAAATAATATTTTCTATTTTATTTTATTTTTGATTGTTTTCCAGCAATTTTATAACAAAAAGTCACAAAAAAAAAAAATAAATAAAATAAAAATTGAAACAGACCTTTTCGCTCAGTTTTAAATAACTCGGATTAATATTAATTTTATTGTATTATTGGATTATTGTATATTAAATTGTAAATATTTGTAAATTAAAAAAAAAAAATACATTAATAAATTGAAATGGAGATAGCAAAATAAATGTATTTACATTATATAGATGAGATGGGACATTTATTATAATGTTTTTTAAATCCATTTGAATCCACTTTACAGGAGAATCCACTATAATTTTTAACCACGGTACATTTTCTATATAATGAATAAGCATTTATATATTACAAACATTTTCTTAATTTTATAATACATTTAATTTTTTTTTTAAATACAACTACATAACAACTACATAAAATATAAATTTTAAATTTATTTATTGAGAGTTTTTAATTTATCGTTTTTACTTATATATAGTATATATACTAAATACTGATATTGTTATTAATTTTTGTAAGTACCTACATTTTATAATGCTAACTTTTTTTTAAAGTATAAAAATTATAATAGTAATCTTAGACACTAGACTCTAGAGTAAAATAAAATTAATTTGTTTATCATTTTGTATAAGAGAAATGTTTTAAGTTTTCTCTTAAGACTTAAAAAAACCACTACAATATAAGAGAGAAAAAATTGAAAAACTTTAAGTATTATATTCGGTATTTGCACAGTGTACTCACTCTGTAGTCTGTAATGTAACTCTGTACTGTAGTGTAGTTTGTATATTTATTATATATATAAATTTTAAAACTTAATTTTAGAACAGTTTTAAAATTACTTTAGTCCGTTTATATGTATAGTTTGAAAATGACTGGTAGTAAATAATTTTATTTTTTTAAATTTTAAAACAAAAGAAAATAAGATTTTAATTATAACAATTTAAATAATGATTTTCAATTTAAATATTTTTCATTTAATTATAAATTTGAATTGATAAATTAATAAAATTGAAAAGTGCGTTGTTTTTTAAAATGTTTTATTTATTTTATTTATTTATATTAATATTACATACATAAATGTGATGCAATATTATTGAACCATCTGCTACTAAGGTCATTATAGGTTTTTATACTATTATTAAATTATATACTAATATTATTTATTTTGTTTATATTATATACTATATATTTATAGAAAAAAACACTTACGACCTGTGCAGGGATCGAACCCACACTCCTTTGGTTAATACGCCAAACGCATATTTTTTTTCTTGTCAATAAAAGGATATTTTATTATAAAATATATTTGCATAATCTTTTTACATAAGACTTTTTGATTTTTTTTTATTAATAACCTTTTATTTATACCTTTAAATACAATCTTAAATATATCTTAGCCTAGAAAAAGTTTATAAAAAAACGGCATCTTTGCTTGTTTTTTTTTTATTTTAACATTTAAATTAATCTTTAATTTTTATGTTAGTTTTGTGTCTAATTCTTAATTTAATTTTCAAAATAATTTTTGTATCAAAATAAAATTTTCTTCTTCTTTTTTTTTATATTGCAAAAATTTCGGTTATAAAAATCAATATTTATTCTGGTTGCTACAATAAAAATAACTTAACCTATGCCTTACCCTACTTATTTTAAATTGAGTTACTTAGCCTAAATTAAAACCTGATTTATAGTTATAGTACTAACTTCTGATCAATGTGTGTTATCCAACCACGAATAATCTCTTTTTATTTTTTTTGTCTTTATCGGGTACAGACATGTCATATTTCAAATTCACTCCGTTAATATTGCCCGGGTTATATTCTATTGATTTACATGTGGCCCGTCTATTATAATGAAATAATTTAGGGACATGATTTTGGTTTTGAATATAACCATTTTTATCAAGAACAATAAAATGCTCAGGGGCAATAAATCCCGTGGGCAAAGTTTTTCTTATATACTCCTCGTTTTGGTAATATATATGTGATATAAAACCATTTTCTGTAGTATTTTGTGCTCTCTCATAATGTTTGCGAACAAATTTTATCATAAAACTATCTATTCTATTTATGTTTGATTTGTACAAATATTTATTTGAGTAGAAATGTTTGTAGTCGGATTCAGGCTTTCGGTTTTTATTGATACAAACTCTTATTTTCTTTCAAATTTCGTAGCCCAAATTTTCATAGTTTCTTCATTAAGCTTGCGCTTATGTTGTACCATACGGGCACACCATACACAAGTGTTGGCCTAATTAGTGTTTGGAAGAGATTATTTTAACCCTGTTACTTATATTTTTATTATAAAAGAGTGTTTTTGCTGCCAGGAATGATTTATTTCCTTTGGAAATTGTATATTTTATATGCTCGGAGTAGTTCAAATTGCAATGTAGAAAAACTCCGAGATATTTAACAACTTTTTTCTTTGCAAGGGGTGAATTATCTGGTGACTTTATAGTAAAACTTTTCCAATTTTTTTTTATGTCTGAACTTGATTTGTCCACCGTATTACGAAATAGGATGGTTTCATCACTTTCGTAATATGGTGTTCATTTTTAATATCCAGATTTTGCAATAATCCAATATAATGTTAAACATTTTTTGCATACTTTTAGGATGACAAAATCTATTTTTATGGGCTCTTCAATTGCATAAATTAGTTTAGAAAAATCCATTTAAAGGTGTGTATTATTTTGAATATTTTTCAGTTGATGTGTGTATGTGTTGATAGAAAAACACAACAAAATGTCGAAATATAAAATTTTCGTTTAACCCTTCCATTAAAGAAAAGATAATAAACATTTTTAACATACTTTTCTGAAACTCCGTGACTTTTAAGTAAATATTTTTCAATGATTCTTAGGTAGTTATCAATTTTGTGGCTGAATGTTTGTGTGACAACAACTATAACTTATATATGTATAGTATATTATTATAGACACCGTTTTATTGATGAAAGAAAAATAAAAATTTGAAATTGATGGAAGGGTTAAGTTATAGTAGATTCAATTTGTTAACTTACAAACTTAAAAGTCTGGATATTATTTACACCTACGTTAGTAATGAAAGGAAATAATTTATATAGATAACATGAATCCACGTTAGAGAGCAATCAAGCAATTTTACATTTAGTTTTTTCACTTGATCTTTTTTTAAAACCTTAAACCTTAAATTTTTACCCATTTGAATAAAAACTACAGCAAAAGTAAGCTGTTAGACTGATAGGCTGTTGTACGGATGTTGAAATATTATAAAGTTTTAAAGAGTGTTGCTCCTTTAACATACGAAATAAGTTAGAAAAATATCTAAGTGTGTATCTGCAGCTCCAATCTATCTGAAAAACGAACTTATCCTAATTTTGTAACTATCTGCTCTCAAAATTTAAAGATTTTATCAAAAAGCGTTCTGCAGTATGAAGGAAGTAAAATTTTGCAAAATTTTGTTTATATAATAATATAAATTATATAATTAAATTTATATTTTTCCAACTTTTAGAAAGTATACAAAATGTAATAAGTATAGTATGTCAGTTTTTTAAGAGACATGCCATACGCTATGTAACTAAAATTTCATTATTCTGTTTTCTTAAATAGTGTAGAAGTTTTGTTTACAGACAAACGGACAGAAGAATAGAATGAAATTAAAGCAAAATTTACAAAAATTTTCTAAAAAATGTGCAAAAGATCTGGATTTTGGATAAAAGGGATTATGTGAGACAAGATTTCGTACCTTTCAATTAACAGTTATAAAAATATTTCAATAAAAATTACTTACGTTCGTCAATTTAAGCTCTTATTAAACTTTGCAATTTTCCTTCTATTAAACAACATAATTATTGTTAATTTCTCTATGAAATTTAAACATTATTATGAATATTGGGAAAGTATCTTATAGATACTATAGTAACTTATAGATTTTCGTTCATATCTTGCCAAATTTGTTACTGTTATTATATCTTTTTTAAAATAAGTAAAGGATTAATTTTCTAATATTCAAGATTATTGACATTTATTTTGGATGGTAAATTTATGCTGCCAAATCATTCGCATTGTATCAAAGTTAACAACACGAAAGAAAAGAAAATTTGTTTTATGTAAAATAAAAAAAATATTCGTTGTTTATAAAAAATAAAATAAAAGTTTACAACTTTTAAATTAATTTATTAAATCACTAAAAAACTTACAACATTAAATAACAAAAATATAATTTTACAACAATTAAAAAAAAAATTCATAAAATCTCTTTAACGTTTTTTCTTTGGTGTTTTAGATTTCTCAGCATCAGCTTCATAAAGTGGTAACACTTTCATTCTTTCAAAATAAAATTGAAGTTGATTTGCTGTTGGTGTTGCTGTATAAAAATTCGGTTTTAAATGCTGATTAAAGTTTTCTTCACTATTCATATATGAAGGTTCTGAATTATCAGATGAATTTACTATTATTAAATAATCATTTGGTTTTTGTTCTCGATTTGAAAAATATTCTTTATTTTCATTCACATATGGTTCATTCATTTTCACGTAACGCTATAATAGAAATCAAAACTCAAATTAAAATCAATATAAAAATTTTTAGTTTAAGTTTTGATAACATATTACCAAATAAATATCACTTTCTAATAATTTTGATAACATTTCTTGTAATTCTGAAAACTTTGGTCTTTTTGAAGGTATTGCCATCCAACATTTTAACATTATATCATAACTATAAAAAAAAAAAAAAAAAAGAATAAAATCATTAAAATTAATTAAATACATTTTCTTTTTGTTTTTCAAAAAAAAAAAAAAAATAAATAAATATTCTTCAACATTCCCTTACATCTCTTGATTAGCAAATTCAGGTTTTTCCATACGATAACCTTTTTTTAACATTTTTAAAAATTCAAAACCTCTTGCATTAATACCTGGATATGGAGTACATCCTAATGAAAATAATTCCCATAAAAGAATTCCAAAAGACCAAACATCCGATTTAATACTAAATTCAAAATCTTGTAAAGATTCTAAAGCTAACCATTTTATTGGTAATTGATCTTCACTTTTTTTTATATAATTTCCATATTGACTAGAAATTGATTTTGCTAAACCGAAATCACATATTTTTACAATATTATCTTCCGCTAATAAAACATTTCTAGCTGCTAAATCACCATGCATTATATTTCTTTTCGATATATAATCCATGCCTAATGTTATTTGATATCCCCAACATATTAAATCGATTGTATTAAATTCAGTATATGGTTTAAATCTATATGAATTCTTATTAGGATTTTCATCTTCTTTATCTAATTTTAATTAATTTTAAAAAAAAATTTTCATATAATAGATATGTAAATAAGTAGTTATAAAATAAAATATACCATATTTATTATCTGTTGTTGATGGTAATTTATTGTTTTCTATTTCAGAAATATTCAAATTTGAATTTGATTCAATTGAGTTAAGTTGGGCTGGAACTAAATAATCATTTGTTAAAATTAAATTTTCTCCTAAAGATATACGTGTAGGATCTCTAAAAAAAAAAAATTTAACAAAAATTTATTATAATTAAAAATTAATATAAATATAAAAGAATTAAAATTTAATTATATATACGTACAAATTTAAAAGATCATTTTCTATTTTGGGATCAATTGTATCAGTAATTGGATCAATTTGATTTAAAAAAATGTTTCGATTATTTTTTAAAAATGTTTCTAAATTTCCATATGGACAGTATTCAACAATTACTTTTAATTCACCTAAATTTTATGAATATTTTTTTTTTATGAAGAGTTTATATATAAATTTTAATTAATATTTCTATATATATATTTAATTTTATAATATTATACCTTTGCTAAGATTTTTTGTAATAGCACCAAGTAAATTGACAACATTTAAATTTTTACCTAAATGTATCATAATTTTCATTTCAGATATTAAACAACGTAATGCTTCAATATTATTGGGATCCTTAACTGTTTTTACAGCAACTAATGTTCTTTCTTCTTTTTCTATGATTTTTTTAGCCATTCCTTGTACAACCATACCAAAATTTCCATAACCGATACATTTACCTTTATATCATAAAAATAAAAATTAAATTTTAATTAATAATAATAATATTTATTATTTAATTATATAAAATTGGTTATTTATTATAAAATTTAAAATATTACCAAGTTTTAATTTTTTTTCTGGAAATTCAAAACTTCTATCATATGGTAAATCTTGTATAAAACTATATAATGGTGATTTAACATCTGATATTTGATTTAAATCGAATGCATTATGATTTTTTCGATTTTTTTTCTTCTAGATTTAAAAAAAAAAAAAATTTACAATAAAAAAGACAAAATTTAATTATTCAATTTTTTATAGATATTAAATAAATTTAATTATAAAATTTTGTTTTTATTATGTCTACGGTTTCACAATTTAATAAGGAGATGTGTGAAAAAACATCAATTTAAAAATTTTAATGAATCGATATTTTTTACGAAACATTTAAATGAAATGCTAAATTTATTCCCTAATACCAACTAATAGTTTCAGATCTATGAAAAAATTAAAATTCTTGTTGAAATTTACTCATTTTATGAAATTATTAGCAAAATTTTTTGTAATTTTCAGCAAATGCAAAAAATTTAATTTAACTTTCAAAAACATTTCCGGTAAAAGCGTATAAAATACGCTGTAAACACCGAGAGAATGTGAATTCGAATTCCACACATATCGTAAGAATAATTCCCACGCCTGAAAAGGAAAGGCTCCGTAATTTCCTTGTCTATGACCATCAACAACATTTATGAGCCAGGGAAAGGAACTAAAAAAAAAAAAACCTTCTCTAAAGTTAGAATTTATGTTGTAAACTAAATTAAAAGAATTTATAGGTATTTCATAAAGCTGTACTGTTGTTTGCAAAATAATATATCATATCAATATACATATTAGTTTTTGGGGAAAAATTTAACAAAGAGTAAAAAGTTATACGAAAAACAAAAACAAGTAAAATATTATTCAGAAATTTGCAGGGTGTTTCAAATAAAGCTAAACATAAATCAAAAGATAGTGGGGGATAAAAAAGTATTATCCGGAGAAGGTGTATATTTTTAACGTTATTCGAGTTAATGGTGTTTAAAAATTTTCCTACTTATAAGGTTGTAAACAAAAAATCATACTTTTTATTAGGAAACCACTACACAACATAAGATGTTAAATAAATTTTTTATTTTTTATATTATTTCAGTACTTCAATTCAATTTTATTAAATGGACCTTATAAGTGGACCTCTGTGGCTCAGTAGGTAAGAGGGTATAAAACGATAAAAATGTGGGTTCGAATCCCACACAATTCTTAAGAATAATTTCTCCTTAAGACATCTATAGCCACCCTTGATAGAAAAGGCTGTGTAATTTTCTTGTCACATTTATGTGGCAGGAGAATATACAAAAAAAAAAAAAAAACTTTCTCTACTACCTTTTACTCTATACCAGGTTTATTCCGAAACACACTGTACCATATTCATATTATTCACTTATTTTTTACATTTGATTATTTATGAGAAAGTTTAGTATGTATAAAACAATTTCACATTTTAATATTAATATTAACTTTAATTTATATACTTACTTGATATCTTCTATAAACAGTAAAAATTATTATTAATAAAAGCATTAAAAGAAGTACAATTTTAACTATAGCCCAAGTAGGTACTAACGGTTTCGGAACTGTAAAAAATTTTCAACATATTAAATATAATTTTATTATAATTAATAATATAATTCGATGGTATAGTCAATAGTGTAACCTTATGCAAAGGGATAATATATTCAAAAGTATCTAATTATGCCGATTTATACTTTTTTAAAAATGGGTTTTTGTGTAATGTAAATATCAAATTTATACAATAAATAGTTTCCAAAATGTATATTGGTAAAGTATAGGTTAAGTGAAAAAGTTTCTTCATTATTTTAGTCTGAGTATAATTACTCTAAATTTTAAACCTTAAAAAAATAGGTTTAATATTCTAACACAAATATGCTAAACACTTTCTTAGAATATTAAACCTATATACAAAAAAATATTGCATACCTACTGTTTCAACACAAAAAACACTAAGCGGCAAATAATATGCCAAGTGTAAAACCTGTTACAAAAAAGTATTCAATTTAATAATAATAAACCAAGTGTAAATAAATAAACCTGTTACAAAAAATACAAAATCACAGAAAAAAAAAACATTTAACTGTAAAAACAATTTTCAGTTGTTATATTAGAAAAAAATAAAGACTAAAAAAAATATTGATCCACTCTTCTAACTTAAATACACTTTTGGCACATAAAAAATATCAATTTTTTTAATTGCTACCCTGCATAATTACAACATCGTCACTTAGCATAAGTGTATTTTAAGCATAAATATATTACCCCTATAGATAGGCAATTAAGAAAATATTTTCAGTCAATTTTGAGAAAACAGCTGAGTGAAACGTGGTTATGTATTGTTTTAGTTTCTTCAGAAATAATTTCCTACAAGATGAAATAGTTTCATTTCTAATTTTTTTAAGAATTTTATCATTTATTTTGTTACTTTATAAGTAGTTAATTATATAGTAGTAAAAAAAAAATATGTCAGTTAGTTAATAAGTAATATAAAAACTTAAAATCCCTTAAATGAAACTGTTTATCAGAAACTACTTTACATTATTTTAATAAATATAAACAGATGAATGAACGATATGTACGCATATTATAAAATGCATATATTATTATGTATTATTTTGACTGAATACCTTATAAGATTAGAAAACGCATAACAAAATAAGAAACGACTATACCTCCCTTCCTATCTATTAGTAATATATATATGGCTTTAAGTCATCGAATTATATTATATATATAAGATACAACCTTTAAAGCATATTGAAAATGTTTGATAATATTGTTTATGATCCTTTAACGAATATACGTTACATGTATAATTTTGTAAAATTTCTTTTTCAGTATTAGATTTTATCTCTAATGTTATATTATAAAAACTTGCTTTTGGAAAAATTTCTTTTTTTTTTGTTATTAATTTTGAATTGGTAATTAAATTTTCATTTTTAAACCAATTTATTTTATCTTTGAATTGATTAACCATTACTAAACAATCTAAATATATTGTTTCTTTAATTGGCACTTCTATTATTTGTGTATTATTATTTTTCCAATTTATTTTTGTTTTATATAAATTTTTATTAATATTATTATTTATTTGAAAATTAGAACTTCTTGGTAAAATTGAAAAAATATCTGGATATGATGCTATTATTATTTTACTTATTTCACTATATTCCCAATCCCAATCAAATTTATTATCTATTAACGCTTTACATCTTATTAATTGAGATGTTTTAAATGGATAATTTAAAATATATTTAATAAGACCATTTTGATATGATGAAGTTTCATTTATAATAATATATTGTTCTTCTATAGTTTTAAAATTATTTATACAAGAATCATCAATAATTATTGGTTGATTACAAAATTCAAAAATAATTTTTTCATTTTTATATCCATATAAACGACATTCAATTTCTTTTAATTCTTTAAATGATTCTTGAAAATAATAAAATTCATTCATATTCAATTTTATTTTATCTGTAAAATAATATTTTAATTAATATTAATATAATTTATTTATTTTTTTTTTGTTTTTTAATTTTTATATTTAATTTTAAAAAAAAAAATTTATTAAAATTCATAAAGTATAAAATAATAATTTAAATTTCAAAATACCAAACCGAAATTCAAAAAAAAAAAATTCTATTCCCAAAATATACCATTTACATAGTTACAAAAAAAAAAACAATTTACGGGCATTTTTGCCAAAAATTCAAAAAATTTTTGTCCACTTAAAAAAAATCAAAATTCCAAACAATATAAATAGTGCTCCAAATCCTATACTTAACAAATTATTGAAAACCTGAAACCAACTGTAAAATCCCTCCTAATCACGAATCTCACGTATGTTCACAATTCAGAATCTCTTATACCTACTCATATACAAAAAATATTATGGAAAAGAAAAATACTCTAATTTTGTTACCACCTATAAAAACCCTTCTAATTATTTTGTCACATACCGAAGGTTTAAGATGATAAAACTCGGCGCCGTGAAATAAGGCCCTGCGAAATAAAACCCCTTGGTGTTTTTCTCATAGTAATTGAGAAATAAAGCCAGTAGGGTGTTATTTCTCATTGAATGATAAATAACACCCTGGGGTCTTATCATTCAATTTAATTTTCGACTTCTTAAGAAATAAAGCCCCGGGATGTTATTTCTCTCTTTGTAGTAGTAATAACAGATAGAGCCCTACCTGTTATTAACATCGACAATCACCAGTGATTAAGATTATATTGTGATTTTCATTTAATACCATATATATATACCTAACATTTTTTTTTAAATTTATTAGCATTAATCCATACCAAAAAGTTGATCGTTAAAGTTCAAAAAATGACATGTAAAACGTTTTTGTTTTTACAAAAAATGAACATTTTTACCTATTTTCAATAAGTTCATTTGATCAAAATAAAATTGGAAATGATTTCTTTAATATATCGAAATTTCAGTCAATATGTCAGTAAATTGTCACTATTTGTAAACCTAGGTAATAAATATGTAGTATTTTGATACATTAAAGGATTTTAATTATTTTATCTACCTTTAATTATTTTCACTTTTCACTTTCAAGGATAAAAACAATTTTTATGTGTGAAGTGCGACTAATTATTGGGGTTGTAACAATACTTATTTTAATAAATTTTGATAGATAATAAAATTTTAAGAGCGATATGGTCGTGAAACAGTTGATACTACAGTCGGAATTTTTGAATAAAAATTAAGTGTCATAAATTAGTGGTTAGTATGAAGTGCAATAGGTTCCGAAATATTCTTAAAATTAATTTTATATATAAATATTACTTTTTTTCGCGAATTTTTTGAAAAAAAATTTTAATCTAATAGAATCAGATGATATTAAAGTTTATTTCTTAAAGTTTTTTCTTTATATTTAATTTAATATTTTGTATTTATTGTTAATATTTTTAATTTATAATATTATATATATACATACTTACATAAAACTGTAATTTGAAAAATAATCCATTTATTATCTGTCAGATAAAATAAACTATAACTTCCGGTATCACTTTTCTTTAAATTTTTTATTGTTAAATTTGAAATATTTTTATCATTTTCAATTAAATATTTTTCATTTTTTATTAATTCAATAGGATATGAAGATTCATTTGTATATTTGAACCAATCCAAATTATAAATATCATGAAATCCTTCAACAACAAATTTAATTGTAGATTTCTCTAAAGCATATATATGAATGTTATGTGATTCTTTTGTCCATAATTCATGTGTAATATGTATTATATCTGTTTTTAAAATATAATAATTAATAAAAATATAATTAGATAATATTGTATATTTAATTTTAAAAATTAAAATATTTTCTTATATAATACAACAAAATAAATATTGTCACACTAAAAAAAATTTATTAAAATTTTAACTCTTTCGTAAATATAAAACCGAACAAAATTTTTTACATACCAAAATATTCTAAAAGAAGAAAAACTAAAAATAATTACAGTTAATATAAATAATTTTAAAGAATTTCCTAAACGAAATTTGATGTACTAATGACGGAAGTGCTGTGCTGTGCAAATGCAATAAAATTAAAATATATTGATTTGTATGTTAGATGGTACAGTTAGCATCATTATTACGCTTATTTATGCATAGCTAAGAAAAAAAAGTGAATCAACTTTTAAGTTTTACATTTTCAATACGCTTTCATTAAATGTCAAATATTTTGTGTTGTCATATTTTTTATTCACATTTCATATTCTTTAGATGAATTTTTTTTTTCAATAACTTTTTTGTTTTTTTTTTTTTTCTCAGAGAAAATGAATTTCACATACAGATTTAATTAATTTTTTTTTTTAATTTTTTACAATAAATATTATAGAAACGTCATAAACAAAATAAATTTCAACACAAAAATATCAATATGTTATTTTTAATCTGTTAAATGTTTTCATTGTGACAACAATTTTTGTACACGTCACAAATCGACTTAAATGGACATAAAAAAAATTTTGATTATATAATTGAGCATTGAAAATAATTAAAAAGTTATAAGTCAATTTTAAAATATTTTTATTTCAAATTTTAATTTTATTTTAATTTGAAGTTTTCGAAATTTTCAAATAATATTTTAAATTTATCCCAGAATACTCTAAGGATCAAATATATTAAAAAACAAATTTTTTTCAAAAATATAATTCAAATGATCTAAACTCTCTTTAAAGTCTATATCGAAAGTTTAGAGTTAAAAGTCAAATAAATTTTTAAAACTTTTTGATCAATTAACAAGAAAATAATTTTTTTTTTTTAATGCATTTCTCTGCCAAATAAATGTGGACAGGAAATTACACAGGCGTGGCTGTAAATGTCGTAAGGGGGAATAACTCTTACGACATGTGTGGGATTCGAACCCACACTCCTTCGGTGTGTTTACAGCGTATTGTATATACGCTCTTACCTATTAGGCCACAGAGGTTCCTTTAACAAAAATTAATCTATTAAAAAATGTATGTTTGGTTTTTCTCTATATATTTATATAGGTTCCAATTATCTTTAAAACCATTTTTAATTTGTAAATTATAATTTTATTATAATTTACGTTGCACACATAAAATTTCTTTTATTTGTTTTTTTTTACATTATATTTATAATCTAAATCCTACATAATTTCACATTTAATAAATTTTATATTTTTAATTTGATTTTCAAATAATAAAATAACCATTTACAATATTAAAATTTGAGTTTTATTTAAAAAAAATACTTTTAATCTTTCGTGAATTAAGTAAACTATATTTAAAATGAAATAAGATAAGATATACTAAAGGTTTGAATTGATTCATATTGAAATTTTTTTTTTTATTTCTAACAATATTTTAATATTGTATATTTTTAAAAATATTTGAAAAGATATTTAATAAACAAAAATGTATGAAATGTTATTAAATAATTACATAATATAAATAGGTATTGTAATAAACGCACAATTTCGAACATCAATGAAAGATTCACTACTATAAAAAAAACAGAAGAATGCAACATATTTATATGCATGCATTCTTCTGCATTTAATCACAATATTGTAACAATCGTGAATCGACGTCCAACTTAAAAATTTCGTTGTCGATTGATCGCCGAGATTAAGAATTAAAGATATTTATTTCAAATTTTTTTCCCTGATGGTCAAGTTTGACATTTTATCTGTCACAGCAACAAAAATTAAAAACGTTATTTATTTTAGAAAAATTTTATTTTCCGTTTTGCTATACAATTAGATTTCTTTTTGATAAAAAATAATGTGATGCAAGAAAGCGAATTTTACCGATTGTCGATACACTATGATCAGAATTATGCTTCTTATTACTAATTTTATTATATATAAATTAAAAATAAAATAAAAAAAAAAAAAAACTTACCAAGTGTTTTAATTTCAAATATTTGAAAATCAATTATACCAGTGCTATTTGTTAAATAACAACTAAAAAATTTTTCATCTGTTTCATTTTTATTAAAATTTTTAATTAATAATATTGATATTAAATTTTCATTATTTGTATTTGTTATGATATTTGTATTGTCTTGTTTTATAAAAATATCATCATATACTGGTTCCCAATGTATATAAACATTTTTATTTTTAATATTAAAAAATTTTGCTTCTAAATTTAAACTTTTATCATTTGCAGCAAAAATAATTTCAATATTTTTAAAAATTTCATCATTTTCTTCAAATTAAAAAATATATTAAATTAAAAAAAAAAAAAAAAACAATTTATATTTTTAAAATTTTCGCCTTTTTTTTAAAATACACATTATATATTAGATATATATATATATATATAAATATTATATTATACATTTATTTGGTTTTTTTTTTTTTTTTTAATTTTTTACCATTTTCACAATTTATTTTAAAATTAAAAACTGTTATAAATAATAATATATTTAATATTAACTCTTGATCGTTAAACAACTTCATGTTGACTGAAATAATATTTTTATTTTATTTGAATTTTAAATGATTCAGAATTTTTATAATTTTAAATATTAAAAATTAATTAATATGGATACAAACATATTATGATATGGTTTTAATCAAAAACTTATAACAAAGGTTTGAAAAACAAAAAAAAAAAAAAAAAAATTTTAACAAAAAAATCAGTTAAACCACAAAACTATTGTTACAATAATAAAAAAAAAAAAAAATATTAAAATTTTATAAAAAATTATTTTTTAATATATTCAACCGAAAAAAAATTTTTATTTAAAATTAAAATTTTATTAATACATTATTTGACATTATATTATATTATGCACATGTATATATGTATCTATATTCTTTTATTTTACTGTTATATTTTTGTATAATCTATTCAATTTTTTCAAATTTTTACAATAAATTTTATAACGAAAACAATTTTTGACTGAGACAATAATAAAAATACAATACATTTAAGTAATTTTTAATATCAGTTTCAGTATAGTTCAATTTAATTGGAGTTAATCAAACACCTTTACAATGAATCATCTTCATCAATAATAACAATATTACTTCGGCATAAATGCATACGTCACATTTTTTATTTATTTTCATTGGTGATCATTCTTAAAGTATATTTCCCAGTAAAATCCCGTTAGAATTTTTAGTTAAAAAAAAAGCAAAGAGGAAATTACGAGGAAAAGGTAGAAATTACGAAATGTTGTTGTTGTTTTTTTTTAAATCTTGGTTTTCCTGAAACTTTTGCATGGGTCAGGACCGTTTTTCGAAGTTCCACAAAATAATTTCAATTTAATGAGTTTATAGCCGGTTATGTTTAAATGAGTTTTGCAGAATATCTATGTTTATGTGTATTCAGAATGGATTAGGACAAATTTTTACAGTTGGTAACAAAATCTAAATATATTCTTATTTATAATATTTTCTATATTTTTTCTAAATATATGTACATACTCTGAATATAAAAAGAAACACAAAAGATAAACTCTAATTGAGTTTGATCATTCAGAGTGAAAAAAGAAACATATAAATTATACACATGCTAAATTTAGAATTGAGGAAGATTGAGAAAAATTTCAATTGATTACAAAGACATGATTATAAGCATTTTTCAGAATATGTATATATGTACATAGGTATGTACAAGGTTAGGAGGATTAGGAGGAATTTTATAGTTGATAAGGCAATTAAACAGTCAAAATTAAATTTTTAAATAAAATAAGATAAAAAAAGTTTATAATAATAATATTAATTTTTAAGGAGCGCTTGAAATAAAAATAAGATATGCAATAAAATAAAAACGAAAACAAGACTTTGCGAAACAACAAAATTTTGAAAATAACAGGATTTTAAAAATACAAGATTTTAAGAAACAAGATTTTAAAAAATAACAAGATTAAACATATCATGGTTCAGTTAAACGTATGTATTTAAATTTTAGATCTATACCATATCATGAATTAAATTTATGACATCGAGGCATATTACTGTTTCTTGATATTATCTATATATAACAGATTTTTACTACTTCAAAGGGTGTTTTTCTTTTTTAGTTCAGAGTACAGCCAGGAACTGTCAAAAAAAAATTTCTGTTTCTTTTTTCACTCTGAATGATCAGACTCAATCAGAGTTTATCTTTTGTGTTTCTTTTTATATTTAGAGTGCGCTCAGAGTATATGATCTAAATGTTCGATTTTCATTTTCAGATATCGTAGAGCATTTGAATTTAAATGTTAAAAATTTTATTTTTTTATATGATTTGACACTTTTGATAGATTAAAGCTCTATTGTGTTTCAAAATTATTTCGGAGCGTTTAGAGATAAAATATTTTTAATCTGTTCAAAACATACTCTACGTGCTCGATATCTGTCCAGAGCACAAATCTGAACTAAAAAAGAAAAACACCCAAAGTTTTATTAATATTAAATTAATATTTTGTATTTTGATATATTGAACGAATAACTCTAAATTTTTAAAATTTGAAAAACAGCCTATAAATATTAATAAATAATAATCATCTCAAAAAAAACAAATAGGTAACTGAATTTCAAAATGTTCTTCAGGTAATAACTTTAAAATCCAGTCAGATCAGAGATAATATTTTGTTTTTAGATGAAATTATTAAAAATTTTAAAACGATAAAAATAAAAAAATCGACATACATATTATAATCATGGGAATTGGACGAATGTCTTTTTAGTTCACAAAATTAAAGTATTTATTTTTGTTTTTTTTTTTTTTTTAATTGTACTTCAGTGATAGACTGTTCATAGTAAATTTTGTGGATTATAAGTACGTATTCTGATATAAAAAATATCAAAACTGGTATTCCACAGAGAAATGTAATTGGACCATTTATGTAACTACTGTATTCTTTAGATATTCTGAAGTCAGAAAATATTATAACTGCTATATTTTTGTGGACAATACAATGATATTAGTTTCATATACTCGTATAGGAAAGAATAAGCACAAAGTTTATGTAAATATCCAAAGGGCTATATTCAAAATATTTGTGTGTTAATATATATAAAAAAAAAATAGAAAAGAATTAGATCTGAACAAGAAAGGTATGCATAATGTACTGGCGGCTAATAAAAAATAAATTCAAAATCTCAACCCAAAAAGTATTGTCAAATCAAGTTTTTAGCACATTTCCAAAAAAATTTTGAAAAAATGTGCTTATTAGTTTCACTCTGTCCGTCCGTCCGTCCGTCTGTTTACAAAACTTCTACACCGTTAAAGATAGAGAAAACAAAATTTAACCATGGGTAGGTCTCATAAAAAAAATAATTTTGTGGAACAACTTTTTCATGTAGCCCCATCCATTACGGAGCTACAGCCCCTCAAACTTTGAAAAAGCCCTATTTTTAAATGCTTATATCTGATGTTCTGCTTAATATTTTTTTAATCTGAAAACGCCATTCAACATTGTAAATTAATATCAAAATTATACAATTTTTTAGTATTTATATTTACCGTTATGTGAAAACCAAATTTTGCATGATCTTTCTACTTTGATAACTCCGGCACGCTTTTAGATAGAGGCTTGAAATTTCGAGGCAAGAAAGAACTTTTAGAATTAGTATAAGCTTGCTCAGAAAATTTTTTTGGACCACTCTCTGTTTATGAGCTATTAGGGCTTAAAAATTGAAAATTTGCTATTTTTAAACACCTGTAACTTAGGAACCTGTACACATTTTACTTCGGCAAGATATAAAAATTAAATCTACAGTAATATATTTTTACGTGTGTTAAAGGTTTATTTTAGTTGTAAAGGGTTCCAAAGTTGCAGCTCTTCAAAATTGCGAAAAAGCCCCATTTTCAGATGTATATATCTCAGGCTCTGCGTAATAGTTTTTGCAATCTAAAACCGCCAGAAGATCGAAAATTTTATTTTCTATATAAAACAATATCAAAATTATATAATATTTTGTAATTTACTATTTAAATTTACCGTTATGTCAAAACCACATTTTGCATGAAATTTCTTTTTTCATAACTCCGGCATGCCTTTAGATAGGAAACTGAAATTTTGGGACAAGAAAGAACTTTTAGAATTAGTGTAAGTTTCCTCAGAGTAGCATCCTTTCTTTGATAGTTATTACGCATCAAAAATTGAAAATTTGCTATTTTTAGACACCTGTAACTTAGCACATGTAAAAATTTTCCTTCGGCAAGACATGAAAATTAAAGGTTCAATAATATATTTTTACGTGTGTTAACGGCTTTTCTTAGTTATATGGGATTCCGGACTTACGGCCCCTCAAAATTTCAAAAATGTCCTATTTTCACGTTTTTTCTTATTACAAGAAATTTTAAAATTTTTGTGCAAGTCACAATTCTAAACAGTTTGTATTGAGTTTTGGAAATGTGCGCTTTTAAAACCGTTGGTTTATATTCTACCTTGTTTTGAAACAATGTTCTAGTATTATTGATATTATTGGTTAAAAGTTAAAAATTTCATTATTTTTTCATAAAATATCCTTTGTTCTGAAAGAATTTTGCTTCAAGAGGCAAAAGATTTAGCATTTCTCATTTTACGAGCAATAATTTTCGAAATTACTTCATTACAGTAGCAAAACTATTTAATAGGACCCCTCAAGAAGATTAGATTTTTTTAAAGTTTTGTAAGAGATATTAAGTTTTGGCTTCATAAGTTTGACGACTATTCAATTAACTATTTACTTGAAATTTGTTTTTTTTATTATCACTTTAGTTCTGTTTATTTTTGTTCTCTATCTATTATCACCTCACCTCTTTAAAAAAAAAAAAAATTCTCTGACTGCCACATAAATGTAACAAGGAAATTACACAGGCTTTCCTGTTCAGGCGTTGCTGTACATGTCGTAAGGGGGAATTACTCTTACGACGTGTGTGAGATTCTAACCCACACTTCCTTCGTGTTTGCAGCGTATTTTATACGCTCTCACCCACTAGGCCACCGAGGCCCCTTATATATAAATAGTAATATATATTTTATAAGTATAAGTAAATAATTTTAAAATTTCGGTTAAGTATGAATTTAATTAATCTAAAATTTAGAGTGCGCACAAAATGTGTTACACACTTTTGAAAATAACTCACTTTTCTATTGTGATTGAAAATAACACAGCGATTGAAAATAACACACTTTTCTATTTTTTATATCTCAAAAACGGTTAGTGATAGAGAAAAAGTTATAAGGTAGTAATTATAGGGCTTGAAAAGTTGTTTCGAAATTAGCTATAAAAAGTACCCCAAATACAGGGGGTACAGTTTGTTTCAAAAGAAAATTGAGTTTGAAACATAATTTTTTCAATTTAAATCATTTTGAACCTTCATAACTTTGTAACTGTTATAATATGGGAATCAATAGTACACAAAAATTAAAGCTGACAATTTACTCTACAAAACCCATATATTTTATCTCTCTATAGCAAGCCGTTCAAAAGTTATAGTTTTTTTATGAAAAGTCGCTAAAAAATTTTTAACCCCTCATATATCGAAAAAGGTTCAGAATAGACTTCCCCACCCCTCCAATACAATTTTGTGTTCATCTCGACATACCCGTTCCCTCATTTAAAGGAAGACTATCGAGTTGGTAACACTCTGTATATAGAAAAAAACCTTTTAAAAGTCATTATTTTTTTAAATATCCTTTGTTTTGAAAGAATTTCTCTTCAAGAGGCACAAAGAAGCATTGAAGAGGGACAAAGAATATAAGTATGTTTGTATGTAATTTTTTATTTTATAAAAAAAATATTTTGAAAATTGTTTATACTTAAAACAATTTTTCGAATCCAAAATTCAAAAAATTGATTTTTTTTTAAATCTGTAAAAATTATTGTATGGATATTGGTTAAGGGAAAAAAAAAATAATAATTTGTAATGCGGACACAATTTGTAGTGCGGTTATTAATATAAAATTCCAAATCAATAATCATGTAGTGTTATATCTAACAAAAATGGGGAAAACACTTTTTTGTTTTTTTTTTTTTATTAAACTAAAAATACAAATTATATATATGTACTAGATATGTAACGTCTATAATAAGCCTTCCTTAATATTTTTTTGTTTCCTAAAATAAAATTCTTAAATAAAATAACCACCTGAACCAAATGAAATACATTGATTTATATTTTATAGAAAATATGAAATCCATAGGTACATGTATATGTATATTATATTTAAAATGTGAAATTTTCATAAATTTGGTTTTTAATATTTAATTATATATGAAAAATTTAAAATAAAACTTATATGTACTTATATGTGGTAAAAAAAAAATTTAAATCACTTAAATCATAATAAAAGTTTTGTTTTCATTCAGAATGATTCATTTTCAACTTACAACAATTTATATTTAATATTTTTAGTGAATTTTCAAAAAAAATTTATTATTATAGTTTTTATGTCAGTCTATCCGTTCAATCATTTTTTTTATATACACAACAATTAGACATTTTAAGATAAACTATTAAAATTAAATTGCAACACTTGATAATAAGATAACCCCATATGAAATAATCAGGCGCAGTTAAATCTGGTGAACGTGCTGGCCAATTGAATTCTGAATTTCTTGACATAATTCTGTCATCAAAAATTTCACTTAGAAAAGTCAACTGGTAAAAGTTGTTATGACAAATGGGCCTTGTATGGATGCATGTGTAAATGCCAAGATAAAATCCACAGAAGTGATGTTCTGGACATGCTCAGTGCAGAACGTCTTCACGTTAATGTTTCTGGATTTTCTTCAATACTGTTCCGTACAGGATCAATGTTCACCTATTCTCGGTTTTCCTATTCGTGGCAGGTCTGACATTGAACCTTGTTGGAGGAATCGTGCAATTAAATGATTAATTGAGGTTTAGCTATAGGTACATTTCTTGTGTTGAAATAATTTCGATAGGCTCGTTTCGTCAGTAAAATTGAATGCCCTACTAAGGAAAGAAAATTAGGAATGATATTTTTAAATTTGATTGCCATTAAAAAAGGGATTGTCATCACATCCGTTTGTTCGCGGAAATAAAGCGTTTATACGAATATGACAAATTCTAAAATTGAGGGGGATTTTATAGTTGGTCAAAATCAGGATTAGTAATTCTTTTTTAAAGGACTTAAAGGCCATGGGCGTTAATTCCAAAAATAAATTAAAATCGCGGCCTTAATTCCGTGGGGGTTCTGTCACTTGACCTAAAAAAATTCCGCTCTAATTACTGTCTTGTTTGAGAAAATTATAAAAATGATTTTTACATTTTAAATTTTATTTAATTTAGGATAGTTTTACAATTGACTTTTTCATCTATATATTATATTGTTTAAAGTTTTTAGTTAAACTTTTAAATATAACCTTAATTGTCTATAGTCAAGAAAATCTGGGATCAAAAGAAAAGACTATAATTATTTCAACTTAATATTTAAAAAGTATAAAGAAACTCTCAACTGAATCAACTGAAAAAATGAATGTCATTTTAATAATTGGAAAAACTATACTAGTACCTATACATGACTCAATACCTTAAATATTATTGATATGACGGAAAATTTGAATATGACCAGTTGCAAACTACATATAAGATTTACATCTGCAAAAATATTTTTCTTTTTTTTACGATTTTTGTTCTAGAGATAATCTAAAATATCTTTTCCCTCAATAATTTGAGGATTATTATCTTTCACATTCATTATTTATTATTAATACTATAAGAATTAATAAAGAAAATTCAGTTAATAAATAATTTAAATTTATTTTTCATAACTTAAATAATATAATTTTAATTTATTATTGAAAAATAATATTAAATAAAGTTTAACATTATACAGAATTAATAAAGAATATATATTTTTTTTAAATAATAATGTTTTCAAAACGTAACACCTCCATTTATACTGTTTTTAAAATGACAGTCAAGTTCTTCTTTGGTTAATGATATTTTCTTTGAATTTGATTGTTGATTTCTCCTTAAAGCTTCAATATTATTCACATAATTATTTTCAGTATTTTGTGGTGGATCTAATACAATTAAATAATCATTGGTATTTCGATCACGTTTCGAAAAATATTCATTATTTGCCTTCGCGTATGGTTCATTTAAATGAATGTATTGCTATAATAGAAATCAAAACTCAAATTAAAAAAAAACAAATTTTTAGTTTAAATTTTGATGACATATTACCGTATAAATATCACTTTCTAAATATTTAGCCAGCATATCTTGTAATTCTGAGAATTTTGGTCTATCTGTTGGCTTTTCTTTCCAGCACTTTAACATTATATCATACCTTAAAAAGGAAATTAACTTTTTTTTTAAATTTATAATACCAAAAAATGAGAACTAAAGTTAACTTACAAATCTTGATTTGCATAATCTGGTTTTTCCATACGATAACCATTTTGCAACATTTTCATAAATTTGAAATCTATTGCGATAATACCTGGATATGGAGTATGTCCTAATGAAAATAATTCCCATAAAAGAATTCCAAAAGACCAAACGTCCGATTTAATACTAAATTCAAAATCTTCTAAAGATTCCAAAGCTAACCATTTTAATGGTAATTGACCTTCACTCTTTTTTATATAATTTCCATATTGACTAGAAATCGATTTTGCTAAACCGAAATCACATATTTTTACAATATTATCTTCAGCTAATAAAACATTTCTAGCTGCTAAATCACCATGCATTATATTTCTTTTCGATATATAATCCATGCCTAGTGTTATTTGATAAGCCCAACAAATTAAATCTGAAGTATTTAAAACAGTGTATTTTTTAGATTCATTTAAATTATTATCATTTTCTTTTTCAATTCCATCTAAATAAAAAAAAAAACGAAATTTTGAATTACTTTTTTAGAAATGTTAAAAATAAAAATAAATCTACCTTTTTTAATTGCTGTACTTGTCGATGGAAATGGTTCATATTTATTTGAATTTTTAATTGGATTTGGAATCAAATAACCACCATCTGAAAATTCTTCTGTTTTTTCACATTTTTCTGTTATATTTGGATTAATTTCATCAGTCACCGAATCAATTTGATTAACAAATATACTTTGATGTTTTTTTAGAAATGATTCCAAATTCCCATATAAACAGTATTCGACAATTACTTTTAATTCTCCTAAAAATGAACCAAACATTTAAATAATTAAAAGAATTCATTTCATTTCATTTTACCTTTTTTAAGATTTTTTGTAATTGCTCCAAGTAAATTCACCACATTCAGATGTTTACCCAAATGAATCATAATATTCATTTCCGATATCAAACAATGTAACGCTTCTCTATTATTTGGATCCTTAACTGTTTTAACAGCTACTAAAGTTTTTTTTTCATCTTTCAAAATTCCTTTTGCTAATCCTTCTACTACCATACCAAAATTTCCTTTTCCAAGACATTTACCTTACAAAAAAATTACATATAGTGCAGATTTTATTATAAAGAATTTTATTTTAAAATTTTACCCAATTCTAATTTTTTCTCAGGAAATTCAAAATTTTTATCATAAGGTAAATCTCGGATAAAATCGTACATTGAAGAGTATGATTCTGGAACTTTTTTCAAACTAAATCCTTCAACAAATTGGGTGTTTTTCTTCTAAAATTATTAAAATTTTAAAGTTTTTAAATGAAGAAAGAAAAATTTTGTTTATTTTATTAATTTTAAAAGAAATTAAAGAACTACATGATATATTGCTCGGAAATAGCAATCAGTTTAATAAAAGAATTTCGAGTAACATAATTTAGTAAAACAGCTTCAGCCGATTAAGCGACGGCTTAGTGAAATTGGCAATTATGGAAACCGGCGCTACATTCTAATATGAAACAACAACTTCTTTTGACAGCAAATTTAAATACCCATCAGTATATATATAGAAAATGATTTATGCTTATATAAAATTCAAGGTTGTACGATAGGTACCAGAACGTATTGCCCTATTTTGCAGAATTTGTTGGTATGACTCTTAATGTAATTCTTAATTAAAGTCATGATCTAACATAATTTCAGATATTTAGCTTAATTAGACACTAAATAATGCGCATATAAAGCAGAAGTTATATGACATCTACTCGAACCCGTTCGTCGAATTTGTTCAATTCGGAATGTAAATTTGAATGAAAAGAATTTCCATTATATGTTGGGTTATTATGCGGATGGACGGACGTATATAAATAAATCGACACAGAATCCTTTAATCCTTCGTTTTCTTTAATCCGTAATAAACGTAATGGCAAATTTATTATACTTTTGAATTATCTTAATTCGAAAATAAAAATTGTGAAAAACTAAGAAGCGTTTTCTGTAATTTGAAAAAAACCTTATGGAGTGAATGACAAAATCAAACAAGGTTATACAAATTTCTAACATAAATTTTTATAAGTATAATAAGGACAAAATTTATATATGTTCTCAGAAATGTTTGATGGTAAGACTAATACTCTTTTCTATAAAGTAGAGTTTCTGTTTGTATGTCCTTTGTGTATTGGTACACCGCACACTCGATCAAAACAAACTGCGCATGAATGGTCCTCTATTCGAGAAAGAGAAACACTATTTTTTTTTCAATTCCTTAACCCATTGTAAAGCAACAATTACGACAGATAAACTTCAAACTTTGTACATGTATATTTTTTGTTAGTAAATTATGTCCAATTTTGTCCAGAGTGACCATAAAGAAAGTCTGTATATCAAATTTCGGAAATCAGTTAAAACATAAGATCTTTTCGTTATCAATTCTAAATGGTTTTGCCGATTGACGTCAAACTTTTTAGATATTTCCATCCGTGCCGTGATTTTATATAACAAATCCAAACCTGTTCTCAGATTTTCGCCTGTTGATACAATGCAAAACCAAAAAAAAATTCAATCTAGTTAATTTTTTTACTAACTTTTATTGGATTTGTTATATGATTAGAACGCAAGAGCTATCCAAAGAATCATGTCCTCCAATGGCGAGTAATTTTACTAGTTATGTTATAAATTTCACTTTTCATTTAATAAATAATTGTTTTTATCTTGTAAATTAATATTATATTTAAATAAAACAAAATAAACTTACTTTAAATTTTACATAAATCAAATATAAAGCAGTTAGCAATAGTATTCCAAGTAATACAATTTTAATTATCATCCAAGTGGGAAATGATGGTTTTGGAGCTTTCAAATGATTTGAAAACAATATTATATAGAATATTTTATATTATTTAAAATAAATAAAAAATTACCTTTAAATATTACCGAAACTAATTGAATATATTCTTTATTGTTATTATTAGTAAAAGCTTTACATTTATAATTTTCTTCAATTTCTTTTCCAATTGATTTGATTTGTAAAGTTGCGATATAATATTTTGTATCTGATATAATTTTATTAAATTTTGTTACATTATAATCTTGAAAATAAATTAAAAAATTTATAAATTAATTTAAATAAATTAAAATTAAAATATTACTTACGATCATCTGGTGGATCACCAATTTTACTATCATTTTTCCACCAATTTATTTTATCTTGAAATTGATTAGCTAAAACTGCACAATCTAAATATACATTTTCATTAATATTTGCTTCTATTGAATTCTTATTATTTTTATTATTGAAAATATTTTTGTTATTGTTATTAAATGTGAAGGTTTTAGAATCTCTTGATAATATTGTCATAATATTTGGTAATGGTCCAATTGTTATATGTGTCATTTGAGTTTGGGTTTTATTTTCATTATTTTTCACAAACTGTGCAACACATTTAATTTCATTAGAATATTTAAATGGATACTTTAAAATATATTTAAAAACTCCTTTCTCAGATGATGATTCTTTAATTCTAATATTTGGTTCTGTTATAGGTTCAAAAAAATCACATGGTGATTTTTTACAAATTTCAAATATTATTTTTTCATCCATATGTCCGTATACATCACATTCAATTTCTTTTTCAATATTTGGTAAATCTTGAAAATAATAATGCTCTTCCATTTTCACCATAACTTCATCTATAATGTTTTTTTTTTTTAATTTTTATTAATTATTTTTAATTTATTGCAATTTTTTTATAATTTTTATGCTTTACCTTAATTGAAAGAGATTTAAAATTCAACAAGAAATAGTTAAAAATTTCTTTATGTATATATATAACAAATGAATCAGCTGATTCGTTATATTTCGAGTTTCATTTATACAACAGATAGAATGGGATATTGGGAGCATTACGAGAAATGATGAATAAAAACATATTTCATAATGTTAAATTTTATCTTTACATTTTTTTAAATAAACGTAACCCAGTTTTTAATAACTTACCGGATTAAATGGCTCTTTATCCGTTTAAGAATTTAAGTAGAAATGGCTCCTTTATGGCTCTTTATTCGATTAAGTATGTAAGTAGAAATTTATAATAAGCAACAGATTGAAACAGCAAATTGAAGTAAACAATTAAGGGTTACTGTATCTTAAACATTAATATTGTAAAAAATAATAATATAATAATATGGTGCTCCAAATAATAGTATGAACCCGCAGGGCCGAATTAAAAAGCATAGATGCCCTAAGCATTTCAAAAAAAAAAAAATATATATTTTACATTTGCCATCGTGAACGCACTCTTGAAGTTTAGCGATGTAAAATTATTGACACCAATCGTCAAAATGTCGTGTAAATAAAAAAAAACATACCACATTTTGCAAAACTTTCCATATGTATATGTATTTATATGAATATAGACATTTTAATACAATCTATGACTATTTTTCCAATAGCAAATGTGTTTTCCAATATTATAGTCTAAAAAAACCTCCGCATTTTGGGAATGGGAAGTCGGAGTACAAGAGTACAAGAATACTAGGGTTAATTATAATAGGATAAAGCCAGTGTACAGTTGATAATCTGAGTAAATTTTACTTGTATATGAAATACTTTTACTCTAGAAAAAAAAGTGGCACTATTCGTCATTGCAGAATTTCTTCGGTGCCTCATTTATCATTATGACCTAGTGATAATGTGCTTAGTTTGGTTATAGGGTTATCCAGCACTGTATGAACCCTTAGAAAAATTAAATGAATAAAGGATTTTTATATTGATTTTCGGTAGTTTTTATTGCGGATGTTTTTAATTTGTTAAGTTTTATGGAAGATCAGAATCATTCTTATAAGCAAAAAGCTTGAATTAAAGAAATATTAAATATATTTAAAGATAATTGTTCGTTTGAGCAAATCAATTCATTATTGTTTTTTTATTTTTTTTTTTGAAATTAATTAATTGTAATCATGTTACAAAATATAATAAGTCCACATTACTGGTTTTATACATTTGTACAAAAATTTTTATACTATTTTTTATACTATTCTTTGTAGCTAATACTTAAATTTTTACTTAAGTTAATTTTTTTCTTTTTGTTTTTATGAAACTTACCTAAAACTTTCAGTTCAAAAATTGTCCAAGGTTTATTATTCAAACAAAATGTACTGTATTTTCCGCTATCTCTAATATTCAAATTTCTTATTGTTATATTTGAAATTAAGTTTTTATTTCTTATGGTGTATTTTTCATCCAACAATTTAATAGGATTTAAATATTCCGTATTATATTTAAACCAATTGTAATTGTAATCTTTATTATATCCTTCAACAAATCCTTCAACTACAAATCTTACAGATGAATTTACTCTTCTATAAATTTCAATATTACGATTGTTTTTTGACCAGAATATGTGATCCAGTTTTACAACATCTATATAATAAATGTATATCCAAATTAAATGAATTATTACATATTCAAATATCACTATAATATCAAAATAATATATATATATATATGTGGACATAATGTGGGCAGGAAATTACACAGCCTTTCCGTGTTCAGGCGTAGCTGTACATCTCTCGTAAGGGGGAATAACACTTACGACGTGTGTGGGATTTGAACCCACACTCCTTTGGTGTTTACAGAGTATTTTATACGCTCTTACCCACTAGGCTACCGAGGCCCCATATATATACATATATATAGTTTTATTAATATTAATAAAATAGAATATTATGTGTATACAAGAATTTTCTTTTAAAAATTGTTTAAAAATTGTATATATGTACTTATATTGTAAATTTTGAAACTTTAACAATACTATAGGAAAAAAATACTATACTATTTTTTATAAGAAAAAAATTAAAGTGAACCAACACATATTTTACTTCCTTAGCCTTGTTTACTTTATAAAAGTATACGTATTCAAGAGAAGTAAAGTAATCAAAGTATAAGTAATGGGAAAGTGCATGTATACTATGAAAGGTTAATTTGAAATTTCTCATGTTCTTTTTTTTTTCAATGTTTCAATGCACAGCCTTTCCTGTTCAGCCGTGGCTGTAAATGTCGTAAGGGGGAATAACTCTTACGACGTGTGTGGGTTTCGAACTCACACTCCCCTCGGTGTTTACATGTATATTTTATACCATTTTACCCACTTGGCCACCGAGGCCCTTCATTTTTAATTTTTTGGCAAAAGTATAAATAAACAATTTTTATTTGTATAAACTATAAAGTAGTTTTATTTTATAAAAAGAAAACATAACATTTTTTTGATTAGTCTTATACTTCGCAGATGATTTTGATAAAATTTCATATAAATAAAAGACTAATCGAAAATTTTTAACCAGTTGTTTAGGCAATAAAACATTAAAAAACCTACTGGAAAGTCGAAATAATGTTGTAGGAGAAAACATTGCTAAAATTGATAATTTTTTTTTTTTGGTTTTCAAAAATTAGTTGCTTTATTTTAAAATATTAAATAATTTTACGATCTAGAAAAATTGGAGAAAACCTTATTGATTTTTAGAATTTATTATTGATATATTTACAATGTAGAGTTACAAGAAAGTTCAAGCTCTATCGTGTGGATTTTTATTTCTATGTATAATAAGTTTGTTTTGTCTCAAGTATTTTTTTTTTTTTTTGTTAAATTATTCCATTTAATTTTTAAAACTTTAAAATAACAGATTTTTTACGTTAACTTATCAAAATATTCAAATGTAACCTTATCATAATATTCAGATGTGAAACGGTCAAAGTATACAAAGAAAATCATAAAAATCAAAATTTGATAAATTGTTACTTTGAATACTTTGTACATTTGTTCAAATATCATAATACAAGAAAGAATTCAATTCATTTTTTCAATTCATTAATTAAATTTTAAGGAAGAAAGTAAAGGAAGCAATGTAAGCATTGGCCCAATAACTCTAAGTATATTCTCTTAATAAATGTAAAAAATATGTTTTATTTTAATGTGATCTCTTTATTAGAATCCTCTTTATTAATAAATTTAATAAATTTAAAAATAAAATCATAGCTTAAGTTATATTTAAATATAATATTTTCATAGGGTTTTTTAAATTTTAATTTTGTATTCATTATAGCACATGCATCATTTGTGATACAAAAAAGGTCTATAAATATCATATACTTGTATTTGGCATCGAAAAAATGTGCTTCAATTAAATTGCAGATAATTGTTATATATAGGTTGTAGAGTTTCCAATCTCATGATTTTCAGTGGTGTTAGAATTATCGTATATAATCATTTTTAGCACATTTCCAAAAAAATGTTTGTGTCTAAAAACAATATGCCTTTTAGTTTCACTCTGTCCGTCAGCCCGTCCGTCTGTTTTCAAAACTTGTACACCGTTAGGAATAGAGAAATTAAATTTTAACCATTGGTAGGTTGCATAGAAAACGTAGAACAACTTTTTCATTTAGACCTTTCCATTGTGCAGCTACTGTCCCTCCAACTTTGAAAAAACTCTATTTCTAAATGTATATAACGTAGGTTCTGCTTAACATTTTTTAAATTTAAAAACACCATACAGGAGCGACAGTACTTTTTTCTATCTTTATAAAAATCAATGTCAAAATTATACATTTTTTTAAATATAGTATTTAAATTTACCGTTATGAGAAAACGAAATATAGCATAATTGTTCTTCCTTCATAATTCCGGCACCTTTTTAGATAGGGACTTGAAATTTTAAGGTAAGAAGAACTTTTAGGATTGGTATAAGTTTCCTTACACTAAACTTTTCTGTACCACCCCCCTGTTTAAGAACTATTAGAGCTCAAAAATTGAAATTTTCCTATTTTTAAAAACCTGTAATTTAGGCATCTGTACAAATTTTTTGAAAATAAAAGGTAAAAATTAAGCCTTCAAGTTAATATAATTTTAGAAGCGTTTTAACGGTTTTTCTTAATTATGTAGAGCTCCCTAAAAATTGATGAAAGTTTTTAACATTGTTTCTTATTATATGAAATTCTAAGAAAATTTTCAAATTTTGGTGCAAATCACAGTTCTAAACCGTTTGTATTGTCCTTTTGGAAATGTGCGCCTTTAAAAACCTTTGGATTACATTTTCCTTTTTTTTCTTTTTTTTTTATCTTCTGAACTTCTTCTGATCACTTTGTATATTTTGTAATATCTTAATGTAATTCAATAAATTAATAACATTTATATACATAAATAACATTAATTTTAATATTTATTTTAATATATTACTAAGCTATTATGTCTTACCAAGGTCAAAAAATTTTATTTGAATTTTTGTTTGAACTAATTTGTCATCATCTTCAACAAGACATGAATAATTTCCTGTATCTTTATTAATATCGGGAGATAATATATTCAATTTTGATATCCAATTATGATCCTTTTTATATATTTCTAAATTTTTTCCAATAAATGTATTTTTATATTCAAGTTGTTGTTGTTTAATTTGTGGTGTTTCAAAAAACCATTTTCCATTTGTATTATTTGTAATGGAACATTCCAATGTTAATGGATCACCTTTTGGTAGTACCCGTTTTCTATACTTCATTTCTTTAAAACACATAGGTATACATTAAAAAAAACTTTTTGATTGTCTGCTAGTATTAAGTACTTAAAAATTTAAAATTAATAGATATATACCTTTAAATACTATAGAAACACTTTTAACGATTTCTCTATCATGATGATCATATGTATTACATTTGTAGATCTTTTTAGATTCTTTTTCAACAGATTTAATCTCTAAAGTTGTGAAATAATATTCCATATTTGATATAACTTTAATAGTTTTTGTAATATTGTAATCTTTTAAATAAAAATAAAATTAAAATATATTGTAATTTATTTTTAAATATGTGGATATACTTATGTTAATTTCAGAAAAAAAAAAAAAACAAACTTACTTTTATCCATTGAGTTTATTTCTTCGTCATTTTCAAACCAAAACATTGCAATGTCAGATTGTACTGGTGTAACACAATCTAACACTAAATTTTCATCTATTGCCACTTCTATTAAACTGTTATCATCAATTACTCTATTGAATTTGGATGTTCTTATTATAATTGTTAATCTATCCGGATAATAACCAATGGTTACTTCAGTTTCACTTTCCGTTATAATATAATTATTTTTTTTATTTAATGCAATGCATCGTAACTTCTTTAATGTTTGAAATGGATAATTCAAAATATATTTTATAACACCTTTTTCATAAAATGATTTAATAATTTTAATATTTGAATTTTCAATTGCTTCATATGATTTACAATTTCCACTGTTCGCTGATTCTTTACAAACTTCAAAATTAATTTTTTCATTTGTGTATCCTTTCACGGAACATTGAATTTTTTTTTGTTTTACCGAAAAATTTTGAAAATAATATTCAAAATCCATTTCTAACATAATTTTATCTGTAATATTTTAATACACCATAGTTATTTTTTTTTTTTCTAAAATTTACTATTATTATTATTATTTTGCGCTAGAAATAGCGCTAGCAACGACGCCTTCGGCTAAGAGTGCGATTAATAATTTTTACAGTATTTATATTTAATTTTGTTTTATATTAAATATTTACATTATATTTGGTATCGCACTCCCTCGGTTAATAAAGCCATGCGCTTAATCAGGCCACCGAGGCGCTTTAAAAAATCTAATTTTTAATTAAAATTAATAATTTAATAAGTATTTTAATTTCTTAATTAGTTTTTTTTTCTATTAGAATATTAATCAGCATAATAAGTATAAGATTTAACTGGATAAATCAAAAAAGGAGAAAAAGATAAAAAAATTAATAATAAAATATTAACATTCTAACGGATCAGGTTATAAAATTTGGTCCAGTTATTTTGTAATAACTATAAATTAAATAGATAATAAATAAAAAACAATATTAATTGAACTTTCGACTTTTAACATAATCAAGAAGATAATAACAGTTTTACAAGAAACATTGACTGCGTTGTTCAGTTAAATAAAGAAATGATTGTAGGGTTTAAAAAATTGTAGCTGCAAATATTTTTTTCTTCAACAAAATTGAAATATTTTATTTAATAATTTTTTTTTTAAAAAAAAGATAAAAACAAAGAATAAATAAAGAAATAAATATCAAATAAATTGTCGCTGCTCCATTAAGCATAGTTTTTTGTAAAGCGATTTATTTAAGCGCTTAAAGCCTGAGGTAAATTCGACGGCGTCTGTGAGGCGTATGATTTGTGAACTGTCAAAAACAAGTAAAATGATATGAAAATAAAAGCAAAAAATGTTTTAAAAAGAAAGAAAAGAAAAATTTTAAAAAGAACAATTTACTTAAAAAAATTCAAAATATTTAATTTTAAGACACAAATAAAATGTTTAGGTAACGCACAGAAAATGTTTACAATAAACGCAGCGTCGCAATTATCTACGGCGTCGAGTTTGCCTCAGGCTTAAAAGAAAAGCGTTAAGTAAAAAATTACTTAAAGCGATTTAATAAATTTAAAGCGGTTAACTGTACTGAACGCATCCATTATCACCAAATAAAATAAAAAATAATTCAAAATTTTTAAAATTTTATAGATTTATAGATTTACAGATTTTTGAAATTTTTAATAATTTTTTTTTTTTTAACTAAAAAAAAAGTCTTTAATTAGTTGACTTTGAGTTAATGTTACGTAACTCTGATTTTTGTTTTGGTTTTGTTTATTGTGGTTTAAATGTAGGTGAGAGGGTTAAGTTCAATACTTTATTCAATGCTTGAAATAGATTTGATATTATCCGACGTGGTTTTGATGTTGTGTTCGAAACTTAAATCACTGTATATTATGTTTTAATATTAACAATTACATCAATTCTCGATTAGTTGTCTTCATAAATTAATTATTTCTGGAAATCTCCAAAGCCTATAATTCTAATCCTAAATTTCTTATATGTAACAGGGAAATCCTTTTTGTTTTGCAAAATATCAATTTATTAGGATAATATTTTGAAACTAATTTTAGAAAATAAGGAAATAAGGTACCAGACTAAGTACATGTGGTAATCATGTTATTATCACTCAAAAGAAAACCAATTTGAAAGATAAATCTATTTATAAAATATATAACAAAATAAAATCATATGGAAACTCTTACCTAAAACATTAAGTTCAAAAATTGACCAAGGTTTCTTCTCCAAATAAAATATACTGTAATTAGCTTGATCGTAATAATTCAAATTTCTTATTGTTAAATGTGAAATAGTATTTTTGGCTTCTAAGACATTTACAAAGTATTTTCCATCATGTATCAATTTAATAGGATGCATATTTTGAGAAGGATACTTAAACCAATTGAAATAATATTCGTCATGGAATCCTTCAACTGAAATTCTTAATGCCGTATTTTTTAGGGCATATAGTTGAATCACACGTGACATTTTTGACCACAATTTGTGGCTTAATCGTACTAAATCTGCAACATTAAAAATATATATTATACATTTATGTATATATATATATATATGTAAAAAGTCATTTAAAATAGTTAAAATATATTAATGTGCTTACAACGTATAAAAATTTTGTTAAACTAAGTGATATCTAATTTTTGATTTTAGTAGTAATTTTAGTTTCTTCTTTTTTTTTTAAAGTGTTCTTGAATTAATAAGAAAAGCAATTAACAAAAACAAAAATAAAGATAAATGCGAGGAAAGTGATAAAGGAAATAATACAAAAATATGGATCATATAAATATGCAAAAGTAATTAAAATATCTTTAACACATTAACCTTTTATTTAAAACAGTGTAGAAGTTTTGTAAACAGATGGACGAACAGAATAAAAGTAATAAGCAAAAAATTTGTTTTTTAAAAATTTGTTGTTAAATGTGGTAAAAATTACAATGATACAAAAATTATATATGAAATGAAAACTAAAATAAATTCACATATCTTCAGACATACCAACATATACATACATACACACACATTACTCCAAAAAAAATATTTTACAGCTTTTTACGCAGCAATATAGCATATATATGCATGCATATGTAACATATATTATTTTACTTTCTATCTGATTATATTTTTAATAATTTTTATAATTTATAAATTTTAAAATAATAATAAATATTTTTATATTAATTCTACATTGTTTATCAATTTGTTTTTTATTTTTTTTTTTTATTTTTACTTTTTCTCTTTAAAATTTAAATTAATTATTTAAAAAATAACTTACGAAAATCAAAAAATTGTATTTCAGTTGTTTTTTTAGTAATTTGATAGCCATTATCAACAATACATGTATAATTTCCAGTATCTTTATTAATATCTGATTTAGTTATTCTTATTTTTGCTATCCAATTTGTACCATCATAATATGTTTTAATATTTTTAGCAATAGTAGCATTTTCTTGTTGAAATTCATAAAAAGATTGTGGTGTTTTAAGAGTCCAATTTACATATTTATCATATGAATTTAAACATTGGATTGTTTTAGTATAATCTTTAGGAATAACATATTTTATATATTCATCTGTTTTAAAAATATGAAAAAATAAAAAAAAAAATAAAAAAAATTATATTTTAAATTGCATAAAAAAAAAAAATAATTCTAAATATTATAAAAAAAAAATTATTTTTCTTTCACCATTTCCTACAACATAACGAATGAAAGTACAACCGATAAATAAAAATATTTTTACTAAAGTTCTATTGAATTGCATTTTAAGACAAACTTTTAATTTCTACTAAAATTTTCTATTTTTTTTTTTTTTTTGTTGGTAAAAAATAAAGATTTTAATTATTAAAAAATAATTATTAATTCAATTGTAATAAAATTTAGTGGTTAAAATAAAAAAAGAAAATTTTACTTTTCAATTGCGGTTTTTTTCAATTTATATTAAGTTTTTTTTTTTTTTTTTTTGTTTTATAAATTTAATGTATGTACGAGTACGAGTACCTATATGTCAACAAAACGAAAAAAAAAAGTTTTTAAAGGTGCACTTTTCAAAAACGCAATAAAATGTTTTTTGGCGGAAAATATTTTGAGAAATCGACAGATCTTTTTATCAATTTTAAGAAAACTTTATATAATTAAGAAAATCTAAATAAAACACATATAAAAAAATATTATGTTGACTTTTGTGTTTTAATTTATATACATTGGCATACAAGGTGTCCAATTTTTAACGTTTAGTTGGTATCGAAAAACAGGAAATTTCCAAATTTTTTTTGTCGTTAATACAGATCAAAATAGAAAGAAGTACAAACATTTTTGAGAAGTAACCATAATACATTTTTTCAAATATCTTGCATCTTTTCAAATTTCAAGACTGTTACTAGAGGAACTGAAGAGACTGGAGATATAAAAGGAACTCAAATTTTACAAAAAAAAAAATTGGTTTTACATAAAGGTAAATTAAAATTATATTGGTTTTTTTTTCCCCTCTTATAATTTTGTATTTTTTAATTTTTATTAATTTTTTATAATATTGATAAAAAAAAGTTTCTGCCGTTCTATCTAACGTCAAATTATTAGATAAAACAATTATTCAGCATGACTTAAAATGTAAATATTTGAAAATAGGCTATTTACATCTTTAAGGTATTATATAGCTTTATTATGGGTGGGACATGCATAAAATACTTGTTCCACGTAATTAATATATATTTTTTATAAAATTTATTCAAGGTTAACATTGTATTTCATGGATCCTCTTTCTATATTAGGCACGTGGTTCAGCTACTACCAAATATTATTTTATATTGTTATACTTGTATGAAAGTATGCTCAAATGTATAATAAATTTTCCATTATGTTTATGATATTTTAAAAGAGCTGAGCGCAACATGTATACGTCCGTCCGTCTGCCCGTCCGCTCGACAACTGAAAAAATAAAGCAGCTTGGATTCTGAAGTTTTGACCATACGTCATTTTTGGAAAATTGTGAGTTCACTGTAAATTGTTAGTTCACTGTTTATATCCAGTAAGTGGGTTTGGCAAGCACTAGTAACTGCCATACAGCTTTTTTCTTTATATAGAAATAACTAAGTGTTTATTGAAGTTGTGTATCTGAAATTGTGAAAAGATGTTAAGTTGCATGCCAACAACTTCTGTAAAATTTGATTATATTAGAGCACCAAGAAAGGTAAAGGAATACTTTATCTTTTATACAAGAGCAGCAAAAGTAGAGTAGCTTGCATATGTTGGAACTTAATAAAGCAACTGAAAAATTATTAAGTTTTATACCAAATATTTCTGTAAAATGCAGCTGATTCGGGGCAAAAGATTTGAGTATAGTTCCAAAAATTACATAAATATATCTCAGTATTTAATTAAGTAAAACATCTGAAATTTTGGAAAGAATTATCAAGTTTTATGGAAACAGCATATATTATATTCATAAGGGTATCTGAGAGTTGACACAGTCTACTCTACTGCACTATTCTTCATTTTATATGCATTTGATCCTTATTTGTCCTTATCGGGCTTAGAACCCTATATCACTTGACTTAATCATTACGCTGCTCAAATATATTTTTTTTATAAATTTTTAGATTTTAAATGGAACGGAACTTAAATATAGATACTTCTGAGGTAATATAATATAAATAATATTTATAAATTTTTTGTTTCATAAAATTTTAAAAAAACTGAATTTTGTTTTAGATTTTGTATATCTGTGTTCTAGAATCAGAATATTGGATTATTGTTCAAGAATCAGAATATTGGATTATTTATATTCATTCATTCATATATTAGAATATTGAACATGAGTACATTCACAAGATTTTAATTGGTTGAAAATATATATCATATGACATGCTTCATTACATGCTTCCTCTTTCGTACACTTAAGAAGCAAACATTTTTGTATCCGCTGTAAGATGCCAACAAGAAGCATACTATTCAAACGTCAAAAACGTCAAATAATATATTTGTTCTTAAAATTGTTTTTTTTTAAAAACGAAAAAAAACGCAATATACATAATATTACGTAGGTTCTTAATTTCTTAATTTGAAATTAAAAATAATCACCTTGTAATAATGTACAATAATAAACAATAAAAAAAAAACAAAATTCACGAGGCCAAAATATGTCAAAATAAAAATTTGGCCGTTTACGTGCAGCCTATTAAAAAGAGGATGAATGTTGAATGCAAAATATTTCCGAAGAGTACGCGAAGTCTAACCGAAATACGTTTTGCATCCAGAGGCATATATCATATATGCATCCCATGTGAACGTACTCTAAATTGTGAAAAATAAATAATTATATGTATTACAAATTGCAAGTTAATCTTGCAAAAAAGTTATTTTCTATTTATGTTACATAATAAATTTTGTGTGGGGCCTCGGTGTAAACGCTGTAAACACCGAGGGAGTGTGGCTTCGAATCCCACACGTCGTAAGAGTTATTCCCTTTTACGACATTTATCATTCATTTGTAAATGTGTTTTGAACGTATATACAATATATTTGAATAATCTGTTGACAGCATAAACTGTTTTTGAGATATTCTTTTAAAAGTTTTGTGTTAAACATGGGAATATAAGCTTTAGTTTAAATATATTATGGCGATTTTGTTATCTTTAATTTAGTTATCTTCAATATGAACTTCTAGCAGTTTTAAAGTTTAACCACGTTTAACCACATATATGAATATAAGCAATTTTTGGATTTGAAAAACTTGTATGTCTTTAAGGCTTGATTGTGAAAGATAAAATTGGCTGGAAATGGTAACAGAAGTGATAATCTGAAAAATCTAGAAAGTGCAAGATAGAATAAAGTATAACATCTCTAAACTATAGCTGAGTTTTAACTCGCAAAGAGTATTAAAAAAGATTACTATTTTAACTTATATTTTTAATTTTACAATTATCACTTACAGATATAATCAAAAATAATTATTATGTATGCCGAAATTTATCCACACTGTTAAAAAAACTAAAATCCAAAAAACTAAAAATTTAAGATATACTCAGTATTCGAGTTTTGAAAATCTTTTTACTCATCGAAAAACCAATTGAATGAAGATGGATTTATATTGGTGCATTATAAAATCTATATTCCGAAATGAAAAGTTAAGGGAAATGGTGGTTCAATACAGCCTTATCGAACAAAGCATTTAGTAGTAATAAATAATATGGACATCAAAGAAACTTGTAAAAGGCGTATATTAGTGATATACGTAAAATCAAGAGGAACGCCTAAAGAATATCGTAGTGACGACTGAAAACTTAAAACATTAAATATAAAATACTATTCAATAATTACTTTTATACAAGTAAAACTCAAAAACTGCAATATCTTGGAACTGATTTAATTATAAATAAATTTTACAGGACGTAGTTTACCAACCATACTTTGGAATATATAAAAAAAGATAAAAACCATAAATCCATAAATCCATACAAAAACTACAAAAATTTATAGATTACCAGGTAAAGCTTCTTTTGAATTGTAGTACGTGAAATAAATCTGAATATGGAAACTGTCTCGTTAGACTTCCAAAAAAATATGGACTTACAAAAGTGTAGTCTTGAGTATTCTTTTGTTCTCTGCGAGTCAGCTGGTTTGCTCTTCCAACAAAGGTCGTTTTAGGCAACAGAGGAAATTCTATTTATCTCTTGAATACAAATTACATTGTCAGACACAAAGAATATGGTAGTAGTTCAATGTTATGATAATTAGAATGCACAGTACATGATTGGGAAGTAGACTCCAAAAATACTTTTAAACGAACTGGACTAAAGCATTGTACTTTTCATCAAAACATTGCATTAAACACAAATAACGTTTCTGTAAGAGGAGAAACTTCATATAAGTCAGACATAGGGCATGCTATTAAGATAACTTTAAAATGAGTATAAAGGTGCAAAATATGCATATGAATACAAAACATGTATAATAATGTACATAATATCCAGAAGAAGTTTGCCTTTTTTTTAAGCTAACTATGATTCTATATAATAAACACCTTCTTGATATGTCATTATTTTTATTAAAAAGAAGCATTTCAATCAAAACTAATTATAAATTTATTATATACATTAAATAATATCATTACATTTTATCACTCACTAAAAACAAATATTAAATAAAATAAATATGTATATACTTAGTTTATCCAAATGTTTGTAAGATTTTCAAAACGATGTAACACCTTCATTGATATTTTTTTTAAAATGAAATTCAAGTTCTTTTCTTGTTAACGGTTTTTTCTTGATATTTGATTGTGGAACTCTTCTTAAAGCCTCGATATTATTCACATAATTATTTTCAGAATTTTTTGGTGGATCTAATACAATTAAATAATCGTTGGTATTTCGATCACGTTTCGAAAAATATTCATTATTTGCCTTCGCGTATGGTTCATTTAAATGAATGTATTGCTATAATAGAAATCAAAACTCAAATTAAAAAAAAAAACAAATTTTTAGTTTAAATTTTGATGACATATTACCGTATAAATATCACTTTCTAAATATTTAGCCAGCATATCTTGTAATTCTGAGAATTTTGGTCTGTCTGTTGGCTTTTCTTTCCAGCACTTTAACATTATATCATACCTTAAAAAGGAAATTAACTTTTTTTTTAAATTTATAATACCAAAAAATGAGAACTAAAGTTAACTTACAAATCTTGATTTGCATAATCTGGTTTTTCCATACGATAACCATTTTTCAACATTTTCATAAATTTGAAATCTATTGCGATAATACCTGGATATGGAGTATGTCCTAATGAAAATAATTCCCATAAAAGAATTCCAAAAGACCAAACGTCCGATTTAATACTAAATTCAAAATCTTCTAAAGATTCCAAAGCTAACCATTTTAATGGTAATTGACCTTCACTCTTTTTTATATAATTTCCATATTGACTAGAAATCGATTTTGCTAAACCGAAATCACATATTTTTACAATATTATCTTCCGCTAATAAAACATTTCTAGCTGCTAAATCACCATGCATTATATTTCTTTTCGATATATAATCCATGCCTAGTGTTATTTGATAAGCCCAACAAATTAAATCTGAAGTATTTAAAACAGTGTATTTTTTAGATTTATTTAAATTTATATCATTTTCTTTTTGAATTCCATCTAAATAAAAAAAAAAACAAAATTTTGAATTACTTTTTTAGAAATGTTAAAAATAAAAATAAATCTACCTTTTTTCATTGCTGTACTTGTCGATGGAAATGGTTCATATTTATTTGAATTTTTAATTGGATTTGGAATCAAATAACCACCATCTGAAAATTCTTCTGTTTTTTCACATTTTTCTGTTATATTTGGATTAATTTCATCAGTCACCGAATCAATTTGATTAACAAATATACTTTGATGTTTTTTTAGAAATGATTCCAAATTCCCATATAAACAGTATTCGACAATTACTTTTAATTCTCCTAAAAATGAACCAAACATTTAAATAATTAAAAGAATTCATTTCATTTCATTTTACCTTTTTTAAGATTTTTTGTAATTGCTCCAAGTATATTCACCACATTCAGATGTTTACCCAAATGAATCATAATATTCATTTCCGATATTAAGCAATGTAACGCTTCTCTATTATTTGGATCCTTAACTGTTTTAACAGCTACTAAAGTTTTTTTTTCATCTTTCAAAATTCCTTTTGCTAATCCTTCTACTACCATACCAAAATTTCCTTTACCGAGACATTTACCTTATAAAAAAACATATAGTGCAGATTTTATTATAAAGCATTTTAATTTTAAAATTTTACCCAATTCTAATTTTTTCTCAGGAAATTCAAAATTTTTATCATAAGGTAAATTTTGAATGAAATTATACATTGAAGATTGTGATTCTGGAACTTCTTTTAAACCAAAATCTTGATTGTATTGAATTCTTTGCTTCTAAAATGTTTGCCAACGATTATAGTAATAAAGATAAGAAATTAAAAAAAATTTTTTTTTTCAAATGATAATTTAAAGAAGTATTTAGAAACTTAAATATTTAATGACTGTCAAATATCTAACTCAAAATAGATTGGAAACTATATTTAAAAGAAAAAACAGCTCTCCAAATCTTTGAAAATTATATAAAAGCAGAAAATAAAGTAAAATATTTAAGTTTTGAAAATTATTTAATGTTGAACCATACCATCTTATACAGCATTATTACCTAAATCAATTTTCATATAATAAATTATCTGGTGAGCCACAGTTAGGAATAACCTAATATAGACATATCTACACAAAAATCATATTATAATGATACGAATAAACTATTTTTTATACATATTATACATCCTATGTTTTTTTTTACGAAAAAAATTTATTTTAATGATGTCACTAACAAAAAAAAAAAAATGAAAGAAGGATAGAAAAAAATACAAAATCTCCAACAAAATCTATGCATCAGAAAATATAGTTATTTTTTAATATGGCCTATATTTGTGTTCAAGGTTTACTATTGAAGCGAATTTAGTGATGGGATGCACACAAAATCCCCCCAAAAAATAAAAAAGCACCTGAGGACTAAATCCCACTAAGACAAAATCACAAAAAAAAAAAAAATCCCCAAAGATAAAATCCCCAAAAAAAGGTTTTTTTACGCATTTAAAAATTGTAGTATCAATAAATTGTCCTTTTGGTGAAATATGTAAAAAAATGTAATTAGGAAGGATTTTAGAGTTGGACACAAAATCCCTTTTTCCAGAATATTTATTATAGGTATATAGTTTATATGTGATATTGTAAATTAAGAGGAATTTTAGAATGAGGTGACCCCACCGAAAAACCATTAATACATTATTGATGTCAATATCAAAACATAATTTAAGTTCATAATATATTAAAAATATGTTAACAAAATAAAATATTGTAATTAAATATTTTTAATTTGCATAATAAATGCATAAATGCATAAACATTATTCTTTTTGGTGATTTTATTTTTGGAGATTTTTTTTTTCCCGATTTTGTCTTTGGGGATTTTGTCATCGGCATTTTGGCTTGGGGATGTTGGCTTGGGGATGTTGGTTTGGGGATGTTGGCCTGGGGATATTGGCTTTGGGATTTGATGACCAACCGTTTAGTGATATGTCATATTTTAGAAATCTCATATAGAAGCTAATATTGAAAGATGATCACGAAAAAATATTGTCAAATAAAAATTATAGAAAATGAAAAAAATTAAAAAAATGAATAATTTTCCTGAGTATCATGCAAGACGATGATCTGGTATAATATTATGTTAAAAATTTCTCAATTTATTTAATAATTTAATTAATAATATTTGTATAATTTAAATAAAATAAAATAAACTTACTTTAAAACTTGTATAAATCATATATAAAACAGCTAGTAATAGTATACCAAGTAATACAATTTTAATTATCATCCAAGTAGGAAATGATGGTTTTGGAGCTTGCAAATGATTTGAAAAGAATATTATATAGAATATTTTATATTATTAATTAAAAAATAAAAAATTACCTTTAAATAATACCGAAACTAATTGAATATATTCTTTATTGTTATTAGTAAAAGCTTTACATTTATAATTTTCTTCAATTTCTTTTCCAATTGATTTGATTTGTAAAGTTGCGATATAATATTTTGTATCTGATATAATTTTATTAAATTTTGTTACATTATAATCTTGAAAATAAATTAAAAAATTTATAAATTAATTTAAATAAATTAAAATTAAAATATTACTTACGATCATCTGGTGGATCACCAATTTTACTATCATTTTTCCACCAATTTATTTTATCTTGAAATTGATTAGCTAAAACTGCACAATCTAAATATACATTTTCATTAATATTTGCTTCTATTGAATTTTCATTCTTATTATTTTTATTATTGAAAATATTTTTATTGTTTTTATCAAATGTTTTTATCTTAAAATTTCTTGGTAATATTGAAACAATATTTGGAAGTGGTGCAATTATTATCTTTGTCACTTGAGTTTGCGTTTTATTTTCATCATTTTTCACAAACTGTGCATTGCATTTAATTTCATTAGAATCTTTAAATGGGTACTTTAAAATATATTTAAAAACTCCTTTCTCAGATGATGATTCTTTAATTCTAATATTTGGTTCTGTTATAGGTTGAAAAAAATCACATGGTGGTTTTTTACAAATTTCAAATATTATTTTTTCATCCATATGTCCATATACATCACATTCAATTTCTTTTTCAATATTTGGTAAATCTTGAAAATAAAATTGTTCTTCCATTTTCACCATAACTTCATCTATAATTTTTTTTTTTTTTTTTAATTTTAACATAATTAATTGTTTTTATATAATATATGTTTTTATAATTTTTATATATTAACGTATTTATAATTAAAATAAAATTAAAGTTTAATTGTAAATTGTTTAAAATATTTATTAAATATAATTTACAATGGAACTTAAAATATAATTAAAAACAAAACAAGGAAGATTGTATAGTAGGCTGTATCAACTGTCGGATACCAGAACAAATATAATTATAATATATATTACTACTGTTTACAGAAAATTTAATCATCTTTTAGAAAATTTTGAGATGCCAAGCTGTTTTAAGTATACCACGATATGAAGATATAAATTAAGCGAGTAGCTTATATAAAAAATGTATTTTCGTATCTGAAATAAATAAAATTGTATGATAGCTATCTGATTCCTACGCTCTAGAGTCTAGATCAACAATATTATGCAGAAATCGTTGGCATAAAACTTAATTTATTTTGGCAATTTATTTGATATGTCTAGCTTAATTAGACATTAAGTTTTGTCCATATAAAGAAATACGTTGTATGGCAGCAATTCGAAACTGTTCTAAAAACTTGTTCACATTCAATAGAGAAACTAACAATTTTATAAAAATGAAAACTCATAAATCCATTATTTTTTAAATTATCATGCTGTTTCCATTATTTATTATTATACCGGTAAAATATTACGTTGAAATTTACATTTGAACGAGAGAGAGAAAGTTAAGTAAAAGAAAACAAAAACCTACATGTTATACAAAAAAGGTTCTTGATTACCTCAACTATTAATAATTGGTCTGGTATGAAAGACGCATAGAGATAAGCTCCGCCAAGACAAAATCTCGCTTTTTCAGTTGCATTTTTTATTTATTAATACATAATTACAAAAACTGTACATTTTTTTGAGAATTTTACTTATACATATATATATATAGCATTTTTACTTTAATTGAAGACATTTGTATTTCAAGTGAAGACATTTTTTTTTCAATGAAGATTCTTTATTTCAGTAATTTAGTTAATATTATATAGGTAATATATGTATAAATGAATAAATAATAACTTCATTAAAAAAAAAAATGTCTTCGCTTAAACTAAAAAGTCCTCATTGAAAAAAAAAATGTCTTCATTTAAAAAAAAAGTCTTCATTTGAAATAAAAAAGTTTTCAATTAAAGTAAAAAAGCCTTCGGTTAAAGTAAAAAAGGTATATGTATATATATAAATATTCTGGAAAAGGCGTATAACTTCGATTTTGTAAGCAATTCTAAAATTCCTCCAAACAAATTTTGTTGACAAAAATATTTCAAAAAAATATAAAAATATTTATTTGTTAATTTTTCCTATAGAAAATGATAATAAAATATAGGAAAATCTATATGTAAGCCATTTATAAGAAAAAATATTTCCAGTTTATTTATCATCTTTCCCTGTAATAACAATAAAAATCAAATCAAATTACAAAAAAAGGGGGATTTTTATAAGAAAGTGGGATTTTTAACAATAGCAGAATCTAGTCTTAGTGAGATTATGTCTTGGCGGTATTTTTTACGGGATTACGTCTCGATCCCATCTTTATAACTGACTGAAGACATCTATCATTCTCCATTTGTTTATCTTTTTTCGAAATAAAATTTTTTGTTTTTTTTCTTTAATATTTAACATTAATATTTAAAAATATATCGAATTTAATTTATTTTATTTTATATATATTTTTTTTCTTTTTTAACTATAATTCTCAGACGCTTTATTTACCGTGTATAAGAGAATCATCAGAAAAAGAAGAAGTGATAGTATAGAAGTATATTATATTAAAAAAAAAAAATTTCAATTAAAAAAATTTACATTTTTATGTTATGTTATATTTAAAATTGATAATTTTACCTAAAACAGTCAGTTCAAAAATTGTCCAGGGTTTATTATTCAAACAAAATGTACTGTATTTTCCGCTATCTCTAATATCCAAATTTCTTATTGTTATATTTGAAATTAAGTTTTTATTTCTTATGGTGTATTTTTCATCCAACAATTTAATAGGATTTAAATGTTCCGTATTATATTTAAACCAATTGTAATTGTAATCTGTATTATATCCTTCAACAAATCCTTCAACTACAAATCTTACAGATGTATTTACTCTTCTATAAATTTTAATGTTGCGATTGTTTTTTGACCAGAATCTATGATTCAATTTTATAACATCTATAATATATATATATCAAGATTTAAATTAATATTATTATATTATAAAGTAGTAATAAACTTATTAGACAAAATATTATCTAATATATAATATATATATAGTTTATATATATAATTATAATATAACTATACAAATATATAATTTGTTTATTTGTATGTTTGTTTGTTGGTTTGTCTATGATTAACATAAAAACCAGATATCCAAGATATCCATATTTATATAACAATAGGCTATGTCACGTTCCGATCTATTAATCCGTTTCGAGTCTAGGACTTGTTAAGCTTTTTTTATTAGTGTAGGCAGTTCAACCGATTGACTTTAAAGTTCGCAAAGATGTTTTCAACAAACTTTTTTTAATAACAATGAATTATGCCATTACTTTTAAACTAACACGTTCTGACAAGATAGTATAAAAAATATATTTTTTTGTTGTCATGATTTAACAGTTTGATCAACTGAGTTCAAAATTGGTAGCAATTTTACTTTTTGAAAAGGAAGTACATTTAATTAATTTAGTAACGATCCTTTAAATTGGCCCGGCTCTGAAAAAGTGGTGTTTCATGACAATAAAAGCTACTGCAATAATAGTTATGATCTCTAAAGCCGTTTGTGGCATAAGAATGTTTTTTTTTGTTTTTTTATTCGATAATCTCAATCTAGGAATATGTTCCTTTGTAATAAAAAGTAGTTGAGACTAAATTGTATGGGATACGGATGGGAAAAATGAGGATAAAGGGGAATGAGGCGGTATGTGTTAAAAAAAAATTCATTTTCTTGTTTTTTTTTGTTGTCTAGTTTGGCTGATTGATTTGAAGTTTTACTAAACTGTTTTTCCTTACAGAAGTATACTTAATCTCGGAATAAATTTAATTTAGACATAACTGTTCTGGGAAAACTATATTTTGTCTAAATTTCCTATGATAATTTTTCCATTTAGTTTTATTTGGCCAAAACAATTTAACCTATTAACTTGAAACTTTGAAAAGGTGTTGCCCTTTAGACAAATTTTGAAATGCCACACCATACGACAACGTAGGGTTATCGTTCTTTATTTTTCTAGATATCTAATACTGTATGTACATAATAATATATTCAATAGATCTACAGAATATCTGTTTTAAGAAAATATGAGTTCTAAAATATTGTAATTATTTTTTTTTATCACATATCACTTCCTCAACTTTTGCTGAAAAACAATTAAACCTTTCAATAAGTAGGTGTGTAAAAAAAAAGTGGATGTCAAACTATGCATTAGAAATAATAATAGCCAAAGAAATGTAAGAACGTATAAAATATGGTCTAAAAGACCGAATGATTGTGAGTGCGAATCCCATACACGACTTAAAAATAATTCCCTCTTACGGCATTTACAGCCACGCCTGAAAAGGAAAGGCTGTGTAATTTCCTTGTTACATTTATGTGGCAGAAGAATCACTAAAAACAAAAAAAAAAAAATCCATTGCAATATGAAAGCCTGTCAAAGATTAGTAATTTTTGGCGTTGTCCCGTTGGTTGATCGTTAATTCGTTACGATATATAAATATGTCCATTGTATCTTCGTAAGTTGATAGTTTAATAAATATATAATTTTAATTATTAAAATATATATTGTATTATGAAAAAAAAACCTTACCATAATCAAAAAATTTTATTTGAATTTTGGTTTGAATTAATTTATCATCATCTTCAACAAGACATGAATAATTTCCTGTATCTTTATTAATATCGGGAGATAATATATTCAATTTTGATATCCAATTATGATCCTTTTTATATATTTCTAAATTTTTTCCAATAAATGTATTTTTATATTCAAGTTGTTGTTGTTTAATTTGTGGTGTTTCAAAAAACCATTTTCCATTTGCATTATTTGTAATGGAACATTCCAATGTTAATGGATCACCTTTTGGTAGTACCCGTTTTCTATACTTCATTTCTTTAAAACACATAGGTATACATTAAAAAAAACTTTTTGATTGTCTGCTAGTATTAAGTACTTAAAAATTTAAAATTAAAAGATATATACCTTTAAATACTATAGAAACACTTTTAACGATTTTTCTATCATGATGATCATATATATTACATTTGTAGATCTTTTTAGATTCTTTTTCAACAGATTTAATCTCTAAAGTTGTGAAATAATATTCCATATTTGATATAACTTTAATAGTTTTTGTAATATTGTAATCTTTTAAATAAAAATTAAATTAAAATATATTGTAATTTATTTTTAAATATGTGGATATACTTATGTTAATTTCAGAAAAAAAAAAACAAACTTACTTTTATCCATTGAGTATATTTTTTCGTCATTTTCAAACCAAAACATTGCAATCTCAGATTGTACTGGTGTAACACAATCTAACATTAAATTTTCATCTATTGCCACTTCTATTAAACTGTTATCATCAATTACTTTATTGAATTTGGATGTTCTTATTATAATTGTTAATCTATCCGAATAATGACCAATGGTTACTTCAGTTTCTCTTTCCGTTATAATATAATTTTTTTTTTTATTTAATGCAATGCATCGTAACTTCTTTAATGTTTGAAATGGATAATTTAAAATATATTTTATAACACCTTTTTCATAAAGTGATTTAATAATTTTTATATTTGAATTTTCAATTGCTTCATATGATTTACAATTTCCACTGTTCGCTGATTCTTTACAAACTTCAAAGTCAATTTTTTCATTTGTATATCCCTTTACTAAACATTGAATTTGTCTTTGTTTTTCAGATGAATTTTGAAAATAATATTCAAAATTCATTTCTAACATAATTTTATCTGAAATAATTGTTTATATTTTTTAAATAAGTCTAATATGAATTATTATTATATAATAAAAACTACTATATCCATTAGATCCTTCTTTAACTTCGCACACATATACATTATATAAAAGCTTAAAAATATATGTATACAAAACATATAAATATATAGCTATATTATCTGGATATTTGTACATTTTAAGCTATAATATCTATACATTTAAAATTTTATGAAAAAAATTATAAAATTGAAACAAAAAAAAAGTTTTTACACAAAATAAAATTTCGTATTAGTAAAATAAAAAAAATTGTGTATGATAATGGGGACTAACCTATTTTCTTGAACAAAAGATGTCCTTTGAAAAAATGTTTACTCTTTACTTGTGTAACAATTTTCCCTCAATAACTTTTTTTATAATGTTTTTCTGTTTATTTGTAAAAAATAAAAAGATGGCCCTAGTAAAGTGGTAGTTCCCCTAGTAATATGAAATTTTATTGAATTTCGTTCACCCATTTGGGTTGCATTGCTCACAGACAAACAGACTCTGAAAAAATCTGAGATTTGAAATTTTGTTGCAATCACAATTATACCTTCCTTAAATATAGCATTTTCTGGTTAAATTCAGGTATTTACTAAATATTCTTCAGGTATAAATTTAGATTTTTTTTTTTGAAATTCAGAGTTTTATCAAATGAATTCAGATTTTTACTAAATAATTTCATATTTTTTTTTTGTAATTCCGATTTTTGCTAAATAAATTCAAATAATTTTTTTGATTCGAAAATTGTAAAAATGAAAACCTATCTATTGATAAACGTGTGAAAATTTTCAAAAATATTTATGGTCGATTTGTCTAACTTTGACCAAGAGGATGACATCCAAAAAATAAAAAACTTTTGAAAACAATTTACTGCTACCTAAAATTTTTAAAAGAGATTTAAAATGCACATCTACCAATAAAGTTGAAATTAAACAAAGGTGGTTCTGAACAAGTACTTTTATAATGTGTAAAAAATTTAAAATAGTGTTAGCACAAACAAATTAAACAGTGAACTGAAAATTTTAAAAGTTTAATATATTTAATATATTTTTTAATAAAAAAAATTTAAATTTTATTAAATTTGCTATATTAAATTATAATTTATCATAAAAATGAAATTGTTTTCTCATAATTGATTAAAACCATAAAGTTTCACTGGCTTTCATTCAAACTTTGACAACCTGTTTTCTTATAGTTGACTAAAACCATTAACAGTCAACCAATAACGTTGACTGGGACTTTTTGCTTAGTTATTCTAACTTTGACCAACGCTTTTTTCTTAACATTTTTATGCTGGTCAAAGTTAACCTTCACCACCTGGTTTTTATCATAAAAATGGCCTTAAAACACATATTTTCACTATTTCAGGATATAAGAACTCATGTAGCCCTTAATTTTGCAAAGATTTCTATTTTCTAACTAAAATAAGTACTTTAATTTTTAATACATTTTTAATATTATATATTAAGTGGAAAAGTTAGACATGTCGACGGTAAATATCTTTCAGAATTTTTAAAATTTTTGAACAAAATTTTTATAATTTTTGAACTAAAAAAATTATCTGAATTTAAGTAAAAATCGGAATTAAAAAAAAAAAAATATGAAATTATTTAGTAAAAATCTGAATTCAATTAGTAAAACTCTGAATTTAAGAAAAAAAAAATTAAATTTATTTAGTAAATACCTGAATATATTTAGCAAAAACCTGAATAAATTTAGTAAATACCTGAGAATATTTAGTAAATACCTGAATTTGACCAGAAAATGCAATGTATACATTACTATATTGTATGCGGTCGATAACAGAAAAAATAAATATTTATTTAACAGTACAATTTCAATTAGCTCTAAATTTATTTTATTTATTTATTAAGTCTTTTTAGTATGTCATTTAAGCTTTTATTTTAGGACATATTTAAATTATATATATAAATCTATTTAGCCATTGAATTTGAAAATTAGTTCTCTAGTCATTTTGTTACGTGAGTCTAGTGGCTCTGACTGAATTTCATTAAATAGCTTAAAGCTCTTGTGTACGAAATTAGATAAGTAATAACCGTAAGAATGTAGAAAAAGTAAGTATTTATTAATGAACAAAGTAGAATGTAAACCAACGGTATTTAAAAGTGCACATTTCACGGTGCACAACGGTATTTAAAAGTGCACATTTGTGCACACAAGTGCACAAAAAACAAATTGTTTAGAATTGTGACTTGCACAAAAATTTTAAATTTCATGTAATAAGAAAAAATGTGAAAATAGGACTTTTCTACGCATTTAAAAATATACGTATATACGCATTTAAAAATAGGCCTTTTTCAAAATTTGAGCTACATGAAAAAGTTGTTCAACAAAATTAATTTTTTTATGAGACATGCTTACATTTTTTTTCCTCTATCTTTAACGGTGTAGCAGTTTTGTAAACAGACGAATAGACGGACAGAATGAAACTAATAAGCACTAATAAGAAAAAGTAATATAAATAAAAATAAAATTTATATTTTATTTTGAATTTAGTAAAATTCTTACCTAAAACTCCAAGTTCAAATATTGTCCAAATTTTATTTTTTAAAGAGAATATACTGTATCCACCACGATCGTCATAATTCAAATTCCTTATTGTTAAATTTGAAATGGTATTTTCAGTTTTTACAAAGTATTTTCCATCCTGTATCAATGTAATGGGGAGATCCATAAATTGAGGAGGATACTTAAACCAATTGAAATAATATTTTTCATGAAATCCTTCAACTGAAAATCTTAATGTCGTATTTCGTAATGCATAAATTTGAACTATGCGCGACTCTTCTAACCACAATTTGTGATTTAATTGTATTACATCTGAAAAATTATAAACAATTTGCATTTAATTGAGAATATACCTAATTATATAGAAAAACATTTATTTTAATTTAAAATATTTATTTATTTTATAAGTTATAGTTTGTAGCAATGGTAGTAATTACATGCAAATATAGAAGTTTCAAAAATACTACGGCCAAAGAATTCGGTACTTTAAAACGATAATCTGATATCATAACCTTTTAAAATATTATTTATAAAAAAAATGTTGATTGATATTGAATAGATTTGTTTTTGCCATAGATTCAGAAAATTTATTTGGTTAATTTTTTTTATTACGACGTTTATAAGCAAATATTAATCCTGCATATTTCTAGAAATAAATAGTACTATAAGTAAAAATAAATTTGAATATTTAAAATAAATTAAATATGCCGAAGCAAACTTCTATACCTTATAATAATAGCTTCTTTTTTTTTTGAAAATTTGTTACTTTTGAAAACCATAATATGTACTTTTCAACTATATCGAATGTTTAAAGAACGAAAAAACGGTTTTTAACAAAAAACGAGGCAGAGTTCAATAGACTAGACTGTCACTCCTTTTGATACCCGGTATGAACATAATATATGCTGTTTCCATTAAACTTGATCATCTTTTACAAGATATCAGATGGCTATCTTAATTGTGTTCCAATATGAGCAAGCTACCTGGAGCTGCTCCTCTAGAATTCGATTCTGATCCGATCCATACACTTGAGTCTATATCTAGCTCGACTCCTTTAAGACTCTTTTTTTAGAGCGGCGAACCTTACAATAGCAAAAAAAGTTAACCATATTGAAATAAACATGTACACAGACAAAAAAGATAACTGCTGTTCATATGTGAAAAACTGAACATAAAACTGGCAAACACCGCAGTGAGAAATGCGATCGTACATCAAAACCATACAATCGCAATATAACACGCTGCTAGAGAATCAAATCGGATAGAAATCGTTAGTAAAAATCTAATAAATAAGAAAGAAATTCTGTTTGTTTGTTTATTTGTTTGTTTGTTTGTTTGTGCCCTTTTCACGTAAAAACCACCAGTCCGATTGCAACCAAATTTTGCAGGAACGTTTCTACGACCCCGGAAAGTGTTATAGGCTATATCGCGTTTCGGTTAGCCTATGGCTCTCGGGCTAAGGCTTAGCCTTAGCCTTAGCCCGAGAGCCATTTAAAGCCGTTTCGTTTTTTCTTTGTCCTGCCTAAACGGTTTGATCGATTGAGTTGAAAATTTGGAAAAATATTCTTCTTATCATTGGACGGGTACCGAAGAAATTTGGATTCAATATGTTACCCAGATTCGGCCCGGCGGGCTTCCAAAAAATTTTTTGTTTCCGATTTATGTCCAATTTTGTATGGTGGTTTTATGGTCTGAAAAAAAGCCTGTAACAAATTTTTATGAAGATCCGGTAACCCGTTTAAGCAGGAGAGCCGAACGAAGTTCATTAAATGTTTCTGTTGTACTGCTTAAACGGTTTGACCAATTGAGTTGAAAATTTACAATAGTGTAGCTCTTTACCACAGGAGCTCACTGAGGTGATTTGGTTACGATCCATTAACCCGTTTCGGCACCAGGGGTCAGTGAAGTTTTGTAATTTACTTAGTTGTCGCACTTAAACTGTTTGGCCAATTGAGTTAAAAATTTATCAAAGTGTAGTTCTTTACAACAGGAGCTTACTGAGTCGATTTGGTTACGATCCATTAACCCGTTTCGGCACTAGGACTCAATGAAATTTTCCAATTTCTTTGTTGTCGCGCTTAAACGGTTTTGCCAATTGAATTGAAAATTTAGAAAAGTGTAGCTCTTTACCACAGGAGCTCACTGAGGTGATTTGGTTACGATCCATTAACCCGTTTCGGCACCAGGGCTCAATAAAAATTTTTAATTTCTTTGTTGTCGCACTTAAACGGTTTTACCAATTGAGTTGAAAATTTACAAAAGTGTAAGTCTTTATAACAAAAGCTTTCTGAGTTTATTTGGTTACGATACATTAACCCATCAGGCTTCAGGCCATGAAATTCTCATTTTTTATTATTGTACTTAAACGATTCGACCAATTGAAAATTTGTACAAGTATTGCACTTTGGCAGACAAACTCATTCAATAAATTTTGTTGTGATACATTAACACATTTCGACACGATAGACTGTCAAAAAAAAAATTTTGTTTCTAATTTCTGTCTAATTTGGCAGAATGAATTTATGGTTCTAAATTAGGCCTGTGACAAAATGTTTGTTAACGTTTGTTAACCCATTTCCGCACGAGCACTTATTAATAATATTTTGCCTAATTTTGTGTATTGTTATTATTATTAAAACGATATTTCCAACATTCTTTACTTTTATCTATACTGTTTCTAATATTCCATAAAAACCTTTCAATGCAAATTTCTAATATAGAACAGTAATTAAAGTAACATTATTAAGTATCTTAAGAATACTGTGTTTAAGTCTTAACAACATAACATTTTCGGCCGTTGTTTAAAAACAGAAACAATCTCCTACATTAGACAATCATCATGTCATCATTCAGAAATGCATTACTTACATGTGGTCTTTACATGTGGTCTATCTATTTAAAATGCATGTGTATAACATATTTCCCATAAAATATTGAAATATGTGCATATAGTATGTGAAATATCCGTATATTTAAAAATACTATAAACTTTATTAATTAAATTAGAAAACATATTCACATTTCTGTACATCATTTAATCAAAAATGAGTCCATACATATTTAAAGAACAGAAAACCTTATATTCTTATACAATTTTTACACATATTTTTAGCCAATCAATTAGGAAACATAATTAGAAAAACTAAAGGTAAAAAAATTCTGGTTGATTTATAAAGGTAAAAAACAATCATGTATTTTTTATATTGAAAATATGTTAAACAGAACCTGAAATGTACGCATTTAAAAAGAAGTTTTTTCAAAATTTGAAGAGCTGTCGGTGCTGTAGGATCTCCAACGGTGAGGGTACATAAAAAAGTTGTTCTACAACATTACTCTTTTAAGAAACCTACGCATAGTTAATATTTCATTGCTCTTTATTAAACAGTATATAAGTTTTAACAGACGGAGGGACAGAGCGAACTTAATAACAAATTTTTCAAAATGTGCTTAAAAGGATAATTCACCAAAACATGAAGTGACATTACTTACAAAACAAAAATTATTACATTATGGTCTTTTATAATTTAAATACGATTTTATGTTTCGGTATTAACGAATATTAACGAATATATAAGTTTTGTAAACAGACGGAGGGACAGAGCGAACCTAATAGCAAATTTTTCAAAATGTGCTTAAAAGGATAATTCACAAAAACATGAAGTGACATTACTTACGAAAAAAAATGTACTACATTATGGTCATAATTGAAATGCGATTTTATGTCTCGGTATTAAAGAATATATTGTGGAAATTCACTTCGCCGTAATTGTGTACTCAATAGATTATTGATTCCTTTAAAAATTTTTTGTAGAAGAATTGTCTCTAATTCTTGGCTCTGTTTATTCAATTTAATTAAATCTAATAAAAAATAAAATATAAACTACCAGCATCTGTAAATGCATAGTAATAAGTTAACTATATTAATTAAATTATATTAACGCAGAAACAAAACGCAGAATTTCATAAAGCCAATAAAATACTCCGGGCAACGCCGGGTACTCTGCTAGTCTAATAAATAAGGAAGAAATTCTGTTTGTTTGTTTGTTTGTTTGTGCCCTTTTCACGTAAAAACCACCAGTCCGATTGCAACCAAATTTTGCGGGAACGCTCCTACGACCCCGGAAAGTGTTATAGGCTATATCGCGTTTCGGTTCATTAACCCATTGCGGCCCGAGAGCCATTTAAAGCCGTTTCGTTTTTTCGTTGTCCTGCCTAAACGGTTTGATCGATTGAGTTGAAAATTTGGACAAATATTCTTCTTATCATTGGACGGGTACCAAAGAAATTTGGATTCAATATGTTACCCGGATTTGGCCCGGCGGGCTTCCAAAAAATTTTTTGTTTCCGTTTTATGTCCAATTTTGTATGGCGGTTTTATGGTCTGAAAAAAACCCTGTAACAAATTTTTATGAAGATCCGGTAACCCGTTTGGGCACGAGAGCCGAACAAATTTCATTAAATTTTTGTGTTGTCCTGCTAAAACGGTTTGACCAATTGAGTTGAAAATTTACAATAGTGTAGCTCTTTACCACAGAAGCTCACTGAGTTGATTTGGTTTCGATCCATTAACCCGTTTAGGCACCAGGGGTCAGTGAAGTTTTGTAATTTACTTAGTTGTCGCACTTAAACTGTTTGGCCAATTGAGTTAAAAATTTATCAAAGTGTAGCTCTTTACCGCAGGAGCTCACTGAGTTGATTTGGTTACGATCCATTAACCCGTTTCGGCACCAGGACTCAATGAAGTTTTTCAATTTCTTTGTTGTCGCGCTTAAACGGTTTTGCCAATTGATTTGAATATTTACAAAAGTGTAGCTCTTTACCACAGGAGCTCACTGAGGAGATTTGGTTACGATCCATTAACCCGTTTCGGCACCAGGGCTCAATAAAAATTTTTAATTTCTTTGTTGTCGCACTTAAACCGTTTTACCAATTGAGTTGAAAATTTACAAAAGTGTAGGTCTTTATAACAAAAGCTTTCTGAGTTGAATTGGTTGCGATACATTAACCCATCAAGCTGCAGGCCATGAAGTGTCTCATTTTTTGTTGTTCTGCTTAAACGATTTGACCAATTGAAAATTTGCACAAGTATTTCACTTTGGCACACAAACTCATTCAATAAATTTTGTTGTGATACATTAACACATTTCGACACGATAGACTGTCAAAAAAAAATTTTGTTTCTAATTTCGGTCTAATTTGGGAGGATGAATTTATGGTTCTAAATAAAGCCTGTGACAAAATGTTTGTTAACGTTTATTAACCCATTTCCGCACGAGCACTTATTAATAATATTTTGCCTAATTTTGTGTATTGTTATTATTATTAAAACGATATTTCCAACACTCTTTTCTTTTATCTATACTGTTTCTAATATTCCTTAAAAACCTTTCAATGCAAATTTCTAATATAGAACAGTAATTAAAGTAACCTTATTAAGTAGCTTAAGAATACTGTTAAGTCTTAACAACATAACATTTTCAGGTTAAAAAACAGAAATAATCTCCTACATTAGATAATCATCATGTCATCATTCAGAAATGCATTACTTAAATGTGGTCTTTACATGTGTATAACATGTTTCCCATAAAATATCATTGAAATATGTACATATAGTATGTATAATATCCGTATATTTAAAAATACTATAAACTTAATCAATTAAATTAGAAAACATATTCACATTTCTGTACATCATTTAATCAAAAATGAGTGCATACATATTTAAAGAACAGAAAACCTTACATTCTTATCCATATACAATTTTTACACATATTTTTAGCCAAGCAATTTGGAAACATAATTAGAAAAACTAAACGAAAAAAAAATTCTGGTTGATTTATAAAGGTAAAGAACAATCATGTATTTTTTATATTGAAAATATGTTAAACAGAACCTCAAATGTACGCATTTAAAAAGAAGTTTTTTCAAAATTGGAAGAGATGTCGGTGCTGTAGGATCTCCAACGGTGAGGGTATATAAAAACGTTGTTCTACAACATTACTCTTTTAAGAGACCTATGCATAGTTAATATTTCATTGCTCTTTATTAAACAGTATATAAGTTTTAACAGACGGGGGGACAGAGCGAACTTAATAACAAATTTTTCAAAATGTGCTTAAAAGGATAATTCACAAAAACATGCAGTGACATTACTTACGAAAACAAATGTACTACACTATGGTCATAATTGAAATTCACTTCGCCGTCATTGTGTACTCAATAGATTATTGATTCCTTTAAAAAATTTTTGTATAAGAATTGTCTCTAATTCTTGGCTCTGTTTATTCAATTTAACTAAATCTAATAAAAAATAGAATATAAACTATCAGCATCTGTAAATGCATAGTAATAAGTTAACTATATTAATTAAATTATATTAATGCAGAAACAAAAGTTAATAATTTTTATTTCATAAAGCCAATAAAGTACTCCGGGCAACGCCGGGTACTCTGCTAGTTATAAATATACACAACAGAAATCTTGGGATAACAGGGTCAGATAAGTTCTCTCAAGTGACAACGCCTGATCTACCAAGAATTATAACATTAATGGAAGAAACAGATGGACACAATTCGACAGTATAAGTGACGAATGGCTCATCGAGTAGGGGAGCACAATGAATCGCAACTCGTCGGTGTTAGTCTTAGAAATAACAACCAAAACAAATTTCTTACCAAACAACGACAAAAATACGATAAAAGTAATCTATAAAAGTGATATATAATTGTCAAAATTTAACTTACCAAACTCAAAAAATTCGATTGTAATTGATTTTTCAAAAAGTTGATGACCATCATCAACAATACATTTGTAGGTTCCTGAATCTCTATTAATATTTGGTTTAGATATAATCAGTCTTGTCACCCATTCATCATTCTTCTTATATATTTGTACATTTTTTGTAATAGAAATATTTTTATGTTTAAGTGCATGTAGAGAATGGGGTGTTTGAAGAGCCCATAGACCATCTATTTCATTTGAACTTGAACATTCCCATGTGAATACATAATCTTTTGGTAATGATCGTTTTTCGTACTCAGCATCTAAGAATAGAAAACAATTACAATAACAATTATATATTGGTGTAAGAAAGATACAATAATGTCTTAATTAAGAAATGTAAAAAATAAATGTTAAGTATAGTTTTTCTTTATGTACCTTTATAGTCGATTGTTACAGATTTTTTATTTTCCCCATCGAAATCTGAAAATACTTCACATTTATAAGCTTCCTTCTGTCCTTTTTTCATTTTTACATTTACTTCAATTGTTACGATATCAAATTGTGTGTTTAATATGGTTTCACTACCATTTGTAATTATGTAGTCTTTAGAATATAAAATATTTATTTAATTCAAATTATTAAAAAAGTTTAAAAAATCTTACTTTTATCAAATTTCCCACCATATTTAGACCATTTAATCTTATCCTTATACTGATTGGCTACTCCAATACAATCTAAATATAATTTTTCATCTATTTTTACTTCTACAAAGTTTTTATCATTTTCAAGGACTCTATTAAAATTAGATGATCTTAATCTTATAGTTAAATTGTCAGAAAATGGTCCGATTGTTACATCAGCTGTTCTTGTATATTTAATCTTTTTGTTTTTTGATGCAATACATTTTATTTGACTAGAAAATTCAAACGGATAATTTAAAATATATTTTTTAACACCTTTTTCATAAGGTGATTTAACAATCTTTATATTTGAATTTTGAATAGGTTGAAAAGAATCACATGTATTTTTAGCTTTCATCGTAACTATTTTGCAGAATTCAAATGTAATTTCTTCATCTGAATACCCATATATTCGACAATCAATTTCTTTCGAGTTCATTGATGATTTTTTAAAATAATAATAATTATTCATTTTTAACAAAATTGTATCTATAATATGACATTTTTTTTTTTGTTATTAATTAAATAAATTATTTTTTTATTACCTAATTTAAAAAAGAAAATTACCTTGAATTTTGAGATCAAAAATGATCCAAGGGTTATTTTTCAATTTAAATATACTGTATTTTCCTTCATCATGAGAATTTATATTTCTTATTGTTAAATTTGAAATTCCATTTCTGTTTTTAAGAAAATATTTTTCAGCTTCATATAATTTAATAGGTTTTCCATCTTTATATTTGAACCAATCAACAGTGTGATTTTCATGAAAACCCTTAACTGAAAATCTAACAGCTCTATTGGTTTGTGCATAAATTACAATTTCACGTGATTCTTTTAGCCACAACTTATGGTCCAAGTGTATTACATCTACAGTACAAAATTAATTTTATAGTTTTGGATGGATGAGACAATTACAATTTTTAACATAATAAAATTATAATTCGGAGAAAAAAGCTAAACTTAAATTACAAAATAACACTAATATGATGCGATTTTTCTTTATTAGAAATATAACCCCAATTAACATATAAATTTTAGGCCTTAATTTCTAATGAAGAATGGTTAGGCGTAGTTTTTAGGTTTTATTACCAAATTTATAGTTTTATTCCATTTATGTTCTTGGGTCGAAAACTGAAAATGTAAAATGAATGCAAGAAATTTATTAAAAGTGATGAAAAATTTTTGAATAAACATTTTAAGAAATTAAATATTGTGTGCATTTGACAACAAATAAGAAGACTATTTTTCTTCTTTCTTATTTAATATCTCCAAAAAATATAACAGATCATAAATGTGTTAATGTTTTGTACATTTTTCATGGGTCTTTTTTTGTTCATAGCAGTGTCGACAAAAACATAATTGGTATTAAACAGAAGGTCAGTTTTATAGTGATACTTTTGTCAAATTAATTTGAAATCATACGATTGAAATGTACAAAAAGGAAGCTTACTGTTTTTTCCTTAAAGAATAAAGAAGCGTTGAAATACCTGAACCAAAATTCCGTAAATAAATACAAACCTTTGTATCAAAATGATCTGAAAGCATCTGAAGGGCGGATCAAAAAGCATCCGAAAAATCAGCTAAAAATTCATTAAAACTTATGATGTTAATAATAATTTTCAGTAGGGATGTGGGTAGCAACGGAATCAGTATTACATGTTTTGTCCCAAAATTCAGTGTAGGATAAGTAGGACAATCTTGTGGTACAAGAATGGGAAAACTTCTCTCAATGACAATGTCTAACCTACCAAAAATAATCCCATTCAGGAAAGGAGCAGATTGGTTCAATGTGCACTGAATCGCAGGGCCTATTTCTTAAGGTAGATATTAGCATCCTTACGAAACAACAACCAAACACAAATATTATTTTAAATATTATGATAAGGGAGATCGATAAGAGATAAAATTCGTTTTAAGGTTGGCATGAAATTAAAATTTTTGTAAAATTAATTTTCTGATAACCAACGACACTGAAAGACTAATTTGTTTGACAATTAGATATACAAAACCGGCTTAAACAGCATGCAATAATGGACATATTCCCTTGCTTTGACATTACAGCAAAACAGCAAAATTAGCAAAATTACTATTAAAGTGTAACCTTAGTTTAACTTAATAAAACGTATACTATATTGTGTAAATGTATAAAAGTGTCTAGTTATTTGACCATCACAGAAATCCTGGTAAATTACAAGCTGATTTGATAAGTTTAGTTGGTTTACAGGAGTGCTGTGTAGAATTTGATCTTATTCCATTGATTGATACCATTCACTCGTAGTTTTGGTTCACAACTATGTTCTATAACCAGCTCATAAAGTTGAGAAATTAAATGACTTCTCCAATTCTACTTTCTTTTAATTGGATTATTTCTGAAGAAGTCATAAATTCTCAGATTTACAGTCTGACCCTAGTTAGGGGCGGGAATTCGTAAAGAAAATGATGGAGGTCGTTCCATTGTCTACGTTTTGGAACTTCCATGCTTTACATAGTTGCAAAACTTCCACGTTTTGCAACTATGTAAGGAATACCCATATATATCAGCTGCATTAAAACTTACCGGCCAGTGAACCGTAATTATCGTGGCGACTGCAGGAGAGTTGCAACAAGTGTAGATAAAATGTTCTTCTATTTTACTTATTAAATAAAAAAAATAAAACATGTTATCAAAATGTAATTTACCAAAATCAAAAAAGTCCACGGTAATTGATTTTTCAAAAAGTTGATGACCATCATCAACAATACATTTGTAGGTTCCTGAATCTCTATTAATATTTGGTTTAGATATAATCAGTCTTGTCACCCATTCATCATTCTTCTTATATATTTGGATATTTCCATTAATATTAGTATTTTTATACTTAAGTGCATGTAGAGAATGGGGTGTTTGTAGAGCCCATAGACCATCTATTTCATTTGAACTTGAACATTCCCATGTGAATACATAATCTTTTGGTAATGATCGTTTTTCGTACTCAGCATCTAAGAAAACAAAACAATTAGAAAAACCAACAAATTATATATACGTGTAAGAAAGATACAATAATGTCTTAATTAAGAAATGTAAAAAATAAATGTTAAGTATAGTTTTTCTTTATGTACCTTTATAGTCGATTGTTACAGATTTTTTATTTTCCCCATCGAAATCTGAAAATACTTCACATTTATAAGCTTCCTTCTGTCCTTTTTTCATTTTTACATTTACTTCTATTGTTACGATATCAAATTGTGTGTTTAATATGGTTTCACTACCATTTGTAATTATGTAGTCTTTAGAATATAAAATATTTATTTAATTCAAATTATTAAAAAAGTTTAAAAAATCTTACTTTTATCAAATTTCCCACCATATTTAGACCATTTAATCTTATCCTTATACTGATTGGCTACTCCAATACAATCTAAATATAATTTTTCATCTATTTTTACTTCTACAAAGTTTTTATCATTTTCAAGGACTCTATTAAAATTAGATGATCTTAATCTTATAGTTAAATTGTCAGAAAATGGTCCGATTGTTACATCAGCTGTTCTTGTATATTTAATCTTTTTGTTTTTTGATGCAATACATTTTATTTGACTAGAAAATTCAAACGGATAATTTAAAATATATTTTTTAACACCTTTTTCATAAGGTGATTTAACAATCTTTATATTTGAATTTTGAATAGGTTGAAAAGAATCACATGTATTTTTAGCTTTCATCGTAACTATTTTGCAGAATTCAAATGTAATTTCTTCATCTGAATACCCATATATTCGACAATCAATTTCTTTCGAGTTCATTGATGATTTTTTAAAATAATAATAATTATTCATTTTTAACAAAATTGTATCTATAATATGACATTTTTTTTTTTGTTATTAATTAAATAAATTATTTTTTTATTACCTAATTTAAAAAAGAAAATTACCTTGAATTTTGAGATCAAAAATGATCCAAGGGTTATTTTTCAATTTAAATATACTGTATTTTCCTTCATCATGAGAATTTATATTTCTTATTGTTAAATTTGAAATTCCATTTCTGTTTTTAAGAAAATATTTTTCAGCTTCATATAATTTAATAGGTTTTCCATCTTTATATTTGAACCAATCAACAGTGTGATTTTCATGAAAACCCTTAACTGAAAATCTAACAGCTCTATTGGTTTGTGCATAAATTACAATTTCACGTGATTCTTTTAGCCACAACTTATGGTCCAAGTGTATTACATCTACAGTACAAAATTAATTTTATAGTTTTGGATGGATGAGACAATTACAATTTTTAACATAATAAAATTATAATTCGGAGAAAAAAGCTAAACTTAAATTACAAAATAACACTAATATGATGCGATTTTTCTTTATTAGAAATATAACCCCAATTAACATATAAATTTTAGGCCTTAATTTCTAATGAAGAATGGTTAGGCGTAGTTTTTAGGTTTTATTACCAAATTTATAGTTTTATTCCATTTATGTTCTTGGGTCGAAAACTGAAAATGTAAAATGAATGCAAGAAATTTATTAAAAGTGATGAAAAATTTTTGAATAAACATTTTAAGAAATTAAATATTGTGTGCATTTGACAACAAATAAGAAGACTATTTTTCTTCTTTCTTATTTAATATCTCCAAAAAATATAACAGATCATAAATGTGTTAATGTTTTGTACATTTTTCATGGGTCTTTTTTTGTTCATAGCAGTGTCGACAAAAACATAATTGGTATTAAACAGAAGGTCAGTTTTATAGTGATACTTTTGTCAAATTAATTTGAAATCATACGATTGAAATGTACAAAAAGGAAGCTTACTGTTTTTTCCTTAAAGAATAAAGAAGCGTTGAAATACCTGAACCAAAATTCCGTAAATAAATACAAACCTTTGTATCAAAATGATCTGAAAGCATCTGAAGGGCGGATCAAAAAGCATCCGAAAAATCAGCTAAAAATTCATTAAAACTTATGATGTTAATAATAATTTTCAGTAGGGATGTGGGTAGCAACGGAATCAGTATTACATGTTTTGTCCCAAAATTCAGTGTAGGATAAGTAGGACAATCTTGTGGTACAAGAATGGGAAAACTTCTCTCAATGACAATGTCTAACCTACCAAAAATAATCCCATTCAGGAAAGGAGCAGATTGGTTCAATGTGCACTGAATCGCAGGGCCTATTTCTTAAGGTAGATATTAGCATCCTTACGAAACAACAACCAAACACAAATATTATTTTAAATATTATGATAAGGGAGATCGATAAGAGATAAAATTCGTTTTAAGGTTGGCATGAAATTAAAATTTTTGTAAAATTAATTTTCTGATAACCAACGACACTGAAAGACTAATTTGTTTGACAATTAGATATACAAAACCGGCTTAAACAGCATGCAATAATGGACATATTCCCTTGCTTTGACATTACAGCAAAACAGCAAAATTAGCAAAATTACTATTAAAGTGTAACCTTACTTTAACTTAATAAAACGTATACTATATTGTGTAAATGTATAAAAGTGTCTAGTTATTTGACCATCACAGAAATCCTGGTAAATTACAAGCTGATTTGATAAGTTTAGTTGGTTTACAGGAGTGCTGTGTAGAATTTGATCTTATTCCATTGATTGATACCATTCACTCGTAGTTTTGGTTCACAACTATGTTCTATAACCAGCTCATAAAGTTGAGAAATTAAATGACTTCTCCAATTCTACTTTCTTTTAATTGGATTATTTCTGAAGAAGTCATAAATTCTCAGATTTACAGTCTGACCCTAGTTAGGGGCGGGAATTCGTAAAGAAAATGATGGAGGTCGTTCCATTGTCTACGTTTTGGAACTTCCATGCTTTACATAGTTGCAAAACTTCCACGTTTTGCAACTATGTAAGGAATACCCATATATATCAGCTGCATTAAAACTTACCGGCCAGTGAACCGTAATTATCGTGGCGACTGCAGGAGAGTTGCAACAAGTGTAGATAAAATGTTCTTCTATTTTACTTATTAAATAAAAAAAATAAAACATGTTATCAAAATGTAATTTACCAAAATCAAAAAAGTCCACGGTAATTGATTTTTCAAAAAGTTGATGACCATCATCAACAATACATTTGTAGGTTCCTGAATCTCTATTAATATTTGGTTTAGATATAATCAGTCTTGTCACCCATTCATCATTCTTCTTATATATTTGGATATTTCCATTAATATTAGTATTTTTATACTTAAGTGCATGTAGAGAATGGGGTGTTTGTAGAGCCCATAGACCATCTATTTCATTTGAACTTGAACATTCCCATGTGAATACATAATCTTTTGGTAATGATCGTTTTTCGTACTCAGCATCTAAGAAAACAAAACAATTAGAAAAACCAACAAATTATATATACGTGTAAGAAAGATACAATAATGTCTTAATTAAGAAATGTAAAAAATAAATGTTAAGTATAGTTTTTCTTTATGTACCTTTATAGTCGATTGTTACAGATTTTTTATTTTCCCCATCGAAATCTGAAAATACTTCACATTTATAAGCTTCCTTCTGTCCTTTTTTCATTTTTACATTTACTTCTATTGTTACGATATCAAATTGTGTGTTTAATATGGTTTCACTACCATTTGTAATTATGTAGTCTTTAGAATATAAAATATTTATTTAATTCAAATTATTAAAAAAGTTTAAAAAATCTTACTTTTATCAAATTTCCCACCATATTTAGACCATTTAATCTTATCCTTATACTGATTGGCTACTCCAATACAATCTAAATATAATTTTTCATCTATTTTTACTTCTACAAAGTTTTTATCATTTTCAAGGACTCTATTAAAATTAGATGATCTTAATCTTATAGTTAAATTGTCAGAAAATGGTCCGATTGTTACATCAGCTGTTCTTGTATATTTAATCTTTTTGTTTTTTGATGCAATACATTTTATTTGACTAGAAAATTCAAACGGATAATTTAAAATATATTTTTTAACACCTTTTTCATAAGGTGATTTAACAATCTTTATATTTGGATTTTGAATAGATTCAAAAGAATCACATGTATTTTTAGCTTTCATCGTAACTATTTTGCAGAATTCAAATGTAATTTCTTCATCTGAATACCCATATATTCGACAATCAATTTCTTTCGAGTTCATTGATGATTTTTTAAAATAATAATAATTATTCATTTTTAACAAAATTGTATCTATAATATGACATTTTTTTTTTTGTTATTAATTAAATAAATTATTTTTTTATTACCTAATTTAAAAAAGAAAATTACCTTGAATTTTGAGATCAAAAATGATCCAAGGGTTATTTTTCAATTTAAATATACTGTATTTTCCTTCATCATGAGAATTTATATTTCTTATTGTTAAATTTGAAATTCCATTTCTGTTTTTAAGAAAATATTTTTCAGCTTCATATAATTTAATAGGTTTTCCATCTTTATATTTGAACCAATCAACAATGTGATTTTCATGAAAACCCTTAATTGAAAATCTAACAGCTCTATTGGTTTGTGCATAAATTACAATTTCACGTGATTCTTTTAGCCACAACTTATGGTCCAAGTGTATTACATCTACAATATAAAATTAATTTTATATATTTTAATATATAATTAATATCATTAGATTTTAATTCAAACGATGAAGATTTCAGTAAATTTTTTTTTTTAGTATATGCCCCTACCACATAAATGCGACAAGGAAATTACACAGCCTTTCATTTTCAGGCGCGGCTGGAAATGTTTATTATTCTTACGACGTGTGTGGGATCTGAACCTACACTCCCTCGGTTTTTACAACGTAATTCATACGGTCTTACCCACTAGGCCGGCGAAGCCCCTAAAATATAATACATATAATAATATACATATAATAATATATGTATAAAGCCAGATTTTTAATGGCGCATTTTTTCAAAAAGACAATAAAAAGCATTCTAAAATTGTGTATCATTTCTTCAAGTTTAAGATAAAAGTATTTAACAAAGGAAACCTTTTAAGACAACGTTTTATTTAAAGCGATGTAGAAGTTTTGGAAACAGATGAGCGAACAGAATGAAACTAATAAGCAAATTTTTCAATAATTTGTTGATAAATTTCCAAGTTATTAAAATCGCTGATTTCAGACTATAAACTTTTGCTTAGCAGAATATCAAGTTTTCGTAGAATAAAAATATTTGTACCCTATGTACACTATGTATATTTGTACACTACTTTAGGGGAGGGGGGATGAATGATGTTCCATATTTAGGTTAATGAAAAATAATATAAATTTTTCTTGTAATATATAATTACGTATATAAAATAATTAAATGAAAACTAAGTTTATATGTGGGAAAGAAAACTAGAAGTGATAAAACATACTAAACAATACTAAATATACTAAAACGTACTTAACCATTGAATATACCAAAAGAAAGCAGTTAGCACCACTGATGGACATATTACAATACGAACTTACTAAACTCGCCGGCTAACGCCAATTTTGGTTTAAAACTGTTCTTTTGATCTCCTCTCTATTTTTACTTTGTAAAAACGTGTTCACTTTTGTAACAGATTCTATCAATCGCAGTTGGGGTCAGATTAGTATTGCGGTATTAAAGAACATATTAAAATTTTTGAAGATATTCGTTATCAAAAAATTATATTAATTTGTTATAAAAATAATGTTATATTTGTTGTAAAAATAATTATTACGATATTAAAATAAATGTTAAGACCTGGAAAGATTGTTTTCCTACATATATGTGTATATCATATAATTAATATTATATTGTTAATAAATAATAAATTTTGTTTATAATAATTCTTGTATAAGATAATAGATGGGGCAGAAATAAATATAATAGCCTTTCAGAATTGAACATTAGTGATATAGACGAGTATAATAAAAAACTTAGCGAAATTGCTAATTTCAGAAACTGAAGCTTAGTCAATTATGAATAAGAAATGACTTTGATAAAATTTTACTTTTCAAAATATTTTGTCTTCAACATTGTCTTTATTATAATTTTAAGATTAAAATTAAAGTCAAATACCAAGCAATTTCATGAATTTTGAAGTTATTGCAGACATTGTTATTATTTTGCATTAAAACAATTTACTTTATTACTGTCAATATGATCGAAAAATATATGTGAAAATGATTATAAAATTAAGAATGTGTAGAAATTTATAGAAAAATTTAAACAAAAAGGAGAAAGAATATAGTTGACTTTGTCAACTCTTAGATACCCGTACGAACCGTTAGTATGTTCACATCCTGTCACTTTGCTTACAATATTATTTTTTTAATATTTTAGTATTTTAAAATAATTTGGGTGAATTTTATAATTTCTTGAACTATGGTTGTACATATATTCAAACTATATGTTTATATTTACATTCTTCAAAAGCAGATTTTAACCTTCCACATAACGATTATCAATCCAAAACTTTTCAAATATTCTATAGTACCATTTAATACTATGCGGTAAATGTATATTAAATTTACTTAGTACAAAATAGTAAATATAATTTTAAATATTATATTATATTAATGCGCACATAGTGTATTGATATTGTTATAAGTATATCGCCATACATTGAAATATTTCTTTAAAAATATTTCCATCCATAGAATAATTTCTTATAAGTACAATAAAATATGTACATATATGTATTTAAATACGGCGCTATATAATATATGTACGTCTATACTCTTATCATTCATTCATTAGTGACATATATGATATGTAAATAAACATGATATTATATAAGTATGTATGTATATCAATATCATATAAATAAAAATTCTTCAAGCAACCGTTATGTTGTTTATTTATTTATATTTTTTTGTACTACGCATTGTATCCTCACCAACTTCAAATTATCGAGTAAAACAAAATGCAAAAAGTTAGTTAAAGAAATTTGTTAGAAAATTTGAAAAAATCAAGTAACACTTTCGTCAATTATAAAGTAATCCTATATTATTAAAAAAAGTTGTTAACAGAAATAAGAGTATAATGTTGAAGCTTTAATTTTTATGTATTACTTCAAAAAAATTTTAACAGATGTTCAAGTTACAGGTGTTTAAAAATAGGAAATTTTGACTCCTTACAAGTCCTAAACGGGGGGTGATACAAAAAAAATTTCTCAAATGACTCATACTTATTTTTAAAAATCTAACTTCCGTCAAAATTTCAAGTTTCCAACGTTTTAGAAGATAGAAGGGTTTTACAAAATTTGAGTTTCGTATAACGGTAAGATTAAGACACCATATGCCACAAATATATATTTATTGTATATATACTTTTAAAGCTAATAAAAGTAGTAATCGTTTGGCGTTTTCAAAATGAAGATATACCTTATACAACTTGTGCTATAACAATTTAAATATAGAGCTTTTTTGAACCTTTGGGGAGCTGTAGCTCCGTAACGGGTGGGGCTAAAAATAAAAGTTATTAAAATTAAAATTAATATTTTTGTGACATCTATCAGCAGTTAAAATTGCATAGCCCTATTTCAAAAAAAATGTGGGGATTCAAAAGTTAGGTGTTCGAGAACTACCCTAAGTTTTGGTCCAAAGTCAACGAAAAAAGTAGGGAACCTACAAATCACTCCCAGAATATTTTGTGTAAATTTCAAGATTCTAGCTTTCTTAGTTTTTGAGGTAGCGTGCTGACGGACGGACGGAAATGGTTCAATCGTCTTAGAATTTTTTTCTAATCCGACCCATACCTTTGAAGGTATATCTAGCTCGCTTATTTCCAGGTGTTACAAACGGAGAAGTTATTTTATTATACCCGATCCTATCGTACGGGTATAAAAACTGTAATAGTAAAATAATAAATTCAACATTGTTTAAAACAAAAATAACAATACAGATTATAAAACAAAAGCTTTTCAAAGACGTAAATTTTCCATACGACAATAAAAAGTTAGAATAATGTGACCTATTCACGAACATTTATACTTAAGAAAAAATTGTGAAAAACAAGAGACAGTTTATTGAAGCACAGGGGTCTAAAAATAGTAAATTTTTCAATTTTTAAATATGGAGATTTTTTATCACTCAAAATTTCATTATTGTAACTGAAAGTATTTTGGAGTTATGAAAGAAGCAAAATCTTGCAAAATTTTGTTTTCACAGCACGGTAAATTGAAATACTAAGATGTAAAATGAAATTGCATAATTATGATATTGATTTATAAAGCTAAAACTGTCATTTGGCATATTTAAATTACAAAATTGTTAAGCAGAACCTGAAATAGGGACTTTTTCTAACTTTGTGGTATGGTTGCTAAGCATTGAGTGGGGCAGGAGAAAAAATCTTTTTCAATAATATTAATTTTTTTAGAAGATTTATTCAGGGTTTAACTTTTATTGTATTAGCTTCAACAGGAGTTTTATAAACAGACAAACGTACAGACGGATATAATAAAACTAAAGTAAAATTTTTTTTTGAAAAATGTCTCAAAAATTAATAAATCACTTAGTTGCTAAGTAAGCAAGTATCGGATTGATTATAAAATTATAATTAAATAAAAGAAAAGCGGAAATTAACTTGATAATTTTGAAAAACTCTGAATAAAAGTTTATGGTATTATTATTGAGTTTTTTAGAAATTGAGTTTAATTTCTAGTAGTATTATATCTGTACAAACATAGCAAGGATGTAATAAATTTGCTGCCACTTTTGTGACATTTTTAAGAAGAGGAGGTAGAAATGGAACAGTATATAATATAATTTATATGAATAATTCTTGCTCAGAATTGAATTCTGAGTCGGTTTAATTGCGTGTGCAAACATTCGCTCATTTGCCTGACAACTTAAAAAATTATTGAACTGTTCTGAAATTACAGATCCTACTACATAAAATATCTATGCAATATTAATATTTAAGAACAATTTTAAAATTAATTACAAAATCATCAGAAATTCGAGTATATGTTTTTTCTAGAATATATATATGTACCTACATATATACATATATGAATTAGAATAATTTAAGAGTTGGTTACAAAATCAGGATTTCGATAATTTGTTTAGCGGAGGACTATTTTAATTTTTTATTTTATGTTACTCATCCATAATCAATTTTTTATTATGAAAGGTAAATATGAGTTTTGTTTTTTTTTTTGTAATTTATTCCTCCGACTTATTCCTTCAAAATTACACAGCCTTTCGTTTTTCAGGTGTGACTCTAAATATCGTAAGGGAGAACACTCTCTCTCTCTCGGTGCTTACAACGTTTGAAAGTTTTGATTTTAAAATTTAGATTTTGTAGCAGAACCGACTTTATAAAAAACAAACCATTTTTTTTGAAAAAAAAAAAATCTTTTGCAAATAAGAAATATTTCAACACATTATATATAATATGTGTATGTATAGGTATAATTAAAAAATAACACTTACCAAAATCAAAAAATTGTGTTTCAATTGTTGTTTCAATTCTTTTCTTGCCATTATCAACAATACATATATATTTTCCTGTATCTTTATTAATATCTGTTTTAGTTATTCTTAATTTTGACACCCACTCTTTACCATTTTTATATGTTTCGATATTTTTGGTAATAATAGCTTTTCTATGTTGAAGTTCATATGTAGATTGAGGGGTTTTAAGACTCCATTTTACATTTATATCATTTGAACTTGCACATTCCCATACAATAATATCATCTTTAGGTAAAACGATTTTTTTATAATATGTTTTAGCTTTAAAAATATTTTAAATAAAAAATTAAATTAAATTTATTATATTTTTGTTTTTGTTATTTTATTAAAATTATATTGTAAATTTAATGTAAAAGGAAAAAAAAAAAAAAAAAAAGAAAACTTTAGATAATATTTACTGTATGCACCAGCAGCAGATAAAATGAAATTACAACAGATAAATAAAAATATTTTTACTAAAGTTCTATTGAAGTGCATTTTAAGACAAACTTTTAAATTCTAATCAACATTTTTTGTTTTTAATTTAATTTTAATTTAAATAATAATATAATAAAATAAAAAGAATAATGAGAATAATGGTAGATACTATATATTCATTATTAATTTATTATTATTTAAAATAAAAATTAATTCAATTGTAATATATTTTAGTGGTAAAATATAAAAATAAACTGTTTAATTTTTTCTGGTTTGTACTGAGCTTTTTAATTTTTTTAATTAATTTCAAAATAATATTCTTTTCATTTTTGTTACATTTTCAAAAAACTTTTGAAAAAATTTGCCTATTAGTTTTACTCTGTTCGTCTGTCCATCTATTTACAAAACTTCTACACCGTGAAAGATAGAGCAATAAAATTTCAACCATGGATATAGGATGTCATAAAAAAATTAATGTTTAGAACAACTTTTGCATGTAACCTCATTCATTATGAAGCTACAGCCCCTCAAACTTTGAAAAAATGCATGATTTTTAAATGTATATATCTCAAGTTCTTTTATAAATCAATATAAAAATTATACATTTCTTTTAAATTTAGTATTTAAATCTACCATTATGTGAAAATCATATTTTGCATAATTTTTCATAACGTTGGCGCGCTTTTAGTTAGAACCCTAAAATTTTCAGATAAGAAAAATTTTTTAATTCCTCTTGTTTAAGGACTATTAGGGTTTAAAAATTGGAATTTTGTTATTTTTAAGCACTTGTAACTTAAGCACCTGTACAAGTTTTTTGAAAATAAAAGGTAAAAATTAAAGCTTCAACTTTATAGGTAATGTAAAATGTGTTAACGGTTTTTCTTAATTATGTAGAGTTCGCTTAAAATTAATGAAAGAGTATTTTTATTTTTCCCATTTTCTTTTATTACATTCAATTCTAAGAAAGAATACTTGCTTGCTTGCTTGAAGAATTCTTGCTACATATGTATATTCAATAGTGTTATTATCATTCATTCATCAGTGACATATACGATATGTAAATAAACATGAGTTATATAAGTATGTATACTAAAATTATATAAATAAAAATTCTTCTAGCAACCGTTAATTTTTTGTTTATTCAAATTTTTTTTGTACTACGCAATTCAACAATTTTAAATTATCGATTAAAAATAAAATTAAAAAAAAGCGTTAAAGAAATTTGTTAAAAAAATTGAGAAAAATTGAGTCACACTTTCGTCCGTCCATTTTAAGCTAACTCTATATTATTAAGAAAAGTTGCTAACAGAAATAAGAGTATAATGTTGAAGCTTTAATTTTTATGTATTACTTCAAAAAAACGTAATACATAATAATAACAGGTGTTCAAGTTACAGGTGTTTAAAAATAGTAAATTTTAAGTTTTTGACGCCTTACAGCTCCTAAACGGGGGGCGATAGATAAAAATTTTCTGAAATGACTCATACTTATTTTCAAAAATCTAACTTCTGTCAATTTCAAATTTTTAACTTAAACCGTTTAGAAGCTAACGGTAAAGAAGATTTTGCAATAATTCAGTTTCGCATAACGACAAATTAAGACACCGTATGGTACAAGTATTTATTTATTATATACATATTTGCAAAGTTCATAACTGCACCTATAGTTTGGAATTTTCAGATTGCAGATATACCTTATACAACTAATTGTGTTATAACATTTTAAATATAGGTAGAGCTTTTTTTGAACTTTGAGGGGTTGTAGCTCCGTAATGGATAGGACTACAGAAAAAAGTTTTTCCATAAAATTAATTTTTTTAGGATATCTATCTGTAATTAAAATTTCATGGGTCTACTTTAAACGATGTCAAATTTTTGAAAAATTTGTATGAAAAATGTGGAGATCAAAAAATTAGTAATGCGATAGCTACCCGAAGTTTTGATCGGATCTCAACCAAAAAAGATAGGGAACATTCAAATTGATCCAAAAATAGTTTGTGTTAATTTCAATCCTCCAGTTTTCTTAGTTTTTAAGTTAGAGTGCGGACGGACGGACAGACGGACAAAGTTTAATCAAAGTTTAATTTGATTCTGATCCGATCCATATTTTTGAAGGTATATCTAGCTTGCTTATTTCGAGGTGTTACAATCGGAGGAGTAATTTTATTATACCCGGTACTTATCGTACGGGTATAAAAAAGTGTGTGGATCCACCCTCATCAAAATTACCTTTCTTGTATGTGTACAGGGTGGGCAAACTTGGGCTGACTGATTTGACTACAATTTATTTTTTATTTTATTTTTTTTAGGTAGAAAAACAAAATATTTAAAAATATTTTTGATAAGCTCTTGTGCCTTATCTTAGTAGGTTAATAATAGCAAGATTAGAAAATTTATCTTGAAAATTAGAGACAAATTGCTACCAAAAACAATTTTGTTGCAACACTTTTGCCAATTTTGATTTCAATCGATCAAACTGTTAAATCAAGGCAACAAAAATGTAAACTCTAGACTCTAGTGTCGGTACAGGTTAACGGAATTAAATGAAAATTTGCGATGAGCTTTCTCTATGGTTATAGAGTTGTCTAATTTTGAGAGATCATCGGACGAGAACGGGTTAATGCATTATAACTAAATAAATATATTGTAGTCCTTTGTCGCATAAAGTAAATTTTATGAAAATTTTGAAATATTAGGCGTCATTCAATTAGTTCGGCCTGACAACTAAAAAACTAAAAAAAAAAAACTTTAACAGACTATCAGCCCAAAATTGATTAATGGAGAAGGATTAATGCATTTTTTTTCTCAATATTAATTTCTTGTGCCTATTATTGTAAATAAAACGTAGTCAACTTTTAATTTAATATTAAAAATTTTAAGTAAGCTTAATATATTTTATTTGGTCATGTATAATAAATTAAACCGCAAATCATTGTTCTAAATCTAATGAATATTTAAATTATTATAAAATAATGGTAAAAAATTACCATAAGAAAAAAATAAAATTTAAAAATACTTATATAGGTAGGTAGGAAGCAAAAACAAAACTAACACATTCCCCCTTACGACATTTCCAGCCCGCCTGAAAAGGAAAGGCTAATTTTGAAAATATGTAAATTGTGATCAAGAATTTGTAGGATGGCTACGTGCTTTAATTTCAACAAAAAGCAATATAGAGTATACAAATTGGTCAAAATTAATGTGGTTTAAATTTTATGACTTTGTGTACTTGTACAATAAATTAGCTATGATTTTAAAAATCATAAAATTATTTAATTTTTAAATTTTTAATTTTTCTAATTTAATTTTTATAAAAATGTATAAATTAACTTTTATAAAAATGTATGAGTAACAAAAAAAAATTAAACTCTTCCGACGCTGATTCAAACCTACCGCCTTCCACAGTGTACTAAAATAATTCAAATGTTTGAAAGGAAATTATTTATATCCCCGTCCTTTAAAAGTTATTGAGGGCAAAAATATAAAATTAATCATTTTTATACATCTGGAATTTTGACATTTGCGCAATTTTTTTTTTTAAAAATTAGCATGAAATATTCAGGTTTTAAAGCCATAGTTTTCTAGCTTTTGTTTTTAGAGCATTTTTAATGTTTATGAGCATAATAACAAAATTATTGACAAGATGAATGACTTATAAATTTTTTTTTGTTTTGAAATTGTATGTATGTTAAAAAACCTAATTATAAACGAAAAGGGAGCATATATATACATATTAGGTTTAATATTCTTTTCTTTTTATAAAATAAAAAAATTTTTATAAAAAATATGTACTCATAATTCATAAATAGAATTAACAAGATATGTAAACTAACGGTTTTTAAAAGCGGACATTCCTAAAAGACAATACAAACTGTTTAGAATTGTGACTTGCACAAAAATTTGAAAATTTCATGTAATAAAAAAAAACGTGAAAATTGGACTTTTCTGGAATTTTGAGGGGCTGTAAGTCCGGAATCCTATATAACTAAGAAAAACCGTTAACACACATAAAAACATATTATTCAACCTTTAGTTTCCTTTAGTTTCTTGCCGAAGAAAATTTTACAGGTGCCTAAGTTATAGGTGTCTAAAAATAGTAAATTTTTGAGGCGTAATAACTCTTAAACAGGGGGTGGTACAAACAATTTTCTGAGAAAACTTATACTAATTCTAAAAGTTTTTTTTGCCTCAAAATTTTAGGTTCGAATCTCAAAGCGTGTCGGAGTTATGAAGGTAGGAAAATCATGCAAAATTTGGTTTTAACATAACGGTAAATTTAAATAGTAAATTACATAATATTACATAATTTTGATATTGTTTCATAGAGGTAACTACTACGCAGACCCTGAGATACATGCATCTGAAAATAGGCCTTTTTTGCGATTTTTGGGGGCTGTAACTTTGGAACCCTTTAGAATTAAAAGAAACCATTAACATACGTAAAAATATATTACTGGAGCTTTAATTTTTTTATCTTACCGAAGAAAAATGTGTACAGGTTCCTAAGTTACAGGTGTTTAAAAATAGCAAATGTTAAATTTTGCTCATAAACAGGGGGTGGTATAAAAAAATTTTGTGAGCAAACTTATACTAATTCTAAAAGTTCTTTCTTGCCTCAAAACTTCAAGCCCTTATCTAAAAGCGTGCCGGAGTTATGAAGGTAGGAAAATCATGCAAAATTTGGTTTTCACATAACGGTAAATTTAAATACTAAATTTAAAAACTATATATAATTTTGATATTGAATTATAAAGCTAAAGCGTTTTCAGATTGAAAAAATGTTAAGTGGAACATGAAATATACGCGTTTAAAAATAGGGTTTTTTCGAAGTTTGAGGGGCTGTAGTTCCCTGATCGATGGGGCTACATGAAAAAGTTATTCCACAAAACTAATATTTTTATGAGACTTACCCATGGTTCAAATTTTTTTTCTCTATCTTTGACAGAGTGAAACTAATAGTCACATTTTTTCAAAATTTTGGAAATGTGCTAAAAATAGAAAATAATTTAAATATTTTGTTAACCACTTAGTACTTATTAATATGCTAAGACCACATAAATTCTTTTTTTTAATTTTTTATGAATAATTAATATAACATTTTCGATATAAAAATTTATTTTCAATTTATAATTTAAAAAATAAATCTTTTTATTTTTGGATCTTCATTTGATTCATTTTCGTCTTTTTTTATGTGGATGTCAAATTGATAAAATATCAGATTTTTGCAGCTCGCACAGTTGTGGTTTCCGATTTATGTCCAATTTTACATTGTTATTTTGTGCTTTGAAAGAAAGCCTGAAACAAAATTTTTATTAAGTTCTGATAACCCGTTTGGGTTACGAGCACTCAATAACGCGTTTTTAATTTTTTTGTTGTCCTGTCTCAACGATTTGATCAATTGCAAATTTCCAAAAGTATTGCTCTTCATTCACAGAAATTTACAAAGTTAATTTGATTACAATCGATTACAGTCGTCCGGTTTCGGCACGAGAGCTGTATGAAATTTTTCAATTGTTTTCTTGTCGTTCTTAACGGTTTAATCAGTTGAGTTAAAAATTTGAAAAAATGTTGCTCTTTAGGAAAGAAACACACTGAGTTAATTTTATGTTACGATCTATTAAACCGTTTCGGTACAAAGGCTCAATGAAGTTTTTAATTTGTTTTTTGTGTCGTCCTTAAACGGTTTGGCTAATTGAATTGAAAATTTTCACAAGTGTTGCTCTCTGTAACAAAGAAACTCATACAGTTAATTTAATCATAATACATTAACCCATTTCGTCTGCCAAAAAAAAATTTGTTCCAATTGTGTCCAATTTTTTGGAATAAATTAACGGTCTTAAAAAGAGCCTATAAGATGAAAATTTCGGTTAACCAGTTATGGCACTAGTCTAATTAATCGTGTTACATTTCTTTTTGACCTTGATTTAACATTTTTAAATTTGCACAAATTTTGCTTCTTGGAAAAGAATTTCACTAAATTATTTTAATTACAATTTATTAAACTGTTCCTATCTTCGACCAGCTACAAACATTTTTTTCAACGGTTTGTCTCTACTTTTCAAGATGAATTCTTTTATTAAGCTCTGTTAGTCTGTTCGTGTGGGAGTGTTTATAAAAAATATTTCTATGTCTAAACATTTTGGCCGATAAAGTTTTAAAATTGTGTAAAAGCGTTATTTTTTGATAAAGAAAGCTACTGCAATAAATTAGTTGAAATCTCTAAATCGTTTGCAAATTTATGAAAATTTTAAAGTTAAATCGTTAACATTATTAGTTAAATTTTTCATCAGATATTCTTTTACTTGGCTTCCAAACTTTCCACCAACCTGGCGACAAAAAAAATTTACAATAAATAACAATTAAAATAACATTTCAAAAATATTTTTTTATTAAATCTCATCTTTACAGTTTCTGCAAAAATTGTAAGCGTTATCATGATATGATTGACAGGCAGTTCTTAATTTTATGGTGTTGTACGGACGTAAAAATTTGAGATCTATGCAAATTTTACATAATGGGTTAATATATCATAATCAAAGTAATAACATTATCTCTACAAACGTAAACTCTGTCCTCTAAAATCAAAATTCCCTGCTAGAAAATATATAAACATCGACAAGTTAATAGAAAAGAATGGTCACTTTGTTTCAGTTTGTTTGTCACTGTTAGCAAAATAGTAATAATAATAGACGGATTCATTGTTTCCTTACAATCCCACTCTCAATGCAATGCGTTCCCTTCCTATTGTCCTATCCTTTCCTATCCCTATTCCCTAGCCAATATTTTGCGTTAGCAGATACGTGTGTTATCCCATTATATTGACTAAAGGGGGAGATGGGTTTAGTCAGTAAGAATCTGACACTGTGCTAAGGGGAATTCTTCGTATTTTTGGAAGATTCTAACCTCCCTTACGAAAAAAACAAAACGTAAACAATAAAATGTACATAAAATAAAAAAAAATTGTTTTTTTTTTTAATTTAAATTAATTTTAATAAATTTGCATAAATATTATTAGATATATATAATTAATATACTACATTAAAATAATTATATTATTTGTTATATTTGTTAATTTATACAGGATATTCAGTTAATTCAAAAGCAGAATTAATGGAAACAGTACGATTGATGTCATGATTAATATTTGTTCTATGTTTAACCTAAAAAAGAAAAAAAAAATTTAAATAAATAAAATAAATATTTGTTTTTTTTTTATATCAACGCAACTTACTAATTTTTTCTTTCTTAAAGTTAACCATAATATATATACTATAGCAATCAAAAATATTATGCCTAAAATAATAATTACTATTATTAATGTTATACTGAATGTTGATGAAACTAAAATAAAAGAAAGAAAATAAAACAGTTTAATATTATAGTTATATCAAATAATTTTGTATAAGATATAAAACGAAGAAAAACAAAAAGCGTGAACTGTACCATAGCTATACGAACATAAGTTATGCTGCTACAATAAAATTTATTATTTTTTACAAAACTTCACATATCTGACCTAATTAAGTACCGAGATATATTTATATGTAAATTTTGTAGTTGTATGATAGCTACTCAAAGTTGTTGCTGTAGGCGAACAAAATTTTTGCCAAAGTCGTTGACATAAAACTTAACTGTTTATAAACTTTCAGGTATGCTTATATAAAAAACAAGTTGTATAGCAGCTAATGTGAGTTCGTGTGTGAATTCGGCGAATGTCAGGAGGAGGGGCGAAATGTTGATCCAACTTGTTCAATTTCAATAGCAATTTCAGAATACAAGATACTTTATTTTCTGTACAGTTCGGATGTATATGACTAAATCAGTACAGAATTCGATCCTGAGTTAGAATATAATATACATTTTTTTATATCTATGGCTCGTCTCAATAAAGACATCACAAACATATTGGTAAATTTATATACCCTGAGAAATACGTTCGTATCGATATAACAAAGTAAATATATATGGGTCTGCAAAGTAAATAAATTCAAATACCGAATATCAAAAAGTTATAAAACATTTCATTTGTTTTATGTATGTATTATTGATTAACTTCGTATTTTGCAAAAATGGGAAAAACAATTAATTTTTTTTCATTCTAAAGTCTAAACCGCCAAATGTTCATTGTTTGACCTTGTTATTTGTTGATCGTCATGACAATAGCCAAAAAAAATTGAGAATTGTAATAATGTAAACATTTAGTCAATATTTAATTGAATAGGAGCTTCTGTCGTTGTATGATTGATTTTGTTCTAAACGTTATTTCGGAGCTAAATATTCTTGGCGCACTCTTACATTTCGGTTACATCGAATATGTCTGCCTATGTTTGATTGCTATCTCGGCATTTTTTTACAATCAAATATAATATTAAATGTGTTGTTTGCAATTAAAATAATTTCAAAAACATTATAATTTTTTAATTTTAGGATTTTATTTTTTGAATATATAGAATAATTATTAACCTTCATTTCGCAATCGAGCAATATAAAGCAAGTTTTCGTACATTTCGATCGCAGCGGCATCTATCGGAACGAAACATAACTAAGAACCTACTTACAGATAAAATTAACATATGTTCAAAATAATATTGTCAATTGGTTCAGCTGTTTTTGAGCGGCTTACGGTAACAAATATATGCCACAACGACTTTATATATCAAAATAAGAATATTAATAAGTACTAAACTATAGAAGAACTTTATATTTGGTATTAAATATAAATACCTAATCTGGCATAATTTGTATTATTAATCAGTATACAAAAATAAATCCTTGTTTAGTATGAACTATCTAAGGGTTAATATTCGGTTTATCAGAATGAGCTGAACGGTAAAATAAATATGTTACAGATATTTTATGGTTTCCTTAATATTCTGTCAAAACCCTTTATTTAATTTTTTTTTTATATGATATTATTACTATACCAATATGTTTTGATCGTTGCAGCTGAGCTAAGAGAGCCAAGTAATAAAAGCTGAAGGATAGCTGAAGGACAACTGAAGATATTTGTTGGTGGCACATTAAATTTATTTTTATATTAATACGAAAATAGATACTTATATAATTTAAATATACTTACTTATATTTTTCAAATCAATATAAATTCCTTTTTCTGATAAAAGTGTACGATCAATATATAAAAAACATTTATAATAACCTTTATCTTTAGATAATGTTGCTGGTGTTATTGATAAAATTGAATGTATGCTATTATTTAAATAAATTATCTCTTCATTTATATAACTTTCATTAATTTGTGTAAAATTATAATTTGGATATATCCATGCTATATCAATTTCATATGGTTTATGTTTATTTAAATCCTTATTATTATAATTTGTATCTTTTAGTGAAAAACTGCATGTTATTGTTAAATTATTACCATTAATTGCTGAACGATTATATTTTTCTTCAATTTCATTTATTTCAATTTCTAAAATGGAAAAAACAAAAACCATAATAAAAAATTTATAAATATTTGAAAAACAAAAAGTTAATTTATTTATCTACAATCTAATAAATAAACTTAAATATGCGTAGAATTGAGATTTAATTATTTATGCCTATAGAGTTGAGATTTACTTATTTTAAAAGTATTTTAAAAGTAGAATTACGATTTTTTAATATAAATTTATTATCCTCCTTCTTATGTGTCATTTATTTTGCCTCTACTAATAATACTTTTGTCAGTTCTACTCTAAAATACTAAAGCTCTAGGATTAGAGGATTTATAACTGGTGGCAGGTCATCTTCTGTAAAGCAATATGCTTCAAGGTATACATATCTTGCTTAAAGTAAAGCTCTGCAGGTTTTAATATAGGTACTATGATATGATAATAATTGTATACTTGTATATATCATACTATTATTATCATATCATAGTACATAATAAATTAAAAATAAAATATACCTTGCATAATATAATAGATGGCGCATAAATAAAACTATTTATTTTGCATTTAATACTTTGTCTGGTATAACATTTACAGCCGAGTAATCAACGTTTTAGTGAATCTAATGATTCCAGAAACTGAAGTTTAGTGAAAAATGACTAATAAATGACTTAGGGGATGCCAAATGCTTCTTATAAAAAGAATACACTACTGCTTAAAAGAGAAAAAAGATACATCTTCGGTGTTCGCGTAAAAGTGACCAAACACCATTTATTCAAATTTGTAATATTTAAGTTCATCAGCTTTCAAATACGAATTTTGTCAAACAAAAATAAATTTTTGATAAGATTCGTATTTTAACTTTTTTGCCTATAAAGAATATAGGCTATAAGAGCTTTTGTGCTAAATATCATAATTACTTTTAAATGGCGTTTGGTCACTTTTGCGCGAACACCGAGGAACACCATCGATAAGTATTACCATTTCTTATACTGTATTGAGACTGATTACTGATTAACCAAGAAACAGGAATTTAACATTTTAAAAATTCATGTTTCTCTTTACAAGTTTACAATATGTGATGTTTTAAAATAAATGAAATGACAAAAATCTTATATCATTGAAGTTTAAGATATATTAGAACTAATATCAATTTCTATATATGTTTTGCAAATCTTTAATGTTTTATTATAATAAAATAACTCTTATACTTACCATTTTGAAAAGTTTTTGTTGTAAATTCAGATAGAAAAAATAATGCAGACCATAATAATAATATTATTTTTAAATTTTTCATTTTGTCCTAAAATTTACAAATATATTATTGTTCTTTTATATCACCATGGCATTGAATTCTATAAAAAAAAAAAAAATTTTTAAATCAATTAAATATAATTAATTTATTAAAATTTATTTTAATTTATTTTACATTTGATTACGAGTACCACAAAATAAAATTATCATTTAAAACGATATAAGCGTTTTCTTTTTTTTTCTAAGCGGTTGGTAATTTTAATCTAAAGAAATTTTTGATATTTATACAGTAAATCCATTTTTTTATTTTGAACAATCTAAATGTTTAATGCTGTTTCAGTAATTCTATTAAAGTCATTTTATATCATTATTTTATTAGTTTATTTAATTAAAATAAAAGAATACTATAAATCAAGTCGTCCATCAGTAAAAATTTAAATGAATATAACTTATGTATATATCAGCATTATTTTTCGTTTAAGTTTACTTTGCTTTACATGGTATTGGAATTGTAAGATCCATGTCGAAATATTATTCTTTAACTTAATATTTGAAGTTATGGAAATAATCACAAAGAATCCAATGAAATTTGAAAAAGAAAAATTTTTTTTTTCTTCCCCTTAAAAATGAACTACAATTATTCCGTCTGTCCACACTGTTCTTCTCGAATCTAATTTTTTCATACATTTCGTTCCCTCTTCCCTATAAACAAATCTTGTGATAGAGATTCCATATATGTACTTCTCACATCAAAATTTATTTTTAAATACACATACATGAAAAAAGGAATCTATATTACATGAAAACCTGTGTGAAAATAAACAGTTAAAAATCTGATTCAAAAAGACACATGTGGAATGAGCCATTCTGAATATTAAATCACTTGAACAATAATTCTAATTTAAAATTAAAATTAAAATTAGAATTTAGCGGTTTTTCAGTTAGATTTTATTAAAGCCATTAACTGATACTGATAGCATTTTATCTTTTATCTTTTTATTATAAGTTTTATAAGATATATATATTATGTATGTATAAATATATTTAGAACACGTTAGTAATTCTATATAATTAGTATTCATTTGAAGTATCAACCGAAAAAATGCATATTAAAGTCCTGTCAAAAAAAAAAAACAAGTAATTGTATCTCTACTGCGAGCCGTTTTCCTAAAAAAAAAATCTTAACCAAAAAAATATTGAGAAATAAAATCTTAAAAAAACAATTTTGAATCAAGAAAAATGTTGAATAAAAATATGCTGATTAAAAATATCCTGAAAAACAGAATTTTGAATTTAAAAGATTTTTTTTTTCAAAATTATTTTTGTTCCAGATTTCTTTTGTTTGAAGATATCAATGGTGATCCATTTATTTTCTATTGAAAATTAATTTTATTTTTTATTTATTTTTATTTTATAATTTTAAAATTCTGTATGCATATTATGGTAAATAATATTGGCACTTTCTGGTCATTATGTCCATATGAAAGTATGTTCAATGGTATAATAAATTTTCCATTACATTTGTGACATCGTATACCTAAATCGGTTCAGAATCGAATTCTGAGTCGATTAAGACATATAAATCTATCCGTCTGTCCTCACGATAACTCAAACAAATAAAGTAGCTGGATTCTGAAATTTTTACTAAATTACTTTTGAAAAATTGTTAGTTTCGCTATTTCGATTACAACTTCTTTCTTTATATGAACATAACTTAGTGTCTTTTGAATCTAGGTATCTGAAATCATCCGAAAATATGTTCAGTTTTCAGCATTCCAACATCTTTTGTAAAATTTAGTTTTGCTAGAGAACAGCAGGTTCAAGGTAGCTACGATACAGCTCCAAAAATTTAAATAAATATGTCTCAGTACTCATTTAATTGAATTACGTAAAAGGGGGCCGCGGTGGCCTAGTGGGTAAGAGCGTATAAAGTACGATGTAAACATCGAGGGAGTGTAGGTTCGAATTCCACACACTTAGTAAGAGTTATTCCCCCTTACGACATTTACAGCCACGCCTGAACAGGAAAGACTGTATAATTTCCTGTCCACAATACTGAGAAAAGACCAGACAAATACAAAAAAAAAGAATTGCGTAAAACTTCTGAAATTTTCTAAATGATGATCATACGGATTATCATATATCTTCGTTCGCTAATATCAAAATATTACTATCACTCTAATTACTTTTTTTTTTTTCACTTAGATACTTAAGTATGTATCTATGTGTCTATATATATTTAATTATTTTTATTTTTTTTTTATATAAGCAACTTCAAAATCAAATTATATAATTGCATTTTCCCAGACAGAAAATGAAATTCAAAATTTTAATTGTTAAATACCGGAAAATGTTAAAAATCACTACATTTACATATTACATATATATTTATTATTTATTTATATATATATATATATATATAAGTGGGCTTAATTTAAAAAGAAAATATTCTAAACACTAAAAATTCTATATATACTTTTAATTATTTTCAAGTTTATTACTATAGTTATTTTCTTATATACATATATTCAAGATCACTATTAAAATATTTAAATGACAATAATAATTAAATAATAGTATAAGATACTTAAAAAAATTATATTTATATTTTTTTTTTTTTTAAGTAGTTATAATATAGCCTATAGTTATTTTAAATTCAATTATTATTTTTTAATTGTCTTGTAAATTTTTGAAATATTTAATTTAAATGATCGTAGATTTCATCATATCACTTGATCGAATGCATAAAACTGAACTCAAATCTCAATTTTTCAAACAAAAACTATATATGCTTGAACTCGTGATTTTGTTTAAAAAAAAAGTAAGATTTGAATTCAATCTCAAGTTTTATGTACTGGATCCACTGTCTGTACGACCCATATCTGTATGGTATATAATACATTTAATTCAAAATAAATTTAATTAAATTAGAATTTTAATTTTAATTTAAACACTTAATATTAATATAAAAAAAAAAAGTTAATTTCTTTTATCTTACCTTACCTTTACCGTATGAATGTTTTACTATAAATGATATCTATATTCAATATCTTTTACAATTAATAACTTAAACTTTTTAATCATATCAGCATCAATTGAAATTTTTGTTATTTTATTTAAAAATAATTTAATTTCAACATTTTTACATCATATAATAATATTAATTAACATGATATGATTCATGGGTTTTTCCCATTCATTGAGAAAATCAAAATTAAAGAAGAAAAAGAAATATTTAATAACAAAAAATTTGATCATACTATATAATAACTATTAAGTTACTGATATTTTACTATTGATTAAACGTCATACATATCTTTATTACGTTTATATCTTTTTAAATAAATGAATACTTTAAATCTAAATTAGGAAATTAATGAATCATTCATTCATTAAAAAAAATATATTTGTAGATACCTACAGATAATAGAAAAGATCATAACATGTTAAATGGTTTTTTATTCAAAGGGGAGCAATGCTCTTTCAATAATAATAAATGTTAAGGAAACAATAAATGTCTACCTATAAGGCATTTTTGTTTATATACGCATTAGGCAAATTCTCATAATGATTTCTTTGCATATCCAAATGGTAGAGAAAGTGAGGGAGCAAAATAGGATAACAGATGGAAGTTGAAAGGAAAATTGGAAACGAACTTGAAAAGTTATTCTTGAATAATTGCAGTAGTTTATAAGAAATGAGTTTTTTTTTTTGCAAATGGAATCATATTATTAAAAATTTTTATTAAAAAGATATATACATATTATATAATTGAAAATAGGGTTTTTTTCGAAGGGTTGTAACTTGGTAACCCCATATAACTAAGAAAAGTTGTTAACACATCTAAAAATATAGTATAGACGGCCTCGACGGCATAGTGGGTAAGAGGGTATAAAATACGCTATAAAAAAAATAAATAGTATAAAAGCTTTAATTTGTTTGCTTTACTTTTAGAAAATCTGAACAAATACCTATAAGTTACAAATGTTTAAATATGGCAAAATATCAATTTTTGAGCTTTATTATCTCTCAAAGAGGGAGTTGTACAAAACAAATGTTATGAGGTAACTTATATTAATTGTTTGAAAAGTCTTTTTTCTCTCAAAATTCAAATTATCTGTCTAAAAACGTTCCCAAGATAATAAAGGAAGCATAATCTTGCAAAATTTTGCTTTTACATAACTGCAAATTTAAATACTATATTTTAAGTTGTTATTGGTTTATAAAAGTGATTCGGTCGTTTCGCCTTTTTCGATTCAAGAACTAACAGAACCTAAAATATACACATTTCCAAAATAAAGTGGAGCTACATAAAAAAAGTTATTCTACAACATTAATTTTTTTTTTTTAAGTTCTATCCATGTCTCAAATTTAATTTTCCTACCTTAAACGGTGTAGAAGTTTTGTAAACAGATGAATAGACGGTACTGAAGAGCGGACAGACAGATACACAAATAGTAAAACTTAAGAAATATTTTTTTTTTAATTTTTTTTTTAAAAATGTGCTTAAAAAGCATTTTGAAAGACTCAGATTTAAAAAAAATAAAAATATTTCCTTTCTAGCTATAAATGCTCCTTCGCTGATATAAACATATATTTATTTTTATAATATTAAATTATATTTGTAATGAATTTGTTTACAAATTATTTAATGAAGAACAATTAAAAAATATTATTATAGAATTTTGTATGAAGCATTAATTAAAAACTTAATTTAGAAATTTTTTTAGTTAAAATGTTACTGACATTGTTTTTAAATTTTAATTCATATGTAATTGGGAATGCCGTAACACGCAATCATTGTTGGAAATTTTCAATTTATACATTTAATTGCTAATAAAACATTTGTAATACGAAAAATTTTTTAAGATAAAGAATTTCTTTAATGATTCTTAATAAATTTAAAAGCAGAAAGTATTATATTATTAATAGATTAATGTTTTGTTATTCTAAGAATTTAATAAAGTGAAATTCAGACCAGAATTTATGGATCCATGCTAAGAAAGCAATGAAAGCAAATGAAATATAAGTTGATTAACGATGTGAATTTCTCTTAAGAAACTTAATTCTTTAATGATTAATGAGTCTATTCCTTATCTTTTGCTTTTACATATCATAAGAAAATAAAATCCTATTGTCGTCTGATGAAAATACATCAGTATCATCTGCCAGGCGCGAAATAAAGATTCAGTTAAATTAATATAATTGACATAATTTCAAAAAAGAAATTCCAAAAGCATATAAAAGCATGTCATCGAGCGTCCATAATAATATAATCCGAGTAAATCCTAGTCCCTTCAATATTTCAACGAATTCGTCTTAATACTCGTTTTCGTGATGATATTCTAATCGTTCTTTTTTTTCACGGGTGAAACTTAAATAAAATAAAAATAGAAAAAATATATGTACTAGCTTAGTTCATAAGATCAAACATACTGATTTGTGGGTTTACTTTTATAACAATAAAATTTAAAATTGCATATTAAACCTAATTATTTTTAGTTTTTGTTATGAAATATTCAACCAAACAGCTATGCCAAATTTTATATTAAAATCAAATTTGTAACTATTTCCATGCAATATCAAAATTGCAACTATCAATTTGAAATTTTCAATCTATTTTTATAAAATATAGTATTTTAACCATCGGTTTTTAGCATTTCAATCCCTAATATACATTGAAATATTGGAACATTATATCTCTTTTATTATATTGAACTAAAATCAAAAATTCATTCATTTAACCAATTCCAACGCAACGCTAGACAAGCTTCAAATGATCATTTCTACATCATGGAAATTCCTAGACGGTTTAAAACTGATTATGGAAACTGATTGAGAAACATGCTAAAATCTAAAACATACTTTCATTCAATGTGTTCTCGTTTCGACTGATAGATATGGTCCATCACATAATTTTCAACTTTTAAAAAAGAACCTGTTTCTACTCTAATACCTTCCAAGTTTCCCTTATTATCCTATTCTCTCCAATTCCTTTCCTTATTACCTAAAGCTATACCATTGTTTAAGGGAATTTTTTCCTGATGTTGGTTATAGCAAGTAAAATAAAAAAAAAACAACTAATTATAGCTAGAAATAGATTTTGATCGTTAATTAAATGTGTTATATTTATTTAGTTTCCATACAAATATTAGAAATATACAGCATACACATATGTTTTATGTTAAATTTTGATTGTTTGTGTGATAGCTGTAAATGACTTTTTAAGAATTTCAATAACATAATCATAAATTTAAATTTAATATAAAAAAATTTGTTTTATTTCGAATACATTAAAGACCTCAATATTTTATTATTAAAGTATTAATTTTACCAGCTACAAAAATCTGTATACATAAATGTTTAGAATTGCGGGGTATAGATTTTGCTATAATAAATTTAATTTGAAAATGTAAACCTGTTTTTAACAAAAAAAAAAAAAAAAGAGACAACAAAGAAAAATACTGTTATCCTTGTCAACTATAAAATACCTGTTATATAAAGTTTAAAATACAATGTACTATCTTATATACTGTACTTGCTTATTATACTGTGAGAGCGTATGCTATACTAACGTACTTCTTTTGTTACATTACTTGCCTTTTGTGAGTTTTGAAAATATATAAACTGGGCCCAGAAATTTATGTGGCAATTATCAGATGGCGCGATTCAATCTTTAAGTTACTTCGACAAAGTTCAAAAATGCGCCTTATGCCTAATTGGCGACCTCGTAGAACAAGTAACACTAACTTCTCTTAATATGTTTCGAAATATTAGAGTAATTTCACTCTTTTATAGATATCTATAGATATCTAATATCACTTGCTGAAATGCCTCCTCTAAAACTATTCCAACGTACCATAAGAGAGACAACAAGAACTCATTTTTACACTGTCGAAATTTTTAGGTAGTTTAAAACAAGTTGTAGAAACACATTCGTTTTGTGAACTACTAAGATGTTGAAAATGCTTTCACTCTGTTTGTTCTATCTACAATTTGAAGCTATTCAAAAGGAATATTTTTAGGTTAATTTTTAATTTACTCTTCAAATCACCTTTCTAATTTACTCTCCATTTAATAGATAAATAATTCGTCTCAGTTTTCGATACTATTCCGATTCATACGCTTAAACCTATATATCTATCACTCCGAGTTCTATTCATTACAAACAGAGTAGCAATTTTAGTATATCCGTTAATTAAAAATTTAATATGCGGTTACGAAAAAATTTAATTCACACCAAAAGCATTTTCTATCCGTACATATTTTATTAGTATGTAGTATCCTACCTGTACAACTTGTATTTTAAAATAGTTGTATAGTTTTTGTCAATTAATTGAAAATGTTTGTTATTTTGACAAACAAATAGGTGCTTTAACTATATCGTATCATATCAAAGTAAACAATCAAATTAGAAGAATCGAAACATCAAAATAATTAATGAAATGTTTTATAAACACAGACACTAGACATCAGTAGAAAAATTACTAAAAATATTTTAATGTTTTGCATTCAAAATCATACTTTTCTGATGTAACTCCACAACCAAACACTTGTCTTATAGGAGTTATAAAGAGCATATGATAGTGGATGATAGTTTGATGACTATCATACTATATTGAAGAATATTTTGAATAATTGCAATGTCAGAAGTTATGATATATAGATCTTCAGAAATATCCTATGTATTTTTATTAATAAACTTTCAATCACTCACCGCTTTATCACTTTAAGATAACAATTAAAAAGACTATAAAATGTTTAAATATGACGCTAATAAGTAAAAATACTTTTTAGATTTAGGTTAAAGTATATACTGTTAGCGGAATTTCTGTCTTGAAAGATTTTTCCTAAAAGAGTCAACCCTGAATTCAGAAATAACATAATTTTTGTTTCCACTGTGCATCTGTTCAAATAATTTTTTTTTTTTTTTGCTTGATATAAGGGGTCGATATAAGGAGCTCAATACAAGGATTAATGTTAGACTTATAGCTTCACTTTTTTAATAACTCTATTCACTAAGCCTTCCATTACTCAGCTGTATAGCTATTGCATAAGACTATGCACTTACCTTCAGTTTTTTGAATAATTATGTTAACTTTATCATTGATTACTTAACTGTAACTATTATACAAGAGTGTGAAGGACAAATATTTTTATTTGTATACCATCTTATTATCTTATAAAACTATTATTTATGTTTTAATTATTACGATACGATATAATTTACTAGTACTGTATATGATCTGATCAGATTTGAACCGAAAGCTTTTCGATAGAAATACCGATTACACCCCCACTAACCTAATAGGTCAAAGTAAATAAAATATTGATGATGGTTATTTTTTATAGAATAAGAAATAGTTTGAGGGATTTTCTAACTGCAATTTATAAAAAGTATATATTGCAATTTTTCAAGTACCTATAATTAATTATTTTAATATAAGGTAATCTATGACAAAAAATATAACAAAAAGAACTTAGAATTAAGAATGTTTAAAATAATAAAATCTAATGAAATATTAAAATTTTAATTTCAATTCATTAGCACTAACCAAGTAATTAATTATTCAGAATATCTGAAAACCGTAAATAAATAAAAAAAATTAAAAATGACGTTTAGTAGAAAATTTTTAATTTCTTTAATCATTATTAAAATTTGTAAATTCTCGTTATTATTAAAAGTAAATTTATTTATTTATTTATTTATATTAATATTACATACATAAATGTAATGCAATATTATTGAACCATCGGCTATACTAAGATCATTATAGGTTTTTATACTATTATTAAATTATATACTAATATTATTTATTTTGTTTATATTATATACTATATATTTACATTATATTTGGTCGTAAGGGGGTATGTAAAGAAAAAAACACTTACGACCTGTGCAGGGATCGAACCCACACTCCTTCGGTTAATATGCCACACGCCCACCCACTAGGCTACCGAAGCCCCCTTAAAAGTAAATTGCATGTACTTATTTTTAAAATTCATTTTATGTAAAATACACCATGTGCTTAACTATTATAGTCGGAAATCGTTTTTTAATTTGCATATATTTAGGCTTCAAGGATTTCCGTTAATTCAATATAAATATCAAAGGCTTTTCAAATTTTAATACATATACCGCAAGATAAGGTTGTGTGCAAACATTTCAGTTTATTAGATACTCTGTGAATCGAGATATAGCTATTTAATGATATTGAACGAAAATATAGATATATAAATAGAACAAAAGTAAAATACAAATAAAGTGTGGGGAACAAAAAAAAAATTAAAAATATATCATTTTATTTCTATATGTGCACTCTAAAATCACTTTATACCAATTTTAAAAATTTATATATTAAAATATTATCAGCAAAGAAGAAATTTTTATCAATAAAATGAAAATCTAACAATATGAAAAAAATCACAAAAATAAACTAAAGTAACCTAATCGAATAGCACTCAAAATAAAACTATGTATAACTGAAATAACCCAATCATATCAACAGTTCTTTTATTAATTAAAATATTTTGTTAAAAAAAAAAATAATACTGTTAACTGTTATTATTCTGTTAACCTGTTCTGTTCAGTTAAAATTTATTCTTTCGACTACTTTCTGATATTTCTATAAATATTATGTTTTTTTTTAATTTATTTTATTTATTTATTAATTTGACCACATTTTAAAACGATTAGTTTTTTTTATTGTACAGCATACAAATTATAAGCAAACAAAATAAATCCGATTGCTGAACAAAAATAAAAATTATAAATTTTTGAAATTACAATAATATCTGAGAAAAAAAAAAATATGTACAGTGTGATTCTCTTTCGGACTGGAGTACAGTGTGATTCTTTTTTAGTCTTGAGATTGTGTGAAGGGGGATAGAGAGGGGGGTATATTATATTTTCTCTACAAAGTTTTTCAGATACAAACAAATTAAATTAAAACTTAAAAAAAAACTTTCGGCTACATTATCTTAAAAATCAAGGGAAATAAACCCCCTACAGAACAATTTTTTGTTTGTTTTGGATCATCCTATAAAATTCGTTTTGGTACACCCTATAGACTCCAAAATACACCCTATAAATATTCAACAAAAAAGAAGAATCTACTCTGTATACCTATAGATATAAAATATTTAAATACTAAATAAGATGGAAACTAAATGTATGATGAACATACCCCTGAATCAATAACTGTTAACGTTATACTTTAAACTAAATGACCCAATTTCGAAAATACTATATCTACAGAACCTAGTATTTTTTTTTTTTTTGTTATTAATGTGTGATATAAAGTTCGGCATGGAATTCCACAGTATAAATTGTTGATTTTATACCAAAAAAAAGGAAAGATGCCTTATAGACAACTTCTGTGACGAAGAACATTTAAATTCATATACTTCTTAGTGATCTATACTGTAGAAATAACTTTTTCAGACATATAAAATGCAATACATTCAATTGTATTTTTTTTTTCAAAGCAATTATTGTATTTAATGTATTGTATAATTATTGTATAATTATTGTATCTGTATTTGAAAAAGTTACTTAGTGTGGCACAAAATATTAAATCTAAAACAATCATCACTAATGTGATTGTATTTTGCGTTTGTTTACAACAATGTGATTACAAGAATTTAAAATAGATTAGCAAACGATTAGATTCATCAGAAGATAACATGTATATGCATATAGTATACATATACAACATGTACATGCATAAGAATTATATACATAGGTAATATCACATATTAATGCTAGCACAAGTTTACATTTAATCCATTCATTTAAACTCTTTCACTCATCTATAACTTATCAGTCACTAATGAGACACGTTGTATATATTTTAATTTTTTACTTCAGAACTTACTAATATTATATAATACCTACTAATATTATATATACCTATATAGATATAAAACTGAAATCTTAACATTTTATTCATACATAGTAGGTATATAGATATAATTATATGTCTTTATTAAAAATAAATATCTGATCAGATAATTGATGATAATATTTATAAATATCTGATCATTACTGTTTAATTTTTTTATTTTACTTACTAATTAATATTTATTAAAGTTATCACTATCTTGTTATTAATATTTTAATTGTATTTAATTCTATTGTATAAATTATATCTAATTATTATTTTTTTATTTACTACTTTTTTTATAAGTTTTTTTTTTTTTTTTTATTAAATCACATAAAAATTATGTAAACAAACAAAAAATTCACAAAAATGAGAAACTTCATTTTAGTTTTTTTCTTTTTTTTTTTTTGTAATTACAATAATTAAAACTTGAAAACTGAATTAAGTTATATAATAACTTAAAAAGAAAAAAAATAAAAGAGACCAGTCTCTCTCAAAACAAATAAAAGAGATTAAATAGAGTAAAAAAAATCTACAACTTGAGATATCAGATACATATTATTACTGTTGAATCTTTTTGATTTCTTTTTTTAAACCGTATTTAGTGTTACACTGAACGTTAAAAGAATACTAAAGATATATAAATATTTAAAGATACATTTTTATCATATCATATTTGATTTTTGTTTTTTTTTCAAATATTTCTAAATGTTTTTTTTATTTATTTGAGAAAAAAAAAAAACCAGTTTCATTCATAAAAATTTTTTTATATATTTTTATTTTAAATATTATTTAGTTAAAACTTAACAAGTTGTATATAAAAATTGAAAGTTTTTAAATCAAAAGATTCGTTTTTTTTTTAACACTTTAGAGACTATTTAATAAGCACGTTTTATGAATTAATAATGAATTAGTTATAAAAATAACAGAAGTTTAAGTGACTGTTTAAATATAATCTCATAAAATAGAATACAAATTCGAGATATTTCTACAGGCATAATAAAAACTTGAGAATGATTTTAATTAACTGTTATAACGATTTTAAGTGTTTTTTAAAAGAGGAAATTAAATTGAATTATGAAACAATATTTAAAATGTTGGAGATCTATGGTTCAGAAATTTTTCAGAGGGAAATAAAAGGATTATTATGTTTTTCTCCTCATTTCTATATACAAACAACGACTGCAGAAATCATTTGACGACGACAACTCGAAAATGCTGTAATAATAGTCTGTTGAGCTATATATATAGTGATTATTTTCTGGTTTATGGTGTACTTGTTAAATCGCCATAATCGACTTTTTAATGGGAGGGTCTTGGGCTCAAATCCCAGTTAGGTCATATTAAAAAAATAAACATTAAATTGAAATATGATAATAATGTATATCAGATAATAAACATAATAATAATTAATGGGGTTGCCTTTAATTATTGCCTGATGCAAGAAAGTGTTATATACTACTGCATGTTGTAAATGTATTATGATCGTCAATTATATCACATGTTATAACTGATATTCATCGTCAATTATAATAAAATAGTAAAAATCACAGGCGATTTAATTTTTCCCTTACGCAGTTCCATTCCCCAAATCAAAGTTCTCGGATTCTTGTCCTATTCTGTTTTTTTCACTAATCCCTAACCACAATATACATAGTTATAGGTTTCATTCCATTTCATCTAAAGAGATAGATGCGTAAGAATTTGACACTACCAAGGGCGTATTTCTGGTATCTTTTCCACTTAATTTAGATTCCCAACTCCTTTAGATTCCCTCCCACCACTTTATTTTATCTACACCTAGTTTCAGTTTAGAGATTTATTTAGTAATTATTTGCTTATTTTTAAAATGAAACTAAAAAAAAACTTGCAGAATTTTAAGATATTCTTTCTTAGAACCCTAAAACTACTTTTCGTAATTCATTCATTACAATGATTAAAATGATAATTTAAATGCAAAGGCTTTTGATAATTAATGTCAATAATTTCCGTTCGAAACAAATAAAAGGATATAACGAAAACTCTTTACAAAAGACACTTTTGAATTTAAGTAATATCAAATATTTCTAGCCAAATTTAATAGATTTTAAGAGTTAAAACTCTCATACCAATATTTTTTTCATTATTTTCTTGTATAGAGTATAAAATTTCTCATCATTCATATTGAAATACCCTTCTTTTAAATATTTTGGGTAAAGCTTTAATTATGTATTTTTACCAGTTTTTTTATTTTTTAATTTAAACAGTCGCGTGTAATACTACGAGAAATTATTTATTCTATTCCATTATTATTGTAAAAATAAAAATCCATGTAATTTGAATTGACGAGGCTCTATCATCATATCGGTATATTATTTATATTATTTATAAGTATAATTAATTACAACTGTAATCTCCAGACTTCACACAATTAAAATGGCAGTGTTTTTTAACCTTAAAGTTTTTGTTTTTTTTGTTACAAATACATTTTTTTAAAGTTGCACTAGCACTTAACTACTTCGTTTATTGATGCGGACTTATCAAACAATACTTAAGCAGTCACTTATTTTTTTAATATAGTTTCTAATTTTACACATGTTCAGCAATTAACAATCAGCTAACATTTATTATCTTTCTTTATAAAGTTAACTTTATTATAAATGATTTAATATATAGCTAAACCCGGCTATATAAATATAGCTAATATATAGCTTACACATATATAGCATCTATAATTGATAAAAAGTTGATCACAACATAGTCAGATGACTATCAGTCTCTAATAATTGAAAGTAAATCTTTTTGTTTTGAGCTCTAAATTCCGAATCTTAATTAATTTATATTTTTATTCCTCCAATGCTCTAATCAGGGCATAATACTATTTTATTTAAAATACTGAACAGTGAATTCGTGTTAAATAAAATCGTGGTGCACTGTCAATATTATATAATATGCTTAAAAGAGCAAAATTTTAAAATAACCGTGAAGTTAACATAAAATAACCATGATTTAAGAAAAAATATATTTTCAAAAGATGAAAAATATGTGGTCATTAATGTTTAATTTTTAAACTGTTTGTAGGTCAATTATTTTAAGAAATGAATGGAATCGTAATTGTTTATTTTGTTATTTTTAAATAATTTAATATAATAAATCTATAAATGAACAAAAACTCTTAGTACACATCTATTGTATATAACCTCTTCAATTTTCATTAAATATTGTATTTAAAGTAATGTTAAAGGTTTTCTTGATGTTTTAATTTTTCATATTTTTATAGATTATAGGTTAAGTACCATTGATTATAGGTTAAGTATAGGTTAAGTATATTTTCATAGATTAAAGGTTAAGTAGTTTTCATAGATTATAGTAAGTATCATAAATTGAAAATGCGCATGAATTTTTTAAAGTCCTTTTCATCTCAATTAATAATTAGACATTCACTGTGTCTTTTTTAGTCCATAAACAAATTGCCAAATTGCAATTGTAAGGAAAAATTACACAAAGAACGGAGTAACTTTTAATAGTTTACTGTTATATCATTAAAAAAGAGTGGAATAGAATTGTCTACATCTTTAAGATTTAAAAATTTTCTAGATTTTAAATCTATATCTTTAAGATATAAAATCTCGATGTGCTCAACAAAAGAAATATGTGTAATGTAATTTTAATTTTAACCGCAATGTTTGAATTTGAACACCTTAGATACTATGGATTACATTTCTTGAAAAGTGAATTTGATGATCGAAAGAAATTAATTTTTAATTGGCATCTATTAAATGTTTTTTCTGTAAAATGTTTTGGATCTGTCGCTTAGTTGTAAAACACTTTGGAAAAGAACGTGGTAAAAAAGCTAATTTAAATCCTTAGTGGCAAGGAAAAATAAAAATTTTTTTTTTAATTAATTTAATTTAATTATATACGTATACTATATATGTATAGCTATTTTGAAAATTTTACATAAATTTATAATAATTAAACACGTGATCTTATAAAACTGAGAATATAACATTTTTTTTAAAACAAATTCTCAAAAGATTGTTTTATTGTTGTAGGTAATAAATAACCTGATGAATTAAAATATTATGACTTTTTATCATGTATAATTAATTGAAATTAAATGAAAAATTTCATAAAAAATTACCATTTAATATTAGCTTGTAATATTTTAATTAAATAACAATAAAACAAAAAAAAATATTCTTAAATTCCACACAAGATCTTTACAAATGAATTTTTATATCAGATTTCATATTTTAAAAAATCTTGATTAATTCTCTTTGGAGTTTGTCCATTAAAACATTGAAATCGATAATCACTATATAATCGATTGTTTTACACATATAATATTATATTAATCGATAATTCAATGAATTTTCCTCGTTTTAAAAACAAACGAGTATTTTTAAGATATTAACCTTAAACGTATTTCAAGGGATTGGAAAAGGCCTAAAAAGCTTTGTGTTTGAAGTTCGCAGTGATCTACGTAATCGATTAAAATAAAAACAAAATTTAATTAAATAAAATGCAATATTAATGGAACTTAAATTATAAAAAATAGAGTTTTTATAGACTTTAAAGTTTTACTAAAGTTTAAATGAATCTTTGATGTGAAAATTTAAAATATCAATTTAAATATTTAATTTTATTTGACATTACTTCAATTTTTCATTATTCAAAATGATTATATTATATTTGATTGAAACCATTTCGGAATCCGATAATTAATTCTAATTTGTATGTTAATCTTAATTCAGTATTTTTGTATGATTTCAAGCAAAATTCTGATCAAGTTTATGGTATCGTATTGTTAAAAATCAAATAAATCATTAGTGTCTTCTTCTGCATATATTTGAGAATCCATAAACATTCGTTTAAATTTGAATATTTAAATAGACTTTTTTGTTTTTCGATTAAAAATCGATTAGACTATAGTTATTGATAGAGTAGTTTTCGTGTTAATCGATTAGAGTTTTAGACATAGTGTTTTAGACTTTTGTTTAACAAGAATGAAAATTGGATAAAAGGATTAATCATAAAGATATTTAAATCTAACAAGTTTTAAGCTTTAAAGATTAATTTATCCAACAAACAGGGAATATTATAATAAAATTAATATTTTTTTTGTAAATTAAATGATTTCCATTTTTATTACAATAATAAATTATGTACATAAATTAATTTTCAAATGCATTACAAAATATATTATATTAAATATTCTTTTTTATTTTAAATACTATCACATTTAATTTAAAATACACATTTTTTAGAGATGAAAAATTTATTACAGTTAAAATTAAATTAATGTATATATCTTTTTTACTTTAACTGAAGACTTTTTACTTTAAGTGAATATTTTAAACTTTAAGTGAAGATATTTTTATTTTAAATAGAGAATCTTTACTTCAGTAATTTTTTTTTTTTTTTTGTTTTTTTATAGTACATTTCTCTACCACATAAATGTGACAAGGAAATTACACATCCTTTGCTTTTCAGGCGTGGCTGTAAATGTCGTAAGGCGGAATTATTCTTACGACGTGTATGGGATGCGAACCTACACTTTCTCCATGTTTTTAGAGCGTATTTTATACGTTCTTACCCACTAGACCATCGAGATCCCACTTGAGTAATTTATGTTATATAAATATTTAAAATACAATATATATTTAATTTATATATTTGTATATTTATATATTTGTAATATATGTGAATTACATATTTGAACTAGATATTTATGTATGTACAAATATATATATATATGTACATTACATGTAATGTTTTACTTTAATTTTTATTAGAAATGTCTTCACTTAAAGTAAAAAATCTTCATTTAAAGTAAAAATTTCTTCACTTGATGTAAAAAATTTTCACTTAAAGTGAAAAATTAAAATTAATTTAAATATGTATTATTAAAAAAAAATTTGTATAAAATAAAAATTAATGATATACATTAATAAAAAGTAAAAATTGTTTGTATTCAAATTAAGGCGAAAATAAATTATTTTTGTTTTTTAGTTTTTATTATTGCACAAGTCCATTTTATTTTCAGTTCACTTTCATACAGAAATCTTCATACATCCCAGGATTTTTTTTTTGTTTGTTTTCGCTATGCAGTAACATTTCGTTTTGAAGGTCTTCTTTTTCGAATCTATAAAATAAATGTAAACATTTTAATTAATTTTTTTTTTTAAATAAATTTTTTATTTTTTTATTTTTTCTAATTTGATTCTAATAATTTAAGGATTATGTTAAAAAGAAAGAAATGTACGGGTTAGTTATATAAATACCATATAAATAATAAAATTATACATATATAAAATTAATAATATTTGTTTTGTCAACAACAAAAAAAATTCTTAATCAGACTGACAATAGTTCACAGCTTAAAATGCTGCCCGTATAGTATTTTCATGTTTGTGAATTTTTTGAATAATAGTTCTGAGTCTATAATGAGTCTTTAATAAATAACCGGTTGCGTTTATCTTTAGAAATTTTTTTTAGTGCATTTCCCTGCCACATAAATGTAATAAAGAAATTACACAGCCTTTCCTTTTGAGGCGTGACTGTACATGTCGTAACGTAAGGCGGAATTACTCTCGAACTCGAACTCACACTCGCTCGGTGTTTACAGCGTATTTTATACGCTCCTACCCGAGACCACTTCACCGAGACCACTTCTTTAGAAATCTATTCAGAAAAACAAATAACTATTTATTATTGATTTATAATTCCCGATATTAAAAGAACTTTTAATTTTTTGTCCTTGTTTAATTCAAGATTAAAAACGATGGTAGACAATTGAATCTAATGATGTCAATAAATGCTCTTTGTATTGGTTTAATTGACGATTGCTATTATAATGTTAATCTGAGCTATGATCCCATTTTTGGCTAATATTGGAATGCTAATTAAAATGTATAAAATTTAATAATTCTACTTTAGATGTTGCCGAATTAGCAGTATTAAATGCTAATATCTTGCATATGCAATAGAAATGAGATATTATATACATTTTATTTTTTTTTTGTTTTGTGTTGAACAGTTACAATTTGTAAGCTAAAGGGATCCCGCATACATACTTCTTATGGATGATTAAAATAACATTTAATTAATCATATCTCATATTATTCGGTTACTCGAGTTATTGGATCAAATGAATTAAATTTAGTTAAAACTCAAATCTCTACTTTTTCAAAAGAAAAAGTATGCTTTTTTCAAACAAAATCAAATTATTAATATCAGCATAGTTTTTGTTAAAATAAAAGTGAGATTTCAGTTGAAGCTCAGTTTTATCAATCCGACCCATTATAGTTAGAAATGTAATTCAAAGTAAGAGTGTTAAAAATTCTTTACACTTAATTATAAGTATAGGTTGTACAAAACCTTTTTAAACAATTATTAAAATCTTTTTATTTTTTTTTAATTTATTAATCTCAATCTAGGAATATGTTTCTTTGTACTAAAAAATAGTTAAGACTAAATGGGATGGGATATGGACGGGAAAAATACGGATAAAGAGGAATGTGATGATAATTGCATGATAAATCTGTTAAAATTCGTCTTGAATTAAGGCAAATTGTAAATCAAAATATCGCCAACTTTTGGAGACACAAATGATGGTATAGTATGTTCCACATTTTTGCAGTTCTGACAACAAATGAATTGCTATAGCATAACAATTAATAACATTTAATTTAATATTAAAATCTTTTTTAATTGCACATTATTGAAAAATTAAAGATTTATCACCCGCGTAAAATGATATTACCTATATATAGTCTATAGACTGTCATTATTATTTAATTTGAATTGATTTTCAAAATCTATATTAATTTTTTTATTTTGTTAATTATTATGATATCTGTATATAAATAAAACTTACACAACACCATATACATGATATTATTATTATTATTAATATCACAAAAATAATGCTACCAAATATTTTAACTAATTTATCAATTTTTTCATCAACTGATTTGTCCATAGGTAAAGCTGTAATATCTGCAGATTGTACTGTTTTATTATTTGTTTTACTGTCAACATTTTCAATATTATTCTCTTTTAATGTATGATCAAATGTAGTTGGAAGTGTTTTTGCTTCTATTGGAGGTTCATTTGAAAATTTCATTTTAATTTTAGATTCATCACCAAAAAATGTATTTTCTATTGGTCCATCAACTTCATCTGCAACACCTTCAAAATGATCTTAAATAGAAGTAAAAGTAAAATATAAAAATTAATATATATTTTTCTTTTTTAGTTTTTAAAAATATATTATATAATATAAATTAATAGATATATTTACCTTTAACATTTTTTTTATTAAATCTTAAATAAAAATTTTTTTCAATTAAATATTTGTGTTCAGTATTATTTAAAATTTGATATAATAAACAATCATATTTTCCTTGATCTTTTGCTTTTGTTGCATTATTTATTGTTAGTATCGAATAAATACTTCTATTTTGTATCATTCCAGTATCATAATCAATTCTAGATTCATTTGATTCAAGAGCAGGATAAAACCAAATTATATCATAATTATCATTTTCATTTTTTTCACCAATATAAAAAATACATTCGATAAAAGTATTGTCACCTTCTTTAACATCTCTAGTTTCAACTATACAATAAAAATAAAAAACAAAATACTAATTAATTTTATTAATAAATTAAATGTATTATTTTAAAATTTTAAGAATTTATTATAAGAAAATAAACTTAAAAAGAAACAAGGTAGAATGTAAACCAACGGTTTTTAAAAGCGCACATTTCCAAAACTCAATACAAACTGTTTAGAAGTGTGACTTACACAAAAATTTGAAAATTTCATGTAATAAGAAAAAACGTGAAAATAGGACATTTTTGAAATTTTGAGGGGCTATAAGTCCGGAATCCTATATAACTAAGGAAAGCCGTTAACACACTTAAAAATATATTATTGAAGCTTTAATTTTTATGTCTTGCCGAAGAAAAATTTGTACAGGTGCCTAAAAATAGCAAATTTTCAATTTTTGAGGCGTAATAACTCTTAAAGAGGGGGTGCTAGCAAAAAATTTTCTGAGGAAACTTATACTAATTCTAAAAGTTCTTTCTTGCCTCAAAATTTTAAGGTTCTATCTAAAAGCGTGCCGGAGTTATGAAAGTAGAAAAATCATGCAAAATATAATTTTCACATAACGGTAAATTTAAATCGTAAATTACAAAATATCACATAATTTTGATATTGTTTTATATAGATAATAAAATTTTCGATCTTCTGGCGGTCTTAGATTGCAAAACTATTACGCAGAGCTTGAGATATATACATCTGAAAATGGGGCTTTTTCGCAATTTTGAAGAGCTGCAACTTTGGAACCCTTTACAACTAAAATAAACCTTTAACACACGTAAAAATATATTACTGTAGCTTTAATTTTTATATATTGCAGAAGTAAAATGTGTACAGGTTCCTAAGTTACAGGTGTTTAAAAATAGCAAATTTTAAATTTTTAAGCCCTAATAGCTCATACACAGGGGGTGTTCCAAAAAAATTTTCTAAGCAAACTTATACTAATTCTAAAAGTTCTTTCTTGGCTCAAAATTTTAAGGTTCTATCTAAAAGCGTGCCGGAGTTATGAAAGTAGAAAAATCATGCAAAATTTGGTTTTCACATAACGGTAAATTTAAATACTAAATTTAAAAAAATTGTATAATTTTGATATTAATTTACAAAGATAAAAGAAATACCTGTCGAATGACGTTTTCAGATTGAAAAAATCTTAAGCAGAACATAAGATATATGCATTTAAAAATAGGGCTTTTTCAAAGTTTGAGGGGCTGTAGCTCCGTAATGGGGGGGGCTACATGAAAAAGTTGTTCCACAAAATTATTTTTTTTATGAGACCTACCCATGGTTAAAATTTTTTTTCTCTATCTTTAACGGTGTAGAGGTTTTGTAAACAGACGGACGGACGGACGGACAGAGTGAAACTAATAAGCACATTTTTTCAAAATTTTTTGGAAATGTGCTAAAAATGAATGTTCTTAACCATTATATGCTAATAAATATAAAAAAAAAGTTTAACACAAGTTGAAAACTGAATTATAATGTAGTTTTTAATAAAAAAAAAATTTTAGGTTTTAGATTACGAATAATTACTAGCCCCCATCCTTTATATAATTTTACATTTCTATCTATTTCGCCTTTTTACATTCTTTTTAAAATGTTGTCAAAGATTCTTCAATCTGTTATCATTTATGACCAATAATTTGCCAAAAATTCCAAATAATTTCATATAAAATAGATTTCATAAGAAGTTATAAATAAATGTAGGCGTCCCACAATTATGGTTTCGCCTTATCTTGATTATCAAAAACCAACTCAAATAAATCTATAGTTTTTCCTATGGCAGCACTCTGGTGGTACCTTACGATTTCTTAAGAAAATCTAATACAACTTCAAATGTAATCAGGAAAAAATATGATTAGCTCAGTTAACCAATTATTATAAATATTCGACCTAAGATGCATTACAATTTTAATATATGAATTGGAGCTGTACAAACCTAATTAGATTATTTGGAGAAAATCCAAAATGACTCCTCTTAACACATTCTTCAAAATATTGGAGCATTACCAATCTTTACATAATCTAATTGATATCTAGTATAGATAATGAAATGACCAATTATTGTTTTATTTAATTAAAATCAATAAAACAAGAGCAAAGCAACACTAGGAACACTTAATTTATCAATTTCTACAGCATCAAAATTCCTAGACGGTTTAAACTGGTGTCATTTATTGTTGGAATCGCGAAAATGTAGAGCATACTTCCATCAAATATGTTATTACCATCTCTCCTATATTATCCTATTTTTTTTTCGAATTCGTCTCCCTCTTAGCCAAATTTACAATAATTTCGTAAAAAAGAATCCTTTCCGAGAGCTTGGAAAAAAAACATTTTTTTCTCCAAGGCTAAATTTCACAAAAAAATTTTTTTTTTAATTTCCAAGACAGATTTCAGAGTTGTAAAGTAACTGGATTCTTTTTAAAACCACACATAAATATTTCAAGCAAATCTTCATTTGTAGGGTATCTGACAATCCTTCAGATAATCATAATAAAAATTTCTATTAGCCATTAATATATACGAGTCCGTTGCCTATCTAAATTTTGAATATGAAAATTATATTTGGTTCCCAATACATTATATGACTAAGATGCCGCTTAGGTTATCTCTTAGGTTCCAATGGTTCAATATTTAAAATAAAATATCCCACTATGTTATATAAAACTAACTTAGTTAACAGTTATAAAGATTTTTTTGATTTTGATTAATAAACTCTCCTAACAAAATCAAACCTATACATAATATATTAAAAATGAAAGAATCTTACATATTCACCACAATCTGTCAATAATGAGAAAATTATTCGTATTTTTTAACCAAAACTTACCATGACAATTACCATAATAAACATTTTGTGTTAATAAAATTAAAAATATACTGTGGAAAAACATTTTCGTGGCCATTTTTGTTATCTGAAAAAAAAAAAAAATTTAAGTTAATTTTAAAAAATAATTAAAATTTAAAACTTAAGATTTTAATCAATATGTATATATTATGTATGTCTATTCGGAGCTAGTAACCATATTAAAATCGTATGTGATGTGATGACAATAGACTTCAGAAATCTTTTTATTCTTAATTTTTAATATTTTAGAAAATTTGTATTTTATTTTTAAGGAAACTAATTCTTAAGAAAAAATTGTTTTCCTTTTATCAAATTTATGTAATAAATCTCAAGTTGTATAAAAGTTCAGAAAGAAAAACAGAAGGACAGACTGAAACTAATAACATCATTTAAAATTTTTTAAATTGTGCTAAAAAAACGACTTCAATTCGAACTAATCCATATCTTATTATCAAAAGAATATTTATTTGAAATGATTTTTTTAAATTAAAAACAACGCAGATTAATCCTTTTTAGTACATTTTCAAAAATAAATTAAATGAATGTATCATTATTTGGTTCATTTTTATCGTATGTTAGTCCATCCGCCCGATTAGAACACTTTTAATCCGTTTCACATATGGATTTTTTTAGAAAAAATTAATGTTGTGGAAGAATTTTCTTTTGTGTCTACAGGCACACCATATCTCTCAAACGTTTAAAAGCGGATTTTATCTTGACAATTTTTCTTTTAACTGGATTTTTAAACAGAAAATCAAAGGGAGCATTATTGGTTATAAGAATACAGTACAATAGGCAAGAATAATAATATATCAACCTTGGTATATTTTCAATTGATTTAGGAAAATTTTTATTTGATTTTAAAATTTTTTTGTTCTGATTTAGAAAATTTTGACCTAATTTTTAAAAAAATTATCTTTAGCTAATGGATCATTTTGGGAAATCGTTGATAATTTTTCCAAATTTGCAGCACTGCTTTTACAATATTTCTTAACTATCTTTCATAGTTAATATTTCTTAACTATGACAATCACTATTCTCAACTTTCTGTCTAAAAATGACAATGAATATTCAAAAAAAAAAAAAAAATTAATTAAATTATTTTAATTTTCTAAAATAATAATTTTTATTTTTCACTCAAAATGCATTTTATTGTAAAATGTAAACAAATAATTTTGAGTTTTGAGGTTAGTGTTTCCATTTAAAATATAAAATTTTTTAAAGGGAAATCTTTTGCAGTGATTTATTTTTTTTTTTCTTATGTAGTATTTTCAATATACATATAGGTACTATCTCTTTCTATTTTCCTGATTAAAAATTTAAATTGGAAAAAAAATTGTTAAGATAAAATCCACATTTTGTACACAAAGTTATTTATTTTAGCTTAACTTAAACTATAAATAAGCATTTTTAAAAATTTAAAAAAAAAAAAGAAAAAGTGCCATTCGTATACATATTTGGAAAATTTTATATTATATACCTATATGTACATACTTTTAAAAATGTTCGTTTTTGAAAACTCTTAAATTTTAAGTACCTACTGATCTTCTGATATTTTTAGAAAAATAACACAAAAATTTTTATTAACAACTTAAACAGATTTTTTTGTAAATATTTACATATTATTTAGAAAATAATTATTTTTTAAATTTTTCAGAACAATTTTATATAAACTGTATTAAAATTTTTTTTTTTTTTTTTTTTATTTTTTATTTAACATTATTTTTTTCTTTTTTTCATTTTATATAATTATAAAAAACAATTCTTGCCAAATTCTCATAAAAAAACTTTTTGAATGAGTTAAATAGTATATATGTATGTATATAATTTTAATATATTATGCTCTTGCTTTTTAAGTATATATACATACGATACATACTAAACTTTTCTAATCATTCCGTTACCTTTCCTCTTGCTCATAAATTAATTTTATTGTATGAAATTTTTTTAAGCAAGATGCGAATACATTCGATTTACGAAACGTATAATGCTAACCCAGATCATTATATATAAACATTTAGATTTGGGTAATTAAATTTGGCAGAGAATAAAACCAATTGAAAGAGAAAAAATATATATCATAATATTATTCTCAAAAAAAAGTTACATACTTACAAAAAACGAGGAAGAATACAGTTGCCTTTGTCAACTCTTAGATACCCGTACGAACAGTTAGTATGTTAACAGCCTGTCACTCTGCTCACAATATTATTTTTTTAATATTTTAGTATTTTAAAATAATTTGGGTGAATTTTATAATTTCTAGAACTATGGGTTGTACATATATTCAAACTATATGTTTATATGTACATTCTTCGAAAGCAGATTTTAACCTTTCACATAACGATTATCAATCCAAAACTTTTTCAAATATTCTATAGTACCATTTAATACTAAGCGGTAAATGTATATCAAATTTACTTAGTACAAAATAGTAAATATAATTTTAAATATTATATTATATTATATTTAAATATTCCATTAACAGAATAATTTCTTATAAGTACAATAAAATACATATATGTATGTAAATACGGCGCTATATAATATACATATATACTCTTATCATTCATTCACTAGTGACATATACGATATGTAAATAAACATGATATTATATAAGTATGTATGTATATCAATATCATATAAATAAAAATTCTTCAAGCAACCGTTATGTTGTATATTTGTTTACATTTTTATGTACTACGCATTATATCCTCAACAATTTCAAATTATCGAATAAAACAAATGAAAAAAATTTGTTGAAGAAATTTGTTAGAAAATTTGAAAAAATCAAGTAACACTTTCGTCAATTATAAAGTAACCCTATATTATTAAAAAAAGTTGTTAACAGAAATAAGAGTATAATTTTGAAGCTTTAATTTTTGTGTATTACTTCAAAAAAATTCTAACAGGTGTTCAAGTTACAGGTGTTTAAAAATAGGAAATTTTCAGTTTTTGACTCCTTACAGCTCCTAAACGGGGGGTGATACAAAAAAATTTCTGAAATGACTCATACTTATTTTCAAAGATCTAACTTCTGTCAATTTCAATTTTCCAACTTAACCCGTTTAGAAGATAGAAGGGTTAAAGAATTTTGCAAAATTTTAGCGAAAGCATAACGGTAAATTAAGACACCGTATGCCACAAATATATATTTATTGCATATATGCTTTTAAAGCTAATAAAAGTAGTAATCGTTTGGCGTTTTCAAAATGAAGATATACCTTATACAACTTGTGTTATAACAATTTAAATATAGAGCTTTTTTGAACCTTTGGGGAGCTGTAGCTCCGTAATAGGTGGGGCTACAAAAAAAAGTTATAAAAAATAAAATTAATATTTTTGTGAGATCTATCAGTTGTTAAAATTTCATAGCTCTATTGCAAAAAAAATGTGGGGATCTAAAAGTTAGGTGTTCGAGAGCTACCCTAAGGCTTGGTCCAAACTCAACCAAAAAAAATAGGGAACCTACAAATTACTCCCAAAATATTTTGTGTAAATTTCAAGATTCTAGCTTTCTTAGTTTTTGAGTTAGCGTGCTGACGGACGGACGGACGGACGGACATGGCTCAAAAGTCTTAGAATTTTTTTCTGATCCGATCCATACCTTTGAAGGTATATCTAGCTCGCTTATTTCGAGGTGTTACAAACGGAGGAGTAATTTTATTATACCCGATCCTATCGTACGGGTATAAAAATTCTCAAGTCAGTTTTTAACTCTTTACGTAGTAGGTAAAATTTGCATGTACAGAAAGAATTTTTCATAATTTTATGAACATTATCAATCCCATAACTTTTTATTCCCCTTTTATGACGAAACTATGATTTTTAACTGAAGGTCATTGAAAAGATATTTTTTTTAGAAAAAGTGCATAAACCTATTTTTTTTTTTTTTTCAATTTAGAAATAGTAGTTTAGGATGCAGTAAGGAAATATAGCGCTTTAAATATGAATTTTCTATGTATTGTATTTCCTTCTTTCTTTTTATTATACTTCCTTTTTTTATCTTTATTTTTATTAGACATACTTCCTTTTTTATTAGTTCGTAATGGTATTTTTTTTTATACATACATTATGTACTTATATTTGTACATATGTATATCTATTTAACTATTTGTTTATTTTGTTGAACATTGCATAGATTCTAGACAGGATTACCAATTTCAACAGGGTTACTCATGTTTTATTCATGCATTATATTCTGAATTGGCCTTTTCTTCGATTTAAATAAAACATTTTTTTTTTCCTATCCTAAAGAGATAAAATCAAAAAATAAGTACATACCTATCAAAAAAATTTTCGAAATTATTTCTTGCCATTTTTTATATGAAATTTTGACTTTTTGACATTTTATGAATACTTTTCTATTTCTCATCCGTCATTTTGTCAATTAAAATTTTGATATCTTCTTTTTTACGATAATTATTATTTTTGTTATTTACCATTATGTCATAAATTACAATTTTTTGTTTTTTTTTTTTTGTTAGAATTTTATAATGGTGTTATATATTATATTAAAATTAAAATTTATATTAAAATTATATTTTATATTATTTTTAAATTTTATACATTTGACTCAAATTTTGTTGAATTTGGCGCTTTTTTACTAAAAGTTTGGCATATGAAATTTGTGACAACCCTAGAGTGTAAAAAAAAATTTTATTGTGAATTTTTATTTTTGCATTTGAATAAAACCAATAATATTATGTATGCATATACACACATAAGTATGTATGCATATACATACATAAGTATGTATGTATGTTGTTTTATATTTAAATATAATTTTGTTTTGTTTTAACCAATATTTCGTATTTAAAACTAATATGAAAATTTGAAGTATTATTAAGCAAAGACAGCTTAGTTTGATTCATGTTACGCCCAATATCAAATAACATACATACATGCATACATATTTGATATACTATTTCTGAACCATTTTATGAAGTAAATGAATTCACTCGAATTTTGAGTGACAAGTAAAAACTAGAGTGTATATAATATGTATATTGTATAAATATTGAAAATCCCAACCAAAACCTAAAATTTTGTAAAAATGATCTCAAAGATATTTTATAAGGTTATAAATATTTTTTTAAAATATATCCAAAAAAAAAAATAAAAATTGTAAGACAATTATAAGCTTTTTTAAATGAATAAAATTATGATAAATTATGATTCATAGGATAGCTATCACAATTTTGATGATGATGATTCAATATAAGATTTGATTTATAGGTGATCTATTTCAAATACGTCAACATTTTAGTAATTTTTATTTTTTATGACCTTGAAGAGTTTTTGAATTGTAGTAATAAATTTTAACATAAATATTTTTATTTTATATCAGAATATTGACACTATTTATTTATTTTACTCAAATATATTCATTTTTTCTATAATCTTATTTTATATAATTTAGTTGTATTTTAAACTTTTCTAATATTTAAAATTTTTCTATTTAAAACTTTTCTAATGTATAATTTTTTATTTTATACTATTTCATAAATTTGAGTTAAAGAAATTAACAAAAATCTCAGTAGCAATACCAATTAGCTTATACCCGTATATACCAAACAATTATTACGTATAGGTACTAAAGCCTATAAGATCTGCATATGTATAAACATTTTCTTATAGACATTTGTCTATCGTGTAAACACTTTCAAGTAATGAAATTTTTTTGTCTACGATGACTCTACAGATCTACAAATCTAGTGTTGGTGAACTGTGGATAAATGTAATAGATACATTTTATACATTGCATGTTATATTTATTATATTGTTATTTAAAATGTGTGCACGTATATGTGTCAGAATTCAATCCCATTCAAAACAAAATGTATACCAATTTGGATCCTCAATCCTTAATTCATTTAATAATGGTTATGTCTTCTTTCCATTCTTTTTCGGACGCAATACTTTCTATTTTCTTCATAATTTTTTTTTATTAATTAAATAAAACACGGTAACCGCATAGAAGCTTCTAATTTTTGGAACTGATTTCTGAAAGAACTGTTCGCAACAAAATGGTCCATTGTTTGCAACAAACTAATTTATTTTCAATTCAATTCTATTTATTGCTCTACAATAGATTTATCATAGAAAAAATGTATTTAGATCGCGTAATAAGTAGCTAGAGAAAAATCTACAAGTTGACGAAAAATTCTCTCTATGAAAGTTTTCATTGAGTGAATTTTCAATAGAGTTAGACTTTGGATAACACTTTCGTGTAAACACGTTTAGTAAAACTTTTGTTCCCATAGAGCTCTACATATTTTAGTCTCTGTAGTACCTATACACTTTATAATAAGTTTTATATTTAAGTTTTATAATTTTACAGAAATAAATTTCTTATTATTTCGGATTATCAAATCACAAGAACTTTTTTTAAAATTATCATTATACCCGTATGATATTAAAATTGCTTCTCCGTTTGTTACATCTCGAAATAAGCTACCTAGATATGTCTGCAAAGGTATGGATAGGATCAGAATCAAATTCTAAATCAATTAAGCTTTGTTCGTTCGTCAGCAAGATAACTCAAAAACTAAGAAAGCTAGAGTCTTGAAATTAACACAAAATATTCTTACATGAATTTGTAGTTTCCCATTTTTTTGTTGAGATCCGACCAAAACTTAGGGTAGCTCTCGAACAACTAACTTTTATATCTCCAAATATTTTTTGAAATAGAGCCATCAAATTTAAACTGCTGATAGATATCATAAAAATATTAATTTTATGAAACAACTTTTTTCTGTAGCCCCACCCGTTACGGAGCTAGAGCTCCCCAAATTTCGAAAAAGCTCTATATTTAATTTGTTATAACACAAATTGTACAAGGTATATCTTCAATTTGAAAATGCCAAACGATTACTGCTTTTATTAGCTTTAAAAATATATATACAATAAATATATACTTGTGCCATACGGTGTCTTAATTTACAGTTATGAGAAACTCTAATTTTGCAAAATTTTTGACTCTTTCTATCCTCCAAAGTTAAGTTAAGTTTGGTTTAAGTTAGAAACTTAAAATTTTGAGAGAAAAACCTGTAACTTGAACAACTGTTCAAATTTTTTTTAAGTAATACATAAAAATTAAAGCTTCAACATTATACTTTTATTTCTGTTAGCAAATTTTCTCAATAATATAGGGTTACCTTAAAATTGAAGAAAGGGTAACTTGATTTTTTCTCAATTTTTTTAACAAATTTCTTCAACGATTTTTTTAATTTTTTTTTTACTCGATTATTTAAAATTGTTGAGGATGATAATGCGTAGTACAAAAATATTTGAGTAAATAAAAAATTAACGGTAACTTGAAGAATTTATATTTATATGATATTGGTATACATACTTATATATCATGTTTATTTACATATCGTATATGTTACTGATGAATGAATGATAAATTTGAAATTACCAAAATGCTCTTTTAATTTTAAAAAATTTCATAAAATTGGATGTTTAAGCTTTTATTTTTATAAAAGAAAAGACAAAAAAAAAAGAAATGGCTTTGGCGAAAAGTTTTGTTTATTTTGATAATTTTCAATTTTTTTGAAGTTGTTTTCAAGTTAAAAACAGATTTGAATAAAAACAAAAAGCAAAGCAGGACGTAATAAAATATTTATGGGAATTTTGCTACCTTTTATCCTAATAAACTTTAAAATTTTGGCCTTGTAACAAATTTAACATAATAAATTTAAGTACATACATACATATGTATACATATTTTGATTTTTATTATGATTAAAAAATGTAATGGAAATATTTAATTTGTATAACAAGTGCTGTTTGGCCTAACATTACAATATAGTTTTAAAACTGAGAATGATCACTGATGGTGATGACTTTTTTTTTTTTTTTTATTCTAAAACCACAAACTAAGAATATGATCCTTTGTACTTGAAGTAGTTGTGATTATATGCGCTGGGATAGGGATGGAATAAATGAGGATAACGGGGAGTTAAAGGGTAAGTTTGTAAAGAATCTGTTGAGATTCTTCTTAAATTTTGTCAAATTGTAAATATAAAAATTGCCAACTTTTGGGAATACGGTGGATGGTAATAAATTCCACATTTTTGCAGTTCTAACAACAAACGAATTGCTATAACCAGTAGAGTACCACTTAGGTAGTTCCACATAGTAGAAATACGCATTTGTCGCTTTTGTGGTGCGTTGGAACTGTTTAAGAGGGGGCATCAGTGATTTCATTTCAACTGAGCAAGTGCCATTACCTATACAAAATATTTATAAAAAAGAGAAAGAGCTCCAATATTGGGACGGATGTCAAGCGAGGCTATAGTATTACAAACTATGGGGTCATTAATTAGACGAATGGCGAGTTTTTGAACTCGATCGAGTAAGTTCTACCTTTCTATTCTAATATATATGACTACATAATATACATACATATCTAACTCAAGTCTTATACTCATTAAAAGAACTAAATATGCATATATATAAAGAACGTAATTAAAAATTTGTATAAATTATGTAATTTTAAATGTAAACATGATATTTTATATTATTCCACTTTTTAACTTTTTGATTTGTAATTTGCTAACATGATGTGTTAAATGTATATATAGATTATTTATATATATAAACATATCAGAGCTTATAACAATAATTTATATTATTAAAATATGTAATAAAAAATTGTCACATATTCGGATTATACGTAATATTGCCATTTTTTAATTTTAAATGAAAACAAATAGAAATGCATTCAAAGGGGAAATACCGTTATTTAATTGAATCATTTTTATAATTCGCTTTATAGATAAAATATCCATACATACATATATAACAAAAGATATTAAATAAATTTCAATAAAATAATTTAATTTCCCTATATAGAGTAAAAAAATATCCATACAATAAAATAAAAATAAAAACTTTAAACAAAAAAGAAAAAAATTCAATTTAATTTGCTGAAAATAATATTTACACATTCTGTGATTATGTGATAAATTATTTTAGAATATTAATAATTTTGTTATAAGTATCTACGTATTATAATTAATGTTTTTTTTTGCAATTTATTTACAGTTGAAAAAAGTTTTTAGGTGAAAATATATGAATTTGAAATAATTTTGATTTCACGGGCAAAAAAAAAACAGAGACAACACTATTCAGGTTTAAAGTATACAAAAATTCAATTCCAGATGGGTGTATAAGCTAAGCTTCTCAATAAGCATCTATGCAAAATCAAAATTTATTCATTTTTTTTTTAATGCATTTTTCTGCCACATAATTGTGGACAGGAAATTACACAGCCTTTCCTGTTCAGGTGTTGTAAATGTCGTAAGGGGGAATAACTCTTACGATGAGTGTGTGATTCATACCCACACTCCCTCGCTATTTACAACGTATTTTATACGCTCTTACTCACTAGGCCACCGAGGCCCCTATCAAAATTTATTCTTTTAAAAGTTATATTATAAAAAAAACCATGGCTGAAATTATAAATCTTCAAAATTATGCTTATATAGTATATACATAAACATAAATAACAAATGCTTAGATATTATTTTCGAAAAACAAAATTAGTCAATATTATGTAGGTATCTACATTAACATAATATGCACTATACGTATACAAACCAACGTGATGCAACAGTGGTTTTGTGGTTGATTTTAGTATTGTATTGTATTATTTGTAAATTATTTAATAAACAACATATTTAATATTAAATATAAAATTAAATATAAAAATATAAAAAAAAAATCTTTAAAATCATATAATATTAAAAGTTAAATAAATTAAAAGAATTTTGTTGTTATTATATTTTAAAATCTAAATTAAATCTTGTAAAACATTTTAATAGTTAATAATTAAAATTGAACCAAACTGCACCCCCGATTTTTATACCCGTACGATAAGGATCGGGTATATTAAAATTGCTTCTCCGTTTGTAACACCTCGAAATAAGCTAGCTATAGATATACCTTCAAAGGTATGGATCGGATCAGAATGAAATTCTAAGTTTAAAATCAAATTCTAAATTAAGCTTTGTCCGTCCGTCCGTCCGTCAGCAAGATAACTCAAAAACTAAGAAAGCTATAGAGCCTTGAAATTAATAGAAAATATTCTTACAACAATTTGTAGCCCCACCCGTTACGGAGCTAGAGCTCCCCAAAGTTCGAAAAAGCTCTATATTTAAATTGTTATAACACAAGTTGCATAAGCTATATCTTCAATTTTGAAAACGCCAAACGATTATTACTTTTATTAGCTTTAAAAATATATATACAATAAACATATATTTGTGGCATACGGTCTCTTAGTTTACCGTTATGCGAAACTCAAATTTTGCGAAATTCTTGATTCCTTCTATCTTCCAAACGGTTTAAGTTAGAAACTTGAAATTTTGAGAGAAGTTAGGTCTTGGAAAATAAGTATCAGTCATTTCCGAAAATATTTTTGTATCGTCCCACGTTTCGAAGCTGTAGGGGGTCAAAAACTAAAAAAATTTTTTTTTTTAAACACTTGTCCAAATTTTTTTGAAGTAATATACAAAAATTAAAGCTCCAACATTATATTTTTATTCCTATTAACAACTTTTCCTAATAATATAGGATCATCTTAAAATTGACGAAAGTGTGACTTCATTTTTAAAAATTTTTCTAACAAATTTTTTAACGATTTTTTTGTATTTTTTTTACTCGATAATTTGAAATTGTTGAGAATGATGCGTAGTACAAAAAAAATTAAATAAAAAAAAAATATAACGGTTGCTTGAAGAATTTATATTCATATGATACATACTTATATAACTCATTTTTATTTACATATCGTATATGTCAATGATGAAAGAATGATATATAATACATATGTATTAGTATAAATTATTATACATTTGCCGCTTAGTATTTAATGGTACTATAGCATATTTGGGAAAGTTTTGGATTGATAATCGTTATGTGGAAGGTCTGCTTTTGAAGAATGTGTAAACATATAGTTTGAATATGTGTGCAACCCATAGTCCTAGAAATTATAAAATTCACCCAAATTATTTTAAAATACTAAAAAATTAAAAAAATTATATTATAAGTAGAGTGACTGGCTATGAACATACAAACGGTTCGTATACGGGTATCTAAGACTTGACAAAGGCAACAGTATTCTTCCTCGTTTTAGTTAAATTTAATTATAAATTATCGTTAATAAATTAAAGTGAAAAAAGTGAGTTAAATTAAAAATCATTTTTGTCATTTTATTTTTTATTTTTTCAATTATTGTACTGTTTGCATATAAGATTATAGAATATGTAAATTAAAAGATGTCAATGCATAATAAAGCTAACTCTAGGGTTAAAAGCCTATTAAAAACTTTAAAATAAATAAATTAATAAAAAATGTCTTAGAAAATATTTCATCACAAATACAAAAAAAAAATAATTGAAAATGACTACATACACATGGGATACACACACATGGGATGCATACACATGGGATGCATGCCTCTATTAATGGTACGTTGATTACATTCACATTGCTGCAAAACATATTTCGGTTAGATTTCGCGTACTCTTTGGAAATATTAACGAATATTTTGCATCCAACATTCATCCGGTGGTTCATAGGTTGCACCGCACGTAAGGAACAAATTTTTATTTTGACATATTATTTTGCCTGGTGAATTTTATTTTATTTTTTTGTTTTAGTGCATTTCTCTGCCACATAAATGTGTGCAGGAAATTACACAGCCTTTCCTTTTAAGGCGTGACTGTAAATGTCGTAAGGGGGAATAACTCTGTGGGATTTTGACATTATTATAAAGCGATTATTTTGAATTTTAAATTAAAAAATTAATCACGTATTTTATTGTGTTTTATTCATTTTTTCTTTAATTTTAAACAAAATAAAAAAACAAAAAACAATTTTAAAAAGAAATAATATATGACGTTTTGACGTTTGAATAAAATGCTTCTTGTTTGAATCTTACAGCGCATGCAAACATTTTTGCTTCCTAAATGTGCGAAAGGGAGCGTATGTAATGAATAAGATAAATATTTTCAACAAATCAAAATCTTGCATCCAGAGGCATGTATCATGTATCTCATGTGAACGTACCCTAAAATACTAAAACACTGTTACCTAACCTTAAACAACTTTAGGTTAAAAAAAAAAAAATTAAATTTTCTTAATTTACTAAAATATTTTTATGTAAAAAAAAAGTAAACTGTATAAACTAAATTAATTTATTAATAATATAATTTTTAAATTTTTTTATAATTAATTTAAAAATTATTTGAATTAAAAAAAAAAACAAATAATTCATAAAATAATATTTTAGAATATTTTTAAATGTGAAATGAAAACACTTTAAAAATTTTCCACAATTTTCACACTTGTTTTTTTTTTTAGGTTTTTTCTTATAAAATTAATTTATTAGCTTTTTCCTTTTTTTTAAACTAAATATTTACATAGAAAAAAAACAATTAAGAAATTTTTATTTTTTTTTTTTGTTTTTAAAATCAATTTTTTGGTTACTATTCAACTAAAACCACAATATCATTTTCATTTATTTTGGTTTTTTTTTTATTTTAATTAATCAGATTTTTTTTTTTTTTTTTGCAATGAATAGTTTTTCTTTGGAAAACAAAGTTGCTGTTAATATTTTATTTTAGAACTTCTCCGAATTTTTTAAAATATCACAATAAATTTTTTTTTTTTTTTTTATATTTTTATTTTGCAAAAACTTACATGTAAATATAAAATTAAAAAAAAAAACAACTTAAAGCAAAATAAATATCTTATGATTAAAACAAAAATTTAACACACAACTTTACTGTTTAACTTTTCAATTGGAAATGAAACTTTTAAAGAGAACTTATTTAAGTTTTTATCAAGTTTTTATTTCTTATGGTTAAAAAAATAAAAAAAAAAGTTCATGCTATTTACCATACATATTAAATTTAAAGTGTTGCCATACTTTAAAACACGAAAAGAAAAAACAAAAAATAATATTTAATAATGATGAAATCAAAAATATATGCATACATACATACATATATATACTTGGTATTATATAAATATTTTGTGTTTTTTTTTTATGTATATATAATGTATATTATACATAATGTATATAGAAATAAACTATATAGACAATATTAATAATATAAAAGCTTTAGATATAATTTTCTTTTTAATATTTACATGTTTTACGTACTTGTAGGACAAGAATAGGATTTTATTACTACTATATATAAATATAGTTCTGATTGTAGTCGTATTTAATTATGGTAGCATATAACGGTTTTGTTATCTCAATATATTATTCAATTCATTTCTAAATACATACCAATTGTAAGGCGGTGGTTAGAAGTCAATGTTTTCTATTACTCCCCTTTCTTTTCACTTTTTTTAAAATAACAGAAATCTAACTTTTTTGAAGCGTTTAAAAAATGAAAAGGAAAATTCAATTTTATGGAATTGAAGGAATTAGAAAAATCAATTTTTGTAGTGTTCAAAAAATGGAAATGCAAAAATTAGAGGAATTTATTTTTTTAATGGGTTTATTTATATTTATTTAAAAAAATTTTTTTTTTTTATTTTAATTTTAACTGTCTCTTACTTTTTGTGCCTGACCATAATAAAAAAAATTTATTTTTAAAACGAATTCAGGACTTGAGAAAAGTTTCCAAGTTTCACCATATTTAATAACAGCTAAACATGACAAAAAAAATGAAACAAAAGTTTCTTCTTCTTTACTTTTTTTTTTTTTTTTTCATTTTTTATATTTGGTATTTTATAAATATTAAGGGTATTCACGAGTTGGTGCAAAGTGGTCTTGCACAAGTGCAACATTTTGCACCGTAGCTTATTTCAATTTTTTGACAGTTAAAGTGCACAATTTGTTGTTGTTTTCATGTATAAAAAAGTGCAAAATTTTGCAAGACTATGCAAGACCTAAACTCTATTGCATATTTGTGCAAGACCATTGCAAAATTTGTTTATATATTTTTTGTTAGCGCTATATTAGATAAAAATTTAAAAAATGCCTAAAAAAAGTGGAAAAAAAATTATTTCTGATTATTTATTAAGTCAAGCATATGAAGATATACAAATATCTGAAATTTTTTGTAAGCATATTAAATTTTTATGTAAACAAAACAAGCACATCAACGATATTTGACAGTTCAATAAAAATTCATGTCTAGGGTTGTTCACGAGTTGGTGCAAATATGTGCTACGGTGCAAAAAAAATTTGCGCTTTTGCATCAACTCGTGAATACCCTTATTGTTTTATTTGGTCATTTTTTAGTTCATTTGTATAATATTCAATAGAATATACAGAATTACCGTATACAGAGTTTCAGTCTATAAAGTTGCCGGAGCTACCGTTTTCCTATTACATGATCAGACCATTTGAAGCAGAACGGACTACCTTTTTAGTTTTTCAAACATGTTAAATGTTTTATCTATAACAGATATTTGCAATATATTTATTTAAAATTTAATCTAATTCTATACTCTATAAAATCAATTCATTGTCATATTTATATTTAAAATAAAAATAAAAAAGTATTCAATATTTATAGTCATATTATTATAAGTATTATTTTATAGTTATACCTAAGTATATTACAGACACAATAGAATATCGAAACGATAAAAAGAATTAAATAGACTTTGTTTAACTATAGCAATCTTTAAAAAAAAAACGGAAAATTATTATAATATTTTTAAAACTGTTTAACAAAAAAAACTTTATAAAACCAAAAATGATATCAAAATTTCGCGGGGATTTTTAGAATTATTTCCCCAACCTCATGTACCTATTTAAATGGGAGGGCTAAGAACGCCGGCAGATTTTTTGTTGGTGGAAAAATAAGTTTATTCATTTTTTTTTTACATTAATAACATGAGTTTAAAAGATAATTAGTATGTAAACAAAAAATATACAAAAGAGTCACGTGAATCACGTAAGAGTGAATCTTATAAAATAAAAAATTAAAATATAAATTTCAAAAAAAAAAAAACCACTATTACAATAATTCAAACAATTTTAACAAATTTTAAACTTATACAACTGTTTTTGTCAGTCCTCACTGCCATTATTCTGTTTCTTTGTTAAAATTCGTCGAATGCCGCGTTATATCGACTTAATTCTGGTTCAACTTTATAAGAAATGTATTAATTCGATTGAATTTGAAAATAAGCATACTTATCTTTTTTTTATTTTTTTTTTTTATACAAATTTATTTTCACAATGTAAATTTTAAAAGCTTTCATTGATGCCGGATAGTTAAAAAAAAAAACAAAGTTTAATTGCCATTTAATATTCAATTTAATTTTTTTTTTTTCAGAATATTAAAAAAAAACTTAGTTATATTATGAAATTAAATTCTAGCAAAAAAAACAAAAACAAAACCTTCTATTTAAAAAAAAAACATTATTACATTTCTAATAGGTTTTAACCCAAATTAATTTATAATTTTTTAATACGAAAAATGAACTATACAATATTTTTAATATAAGTATATATTATATTTTATTTGCAAGAGTATAATTAATTTACTGAACATTCCTCTATGTTACGCAATCCCTAATAAATTTGACTTATCAACTAAATTGAGAACATATTAACGTATAAAATCTATCATGTGAAAATCAAGAACATTTACAGTTTCAAAGATAAAATCCAAAGCTGATTTTAAATTTGCGACTGTGTTTTTTTTTGACAAATTATTTGGAAAGAACCGAGGAACGGGTTAAAAGACATTTATTTTAAACTATACCTAATTATTTGATTGATGACAGTTTATAATTTAACAAGGTCTGAGTCTGAGTTTGAGTCTGAGTTTAGTATCTGAGACAAGAATATAAATGTGTCTTTTTTTTTTTTTTTTAGTGTATTCCGCTGCCACATAAATGTGACAAGAAAATTACACAGTTTTTCCTTTTCAGGGGTGGCTGTAAATGTCATAAGAGGGAATTATTTTTGTGACATGTGTGGGAGTCGAACTCACACTCCCTCGGTGTTTATTACGTATTTCATACGCTTTTATCCACTAGGCCACCGACGCCCCATAATTAATAAATTTAAATTGATTATCTAACAGAAAGCATTATTTTTAATATATACTTTTTTTCTTTATTTAGAATTGATAGCACTTTATTATCTGTCAAATTTTTAGTGTACTATCGACTACACTGTAAGATACTTGCGCTAAAAGAATGATACATGTAAGATAAGAGATGCAAGTGATAGTGCGATATATTGAAACGCTACAACAAGCTATAACTTTATAAAGCAATTAAGAAATTATGAAACTGAATATTTTTTAGATGAATATACATACATATGTATAAAATGATACATTGAATTGTATCATTTTTGATACAAAATGTATATTACTGGCCCAACGTTAATTATTTTTATGAGAAAAAAAATTTAATTCATAAAATCATTTTAAGATATTTTAAAAGATACTATAAGATATGTATACAAAATATTTTATATAAGTATATATTGGGGGGGGGGAAAAAAACAGCTTTTTTGCAACGTAATTTTTTATTTTAAATTATAAAAAGTCTGAACGATCAGTGATCACCGGTTTTCCACATTTTTTACATTACATATTTATTTTTTTTTATATACCCTCACCATGTGGTTTGTTTTGGTATGCGTTCAATGTTTTTTACGTGCTTATATTGTTTACGTGCTTATAAATGTCGTGTTACTACATTATTATTAAAAAAAAAATATATTTTTTGTAAATAGCAAAAAAGGAAAAAAAAAACAAAAACTAAAAAAAAATTTTTCACTAAAATAAAAAAAAAAGAAAACTTTATAGCATTTCTTTCAAATTTATAGAATTATAATATTGTATAATCTGAGTCATAAGCATTATTCGGAAATTTTGTAGACTGAATCACACAGATTTAAAAGCCAAAATTTTGAATAGAATAATAGAATGATACAAAACGAAACAGAAGAATTCGTAAATTAATTGAAAAAATTTTAATGAGACAAAATAAATTAAAAGAGGGAAGATATAAAGAGGGAAAGAGTGAAGACTATATATAATTATGTAAGTGTTTAAAAATAGAAAGTTTCGAACTATATCTGATTTTGAAAAGGTGCTAATCGATATAAAATTCATATTTAATACAATATTATCAGTCACTATGACTATAATAAACACTATTATTATTATGATGTCAATTTTTCTCTAATATACACATTCTTATAAGATATTAAAAGTTGTTAATGTTTGTTTTTTCAGCAGCATACATATTTATAGATAAAAGAAGAATTTATAACTTCAAAAACAAAAAAAAAACAATTTGAAATATTTCTTGAAGACATGATAGTGTGACATACATATATGTAGCATACTAATTATAGATTGTACATAATAAGGGTCTTCACGTAACAGTGCAAACTAGTCTTGCATCGGTGGATCGGGGGATTTGAGAAAATTTTTGACAGAAATTGTTGTTTTTTCATGTATAAAAAATATGCACCGATCCTCCAATCCTCGACTAAAATATCCTCTACCTTAACCCTATCCTATTTATCCCTATATTCCTATCCGCATATTTTATTTGCTCGAGGAATATTTTTTTGAAGTTAATTTAACATTTCGTTTTTAGATTTTATTTGGTTTTCGAATTTATTGGGCGAGTTTCGAATTTATTGGGCGAATTATATTTTAGTTTTTCAAAGTGAAAAATAGATATTTATTCAAATAATAATATAATAGATACCAATTATACTACACATAGATACTAATTAACATTTTTTAAAAGTACCAATCAACATTTCTGGAAAGATACCAATAAAATAATCAATCAACCAACATATCTGTCATCTGTAATTTTTTAGTTTGCAATTTAAATTTTGCATCGGGTCGTTCACGTAAAGTAGCAAATTTTTCCTTCGATGCACTTTTACGTGAAGACCCCTAATATGTAATCAATAGAAACAATTAAAATTATTCTTTAAGGTCAATATAGCCAACGATAGAATGATATTACTGTTCAGATTTGCAATGAATATTCAAGTATAAATGATTAAACTGGTATGAGGCAAACATCCAAACACAGAAAAGCACAGAAAATAAAAAAATAAAAAAAATAAAGAAATTATAACATGTATTAAAATGCAACACAACAAATAAAATAAATAACACAAAAAAAAAAGCTCGGAAATACCATAGTTATAAAACTATTAAAAGCCTACTAACTACGTCATAACAATAAATAAAAGATGAAGAATAAATGGGAAAAAAATTGGAAAAAACATAAATAAAAGAAAAAAATATAAATAAAAGAGTGAAATTTAATAAGAGAAGAGAAAATAAATATAAATATAAATAAATAAAAAAGTGAAATTAAAAACGATAAAAAAAAAATAAATAAAAGAAGGAAAATAAAAAAAAATACGAGAGATTAACACATTTTTATTACTAAATTAGCTTTAAAATAACGTTATAATACACTAGCTGTCACTGTAAGAGCATGATTTTATCCAGCAAAAAAAAAAAAAATGGTCGATGAAAAAAATCTTGAATGTACCAAAATCTTGAAAATAAAAACGCTGATTTTATATTTAAAATTATTTTTTTATATATTAAAAGCAATTACCTAACAAAATAATATCGAAGTATGTATATAATGTAATATGTACATTTATATTGCGTATGCACTTTTATAAAGTTATATTTATGGTTAATAACTTAAAAAAAAAAGATCTTAACGGAAATATTCAGTATAAATAACCTATACCTTTATATATTTTCCCACTATAGCTTAAGTATATTTTCACCTCATCTTTTCCCCAGAATTGGTGATGATTTCATATAAAACGTACAAAGATTCAACATTAATAATATTGTTCACAATATGCTTGCCAATTTGAAATCAATTTGCATTCCTTAACGCAACTTCCTTTGACCGCAGGTAGACATGAAGACGACTATATACTATACTAAAATAACCTATATTATTTGGTCAAAAGAGGAAGGTAGTGTTTAGTTCGTTAAAATGTAACACACTCATATAGAGTCCCAGATAGTTAAAGTCCAACACATTCATTATAGAGGACTCGTGCTCGGTCCAATCATTTATAGTGTATCTCGATGATTCCCACTTAACCTTTAGCAAATCTATACACAACCCATAACTTTAGATACACAACTTGATATATGTTACTCGAATTCAATATAATTTCTTTTGAATCTTGTATATTAAAAACCTTCTTTTCTTTTTAACATTTTCGTATTAAACTTAAAAGTTTCATATGTTTCATATATCTATTCTTTACGTTAGAAGTTACCTACAACATATATATTTAATCTGTAAATAGATATTATTTTGTTGCATTGGAAAATTTTTATAATGATGTCCTAATGCTTAAGCAGAACCAATTTATAATCACAAACAATAACATTACTCGCTAGTGACACTATATATATGTATATACGAGAACAGTTCATCAAAAAAAATATTATAGCCATTAGAATAATAATGGCATAATAAAAAAGAAGTAACATAAGAATCATCATAATGTAGGAAAAAGAAATAATATCTATCTATTTTTTTGAAAGATGAAGTCATGTATAATTCTATATAAATTTTAAATTAAATTTATTTATTTTTGAAATTATAAAAATTTACATTTAATATAATCATTCTTTGCCTACATCCAATACGAAATGGGTCCTATAGTATTAAGTTATAATTATTACACATTTTAGCTTAATAAAGTATAGATTAATAATATAATCATTCGATAGTATATGCCTTAACAAAAAAAAAAAAATTTAATTCTAAATTTTTGCTTTCAAGATTTTGTTTTTCAAAATTTTATCACAAGATTTTATTTTTCTAGATTTTTAAACATTTAAGATTTTTACTTTCAAGATTTTTTCCATCGGCATTCTTTTCTTTCCGAATAATGTTATAAAGCCAGTTCTTGTACTTGTACCAGAAACAATATTCATATCTATGTAATATAATATATTATGTATCTATGTATATTATTTATATTTTATACATATATATATATATAGATACATAATATTAATATTATATCATTATAATAAATTAACAAAAACTTGTTAATAAAAAAAAAAAAAAATTTAAAAAAAAAAAGAATAATTAAAAAATCATAAGGGGAATTCAAAGTACGATAGTACGAGTAGGTATTTTCGATTCATACGTAGCTTTTATTTACTATGATGATTCATTTCACTTTTTGATTCGATTCAAATGAATTGAATAATTTTTTCATATAACATGTTTTTGGTTTTTTTTTTGCTTCTATTTATTATTTAATATGTCATGATAATTAATAATAATAAATAACTTAAATAGTTGCATTTTATTCAAATGTAGTAAAGGATTTTCCAATAAGCATTTTAAAGTTTAAAATAGAATTATTTATTGTATAAGAAAAAAATATTACATGATTTTTTTATTAGTAGTTTTCTTATTATAATTCTTTTTGAATCTTTTTTATTTCGGATATCGGTCCGATATTTATTGCAAATGAAAAAATATTGAATGTAAAAATTCTACAAAATAAAAATGACAAAAAAAGAGTCTGTTGAATGCGGAAAACGTTAAAAATGTAAAAAAAAACGAATCTATACATAATATTTAAATTTTTTAAATATTCTGGAAAAAGCGTATAACTTTGATTTTATAATCAATTAACTGTCCCAAAATCTCCGTTAAACAAATGATTGAAATCCTGATTTTGAATCCCTTTTTAAAATTCTTCCTAAATCAGAATATCGCATCTTATACCAGAATCAGAATCTCCTAAATCTCTTAAATCTTATAATCTCGCATTTTAAAACCAACTAAAAATCCATTTAAATTTAGAATCTTACATTTACATATACAAGAATATATACATACATATGTATATATAAGCAATATAAAATAATACAACAAATAAATTTATTTGTTAATAATCTGGATTGGTTTTCCCATCGGAACTCCTGCTAAAAAAAAATTCCTCATTTTGTAGATAATTCTTAAATCTATAATGGCTTTACTTTTTGAAGTTTTGGGACTTTGCAATTTGGGATTTTGGCACTTTCGAGTTTTGGAATTTGGGATTTTTTTTTTGGGTTTGGGGAATCCGTGGCACTCCCGTGATTCAAGCTGGGAAATTATTTACAAACCAAATATTTTATAATACGAGTAGTCTAATAGAAAATCATTTTCTAACAGAAGATATTAATTTTTAATTTTTGAGGCAAACCTGTCCAAAATTCCAGATATACAGAATTAATTTAATGATTAAATGAAGATGAAAAAAATTTATATTTTCAAAAAAAATTTTATTTATTATAAAGTTAACATGCCAATTAAAAAGTCCTATTTAATAAATAATTAATTAGCAGAAGTACTCCAATGTTATTTTTATATTTTAACAAGTGACTAATTTATGATTCAAATGATTCAAATATTAAAAGCTCGAAATCTAATATTAAAACTGATTGAAATGTTTTTGAATTGGGATAATTTTATTTAAATATTAATAAAACGTCATTCAGCCCTATTCAATGATCTTGTAATTATAACAAATTTTTGAATTATCAACAAAATACCTAATAAGTATGACTAAATTCTAAGTATAATTCAATTTGTTATTGGCGTTTTCTGCTTTTTTTATCGCTGATGATTAAATTGATTAATAGAATGAAAACTATGTATGGAAAAACTTTATTGTGGTAGGTTAGGTTGTTTTTTCTTCTTTTTTAGCACATTTCCAAAAAAAATTTGAAAAAATGTGCTTATTAGTTTCACTCTGTCCGTCCGTCCGTCCGTCCGTCCGTCTGTTTACAAAACTTCTACACCGTTAAAGATAGAGAAAAAAAATGTTAACCATAGGTAGGTCTCATAAAAAAAATAATTTTGTGGAACAACTTTTTCATGTAGCCCCCCCCATTACGGAGCTACAGCCCCTCAAACTTTGAAAAAGCCCTATTTTTAAATGCATATATCTTATGTTTTGCATAAGATTTTTTCAATCTGAAAACGTCATTCGACAGGTGTTTCTTTTATCTTTGTAAATTAATATCAAAATTATAAAATTTTTTTAAATTTAGTATTTAAATTTACCGTTATGTGAAAACCAAATTTTGCATGATTTTTCTACTTTCATAACTCCGGCACGCTTCTAGATAGAAGCTTGAAATTTTGAGGCAAGAAAGCACTTTTAGAATTAGTATAAGTTTGCTCAGAAAATTTTTTCGGACCACCCCCTGTTTATGAGGTATTAGGCCTTAAAAATTGAAAATTTGCTATTTTTAAACACCTGTAACTTAGGAACCTGTACACATTTTACTTCTGCAAGATATAAAAATTAAAGCTACAATAATATATTTTTACGTGTGTTAAAGGTTTATTTTAATTGTAAAGGGTTCCAAAGTTGCAGCTCTTCAAAATTGCGAAAAAGCCCCATTTTCAGATGTATATATCTCGGGCTCTGCGTAATAATTTTGCAATCTAAAACCGCCAAAAGATCGAAAATTTTATTATCTATATAAAACAATATCAAAATTATGTAATATTTTGTAATTTACTATTTAAATTTACCGTTATGTAAAAACCACATTTTGCATGAAATTTCTTTTTTCATAACTCCGGCACCCCTTTAGGTAGGAACCTGAAATTTTGAGACAAGAAAGAACTTTTAGAATTAGTATAAGTTTCCTCAGAAAATTTTTTGGTAACACCCCCTCTTTAAGAGTAGTTATGCCTTAAAAATTGAAAATTTGCTATTTTTAGACACCTGTAACTTAGGCACCTGTACAAATTTTTCTTCGGCAAGACATGAAAATTAAAGGTTCAATAATATATTTTTACGTGTGTTAACGGCTTTTCTTAGTTGTATAGGATTCCGGACTTACGGCCCCTCAAAATTTCTAAAATGTCCTATTTTAACATTTTTTCTTATTACATGAAATTTTCAAATTTTTGTGTAAGTCACACTTCTAAACAGTTTGTATTGAGTTTTGGAAATGTGCGCTTTTAAAAACCGTTGGTTTACATTCTACCTTGTTTTTTTTTTTAGATGATCCACCTAATTTTTGCTTCAAATTTTACTTATCATTAGCTTAAAATATTCTTATTGCTGATGATGAGATTCCAAAAGTTTCTTATATACTAAATATGAATTTTATATAAATTATTAAACCTTTGATCTGCGTTTAATTGATTGATTAATTAAAACTAATCATAATATACTCTAATAATATAAAAAAAAAACCTCTGCAAAAAGGTCTGCAGAATGAGTACGGTAAACTTCGTAACTTTCATTTAACAACTGGACATTTAATCAGTAAGCATTTCGGAAAACAACCAACTTAAAAAAACACATTTAGAAAATAGACATTTGGCAACATTTTGGCAACGTTTTGAAAATATTAACAATCAAATTTATGTTATTATATATATCTATGGAACTGCTAAGATCATAATGTCAGTTGATATATTCTATAAGGTATCTTCTTTAAATAATTTTAAAGAAAAGAAAAATGTTAATTTTTTGATAGATTTGTCTATATTACGGTGGAAAATGTAAAAGGCGATATAAAGTCCTTAAAGGCTCAGACTTCAATCGATACCTTTACAAAGTTTCATTATTTTTATTGAATTTTGTTTGTACAAAATAGCAAAACAATCGGATATGGCAGCTAATCTAAATAATTTCTCAATAGAATTCCTTTCTCTTCTGTGTATTTATTTTTTCTTTTTCGTTTTGAAACACTCCTTATATAATCATCCATATTCTTGAAAACTTACCATACGAAGAGTATCACTGACGCGATGATTTGTTGTTCTGCAAGGCGCTAAAGTAATGTCTTTAATTTGACGCGATATGTGGTGTTTCTACAAGATTTTTCTACGAAGCAATAGCCATTTTCTATCACGGCAAAATAATTCAATGTAAAAAATGGGTAGAGTAGAAATAGAAAAGTAAGTAAACATTAAAGTCAAGTTTTGTTTTTAAAAATTTGGTGTTTTGTTTTATAATTTTAGTACAAAAATTTTAAATGTAAAGCAGTTTCATTTGTTTATAAAGTTCATGGACGATAATTCAAACATTTCCTTTAATTTATTTTGTTTTTTTTACTGACCGCATACAATAATGTATAAGGTAGGTATTGTTTTCATACTAAAAATTTGTACCTGAGATTTTGCCAAATATGCACTACTCCGGTGTGGAGAAGGCTGTAAAAAGGTTTTGACGTAAATATCTCGGATTGATAAGCTTTTGGAGCAAATGGTAAAATGGTAGTTTACTATTGTAATTTTTAAGTTTTTTACGAATATTTCGTAACAGAAAAATTTTATGAGAAAAATTATTAAAAAAAGTTGTTAGAACATTTCTTGATCCGACTAACTTTAACTTTTATTTAATTTTTTTTCTAAGTCCAAATTTCATACATAACACGCCATATGAATTTATACTTATAAAATTTATATACATACTTATGTATATCTATGCATATTATTCTTTTGTTGATGACGTAAAATTTAAACGCTAAAATGTTTGTTAGCAGATTCAATATTAATCTTATGTTTGTTTTGTATTTGTTTACAGTTTTTATTATTTTTTATTCTAATATTTTTGAATGAAAAAAAATCATGTACATTACATAATAATGTAAATGGATGTATGAATGAATGCACATATATTTTTACGATTTCATTGCTTATTATTGTTATTGAAAAAAACAAAATGTTGTTAAATTGTTAGAAGTTATTTTGCTTTGTTATAAATTATTATGTAAAAAATCTATAAATTTTGGCATTGTACTTTTCGTGTAGTGGCGGTCGGTCCTGTGGTGGAGAGAGCTGATTCTTTGTTGTTTAAGTTCAATTTTTTTAATAAATATTATTTTAAATTCTTTTCAAATTAAAGTTTATTATAAGTTTTCCACATTATTATTAATTAATTCTTTTCTTTTTATTTTACAATCCACAGAAAAATATAATTCAAAGAACTAACTAAGTTTGTACTTATTTAAAACAAAAATAGAAAAATTTCTTTCTAAAAGTAATTTTACCTATATACCTACATAAATTTTTGTTTACGAACATTTTGGAATATTCCAGAAATGCATTTTTAACTAGATGTGACGTGATACATATTTTCATAGCCTCAGCGATGAGTTTTCAAAGTGAATATAAGAATTTTTCGTTTTGAAGCTGAAGAAAAATACTTTTCAATCTTTATTCAGACAAAAACCAATTGTCTTCTATTTTTTTTAGACCACCCCTCTGACCGTTCGTTCGTCTCTTTACAAAACTTCTACACCGTTTAAAATAGAGTATTAAAATTTAACCATGCATAGATCTTCTAAAAAAATAAATGTTGTAGGAAAACTTTATTATGTAGCACCACCGTATACGGAGTTTATACCCCCTCAAATTTTAAAAAGCCCTGTTTTTAAAATTGGTAGGTACATATATATATCTCAAGTTCTGCTTAAAATTTTTTCAATCTCAAAACGCCAAACAACAGGATTTTGTTTTATCTTTATAAATCAAAATTATACATTTTTTATAAATTTAATATTTAAATTTACCGTTACAACAAAATAACGAAAATTTGAAGAAAATTTTTTAAATAAAAAAAAAAAATTTTTTATTAAAAACATTTTATTTCCTTCATAATATCTCCACAACGATTTTACATAGAGTTTTGAAATTTTCAGAGTTAGTATAAGTTGTCTAATAACAAAATTTTTTGTACCACTTTTTTTTCAAGAGGTATTAGGGTTCAAAAATTGAAAATTTACTTTTTTTAGACACCTGTAACTTATCGTTGATCACCTATAAAAACTTTTTGTCGATCAGACATAGAAATTAAATCCACAATATTATATTTTTAGATGTGTTAACGGCTTTTCTTAGCAATGTATATAGTGGTACAGAGTTATAACTCCTTAAAATTGTAAAAAAGTCTTTTTTTAAATGTCATATTTTAGCAATCAAAAAAGGTAAATCACAGAATTTGTTTTTTCTTTATAAACCGCTAAACTTATGAGAAAAGGAAAATCTTTTAGAATTAACATAAGTTAACTTTTTTTCTTAAATTTTTTGTGTACCTCCCTTTTTTTAAGAGCTATTAGGAGTAAGAGATATTTGACACCTGTAATTAAAGCACCTGTATAATTTTTTGTGTGTTAATGGTTTTTCTTAATTATAGGTAGAGTTTCCTTAAAATTGAAGAAAATGTGTTTTTATTTTCCACAATTTTGTATTACTTATAAAATTTTAAGAAAAATTTTAATTTTATTGTCGGTCACAGTTATTCTAAACTGTTTGTATTTTGTCTTTTGGAAATTTGATATATGCCTTTAAAACTCACTTGGTTTTCATTCTGCCTTATTAAAATATGAAATAGTACTAAATTAAATTAAATCAATAAATATTATTTTTAATTTTTTTTTAATTTAATTTTTTTCTTATTCTATTAAAAATTTTATATATTATGAAATTTTTTTAATACATAAGTCTTATATAAACCTTTTTTAGGCAATAGATTATTTATTACTAATACATTTAAATAGAAAATAAGACTAAATTGTTTTTCTTAAAGAAAATTTATATCATTAGTAATAACCATTCCATTTTGTAAATTTGTCATTTCATGTTCTGTTAATTTCTTTTTATTCCTTTTTGTAACTACGAACTGAAAATAAATGTAAGGAATATTGAATTAAAAATAAAATTATACAGGATGCTGGAGTTGCTTTCTGAGACTAAAACTAAAAAAATTGTATTGCAAATTTTATGTTTTTGAGACTAATAACAGACTGCCCCTCCCATACAATTTTTCCCTAGTTTTAGTCTACAGAAAAAAAAATTTTCTTTTTACTTACCCAAAAAATCAAACAAATAAAAATAAAAATAATTATTATTGTAGGTATCAACCATCTCATAAGTATTATTGAGGATTCATCATGTTTAGAATTTTTGACTTTATTTCCACTTAATGATACATTCTTAACATCCAATTGATCTGGACATTTAAATTCATCATCTAAATTTATAATTTTAGAATGTTAATTTATTTGTTTTAGAAATATAATATATATACATATCGAAGAAGAATTGTATGGGTAACGATTAATTGTATAGAAATCACATACAATTTTTTTCAACATAATTCTTCTCAACCCAATTCTTCGATAAAACGATTCTTTTTAAAGCAATTTTACTCAAAATAATTCTTCGCACAAACGTATAATCCTGATTTTGTAACCAACTCTAAAATCCTTCCTAATAATTTTTTTATATACATATTTCAACATCAAAGCTTCCGCCCCAAATCCCTGTTAAAGAAATTATTGAAACCCTGATTTTGTGACCAACTGTATTGGACTTTCTAATTACTTTGTGTACATAGATATTTCTCTTTTAATGTCGGATAAATTATAAAAAGAATTGTGTTTGGAAATAATTGTGTTGGGAAGAATTGAATGGATCCAATGGATGTATATTAATAATGACATATTAAGAAATGTTTTTAAAATATATATATATATATTTTTTTGAATTACACAACTAACACAGCTATGATAGATCTTTGATAAATGATTAATTACCTATTGTAACAGGTACAAAATTAATGAAGTTTTTTTTCATTTGTATTATTTAAAATGTAGAATAATATTGTATAGGTATATGTAAATAAGCTTTAAAGTGCTTAAAACAAGAGCAAACTTAATACAGATTGAATACATTGAATTATAATGTACAAAATGGCAGCAGGCCAGTTTGCTTAAATCCATTTCTCGAAAAGACATTTCGTTTAATATTATTTTATAAAAAGCAAAATTTCACTTCACATAAAAACTTTTAACAAAAAGGATACTTCGGAAAAATCCTTTTAGTTTTAATAAAATAGTAGTGGTAGCAAAAGGAATAAAACATGCTTTATTGTTAAAATGTGTATTAGGTATAAAAAAAATAATTTGTTAGAGGAGATTTTAGAGTTTGTTACAAAAATTATTGTTATACGTTTGTTTCAGAATATATATGCATACTAGTACTCGCCCGCCCCTCGAAATTCGAGGTGTTTTAATTAGCAATTACAATACAGAATATACAGTACAGTTTCTTTATGATATTTAAAATGTAAAAATACAATTTTCAATAATTAAAGCCTTTATGAATTTAAAATTTCTTTGCAAATGAGATTTTTTGTAAAAAAAACGGTTATTATTATCGTTTAGAAGTTGCCCTTGATTTATTGAGTATTGGAATCTCAATATATATCTATTATATATATATTATAAGAAGCCTAAGATGGTAAATCATTGAGTAAAAGGGTTTTAAATGTCTATCAATACAGATTAAATATTATGATGATATTATGTTATGTAAGAATTTATTTCGTTTAAAATATAAAAAAAACCAAAAAAAAAAAAAAAAAAAAACAGAACTGAATCGAACTTGCAAAATCAAAAAGCAACTATTAATAACCCCACACTCTACCGCTGCACTAAACACTAAACTGAAATTTTAATCTTTATATTCAGTTATATTGTGAAATTCCTACTCCTACCATACAACCAATATTTTAAAATTTTTAATCGAAAAGAAAAAATAAAACAAAAATTTAACGGAATCAAAGAGCGTCTTTTTTGAATATGTATATTATAGGTATAGATTATACATATTATATGATACATATCTATATACTTTACATGGGTTTTTTATAAAAATGGAAAATTATTAATGAAAATCAGAAAATTTTGGAAAAATATTAAAAAGAAAAAAATGAAAGTTGGTTGGTAAATCATTCAGTAAAAGGGTTTTAAATGTCTGTCATTTACATATTAAATATTATGATATATTAAGTATAAAATTTTCACGTAAATAAAGTAAAAATCTTTTCACTTAAAGCAAGAAAATTTTCAGTTAAAGAAAAAGGGTATATTACAAGTATATCCTTTAAAAAGTATAAAATTGAATAATGAAATTTGAAAATGTTGCAATTTTGAACTTATTTTCTTTTTAATATTGACAAAAAAAAAAACATATTCCGTTATTTGTTTTTTTATATATATACTAACCTTTATTAAATTTTAAATTAATATGCTCTCCTTCAAACCAAAGCGTATCATTTTTTAACATACACATATAAAATCCTTCATCTTTCATTTTATCAGCATTTTTTATTTCTAGTATTGATATTAAATGATCATTTTCAATTTCAGATTTTTCATTAAAATTTATACTAAATTTATTTAATCTATAATTTAACATATCTGGATATATCCATAATACAAATAAATTATTATCATAATTTTTATATTTTGTTAATGGATACGAACATTTTAAATTAATTGATTGATTTTCTTCGGTACATATTATGTTATCTCCTAATAAAAATTTGGAACAAAGAAAACAAAATTAAATATATAAATTTTAAAAAAAAATAATAATATAAAATATTTATATATATATATATTATATACCTTTACAATTCACCACAACAAAACTAAATGTGATAAAAACCATTAAAAATAAGTTTGCCGGCATTTTAAATTAATTTGAATCTAAAAATAAATAATAATAAAAAAAAAAAAACCATAAAAATAAATTATATGTCTATATAATATACAATTTGTCTATATATATTTGTTTATATATTATATATTAAAAAAGTTAAATTTACAGATAAGATTAACAGGTGGAGAAGTTGTCAAGGAGCCAAATATAACTAACGTACATCAGTTTTGAAAAAATATATAAAGTATACGTCACTTTTAAAAAAATATCGAAAGTCAAATGCATTTCAATTCATCTTACCGGATAGATCTTCAAAAAATACTAAAAATACCTAAACCCCTTGGTAGTGTCAGATTTTTAACCACTTAAACCACCTCCCCCCCGTAGCCAGTATAATGGGTTAATGACCTTAACCTCAAAGCAGTATAATGGCTGAGGAATAGCATGAAGAAAGGAAATACAAAGTGAAATATTCAACTTAAATTGTAAGAGTTTAATTAAATGGGAATTAAATAGCAGATGTAAATTGACAGATTCCTTAAACTTCTGTATATTATACCATTTCAGAGAACGCCTGTGATGGTAATGTGTTCCACAATTTGGACGTACAAGCTATAGGAATGAGTTCTTATACTTTGTTATTCAAATTCTAATAAGTTTCACTACACAAATTATGAGAAAAAGCTAGTCTATGTGTATTACGTCGGATTGGTTGGAATATGGGTATGATTGTTTTGATTTCTCGCAGAGGAATTCCCCAAGAAATATTTATAAATAAAATAAATAAAAAAAATTTTTTAAAAAACAGCTTTTTTGAACTAAAAAGTAGAAAATAAATTTTAAATAGCAAATTTTTCTGTAATTTTTTAAACTATATTGTTACAATCGAGATTTCTTTGAAAAAGTTTATTTCAATATGTCAAATATATATATAAATATACGTATATATAGTTTTAAAGTCTGTTAAATTAATATAATTGCTGGAGGCAAAATTTAAAAATATAAGTTTATATTTATGCGTTTGTTGCCTCCAGCTTTTTTTACATGTTACCTGTTATAACATAGAATATATTGAATTTTTTTATTATTAATTTATTGTGGCAAAATTTTTAAAAAATTAAGAAAACGTTGCATAGCTAAATTCGAAATTTAAATAAAAATATTGCAATTTTATAATGTTCTTTATTTCCACTTAAAATGCGACCCTTTAAAAACTTTGATTCATACACTGCCTTGTTTTTTCTTTCTTTTCATAACATAACATTTTCATATTTTTTTTTTTATCTGTTATGTACGGAAATATCAAACGTATGTTTTTATACCCGTACGATAGGATCGGGTATAATAAAATTACTCCTCCGTTTGTAACACCTCGAAATAAGCGAGCTAGATATACCTTCAAAGGTATGGATCGGATCAGAAAAAAATTCTAAGACTTTTGAGCCATGTCCGTCCGTCCGTCCGTCCGTCCGTCAGCACGCTAACTCAAAAACTAAGAAAGCTAGAATCTTGAAATTTACACAAAATATTTTGGGAGTAATTTGTAGGTTCCCTATTTTTTTTGGTTGAGTTTGGACCAAGCCTTAGGGTAGCTCTCGAACACCTAACTTTTAGATCTCCACATTTTTTTTGCAATAGAGCTATGAAATTTTAACTACTGATAGATCTCACAAAAATATTAATTTTATTTTTAATAACTTTTTTTTGTAGCCCCACCCGTTACGGAGCTACAGCTCCCCAAAGGTTCAAAAAAGCTCTATATTTAAATTGTTATAGCACAAGTTCTATAAGATATATCTTCATTTTGAAAACGCCAAACGATTACTACTTTCATTAGCTTTAAAACTATATATACAATAAATATATATTTTTGGCATACGGTGTCTTAATTTACCGTTATGCGAAACTCAAATTTTGCAAAATTCTTTAAACCTTCCATCTTCTAAACGGTTAAAGTTAGAAACTTGAAATTTTGACAGAAGTTAGATCTTTGAAAATTAGTATGAGTCATTTCAGAAATTTTTTTTGTATCACCCCACGTTTAGGAGCTGTAAGGGGTCAAAAACTGAAAATTTCCTATTTTTAAACACCTGTAACTTGAACACCTGTTAAAATTTTTTTGAAGTAATACACAAAAATTAAAGCTTCAACATTATACTTTTATTTCTGTTAACAACTTTTTTTAATAATATAGTGTTACTTTATAATTGACGAAAGTGTTAGTTGATTTTTTCAAATTTTCTAACAAATTTCTTTAACGAATTTTTTCCATTTTGTTTTACTCGATAATTTGAAATTGTTGAGGATATAATGCGTAGTACAAAAAAATGTAAATAAATAAACAACATAACGGTTGCTTGAAGAATTTTTATTTATATGATATTGATATATATACATACTTATATATAATATCATGTTTATTTACATATCGTATATGTCACTAGTGAATGAATGATAAGAGTATAGATGTATATTATATAGCGCCGTATTTACATACACATATGTATTTTATTGTACTTATAAGAAATTATTCTGTCAATGGAATATTTAAATATAATATAATATAATATTTAAAATTATATTTACTGTTTTGTACTTAGTAAATTTAATATACATTTACCGCTTAGTATTAAATGGTACTATAGAATATTTGAAAAAGTTTTGGATTGATAATCGTTATGTGGAAGGTTAGAATCTGCTTTTGAAGAATGTACATATAAACATATAGTTTGAATATATGTACAACCCATAGTTCTAGAAATTATAAAATTCACCCAAATTATTTTAAAATACTAAAATATTAAAAAAATAATATTGTAAGCAGAGTGACAGGCTGTGAACATACTAACGGTTCGCACGGGTATCTAAGAGTTGACAAAGTCAACTGTATTCTTCCTCGTTTTTCTATTCGTTTTTATTTTTCTTCCAGTATTACATTTTACTTTTTTTTTCTGTTATTTAGGTACGCTAAGAACTTATTATTTTTTTATAATATTAAATTTATGCATACATTCTATTTAAAAAATAGAAATTATTAGCTATAGAACATTCTGAATTTTTTTTTTGTTCGTTTATGTTAACCGTCCATTCATATGTATACATAAAATTTTTTTTCGTTCGTTTATGTTTACCGTTCGTTCATATAAATATAACTGTTGCCTACATATTAAAAAATAATAAATCGATGAATCAACTAAATAATAATAGTTGGGAATTTGGTCTGACTGTGTTAGCAGATTTTTAATAGTACAGCACACATAAAAATATGCATACCATTTTTGTACATGTTTGTATCTACATATGTAGTAAAAAAATTTGGTTTTAAAAGTATGTAATTGAGAATATATTAAATTGCTTACTTCTAAATGTTTTTGAATTAAAAAAAAATTATTTTGCTTTTTCTAGACGATGTAGATATATATGTATGTATGTACATAACATATATTTTATGATTAATTCATAATTATTGTTATTGAAAAGAAAAATATTGTTGTTATTTACTATTTTTAAAAAAGACTGGATTTCTTATTTTTAATATATTCTTTTTGTTGTTTAATGTTTTTACATAATTGGAAGTATATTCTTAGTTTTTATACTGCAGAAAAAGGCATTAGTGGTGCAGATCATCATTCCCTAATAGATCTTAATTTAAAGGCAGCTCCCAATTTAGATATCAATGTTAGGGCCATAATATGCGATTTTAATATGTTAAAAGTTTCGAAAGAAAAGCCCTATTTTAATTATAATTAAGAAAGGAAAAACACATATGTATCTAGGTATATAAATATTATAAATAAACACATTGCTTTTATAAATAAAAATGTATACTAAAAATCAATTGATTTGATGAAAAAAAACTTAAATTTAACACTTGCTTACTAAATTTTAAGTAAATGCATATTAAATTTTACACTGTGTTCTCAAGTGCGGCACATTAAATTGTTTACACATTCATATCTTTCAAATTCATCGCTTTCAAACCAAAAATATTTTCGAAGCACATATTATTACATATTTTGAAGTATGTACCTATGGAAATGTACGCATACAATACAATGGGCTACATAAAAAACAATAGTCTTTTATAGAAAAAAAAAACATTTATGTATTACGTATACGTATTGGTATTGGCATTGGTGAGTTTAGTAAATTTAGATAAAATGTTTTATTTTGGCTCTGTAAAAATTCTGTTATATCTTTGTATGAAAATTTAATTTTGAAATTAAGCTAATTTCTCTAATGTTTTTCGATATTATTATTTTAACATCGTGTATTGTCATCGGGATCTGATCTAATGAATAAAATTTCAAGTCTCTAGCTCAACGGGAAGTGTGTTTAAAATGGCTTCTAAGATTCCATCCTTTACCCAACCAAGTTAATAAAAAGCTGTTAATAATATGTACCTCACTTAAATTTTTTTCATTTTAACAATAAATACTAAGATTTTTTAAATATATTGAAAGTTTCTTTCAAGTTAGTTGCGATGGCTATAGAAATTTTCATACCCTATACTTAAATCAACAAAAAGTCAAAAATTTTAACGAATTTTTATACATACATACATATGTTCATTATGTTTGGCCGTTAACTATGTACTGTTAATTGTATGTAGTATGTACTTTTAATAAAATAAAAACTCCTCCGAAAAGTTTTGGCCAAAAAAAATGAATTCAGGATTAATTTTAAAATTAAAACTCAATTCAAAACTTTCAAAATTATTTATTAAATTCCAATTTCACAAATAAGTCCAATAAAAATTTAATTTTTTAATTTTTGTATCAATTCCTATACCTATACAGAATCAAAAAAAAAAACAAAAAAAAAAAAGAAAGAATAAAAGTCTAGTTTAAACAGACAAAGTAAAACAGAAGCAAAGTAGAATTCAAAAGTTAAATAAAAAACATACCTACAATTTTTTTTTTATACATAAATATTTCTAAATTATCCATTAATAAAGGCTTAAAATGAATCATTAACTAGTTATAGAGGTATAATCACTCTCGAAAACGGGGAAAATAAATTGTACAAAATTTAACTTGATTAACTACTTTTTAAATCATTTATAATATTTTCATATCTTCATTTTATATGAAAGTGTATATTTTTAAGATATGTTATGAATGTTATATTAATGAATTACTATTATGTATAGCTAAGATTATTAAGAATCGGGATAATCCCTTTACATCAGAAATAAATAATATTTTTCACGCGAATAATTTGTTTGTTTTCAATAAAAGGAAGTCGTATATGCATTATATAAATATAAGGTTTTGTTTTTCGGTTAAAACCGAAATCAAATACATTGACAACTTTTATTAATTTCTTTCAGCTGAAATGAAAACTGTAAAAAAAACTGAAATGAAAACTGTTTTTTTTTTAGTATATTTCTCTGCCACATAAATGTGAACAGAAAATTATTCCTTTTCAGACGTGGTTGCAAAATGCCGTAAGGGGGAATAACTCTTACGATGTGTGTGGGATTCGAACCCGCACTCCTTCGGTATTTACAGCATATTTTATACGCTCTTATCCACTAGGCCACCAACGCACCTGTATTTTTTTATTTTTGAAAATTGTTTAATCTAAACAAAGAACAACATATTCACTAATTGTCACGCCTTTGTATACTTCCTATGAATTGGGTTCATATATTGGATTGCACCAATTCATATAAACAACAACTTAGAACAAACTCTTCATATAAACAACAACTTAGAACAAACTTAGAACTCTTTTATTTTAGGCATTGGAATATCAAAATCCCTCTTCTGTACCTTTAAAAGAAAGATATACTAACAGTCCCTCATCCACTTCCTTTTCATTTTAATTAGGAAATGAAATAAAAAAAAAAAAACTAAAAACAAAAAATTTATAAAATGGAGAAATAAATATATTTTAACAGATATATAGTTTTTCTAAAGCACAAAATTTAGTTTTAATGTTTTAATTACCTTAATGGTTAATTAAGTTTGAAATAAAGTATCTACTGTATGGTGTATTGATTAAAAACTTTTTTCCGCGTACAGGTATTGTGCAAAATATACTGTTTCCCAAACGTACATTTGTAAATCTTCACATTATGATAATTTTTTTTATTCTATAAATCGCGAGAATAAAGTATTTTCGAAATTTATTTGACGTATTCGTGTGAAATGTACTTTTAATGTTTACAAGTTATAGATAAAATATTAACTATAGTAAATATTTAAAACTACATAAACCCGGCGTAGTACACACCAATCTGGTAACCTAGAAATAATATTGGTTAATAATACTGCGGTATCTTAATAATCTAGAAATAATATTGGTTTTTTTATCATTTAATTTTTTAATGAAATAAAAAGAAATTCTATATCTTTCTATTCTAATATAGTTATTTATCTTAAAAACGTTTTTTGAGAACTATGTTCCCTCATCAGTAAGAATTAATACTTAACTTTTTGCAGTAAGAATAAGTATAGATTTAAATAAGCGTAAAAATGTAGATAACAAGACTAAGAAAGCTAAAAAAATTTTTGTAGTGGGGGTTTGGCGGTGACAGCTCCCCATTCCTTCAACTTCTTATAATCTTTTTTTTTTTTATAAAAATGTATGTTTTTTTATAAATATAAATATAAAAATTTTATAAATATATCGTCTAAAATTCACTATTTTTTAAGTGAAATATCAAAATTGAATACTTTTGTATGCGGGGTTTTCAAAATTAATTATTTTTCATATATGGAAATGTGAAAATTTAAAATTGAGATATATATATATATATATATGTGGGCATCCTGTAAGTTTTAATAGTTGGATTCAATAACAGAGTATTCCCCTTTTCCAGAATATTTATATCCATCATATTTGTTCGTCTATGCTAGATTTTGAAATTTCGGGATTTTGTTTTTCGCACTTTTGTAATTTCGGAATTTAATTTTTCGGGCTTTTGATATGTCGGCATTTTGTTTTCGGAATTTTGAATTTGGATTTTGATTTTCGGAATTACGTACCCAACCCTATAAATTTTCAATTTTTTTTATTCCTTTTTTTCTGTTATGTGCAGTATTAGTTTTGACTTGTTGCAAACGTTTACAGCTTTTATATAATAGATATTTTTTTATAGGTACCTATATATAGTTTCAATTTCAATTAAAAGGTAAGAAACATTAAGTAAAAGGACTTATTTAATAATTAATTTTATAATATGTACCAATTAATATCCAATACATCGTTTACCAATTCAAGTACCAATTCATCGTTTGATTTTTATTTCCAGGCTTAAAATTTCAATATTCATAAACATTTTTTTTTTTTAATAAAAGAGAAATTTGTTTCAATTTAAAATGTTTATTGGTTATATTAAATATGGATACCATAGCAGTACATTTTTTAGAAGAATAACAAAGATAGTACAAATCGAGATTCTACTATAGAATTAGACAAATTTAAAGAAATGCTTTCGCGGATATTTTCCAGATGGACGAAAGACTAGGATTTTAAATTGAAGAAATTGAAATAGATATTTTACAATTACAAAGTAATATGTATATTTATAATTTGTGTGTACATATATGCATTTTTCAGTTTCATTAAAAACTTTTTATAGGCTATTTTGCTAAATAAACAGGCAAACATACTTTGCCTACAAAAATAAAACAATCTGCTTGCTTGCGATTTTTAGCTCAAGGAAGTTATCAACAGAGTGTAGCAAATGATACCAATTAAAAATTTTAAACATAAATAAAAATAAAAACCAAACAAACTTAATAAAAACACAAACTGAACTGTTACGTTTTAAAAGTTCAATGTATTTTTCCTGTTGTCAAGTAAAAATGTAACCGTACGTTTTACACAATATACAATTTAAATGTTTAATGTTTCGTTCGCTTTAACGTTATGTAAATACAATAGAAGCCTTATAATTGCAAATTTTTTCTTTAAAAATATGTAATTAATGTAATAAAACGAATATAAAATTTACACTAATGCCGTATGCCACTAAAATCACCAAAGCTTTATATATCATTTTTGTCATTTCATTTGTCATGTTTTGTATAAAGGCACGACGGTCGCCGCAAATGTAGTCAAATTTTTGAAAATTATAAATTTGTGCCAGAGAATTGTCAAAATCCTGAAATCGTATTATTATAATAAGTAGTGCTAGAAGATAGTTTGTAGCCGTAGTAGCTGTGGTTTCAATGGTATAGCCTTATTATAACTAGGGCATTAAGGTAACAGACCATTAATATTTACGTAATATAATAAAATTATTTTTTTTTAATCATTAGATTCATAATACTCGTAGTATTTTTTTTTTTTTTTGTATTTACATTTATCGTTATATACATTTACAAACATAATATAGACCGCATGTATAGAAAATGTATTTTATTTTTCCAATTTTAATTGCAGATCATGCAATGTGGTAAAATAAAAGATTTAAATAAATTTTATTTTCTATTGTTTATAAAGCTTATACTTTAAATTATAAAAGTTCAACAAAAGAACTTTTGGTGAATCATATATACATACATATGTACATACATTTCATATTGTATAAGTTCTTCAATTCAACTATAAATATTTTCATACATATTCATATATATTCTGAAATATATTCTTTGGTTATCGCTTCAAATCTATAAATTATAGCGAATACATAATTTTTTTTCCAATTTGTCGAGTAATTTTTGTAGTAAAAAAATTAAATTTAAGTAAGAATAAAGTTAGTTATTAAATGGTTCAAAAAATTCTAACAAACAAATTCAGTTCTAAATGTTAATATTTTACCTTGAAGTAGCCAAGTAGTAATTCTTAATATGTATATGTGATTATATATACATATGTAATTCATTATTTTTCTTTCCTCATCAGCCTTCCCTTTCCTCTTTGTTCAAAAAAAAATTTGTCGTCTCACTTTATGACAGAAAAATAATTCTTATGCAATTTACTAAATCTGAAAAAGGAATTTAACTTTTTACCAAAATTATAAAGCGCTCTAATTTTAATCTAATTAAACTTCTATTTAATACTGTGATATAAATTATTATAGACTTAAAAACCGCCAACTGTCACTTATTTAAGAATTATTGGCATTACTGACTGATGATTCAAAATTGATACCTATCACAATTCCCTGTTTATAGTAATTTTTTTATTGTTAATTATCATAATAAATGACACTTTGTGTCACAAATATTTTGTTCGTGATATATATGTAGTTAATTTGTGTTTGTTTTTTTTTTAGTTTTGTTTAAAGATAAGATTTTAGTATTAAAAAAAATGGAAACAGGAGCAAAGTAAGTATTTTTTAGTAAAGTAATAAATATTTTTATTTACAGTAAAAAAATAACAAATAGTCATCAATTTGAATTGTTGGTCAAACTGATGCAGAAAAATTTCAGGGGTTTTGGGCGATTTAATATGACCAATATTGATTTAAATAAGCATAAACTTTTTAACTATACAAAACTTATGAAGGGAGGCTTTTCCCCAAAATTTTTAAACTAATTCTAATATATGTATATTCCTATACTGCTTACCATTTTTTCAATCTTAAAACGCCTAACGACTGCTTATTTTTTTAGCTTCATAAATTAATTACTAAATTAGACAATTTTTTTTTTTAAATGTAGTATTTAAATTTACGGTTATATAATGACAAAATTTTGCAAGACTTTGCTTCTATCATAACTTCGGTACGCTTTTAGTTGGATTCTTAAATTTTAAGAGAGGAAACATAATTATTAGCATAAGCTACCTTATAAGTTGTTGTACTTCTCTCTGCTTAAGATGTAATTCATATATAAATTTTTTCCAATTAATACGCAAAAATTAAAGTTTCATCATTATATCTTTACATATGTTAATCACTTTTCTTAATTATATAGGATTACTTTAAATTTGAGAAAGTATTTTCTTGATTTTCCATAATTTTTTTTTTACATACATACAATTCTGAGAAGATTAACAAATTTTGGTGCAAGTCACGGTAATTTAAACTGTTTTTATTCTCTTTTGGAAAATATCCGCCTTTAAAAAACTTTTGTTTGAACTCTGCCTTGTTTTATTTTATCTTCATACCAAAATAAAATTTTACAGTCAATGTTTTGTTACCTTAATTATGTTTTATTAATTGTTTACATCTGCGATTTGAATCCATCAAATTTTACAGTTTCAAAACTGTTACCTTATTGTACTTAAAACGTACTGATATGAAAAAAACATTTTGCTTATATAAAAAGTTAACTATATATTTTTTAATTATTAATCAAAAGAAAGCAAAAGATATTTTTTTTTTGTTTAGTGCATTTCTCTGCCACATAAATGTGGACAGAAAATTACACAGCCTTTCCTGTTCAGGCGTGGCTGTAAATATCGTAAGGGGGAATAACTCTTACGACGTGTGTGGGAACCCACACTCCCTCGGAGTTTACAACGTATTTTATACGCTGTTACCCACTAGGCTACCGAGGCCCCACAAAAGATAAATTTGTATAAAGTAAACAAGAATTTCATAATAATATTTGTATAACTAATTATAACTTGTTGGTGAAAAATACCAGAAATGCCGTTATACGTATGTCGCATTATATCAAAACCTATTTGCCAATATGTAATGATTTCCGGTATTTGTAATAATAATTGTTGAATTGAAAAATGAAAATTTGTTTTTTTCTGGAAAATTGTGGATAATTGTGAATCAAGTGGAGTTTAATTAGGTCCCATTTAGTTAAGAAAAGGGATTTAAATAATATTCTAAAATTAAAAAATATTTCATAATAAGTTTCGGGTAAAGAGTTATAGGTATATTGAATTAAATAAATTTATATAATAATATAAAAATCGTTAGAAAAATTTGTTACAAAAAATTGGGACAAATCAAGTCACACTTTGATCAATTTTAAGATAACCCTATAATTATAAGAAAAGTTCTTGAAATAAAAATAAATTGTTGGACCTTTAATTATGTTATATTACTTCAACAAAAATTGGACAAGTGTTTAAGTTACAAGTCAAATTAGGGAATTTTCAGTTTTTGATCCCTTACAGCTTCTTAAGACAAAAATATTTTCTGAAATGACACACACTTATTCGGAAGATAGAAGGGGTCAAGTATTTTGCAAAAATTGAGTTTCACATAAATTAAAATATCGTATGGCAACATTGTATATTTATTTTATATATATATAGTAGGTGTACCCGTTCTGCGTTGGTAGTGCCTTCCGCATACATATTCAGGTACACAAAAAAATTATCAGGCTACAGGCTTGATGTTAATAATTTTATAATCCTTTTACTTTCCAAAATAGGTACCTATTTTGTTTCAATTTTATCGGTTTTACTTTTGATCTTTATTATTCTAAGTAATACTGTTTATTGATTTTGGTTATTTAAAATCTTTATTTATTGTTATACAACTTTAAAACAATTTAAATAATAATTAAACAAAAATATTATTTGTGTTTCAGTACAATATTCAGATATGAATACTATGTAACTCATCTTATAAATAAAATTATATCGTAAAAAACATTTCGTTTTTAAAGTATTCCTACTGGGTGCTGGGGGTTGTATGGCAGCAACCCGATCCATTCAGAATTTCGGAAAACGCTAAAATACGTGTTTGTTCATTTTCGACAGAGAATTTGCATATAAATTTTCATGTCGGTATCACCTTTGGTTTTTGAAATATTCCTTATGGGCGCCAGATGTTGTGTGGCAGTTATACCTAAATCACCCAGAATTTTTTAAAACCGTAAAAAACGTGTAATTTAAGTTTTGGAAGGCAATTTTCAGGTCACTAACGCCTTTGGTTTTTGAAAGATTGCTTATGGGGGCTGAAAGTTGTATGGCAGTTACCTAAATCACTCAGAATTTTTGAAAACCGTAAAAGACGTGTTTGTCACAATTTTCAGGTCGCTAACATTGGGACATTGGGTTTTGCGTATTCTTTTAATTTTGATATATTTGATATCCAGTACACCCCAGTATAAACCAGTACTAATTTTTTATTAATAAGATTGATTAATTTTAATATTTCTTTAGATTTTTACAGTAAATGTACCTGATGAAACCTAAAGTTTAAAAATTTAATTAAAATAGGCAACTCGTCCAGAAATTTTTGTCTTGTATTAATATTGAATCTGCTAACAAACATTTTACCGTTTTAATTTTATGTCATCAACAAAAGAATAATATGCATAGATATAAGTATCTATGTACCTATATACATTTTTTGAGGTAAAATAAGAAAAACAAAAAAATTGTTCATATAAATTCATATGGACTGTTATGTATGAAAATGTTCTATGGCAAAATTGTTGCTCTTTATTTGTGTAACAACTTTTTCTTTATAATTTTTCTCATAAAATTTTTCTGTTACGAAATATTCGTAAAAAACCTTAAAAAGTACACTAGTAAACTACCACTTGCGGTTGCTCCGATTTGCTCCAAAAGCATATCAATCCGAGATATTTACGTCAAAACCTTAAATATGTAATTGCAAAAAATTCGGCTCAGTCGTTTAAGCTGTACACGTGCCCACAGATATACCCACACATGCACCCACACGCACACACGCACACAGATAGACATCATGCTAAAAAAAATTTTACAATCTTCTAGTAAAATAGTATTAAATAGTATTAAAATAGTAAAGTAGTATTTGCTAAAATCTCGGGTAGGTACAAATTTTTAGTATGAAAACAATACCTACCACCTTATACATTAATGTATGCGGTCGGTAAAAATATTAATGTATGAATAGATACAAATCTTTTTTAGCACATTTCCAAAAAAATTTTGAAAAAATGTGCTTATTAGTTTCACTCTGTCCGTCCGTCCGTCCGTCCGTCCGTCCGTCTGTTTACAAAACTTCTACACCGTTAAAGATAGAGAAAAAAAATTTTAACCATAGGTAGGTCTCATAAAAAAAATAATTTTGTGGAACAACTTTTTCATGTAGCCCCCCCCATTACGGAGCTACAGCCCCTCAAACTTTGAAAAAGCCCTATTTTTAAATGCATATATCTTATGTTCTGCTTAAGATTTTTTCAATCTGAAAACGTCATTCGACAGGTATTTCTTTTATCTTTGTAAATTAATATCAAAATTATACAATTTTTTTAAATTTAGTATTTAAATTTACCGTTATGTGAAAACCAAATTTTGCATGATTTTTATATTTTCATAACTCCGGCACGCTTTTAGATAGAAGCTTGAAATTTTGAGGCAAGAAAGAACTTTTAGAATTAGTATAAGTTTGCTCAGAAAATTTTTTCGGACCACCCCCTGTTTACGAGCTATTAGGGCTTAAAAATTGAAAATTTGCTATTTTTAAACACCTGTAACTTAGGAACCTGCACACATTTTACTTCTGCAAGATGTAAAAATTAAAGCTACAATAATATATTTTTACGTGTGTGAAAGGTTTATTTTAGTTGTAAAGGGTTCCAAAGTTGCAGCTCTTCAAAATTGTAAAAAAGCCCCATTTTCAGATGTATATATCTCGGGCTCTGCGTAATAGTTTTGCAATCTAAAACCGGCAGAAGATCGAAAATTTTATTATCTATATAAAACAATATCAAAATTATGTAATATTTTGTAATTTACGATTTAAATTTACCGTTATGTGAAAACCACATTTTGCATGAAATTTCTTTTTTCATAACTCCGACACCCCTTTAGATAGGAACCTGAAATTTTGAGACAAGAAAGAGCTTTTAGAATTAGTATAAGTTTCCTCAGAAAATTTTTTGGTAACGCCCCCTCTTTAAGAGTTATTACGCCTCATAAATTTAAAATTTGCTATTTTTAGACACCTGTAACTTAGGCACCTGTAAACATTTTTCTTCGGCAAGACATAAAAATTAAAGCTTCAATAATATATTTTTACGTGTGTAAACGGCTTTTTTTAGTTATATAGGATTCCGGACTTACGGCCCCTCAAAATCTCAAAAATGTCCTATTTTCAAGTTTTTTCTTATTACATGAAATTTTCAAATTTTTGTGTAAGTCACACTTCTAAACAGTTTGTATTGAGTTTTGGAAATGTGCGCTTTTAAAAACCGTTGGTTTACACTCTACCTTGTTTTTTTTTGAATTTACAATCATTAAATAAAGTAAAATTAATTTAAAATTGTTATCAGAATCATAGAAAACTAGAATTTAATATATCATATATATTTAATTTTTTTTTTACGATGAAAAACATAAAATAAACAAAAATCTCTTATCACATTTGATATTGTTTATATATTGTATGTTCTATATATAGCTATATGTTATATATAGTAGGGGGTCGAATTAGAAGATGGGGTCATGTAAAATTGAAAAAAAAAAATATTATTAATTATGTATTTTTAAAGAATATTAAACAACAGCAATCCTGATGAATCATATGTATAATTTGGAATATAATATTTTTAAAAAAAAAATGTTAAAACCAATAATCATAATTAATTTATCTTGAAAATAATCACTTATATTAATTAAAATAACAAACACATATATTAGAGTATTGTAAATAAATTAAATAAGGTCATTCATATATCAAAATAATGTTTACAAAAAAAAAAAAACTAAAATAAAAGCTAAAAATAAATATTCCGAAAAAAAATGTAACTACCTACCTATAATCTAACGTTACTACCTATTAATCTTATAATATTTAAGTTAATTAATTAATGATTGTTTGCACCTATATATATACATATATACATAATATGAATATCTAAAGTAAATTCTACTTTTATTATAAGGATTCGTTAAAGCTACCATTAAAGCTTAAATGAATATTACCTTAAAATAACTACCTATGCATATTATATATATGTATATGTGTAATATTACACAAAAATTCTATAATAAAAATCTCACCAATTAATCACTATATTATAAGTTTTTATTTTTTATATACTCGTATATAAAATATTAAAAGTCTACAACTAATAGTATAACAAATGTTATAAATTTATGTAAAAAAAAACCAACAAAACATTTAATAACGTTTTTTTTTTTTTTTTTTTAAACTTTCCGATTTTTAATATTTAATAGTCTAAAAGTAAACAACAACTGCGAACTGATTAAAAACTTTTAAAGAAAATACATAAAATAATGAAATATCATATCAGTATAACATAAATATGTAACAAGCGTAAGTAATATCATTGTCATTGTCATTTTAATTGTCATAAAATAAGCTTTACGGTCAAAATAAATATTTAAAAATATAAAATGACTCAAAAATTATTTTTGTATTGAAAATTGTAAAATACAATCAATACAATTACAATATAATGTTAGTTTATTTAGTTTCTTATTCTAATTGCTTAAGATATAAATTTTACGAATACACTTCAGTAAAGGGGTTACGAGCTATTAAGATGACGTAATCTCATAACGGTACTTTATATTTCCAAGTTTCCGAATATTTATATGCCATTAAAATCGATATCGATGTCTAGTGATCGAAGAATGCATTATCAATCTAGTGATCAAAAAATGCATTACCAAATTTTCTTAACATTTTGTAGTATATGTATGTATTTTGTAAATAAATGTATGAGAAATGAAGTAAATGCAAATGTATTTTTTTATTAAAATTGTTGTTTCAATTTCGCATTTCTGTCTTCTGGTGGAACTATTTATCAACCTATACCATACTTATTAATTATATACCGTTGAAGAGACCTTTCTAACAGTATAATAATAAATATAGAGTGGCTTTGAAAATTTCATATGTAATACATACCTATAGTAGTTGGTATGTATTAGTTGTTTTTTGGAAATTTTGTTTTCTTATCAAAATTTCCATTTTTAACTGCAATATCTCAGAAACGGTAGCATCAATTAAGACGAAAGAAGATATATATTAAAGATAGTATTATGGTCTACAATATTATATTTAGTATCACAACCTTTTCAACGGTATATAATAAGTTAAAAGAAGTTCATACAGTTTATTTTTGTTTTAAAAATTTCGAAAAAAATTTTTCATTCAATTAAAACATAGTATCAGTCTGAATGATAATCAGTAATTAATTGTATAAATTCTTTTCTCAATTATTAGTTATCATCACTATTACCAGAGTCTGTATGTAAAACCACTAAACAGCAGTTGAGCAGTCAGCACAAAAAGACTCAACTATATAAACTATACAATGACAATCTAACAATAATCTAAAAAATTCTACTCATTTCATCGACTCGAAGAGAATGAGTAAAAAATTTGTATGATGTTACATTTAACATTTTATCAAAACAAAAAAATAATTTAAGAGAAATATTTTATTAGTATTGAAATGTTGTTATTAGACTTTTAAAATTGTTTTGAAAAAAAGAAATTCGCTGTCAAATTCGTTGATTGAATTATTAATTTTTAACTCAAATATGGCTTTGTTCAAGGATTTTTTTTTTATTTTATTTAACCTTTAATCGGAAGTCCTATTCGAGTTTACATGAGAATGCACCAGCAAAAGTTACATAAATGAACATAAAGTTAATGTTTTATTAATGTTACGTAACGTTAACTTTAATGTTAGATTTAAAAGTTAAATAACATTGATATTGTCTTAATGTTAACTCATTCAACTTTTATAAATGCAGTTGATTTTAATATGAAATGGAATTTAATATTTCTTTTCATTTGATTGATAAATTGAATGTATTTTACTGAATGTATTTTAAATTAAATTAAAAATATTAAAAAAAATAAATTTAGTAAATCAAAAACCAAAAATTTTTACATAAGTGACCATGATGCGTTATAAAATTGATTATAATACCTAGAACCTATCGCCTAATCCTCATTTCTAAAAAAATTACCATATCTTTATTGTTATATAGAAGAACACGACAAAAATGTTTGACGAATCAGAAAGTTGAACATTCTCAAATACTACTTTTGTCGTAAATTTTACAACACCGCGTCTACTGGAAGTTTAAATGAATTGAGTAATTGACTTAAACCATAAATCAATGATTTAATAAAATAATAAATACATGAAGTACAGAATATGTTATACATATATATTAAGCAATATGCACAATGTTCTGTTTTATAAATAAGAAAATCCTTAAGCCATACTTACATATACCCACAAAATCTGTAGTACACTGAAGTAGAAATAGGATGGATAAAAATTATTTATAAGATATAACACAACGTATCTACATATTATATTATAAATGCGTTGTCTATAACGTCATAAAAAAACAGTATATATAAGTATGTAGAGTATAATAGTAACACTTGATTAACATAATAAGTGAAGCTTTTAGTAACTCCATTCGTTTGTTTTCCATGATTTTAAAATGATTTTATATAATTCTTTATTCTTTTGAAAATATTTTAAAATAATAATCTAATAATTTAACATCTTTCAATTCATTTCAAAACTGAATTGATTAAAAATTAAAATTTTCAGGGACTATGACAATGACATTTCAAATATATGTATGTATATACATATATTTAAAATTATAACTAAAGTCTTAGCTTAATTTTTTAAAAGGTACAGCTATCTATATTTGTTGAAAATTTAAGCAAAACAAAAATATATTACATGATATAATTACTTATATATTATATTTTTTCTCTGTATGGTAACTCTACTCGGTTTTTTTTTTAATTTAAAAGAAAAGAGCGGAATTAAAATTATATTATTATTTATTTGATAAGGAAATGAGTAAAATAAATTAGCCAATATATGTATATATAAGAAAGAGCTGGTCGTCTGACTCTAAATACTCTATTCATTAGTGAGAGAATGACTATATTACCAATGAATCAATTCTTTTCTTGATAAGCTTTATGTTATGTGAATGTAGTAGTGTTAAAAAATTAACCAGAGAAACGCGACCGCAGTTTGCCCTCGAATGTATGTATTTATGTATATAAAAATTAAGAGAAGTCGAAAAATATATAAATTGTTTAATACATTATTTGTAAATATATAGGTATATGCAAATACATAATACATACATTTTATTTATGTTCATTGTTCATACATATCCACGTGATTTCATATTTTCGTTTTAATAATTTATTTACCAATAAAATAAATAAAAACAATAATATGTGCGTACCTAATTTACAAATTTTATTTTTTTATTTCTTTTTCCTTAGAGACAAATTTTAAAAAATTTTGATTCGGTATAAAATATTTTATTATGTAATATATAAGCTGAAAGCTCCACCGTTAGTTCCAAGTTAACAAATTAAAAACTTTTTTGAAAAATTTTATTAATCATCTAACCAAGATACAAATTGGGCCAATCATTTTTGAAGTTAGATAATATATGTACATATGTATGTATGTACTTATAGTTTTTTAGCCAAAACTTATTTGATTCCATAATTTTGTATTGTAATTTCGTATATAATTTTATTCTTTTCTGTAAAATTTTCTGTAATTATTTCTGTAATCTAATAACAGAACTAATAGGTAGTTAATTTTGTTAATTTCGTTAATTTCTACTGTATGTTTTTTGGTATAATTATATTAAATGTTATATTAAATGTTAATGTGAACCACTTACTTATATTTTTAGCAATATTTTCTGTTATTTTGGTTAATTTATTATTATTATTTAGTACAAATAAATTATATTTTAAATATTATATAAAAAAACATAAAAAAATAGTGAAATATTCCTATTTGTTTCAAGAATCGAAAATATATTAAAAGTTTAAAAGACAAGATTCTGTTGGAGTAATGTGGATAAATGATTCATATTATCCGAAGTTTAAAAGACAAGATTCCGTTCGGGTAATGTGGATAAATGGTTCATATTATCCGAAGTTTAAAAGACAAGATTCTGTTCTGGTAATGTGGATAAATGGTTCATATTATCCGACTATTTTAAAATTTTACTTGATGCTGTTTATAACATTATTTATATAGGTACATAAATGACAAACAAAGGTATATGTTTTGGTGAAATACAAGTGGACTCAATGTGAAACTAATAATTGCAAACGTGAGATCCATTCCAAGTATAATATGGAGTATTATAATACTCAAATTTTTCTTCTATTTGTTTGTTTTTTTTTTTTTCGTTTGAAAAAATAATTTTCCGCAGTTTAGCAACTGCAAGAATCGTCGAAAGATAATATTCGGAACACAGTTAACTATGTGAAAATTTTAATTCGCTAAAAATAACAAACCCAGTCTTAAAAAATTAAAAAGAAAAGTTATGGGATGCCTGAACTGTAAGGATTTTTGATGTTAATAAAATCGTACTATACATACACATAAATACATATTTAGTCTGATGTTATAACAATAAATGGATATGTCAATAAACAAATTACCGAATTTGGGGTACGAAGAATCCAAGAGCACTGCATCAGCGACAATTACACCCTTTCAGATGCCCTGTTTGGTGTGGAATTATGGGTAATAGGGTTATCGGTTCATATTTTTTCGAAAATGAAACTGAGCATCCAGAAACCGTCTCTGCCGTCTCCGTCTCCGTCAACATGGTCCGTCAGTATACCGGACCATGTTGGCAAATTTTTTACGCTCGGTAATTCTCAATAATCGTGAAATATTGAGTTTTGATTTTTTTTGTGGGGGTTCTTGGAGAAACGGGTTTACGTCAACAATAAACCACAAAATATTCAGGAACTGAAATAGAATATTGGCACAGAAATTGCGCAACGTAATGCAAAATATCTTAAAAAGAGCCATTAAGTGTTATCAGGAAAATGAAAGCCATTTAAATGATGTCATTTTTCACAGTTAGCTTAAGAAAAATTTAAAAATTTATACTTTCATTTAAAAAAAAAAAATTAATAAAAAACTTTAAAAATAAAAAAATTATATTCATTTCTAATTAGTGAGTCGCACATGGTGGCCCGCCTGCATATAAGTATATTATATAATAGAAAATGAATTATGTATATAATTTTAAGATTGAGCATTTTTTTATTTTCCTGAACTACCGCTAGTCCTTTTGCTTTTATTCCAAATAAATCTAAACCATAGTCCTGACTCCTGATCAGGTTCGATGGAACTGTAAAAAAAAAAAAACTCATTTTGAAATTTACGAATCACTATAATTTTAGCAAAATTTTTAAATAAATAATATACATAGTCTGTCTTATATCTAAATTTGGTGTCTTCTTATATTCTTCTGTTATAAATTCATCTATTATTAATTTTTATTGTTTATCATTTCATTTAAACATTTGTTTCGACTACCCTCGATTCTAACATGATTGAATTCGATGGAAAGGCGATTGAAAGTAATTTTTGTTTTCCATGCTTAATAAAACAAATGAATATTATAATTAACTAAATATATCTGTAAATACATATTATGGTATAAAATAATACTTACAATAAAAAAAATAATTCCAATGACTAGAAGAGTAGTAACGATACCTATAATACATCCTACAGCACCATAATTTATATATGCATTTTGAGTTTCGGATCTATTAGATTCTGGTCAATTTCATCATCAGTTCAATTGTGACATAAGTTAAAAAAATTAAAAACTATTATATAAAACATATTGAAAAATCTAATAAATATTTATAATGTGTATAAACAACAGTTATGTCATTTAGTAGCTAAATTCTACAGTATACAGTTAGAGTACAGTTTGCAAATAAATTTTAAACTTTCATTTCATACAATGTTAAAGATAAGGAAATATAACATTTATTTTTCCTTTACGCACTAGCCAAATACCATAAACGGATTATAGATAGGATGTAGATTTACCCAAATGAACGATGGAATATTAATTTGATTAATTCATAAATAATTAGGCAAAATATGGAAAACAATTCCTAAACATGAAATATAGTTAGGTTCGGTTTTTTCTTGTTAAAAATTTTTGATTAAAAATCACAGCTTTTAAACAGTTCTTTTTTGACCAAATCAACAGTAAACAGTTCTTCTTAAATTATTAGAACGTTTGGTCGACAATTATAGAAGTTTGCTTTTAAGGAGCAAAATCATCATTAGAACGTTTGACTTTTAAGGAGAGAAAAATAGAAAAAAAGAAACTAATAATTTTGGAAATAAAATAATCTGTCACCATTTTAAAGTTATAGAAAAAATAAAAATTTTTTATTAAACACAATTATGAATAAATATGAAGGGACCGACACATCATAAAAATTGTTTCATAAAAAGATTTTTATACCAATAAACCTTTTTCATAAACAGACATCTAAAGACTTGTAATATATATGTAAAATCTATTATTTATGGAGAATTTTAGAGCTGGTTACAAATGAAATACTGTCAAATGATAATAAAGTCAAATGATAATCCAAACAAATGAAAATACATCAAATTGACTAACAGCCAAATGAAATACAGTCTTGTGATAGTAACCTAAATTTATTTACAATTATTACCTTTTTCAAAAGTGACATATATAAGTTTTGCAGTTAAATATTCAGAATCCATATTTAATAATGCAATATATTTGCCATTGCATTTTCCTTTTATAGGAGAATATATTTCAAGAACACCCATTAAACTTTCTGAATGAGACATCGTATAATTCTTCGATAACGCATTACAATTTTCAGGTTGTATCCAATTAACAGTAAAATTTCTATCTTTATTAAATTGTTGAATGGAAAAAATTGCTGTTAATATTGTTTTAATACCTTCATTGGCTGACACATATTCAATACTTTGATTGCTGCCTCTAACAACACAACTACGAAGAACTATTAACAAAATTATATTATAGAATGACATCTTTAAAATTGATCGCTATAAACAAAAAAAAAATATTAATTAGTTATAAAATAATAATAAAATAAATTGCAAGAGCGAAGGTGTTGAAGATTTCTAATAATAATTTTACCAAAAATTGAAGATGATTTAATATTAGCTTTGACAACCTCTGTAATAAAAATGACGTCAGAAACCTCACGTCTAAAATTTAATGTGCACAAATTAATTAAATTTAGCCTTTATTTATTTAGTGGTAAAATTCGACCATGGATTCGACCATGGTAAGTGGCGTAAGGCAAATCTAAGAAAATTTTTCTGTACTGCCTTGATGCTATCAATGTGTACCATATAAAACGGAGACCAAACTTGACTAGCATGTTCAAGTTTCGGTGTAACAAAATAAGTGTACAACGATTTAAGGACATATGGATCTGAAAATTCCTTCGAATAAAGTTTAACAAACCTCAATAATGAATTAACTTTATTTATGTTATTAAAATGTGTTATAAAGCTAAGATGGGAATCGAAACACCAACCAAGCAAAATTAATACCATCTGAAGTATAGTTAAAACTAATAGGATTAGAGCGACGTGTATAAGATTATCAATGCGCATTTATTTATTTTTTTTTAATGCATTTCTCTGCCACATGTGGACAGGAAATTACACAGCCTTTCCTGTTCAGGCGTGGCTGTAAATGTCGTAAGGGGGAATAACTCTTACGACGTGTGTGGGAACCCCCACTCCCTCCAACTCGCACCAATTGTTGAAGTTTTGAAGATCATTCTGCATATCGATGGCGTCATTTATAGATTAAATCTTTTTAAAGATTTTCATATCATCAGCGTAAATTTGAATATTCCAATTAAATTTTAATGAAAAAAACAATTCAAAATTTTGCATTTATGTGATACCAAAAAAACGCTTAATAAGATAAATTATGGCATGTCTAAATTAAAATGCATGCGTGCCTTATTAAAACTTTGAAGACAAGCTAAAAATTTTTCTATTACTTAAATTATGAATCAAATCTTATACAAATGAATAAAATGTCTAGAATAAATGCATTTGGCACTTATAAACTTATATTATTATCTATTATAATATCTACTATACACAGCCAATAGTGTAGTTGTTAAGACACCGGCGTTTCATACGAAAGGTCTCGGGTTCAAACTTGGCTGGGGTCTTACAGATTAACAAGAAAATAATATAGATCTTTTTATAATATATAATTAGTAGAATATATTAATTAAATTAAAAATATTAAGTCCTATAAATTATAATTAATATCACATTGTAACAGCTATAAAATAAAATAATAATAATAAATCATAATTCTTATATAATAGGTGGCGTAGAAATAAAAGGAAACGTCTTAGTCTTGTACAATAACTACAGCCGAATAATCAGCGGCTTAGTGAAATTAATGATTCACGAAACTGAAGCTTAGTCAAATATGAATAATAAATGACTTAGTGGATGCCTTATACTCCTTATTGGAGTGGCAAGGACAAAAAAAAAAAATAATAATACTAGGGGCCCAGTATAGCTGGTGTGTAAGTATATTTTACCGTGATATCTAAATTACAAAAAATTCGTATGGGATATAAAATTTCTTGATTCCAAAAGAAAACAAAAAAAATCATGATTCTCTACATACATAATATGTATGTTATATGTTAATGTAGATTTTGTAATAGAAAAATCCTATCCAAATATGTACTTGTATTCAAAACTTAGCGGAATGTTATAATACGTAGTGTGTGGCTGAGAACTATTAAATTATAATACCGTACAAAACATGCTGTGAGTTATTAAAATAACTTTTAGGTAAAAATAAATTAAAACTCTCATTGGGTTTACCAGTACAAGTCCCACCGCAATGCAAAGTGAGCGTAAACTACAATGCAGTTTCTTTTGATTATAAAAATGAGCTATCATTAAAAGAAATAAATGATTTTAAATGGGTATTTTTTGCTGAAATTTATGATAAAGTTAATTCGGACTTGATACCTTTTCCTAAATATGTTTTAGATATGCAAATCAAAAGAATTAGTAAAATGGAAAATATAAATAGTTTTAAAGTACTTCAACTGCGTAATAATAAGTACTTCAACTGCGAATATAAAACACTATATGAAAAAACTATATCTAAAGAAACATTAAAATATCTTTGTTGCGCTTTTTACCCTTGTTGTAAATTCGAAAAAATAAAATATAATTAATATATACTTAAGTTAAATAGTTTTATAGATTTATTTTTAATAAAAAATATACAAATAAACTAAAATAATATCGAAAATGTATACCCCACAACAAATAACAACAAAATAATAAAATTAAAATATTTATTAAATAGAAAATAAAAAAAATATATATATATATATTAATTACTAAATAGTGGAAAATAAGAAATAAAAATAAATAAATGTTACACAACACTAGTGGATTATCCACTACTGTGTAGTGTCAAATGTAATCTTGTTTGTAATTTATACAATAAGTATTAAACAGTAAAATAAGAGAGTAAAGATTATAAATTTTAAGTATTGTATAAGTTAATATGAAATTAAACTATGAATAATTTTGAAATTTTAATAAAATAAAATAAATAAAATAAAAAAAAAAAAAATAATTATAGATAATATTGGCCAAAACTTAAAGTTGTTAAACTGTTAAATACATTGAACTATTAGCTAACCATATGAATGAGCTCTTGAATGATCTTACTAAAATTAATAAACGAAAATTACAGCTTAAATAATTAAATAATTAAGATTTATTTATTCTATTTTTAGAAAATTATTCTTAAATTTGTTTTTCGTTAAAAATGTACATATATATATATATATATATATATATACATAATTCATTAAAATGTACGTACGTGTATTCTTCAAAATATTAATTTATAATTTTGTTTTAATTTGTGTCATTCATAAAATACCCTTATTATCATTTTTATTTTCTCGTATACATATATGCGTACATATTTATATATGTAGTATCAGAAAAGTATTATAATCGTAATTTGATCTTGAAAAATTTATAGATTGTGACGTTTTAAATCTTTTTAGATGTAATTTATAATATTTTTTTAGAGTTATTGCCAATATAAAAATTAAATATGTTACTATCATCCGAAAACCCTATATAAACAAAAACCCAAATATTCGAAATATTCTTACGGTGCCCGGTAATAATACCCCAGGAAATAAAGGCTACATATTCTGGAAAAAGCGGATAACATTGATTTTGTAACCGAATATAAAATCCGAATATTTTCAATAACTACTTTTATTTTCCATATTATGGTCAGACTTCGCGAACGCGGCCGCGAGGCGTGCGCCACCCGCGCGCTGCGTGCCGGTAATCGGCGAGCGAGGCAGCCGCATCAAGTAGCCGGTGGGCTGTTGAGAACTCCAAGGCGAGTGCTTCCCTACGCTGTTGATATACACGTCCACTGATGCTAATATCAAAAAAATATTTAAGTTCCTAGAAATTACATTAGAAATAAATAAAATAATAAATAAAACAAAAATAAATTATAATTTTTTAATATGGTACAGAGACAGAACGCCCGAGGAAATAAAGCCCTCGGGCGTTAATTCCTTTTTGAGTTGGAATTAAAGCCCATAATTAAAAGAAATTAAAACCCGCGGGCTTTAATTCCTTTTGAATTGGAATTAGGACCCACACTATTTCTTGTTATTAAAAGAAGAGTGTAATGGAATATGTAGAGCTAACGTATTTGGAGGGATTTTAGAGTTTTGGATAAAAATTGGATACCCCTTTTTTTCAAAATATTTACTAATATGTATGTGTGCGAGATTCTGATTGGGAGAGATTTTAGAGTTGGTTATGGAATCAAGGTTATATCATTTTTTGAAAATATGTATATAAGTAATACTCCGATTGTCAGGGATTTTGTGAGGGATTTTAGAATTGAATTCAAAATCAGGATTATACGCCTTTTACAGCATATTTAAAAATATACATATGCGAGTTTTGAATTAGGAGAATTATATACATATTCTCGAAAAAGTGTATAAATATGATTTTGAAACCATCTCTAAAATCTATCCTAATTCAGAAACTCGCATATTTATATATCTAAATATTCTGTAAAAGGCATATGCATATATCTAAATATTCTGTATCTTTATTTATTTCCAGCGTGCTCTATTTCCTCGGGCCTTCTATCACTGCACCTTTTAATATAACTGAAAAAAAATTAAGAGGGTGTTTAGAGTTGGTTACAAACTTTCCCTTTTCCAGAGTAGGTTTGTTCTGAAAAAATAGAACACTATGATTTCATATTCAAGTTTAAAATCACTACTAATAATTTTTTATGCATATTTCAACAGAAATCCCTCATGTATCACTGCTGTCAAAATCAAAAGAAAAAATGAAATACATATTCAGAAAATGGAAATAAGGTCGATTCGACTTTATTTCCTTTTTAGAGCGGTAATAAAGCCGAATTTTTGAAATTCGCGATTTCGACATTATATTCGTATCAGAAGGGAAATAAAGCCGTATCGACTTTATTTCCTGGGGCATTATTTCCGGGCACCTATTCTTACAACTGATAAAGTTTTGTTAAATATTTTTATAAATCAAAAAACGTCCAGAAATACCCAATTTTATATACAAAATAATTTTATTTCAATTTGATATTTAAATTTACTGTTAAGCCTTGCAGCCGTTACAATATTATTTTAAAGGTCTTGTTGTTGAAATATGTATGTAAAAAAAAAAAAAAAATTAGAATAATTAGAAGAGATTTTATAGTTTTACAAAATCAAGGTTTGCCCCCCCCCCCCTTTTCCACAATATATTTTTACATAAATGTATAACTTGAAATTTTTCTATAACAAATTAAATATATGACGTATTCACAAAAACAAATTAACAATAAATTATGGCATAAATGCCCATTCATTTCTGGCCCTAACCTCAAAATAAAATGGAATTTGTTTTGAAATGAAATTAAGGCCATCATTTTAAATTATTATAAGGACATAATTAAGCAAAATATCGAATATCGAATCCCGCGCAGCCTTATAAAAAAAAAATCAATTTCATTTAAATATATACATATTATTTTAAATATTTACATATACATACTGACATATTATGTATATTATATATCCATAGAGAAGCAAAATATTATCACTGTATAGTTTACTTATATAGATGGTGAATTTTTTAATGTCTAAACCGTCCAAAATGTTTAATGTCTACCGAATATTACAAATATTTTTCTTCTTAAATATATACACTATTAAAAATTATCTTATTTTTATAGAATTTTTAATTTTTTTCACAATAAATTATTAATTCCTTTTAACTTTTTTATCTCTTAGACAAAATTAATTTTCAATTAAAAAAAAAAAAAATAATTCTTGTTGGTAACCATAAATTATATATTTTTGAACGAAGCTATTAGATTTTTTAAGAAGATTATCTATATATATATATATCACATTATCTGCTTCAGAACCAATTACAGAATGTTTTAATTTTAAATGGAAAAAATACATATATAAAAAATTTGAAGAATATATGGTTTAAAATGGTCAAGAAGAAAATCCTAACATATAGCTGAGTGTCACAATTTACAGGTTATACATATTATATTTCTTTACAATCATTTAAAAAAAATCATTTGAACACTTTAATAATATTTTCTTTTAATTAAACAGTTAAGAATTAAAAATATATTTTTTTTTTAAACTCACTTTAATTAAATTAAACCAATTTTTATTTTTTTTTAATTTAAATATTTAACTAAATATTTAAAATATATATTTGCATTTATACGCACTAGTGAGTATCCTTTGCCGTTCAAACGTTTGGAAATACTAATTGCAAAATCTTTATTTTTTAGAATATTATGATTAAAAGCTTAAATTTATTTTCTATATATTTTTTAAAAAATAAATTTAATTTTTTAGTTCTTTTAGTTTATTTTATTATTTGCTAGCAACATTTTACCGATAATAAAAAAAAAAAATTGGCATTTTTAAATGTCTTAAGTTATAACTAAAATATCCGTAACGCGAGATGAAAAAAAAAAACATATGATTGCGTTATTCAAGAAAGACGAAAGAATTATAAAAATATTGTACGAAATTTGGAATGTTATGATTTTTAAAACTATATATACATTGACTATATTACTATGTTTAATGCACCAATCGGGTAAAAAGCATTCTTGGAGTATAGGTAGTTATTTTCTATTATATGACTGCTGTACCTAAAATATACGTATACGGAAAAATTATAACGTTTACACGAATTTTCATTGTCCTATTATGACCGGTTATTTTGTTCAAATAATTGTAAGTTCGATTCGTGTGCTGATTCGACTCATCCGGCAAATTCAAAATTAATTATGGTATCCCACAAGGATTTGTTCTTCTTTTCTCCAATTCTTTTCTTAATTTTTATAAGCGATTTATTAATTATATAAATCTCCAATCAAATCCATAGTTTTGAAAACAACGGAAAATTCGTTGTTACTGATGAACTTTAAAATTTCGGGTTGGAGCTAAATCAATGAACAGGTTGATCTAACTATATTTTGAGTATAGTAGTTAAGGAAGCAGCTATGGATTTCCTGAATCAACATAAAACTTTCTTTTCGTCTTCTGATTTTATATATATATGTACTTATAAAACGTATATAAGGCTAAAAATGCGCAATGCAATACACATATTTCATCGCAAGCCGCAAATATGACATTCAGATTTCTTGCTACAAAATAGATCAATTTGTCTATAATAAATGTTCTTAATGTCACCTTTTCGTTCACAATATTGCTGTCAGTTTAAAAATAACACTCACTTCTTAAATTTAACTCTTCTTGTACAATTTTTACTTCCATAAGCTGAACATTTATATTAAAGGTCATAGATCATAATTTGATCAAAAAAGGGAAGTGGTGTTTAGTGAGTTCAAAATCAACTAAGAGGACTCTTGTATAGAGATGTTCGTTCGACTGCTCTAAAATAGTGTATTTCGATATTGTCCATACTTATACATTCACAAAAAAGAAAAAATTTAAATAAAATTTTAAATTACAGTATAAGAGAAAGTATATATTGGCCATTTTGTAAATAAATATAGTTACGGCAATTTTGTTTAAAACTTTAACTCAGTTAGAAAAATTTACATACAATTTTGCACAATTTACTTTTTAATAAACGAGATTAAAGATGACCTTTATACTTTTTCATCAAACAGATAAGAAATTTTGGAATATAATATATGTAATATACATATGTACATATTATGAATATTCAGTACATTTGAATTATATATATATATATATTCAATATTTAAAAAAAGAGAATTAAATAATTCAATTTTAATTTATAAAAAAAAGTTATTAAAATAATAAAAATAATGAAATTGTATTTCCAAAATGTTAATTGTTAATTTTCTTTTCTCTGTTTTAAATTTGAGTACTAATTTGTTTTTTTTTTTTTAGTTTTACTTTACTTTTGCTTATAAGTAAATATTTTTTTGGGTTTTGAATAGTTTGTTTAAATTTTCATAATATCATCCAATTTGACAGTTCAATATAATACTAATAGGGGCCTCGGTGACCTAGTGGGTAAGAGAGTATAAAATACGCTGTAAACACCGAGGGAGTGTGGGTTCGAATCCCACACACGTCGTAAGAGTTATTCCCCCTTACGACACTTACAGCCACGCCTGTACAAGAAAGGCTGAGCAATTTCCTGTCTACATTTATGTGGCAGAGAAATGCATTTAAAAAAAAAAAAATAATACTAATAGAAAAATTGTACATAGAAATAATCTTTTATATATCTTGTTTAGGTTCTGTATCGGATTTTTTTTTTTTTCAAACTTTTTACCAAATTATTTGACTTGAACCATCATAAATAAATACTTGAATATAAATAAATAAATTTTAGCATGGTACCAATTAGCGACGATGTTCTAGATTTCCTGATGTCATATTTTTTAAACTGATAAGATGAATTATTCAAACTCTTGAAGGTTTAAAAGTAAGGTGACAAAATTTCCTTTTCAAAAGTATTCGAAGAAATTTTTTAAAATAACATTTATATAATAAGTTTTTTTCAGAAAATGGAGTACAAATTATTTGTATATATACTCTTTCTTATTATAAATTTTGTACGATTGAAAAGGGGGGCGATTGTATGTTTTATTCATTTAGTTTTTCGAAACTCGAATACCATAATATATTTATGAATATTTTCTTTAGAAAACAATACAGGGTTTTATTTTTTTAATTTATATATTTTTCATAAAGATTTAAAAACTTATTCAAAACATATTTCACTTACAAAAGTAAATGTGGTATCATTAGTAATTTAGAAATATTTAATTTTCTTCAAAAAATGTAATAATTACATATATAATTTGGGTTACTATAAAAAGCATGTATGCATTTCATTTGCCTGAATTTCATATTATACAAAAATATATTATATACATATAAATATTCTGAAAAAAGCGTAAAGCCCCGCTTTTAAATGCAACTCTAAAATCTCTCATGATTTAGAACGCAATACAGGCAAATGATACTACGGGCAAATGAAATAGAGGCATATGACACGCTCCCATAAGATTTAATACTTGGAAAAAATTAAAAATTTATTATATTGATCATTTTCTAAAGCATTTTTTTCAAATTATTTAAAAATCAAATTTTTAATGTATATATATATAATTTTATATATACCAGACATTTAGCTAAATATGGAAGCATCTGATAAATGTTAATTTTCAGAACTATTAGCACTAACTGATTGAGTCATCATTTATGAGTCAGTATATTCAGTAAACTAAAATTAATTTAAAACACATAAACATTTAACCCGAGTTTTATGCTCTCAGTTCTTAGTGTTAGAGTAATCATACGATGGGTCGGAACTGAGATATGCATTACTGAAAAGAAAGTATCATATATGTATACATTCGTAAAATGTTTTGAATTATGATGATGCGTACAGAAGAACGGATGTACATAATAGCTAAATAGACTTAGAACTTAAACCTGAGCAAGAATAAATACTTACGTTTGTTTCCATATAACAATCTCATCTCATTTAAGGTATCATATCAACTTAATGACAGATTTATTATATCCTTGAACTACATGCATATATACTCATATACCCTTTGTTCCTTTCTGCATAATATAATATAATATTGTACTTATACACCTAACCTATAAAAATAGTTTTTCTCTTATTTTTTTTTTTGCAATAAAAAAAAGAGATGGATTATTTTATATACTTGTATATATTTCAAATTTCAAACTTATATATTAAGAATCTAATTTTGAAATATCACTGAATGCTGATCACTGATAAACATATAAAATATATTATGCTCACTCCTCGTATTATTAGTGAGTTTTTAAACAAATATCTATATATATATGATATTTATGCAAGTATATACATTATGTACTTATGTATATGTTTTGCATATATCTGATTCGTCGAGTAAATTAAATTGTCATTGGCTATCAAAAATATTGTAAATTTAATACAAACGTCAAATTAAGTATCCCTAATGTCATTAACTTAATTTATATTTTATGATAAGAGAAAATTTAAATATGTATACCTACTACATATTTGATATAAAATTTGATATTTGACATAAAATTTATATATGTATATCTACTACACATAATAGCAAAATGGTAATACATATGTACCTACCAGCAATACAAAGCTCAAACAGCAACTACGTGTCGTTTAGTAACAATCAGTTTAAGTAACAAGTAACAAGAATTTTGCGAAATGAAAATAAAATTAAATGAAAATGTATTTTATTGTATAAATAAATTTTTGTATTGCTGCCTTTGCCGGAATTTTTTTCACCAATCCATCGATCAAATATTTATCTTATATTTATCTTTAATAAGTCCAGTCGAAAAACTGAAAAAGGTAGATCTACTATTTTATTGTTATAAGTCTTTCAATTGTTGTATTGGATCCTTAAAAAATATAAATTTTAAATCATACTCATTATTAATAACGTTCTAACCTAAAAAAATATAATATTTATTTAGTTTTTAAATAAACAAAAAAAAAAAAAAACACAGAAAACAGAATTTTTAATAAATGTATTTTTTTTTTATTTATTATTTATATGTTATAAATATAAAATTTAAATTTACATAATGTATAGGTAAATATGTATTACTTGTAAATTTTTTTTTTTTAACACAAAAGAATAAAGTGCGTTTTATATAATATATAAATATATTTTGTCTATATGTAATACATTATCCAGCTAATGGTGTAGTGGTTAAGACAACGGCCTTTCATACGAAAGGTATCGGATTTAAACCTCAGCTGGGTCATATAGATTAATAAAAATAATATAGATTTTTCTTATAATATATAATTAGTAGAATATAATTAAATTTAAAATAAATATAATATGTCTTATAAATTATAATTAATATCATATTGTAATAGCTATATAATAAAATAATAATAAACCATAATTCTTGTATAAGATAATAGATGGCGTATAATTAAAAGAAACGTCTTTCTTGTACAATAGGTACAGCCGAGTAATCAACGGCTTAGTGAAATTAATGATTCAGTTTAGTCAAATATGAATAAATAAATGACTTAGTGGATGCCCTATACTCCTCATTGGAGTGGCAAGGAAAAAAAAAATATGTATACATTCATACATTGAGTCGAATGCATAAAACTGAACTTGAACTCAAATCTCACATTTTCAAACAAAAACCCCTGATATCGTATTTTTTGTTTGAAAATTTTGTAGATTTTAATTTTGTAGAAAATAGTGTTGACTTTCTTTTTAAAACAGTTAGATTTGATTTAAAGGTCGGTTTTCGAACAGAGTTCATTCAACCAATTGTCCAAATGTTAAAGATTAACAAAGTAATGATATCATACATAAAAAATTGTCTGCCAATTTCAAACTTTTATAAAATAATTTATTACTTTCATCTTATGATGTTTGTATAAATGATTTTAATGAGATGAGATTTTTTATGAGATTTTTTGATGAGATTTAATGGATAGCTTAAAATATTAACTTTTAAACGAATTATCGAAAAAAAAAAAACTGTTAAAAACATTCCGCCCTTCTGTTAGCAGTTTCACTCTGTTCAACTGTACACTTACTTTTGGATATAAATAACTATAATGCAGTCTCATACCAATTACACGTTGTCATTTAAAAAACATTCGTCAAGTCAATAGTTTTTGAGAGAGAGAGCTTATAAATTATTTACATATTATTATAATCATTGGTAATTTGACGTTTTTACATGATTTGATATGCTTATGACTATTATAGGGAAGGGGTAAGGGGATATATCCAATTTGAAAAATTATTTTTTTTTTATAAGAATCGTTAAAGAGTTACAGCCCTCAAACTCAAATTGATTTTTAAATTAATCAATTAAGGATAAATAATTGCGAGAAATTGTTAATTTGCAATCAAAATATTTATATTCAAAAATAGTAATAGTAAAAACATAATTTAAATACAAAATGTATTATACAAGAAAAAGTATCTGTTAATTTCTAAGATTTTTTGTATGAAAAAGAAAATTTGTATAATTTGTGTAAAAAATTAATTGAACCTTGTTTATGTATTGAAAATGAGCGGCCTCAAAAAGCGTGTCTTGTTTTGTAAATATTTATAATTATGTATAAGCAAAATTCAATTATATTTGTTGACAATAACAAATTTAATATTCGGTAGAACACGAAAAAGCCAAGTACAAGAAAATTAACTGAAATTCAACATGTATGGATATTTTTTATATTGGTTAACAGGCTTGAAAGAAATATGGGTTTGATTCAATAACTATGGGTTTCCTATATATATAAAATGAATTTAGTTTTTCGTCAAATTTGGTTTAGTTTAAAAAAAAAAATTTAGTTTTTCGTCAAATTTGGTTTCGATACGACAATTCCAGATACATGTTAGATAAAAATTTACATATATATATATGTTTCTATATTAATTAATTTTTTAAAAGCAATACATATATAGTTTTTTAGAACCGAAACTCGAAAAACTTTTAGATCTAATATTTATTTACACTACCACAGAATCAATTCCTTTTCATTTGCTTCATGTTCATTTTAAAATACAATAAAATAATAATAAAAAAAAATTACTTTAGAGAACGTATAGTCTATCCAGCCTTCGACCTATGTTATTTTCTTTTCTCTTTACATATTTACTTAAATGGCGATAAAAACGATTAAACTTTTTATTTATTGCATTATTTTAATATTACACTTTATGCTTTTATGTTGTGTTTTTATTAAATTTCATAAAAAAAAAACAATAAATTTTGAAAATTAACATTCTACCAGCGATTATACAAAATATCATTCAAACTTAAAAAAATATGTTTAAAAATAAAAGTGCCCCAGTGATCACATAATATGTGTTAAATACAATTAAAATTTAATTACTATATTATCTAAAATACATTTTTTACTTTAATAAAAAGTATTTCCACTTTAAATTTTAATACAAATTTTCCTTTTTAAGTGAATGAATTAATTGTTATTTGAAACTTTTATTGATATTAATAATACATCTTAATGAAAATGCATTGCTTAAATTTTTTTTTTATAAATCACCGATCTTTTACATCCGACTTTTTATATATATATATATATATATATATATATATATATACATATATATCTTTATAAAAAATTTTAAAAAATAATATACATATTATATAAGTAGTTAATTACTATATAATAACAAATTATAAGTATATATACAAAAAGTTGTATTTAAAATGAAAATATTTGCACTTAAAATGGAAAATTTTTTACTTAAAAAAAAAAATGTATATACTGATACATAATATAATTGTCTTTGATATAATTCGTTAAATAATTTAATTTAATTATAACTTATAAATATTTTACATTTAATAATAACAAAGAAAAAATAAAAAATTTAAAATAAAATTATATTATTATTTTTATCTCAAAATTTAAGATTTCTTTGGTTTCTCATATATTATTAAATTTTCGACTAATAAATTTTAATATGATTTAAATTTAATATTTACTTAATTTTACAAATAATATTTTAAATTTAATAAAAAAACTACGAATTATTACTTCGTTTTATCCTAATTTGAAAGAATGTAGAATGATAATTTTTTCTTGTATTGAATTGCATACGAGTAAAATATACAGAATGTTTAGAAAATTTATAATTTGAGTGACAAAAATATGAGTGATGTTCTCATTGTTTGAGAACATTTATTTCATTTTCATTATCAAATATTGTAAGTTTATCTTGTACCCCATTTTTGTATTATACTGTAATATTTTCTTCCAAATTATTTTCTTGTTGACACAAATTCGTATCTTCTAGACCAATTTGATCTGACGAAAATGAATTTCTATCATTAATATGATTTTTTTGACATTTTTTCTGTATGAAAAAAAAAAAAATAAAAAAATATATTAAGTATGTATATCTGTTTAGTGTTAGAATATTTGATATAAAGTATATTTAAAATAAAAAATACATATATTAAATGTTTATATTTGGTAGTAAGGCAAATGTTTCTTTTACGCGAATAAATTTTAATAATAAAGAAGAAAAAATCTAACAAAATATTATTAATATATAATATATAATTATTGTTACTAATTATTTATTCATTTGTAGTTTGTTTCATAATTTTATAATAGATAAATAGATTAGTCACCTTTATATGATCACAATTACATTTTGGGAAAAGTTTTTTGAAAGATTTGTCTTTTAATATGGTATAGGTATAATATTTTATTATTTACAAAATAAATTTTAACTCACTGTATATGAAATTTTCAAATTTTGATACAAGTCATAATTCTAAACGCAGTTTAAATTATTTTTTGCAAATGTGCGCTTTTAAAAATTGTTAGTTTACATTCCGCCTTGTTTTTTTTAATATTATACGATATTATATATTTACATTATATATAATTTGATAGCAAGAAGTATATTATACACAATATATTATTTCGATTCGAATTTTAAAAAAAAAATTGCATACATTAAGGAGAATAGTTTAACAAAACCAATTCACATTACCGTATATAAGTCAATATATAATTTTTTTTTTCTTCTTTTTAATAGTTTCTATTTAATGTTAAAATTGTTATATACATATATTGTAATTAGTTAATAAGTTTAATTTTTGTTGAACTTTATTATTGAATTACAAGTTAATAATTTTGAATTTAAATAAATAAAAAAAAAACAATTTTTTATGTGAAATATTAAACTTGGTATACGAGCTACTTTAACTCATTGAATAAAAATGAATGAATAATAAATAAATAAATAAAAAAATAAATATGTACCACATGTACGATATGTACTGTATTATGTACCACATTTCTATTTATTTTAAGAATTCTCCTAAATCTATATAATTTTAATTTTTTTTTATATGCGTTATGTTTCTTTATAACTGAAAAAATAAAGGAGCTAGTAGGCTGAAAGTTTTTTTTACGTCACTCTTGCAAAATTGTTAGTTTAGCTATATAAATCCAGCATTTTCAGCCAGCGGGTTCTAGTAGCTGCCATACAACTTTCAATTCTCTATAATGAAAAAATTCAGTGTCTATTGAAGCCAGGTATCTGATGAAATTTCGTGAAAAGGTGTGGAATTACATGCCAAAAACTTTTGTAAAATTTTGTTGGTCTAGAGCAGTCGATTCAGAGAGCTGCCATATAACTCCTTTTTTCATATCACGGTAACTTCATACCTAATAAAGCTAGAAATTTGAAATTTTCTAAAAAAATTATTAAATTTAATGGCAATACCTGTTGCGAAATTTGGTTGCTCTAGCCCAGCAGATTTAGGTATAGCTTGCACATTTTGTAACTTAATGAAGCTAGGCATCTGAAATCTTACAAAAGATAATGAAGTGTTATGACAATAACTTCTGTAAAATATGGTTCGCTTTTACAACTTCTCTTTTTAAATAAATATAATTGAATATCTATTGAGGCTAGATATATGAAATTTAATGAAAAGATGTCGAGTTGTATATTAACAACTTCCGTAAAATTTGGTTGTGCTAGAGTACCAAGTTCAGATAGCTTGCACATCTTGTAAGTTACTGAAGCTAGGGGTCTAAAATCTTTCAAAAGATTATCAAGTTTTATGGCAATAACTTTTGTAAAATTTGATTGTGCTAGTGCAATAGGGGATAGATGCCATACAACTTCGCTTTTTAAATGAAAAAAAGTCAGTGTCTTTTGAGACTAGATAACCGAAATTTCGTGAAAAGATTTCGAGTTGTATACTAACAACTTCCGTAAAATTTGATTGTGCTAGAGCAGCAGGTTCAGATAGCTTGCACATCTTGGAAGTTACTAAAGCTAGGCGTCTAAAATCTTTCAAAAGATTATCAAGTTTTATGGCAATAACTTCTGTAACTATCCTTATTGCACTAGCACAATCATGCCATACAACTTCGCTTTTTAAATGAAAAAAAGTGAGTGTCTTTTGAGACTAGATAACCGAAATTTCGTGAAAAGATTTCGAGTTGTATACTAACAACTTCCGTAAAATTTGATTGTGCTAGAGCAGCAGGTTCAGATAGCTTGCACATCTTGGAAGTTACTAAAGCTAGGCGTCTAAAATCTTTCAAAAGATTATCAAGTTTTATGGCAATAAATTTTGTAAAATTTGATTGTGCTAGTGCAATAGGGGATAGATGCCATATAACTTCGCTTTTTAAATGAAAAAAAGTCAGTGTCTTTTGAGACTAGATAACCGAAATTTCGTGAAAAGATTTCGAGTTGTATACTAACAACTTCCGTAAAATTTGATTGTACTAGAGCAGCAGGTACAGGTAGCATGCACATCTTGGAAATTAAAGGAGCTAGATATCAAAATATGATGAAGTTTTAGGGCAATAACTTTTGTACAATTTCGTTATGCTGGGGCTGGTGTGTTCGGGTATCTGTCATGCAACTCCAAAATTTACATAAATATATTTCGGTACAAAAACATGTAAAATTTTGTAAAAGATATTCAAGTTTTATGGAAACAGGATATATTAGTTCATACGGGTATCCCAAACTTGACACAGTCTACTCTACTGCACTCTTCCTTGTTTTAATAATAATTAATATTATTGTATAGAGTAAACTAATTGAATATTTTTTTTTTAAATATACATTGTTTGATTTTTTGTGTTTCCTACTCTTAAACAAAATGCCGAAAATGTTAAAATTGTTATATACACATATTGAAATTAGTTAGTAAGTTTTATTTTTCTTTAGTTATTTTGTTAACTTTTTTATTATTATTAAAAATTGGATATTCGTTTTAAAACCCAGAATTACATTTCTCGTTTGGTTCAAGCATTTTTATCCAAAAATTTTTGATAAATATATAAATATGATTTTAAAATAACACAGTTGTATAGCTGGCATTTGCTTTTTTAGTTTTGATACCCAATTTTCTCCATGTCTTGTAACATTTTTATTTTTAATAAACAAAATTGTAACTCTATAGTTGCAAAATAAATTATTTTTTGTATATAGTACTAATTGTTTAATTGCCGCAGAATTACAATTAATTACTTTGTCTGTAATAGAATGCAGATTAATATACCTATACTTCTTGGCGATTGAAGTTGTAATGCTGAATTCTACGGTCACATATTCATAGAGAACTCGTCACATGCTTAACCATATAATCACTCTTTTATTCTTGCAAATTGAAAGTAAATACAAATTCGATCGTTCGATTCGTGTCCTGGTCGATGGTTACTCTTCAGACCAATTCAGAATTAATGCAAGGATCTGTTCTATCCCCGACACATTTTCTAATATTTATAACCGATCTTTTAAGTATAACCTTCAATCCAACCCATAGTTTCCTGCAATATGGGGGGGGAGCTCAACATCTTGGACATGTAGCTAAATCAAAAATTAAATTGGTCTAATCATATTTTGGGTAGAGTTAAGATGGAGCTAGGTGTATGGTTTTTCTGTATCGTTGAAACGCCTTCTTTCCATTTTCTAATCTTTTAATATCTATAAAACATATATAAGAACAAAGATCTCCATAATATGTATAAAACATATATTTACAATTATGCACATATTTGGGCCTCCAAAATGGTACTGGGTTTTCTCGATAAAGTGCAAAATAGAGCATTTCGTCTAAGAAACGATCCCCATATCACCTATACGCTCTCTCCATTCGGTTTCCGTCGCCTAACAGGAACACTTACCCTGTTTTATAGATACCTCATAACGTTGGGTTCTTGTTCTAACGAGATTAAAAGTTTGACGCCTCCTCTTAAAGCATTCCAAAGAGAAACAAGGGGAGCTTCTGCTACCCATGCCTATGTAGTTTAAATTCCTATATTGCATAATTCGGCTTATGGAAATTCGTTTGTAGTACGAACATCGCGAATGTGGAACCATCTACCATCTCATGTGTTTCTCAGAATTGGTGATCATTACAATATTAACAACTTTGTTCACAATATGTCTGCCAATTTGAAATCTATTTTCATTCCCTCAACTTCTGACCAGGCAGTACATTGTAGTACTAAAGGTCGAATAACCTATTGTTTGGTCAAAAAAGGGATGTGATGTTTAGTGGGTTAATGTCCCACACACTCATAGAGGACTCGTGCTCGTTTTTATTCCTCTATAGTGTGTTTCGATGATTCCCACCTATACCCTCGCAAAAAAAACAAAAAATCTTTTATTAGTATTAAAGAGATATCTAAACCGGTTTCAGTTTGTAATTTGCATAGGAACGACCCGAAGTCAATTTCAATTAAAAACAACAGCTAACTTACAAAATATTTCAAAAATATTTTACATTTCATTTAATTTTAGTTTTTTTTTACTTTTTGAGTTATAATTATGTCAGACAGACAGACTTCCGTCGACAGCCATACTCACTTTTATATATACATACATACATACATACATATATATCTATATACATTTACTCACAATTTTTTAACATTACGTATTCTATACGTTATAAACAGAAGACCAACTATAAAATAATCTATGACTATCGTTCGTTCAGATATTATAAAAAGATTTTATTAGCTTTTTCGATGAAAAAAGGGTGATTTTATTAAAAATATTTTTGTATTTCCTTTTCTGATACTTACATATATCCAAAATAAAAGACATCCAACAATAAGTGGTGGAATTACAGAAAAAATTATAATAATGCTTATGCTTTTATTGTCATCATCAGTTTCAGTATTCTCTTGAGTGAAGTTGTTATTGTTATCATCATTTTCACTATTCTCTTGAGTTAAGTTGTTAATGCTATCATCATTTTCAGTATTCTCTTGAGTGAAGTTGTTATTGTTATCATTATTTCGAATATTTAATACCTTTTGAGTGGAGTTATTGTTGTTATCATCATTTTGAATATTTAATACTTTTTGAGTTATATTAACCTCCTTAATGTCAATTTTCTTACTAGTATCATTTTTTTCATAGTATTTTATAGTATCATCTTCAAATTATTAAAAATAAATGAAATATTAAATAAAAAATTTTAATTGATTAATATTATATATGTATATTTATTTATTTTATTTATTCTTAAAATTTTTCTTTTTGTTTAGTTCAATTGTTAGACTATTTACGCATGGTAGATATTCAAATAAAAGGAAAGATGTTCGCACACAAGCTACTGCGTGTAAAAAGAATAATAAACCTTATCACATGCAGAATTGCTTAAATTATGATTTGCAATTTCTATACGAGCTAACGCCAAAAAATTTTTGAACGATAGTTACTTCATCTTTGTATTGAGCATTAGTTTATTTTTAGTCAATAAAAAAAACATAAAATGAACTATAAAGAGGCATTTATCTAAACATTCTATGACTATGCAACAAATTCAGAAACTACTGTGGCTTAAGCTAAAATTTCATAAACTACAAAATTTAAATCATGCCATGCAAACGTCAAAGCAGCTAATCAATAGTGCTCTAAGTGCGTATTTTTTTTGTGTTTAGTAGTTATTTTAAAATCTGTAATAGAACTAACTTTTAAAAAATATGAATTAGGTAACGCCCGAAAAAATAGATGAACTAACGTCAGAAAAAAATTTAAGAAACGCCCAACCAAAATGAACTAATCCCCAAATAAAAATGTTTGGGCGTTGGTTAATTTTTTTTTTTGGTGTTAGCTCATGAATTAATGTACAGAAAAAATTAAAAAAAAAATTGGACTTTTGTTTATTTTTGATTTGGATGTTAGTTCATGTAGCCATTTGCAACCAATAAAAATCTATTTCTTTATATTTTGTTATTACCTAATTTGATAATTAAATAATAAAGTATATATGTATATAATGAAAATTGTTTGATGAGAGGTCGGAAATCTAACTGGTAAAGAAATCCAATTCAATTGTAAATAAAATACAATTTTAACTTGGAGTGAAATATTTTAATTACCATGATTACCATTACTGGGAATAAATTTTATGTTATGTGAAATTTAAAATGGGTAGGTATTATAAAAATCTTTAATATGAAATTTGTTAAAGGTTAAATAGAAAAAAAAATCTTTCAATATTAAAACTATTTTATAATTTTAAAAAAAAATGTAACTATTTATAATTTTAATTTAAATTTACCTTTTATATTTTTTAGAAAAAATGTTTGATCAGATAAATGACCATTAGCATCATTTAATAATGCTATGTACTCTGCCATACATTTTTCTTTCTGAGAAGGAAATTCTAGTGTAATAATCGATAGCATACTTCCGGTAGCAAATTTTGTATCATTTCCAGTGATATATTTTGCGCATTTTGGTGGAACTGACCACATTATATATAAATTTTTGTGGTTATACTTTTTGATAGGAAAAATTGCAGTGAATGCCGCCTTTTCACTATCCGGATGAACATTAGCAATACCAATATCATTACCTTGACAATACTCAGCAACACCAAATAAAAAGAAGAAAATCAAAATAATAATGTACTCGTACTTGGATACCATTTTGTTTCTGGAAAAAAAAAAAAAATAACAACTAAATGAGTAAATATATACATGCTGTTAGCCCAATGACGGGTTAATTTATGGTAAAAAAATTTTATTTTTATATATATATTTTTTTTGTAAGTTGGGGATAATGTATAGTTTGTACTTTGCTAAATAATGCAGTAAATAAAAAAAAACAGTTATTATGTGTAATTTATATTTATGCAAAAATTTACTCTAATTGTAAAAAGTGGTAGTAAAAAAAATTTATCCTGCATGAAAGAGACAGAGAATAAAAAAAAACGATTTTAAATTGAAACAAAAGAATAACATATTCATTTGAGTACCCGAATATATACACACAATTATATACACCCGAATATATACATTTTCAGTTATCTCTAATCCCTATACCCAATATATATATACGAGTATTATACTCGCACACCAACAAATTCATTTGGGTTTCGGTAATAAAATTACATTATTAAAAATACATATGTAGCGTTGTTTTCTTTATATGTTTGCCCTATACAGAGTGGATATGATGTGGATATTGTACCTACTCTTGAAAATAAACTTTTGTTGTTATATGGAAAATGTATTAGGTTTAGTAAAAAAGAGTGAAACTTATTTTCTTTTTGGCGAAATATACAAGCCTTTGTTTTTTTTCCTTTTTTCTTTTATTTTCCCGAATTTTATGTTTCTATACAATATCTGCTATCGGTATACATATAGTTTTAAATTTGAATATGAAATTATGAGTGAATCAGAGTTGTTGAAGCAGAGCAGTGAAGCAGATGAGCATTGACATTGTCACGGATAGTTAAGCAGCAATCGCGGCTCATAAATCTGCGATGATAACATCCAAGCTTGTCAGTAAATGCTCTGATGAGCTTAAGAATATAAGCTATCAATACTATGTTACATTATACTGTGGGTTGCGGAACATAGGAACATCTCAGGAAATGAACATGCTGATGAGGGGTTCAAGGAGGGGTTCCAATCTGAATGCTTCACTGAAAGAATAGGTGGATCCACCACTAAACAGCGTTAGATATCTTTCTACCTTTTTTTATCCCTAGCGAATAGAAGATGGAAAGAATTAACCTCATACCGTCGTACGAGAACAAAAGAACGGACAACCTATTGAAGCTATCTCGGTGGGACATAGCCAGAACAATAGAGGTGTTATCGGGACACTGGCCAATTGTCGAACATGCGGCCAGATTAGGTATCCCATTTAACACGTCATGCCGGGGTTGTGATGAACAGAATGAGAAAGAAACCATTATACACTTCATGTGTAAATGCCCAGCGCTGGCCAGGGCCAGAAGAGTAGCTCTGGGTAACCATGAATTTAACGATCTTACGGCTAAGATCGTTGATCTAGCGGCTAAGCAACCTGCAGAAATGGTAAGGTTCCTGAATGCCGCGAAATGGATCTAAAATTAAATCCAATGTAGGCTATATATATAAGCCTTGTGGTCACGGTAGTGGTAGCAAAACGATGCTAACGCGCTAATTGTAGTGGTACATTCTGGCACTGGTACATTCAGATACTGAATGCAAATGTACTTAAGTATCGAATAACTCTGTAAATAAGTACCACTTCAAAAAATACTACTACAATTTGCGAACTAATAAAAAGCAAGTACTAAAAAAAGGAAGAAATTAATATGTAAATATAGAGAAAATCGTGTAAAAAAATGCATATGTGGCTCAAAATTTTGATAAGCTGTATTTTCTAAACTACCACCCTGATTAAAAAGATAAAAACATTTTTATTCTCCTCTCCTCATTCTTTCTAATGATGCAAAAACCGTGTAAATCGACCCAGTAGTTTTCTTTTAAAAGGGACCCAAAAAACAATGCTAGCGTATTTATATAGAATAATGATGATGAAGATGATGATTTTGTGTGGCAAAGTTCAAAGCATACTAAAAAATATTTCGCGAGTTCTTAAATTTTATTTTTAATATCCGTTCTACCATAACCACAATAATATCCGTTCTACCATAACCTCAGCGTGCTCTCTGAACACAGAATCAAAGAACTGTTTTTTTTTTTTCTTTTTTTTACGAGGGTTGGTGGAAAACTCGAAAGTCATCAAGAGTTTACTTGTGGACTTTAACCAACCAAAACCACCCCCTTTTTAAAACCAAATTTTAGGATGGAACCTTAAATACGAATGTACAGTTAAATGGTTTTGAGGATAGGGATGTGGGAAGGATAATTGGGAAAAATGGAATTGGGAAATTTGGATTATGGGGGATAGGTAGGAAAATTTGGAGGGACATTTTGAAGAAAGATGTTAATGTTCTTCTTAAACTTAAGTAAATCGTACACATAAGAATTACCAACTTTAGGGAACACATGCGATGGTATATAGTTCCACAGACAGGACGTGCGCATGACAAACGAATTTCAATAAGCTGTATTTCGCCATCTTGAAATCTCTACATGGTAGGGATGAGCTTCTGCTGCCCGCCTTGTTTCTCGCTGGAAAACTTTGAGCGGAGACATTAACTGTTTTATTTCGTTCTAGCAGGTGTTAATCCCTACGAGATATCTATAAAACAAGGTTAGTGACCCAACTGTGCGACGATGACTGAGTGGAGCGAGCATTGAGGTTACACTGGGGTCGTTGATAAGACGAATAGCTCTGTTTTGCACATTATCCAGGCCTGCAGCCCACATCTGTTTGAGGGCCTGCAGCCCAAATGTGTGTATTATACTCCATTTGCGGCCGAATGTACGTTTTATAGATATTGAGAAGATCAGATGCAGAAAAGTAAGTTTTGCAGCGATACAAAAAACCCAAAGATTTAGCTGCATCTTTAGCTATACCATAAATGTGATTTGATCAATTTTTGGTTTAACTCGATACCCAACATGTTTAAATCTGTTGAATGCTGCAAAACCTCTCCCTGAAATAATAGGTTGGGATAGTAGTGGCAATTTTTCGCGAGATCAGACAGCTTTGTGTTTTTTTCGTGTTGAAATCAACTCTGTTGACTTCACCCCATTTTTGAATTTTGGCTAAATCGTTATTTAGCTCACTAATAGTGAAATTTTTTGCTGTTATATTAATCTGGTGATTAGTGTTACAGCGGCTATGAAATTCATAGGAAGCTATAAGGATGCTCTCGTCTGCGAAACTATGAATCGGATTGGAAGTTAAAGAAAGTAGGTCATTGATAAATATTAAGAAAAGAGGGGGGGATAAAACTGATCCTTGAGCGACACTAGCATTTATTTTGAATTTGTCAGACGAATATCCATCGACCAGTACACAAATCGTACGATTCGAAAGGAAATCTCCAATCCATTTTAGAAAGACCCTACCTAGACCAATTGCTTTGCATTTTGCCAATAAAGCATAGTGCCAAACTCGATCGAAAGCCTTAGAAATATCAAGAGCCACAACATCCGACTCCCCAGAATGATGAAGGCTGATGCTTAACTTCTCACAAAGGTAAGTCACCGGTTGAACGACGGGCTCTGAACCCGTATTGACGATCATGAAGCAGACCTTTGTGATCCAGATATTTCAGAAGCTTTTGAAGGTTCACAATTTTCTTCATTACTTTGGAGAGGACCGAAGTTATAGCAATAGGGTGGTAGTTGGAGGGATTGCTTTTATTACCTTTTTTGGGAATTGGGAAAACATGTGCGCCAAACTAATTTTTTGGGAGGGGACCTCTGATTGGGGATTGGGCTTACCCGGAAACTTGTGTTAACCAAACAATGATCGGAATTACCCAGGGGGCAACCAACTGAAACCACATATTTTTCAGAGTGAGAGGTGAGAAACAGATCCAAGAGTTGACCTTCTTGATCAGCACGGTCCGGGATCCTAGTGGGATTTTTAACAGGTTGAGAAAGGTGGAATAGTGTGGAAAATAGTTCAACTTGTTTCCCAATTGAGTTTGGACTCGGGGAGATGTTGCTCGAAAAATGAAGCCAGTCCCTGTTATGAATGTTGAAATCTCCCGCCAGAACAATTTCAGATTCTGGAGATGCGTCCAAAATTTCATTGATCTGGTTCGATAGGTTTTTAATTTCCATAGCAGTTTCTTGTTCATTTATGTTGGGTGATCGGTATAGAAAACAGAAATGTATGACATGCTTTCCAACAAGAATTTTTTACCCAAATGTAGTGGAAGGTTAGAACATTTATATTTTGGAAGTGTGTTGAAAGCAATGTCATTTTTTATATAGACAGCGATACCTCTTTTGGGTACGAAGTGTGAAATAAGTGAGTAGCGGGTAATATTAAAGTTACCATTGTGATTACTGACTTGTGTTTCACATAGGGCTAAAATTGCTGGTTTAATTGAGCTAAGATGGCACTCGACGGCATGAAAATTCATTTGCAACCCGCGTATATTACAGAAATTAATATTAAAATTGGTAATTTTGTTGGAAAACAATTAATGTAAAACAAAAAAGCAATAAAACAAAAAACCAGAATAACGTTAAAATTTACATTCAATTTAAAATTATAATCAAAATCGGAATTAAAATAGAATCAGAGTTGAAATTGGATTAAAACCAAGATTAACCAAAATCAAAATATGAATTAAAATAAATTAAAGTATGTAATTTAAGATTACAGTTAAAATTGAAATTAACAAAAATTAAAATTTAATCAAAATTAAAATCGAAATCAAAAGTAAAAGTGTACGATTTAAATAACTCGAGCTTGACAACACTTTAAAATAAATTATTATCAATATCAATACCTTAATATCAATACTAATAATTTTAATATTTTAATATTTTGCTTTGAGCGAGCAAACGGTTTATAATGATTTAACGGACTGATTTCGTATCTGAACTGCTCGGGTTGGATATAAAATCGCAAGCAATTTAAAAACACAGATCACGTGAGTGCAGTTGTATCAAAATGGAATCTAGTGCTAATTGAGGCCTTCACGTAGCATCGTGAAGGTCACCACCCTACCTACCATATGTATATTTAAATGTGTATGTATTCCTTTCCTGGTTGCTTTGTTATCATAAACATTATATTATTAAATTTTTACCGACCGCATACATTAATGTATAAGGTAGGTATTGTTTTCATACTAAAAATTTGAAAACTCCGGTGTGGAAAGGCTGTAAAAAATTGTTTAGCATGATGTCTGTCTGTGAGTGTATGTGTGTGTGTGGGTATGTCTGTGGGCATGTTTACAGCTTAAACCACTGAGCGGAATTTTTGGCAATTCCATATTTAAGGTTTTGACGTAAAAATCTCGGATTGATTAGCTTTGGGAACAAATCGGACAACCGCAAGTGGTAGTTTACTAGTGTACTCTTTAAGTTTTTTACGAATATTTCGTAACAGAAAAATTTTATGAGAAAAATTATTAAGAAAAAGTTATTAGACAAGTAAAGAGCAAGAACTTTGCTATAGAATATTTTTTGATCCGACTAACTTTAACTTTTATTTAATTTTTTTTCGAAGTCCAAATCTCATACATAACACTCCATATGAATTTAGATGAACATTTTTTTTTTTGTTTTTTTTTTATACTCTAAAAATGTATATGTACATTATGTACTTTTATCTATGCATATTATTCTTTTGTTGATGACATAAAATTAAAACAGTAAAATTTTTGTTAGCAGGTTCAATATTAATTTTATGTTTGTTTTGTATTTGTTTACAGTTTTTATTATTTTTTACTTCTAATATTATTGAATGAAAAAATAATGTAAATGGATGTATGAATGAATGCACATATATTTTTGATTTCATTGCTTATTATTGTTATTGAATAAAGCAAGATATTGTTAAATTATTAGAAGTTATTTTGCTTTGATATAAATAATTATGTAAAAAAACTATAAATTTTGGTATTGTACTTTTCGTGTAGTGGCGGTCGGTCCTGAGGTGGAGACAGTTGATTTTTTTTATATGAATGGAAATAATTATATTATATATAGGTAACTACATTATGTATTATTTCAATTGACAAATTATATAAAAATTGAATTAAAATACTGATTTTTGATTAAGTTAAAAAAAATAACTAATCATATACATACGTAAGTTGTAACAAAATATTATTTTTAGAAACGGATAAATAATTGAAATTTCGCCAATCCTTCATTTTATTTTTATATAAATTTTTTTAACCAATAAGAGCGATTTAATTAAACATATAAAATATGTATATTTTTAGCACATTTCCAAAAAAATTTTGAAAAAATGTGCTTATTAGTTTCACTCTGTCCGTCCGTCCGTCCGTCTGTTTACAAAACTTCTACACCGTTAAAGATAGAGAAAAAAAATTTTAACCATGGGTAGGTCCCATAAAAAAAATAATTTTGTGGAACAACTTTTTCATGTAGGCCCCTCCATTACAGAGCTACAGCCCCTCAAACTTTGAAAAAGCCCTACTTTTTAAATGCATATCTCTTATGTTATGCTTAAGATTTTTTCAATCTGAAAACGTCATTCGACAGGTATTTATGTTAACTTTATAAATTAATATAAAATTATACAATTTTTTTAAATTTGGTATTTAAATTTACCGTTATGTGAAAACCAAATTTTACATGATTTTTCTACTTTCATAACTCCGTTACGCTTTCAGATAAAGGCTTGAAATTTTGAGACAAGAAAGAACTTTTAGAATTAGTATAAGTTTCCTCAGAGTTATTACGCCACAAAAATTGAAAATTTGCTATTTTTAGACACCTGTAACTTAGGCACCTGTAAAAATTTTTCTTCGGCAAGACATGAAAATTAAAGGTTCAATAACATACTTTTATGTGTGTTAACGATTTTTTTTAGTTATAAAGGATTCTGGACTTACGGCCCCTCAAAATTTCAAAAATTTCCTATTTTCACGTTTTTTCTTATTGCATGAAATTTTCAAATTTTTGTGCAAGTCACACTTTTAAACAGTTTGTATTGAGTTTTGGAAATGTGCGCTTTTAAAAACCGTTGGTTTACATTCTACCTTGTTTGAGTAACTTTTAAATTTAATAACTATTAATTTTTTTTTTGGAATAGGTGTCAGCTTATTTTATATACGATGCCAACTCCAACATAATAATAATGAAGCAGACTCCGGCTTCGACCCAACAACTTTGACTCCGACTACACAACCCAGCTTCAAAGTATAAATAACTAAAAAATGAGTAAACTTTCACACAAAAAGTGTCAGTTTTTAAAATTTGTATGATTGTAAATATAAATTAAAAGTTTTTCATTCTTTATAATATGATTTGTCGCTTTACCGCATGATTTGCTTGCAAAATCTGCTAAGTTTTAAGTCATAGGGTTGATTAGAAATAAAAATTTCGTTTTAAGTTGAGTAAATATAAAAACAATTACCTATATGTACATATAAAACAGATAAAATTTTTAAATGATAATAAAATAAATATAGTTAATTAAAATTCAATTTATTGTTTTTCTTGAATTTAAATAGTATACTGTATAGTCCTTAGAAATGGAAAATGAATGAAAATTAATAAAATTGCTTTCAATACAATTAGTCATTCAAAAGCAAGCACCAAGCAGTTAAGAAGGAAGTGTTATTTAGTGCAAAATAATTTTAATTTTTTGAAAGAAGAAAGGTAAAGTAATTTTTATTTTGATAAATTTTGTTTTAAAGTTATAAATTTACAAATATTTTTTATTTAAATCAGTGCAACGTAAAAAATAATACATATTTTGAAAACAAAATATTGACCGCAATAAAATTCATCATCGATTTATAAAAATTATTACATACATATTTTACTTTTGAATTATTTTTTTATACTGAATAAACAAAAAAAACATATATACCAAAAAATACGAGATATAAAAAATATTTTACGAAAAATATGATTTTAACATATGCAAAAAGTGTTTGCAGCAGAATGGAGTTTAGCATACTCATTTATTTCGAATGCTGAACGGACTTTTTCATTCGAACAATTTTTTCATCAGACTTGAATAATCAAAATGGACGACAAAATGACAAAAAACTACGCGAAATTTTGAAATATGAGTTTTATGTAAGAAATAGATATTAGATTTGGTGTTATGACACTTACTTTTTTTCTAGCTTAAGCTTAAACATTTTTTTGTACGAAATCTAAGAAAAGTATGACAGTGACAGATATATAAATTATTTAAGTTTTCGCGCAGTATCACATTAACGTCAAAATAATAAAGAAAAAATATTTGAATTGTTTATTTTTCATTTCATATTTTTATTTATAACTTAAAAATTATTTTTGAAAAAAAAATTATTGTTTGACAAAAATTTAGTACAACAAAAAAAATTTTTATTTTTTTATTTTTATCAAAAAAAAGGTAAGAAATGTCAAAGTACAAGAAAAGAATGTAGAAAACATTCATTGCAAAACAAGTTTCTGAAAACTTAAGTTCACGAAAAACTACACGAATTGAATATACAATTCATTTATCTAACTCTTTCTTTCACACTTACGCAGAATATTTTCATATGATTTTTTTGTTTCTTTTACTCACTTTTGTTTTTTTCTAAGAAATTTAAAATTAAGCTGAAAAAAAAGTAAGTGTCATAACACCTAAAGAAACAAATATGTAAATAATCAAAATGGACGATAAAATGTCAAAAAACTACGCGAAATTTTGAAATTTGAGTTTTATGTAAGAAATATTAGCTTTTTAAAAGAAATATGTGAAAAAATCATAACCTCAAAATAACTGCAATAAAAAATAAATTATATTAGTTTTTTTTTTTTTATTAAAAATTTTTGATTTTAAAGCTGTATATAAATGTACAACTACAATACACAATAACACAATATTATATTTTAGAAATAACATATACCTATGTAGTTACTAAAATTATATATGCAAAACAGAAATAATTTAAAAAAAAAAGTAAATGTGATAAATGTCATAAAAAGTAAATGTCACATCACAACACAATATTTATTCCTTTTTTAGTTTTTTTCTGGAATATACGAATGCTAATTAAATTTAAATACACATAATAGATTATAATATTTATAATAAAACTGAGAATTAGGTTATAATTAGATAATAATGTTTTTTTTTTTTTTTATTTATCCAACTTGTGGTTTAATTTATTAATTTAATATTTTATTTTTTATATTTTTTTTTTTTTTAAATTGTCATAATTAAATTGAATTAATTTTCTTGAATATTATAAAATAACTGTAGATTTTTATTTAAATTTATAATTATTAAAAAAAAAACAATTCTTGTATATTAAATTTATAAATTAATTGTTTTAAACTATAATTATTAGGTACCTACTACGTATTTTAATTGTATATCACTTAGACCCTGAACAGGTATTGGAAGGAGAAGAATATCAAAACGTACGTATATAATATGTACCTATATGTTTATAATATAAGGTGTGAAATAATAATTTTTTCAATTTATTTACAAAGATAAATAGTAAAAAAAATGATATCTTAAATAATTTATTACGAAAAAATATTATAAAAAGTTATACCAGTTCTTAAAAACCCCAAATTAAAAAAATTTAAAATATTTTATTTATTATAATTTTTTTTTTAATTCGTTTTTAAATATGTAATTTGTTTTTTATATACGAAGTACACCTCTTTTATTTTGTTTTTTATTACTTTTTTTTTTTTTTAAATAAATCCGCAACACAAACACCATACAAAACGGAGCGATAACAATAACTAAGTAACTTTAACTTTACTAAACTACCTAATATAAGAAAGAACTATGGAGGAATGGAATTGGAAAAAACATAAAAGTATCAAAGAGAAAAAGAGAAAAAGAGAATATGAAAATCCTGCCATAAAAACTCACCACCCTTTCACACCACATTTTCTTAAAAACAAATGCAAAATTATTCTTTTTTTCATCATTTTCTTGTTTACGATTTTGCGAATTACGCTGTATAAGTGTATATACATTCGCATGCGGCATGAGCAAGTGTGTATGATATAAGAAAGAACTATGGAGGAATAGAATTGAAAAAAACATAAAAGTATCAAAAGAGAAAAAGAGAATATGAAAATCCTGCCATAAAAACTCACCACATTTTCTTAAAAACAAATGCAAAATTATTCTTCTTTTCATCATTTTCTTGTTTACGATTTTGCGAATTACGCTGTATAAGTGTATATACATACGCATGCGGCATGAGCAAGTATGTATAATATTATGTTGTCATTCATTCATTATTATAAATTAAAATATGTAAATCATTAATATATTAACAATACTAATAGGATATTTTATCAGTGATATCGGTATACGGTACGGTATGATAAAAGATTAAGAGTTTAACAATAATAATAAAATTACATGTATGTATGTGTGTATATATGAGACATATGTTTAATACAAACATGAATTATGTTGTTAATAGGTTAATTTAGTAAAATATATTACAATCTGAAAATGATCATTTATAAAATTGTTAGCATATTAATAAATGATGGTAAATGTTGGGTTGAAATTTGGGAATAAAATTGACTTAAATAATTATTACTAATGGTAATGAAATGACTAATAAGTAAACTAACATTAATTATTGTTAGTATGATAATGTTAATGTTAGTAATGTTAAAATAATAACTACAATCAATTTTAGAAAGTTGAAAATCTTAACTAAATATCAATCGAATATTATCTGCCATTCTAGCTATGTTTTCTGTGACTATGGAATAATAAGACATCAGTTATGCTTTATGTCCTATATATGTATGTATATTTGTATGTTATGTAGCAATTAAAAGGATTTTTTCTGAAATATATTCTTCAAAATTCTGAGTTACAATCCCAATAATACAATAAGTTCTAAGTTACAACATTCTGGAAAAGCGTTTCAACTTAACTTTGCAAACCTCCCTAAAATTTCACCTATATAATTATATATTTTTTCCGATCCATATTTCAGTCACAAATCATAAACTAAAAATAAATTTAAAAAAAAAAAATTTAGAATTTTATAATTTCAAAATTTTGTAATTCGAAATTTTGATACAATCACAAAATATTTTAGTTCTTTCTACATTATCTTAAGATCTTGTATATATACATATATATGTATATATAGTTGTTTTTGGTTATCGCGAACGCGCAAATAATGTAAACCTGTCGATAATGTGAACATAGATAATTTTTTTTTGCATTGATTTCATTACAACTTAAACAAAACACCTTCAAAAATGTGAACCACAAAAATAACTATAAGAAAATACATAAATTTGGAATTTTTAAAATATGTTTGTATACATGCTTAGTTACAAAACCTGGCAAGATAATCATAAAAATATATTAATATTTTTTAATATGGTTTTGACTTTTGTAATATTATGACGTAAATAAAAACTTGAAGAGGTGCAAATGAAAAAACATAAGGTACCTATAATCCTAAAATTATTATTAGTTTTTTGAAAAAAAAAATGAGGAAGATTGCAGTAGAGTAGACTGTGTCAACTCTGGGATACCCGTATGAACGTACTATATGCTGTTTCCCTAAAACTTGATAATCTTTTGCAAAATTTTTGAGATGTTTTAGTACCGATGTCAACTACTGAGATATATTTATGTAAATTTTGGAGTTCCATGACAGCTAACCAGATCTGTTGCATCAGCACAACCGAATTTTACAGAAGTTATTGCCCTAAAACTTAATCATCATTTGTAAAATTTCAGACGTCTAGCTTCATATTTTAAAATAGTTTTAAAATAATATTATTGTAAAATTTCTTTTAGTATCTATATTTTAAAAACTTTAATGCATTTGAAAAGATCAATCACCATAGCAACGATAGTAATATCAAATATGAAAAATATTTCAGTAATGAATTTATTAAAAATATTTGTTTTTAATTTCAATAGATCCATTTATTTTGTAAAAAATTCTAGATCCTATCAATCAATAATATGTAACAATATTTTATATATAGGTATGTAGGTAACATCATCCTTTACGTATAGCTAAAACCACCAAAAAATCTGAAAAGTCTCTAATTTAATTTATAATATTTATAACTGTATAGTGCTTTTTTGGCCTTATAGGCCTTTGTTCTCATTTGGTATAAGAAATAAAATAATAAATAATAGGGATTATTTCTCATTCCAAATGGATATTAGGCCAAATATTTTTTAAATAATGGAAACAAACGCCTTATTGCTATAGGCTTTATTACACCCTGACGTTTTTTTTCAATCGAAAATATAAAACGACAGGAAGTTTAAAATTTGCTCTCCCGCATCGTTCAAACTGTTAAAGATAAAATTTGCAAAGGTATAAGATATTTGAGTAAATTTTTAAGTAATATTTTGTAAACAGCTTTTTTAAATTTATTATAAAAAAAAATATTATTATTTCGTTATTTTTGAAGAAAGGACTTCTCATTTTTTTACAATTTTACTAACCACAAAAACTTCTACGCAAATTTTCAAATTTTAATGTGAACACTATGGTGATATCATTTTAGATTATGCTTTATATTATATTAAAAGTTTATAAACAGCTGTATTTCGTTTTTACTGACCTGACCGTCACAATAATTTTAAGTTTCGATGTTTTGCAACCTTGAATTTTTTTTATTATACGAAAAGAAAGCTTTTTATTTTTTCTGATTAATTTTTTCAAAATACTAAAGATTGCGTTTTCATATAAAAATTGTTAAAAAAATTTATTCTCACAGAAATTTCAAAGAATTTAACAGTTTATCAGAATGATGTTTAAATTTATAATATTTTAAACCTACATATATATGATTTATATTTCATTTAATTCTAATTTAATAATTAAAAAAATAAGTCAATTAATATTAAGTGATAGTGAAAATTAAAAAACGATACCTAATGAAACATAAGTAGAAACTATAAACGTTTTATTGCAAAAGATTATTTTGACAATTTCTACAGCTTTGTAACAAATCAGAAAATAAATAAAAACTTTTTATAAATCAGTTATCGCACTTTTTTTTCGATATTTATCGAAATTTTAACATTATTTTATTGGCAAACATAATTTTATTAATAAATTATAAAGAGGACTATACATAAAGTCTAATAATATAAAAACAAAATACATCCAGCCATTGGTGCAGTGGTTGACGCACCGCTTTTCATTCATAAGGGAATGAGAGGTCTCGGGTTCGATTCCCGGCTGGGTACAATAATTATAATACAATAAAAAAAAAGATATTCATATATCGCAATATATAAATACATAATATATCATAATATCTCGTACACCCCACATTCCTACCAGGAAACAGAGGTTATAGCTACCTGGCACATTTATGTACCACGCTACCTGGATTAAATAAATAAATAAATAAAAATAAAATAGTTTTCAAATGTTAATTTTATTTAAATTAACGTGTGATTTGTTTATATTATGATCATTTATTATAGAATTAAACATTATATAAACTGATAAACACGTTAATTTAATAGCAGCTTTACATTTATAGCAGTTTTGCCGCTCCTAAATTCAAGCAATTTTGATTTTAAAAAATACCGCCCGCTTACCGCAAAAAAAAAGCCGCGCTTCTGTATGACCACTTTTTTGAAAGCCAATATGTTTGAATTATTTAAAAAAAAAAAAAAAAATTGCCTACCCGCTGTCTGCGTGGCCGAGGCCGAATAGTTTGTTTTTTTATTAAAGAGTCCACCAAGAGTTATGTATATATATAAACGATCATAATGGTAATCTTGTTTTAATGTTGTGTTAACATTAAGGTTAAGGTTAAATTTACTATGGCTTTTTTTTTATATTGTTTACTTAACTCTAAATTTAGTGCAGATTACATTGTTTTTTTTTTTTTTTTATTTTTATAAATTATAATGTGCGATTTAGTGATGTTGAAGATTTGTTGTTCCTGACAATCTGGAATTACATTGAGATTTTTTTATTTTTCTGGTTTATCCTTTTTTTTTTTTTTTTTTAGAAGACTTGCACTCGGTCTCCAGCCTTGAACTGTGCTAATTGCTGACTAGATTTTGAAAAAGTAAAAGCAACATAGAAAACAACACAAAAATTAAAATAATGAAAATTATAAGTATTTAACTCAAGCAGTTTCGTTTTTGTTTTTATTTTTTTTTTTTCTCTTTTTTTTTTTTTTAAATAATTCGAAATTTTTATACATAGATGAATATTACATTGAGACCTTTTCACAAATTAATCAACCTTGATGTTGATTTTTTGTTTGGTTGCCATATATATAGAAGTTGGCCAAACATTTAATATTGTCAATATTTTTAAACACAGCGCTGCAGTTCTCGTTTTTAATAACACAAGGTGATAAATAGTACTTATCTCTAAAATTAAAATTGTCTTCATTTTCAAAAATATTTTTAATAATTGTGTTTGGATGTATTTGTGATTTATTTAAGTATTTTTCCGCGTTTGATATCATATATGACATTAAAGGATTTACCTTAGAATTCGCGTAGATGAAAACGTTAGAATATGGGTTTTATTGAGTTTCAAAATTTTTTCCAATACAGTTCCTAAGAATTTTTCTTTCGAACACTTGTAACTTTTAAAAATGTGGAACACTTCACGATTTTGCGTGTCATCCTTGCGCAGGGGCCATGCTAATCTTCTCTGTATCGTTTCAATTTTAGTATATGTTCTGCCGAAGCAAGAATGTTATAATATGTATAAATGTTATTTAATATTGATATTATATATTAATGTTAATTTAAATGTTAACTCATTAATCATTTAAAAATAAAGTTAAATTGATTCGAAATTCAGATTCAATTTAAAGTTAAAATTCAGTCAATTTTAAAAAAGAAAATCATTTCGAATTGAACCTATGTTTCAATAATTAATAAAAAATCAAAATTTTTATTTTATACCTACGTCACTTTTATTTGAATAAAAATTTAATCAAATGAATATAAAATAATTATAATAAGCTCTTTTGATATAAATATACTGTCTTTAAAAACCATCGAATTAATTGCCAATTTAACAATTTATACTATATAGAAATTTAAATTGAATAAAAAAAATTAAAATTAATAACAATTAATAAAACATTTTAATCCATGTTATTTTATATTTTGCAAATAAATTCTTCTAAAAATTGTTTAAAAATCAAAAATATCTTTAAATCACAAAATCTTTTTAAAATATCTTTTTATCAACTCTTTATAACAATAATTAATTTCCATATATATTTTTAATTTTTTTAACATATAAAAACAATATATGTACTTATTTATATAAAATACATAATACATACATATATATATATGTATGTATATTTAATAACAAAAATATACATACCGTTTAAATTTATTTTAACAATTTATTTAATTATTTATAGTTTTTTTTTTATTTCTTAAATTGTTAATTTTGCAAAATATTAGTCACACTTATTATATTATTTGTGTAGCACCAAAAATCATCCGTAGCACTTTAATTTTTTTTTTTTTCTGTTTTTTTTTTTTTTAAATTTCTTTCCGATTTCAAATTACACACACTTAAATTAAGGTAGAAATAGAATTAAAATTATAGTCTATTATTTTACAGTTTTATAAAGAATAAGTTTTTGCTACTTTTTGGAAAACAAAAAAAAAAATTGGAGGCTCATCATTCATCATTAATGCATATATTTATTATACATACATACATACATACGTATTTAATTACCTATAAGATGTTTAAATTTTTTTTTTTTTCGAAAATGTACCTATATTTTTTTAGTTTTATTCTGTCCGTCTGTCCTGTGTTCTTTTTGTGTCTGTGTACGAAACTGTTATCATATCTTTTGAGCTTATTAGAGAAATTCTAACCATAAATATGAACCTACAGATATGTAGGTATAGATCTAATTTTAAAACACTTAATTTACAAAAAGCGTATATATATATACATATATAAGTGCCTATTGTGAGTACAATGTATAGGTACATACATAATTCTCTTTGTTTAATTTGGTTTTTGTATCTCTGATTTTGAATTTTTTATTACTATGAAAACAAAAAAAAAAAAAAAAAATTAATTTAATCATATCGTATGATAATTTTTAGCTGAGTAAAAAATTTAACACAAAATTTATATGATTAGTTTTTTTGTTTTTTTTTTTTTTCACTTATTGATGATTTTATTTTTTATTTATTTTTTGTTAATGACATTAACTTAACGACGCTATATAAGAAATTTTATTCGTGAACATTATTTTCATTTCAGTTGTATTTTTATTTATAATTATTAATTTACGATAATATTTTCTTTTTAATGTTAGTTTTAATCTGCCCCAATTTCTTATAATTTTTTTTTATTTAAAAAATCTTTGTAATCGCCACGTGTTTGTTTGTGTTCAATTTCAATTATTTGTATTCAATTTGTGTTCAATTTCATTATTTGTGTAGATACATACTATGTACATTACATATGTATACATATATAGCAAATAAAAAATAGTCAAATATTTTCATATTTTCATATTATTATTTATATAAAAAAAAATAAAGAAAAATAAAATAAAAACGGGATGAATACTTTTGACTTAGTACTTATATTTATATATAAAAATATTTTGAATAAAAATTATTTAGAAAAATATATTGAAGGTCAAATCAGTGGTTGAAGTTTATTTTAAAGCATGGAGGTATGTACATATGTATGTATGTAACCTAATATTATTAATTTTTGGAATAATAACGTGCAACAAAAATTTCATTTTAGGTTTTTTATTTTTCGAATATTCCGCTTAGTATTTGCAGTTTTGTCATTGTACTCTTATTCTCTTTGCCGAATTTTGTTTACATTTAAAAAAAACGTTAAAGAAAGAAAAAAAATAGAGATAGGAGATAGTTTTTCATAAATAACAATAAAAGAATTTAATTTTTATTCCAGCTAAACCAAATTGAAAACAGTGAACCATATACAAAATATGTACATACATACTAACTAATTTTGGCTATAACTCTTCATCATCTTCTCGAAGATTCCAGATGCTTATAGGTTCCAAGAAGTGCAAGCTACTTGAACCTACTGCTCTAGCTTAACCAAATTTTACAGAAGTTGTTAACATGTAACTCGACACCTTTTTACAAAATCTTCAATAGATACTGAGTTATTTCATTATAAAAAAAATAAGTTGTATGGCAGCATGGTCTCAAATACTGGATTTAAATAGCAAAACTAGCAATTTTGAAAAAGTGACGTAAACAAATTTTTAGTTTCCTAGCTTCTTTATTTTTTGAGTTATCGTTTTGAGAATTCGATGCTGAGCCTATCCATACCTTTGTTTGAGTCTATATCTAGCTGGACTCCTTTAAAATGTCACAAGCCTAATGGCAAATTTATTATATATCCTTGAACATTACGGGTATAATAAGTGAGCACTATTTTAGCCCCTTTTTAGCACATTTCCAAAAAATTTTTGAAAAAATGTGCTTATTAGTTTCGCTCTGTCCGTTCGTCCGTCCGTCCGTCTGTTTACAAAACTTCTACACCGTTAAAAAATTTTTAACCATGGGTAGGTCTCATAAAATAATAATAATTTTGTGGAACAACTTTTTCATGTAACCCCATCCATTACGGAGCTACAGTCCCTCAAACTTTGAAAAAGCCCTATTTTTAAATGCATATATCTTATGTTCTGCTTAAGAGTTTTTCAATCTGAAAACGTCATTCGACAGATTTTTTTTTTAACTTTGTAAATTAATATCAAAATTATACAATTTTTTTAAATTTAGTATTTAAATTTACCGTTATGTGAAAACCAAATTTTGCAAAATTTTTCTACTTTCATAACTCCGGCACGCTTTTCGATAGAGGCTTGAAATTTTGAGGCAAGAAAGAACTTTTAGAATTAGTTTAAGTTTACTCAGAAATTTTTTTTGGACCACCCCCTGTTTATGAGCTATTAGGACTCAAAAACTGAAAATTTGCTATTTTTAAACACCTGTAACTTAGGAACCTGTACACATTTTACTTCTGCAAGATATAAAAATTAAAGCTACAGTAATATATTTTTACGTGTGTTAAAGGTTTATTTTAGTTGTAAAGGGTTCCAAAGTTGCAGCTCTTCAAAATTGCGAAAAAGCACCATTTTCAAAAGTGCATATCTCAGGCTCTGCGTAATAGTTTTGCAATCTAAAACCGCCAGAAGATCGAAAATTTTATTATCTATATAAAACTTGAAACTGATCTATATAAGACTTGAAATATTAAAATTATGTAATATTTCGTAATTTACTATTTAAATTTACTGTTATGTGAAAACCACATTTTGCATGAAATTTCTTTTTTACTCCGGCACGCCTTTAGATAGGAACCTGAAATTTTGAGACAAGAAAGAACTTTTAGAATTAGTATAAGTTTCCACAGAAAATTTTTTAGTAGCACCCTCTTCTTAAGAGTTACTACGCCTCAAAAATTGAAAATTTCCTATTTTTAGACACCTGCAACTTAGGCATCTGTAAAAATTTTTCTTCGACAAGACATGAAAATTAAAGGTTCAATAATATATTTTTACGTGTGTTAACGGTTTTTCTTTGTTATATAGGATTCCGGACTTACGGCCCCTTAAAATTTCAAAAATGTCCTTTTTTCACGTTTTTTCTTATTGCATGAAATTTTCAAATTTTTGTGCAAGTCACAATTCTAAACAGTTTGTATTGAGTTTTGGAAATGTGCGTTTTTAAAAACGGTTGGTTTACATTCTACCTTGTTTATTATTAGTTGTTAAGCGTTTAAATTGTTGTTAGCGTTATTTCGATGTTTGCAAAATAAAGTTTTCTTATGACCCTGATTTCGATAGTCATATCACTTTCATTTGTTATGAAAAACAAAATTTTTGATTTCGATAGTCATAAAAAATGAAAAAAATCATAAAAAATTAAAATAAGCTGATTTTGATAGTCATATTTTATGAATATACTCATTTAAAACGTCAAATTTTCTCATTTTGAAATTGTTAAATGAGTGCTTGTAAAAATGGATTTAGGAAAAAATTATGAAGTATTTTCTTTATATTTATGTGAATATAGGCATTTTTATAAGTAACCTATGACTATGCGATAGCATAGGTTGCAAGTAAGCCCATTAATTTGTGAATTAGAAGTCGTTCGGACATGATTACAAAAAAGGTACTCAGTACTCACCGATTTTGTAGTAAAATTTAAATATCATAAAAAAAAAAATAAAAAAGTTCAATTTTTAATTTAATAATTTTAATAAAAATTTTTATTTATTAATTTCTGAAGGTTACGTATAGGTTATTCAGGTCCAATAGTTTTCATATATTTAATGCAATTATTAACAGCTTTTTATTAACTTGGTTGGGTAAAGGATGGAATCTTAGAAGCCATTTTAAACACACTTCCCGTTGAGCTAGAGACTTGAAATTTTCTTCATTAGATCAGATCCCGATGACAATACATGATTTTAAAATAATAATATCGAAAAACATTAGAGAAAGTAGTTTAATTTCAAAATTAAATTTTCATACAAAGATATAACAGAATTTTTAACAGAATTATTACAGAACCAAAATAAAACATTTTATCTAAATTTACTAAACTCACCAATGCCAATACCAATACGTATATGTAATACCTGGTAATACATAAATGTTTTTTTTTTCTATAAAAGACTATTGTTTTTTATGTAGCCCATAGGTACATACTTCAAAATATGTAATAAATGTGGTTCGAAAATATTTTTGGTTTGAAAGCGATGAATTTGAAAGATATGAATGTGTAAACAAATTAATGTGCCGCACTTGAAAACACAGTGTAAAAATTAATATGCATTTACTTAAAATTTAGTAAGCAAGTGTTAAATTTAAGTTTTTTTTCATCAAATCAATTGATTTTTAGTATACATTTTTATTTATAAAAGCAATGTGTTTATTTATAATATTTATATACCTAAATACATATGTGTTTTTTCTTTCTTAATTATAATTAAAATAGGGCTTTTCTTTCGAAACTTTTAACATATTAAAATCGCATATTATGGCTCTAACATTGATATCTAAATTGCGAGCTGCCTTTAAATTAAGATCTATTAGGGAATGATGATCTGCACCACTAATGCCTTTTTTTGAAGTATAAAAACTAAGAATATACTTCCAATTATGTAAAGACATTAAACAACAAAAAGAATATATTAATAATTAGAAATCCAGTCTTTTTTAAAAATAGTAAACAACAACAATATTTTTTTTTCAATAACAATAATTATGAATTAATCATAAAATATATGTTATGTACATACATACATATATGTATATCTACATCGTCTAGAAAAAGCAAAATAATTTTTTTTTAATTCAAAAACATTAGCATTTAGAAGTAAGCAATTTAATATATTCTTAATTACATACTTTTAAAACCAAATTTCTTTACTACATATGTAGGTACAAACATGTACAAAAATGGTATGCATATTTTTATGTGTGCTGTACTAAAAATTAAAAATCTGCTATCACAGTCACACCAAATTCCCAAATAATATACATATTAATATTAACAAATATATATATATATATATGTATGTATATTTGTAACAAATTACTTACCGACAATTCTTGCAAAACCTTCAGCAATTTCATATTTATTATCGCTTGGCCATGAAACTATTGATTCAAAATATTCAGAGTTAATTTCTTGGACAACTCTATGCAGACATCTGCAAACAGTTGATTTCGAAATTCCATGCAGATCCGCTATTACATGATACTGCCCCCCATTTCCTAATCAATGTAGGCAAGTTAATAATTGTTATGCTTAGATGTTAAAGCATAATTTTTGTTTGTTTTATGCACATAATAATTCGTCCAATGCTATTAAAAATATTCTCAACTACTGCAGCACTTAATTGAAATCTTTCATTAAAATTAAAGACATTATTAAAAACAAAATTAATTCTGGGACGGACAACCCGTCAAACTCTCCCTTGCATTCGAAAATCTTCATCATCACTATCCTCACTACTAGAATGCCTAATATATAACATTTTACAACATTTTTATTCGACTTCTAAAAAAAATTTCTTAACGTCTTTCTCCTGTAAATTGCAACTTACAAATGAACACTTTTTTTTACAATTTCTGATGTTGGTGAAACGGAAATTTTCCTTGAAATTCTACAAATTTGTAATTGTGGATACAATTTGTAAATTGTGTTTGGTGAAATGAAAATTTTAATATATTTTACAAATTTGTGAAAATTTCTTACAAATTGTAGAATTGTAAGGTTGGTGAAATAAACCCCAGTTAAAAAGTATAATATGTACTTAGGTATATACATACATACATATGTAATTTTGAAATTTTTTTAAAAATAAATTTTAATGGTATACCTAGGATCTTTAAAATTTATAATAATTATGTGTATAAAATAATTTCTATGCAATTCACAAAATTAGTTTTTAAAATTTGCATCAAAATTAATAGGTACCTACATATTATGATTTACACACATATGTTCATACATACATAAATTTGTATGTATGCATCACGAATTCAATATAATATAATTGTATATATTGCACTTTTTTCATTCAAATCAAATAGGTATCAAATAGGTAGGTATTGTTTTTTCTAAAAATTTGTTAAAAATTAGAAATCTGATTGTTGAAAATAGAAATGTTTGAAAATAACCGTTCAATAAGAGATCTATTTACGTATTAATTGAAATATGTGGAAAACTTCAAGCGCAGTAGAAAATATTTCACCAGTCGTTAAATTTTATTTTTAATACAATTTCAAACTTACTTGTATGCTTAGTTTCCATTAATATTTGGTACCTATACTTGTAAGGTTTTAATTTGTAGTTAATATTTTTCAAGAATAGCTTAAATTAAGTCTTTCTAAATATGTACATATAGGTACATACATTTATGCAAATTTATATATTTGGTGTAAATGTACTGTTTCTCAACTATTTTTTGAAGTATCTAAATATAATGTACCTATGTATATCTATAGCAAAATTGTCATCTTCGTTAAATTAAGCTGTTTTTCTTTCTTTTGATTCTTATTGTAAAAACAATTGATAAAGTGATGGGTATACCTAATACGTATAAAAATAATTTTTATTTTTTTTTTTTTAAAAAATGTTAGGCAAGATACATACATAAATAGAAAGAAATACTAAACGAACATAAAAACAATTTTTTAATTTATTAAAAATATACATATATGTATACATACCTAAGTATATTGAAGAAAATACTAAGGGTTGGTGCAAAAGTGCGAATTTTTTTTGCACCGTAGCACATATTTGCACCAACTCGTGAACAACCCTAGCATGAATTTTTATTGAACTGTCAAATATCGTTGATGTGCTTGTTTTGTTTACATAAAAATTTAATATGCTTACCAAAAATTTCAGATATTTGTATATCTTCATACGCTTGACAATAAATAATCAGAAATAATTTTTTTTCCACTTTTTTTAGGCATTTTTTAAATTTTTATCTAATGTAGCGCTTACAAAAAATATATAAACAAATTTTGCAATGGTCTTGCACAAATATGCAATAGGGTTTAGATATTGCATATAGTCTTCCAAAATTTTGCACTTTTTTATACATGAAAACAACAACAAATTGTGCATTTTAACTGTCAAAAAATTGTAATATGCTACGGTGCAAAATTTTGCACTTGTCCAAGATCACTTTGCACCAACTCGTGAATACTCTTTATAAAAAATACATACCTAATCTATAATCAAAAAAATCAGAAATAATGCAATTAAAAAAGAGATAGAAAATGAAATAAATTTATTCTTACTAAAAGTCTTATATTGTCTTTAATTTTGGCTAAATTAGTGATAGATTTAATATTTAGTTTCATAGTTTTATACTAAAATGCAAAAAACAGTACTTAGTCCAATATGTTTTATCCGACTATGTATTATAAAAAAAAATGATGCATTGTCATTAAAAAAAAAATTGAATTTAATTAAAATTATTATAAAAAATATTATGTTTCGTTTAACAGTTTATAATAATATTAATTTTTTAAAATTAATAAAATTTAACAAACTTTTTTAAAATTTAATTTTATATTAAATTATTAATTAATAAATAAAAGTTATATTTATTTACATTTTCTGAAATATTACAAGACGTATTAATTTTTTTTCGAACTTTAAGTTCTGTTTTTGTCTTGGATTCAATGTAATAGAATCGAATTTTTATATATTTCTCCGCGTGATAGTTTTAATCAATAAAGTACCTACAATGTTCGTAAGTTTTTAAATCCAAAATTCTACATATTTGGTTCTATAGTATTATCTTTCTGTATTGCATTCTATAGTCTTTCTACATTAATACAAATATTTTTATAGCTATAATTTTTCAGTCAGTCAAAAAAGTTATCTTTCGTTTGTTTCAGCCATATTTGTTTACGAAAGAACTACTATACAGTGAAGTTTTACTGCTATATTTAAGATTTTCTTCCATCAGACTCTTTGGCCTGAATTTTTCGGAAAGCTTTATAATATTTATAATAATGTATCTAAATAATGTTTAATTTATAGAATTCTTTTCTTAAAATGTTAAATGTTTTTTTTTAAAACCATATATGTATATTTAAACTTAACTAAAATATGTTACGTTTTTATTGTTATCTAGTTCTGTTGAATTAATATGTAGTGATAAAATTTTTAACACAACAATTCTTCATCTAAAACGAATATAAAAATAATGTAAATGACTCTTAATTATTGTATACAAAAAATTATTAACGAAATATTAAAAATAAAACACTCAGTTTTTGTTCTTTTTAACAACTTTTCAATTTTAAAGGTATACTAAAAGATGAAAATCAATTGACAAATTAGTATCAACTTATAGAAAATGGTTCAAAATTTACTCTTAATAAAGTTTACTTATCAATTTCAATAAACCGTAGACAAAATTTCAAAAATAAAATATGTTAACGTTTAACTATAATTATAACATATATGGCATAGGTAACGAAGTTAAAATAAACTAATTTTAATTAACAAATTCGACTTTTTTAAATTTTACAAAGATTAAATGGAGATATTACAAAAAAGAAATAATCTTATTTTCAATAAAAATTTAAAAAGAAATTTTTAACAAAAGTATGAGTACAATTTGTTCTTTTTGATTTCAATACATTTTTTTTTTTAATACTCTATTTATTTATGATCGAAGATATAACATACATTATTACAAAAGATCAATCTAAGTAATTCATCACTTCTGTTCTGATATAATAAGTTGAAATTTTCAGGTTTTTTTTTCCCCTAAGGGAAATGGGAATCTTCCAAAGACACCAAGAATTTCCCCTTTGGTAGTGTGAGATTCTTACTGACTAAACCCACCTCCGCCTTTAGCCAATATAATGGGATGAAACTCTTACCTGCGGACGCAGTATATTGGCTAGGAAATAGGGATAGGAAAGGATAGGGAATGGATACGGAAACATTGAATTGAGAGTGGGGCTGTAAGGAAACAATGAATGCGCCTATTATTATTACTATTTTGCTAACAGTGACTAAAGCCGTCACAACAGTTACAACATGTAGTAGTATATAACACCTTACTATATACATGAGGTAATTATTGAAGGCAACCCCTACGGTTTAGCGTATTTTTTATTGAAAAATTCAAAAAAGTTGAAAAATTCAAAGCGCTTATTGTGGAGAATTTTATATTTACAATATAACTTACTTAAATACTATTATTACACTTGATTCAAATTCAATAACATAATTTTCTTTTTTTTTTTTAAATACCTGTTTTTACACAAAAAAAAAAAAAAAAAAGCAAAAACAAAAAAGATAAGAAGTTATGATAATATGAAAATTAAAGTTAGTTATTTTGACTTTTTTAAATAATAAAAAATTTATTATAATTACAAAATTCAAGGTCTATACATATAATATGCATGAAAACAAATGTGGTTTAGTTGGCCATAAGATACACTTTTAGTCGATTTTTAAAAATTAAAATCGTATTTGAATTTTTTACGTCCATAGTGGTAAACTATTGAAGTGAAAAATCATTGTGGACAAGAAAGCATTGATTGGAAAATTTTAAGCTGTTAAATTGTTCCGATTACGTGTATTGTAGTTATGAGTCTCAGAAACTTTGGATAAGATTAAGCCAGATTTGATTATTTTATGAATTAGTTTATAACATAACACACACATCTCAAAAATCTTAAGTATATCCAATGGAAGAATCTTTACATTATAGAGTTGACTTGAAGGAGTCAACATACATATATATGGTTCACAAATTTTACGATTTTGTTTTGCAAAACCTGAAATTCTCACAGTCTATATATACTGATGCAGACGACCAAATCGAATTTAAATAGACCTTTGTCTTGAGTGAATATGTGCAAAGTATATATTGGATAGTAATTGCTTTGGTAAATTTTTACGTATCCTATTTAGTGCTGCAACATAAAGTATAATATTCTTTTTTAAGTAATTAATATGATCTTCCCATTTTAAATTTTAATCTATATGGAGTCCAAGATATTTAATTGTATTATGGCTTTCTCTATAAGTTCATTATTTAAAACTAGTTGGTAAGTATCAGGTATACTTTTTTTAAATATCATAAATTTTGTTTTAAACTTATTAATTTTAAGTTTACAATAGCCAAAATATTTATCAAGTAAATTTAAGTCCGATTCCATGTTTCTAAACATATTTTCCATCGATACTTCACTAAAAACTTACATAGCATTGTTAAGTACCATTTAAGGGAACGTTAAAAATATCATTGATGTAGACGAGGAACAATAGTGTATCAACAAGAAGTATCAAATAGTGTATCAACAATAATGTATCAACAATAATGTATCAATCATGTATCAAATAGTATCAACAGTGTATCAATCAATAGTGTAATGTATCAATAGTGTATCAAATAGTGGTCAACAAGAATTGACGCTTGTGGGACACCTTTAAGTACTACACGATAAGTGCATTTATACGACCCTATTTGAACATATTGAATTCTTTTAGATAAATAATTGCTAATTAGCTTTATGGACTCATTAGAAAGTTGCCATCTTTTCAGTTTCTGCAATAGAATTTCATGGTCAATTGAGTCAAATGCTTTCTCCAAATCAATACTAATAACTAATGTCATATAATTATTAGATATAGCAGTTTGTATCGCATTCATAACTTTAATACAAGCGGATGACGTACTTGAGGTTGGAACAAACCCAAATTGATTTAGTGCCCATATACTTTAAATTTTGAAAAAAAAATAATAAAATCAATATAAATATGACAGCAAATTTGAGAAAATAAAAAAAAATGAGCCATACTCGATGTCTATTGAAATAAAAACTACCTACAAAGAATAAAAAATACAATAGGTAATTATAAATATATATATGTACATATGTATATAGAGTGGTGGCACCGGTTTTAGGACGAATAAATTTTTGTAAACTTTGGTTGCTTGTAGTTTGGTAAACCTTCTAACTATATTTTTTATTTATATATTCCTAAAATTCCTAAATAAATTTTCATATAAAATTTTAAATTAACTAAAGAGATTGTTTTGTTTTTTTTTTCTTTATTTGTATTAATTTTGTAAAAAAATAAATATAAAAAATATTTTATTTATGTTTCATAAATTAAAAAATGAAAACTTAAAACATCTGACAGATTATTCGATATCCCATTTTCTTACCGATTGTGTTGGCTCAGATATTAAAAGGATCTAATTTTTCAAAGATATATGCATATCATCTAAGAATAACATTTTTAAATATAGGTTTTATGTGTTCATTCACGTAATATTTTACGTGTTCATGTTTTTGTATGTAATCAATTACTACGATTTTATAGAAAATCAAAATTTTTCAAAACTAATGCACCAGTTTCTAAAATGTTTGCTTTTTCATCTAAAGTAATATAAAGATCTGGTGCTCTGTTTATTTGTCATGAAAATTACATTTTCAATGAAATCTGAGATGAATTGGAGGTTCTGTCGGTTCTGACACACGCCTCCCAAGTTCTGACAAGCATATCTCAGAAAATAAAAAAGATGGAAGCTTGAAACTTTGTACAAGAGTGTTAAATAATACCCTCGTTTACGTTCCTGAAATTCGAGTTGAATAATAGGGAGGAAAGGGAGACAGTTGAAGCAGCTGACATACGCTACCAAAGTATAACAATCACATCTCCGAAACTAATAATGATAGAGTCTTGCAATTTTGAGCAAGGATGTTATATATATACAAAGTTAGTAAAATGTTTTTAGTTTATATTTAATAACTTATGGGTTTTTAAATTAATATGAATTTTTCAGTGGTATGGTATTAATAATTCGGTTGCATCGACTTTCTATTACATTTACTTCTTTTTAATTTTTTTAGCACCGAATATCGGACATGTTGTATCCAATGTTTCTATTTTTATTTTTGTACAATTTTAATAATCAAACGTTTTTTAAATATATGTATAGGTACATATTATTTAAAAAACACATATTAATTAAAATTTAAAAAAAACCTTATAAAAACTTACAATTTTTGAATTGGCGTCCACTATTTTTTAATGTTAAATAAATCACGTTTTCATATTTTTGGTATATAGGTAGGTATATAAAAGATATCTTAAGAAATATAAGCATAAGAAAATATAGGTTTATTTAAAAGCAGGGTTATACACTTTTTCCATAATATTTATGTATATGTATGTATATGTGAAGTTCTGAATTAGGAGGCATTTTAGAGTTGGATTCAAAAGCAGAGTTATACGCTTTTTCTAGAATATTTATTTTTATGTATATGTGCGAGGTTCTGAATTAGGAGGGATTTGATTATATTTTATATATTGTATATTGTTATTGTATGTATTCATTTATTATATTAGGTATATGTATGTATTAAGTAGATAATTTATTACATTTTGTTCTTATCAAAGATCTTATTTAACCAAAATCTTTTTTTTTTTCATTCTGTTTCATTTCTGTTTCAAAAAAAAAAGATTTTGGTTAAATAAGATTTTGTAAAATAAGATTTTGGATAATAAAATTTTGTAAAATAAGATTTTGAAAAAATAAGATTAAAAATAAAAAGATTTCGGTACAGACCCAAAGTTTACACCAAATTCATTCAAAATTCATAGTAAACAAATTAAATCTTTTAAATGAAATCTTAAAAGATTTGGATGTGTAGGTATGTGTATTATTAATTAAAAATTTTATCTAAATCTATAGCAAGGCTTCGTTCAAAGACCTTTCAATTTCTTTATTATTTTCATTATAAGCCATAGCCCACAACATTAAACTAAACAAAATCGGCAATGTCATATGCCATAACCCAACCCGCAGTTGACAAATAAAATTAAATACTGTTTGCAAACACAATAAAAAACGCAACACTGTACGCATGAATAGGGTACAAAAAACATATCTACCTATCCTATATTCATATCTATTTTTTTTATTAGGTATAGGTATGTCATTTTAATTTTTTAAATAAAAATCATTTTGAATATGTGTCTTCATTTCTTTTGACAGCAAAAAAAAAAAAACAAACGATGTCTAATATCAACGCCAAAAAATTCAAATTCATTCAAAAAACAAACGATGTCTAATTTTACGCCTAAAAATTCTACCGACCTGGAGCTATTATTTTCTATGGCTAAGAATAAATTTTGACTGCTAAATTTATACGTGATTCAGCTGAAATGGTTACACTACATTATTTATATGTAATATAATAAATGGATAAAAAATCGATTCTTCAAAATGGTTGTTGAATTTAATACATTTTAAAATATAATATGCTCATTGAGCAGTTAACAAATTCCACCCCATAAAGCAACTAAATAATGCGCATATACAAAATGGTATTTTACTTTTGAAGAATACATACATACATATATAAAAAGTTAAAAAAAAACAACAATAAAAATTTTACAATTCTATTCCGATATAACAAAACTATAATTAAAGCCAATTAAACCCATAAAACGAATATCAAACAAAAGTAAGTTTATACATATGTATACATATGTATATATTCTAAATGTTGTACTTTAAAACTTTGGTATAATACTAACAAACATTTTAATTTTGTATGGAGTTTAGTGTACCTCCTCATTCCTCAAGTATTTTAATTTTTCCAATATTTCCAATTATTTTATAAAATCAATAAAAAAAACTATTTACCAATTGCTACGATAAGAAGTATAAACATATGTAGGTATGTATGTATGTTAATTAAAAATTTTACTAAAAATATCATAAAATTCAATGCAAACATAAAATTCTAAGTTTTATACATACATATTATCATAAAGTAACTATATATACTATATATATGTTGTTACTTTATGATATTATGATATGATATTTAAAAACTTTTAATCTTTTATTCAATATACATACATATATACTCCTAACTCCTTACTTGTATTATATACATATACTTAATTAAATTATACATAATGCTTAAAAAATTTTATCATTGACATTTTAACATTATGTTTTATGTACATACATAAATACATACATACATATCAAAGAAGTATCTATTACAATAAGAATGGACACTTAGTTGATTTTGCTAACTTTTATAAATAACCTAGCTTGGTATTTTTATTCTTAATTTTTTTTTTTTTGTAGAAATAGATAGTAATAAAAAGTAAACATGCAAGAAAGGGATAAAAAATATATGAAATTATGCGATTCTGAAATATTTAGCTATAGGGATATGTTTTTTGTTATTTTTGTTAAAATTTTTAATTACATTAAAATAAAAGTTTTCTTGTATATCACAGCCAATGTAATTAAAATTATTTTGCATAGTAATTCAAAAACTTTTAATACTATATTTTTGTCTAGACAAATGTTATAAAATTTATTAAAAAATTTGTTTTCTAAAATTGCTAAATTAATCATTAATTCTGATGGTTGCTTAACTAATTCGCAATTTCCATATTGTTTAAAATATATAAACAATGTAGAAATGCATAATTCTTTTGTCCCATCAAAGATATATTTTTATAAACACATTGGATATTTAAATTATAAAACACCGATTTCGAAATTGTTATCACATGTATTTATTTATTTTTAAATAATAAAGTAATAGAAAATTAAAAATTATTTTATTTTATTTTTATATTAAATTTAATATATAAATATTTATTTATTTATATATATCATTATCAATTGGTAATCGATAAATTTTTAATTCTAAATTTTTATTTTTCCTTGCGTGCTAAATATTTAATATAATGGTTTCGCTTTCATATCTTATTTAAAACACTTCACATATTATATAAATTATATAAATACTTTCAAATGCAACAGATTATATTCTCAAAATATTAGAATCTTCTACATAGTATTTCTAGCAAAAATTTACTTTTATACAAAAAAAAACATTTAACAACCAATTTAAAGGAAAAGGGGAAAATAAAATGAAAATCAAAAGTATTTCAATTTCAACATTACAATTTACAAATGCCTACTGATGAGTCTAGTAACGTTGAAAAAACGAAACACTTTTAACATATTGTAAAAAATATTGCATTGTATGATATAATATAATAGATTTTAGAACATATAGGCACAGAGGTATATATAAATATATTTTTTCTGATTTAACATATTGAATTTTTTATTTAATTTTTCATAAATGTATGTTTTTAATAAGTGTCCATTCTTATATCATCAAAATCTACAAATCTATATTACTAAATATAATTTATTGGTTTCATATTTTTAATAGGTAATCCCTACCTACACTATATTTTCTCAGCTTTTATATTTTCGGTCTTTTATTATTGCCATGCATACACATGTACTTGTTATAATCTTCCATGCTGCAAATAGTATATAAAATATGTTTTCAAAATGGCAGATCGATTTTTTTAAATGCAATAAGCGCAAATGAAAAGAATGCCATTCATATTGTATAAATATAGAATATATGTATGTATTATTGTTTTTGGAAAAAAATGTGAGATAAATCCATATATGTATGTATACATCTACATGGAATTATATTATATAACCATTATAAAATTTATTTCATATAAAATAAAACATGGAGTTTACTAATAATAATGGATAAAATAATTATATAGGTATAGATATACCGCAGATACATACATACATGCATTAATATTTATTTATGCTATAATATTATTATTCAAAACAAATTCATTAGCCGTCCAATAAATAAAGAAAATTTTTTTTGTTATGAAGAGGGACTTACGACTTATCCTTACATCTAACCTCTGCGACCCGTTGTGCTCCTAATAAAATGGAATATTTATGGTTAAATTTTAAAAATAAAACATTTTGAGCGACTAAAAATACCAAAATAATTTACATGCAATATTTAATATGTATAGGTATTATATTTTTCATCAATCACTTGAGTACTTCTTTTAAATATGCAGGTGAATCTCACACTATTACAAAAATTGTGTGCGTAGTCCTTTAATTGGTTTCCAAACTTTCAACCAACCTGGCGAAAAAAAAAAAATTTACAATAAATAATAATAAAAATAACATTTCAAAAATATTTTTTATTATTTTCATAATTTTCTTTATTGTTTCTGAAATTATTTTTGCCTAAGCCGTTATCATGATGGATATGGAATGCCCAATTTTAGCGATATAGATGAATGTAAGAATTTTAGAACTATGGAAATTTTATGATAATATGAAGAAATTTTTAATTTTTATTCTTTCTTTTAATTGAGTCGTGTTTGAGTCGTATATGTGTCTTATGTTGTGAGTTTCAACTTTCTTTTTTTTTTGTTCAGTTCAGATAAATGTTTCATTGGTGTTTACCTTATAAAATTAAAATTAATCTTTTTTTTTTTTGTTTCTAATAAAATTTTTATATTACTGTAAAAAGGGAAAATTAGGCTCATTTAGTAAATTAAATATGTATATAGTTTTTCTATTGAAAAATACATAAAAATGGTCTTTTTCTATTTTTCATGAATGGTCTACAAATTCTTTTTCATAATTCAAGCTTATATTGGAAAATTAAAAAACTCTAAAAACTTATCGGATTTTATATAAAAAATATACATATATAATAACAGATTAGAATAAAAAAGGTAAATACTGGAACATATACAATATAATATAAAATAATAAAAAAGAATTACACCAATATTATATGATAATTTGATTTATTGACTGAAAGAACCGAAAGAGCTTAAACCGGAATAAAAAAAATAGCTATATTACTGTTTTATTAACAGCTATTGTTTAACTTAATAGCAGTCAATGCATTCATTCATTACTTCCCAATATACTTCATTACCTTGAACGTGTTTTAAAATTCGATAAAATTTTCGAGATTAGCAATTTTTAATGCAACAACAAATTGTACAATTTTTATTCATTAGTATAAATTTTTAGAAAATCTGATTTGATTTATTAATTTATTTGAACAAATTTTAAGCTTTTTCACTTTATCACAATTATGAATCAGTTTTAAATTTATGTATTGATAGGCTAGATAGGTACTAAATATAAATAATTTATTTTAATCACACCATCACAGATAACCATATACATAACTGAAAAACGTATTACCTGTTGTTATATTGAATTATGTAATATTGGTAAAGCCCTCGACTGTCCTAAGGGCCTAGGCCATTGAGTGGGGATAAATACAAAAATTGAAATATGGTTTTCAATTGTAAATATATATATCAAAATATTTGTATATATTTAGGCGGGAGTTTAAATAACGACGCCATCTACTGAGGGAAAAATGTGTGTTTTTTTTTAAGCTAAACTATTTTATTTATTTATTTATATTAACATTGCATACATAAATGTAATGCAATATTATTGAACCATCGGCTACCAAGGCCATTATAGGTTTTTATACTATTATTAAATTATATACTAATATTATTTATTTTGTTTATATTATATACTATATATTTACATTATATTTGGTCGTAAGGGGGGTATGTAAAGAAAAACACTTACGACCTGTGCAGGGATCGAACCCACACTCCTTCGGTTAATAAGCCACGCGCCTACCCACTAGGCTACCGAAGCCCCGAAAGCTAAACTACATTACCACATTACTAAATAATAATTGAAAAATTTGCATATCGTTAGGCGAAGAAAAAAGACAATAATTCAAATTTTTGTATTTTGATTTTGTGATTGTGCGTGCTAATAAAATCTCCTAAATGTTAACCATTATTATACCCGTACGATAGGATCGGGTATAATAAAATTACTCCTCCGTTTGTAACACCTCGAAATAAGCGAGCTAGATATACCTTTAAAGGTATGGATCGGATCAGAAAAAAATTCTAAGGCGGTTGAGCTATGTTCGTCCGTCCGTCAGCACGCTTACTCAAAAACTAAGAAAGCTAGAATCTTGAAATTTATATAAAATATTCTGGGAGTAATTTGTAGGTTCCCTATTTTTTTTTGTTGAGTTTGGACCAAATCTTAGGGTAGCTCTCGAACACCTAACTTTTAGATCCCCACATTTTTTTTGAAATAGAGCTATGAAATTTTAACTGCTGATAGATCTCACAAAAATATTAATTTTATTTTTAATAAATTTTTTTTGTAGCCCCACCCGTTACGGAGCTACAGCTCCCCAAAGGTTCAAAAAAGCTCTATATTTAAATTGTTATAGCACAAGTTATATTGTTATAGCACAATATATATTCATTTTGAAAACGGCAAACGATTATTGCTCTTATTAGCTTTAAAAGTATATATACAATAAATACATAGTTGTGGCATTCGGTGTCTTAATTTACCGTTATGCGAAACTAAAATTTTGCAAAATCCTTTAACCCTTCTATCTTCTAAACGGTTTAAGTTGAAATTTTGACAGAAGTTAGATATTTAAAAATAAGGATGAGTCATTTCAGAAATTTTTTTTGTGTCACCCCCCGTTTAGGAGCTGTAAGGGGTCAAAAACAGAAAATTTCTTATTTTTAAACACCTGTAACTTGAACACCTGTTAACATTTTTTTGAAGTAATACATAAAAATTAAAGCTTCAACATTATAATATTATTCTGTTAACAACTTTTTTTAATAATATAGGGTTACTTTTTATTTGACGAAAGTGTTACTTGATTTTTTCAAATTTTCTAACAAATTTCTTTAACGAATTTTTTGCATTTTGTTTTACTCGATAATTTGAAATTGTTGAGGATATAATGCGTAGTACAAAAAAATTTAAATAAATAAACAACATAACGGTTGCTTGAAGAATTTTTATTATTTATATGATATACATACATAGTTATATAATAACAAGTTGATTTATATATCGCATATGTCACTAATGAATGAATGATACGAGTATAGATGTATATTATAGTAGCGCCGTATTTACATACATATATGTATTTTATTATACTTATAAGAAATTATTCTATGAATGAAAATATTTTAAAGAAATATTGCAATGTATGGCGATATACTTATAACAATATAAATATACTATGTGCGTATTAATATTTAAAATTATATTTACTATTTTGTACTAAGTAAATTTAATATACATTTAAGGCTTAGTATTAAATGGTACTATAGAATATTTGAAAAAGTTTTGGATTGATAATCGTTATGTGGAAGGTTAAAATCTGCTTTTGAAGAATGTATAAACATATAGTTTGAATATATGTACAAGCCATAGTTCTAGAAATTATAAAATTCACCGAAATTATTTTAAAATACTAAAATATTAAAAAAATAATATTGTAAGAGTGACAGGCTGGGAACATACTAACGATTCGTACGGGTATCTAAGAGTTGACAAAGGCAACTGTATTCTTTCTCCTTTATAATGGCTGCGCTTGAAGTTGATTTTGTTTATAAAAATTAGATTTAAAATCTATTTATAGACAATAAATATTTATTGTTATTTTTGTTTAACGACAAAATCAATTTTATTTAAATTTAAAGTTTATTGAGTCTCTTTAAATGCTGAAATTTTTTTTACTGCATCAGAATTCTTTAGTTTTTGATAAAATTTTCTTAAAACGTTTCATTTTTAACGCAACTAAAGTAATTAAGTTATGATCTATTACGGTTGGTATATTAAACATAATTAGAAGAGTGTTTATTGCGATTTGTAGGCTATAAAAATTTATAGGCCACGTGTATAGGCTATAGATACCTATTGTAGAAATGCTAATTTGATCTAAAAATGATCTGTAGAAATACTAAATACTTCTATAAGAGAAATAGTAAATAAATTTTGTAAAGTTTAAACAATTGCCTAACGTTTAGAATTTTCAGATTGAAAAAAAACACTGTGATATACTTGAGATTTTTATCATTTGAACATACATACATAAATAAGGTTATTTTCAATTTTAGAAGGCCATAACATCGAAACGGATTGGACTATATATAGAAATCTTATTCGATAACTGTTACTATTTTGCAGTGCCGCCGCATACTATTGAGTAGGCCTTGTACAAAGTGAACAAAACAAACCCGGCGGCGGCCCCGCTTTTTTATGAAATCTATCAAACTCGACGAATTGAATTTCTTTGTTTTAAACTGTATGTTTTATAAAAAGACAAACGGAATATTTTTCAAAATTTCTTTTTTGAAAAATTTGCTAAAACTTAAAAATACTCAAACATACACATAAAAAAATAAAACTGTTTGGAGTAAGAAAAATTAAAAGAAAGCATCTTTCTTCTATTTTAAAGAACCAAATATTATAATGTATGTATATTAATTCCATTTGTATGCATATGTACATACTTATATGTATGGTACATCTTGTGAAATTAAATTATTCTTCTAGATTTTAATTTTTGCATCTTATATATTTTCAAAGTTTAACATATGTTAAATATGGCCTGGTCTATGACAGTTGGCCTAAAATCTTTTCGCAAAAAGACATTTTGCCTAATGCCATTTGACAAAAAAGACTTATTGCAAATTGCTCTTTCACAAAAAGACTTTTCACAAAGTAATATTTAATAAACAAATTTTTTTATAATACATATACATATGATATGCATACAGACATATGGACATATATGTAATTATGTATATATGTATATGTAAGTTAAATGAAAAAACCAATCATACATATATATATGTATGTATAATAAAATGCGTTAAAAACAAGTTTATATGTATATTTATATAAATATAAATAGTTTTTATATCAAGTTTATGCACATACACAGGTAGGTATGTACATAATATATAATTTTAGGGTCTTCAAAGAAAATATGAACAAAATGAAAAAATTTCTTTGAAAATGAGAGCAATTTTCGCTTTAAGTTTTTTACCACATAATTTCATTCCGCAATATTATAAAAAAAAAAACATGACAAACTGTTAAAAGAAGTGAATGATGATAGAAAAAAAGTGATGAATTGGTTTAGCACTAATATGTATGTATATATTTTTGAAAAACTATTTCGTAAAAAGTAAAAATTAATAACTGAACTCTAAAGTCAAAAATTAATTACAAATTTTATTATTTAATTGCATACAATTTTTCTTTCTATTTTATTGATCAGAAATTATTAAAAAAGGTAAATTCTAGGTGAGACAAAGATTTTGGTCACATACTTCATATCCCTAATAATTCAGAATCTGTCATATACATATACATATACATACATAAATATTCTGGAAAAAGGAAATACCCTGATTTTGGAACAAACTTTAAAATCGCTTCTTTAATTATATTTTCTACATACATACGTATATATATATTTCAACTACATAACTTTTAAAATAGGTTAAATATATAGCTAGCTATCGCCCCCAAAACTCCTGCTTAACAAATTATTAAAACCCTGATTTTGAAACCAAATAAAATCTTTCTTAATATAATGTACATATAAATATGTATATATCTTTATTAAATACATTATATTAAATACTTATTACAAAAATATTTGTTTGTTAAATATTAGTTTGTTAAAAAACTTTTTGCGAAGTATCCCTTTTGTCAAATGGCATTAGTTAAAATATCTTTTTGCGAACTGAATTTAAGAGGTTGGGATGCTTTCAATTTTGAAAAGTATCATATAATTTTGAAAAATTTTCTGCTATTGAAAAACTTTCAAAAATATTTATTTTCTTTTCTATATATGTACATATACATATTTAATTATTTTATTATATTATATACATATGTAATTATTTATATGTACATGCATGCGTATGCGCCTTTTCAATTTATTTAATATATGATATTGATATAATCTTCTTATATAGAAAAACGGGAAAGCTTTTAAAAAACGGGTTCTCACCGAAGCTTTATTATATTATTTCACCGAATAATATGAAAAAGCTTAGATTAAATTTATAATTATCAAGAAAATAAAAATTAATAACTAAATATTATTATTATATGCCATGTATCATGTATATTTTTAAGATCAGTTAATTGCGCGAGTTTGAACACTAAATCCAAAAAAAAAAAAAAAGCATAAATATTTAAATAAAAATGTCTATTGCTAATAATTATTTAAATTAAATTATATTAAATAGAATTAATAATGAAGGAAAATAATTATTTTATATTAAAAAGGAATATTCTTAAAGTGTTGAATATTTGAATTACATATTTAGTTTTTAATTATATATATGTTAAATATAATATAATATACAAATATAATAATATCTGCTAATTGGAATAATTTATAAACGGATTAAATCTTAATTGTATTGGATTGTTCATCATGCTCATCTTTAACATTTTCATATTATATTTTTCCGCACAAAAATTTGGACTAGTATATACTACGTAATTGAAACATGCATCTATACCTATAACAATGGAATGTACATTATATAATATGCATATATACTCTTTTTATAAATAATGCATCTTTATCTAAAAAAAAATACTTATGTCTTATTGTACCAGATTTGTACTATAAATCTATACATAATAATAATGTCTATATGAATGGCACTAATTTACAAATTTTTTTTTTTGACTGAAAAATGTTTAATGTTTTTAGTTTCCAATATTTAATATCTCGATACAGCATCATTGTGAAAGCCAAATCTAGAAAATGTCTATAAATATTATATATACATATATATATATATATTTAAAAACCCAAAAAAAAAAAGGGGAATTTTTTACTCATAATTAAATAAGCTCAAATCTTTTGTTTTTAACTATATAAAAAATAATTTCAAGTTTTTGAGCTTTCAATCTAACGCTTTAATTAAATGGTTAAACATTATATGAAAATAAATTCAAGAAAAGATAATATTTTCATTTTAGAAAAGATAACAAAATTTAAATAAAACATTTGGTATGCCTGTTATATGTAATATATATGCATTATTTATGTTTAAGAAACAGTATAAATAATATGAAGTATGTACATAATTATACTTTAATAATTAAAATAATGAGATTGGTGTAAAGATTTAGTAAAAGTAAAAACAGAAAAGTATAATGCTGCCCTACGTTTTAGTATATATGTATATACATACAGAGTGGAAATCGTTTATAGTCACACCCAAAAAAAAAAAAAATCAAAAAAATATGTGATTATAAACGGTGATTATAATGGCGCTGTAAACGGAATAGAAAAGAAAAAATTCTAAATAAGGCTCTGCATATCAAAAACAGAACTAAACATTTTTTTTTAAATAATTTGGCCAGCTACTAACGAATTTTTAAAAATAAATGCTCAATTCACAGAGAGGAACATAGCAAAATAAATTCTACTAGCTTTTAAATAATTAAATAATGAAAAAAAAAAAATATGTAAGTACATGCATATAATATGCATGTACTTATTCGTATATGCACAATGATAATCATTACAATAAAAAATTGTTTTGATTTATATGGATATGATTTTGGTTGTTGGTTGCTGGTGAAAGTTGAATATACCAGAATGAAGTTTACTCTATCATTTTCAAACTGATTTTGCAGTAAGTATAGAAATATGAAATAATAAATATTAAAATATAATAAGTGCGTATACCTAATTAGATTTTTCTTTTTTGATTTGTATAACGGTTTTTATAATAATTAAAATTGTTGTGTCTGTAATCGAAAATAAAATGTTAAAATAATTTTTTTTAAGTATTAGAAAATTTTAAATCTTTCAAAGGAATTTTCAATTTGCAGAACTTTTTTTTTTTTTTTCAAAATTTTTTTTTTTTTAATTTTCGCTTAATTCAAAGATATAATATCAGATACATAATAATTAGTGTTGTCATGAATTTTAAGCTAAAAGTGACTACGTGTAGTTTTAAATACTCAAATTTTTCGCTACGCAATGCGTAAAATGCCGCTACACGAAAACAAACCATTTAAACTTAAATAAGAAAACATTTTGATTATTATAAGTAAGACTATATAAGTATAAGAGAAATATATATTGGAAAATATAATAAGAAAAATACCGTAGATCATATAAAACTTTATTTATTTTACATATCAATAACTCATTTATGCATAATTAACAAAGAAGATATTTTCTTTATTGTAATACATATATAGATATATTTATTTTTCAATTTATGTACTTATGTAAGCACTTGTATATGTATATGTACCTATATCCTAAAAGATTAAATTTCTATTAAATATCTTACCATTCATCAATAAAAATAATTATTTATAATAAATTGATTTCAATTGTACTTATATTGACTAAATTTGTTATTTGTATGAATTATTAATCTAAAAGTTAAAAAGTTAACTAATCGTGTCTAAGCAAAAACTACTTTGTTAAAAACCCATATAGTATGAACATAATAGTCGCTACAGTACTGTTGCGACTATTATACTGTAGCGACTTTTACTGCTACAGTACTACAGTCGCTACAGTACAAATTTTGTTTTCCTTAATTTTTATTTTTAAATTTTTCAATATACCTATGTATGTATGTACATATGTTTGTAATTTGTATACAGATAAATAGCTATCATTATCAATCATATTAATTTCCCAAATTTAATTTTCTGACAATTCGTTTCTAAATTTTTTTTGTAATTGGCGACATAAACCAATCTTAATTAATATCCTGTTAATATGTATGTGTATGCATAAGCATTGAGTAAATAATATATATAATTTAAACATATACAATATGGAATAAATAGTCATAAAGCATTGTGTTTGAGTTGAGTATGAGAATAAATTATACATATATAATAATAAAAACAACAATAACTTAATAGTAATGGCGTCTTATTCTTTCCACCATTGATTAAGTGTTTTTTATTTAATGGTGTATTTTTTTTTTGTTTTGTTTTTTTTTTTACTTTTGAAGGCAGCAATGGTAGCACTTTAAAATGTATTTTTAATGACATATGTCATATGTAGTATGTACATAATTTTTGTAAACAATATAAATCAAATCAAACCACTTTTTACTTTTTACTCAAACCACCAAACTTTAAGCTATATGCAATCATTAAATTAAATACTCTGAAGTTTGAATTCTGTGATGTTTTCTTATAGTAATAAGATTGTCTTATATTATTGTTTTTGAAGGAGCAATTTCTTTAGATTGTAGAGTTCTAGATACATATTAATAAAATTTAAACAATATATGTATAGGTACTACTTATGTACATTACATATGTACATATATGAATTTAAAAAAAACGGGCCAGTTTTAAGTTTAAAAAAATATGGGTATGTACATATGTATGTATGTATACTTATATATGTATAACATACATATAAAATATTAGTTTTTAGTAAAAAACAATAATACAATGCCTGAAAATAAAAATGAAGAAAGCGCAAAATGAATCTAAAAATTTTAAAAATCTCATTATTAAAAAAATTATTTTTATTTGAAAAATAATTTTTTTTATGAAAAAGATTCAAAGGTAAAAGGAATTGAAGGAATGGCCGTACATGTCCTGTATAGCTGTTAATTATTATTGTTGATTTATTGTTAATAATTTTACAGTTTTCTGTTTTGTATATTTTCTTATTACATTATATTACATTATATACATACATACATACATATGAATATGAATATAATTTCTGTAATCTGGTTTTCTAATGTCTAATGATATGTAGTTCTAACATATTGTTTCTTTTCATCAATTTTTTGTTTTTTAAAATTGGAAAATAATTATTGGTCACCTTTTAGATAAGATTAAAATTAAACACAAGTTAAGAATTTATAAATTATTTATAGGTATATTAAATATTTTATTGTATTTATTTGTGTCATCAGCTTTTCTGATGTATTTGATCTATAAGCAATAGGGACTCCTATTTTTTAATATATATATGTTGTAGGTATACATACCTAAATTATTTATTTGTAAAAATGGGGTGAAAACGTCCAATAAAAGAAAATCACTATAGGGTTTATTGTACACTTGGCGCTATCTATATAATTATATTCTTCAACAACAAAATATTAATAATATTTGAATAAATATAATAAATTTCAGAATAGTAAAACTTTAGTTCTTATTTCAAAATTAGAATTAAGAAAAAAATATCTATAGTGATCATTCTACTCCGTTTGCAAAAAACAAAAAATGCAATTAGTCTCGAATGAACCTACAAAATAATATAAAAATTATAGAATTATTAATAAAATTAGTTTGGTGTAAGTTATATTAGAGTGTTGATCAGAATCTCGAAAAAGAGAGGTATTTTTTAATTAGAAACTTTTATTGAGGATTTGAAACTGCATTTATTAAGAACAATTCTATTATAAAACAGCAGAAAAACAAAACATTGTAATTCGTAACTTTGATAGCATGTTTTACTAACTATGTATGTTATGGAATATATTACGTTTTGTAAAAAATATTAATTTCATATACATATCTTGGTTCGATTTATTTTTCCAATTTTGCATAAATATTTTACCTGATATTTATACCCTATTAAAATAATTGATATTTTTCCGAATATTTTCACAAATTTTTTTTAAAAAATAGGAAAAGTGTAGAGTTTATTGTGTCAACTCTATAGGATACGCTCAACAATATAATATACATATTCTGTTTTCATAAAATTTAATCATATTTAAGAAAATTGAAGATATCTGATTGAATTAACTATATCGAGATATATATGTTCATATATGTATATTTATATAAATTTCAGAATTGTATAAAAGTTACTCGATCCCGTTAGCGAAACAAACCAAATTTTACAGAAATTGCTGTCATTAAATTTGATCAACTTTTATAAAAATTTCTGATGTTTATCAGTCTTAAGTACTAAGCCATAAGTATGTATATAAATAAAATTCGCTGTAAATTCGCGTTATAGACTAAATTTTGCTGACGTCTTTGTAATAAAACTTAACTTAACTTTTGAAAAAAATTGGGAAAACCCAGCTAAAACAGATACTGAGTTATACTCAGATAAAAATAGAAATGGTGTGACAGTTACCCGAACCTGTTGCCACAGATCAACAAAATTTGCAGAGGAGGTCAGAATAAGACCTAATTTCAGAGCTTAATTAGATATCGAGATTCTGCTCGATCCCGCTAGTCTTATTTTTGTTCAATTTCAATAGCAAACAATAAATTAAAAATAAAAAGATAGAAGAAAAATACTGTGACTGTGTTAGGAGATAGTAATTTTAATAGTAGTACCTACATAAAAAAAAATGTTTGTTTATCTTTAATAAAAAAAAATTAATTAAAAAAAATTTAGAAAATAAATTGTTAAATTTTACAAAAGTCGATGACATAAAATTTAACTTCTTTGACAAAATTTTAAATACCCAGCTTATATAGACAATGAGTTATGTTATACTGATATATAAATAACTGTGTGGCACCTATATAAATTTGTTGCTTCAGACCAACATCAGTTTGCAGTAGTTCGCATGAATATTAGGCACTATTTTCATTTAAAAAGAGAAGTTGTATAGCTAGCTACTCGAACCTCTTGGTCAAATTTACTGAATTTCACTAGCGCAACTAACAATTTTACAAAGGTAAAGAAATGGTTAAAATTTTTGAATTATACCATTTGATTTGATTTTTTAAGTTATTGATTGTGGACGTACAATGTACATGACTAAATCATTTCAGAATTCGATTCTGAACAAGAATTTATACTTTTCCATCATTCTTCAAGCTATACTTCATTTTCTTCAAGGTGTCGCAAATATAAAGTCGGAATGACAAACTTATTATAGATAATTTTTTTAAATTTCGATATACGCTTCTTTACTAATTTCTTATCAAAATTAGAATATAATTATGCACCTACCTGAATTGATTAATTTTTTTAAAGGTGTCAATAAGTTATGGTTAATATTTTTTCACAAAAGGATTTATTTATATATATACAAGGCCGGCGCTAGACTTTCAAATTGAACAAGATTGTTTTACTAAACTTTGAAGTGTTTTATCTTAAATACTTTTAATGTAACACTATATACACAATTGTCAATTTTTGAAATAACTTTTAACTGATTAAATTTTGAATACTCTTATTTTTATATTTATATATTCAAAAATATATATTTTTGAAATAATAATTTTTAACTGACATTTGGTATACTCTTATTTTTATATTTGAAAGTATATCTAATTCCAATAGATATACTTTGGTTACAATTACAACAATACAAAAGGCAATAGAAAATATAAAATAAAGATAATAAACTTATTGCCTTCTACGTAAATAAATAGTAAAAAACACTTATCGCTTCACGCGGTTGAACATTTGTCAATCATCGCATGGTACAAGATATATAGTTAAAAAACGTTTTAAAGAAAAATGTCATGAAAGAATAAATATTATAGAATACATAAAAGAATATTGAATTTGAATGAAATGCGCACGTTTTTATTTTTGCACAAAATTAATATAAAGAAAATAATTTAATTTTTGTGTTGTTGAAATAAAACTTCTAAAAATTTCAGTGTTCTGCTTTTCTTATTCTACCCTTAATAAGAGACAATAATATATTTTATGAAATATTATCATATGATACAATTATGAAAATAATAGCCCTTAATAAATAATAGTGAAAGTATTATTGATTTAAAATTTATGCATATAATATGTACAAATTCCTTAAGTTCTTAAATTTTATAAAATAAATTATTAATAAATCATTACTGCATGCGATTTTAATGAATGTATAAAAGATAAGGATTAATTGTATATGTATATGTACATATATTAAAAATTTCGCAAGAAAAAAAATATTGTATCGACATATTTAAGCAGATATTTAGTTTTCATTGTAAAATTAAATTATTATTTTTTCAATTTATTTGGAAAGATATAGGAAAGTTAAAAAACAAAACAAAAAAAAAAACCATATTAAATGTAATTAAAAATATTTTTAAAGATTTTGTAAAAACAATGTGAAATATTTTAAACATTAAAAAAGAAAATTTATAATATTATTAAAAATTACATACCAGAAAAAGTCCTTTAAATAAAATAACGGAAAATAGTTTAAAACACCAGTTTTTATTAAATTTTAAATATAAGTATACATATACATATAATGTATATCTATATACAAAATATATATTTTTTAAATGATCTACTTAGTTTAGTTTTGATGTTGTCCTTTCAATTCTAAAAGACTAACTGTATCAATAATAATCATAGCAAATTTAATATATAACAATTTAAAACAACAACAAATTTCATAAATTTCATAAGCTTAAAGAATAGAAAGACAACTAAAGTTAAAGAATAGCGGTTAATGACAACTAAATTTTTTTTTTTTATGTTATTATTATATTAAATATTATTATTTTTTTTCTGTTTTGTTCTTTTTTTTTTATTATAATAGGCAACACTGGTACCCATTTTGATTGAAGTAAATATTTTATTCTGATTTTTGAAGAGCTTTGACAACACTTAATGACTCAATATATTGTGTTATATATTATATACAAGACAATAATGTGATAAGTTTAGATAGAGAAAAATAGATGGCGGTTTTGTTTTTAAATGTTTAAATTAAAATATTAATTTTATTTTTAAATATCAATATAAGTATATATATATATATATATATATATATATATATGATGAAGTAGAAAAGATGGAATTTTAAAGACACTTTTGGATGAAATTAAAAAAAATGAGGATTTTTCCAGTTATAAAAGATTTAAAATCTGCACATAACATTTATCCCAAAAACTATTAGGTGGAAGGTTGTCAAATTTTTACAAATTTTTTGTCTCCTATAATGATTTTTCTTTTTTCACTTTTAGATCTAGCTTTTATTATTGTCAGCTTTATATGAGCTGTTTAATTCTCGCATTTTGCATAAGATATTTACCTATGTATGTATATACATTTGTGCGTTTATTTTTTTTATATTAATAGAGCAGATATGTACTAAACAAGACGTAATCATTTTTCTGCAAATTCAATTTATTTTTGAGGAAAAAAAATGAACTGGCTAAAAAACATTATAATATGATATCCTATAAATAACTATTTAAAATTTTTTTTTCACATCTTTTTGTTTTGGTGACACTTTTGAAATTTTTTTTTTTTTATTTCTGACACTTTTTATACCAAAATTCATTCATTTGCGAACTTGAGTTTTTATATATTTTTTATAACAAAATTCATTATTGAACAAGTAGTGCTAGTGATAAACGGAAAGCTTAGCTTTTGAACGAAAAGTGACTTTAGAACGAGCGGCAACCAACTAACCACTTAACAATAATTAATTTACTTTTTATTTAGTTTATAATTATCGAAGAATTTAAAAAAGATGATAATCTTTAAATCAGGGCTGGGGATTCGGAGTCGAAGTCACCTTTATTATTGTTAGGTTGGAGTCGGAGTCGTATATAAAATAAATCGACTCCAAAAAAATTTAATATTTTGTGTTTAATTAAATCGTTCTTATTCGTTAAAAAATTTTATATAAAAATAAAATTAAGAATCTGCGAAATATCAATTATTTAATATTTAATTTACCCATTTCTAAAAATAATATTTTGTTGCAACTTACGTAAATACATACTATGCTAAGTTATTTTTTTTTTTTTTAAATTTACCTACTTAATCAAAAAGCTTAATTTTAATTCAATATTTAATCTGTCAATTGCAATAAAATCACACACAATCATAATATTATGTAGTTTCCTACATACTATATATATGTACATAATTATTTTATTATTTTGAAATAGTTTTATGTTATTTATACTTTGTTTTAGTTTTGTGTTGAAGAAATATTATAAGAATGAATTAAATAATTTACTATTTATTTTTTATTTTATATATTGTTAATTAAAATACAGACATAATTAAATTTCAATTGCAATTTAAATTATATACTATTTTCTTTATATAAGTATTACAGGTTCTATAAAGTTTTTAGGTTTACTCTGTGGTATGTTAAGTATACAGTTTTATAAGGCTAACATTATGTAAAACTTGTTATATTATATTGAAGAGTCGGAGTCGGTTTTTTTTTGATTCCCGACTTCCCAGCCCTGTTTTAAATATGTCATTCTGTAATAAAGTACTTCTAGTCGAAATGACACTTTTTTTGAAACTTTTTCAAATTATCCAACGGGAACACTTGATTACCATTTTTGATTGAAGTAAATTTTTTATTCTGATTTTTGAAGAGCTTTGACACTCAATATGTAATATATATATATATATATGAGTAATATCTGGTGTTATATATTTACTACATATGATAATAGTGAGATAAGTTTATATAGAGAAAATTAGATGGCGGTTTTTATTTTGAATTAAGATATTTAAATTAAAATATTAATTTTTTTTTAAATCTTAATACATATTTATGTATATTGGATGAAGTAGAAAAGATGCAATTTTATAGACACTTTTGGATGAAATTAAAAAGAAAAATGAGGATTTTTTCAGTTATAAAAAATTTAAAATCGTCTCATACATTTATACCACAGACTATATATAGGTGCAAGGTTGTTAACTTTTACAAATTTTTTGTCTTCTATAATGGTTTTCCTCTTTTCACTTTCAGAACTTTTATTATTGTCAGCTATACAAGTATGAGCTGTTTATTTCTCGAATTTTGCGTAGATATTTTACATATGTATATATATGTATATATGTGTGCGTTTATTTTTCTATTAATGGTGCACATCTGTATGAAACAAGACCTAATCATTTTTCTGCAAATTTATTTTTGCGCGAAAAAAATGAACTGCCTAAAAAACATTATATGATATCCTATAAATAACTATTCCATTTTTTTTTTTCACTTGATATATTATCACCTGCAAAAATGTTAATGTTTGTATGAAGTAAATTAGCCAATTAAATATTATGATGATGATGAAAAAATCTAACATATTTTCATATTGAACAAATTACCAAATTTATGTTGAATTATTTCATTTTTGTATGCTGATTTATTTCATGGAGCCGCTATAGGTTTCGGTTTTTATAGTTTTATTCAATTTTTGAACAACTGCTACATGCAGAGTAACTGTAAAAACTATTATATAGTCAGTTTTATCTCACTCATGGCGCAGTGGTTAAGTCGCCAACCTTTCAATTAAAGGGTCTTGGGTTCAAACCCCGGTCAGGTCATAAATAAAAAAATATGTAGTACTTTTATATCGTAATAATGTATATCGTATAATTAATAGTAGTAATAATAACAATAATAACAATAATAATAATAACAATAACAATAATAATAATAATAATAAAAATAAATAGTAATAATAATAGGCGGATTCATTGTTTCCTTACAGTCCCACTCCCAATTCAATGTTCAATTCAATTAAAAAAAAAAAAACCATGTTTTTATTTTTAGTTTTTTCTTTAAACTCATTTGAGTCTCATTATGCTGCTGGATCTATACAATCTGCAAAAGTGCGGACAAACATTTATTGTAGATCCAGCATTCAAATTTCTAAAGCAAAAACATAAAAAATCAATATTTAATATGAGTCTTTGTGACATGTTTTACGATTCTTATTTTTTTCAGCTGCTATGAACTAACGGCCAACAATTCATAAGCTGCAAAAGCAAAAATCCCGTTATTTTTACGTGTTGTGCTAGTTAATTATGAACTGATCCTCAATATTTATTTGTGAACTAATCCTATTAAAAATTAACTGATTACCAAATATATTTTTCGAATTTTTGGCGTTTATTTCATTTCAATTAATTCACAAACTCTTAAAAAGAACTAAACCACGAAACAAATCAAATAACCCCCCAAAAAAATGAACTTATTCCGAAAAAAACGAAGTAGGTAATAATGAACTCAGCTATATAACTTCATTATACCTGTACGATAAGTATCGGCTATAATAAAATTACTCCTTCTCAAAAACTAAAAAAGCTATAGTCTTGCAATTAACACAAAATATTCTAAAATCAATTTGTAGGTTCAATTTGTAGTTTTATTTTCAACCTATTTTCTTTGGTTGAGATCCGACCAAAACTTCGTGTAGCTCGCGAACAACTAACTTTTTGATCTCCAAATTTTTCCATACAAATTTTTCAAAAGTTTCACATCGGTTGAAGTAGAGCCATGAAATTTTAAATGCGAATAGATATCATAAAAAAATTAATTTTATGGAACAACTTTTTTCTGTAGCCCCACCCGTTACGGAGCTACAGCCCTTTAAAGTTCGAAAAAGCTCTATATTTAAATTTTTATAACACAAGCTCTATAAGTTATATCTTCAATTTGAAAATGCCAAACGATAGCAGCTTTTATGAGCTTTACAAATATATATATATATATAATAAATATATACTTGTGCCACACGATGTCTTTATTTAATTATTGCGAAATTCTTTAACCTTTCTATGCTCTGAATAGAAACTTGAAATTTTGAGAGGAGCTATATCTTTGAAAATAAGTATGAGTCACTTCAGAAAATATTTTTGTATCGCCCCCCGTTTAGAAGTTGTAAGGCGTTAAAAACTGAAAATTCCTATTTTTAAACACCTGTTCAAAGTTTTTTGAAATAATACATACAAATTAAAGCTACAAAATTATATTTTTATTTCTTTCAGCAACTTTTCTTAATAACATAGCGTTACCTTTAAAATTGACGAAAGTGTGACTTGATTTTTTTTCAAATTTTCTAACAAATTTCTTTAACGATTTTTTTGAATTTTTTTTACTCGATAATTTGAAATTGTTGAGGATATATTAGCGTAGTACAAAAAAATGTAAATAAATAAACAACATAACGGTTGCTTGAAGAATTTTTATTTATATGATATTGATATACATACTTATATAATATCATGTTTGTTTATATATCGTATATGTGATACCCATACACGGCGGACCAGGTTTTAGAACAGGTCCGCGGACTTGATATGTTGTATCATGTATGGACAAGTTGTAAAACCATTTTGATGGGTGGAAAGTTGGTTGAATGAATATCAAAAAATTTTGATTTTTGTGGGCAGAGTCTTTGAGTTGTGGTTGAGTTGTACCGTGTATATGGGCAAGTTGTACAACTTAAATGTCATTTTAACATTGAGATTTTTTGATTTACGAAAATAATAAAACTATAAAGTACATTATTACAATGGTTGGATCATAGGTTGGATAAGTGTGTGGTATGGTTCTAAAACCTGTCCGCGTACCAAGTTTACAATCTAGCCCGCCGTGTATGGGCTGCATCACTGATGAATGAATGATGTAATAATAAGAGTACATATATAGATATACTCGTATATACATGTATGTATATAGCGGCTTATTTATACGTGTTTTATTGTAGTTATAAGAAATTATTCTATGAATGAAATATTTTTAAAGAAATATTGCAATGTATGGCGATATATAAAAATATAGTATGAATATATGAATGAATGCGTATGTATATTAATGTATTTTTGGTATTTTGTAGTAAGTTTAATATAAATTAATATATGTATCTATATGTACATTTGCCCCTTAGTAACAAATGGTAACAGCATATTTGGAAAAGTTTTGAATTGATAATTGTTAGATGGAAGATTAGAATCTGCTTTTGAAGAATGTTTAAACATATACTTACATAGGTAGTTTGAATATGCATACATAGTTCTAGAAATTATAAACTTCACCTAAATTATTTTAAAATACCGAAAAATTAGAAGCATAATATTATAAGCAGAGTTATAGACTATGAACATACTAGCGGGTTCGTACGGGTATCTAAGGGGTTGACAAAGGCAACTGTATTTTTCCTCGTTTTTTATATGAAAATAACTTATAGCTTCTATTAAAGCTATAGACATGTTTTATCAAAAAAGCTTAGTCTTATGTCAACGATGTCTGTTAAATTTGGTAGGTCTGGAGCAGCAGATTAAAGTAGCTACCATACAATTCTTTTCTTATTTTTCCAACAACTTCGTTTTTTATATGAACATAGTTCAGTTTTCATATAAGCTGGGAATTTAAAATTTTGTGAAAAGAAGTCAATTTTTATACCAACGCCAAAATTTAGTTAGCTTAAAGCAACAGGTTCAGATAAGTGCGAAATTTATATGAACGTATCTTTGTACGTCGTTTAGTTGATTCGGCGCAGCAAGTTCGAATAGCTGTCAGTATACTGAATTAAGTCTGATAAGATAAAATATCTGAAATTTTGTAAAAAATTATTAAATTTAATAAAATTTAATAATTCGTTCTTAAAGTTGTCATAGACAAAGCAGAATGTACAGGGCCAATTAAGTTTTTTTTAATGTATTTGTTGTCTTGCTAAAACCAGTATGATTAATTAAGTTTAAAATTTGCAAGAGTGTTGCTCTTTAATATAGAAGCTTGCTAAATTATTTTGTTACGACAAACTCGTTTCGACATGATAGTCTGCCAAGAAAAATTTTATTTTCTATTTGTGTTCAATTTTGCAGGATGAATTTATGATCTTAAAGAAAGTCTGAGATAAATTTTTGTTAAGCTTTTTTAGCCCATTTCCGCACGAGTACCGCATTATTAAAAAGATATTTTCAAAACTCTTTACTCTTGTAATTAAGAAAGCTTAAATCAAGTATCGGAAAAATTGTGTTTACGTTTTAACAAGAGAACATTTTCGATAGTTATTAGAAAACAGAAATAATCTCCTCTCACAAGACTATTATCAACATACCATCAGTCAGTAATGCATTATTAAATATTCGGTATATATAATATTAGGTATGGGTAATATATTTCTGAAAAAATATTAAAATATGTACATGCTATACGTATAACGTACGTATGTTTAAAAATACTATAAATAAAACCAATTATATTAGTAAATATATTCGCATATTTGAGTGCAGTAGGTATCAAAAATCAGTATATATGTATACATATTTAACGAACAGAAAATCTTACAGTTCTTACACATTAACACATATATACAATTCTTACACACATTTTTAGTCTTATTCAATATTCATTTGAAAAGATTATTATATATTATTATTAATGTATTATTATACATTAATGTAAAAAATGCTGGTTGATTTATAAAGGTAAAAAACAATCCTAATTTGTTCAACCATTTTTTAGATTGAAAATATGTAAAACAGAACCTTAGATATTATAACATTTAAAAATAGGGATTTTTCAAAATTTGAGGGGCTATAGCTGGCGTAACGGTAGGGGTTCATAAAAGGGTTGCTCTAGATTCTAGAACATTAAATTTTCAAAGAGACCTATGTGTGGTTAAAATTTTATTGCGCTTCGTTAAACAGTGCGTAAATTTTATACACAAACGGACGGACAGAAAAAACCAAATTTAATTTTTTATAATTTTAATTTTATAATATAATTTAATTTTTCTTTTCGTTTTTTTTTTTTTTAATCTAGTCTAGGTGACTAAAACGATTTTATCCTTTTTAGCCTTTTTGTTTAATGTGATGGTGAAGCCTTTTTTGAGACTCGTAGCAAATTTTTTAATCATTTGTTGAACATTTTCCATTTTTAGTTCTCGAAATGAAGGTCATTATTTCGCCAAAAACAAAAGTTAATAATTTTTATTTTATAAAACCAACAAAATACTGCGGCTAACACCGGGTATTCCTGCTATAGTTTGTTTTTTATACAAAATAAAAATGAATAAAATAAAGTGTATTTACAATCATTCCAAAAATCATTCGATTTTAATTATTTTTTCATAGAAAACAAAAAAAAACAAGGTAAAATGTAAACCAACGGTTTTTAAAAGAGCACATTTCCAAAAGACAATACAAACTGTTTAGAATTGTGACTTTGCACCAAAATTTGATAATTCCAAATTTTAAGCAAATTTTCAATTTTTGAGCCTTAATAGCTCATAAACAGGGGGTGGTCAAAAAAAATTTTCTGAGCAAACTTATATTAATTCTAAAAGTTCTTTTTGCCCTCAAAATTGCAAGTCTCTACCTAAAACCGTACTGGAGTTATGAAGGTAGAAAAATCATGCACAATTTGGTTTTCACATAACGGTATATTTAAATACTAAATTTAAAACATTGTATAATTTTAATATTAATTTACAATGTCGAATGGCGTTTTCAGATTGAAAAAATGCTAAGCAGAACATCAGATATACGCATTTAAAAATAGGACTTTTTCAAAGTTTGAGGGGCTGTAGCTCCGTAATGGATGGGTCTATATGAAAAGTTGCTCTACAATATTAATTTTTTTATGAGACCTATACCCATTGTTAAAATTTCTTTTCTCTATCTTTAACGGTGTAGAAGTTTTGTGAAAAGACGGAGGGACGGACGACGGACAGAGTGAAACTAATATACACATTTTTTGTTAATGCACAATTAAAAATAAGTAGCGAAAAATTTTATTTTTAGTTATCTTTTTTTTCATATAATTTTCTGTGAATTTATTCGTGTACGTGTTATATATACAATTTATTTGTGCTCTATACTATAAAATTTAAAAATAATATGTGCATATGTATAAATATATGTATTATATTGATATAAGTTACTTGACTTATTTAAAGAAAACTTTAAAAATTTCGGAAAGTGTTAGTTAGACCTATTCTCGAATACGCTAATAAAGTATATGGTTCCCATTTTAATGTCAACACATTGATAAAGAATATTTAAAATGATGTTGTTATAGGTTTGTTTGTTTTAATAAATTTAAGTACGAATAATACTATTTTATTGTCCCCATACGTGTACTATCTTAAACTGATTTATATTATATGTATAATTTAGAGTGTAGGAGAATTGTATTGGGTATTGTTTTTAAAATTCAAGTCCAATGCGACGTGTGATTATTTCTTAGGAGTAACTATTTTAACGGAAGCATCGACGATTCGTAATTTTATTTTTTCCGGAGATTTGGATGTTCCTTAATACTGGATATAATCGTCCAAATGCTGTCATGTATTTTGTTAAGTCTGTTGTTGACTACTGCCTCCATCAACAGACATTATGCTATTCAGATAGTTGAATTTTATGCATTATGTGTTTTTATACTGGTGCTCTTTTTATGAATTGTCGTGGTTTTGATTATCGTCTCATTTTTACGTCTGCGCATTCTTTCTATGTCTTCTATTTTGAATCTCATATCGCTTTTAGTTTGTATGCTAAAAGTACTATATCGTTTGCATAATCTAGATGTTCTAGGTGGTGAAGCTCGGGTGAAGTAATACTCGTTTTTTGTTTGCAGACTTCGGACATAATATTATCTAGCACGATTATAAGAAGTGATAATCGTGTACACCACTGTTTGACGAAAATATTGACGGTCATACTTTGAAATTAAAAAAAAAAAACTTTTATTAAAATTTGACTGTATATAAAAACTGTATTTTTTTGTATCATCTCCTGTTGAAAAGTTATAATTGGTTAAAAATTGAAAATTTACTATATGATATCTGCAAATTAAATCAACAAATGTAAGCTTTAATATTATGCATTACATGCCTAAACAGTTTTTCTGGATTATTTATGGTTTCCTAAAAGTTAAAGAAAGTGTCTATTAGTTAAAGAAAAAGTGTCTATTAGTTAAAGAAAGTGATTGTAGTAGAAACTCCGAGATTCTTCTTTTCTTGGAAAATTTGAAAGTTTGTGCGCTGCTAGCGAGTTCATCACATTTGAAATTTCCAACGAAGTCACTATGTTCAGATATTCTCAGTACTACAACCTGTAAATCTTAGTTTAAGCAAAAAGCCAATACACTCACAAACCGCAGGTGGTTTTCTTTTATTCTTTGCAGTGTGGCCAAACAACCTCGTCTATATTAGATCTTAAACGATCAACTAAACTCTTATCGCTAAATCGAAGTGATTTTAGTAATGTAGGTTATAGCGGGACATTATCCGGTCGGCAGAGATGCCAAAAGGCTAAGACTTCTTTCATATGATTTTTGTATAACCTTCAAAAATGAAGAGGAGGCGGAGGAATCAATCCTTCACTTGTATGTGTGGAGATAATCGGATGATTATTTTTTATATCTTACATATACGGTTGAAGATTTTTTATATGTTGCTTTCATTATTTTTAAGTTTTTATATATGTTATGTAATATGTATATATTATAATAAACCAAATGCATTTTCTTTTAGGATATTATACGATTCAACAATGGTGCTAATTTACTTTAGATGAACTTGTCAAAGTTATTTAGAAAACTATAATACTTTATCTATAGCTGAAAAAATATTTAATATATTGGATGAATCGTCCTTAGGTCAAACTTTTAAAAGTATAAGAGGATTTTTAAGTATAAATATTTTAATTTTCTCATACAATTATAAATAAACTTGAACGTTAATTTTTATTTTTCTTTATAGTTAGCAGAAAATGTCATCTAAATTAAAATAATGAAACAAAATTTGTATCGTTGGAGGTTTATTGCAGTGAAAAATTACATGAATTAAAGAATTGTGTCCAAAGTATCTTTATTTTAAATGGTTTCAATTGTTTTAGAAGGAAGTGGTAATCCAGACAAAACAATTTAATAAATGGAATTTTTTGTTGAAAATATATTAATAAATTTAAAATTTTATTTTCTTTATTGTAATAAAATGAGATCTGGTTAGTTTATAGCAATAACAAAATGTATCGACAAAGTTCAAAACATGTTCGACAAATTTATTGTTAAGGGTTTGTTCATTGTAACAAACCAGAGCAATAAAATATTCATATATTTATTAATATTCGTATTTATGCTTTTCATACAATAATTTGCTTGTGATGAAATGGTCCACAATAATTTGCTTACTATGAATTGTTTGCGCTAACTTTCTTCGCAATAAATTATTTGCGATGAACTAGCCTAAAATTAATAAAACTAGTAACAAATGTCATTTATTTCATTCTTCTGACAAAATAATAATACAATAATTTAAAGTATTAAGGATCAGCCATATTATTTAGGATCAGTGTGCTTCTATATAATATAATCTCAATGAAATATACTTTATACAGATTTCATCTTTAGATTTTATCTAAAAACAATAAAAATTTGAACAAAGTTGAAGGTAGAAATTAACCTTTGATATCTTAGCAATCTTTAAATTTTTCTTAGAAATACATAAATTGTTTTTATAAAATTCCTGTATAGGATTCTTATAAATAAAGTAATTTTTCAACATTCCTTAAAATAATCAATATCTTTATGATCAATATTTTTATGATCCTTTAAAGAAGGATTCAACTTACATTTGCTAGAATTTCCATTTAATCGAACCCCCACAATAAAAAATCTATATTTAATTAATTTTTGTTTGCTTCTTATTGCACAGCGCATGGAAAGGATGAAAGGAAAACGTTAAAACAATTATAAATACAAGCAATCGTTTATACAAATAAATGATATGTTGACCTGAATGTGTTGTTTAGACTACTAAATGATATGAAATTATGAAGGTCTGTTAAAAGTTAAAAGTAAAAGTACAAATAGTAATTATGTCTTTTAAAATACGAAATATTATAAAGGTTTCTAATTTATTTGTAATTTAGTTTTTCACTTTACATAAATAAATAAAATTATGTATTTTATATTTGATGACCTTTATTTTTTTTTTGATGATCACGTTTTTTTATTTTATATAATATCTACAAACCTACAGTACTTTCATTTTTACAAACGTGCCGAATTTATATAAACTTCTATGTTTTCTAAAAAAAAATTATATTTTGAAAATCGACAAGTAGAATCGGATAAAACAATAAATGAATTATTGAAAATACTCTCTGCACATAACACTATCATTTAGATTTGGGTGCCAGAGCATGGAGATATAACAGGAAACGGATCGGGGGTTGAGTTAGCAAAAACGAATCAGAGCTTGAGCCAAACGTTAAGAATATTACAATTTTACTGTAATATTTACTGTACAAACCCTCTCAAATTCAATATTAAGAGTAGGACAGTATTTTGAAGAGAACAGAAGGCGGCGGCTAGCAGATACAACTTTTAAACTCAGATCCAGCCACAAGGCTGGCTGGAAAAAATGAAAACACATACTTTTTATTTCTAGACTTGAAATAAGATAATTTGTTGGAGATTTTGCAGAGGAATTGAAGCATTTTATCTGCATCTGTTTTAATTTGTCAAGCAAAAGACAGAAATAGCTGGGTAGCTTCTTTTTCCAAAGATTCTTGCGTCAGAGTGGTATCAACGCAGCATAAATCTAGCGAATATAACACCAAGTCTAGCCAAATAGATTTCTTACGTTTTGAAGATATACAATGAAACTGGAGTCTAGTGATTATTGATGCGCTAGCTCAACCTTCATCAATATAAAAAAAAATATAGCTTTATAGAGAGGTATTTCGTATATATCCAAAGTTCAGCTTCATGCAATACATTTACCTAACAATATGGTAATATCAAAAAACAAAATTAATTTTAAGGTTTCCTAAAAAATTATATATAGTTATTACATTATAATAGCTGAAAAAAATTAAAAAATCTAGAATGATAGCAAAATTAAAACCAATACAGTTGCAATTATTTTATATTTTATTATATTATCTGAACATTTATTTAAATTTAAAATTTTGATTATTTAATTAGTTATTTTATTTTTATTTATATAAACTTTAGTTCAAATTATAGAATTTTTATTGCTTTTAGTTTATTATTTTGATACTTCCATTGCAATTTTAAAGCATGATTTTCCCTAAAAATATATATTTTTTTTTATTAAATTATATTTAAAATGACTTTAGATTAAATCTACCGGAAAATATTTATTATTAAATTAATTTGATATTTAGAGTTAAGATTTTTTGCCGAAAATAGTTGTTATATTTTAAAATCATTATAAATGTACTAATTTCATAATAGAAACCTATTATAGTAAACTAAAATTTAGGTAATAGACACTTTGAGCTAAAAAACTTAGAAAAAATGTTGGATATAATATGGATTGTAAAAAAATGCCGTTTTTCGATAAATGTAATAAATATAGAGAAGTATATAGAGAGTATTAAATTAAGTCTCGAGAATCTTCTTATTTTAGAACTTAAAACTTAATATAACCCTACAACTTCAAAATTAATACTTTTAACATTATGAATGAATTTTTGAAAAATTTTTTTACAAATTTCCAATTAATAGTTGACAATTTATGGTAGTGTTACCATTTAAAATTGGTACCAAAAATATTTGAATTTTTTTTTTTTGTTGATTAAAAATTGATATACCTATACGAAGATCATTTGATTATTATCTATCACATTTGATTAAACTCTTTGAACATCTATTGAAAATTTCCGATAAACTTAATATATGATGATATTTTTCCAACCTCAAATAAACTTAAATTTAATACTTACAGTATCATGATCTATAGTAGATTCAATATCAATTTTACCACGTGCCAATGATAACATGTTTTTAAATCTTGAAAAATCTAATTTTTTATCTTCTGAACATACTTTTCCCTATATTAAATATATTAAATGTTATTTTAATATTATTTTGTTTTTTTTTTTTTTTTTTAATTAATTAAATATTTGAAATAATATTAAAAAATTAATTAATATACCTCTTTTACTGGACATTTTTCTGGCAATGAAAACATTTTCATCATATTTTTATGTTCACTTTCAGCATGTGTTGCAGCATCACATAAATCAACTTTACCTTCTTTTACAACAACACCATCTTTAATAATTTTAAAACTTTCCTGCAAAATTCGTATAGTTAAAGTATTACAAATTTTAAGGATTTTATTTCATATAATATAATAAATTTTTTAATTTAATTATAAAAATAATTTATATAATATTACAACTTTGCTTTAAAATAATCTGAATGATTGTCTTATTTACTTAATTAAGATAAATTCAATTTATTTAGAATTTACAAGTTGTGAAAATGGAACTATCATTATATAAAAAGCCTACCATTGTACAAGTATTCGAAAAATAATATCCCAAAAATTAAAGAAAAGAACATTAATTCCCTTTAATCCAAAAATTTGTTGGAATTCCTTTTTCAGTTTTTTGCCTAAATTTCCCCAACACAATAAATATTTTTATCATAACATTGAATTCACCCATTACAACCCAAAATTATTCGTAAGGTAATATAGCTGATGCCCCTCGTTATTTATCTCTCTCTCTCACACTCTCTCCCTCTAAAACAAAGGAAAGGTGACATTTAGTTTGGTTAGAGTTCAATATCTTAATAAAAAAAAGTGTAGAGATCATAACTATTAAAGGTGTTAAGTGGTTTAAAGTCCCATACACTCACAGAGAACTTGTGATTGTTTCATTTCTCTGTATAATATCTCTCGATTATTCCCATCTATACTCTAGAAAAAACCAAAAAAAAAAAACCTGGTAGCTAGCTATAGCTATTACAAATATACAGTTTTTTCAGACGTCAAGGTGTGTAGGTTACCAAAGCATAGGACTACACAAAAAACTTTTTCCAAAAAAAAAAACCCTTTAAGATTTAGGTCTAACGAAATAAATAGGATTAAAAAAAATAAATATTTAATAAATTTATGTAAAAAACAAAACTATCCACCCAAATTATAATTTTTTATCATTCACAATAAATATAATTTTATAACTTACTTGAGCAGTACTAAATGCTTTATGTGTTATACAACCATTTGGTACTAATTCACATTTTTTATTTAATTTAACTGAAAAATTTTCATCAATTTTAACAATTTGATCATCACCAGCACAATTTTCAATATGTGTTAATTTAATTTTGTATCCATTCTAATAAATGAAAAAAAAAATAAATATAAAATAATTTTAATCCTTTTTTATTTATCCTAGCTATGAAAATTTTTAATTAATTTATTAATTGATTTATTAAAAACTTACGCAAGCAAATGAAGTATCAATAAAGAATGCAAATAAAATGAATACTAATGGAGTCATTTTCAAATTAATTATAAAAAATAAAAAATAAAAATTTTAATTTTATATATTTTTTAGCGTGACTCACGATATACTTTACAAAAATTAAATTTAAAATAACTATTTAGTTAACAGAATTTTATATTATATATATGTGATTTAATGTTAAAGATTACGATTTAAATAAGTGATCCGTAAAAGTTTTGTATATCATAGACACAAATCATCAGTCATTAAATTGTTGTTTTTTTTGTTTTTTTGAATTTTTTTAATTTTAACATTAATAAGTGATCGTTATGATGAGAATTATTAACTTAGGAATTAAAAAAAAAAAAGGGAACATGAAACTATTAGCCATTAATTAAAACCATTAAAATATATTTAAGTATATTAAAACCATTCTCCAATGCTGGCGTTGGCGTATAACTTTAACTTTAAAAAAATTTGACGCCAGCTGTATTTTTATTTCAGTCTCTCAGCATAACTTCAATTGTCAAGTGTCATTGTATCAATATTAATTGAACTAAATTGAAAAACTTAAAAATGGATCAGCTTTGAAGATTGCTCAACTTCAATTTTAAAAAATTTTTTGAACCACCAACGAATTTTTGCGATATAGAAATGAGCGCTTAAAGCCTTCATTGTGTTACATTCGAATTATTTAAGAGGAAGGCATTATTGATTTTAATTGAATAGAACAAGTGTCATTAACTACAAAACATCTATAAATAAAAGTGAAATAATGCTTCAATATTTCGATGTATGTTAAGAGGAGTAAAGATTACGTGAATAATAAGATCGCCAATGAGACATAAGGCGAAATTTTGGTAACCTAATTAAGTTTGAATCTTAGGTCGATTAATAGAATTTTCTCTTATAATAAAGAAGTTACAAAAAGAGTATGGAAAATCAATATAAGAAATATTTAATTCAAATCTATGCTATATACTGTACTACTACTTTAATTACTGCTTTTTTCTTTTATCTTGATTTATTATTAAATCTTTAGCGGAATATGTAGTTACATTTCATTTAAATATCTTTAGAGTAATACCTATCACGAGGGATTTAATGTTAATGTATACTCGTAATTGTAACAAAAATGTAATTCTTTGATCTTAATATTCACTTAACAGATATTTCCATCCTTCTTTTTTTTTTTTAAATCAGTACTTTGAAATATGGATACTCTTACATTATAGTAAAAATCATCCGAATCGTTTGATTTACTATGTACTATGAAATATATAGAAACTTTTACATATAGTAAAAATTACCCGGATCTCAATTCATATACTGCCCAAGCAATTATTGCGGTTATGTTGGAGAGTTATTTGGGATCTGTTTAATAATTCATATGTTCAGCGAATCGCCATTTATATTTCATTAGTGATAAAAAAAAAAAACAACTTAGTTAAATTCGAATAATTTATTTAAAATTTTTGAAGATTGATGAATGAAACTATTCTTTGGTCATATTGTAGTTTACATGGGCATCTATTAGAATAGAATTTATTTCATTTTTCACACAAAATTTCAAATAAAAAAAATTTATTTAGATAAAATTTTTTTTTTTGTTGATTAATTATACCCTTCAATGGAAAATTTGAATTATTTTCTAATTAAGATTAAAAGATAAAAGGATCGTTTAGTAATTAAAATAATATGCAAAAAAAAAAAAAAAATGCGAATACAATATACAGATATTAAATTTACTTATTTAAATAATCTCTATAATTTACTGACCTTTGGGGTATCATAGCTAAAGGTAAATTTTAAATAATAAATTTAATATTATTAAAATTTTTTGTCCTTATGAGATCATATAAAAATCAATCATAAATAATTTATCTGCATAGATAATGTAACGAAGGTTTAATGTTTCTTATCTCTCTTATTAAACTCCTAGGTTTATTATACTTATGCCGTGTCCGAAACTATTATACCTCACACTAAATACTAGCTAATCGCACTAAATTAATTTCGAAATTTTTAAGTGCATTCGAAAATAGTGCAAAATTGTCTGATCTCACTTGATTATCTGTCAATATTTTAGTGTACTTTCGACTACACTAAATGTTCGCCCTAAAAGAGTAATACATGTAAGAAAAGAGTGTGAAATGTCTAGTTTCAAGTGCTAATGCGATAGATTCCGAAACGGCCTTAATGATAAAATGCTCGTTATTCTTCTTTTCTAGAGTTTTTTACAATTCATTTTTCTTTATGTATGTTCTGAAGGTAAGACAATATAAACAATTTATAAGGTATTAATTATAAAACAAGACAGAATGTAAACCCAAAGGCGGACATTTTCCAAAAGACAATAAAAATAGTTAAAAATAATTTGTAAAATTGTGACTTGTACCAAAATTTTTTTTTTTTAGTGCATTGCTCTGCCACATAAATGTGAACAGGAAATTACACAGCCTTTCCTTTTCAGGAGTGACTGTAAATATCGTAAGGGGGAATAACTCTTACGACGTGTGTGGAATTCGTGTGTGGGATTGTACAGGTGTCCAAGTTACATGTGTCAAAAATAGCTGAATTTCAATTTTTGAACCCTTAACTCTGAAACTGGGGGAAGTACAAATAGATTTTGTGAGACAATTTATATTAATTCTGTCTATCAGACAGCCCAGCAGCCATAAAGGAACTAAACTCACAAGCAGTTAAATCCCGATTAGTTTGGGAGTGTTTAGTGAAACTAAACCGCTTGGGAATAAATAATAAAGTAACTTTTTACTATAGATACCTGGACACCTAGGTACAGAGGGAAATAAGGAAGCGAATCAACTTGCAAAAGAAGAGGCTGAAACTTTCTTTAAGAACCCGAAGTTAATACATTCGATTTCCTTTAAAATCGGAAGTCTGATCTGAAATTAGGTACTCATAAAAATATTATCTAGTTGAAATATTACCTATATAATTCATCTAACTGGAATTGGAAATATAATGTTATACGGTGTGATGTCATAAAATCGTGTTTTTATAATCTGGTTTTTTTTTTTGAAAATTGAGTTTTGCAATCAATTTTATTTTCTACGTTTTAGGGGGCGAATTCGGTTTCGATAAAAGCATATTTTTTTTACATTATTTTATTTATTACTAATTTCCAATAAGTGACGAAGTCATCAAGAATTACGATATGCAGTGGTATATAACACCTTCTTACATGAGGTAAAAATTCAAGTCAGTTGCACAGTTATAATAATTAATACTAATACTAACAGTAATAGCTTTTACAGCTAGTATTAATTATTATTATACTATTGGCTATTGAGTCAAAGTCATCAGTCAGTCAGTTACAATATGCAGTAGTATATATTACTTTCTTGTTTTTCCATAATATTTCATATTATTATTATTATACGATATTTTAAATTGTAATTTAACTATTAGAATCAAATTTTAAATTGTCTGTGCTTAAAGTATAATAAGACACATATTATACTTTTTCAATACAGAATGGCGTTTCTCGTCCTTTAAGAACGAAAAGGGCATTTGAAATCATTGTTGTCGTGTTTGGTCTATTTTTTACAAATCTTTTTGTCTTTTTATCTATTGAATTCGTTTTTTAGCTAGCAGAGGTAGGGTAATAAGTAATAACATAAAGATTATTTTACCTTTTACTTGCTGGCGATAGATGTCTTGGAATAATAGATAAATGAAAATTCCAAAAATACCATATGGTATTAATTCCTGCGAGGAAAATTGCCGGCGCTGTTTTCATAAAAAATTATAATAAACAATAAAATATGAAAAGAAATAGTGTTCAAAGTGTTCACAAAAAACTTTAATAAAGAAATTTTGAAAATAATAAAGAAATTTTATGAAAATGTTTAAAAAAAATACTTCTTATGTAGGTACTTACAGTTACGGTATAATTCGAAACCAGCTGCACTTCCTGTCTAATTGGTAACAAATAAATAAAAAATACTACTCAGAATGAAATTAAATGCTCAAATTTCAAATTAAACAATTTTCAATTCAACTTTTTGAAAGAAATATTTAATTTAATAGAGCAAAGACACAAACAATAAAAAAAATTTAAAAAAGAATTAAAAAATTGCATAAATTTAGGAAAAAAAAAAAAATTTTTCTTCTTCTGAATGTATAAACTGGCATAAAGGAAATTAAATTAATCTGATTATATAGTTTTCGGGGAAAGATTATACTAGTTTCATAAGTATATAAGGTGATATTCAATGACTATACATATATAAGATCAGAATAAAGCAATCCAAATACAGTAAACTTTTTAGTACAGAAAATAAAAATACCCAATCCTCCGTTTTAAAAAAGCCATCTAGAGATGTTCTTTGAACTAAATTTTCTCAAATATTGATATCAGATAATTTATTATTTACTATATTATTATATAAATTATCTGATATTATACATAATTAGTTTTGAATTTTACTAACAGATGACGCAGATATCTTAAAAAGAATTCAATAAATTCGACTATCGATTTATTTCGAGTTTTATTTAATTTATGACCGTTGACAATTTCCAAAGCTGATAACAGAATTTTATTAACTTGTTGATTCTTTTGTTTTAATTTTTTTTATAAAAAGTTACAATACCCGCTTTTTTGAATTCTTTTTTTCTTTTTTTAAGTGTTAAACACTTAAATCTACCGATTAGCTTCAAAGTTCACGAAAAACTTATAATACTTGAGATAAAAATTTTAAATTTTCTGAAAATAAAAAATATTGAAAAAAATATCCTTTTAATCTTGAAAAAAATATCCTTTTTTTGACATATATTTATAGAAAAGATAAGTAGCTCCTACATTTCGCCGATGACTTAAAAACGTTAAGTTTTCTAAGTCATCAGCATCGGCCAGAGTGCCTAATGTAAGAGTTATATTCAAGTCAAGAATTAATTATTTAGAAATTCAAAATTAAAAGCATTTTGTTAAAACTTTGGATTGTCTTTGATTTTTCTGGTTTTCTTATGGATAAAATGCACAAGTTAAAAAACGTTTGTATAATACTTAATATGCTGATGCATATCTTTCCCTATATCTAAAGTATAGGGTATATTAACTTTGACATGGTGTTTATAACCACCAAAAGGAAGCAAGTTAGATATGAACACGTATATATATTTTTAAACATAATCACCTCCTGAGCCGATTAATCGATGTCCGCTCATTCGTCTGTCTGTTCATCCGTTCACACGATAACTCAAAAACTAATAAAGCTATCTTGATGAAAACCTACTATGCAAATGTATAGTAGGTTATTAATTACGAAAGGTATTGTAACTGAAACAAATTGGCCCATGGGTTCGGATTTGCAAGCCTCCGGACTAGCCAAAGAGCAAACGAACATAGCTCCAAAATCAATTAAGATAGAACCTTTAAAATTTGTACAAGGATATTCTGTAATATTTTCTCTATGTCCCAGAAATTTGAGATGAATTGAAGTGGCGGTTCGGGTAACTGACACACGTCTGGCAAGATCTAACAAGCATATCTTCGAAATTAATAAAGATATATAAGTTTATATTAAATATCTATCTAAAATATTATTATTAATATCGTATTTAAATTTATCGTACATAAATTTAATTTCACTATAATTTTTTTTAGTGCATTTGCCTACCACATAAATGTAACAAGAAAATTATACAGCCTTTCCTTTTTAGGGGTGGCTGTACATGTCATAGGGGGAATTAGGAGGTCGTAGGGGGACGTGTGTGGGGTTCGAACCCACACTTGACACTTCCTCGGTGTTAAGAGTATTTTATACGCTTACTAGACCACCGAGACCCCTTCACTATATTTTAAATTGCTTAATAATTATTTTTTTGTTTTTGAGAAAATAAAAACCAATTTTTTTTTTTTGTTTTTGATTTTATTTAACATGTTCATATAAAATTTATTGCTTTTGTTTTTTTTTTTTTTTTCTTTACATCTTAATTAGTTTTATTTTTATTCAAATAAATCCTACTTTAATATTTTTTATAATATTCTTTTATTAATTATTATATTGTGCTCAAAATTAACAATTTCATATTATGTAAACTTTTATTTAAAAAAAAAAAAACAAAAAAAAAAAATTATTTTTTAAAATAAAAGTTAATTGAGCAAAAAATAACAAATAAAATATCGTTATATTTTCATTTTTATATATATTTTAATCGTAATTAATAAAAATTGTTTCGAAAAAAAAAAAAAAAAATAAAAAAATAATGATATAAAATACATAATTTAAAATTAATAATCTTTTTTAGAATTTTATTTTTTTTTTTTTAATATGATTATAGTATAAATAAAATTAGTACTAAAATACTATTATTAATTAAATATTAATAAAAATAATAAAAAAAAAAAAAAAAGTTATCATTGTATTTTATTATTATTTGTTTTTTTTTTTTTAACTTTTTAAAATTATGGAAGATTATTGTGAATTTTTGTATTATTATTTGAATTCAGCTCCACACTTAAAACGTAATTAATAATAAATAAAATATAATTTAAATTTAAATTAATATTTAAATTTAAAAAATAATATAACGGTTTCAACAGTATTTTTAGGGAAAATTGTTTGTTTTTTTCTTTTGTTTTGTCTTGTATTTTTTTTTTTTTTTTTTTAAATTAAGAAAAAATAAAATTTAATATTAAATCTAAAAAAGTTTTTTTTTTTTTTTGTTCAATAGAAAATGACGATAATTTTTTTTACATAAATTGAAGTAAATTTGTATTTTTCTCAAATCTATTTTAATTTTTTTTTTTCAGATTTTATAGTTAGTTATACCAGGTTAGTTATACCAGGTTATTTATTACCTAATAATTATAAATCAAAAATAAAAAAAAATTAAAGTCGTTTCAGACTATTATAATATATATTTGACATGGCTGTAGCATATATTTGACATGGCATGGCTGACATGGCTTAATAGGGCTGTATAAAAAATAAAAGAAATAAAACGGTTAATTTTCTCCGTTCGCGCCTGTTTTGACAATTTTGACAGTGCGTTTTAAAAATAAATTAAAAAAAAATAAAAAATTTTTTAATTTTGTTAAATTTATTTTAGAAAAAATTTTAAAAATTAATCATGATTAATAAAATTACATTTTCAACTTGCATTTTCTTTATTTTATATTTTCTTTATTTAAATTCCTTTATTTTCTTGCAACCAAACACTTTAAATGTATACGACGAATGTATGAAAAAATCAAAAATAAATATCAAAAGTCAGATTGAATATTAGAACCGGCTTTAAAATAAAATTTACATATAGCTACATACATCATACATACATATATGTATTTGTTATGTTATCTGATATTTTAAAAATTCGTTTTTATTACAATTTACATAATCTGTTTTCACATCTGACACGTTTAATTCAGTGTGTCAGATATAAAATACATATAGTCTGAATCGATCTTTAAAAATTCATAGTATCTGGCAATTTATTCAGGAAAAAAATATATTATCGTTGTTATTTGATTAGATATTTAAAACTTTTTTTAGATTATATTATATAATATATAATTAATTTAAAAAAATAAAACTTAAATTCATAAATAATTAATTTTTTAATTTAATATAAATTTGGTTGATATTCATTAAAACTTCCTAGATATTGTGAATGTTTAATACCAAAACTGTAAGAAGGAACATGAGCTAAATTTATCTAAAAATAAAAAAACAATTTATTAATTTTTAATAATATAAAATTTTAAAAGTTAATTTTTTTTTTTTTTTATTTATGAGATTTTATTTTTAATTTTATTTTTAATAATTAATATTTATAATTAATGGTTTTTTTTTTTTTTTTTGTTGTATTGTTTTTTTTCTTTGCTAACAAATCTTTGGCATATTAAATTGGATATTGTTTTGAAGATGTTTTAAGAGACGTTCAGGAACAACATATGATTTTGGAAAACCAATATGTTTACTATGACGTATTGAAAATGATGGAGCTGGAACAAATCTTCTATGAAGATGTACCTTAAGGGGATTTTTTTTTTTTTAAAAAGTTTTTATTAAAAATTTTTTTTTTATTTATTTTATTTTTTTTTTTGTTTAATAATATAAAATAATATTTTTAGTTTTAAATTATTTAAAAATCATTAACAAACAATATCATCCTCTCTGCGACGTTACTGACATAAATTTATTGAAAAAAAAAAATGTTTGCATGTATATAATAAGGGAGCGTTCTATAATTTCGGTTTAGTAAATCTTCTTAAAAATTTTCAAAAAACGGGCTTTTCTAAATCGAGATTTCAACCCGAACGCATATAATATATATATAAAGATTGATATTTTTGGTTCATATTCTTTCAAATTGATATGTAACAAATATTAAAGATAATAAAAGCAGGATTCCAGGTCATTTTGGAATGAAAGGAAATGAGATAACCGATAAAGAAAAGCAAAAGACTCGATAACACACGTATTATAACGAACGAAAATATATAATCATTCCAAGATTTTATTCAATGGCTAAAAAATAAATTACAGAGCATATTACAAATATTAGGCAACAAGCATGAAATACTTTAACATTTTTTTAGAAGACTGCACCACACCACGAATGCAAAATAAAACACAATTTAATATGCACAGAAAAGATTTTCAACGGAAAGGATCTTACAACTTGCTGATTTTGCAACTACACTCTGCATATCAAACACATATTCATCGTTTGCTTGCAGCGAAATAAAATAACTTTTGGAATAATAATAATAATAAAAGCTAAATTTAAGTATATTGACCGTCATACTAGAAATACAGAACCAATCAAAATTATTTGCTCTAAAATTTTGATTCTGTTTTGTTTAAAATTTCTCTCCTGTATGTAATACTGCTTTATCGAAAATGAACTGCCAGCAATAAATCTTCGTAGTTTACATCCCTTAAATTATAATCTAAGCTAAGTCATTTAGAATAAGGTTGAGCTAACTTAAAAAAAAAATTGCCTATAGAAGGTTCAAACAACAATCGTTACTCATTTATGGAGAATGGAGTCAAAATTATGTGTTGTGCAGTAACGGGAAAACTAGAAATAAAAATATAAAAGGTATATTTTATGAAGCATCCATCCTCCAACTAAAAGAAAAATGTTTAATACGATAACAGATTTATTGTTTAAAATATAATGGAATTTTCTTTGAAAATGGAACTGAAAAACCAGAACTTTTAAAAATGATAAGTAAAATTATAGAAATTATTTCAACTGGAAATGTTTTACTTTCTTCTATACATAATACATTTTTATACCCAGCAGTATGAACATGGTTCTAATGATAAATTTAAAATTACGTTTGTAATACTGTAAAGTAGACGAGATAGATATGGAAATTATCAATATTCTTATTTAGGATTGAATTTTGAGTTGTGTATCCGTTTAATCATACGCATGGTCAATCAAAAAATAATAGAGCTGAGACTCTACAATTTTTACCATTTTGATCAAGTGCAACATAAGTTCGTGTAGCTTTTATGTAACTCTACACTTTTTCTCTTTTTTAATTGAAAAATGTAATGTGCAATTGAATACAAAATTATAAAAACCTGAGCCCTCTCTAGAATAGGGTTTTCGTTTTAAGTATCTTCCAAAGTTTCTTCTATATTTAGCAAACAAATAAGACGATATTTATTATGAATGTATACAAATTATTCATAAAAAAAACAAGACTAGTTAAATCGGAAGTCATAACCCTATAATACCGGAAAATTATTTTTCTCAAATATTTGAATATTATGAATAATTTTCAAAAGGTAAAAAATATTTTAATTATCCTATATATATTAAAGCAATATTTAGTTAAATCTAAAACTTTTAATTTAAATATATGTTTTACCCTTTCTGGACAATGTGCTCCTGGACCAGGTGTTAAAACATAATCACGTGCACCTATTCTAGCACCCATTGAATACATTGGTGGTTTCTTTTGTATTGAATGAAAATCACCATCGTATGTACCGGGTCCAGGATATGAGTGTAACATTGGTGGTTTTACTTTATTACGTCCGGTTATTGTAAATGCTGGTGCTGAACGTATTTTCCCTTCTTTACTGGAACCTAATATTGATGGTATTTTATATACGTTTGGAGCTAAAAAAATTAAAATAAAATAAAAAATAAATATAAAAAATATTTCTATTTTATTGTTTTTTGCAAATTTTTTTTTCTCGTATCAAAATAATAAGAGAGTAAATTTTCCTTAATGATTCAAAAATATACTTTTTTATAATCTTTATAAAATGTATTGATTTCATTCCTAAAAATAAATAACTCTGTCCTCAATATGTGAAAGTTTTATTTTAATCTTTTTTTTTCATATAATTTGAAACAAAATCGAACCAAACACTACTGTAAAAATACGAAAGCTGAAATGTTCTGTTCAGAGTAGAAAAAGATGGTCAATATGGTTTAGCACCAAAAACTTGGACAAAAGAGTATGAAGACAAAAAAACAGGATCTAAAAGCGTATTTTGTGGTTTTAGAAAAATAGTTAATTCCAAAATTTTTATTTTTGGAGTAAAAAGTAGGAACTGTTGTTAAATTTATGAAAGGACGCGCGCGCGCGCGCGCCAGTCAACAAAATTGCCTCAAACAAATAAAACAATCCTTGAAAATGTTATATGTGAAAATTAACCACACTTCAAAATTTCAAAATTTGTAGTGATAAATCAATTGAGATTGATTTAAATTAAGATGTAGTAGTGTAGAAAGCTCTAAATTTAACCATTAAGGAGAATTTACTTACACTTTTAAATCATACGATTAATTGATTTCATTATTTTAAAAGATCAATGAAAATCATTTTTGCCCAAAATTCACATATAAATTAATTGATCCAAAAAAAAGTAATGATGATGATGATGATAATGATGATCAGCTATGAATGAAATATTATATTAAAAGTCTATATTTTACAAATGAATGAAATGAATGGAAAAATATTTATAAAAAAAATGAATTCATTTTTTTTTTTTCTATGTTTTTTATGAAATTTAACTATTTTTTTTTTCTTTTGTTTTATAAATTTTTCTTTTTTACCTTGTTTTATTTTGTGTAATGGTGCTATTTGTTTTAATTGTGTATAAATATGAGCTTTTTTCGACAGCTTGAGAAGTGGCTGAGGAGAAATTTGTATGTTTTTGTGTGTTACTACTACTATCATTATTATTATTGTTATTATTACTATTTGCTGATGTTGTTGTGGTAGTAGTTGTTGTTGTAATTGCTTTATTTCGAACTAAAAAATAAATTGCAAAAAAAAAAATTAAATACTAATTAAAAAAAGAAAAAAAGCTAAATTAAAAAATAAACGAAACGATAAAATATATAAAAGAAAAATTAAAAACAAAAAAACAAAAAAAAATAAAATAAAGCATAGAAATTGCATATATGTATGTATGATACCTACCTGGACTATTAATTCGTTTTTCACGTCTCTGTAAAATTCTATCTTCTACATAAGGACCTTGAGGTGGTGAAGCTACATCATATACAAATCAAATACAAAACAAGTGTAGAAACCAAAAAAAAAAAACATAGAATAGGAATAGAAAAAGAAAAAGAAATAGATATAGATATAATAAAATAATAAAAAAAAAAGCAAATATACGCACACAACACACGCACACACACTAACCAACTTTATATTAAATAGATACTTTTTTTTAAAATCAAGTACGACCCACATCCAAACGGAAAGGGCCTATAAATTTATTTATTATATTATTATGAAATAAATATACATTTATGTATCCGTTGTATTTATCTAATTTAGTACAATTTATAATATTAGATTTTGTTGCAGAAATAATTATATATATATATATATATATATACATATTACTGTAATATTATATTATATAATAAAAACAAAAAAGAAAAAATTAAAAACCCTTTATTAAATTAAAACTTACTTGAAAATCCATTTAAAAATTGTTGTTCTCTAGAATATCTGGTACCAAAAGAATATGCTGGTGAATGATCTAAACGACATTTTTCTGGACTATAAGTGCCAGGTGCTAATATAATAAATAAAAATATTTTTTAAAATAAAAATTAAATTCCTAAAAATATAAATTAGTGAAACTTCTCTAAATCGAAATCGTTTCTTAGTCGAACATTTTATCAAAATTTTAAAGATTTCAAGTTATAGATTTTATAAAAAATTTACTTATACACATTAAACGTTCAGTAAAATTTAGAATTAGGAAAATTCGAGTTAGAGAAGTTTCAATTGTGATATAAAACATTAAATCTAAACTTAAATATATATATATAACATATAAAATTAAAGTAAAAAGAAAATAGAAAAAAAAAAAATGATTTATACAAATGCATAATAATGTAAAAACAAAAAAGCAAAAAATGGTAAATAATAACCTGGTGAATTCGAAATCAATATAGAATTCGATTTAACCCCAAATGTAAATGCAGGTGAATTATCTAAAACAATATTCTCAAGGTGATAACTATCAGGTGCTATATAACCAATTATGTATATATATAAATGAAAAAAAAAAGGAAAAACACAATAAAAAACAAACACACAAAACAAAAAAGTTATAAATAGGATATAGTATATGTATAAATAAGTATATATATATATAATATACATATACAAAAAGCTATTATATTACATATGGAATAAAATTTTTTGAAATCTAACTGAATACCTGGATTAGAATTTGGCTTCTCGAGATTTGTTTTAATTCCAAAAGTAAATCCTTTTGAATATTCATTTGTATAATATTCTGGCCGATATGAACTGGGTGCCGGTGTATCATTATATTTCTCAATATTTGTACGACCAGCTATTGTAAATGATGGAGTACAATCTAATTTACACTTTTCAGGCTGGTAGGTACAAGGGCCCGGTGAATTTGTTAATTTTTCAACATTTGCTTTACCAGCTATCGTAAATGATGGTCCGTGATCTAAATTAAATTTCTCTGGTCTATAGGCATCAGGCGCTGGTGTGTCATTAACTTTCATAACATTTATTCTACCTGCTATTGTAAATGCTGGTGTATGATCTAGTCTACATTTTTCAGGTTCGTAGGCACAAGGAGCTGGGGTGTCACTAGGCTTTTGAAGATGTGGTTTTCCGCCCATTGTATAAGCCGGACTATGATCTAAGTTGCAATTTTCTGGATGATAGGCGCTTGGAGCTGGAGTGTCACTCGGTTTTTCAAGATTTGATTTTCCACCCATTGTATAAGCGGGACTATGATCTAAGTTGCAATTTTCTGGACGATAGGCACATGGAGCAGGAGTGTCACTAGGCTTTTCAACATTAATTTTTCCACCCATTGTATAAGCTGGACTGTGATCTAAGTTACAAGTTTCGGGGTGATAGGCACTTGGAGCTGGGGTGTCACTAGGTTTTTCAAGATTAACTTTTCCAGCCATTGTGTAAGCTGGACCATGATCTAAATTACATTTTTCTGGGCTATAGGCACTAGGGGATGGATTATCATTAGGTTTTTCAAGATTCACTTTTCCACTCATTGTATAAGCTGGACCAAGATCTAAATTACACTGTTCTGGACGATAGGCACCTGGAGCTGGAGTATCACTAGGCTTTTCGAGATTTGTTTTTCCACTCATTGTATAAGCTGGACCATGATCTAAGTTATATTTTTCTGGACGATAGGTACCTGGTGCTGGAGTATCACTAGGTTTTTCAAGGTTTATTTTTCCACCCATTGTATAAGCTGGACTATGATCCAAATTACAATTTTCTGGATGATAGGCACTTGGGGCTGGAGTGTCACTCGGCTTTTCAAGATTTGCTTTTCCACTCATTGAGTAAGCTGGACCATGATCCAAATTACAATTTTCTGGATGATAGGCACTTGGGGCTGGAGTGTCACTCGGTTTTTCAAGATTTGTTTTTCCACTCATTGAGTAAGCTGGACCATGATCTAAGTCGAATTTTTCTGGACGATATGCACCTGGAGCTGGAGTATTACTAGGCTTTTCCAAATTTGTTTTTCCACCCATTGTATAAGCCGGACCATGATCTAAGTTAAATTTTTCTGGACGATAGGTACCTGGAGCTGGAGTATCACTAGGTTTTTCAAGGTTTATTTTTCCACCCATTGTATAAGCTGGACTATGATCCAAATTACAATTTTCTGGACGATATGCACCTGGAGCTGGAGTATTACTAGGCTTTTCCAAATTTGTTTTTCCACCCATTGTGTAAGCCGGACCTAGATCTGAGTTGAATTTTTCTGGACGATATGCACCTGGAGCTGGAGTATCACTAGGCTTTTCAATATTTACTTTTCCACCCATTGTATAAGCCGGACCATGATCTAAGTTAAATTTTTCTGGACGATACGCTCCAGGAGCTGGAGTATCACTAGGCTTCTCCAGATTGGTCTTTCCACCCATTGTATAAGCCGGGCTGTGATCTAAGTTGCAATTTTCTGGACGATATGCACCTGGGGCTGGAGTATCAATCGGTTTTTCGAGATTTCCTTTTCCACTGATTGTATAAGCCGGACCATGATCTAAGTTATATTTTTCTGGACGATAAGCACCTGGGGCAGGTGTGTCGCTCGGTTTTTCTATATTAGTTCGTCCAGAAAATGTGTAAGCTGGAGAGAAATCTACTTTACATTCCTCTGGCCGATACGCACCTGGGGCAGGTGTGTCACTTGGCTTCTCTAGATTTGTTTTCCCACCCATTGAATAAGATGGACCATGATCTAAGTTATGTTTTTCTGGACAATAAGCACCTGGAGCAGGTGTGTTACTCGGCTTTTCCAAATTTGTTTTTCCACCCATTGTATAAGCTGGACTCTGATCTAAGTTGTACTTTTCGGGACGATATGCACCTGGAGCTGGAGTATCACTCGGCTTTTCCAAATTAGTCTTTCCACTCATTGTGTAAGCTGGACCATGATCTAAGTTATATTTTTCTGGACGATAGGTACCTGGAGCTGGAGTATCACTAGGCTTTTCAAGGTTTATTTTTCCACCCATGGTATAAGCTGGACTATGATCCAAATTACAATTTTCTGGACGATATGCACCTGGGGCAGGTGTGTTACTTGGTTTTTCAAGATTTGTTTTTCCACCCATTGTATAAGCTGGACTATGATCTTGGCTGTACTTTTCGGGGCGATAGGCACCTGGAGCAGGAGTGTCGCTCGATTTTTCTATATTTGTTCGTCCAGAAAATGTGTAAGATGGAGAAAAATCTACCTTGCAATCCTCTGGCCGATACGCATCAGGAGCAGGTGTGTCACTTGGCTTTTCCAAATTTCTTTTTCCACCCATTGTATAAGCTGGACTATGCTCAAAATTACAATTTTCTGGACGGTATGCACATGGAGCAGGTGTGTCGTTCGGTTTTTCTAAATTAGTTCGTCCGGCAAATGTATAGGCTGGAGAGAAATCTACTTTACATTCCTCTGGTCGATACGCACCAGGAGCAGGTGTATTACTTGGCTTCTCCAGATTTATTTTTCCACCCATTGTATAAGCTGGACTATGGTCCAAATTGTAGTATTCAGGGCGATATGCACCTGGTGCTGGAGTTTCACTAGGTTTCTCAATATTTATCCTTCCCGCTATTGTGTAAGATGGTGTACTATCTAGTCGACAATTTTCTGGTTTATAAGCACCAGGAGCTAAAATATACATTTATTTTAATAATTATTATAAATTCTCAATTTCATTTTCTTGCAATATTATTTTACCTGGTGTTTCTGAAGTTATACTTTGATAATATTTCCCGCTTATTGTATAGGCTGGTGAATTATCTAATTTGAATTTTTCAGGCATGTATGTGCCTGGTGCTATATTGCAATTATAAAAATAAAATAAAAGCGTTTATTAAAGAAAAAAAAATAAAAAAGTATTGTTTTGATAAAATATTTACCAGGTGTTTCAAATTTATTTTCATATATTGTTCTTAAACCAAAACTGTACATAGGCGAAGCATCAAGTCGTACTCTTTCTGGTGCATATGTTCCAGGTGCTTGATAAATAATATAAAAAAAAAAAAAAAACGAGAACATGGTTGAAATAAAAATCAAAAGAAATACTTTTTTGTTTTTTTACATACATAGACAGACTCCAAAAAAAGGAAAAAATTTATAATTGTGGTCAAAAATGCTGTAAGAATCAACAAGTTCCGATTATATGAATTGATTTATTTTATAGTGTTGTATTACAGATTCAGAAACGACTAATATACGAAATGTTCATCTCAATGAACGATAATTATACTATAATTAATGATAGGGTAATTTGAAACTATAGCAAATTGATTAATACATGATTAAAAGATTTACGAATGTCGAAGCGATTAAAGAAAAGTACAAATAATTTATTTCTCGAAATATATACGTAAAATTATACCAACATAACAACGCTTTCAATAAAATTAAACATAATTAAATAATAAAAGCTTACCCGGTGTTTCATTATTTATTAAATGATTAACTTTGACACCAAATGAATAAGCTGGCGATACATGATATGAATATTTTTCAGGCGCATAAGTTGAGGGTGCTTTATAAACAATAAAAACAAAAAGCAAATACAAAATATAAATACAATATCAAAAGATGGTAAAAATAATTTATATAAAATAAAAACAAAAAAAAAAAAGGACATTCAGTTTTTAAATCTAAAAAAGTTAATAAATTAATTAACAAACCTGGTGTTTCATCTTTCCTTTCTGGTATTGTTTTCAGACCAAATGAATATGAAACTGATGATTGTTCTAATTTTGAATTTTCTGGATAATAATCTAAAGGAGCTTTTATTGTTTTTTTTTTTTTTTTTTTTTTTTGGAAAAATAAAACAAAACAAACATATAGTATTTACATATACAAATAAATTATAAATATGTATATGCATAATATTATATTCAAATAAATTATACAAAACAACGTTATTTTAAATGTAATGTTTCAAATATTAGATTAAAGCCCGATTATTTATTAGTTTATTTTTAATTTTTTTAATTTTTATTAATTTAATTAGTAGAAATGAAAATGATATATTACATTTTATTTTTATATTAATTAATTTTAAGAACAGTTTTAATTTGCAAAATAATGTCTGAAATTTGAATTATTAAAACTATAACACGAAAATGGTATGTTATTTGTCTTTATGTTTTTTTTCTTATTAAGTGGTTTATCACTATACTAATTGTGCATAATTTAAGTATAAGTACACCTTTTATATTCAACGAATTTATTTTGTTGAAAAATTCATTTTTAAACGAAATAAATAAAAGAAGGAGTAAAGGACCTATGCAAATGCAATTAATTAAATATTAAAGCCTTAAAATTGGTGAAGGGATCGAAAGCTGATCTATAATATTTGATATTTCATAATTTTTTATCCCATCTGCAATTTTGTTAGTTATTTTTTAATTAATAAAATTTTCAGTCTTAAAACAGTTTTTTTTTTTTTTTTAAGTATTTTAGTCGATTCCCACCTAGGATCAAGTAAAAATCAGTAGATATAAATGCTGTAATTTTTACCATAATAAACATTTTACTACTAATAGCATAATTTCTTATTTGTTCAATTTTAAAAGCATATAAATGGTATAGAAACTGAAAGCTTGTAATATTAGAAGTTAGTTTTATGATAGTGGAAGATCAAATAAAATTTAATTTTATGTACTTAATATATGTATACCATTCAACACAAAGTACATTTGCATTCTATTATATTAATTCTGAAACTTAAGAATTTAATTCAATAACACGGATTTTAAAGATTTAGAAGATTTAGTTACTTCTCTCTAAAAACTCTAGTCTAAAATACAAAACTGTGATATTTTGTTGGAAACATGCTATTTGATTATGTCATTAAAATTCGGTCTCGACTTAATCATTTCATTACCTCGATTTTTACCTTTAATGTTTTTTGTAATTATTATTAAAGAAATTCATCACACCATTTCGATTGAACAATAAAATTAAATCAAATATGGATATTTTCAGCTATATATAGCCAATTATTTATTTGGTAATGGTATAAATCAGTTTGCATCTTATAAACTGGTATAATAAGAATTTGAAAAAACATATCGTTTATAAATTATTAAACAATACTTTTTTTTATATTTATTTGTTTACTTACATCTAAAATTAAGATAAAATTTGTAAAAATGAGGTCTAAAACCTAACAATTGTCAATAGTTAGTTGTCAATAGTCATAGTACTCAGTAGTAAGCCAATACAATTTCTTGTCACAAATAGCTCCATATAATTGTAAAAGAATTGATTGATTTTGTAAAAATACAATTCGAAAGAGGAGTTTGAAAATTCTCTGATGGCCTAATGTTAATAAGTCACATTAATGCGTTTTAAAATTTCCCAGATAGCAATAATTTCTCTAAAAATTAAAAATATAAGGGAAATTATTGAAAAGGCAGTTTTATTAATAATACCCCCTTTTTCTCAATACATATATATAATATGTAATATAAAGAAAATAGCAATAGTTTAGTATAAATTTTTTGCAACTGACATTCAATCAAATTGACAACCAGTTGTATTCGTTTCTCATTTAAATGAATTAAAAGAAAATATTTTCAAGTTGTTTCATTTAAAAGTGCACTGACAAGTGCATTTGACAACCATCACTTTTTGCGCACAAAGATTTTTCTGTGTATAAAATTGATAAAATTTGCATACTAATCAAGTAAATTATCTATCAAAAAATGAATCAAAAAATTGAATACATATATAAAAAATTGGTTAGTTCAAGATAATATTTCTTGCCTAAGGATTGGATTTGCTTAAAGAATATTTACAATGAAAGGTAACGGTTCTTCATTAATTAATTTTGTTAATGATTTTCTGAATTTTCAGTGGTATTCATTCAAACTAATATCTATTATTGGTGTCACTTCTCTTTTACGAACTATCAAAATACATTGAATAGGAACACGATTCATTTATCAACATTTAGGACCTTTAATCCACTAAATACAAACTACCTTTTTTGACTAACCACCTTTAGTATTATTGCACTGTTGGCGTAAGGGACGATTCTGGTATTTATGTAAAAATAGGTTTAAGGTTTGCAAGAATGTGATGAACGATGATTTTGACGTTCTGCTTAAACCTATATAAATTGAAAATATAATCCTACCCAATTTTACGGAACACATAAGATGGAAAATTGTTCCATATTCGCGATATTTGAAGTCACAAACGAAATGGCATATTTTATCATCTAGGAATTTTAACTTTTGTGCAACGCAAATGTTCTCTGCTTGTTTCTTTTTAGGAAACTTTGAGCAGAGTTGGGGTCACTTAAGCTATATTTAAATAAAAAACAAGAAATTTGTCAATATCATGTTGATGGGGCTAATTAGGTTTCCCATTTGCAATTTCGACCTAATTTAATGTATCAAATTAATTACTTCATTTAATCAAACCGATATATGAGTTAATTCAAGGGTTTGTTGAGTGTATATTGTAAATTAAACTATATTTTTTTTATTAATAATCTAGCATTTTTAATCTATATAGTTTCGATAATTAAAAAAAACTTCTTTAAAAACTATTGCCATAATTGATTTATTTTCTCGCCTAATATATTACACATTAAATGAGATACGAAATCTTTCACTGGGCGAATTAAATTTAAAATTACCAAAACAAAAGCATCCATAAAACAAAATCCAACTGTATTTATAATTTATTAATTTAATATTAATTAACAAATCAAACAAAATTCTAAAAAAAAAAAAAAAAACGGTTTTTTTTTTTAATTACCTGGATTTGTATTTAAAGTTTTTGATTCTGTTCTAATTCCAAATGAATATTTTGGTGAATTTTCTTTAATATTTACTTTTTCGATAAAATAACTATTTGGAGCTAAAATATAATTTTTTCTTCAACTTAACTTTTTTTTTTTTTAGTATTTATTTTCAATATTTTTAAAATTTTATTTTAGTTTTTTTTTTTTTTGTTTTTATAATTACCTGGATTATTATCAAATAAAATTTTTGGTTTAATACCAAATGAATATTTTGCTTTCATATATTTTTTATCATATTTTTCAGGTGAATAACTATTAGGAGCTATAAGGTTTTAGAAATTTTTATTTCTTTTGTTTTTTTTTTTTAATTTATATAGAAATAAATTATTAAAAAATTAATCGAAACACCAAAATAAATTATTTAAAAAAAAGTGGTTAAAACAAAAACTCAATTTAAGTGCAAAGAAAAAACAAACAGAGTAACAAATAGTAAAAAGAAATTTATAACACTGCATAAAATAGTTAACAAGAAAAAAAATTTATATTTAATAATCTAAGAACAATAACAGTCTGTGCATTTTAAAAATGAAGTAAAAATAAATTATCATTATATATGCATTCTAATTAAAAGCAATTAAAAAATAATTCAAACAATTATTCTAAATCTCTAAAAAAAACAAAAAAAAAAAAAAAAGAAAGTCTGACCATAAAAATTGAATTAAATAAAAAACAGTATAATATAAACATAGCAATAATATGATATATAACAAAACAAAGCTTATACAAATAAAGTTTTTGATCAAATTCTTTATTAAAATATTAATTTATTTAAAAAAAAAAGTTAAGAAACGGTCAACTATAATTTACATTAAAATTTCAGTTTCATATTCTTGAAGTTTTAGATGTAAACATATAAATAGCGACCAATAATTAAATTTACATTTAATTGAGCACCAAAGAGTGCGGATTTATATGGCATAGATTTATATGGCAAGACAGTAAACTAAAAAAAAAAAAACAAAATAATTGCACGTTCTAAATAGTTAGTTGTAATGATGATCATTAAGAACTAGTATAGGACTAATCCTTTAGAGGAATTATCTAGGCGACTAGTAAAATATTATTTTATTAAAAAATTTGATCAATAAATATAAAAATTATAAAATCCTATATTGTATAATATTTTAAGTAATCATTTGTGTGTGTATAAATTTTGCATGTATAGATTATATTTATGTATATGAATTTATTAACATATATATATACAAATAATACTATAAAAATGAAAAAAAAAAATGAATTCATTCTAACAAACCTCTTCCATTACAAAACAACAAAAATGTTAAATAAAAACTTTCAAAATCTTGAAGTCATTCATTCATACCAGTACAAGACTTCCAAAATAAAATGTTAAAAAATGCTCTTACATATAACATTTTAATTAATTAAAAGCATGTGACACATAATTATACATCATCATCTTTATGTATTCCATAATGAGCTTAAAATAATTTCAATTAAGTTGCATAGATGAATCTTATGAATGTTATTTTATTTTTCACATATTATTTTCTTATGCATATTAATTTTTTTACATTATGACGTTATGACGTTATGACATTATTGACATGAGCATGAATTTATAAAAATAAAAAAAATTAATAACACAGAGATATGAAATGAATAATGAATTGCAAAAATGATTTTTAATGGTTAGTATATGATTATTATATTATGTATTTATATTATTACAATAAAATTGAGTAAATTTTCTATGGCATTCGTTAATGTTTAAAAAATTATACTTGGTTTACGTTGTTATACTTGATTACATTTAACGCAACCTATTTACCGTTTTACCAATTATATCAATATTGTTAAATTCCTTTTGTTTTTTTTTTTACATTGGACTTGAAAAAATTAACTAAATCTAAAACTATGAAGTTAACCTTAGAGGTGTTGCTAGAAATTGGAAAATTAATATTAAGGTTTATGTTCGAAATTCGAAGTTATTGGAAAAAAAATAATATTTTTAAAAATTAAACAATTTTGTGATCAATAGTAGTGATAATGATCATAATAATGACAAAAAAATGAAAACATTTTTTTATGAAATTAACCTTAATAGTCTACCCCAACCTTATTCGACCTCTATTCCAAAAGTTTAGTAAAGTAGTTACGAACTTTGGGCTTTGGGTAGTTACGAACTTTGGGTTGTTATTGGGTGAATATGCTGAGCATAAATATGTAAAATGGACATATAAATTGCAGAAAAGGAATGGAATAAAGAAAATGTTTATTTGCTATAACTTTAAAAGGAAAGTACAGTCAAAAACGGATAACTGCAAAACGGATAAGTGCAAAAATCGCCTAAGTGCAACCTATTTTTAATCCCCGTGTCATTTTTAATAATCTCCAAACAAATTTATTTGAATAACTGCAAAATTTATAAGTGCAAATTTCTAATAACTGCACAGAATTTTCAAACCTAAACATAAAATTTTCATTGAGCTAAGTAATGGATAAGTATCTTGATCCAATCTTGAAATTATTATTCAAATACTTTTTTTCCTAAGTTGAGAAAGTTCCATCACTATTTAAATAGTTTTGATAAATTTTTTAAGTGCCAACACTCAAAGAAAAAATTGAAGTCAATTAAACATTGAATTAACAAAAAAAATATTTATTTTTCGAGCTCACAAGTCACCGTAGATGCATACATAGATATATACATATGTGTGTATAAATTTTTTACATATTAAAGATACATAAATGCAAATATGTACACTTACAGATAAGTGCAAATTTTTGCACTTACGTATAATTGCAAAAATCTCATAATCGCAAAAGTTTTATTTGTCTGGTTGATGTGCACTTATCCATTTTTGACTGACAAAATTGCTAGCGATTCTTTGGATCATAAAAAAGCGAAGTCAATGTAAAAGTTTTTGCGTTCTATGTAAAATCTTATATACATTGTTTATTATATGTATGTATAACGGGTTTTTGCTCCTAAAGTAGTTTAAAACATCGTTTAAAAGTGAAAAGTTATTTAATTATAGAATTTAACCATAGATTTTTTTTTTACTCAATTAACACAAATTTTTTAGTGTCTATTTTATTGAATGATTAATTTTAGTGTGCTAATTTTTTTTAACTACTTTCCTTATATCCAAATTGCAATTTTTTTTGTTTTTCTAACCAAACTTTATTTTATTTTGTTTTTTTTTTTTTTGCAATTCAATATTTAAAAAAGAAAAAATAATCAAATTACCTGGTGATATTACTGTTTTATCAGATGTTGGTCTTAAACCAAATGTATATTTTGGTGCAGATTCTTTAACTGAATTAATTTTAATATCATATTCACCGGGTGCTGGTGTTTCAAATTTACGAAGACCTTTTGGTCGACTTTGTAATGACATTGCCGGAGGTGAATCTTTACCTTTTACTCCTAAACCAGTTACATTATATTGTGCTGGTCCTGGTCCAATAGTACCATGTGGTTGCTTATGACGTTGACCAAAACTGAAAGCTGGTGCAGCTTGTTTTTTTGAATCATTTACTTTTTTACCTAAATTAATAAATTTAATAATTATTTACAAAATATTTTATCATAGAATTTTAGAAAAATTTACAAACTAAGTTTTATTCATTTTTCAAATAATTATTAACAAAAAAAAATTAGTTGTTTCGTTCCTTATAGAATTTTTTTAAACCAAAAATGAATGAGATTTTGAATAATCTACAGGATTTACAATGCATCTCTAATATCGAAAAATAAAATATAGTAACAAACAAACTAAAATTGAGATCTGAAAAAGAGATTTGAATTAAATACAAGAAACATTTAAGATCAATGCAATGATCTGCAAACATTTAAGATCAATTCTGGAAAAATACCAAAGATCAGAATTGGAAAAACGGAAATCATTTATAGGAGATTCTTTTGAAGAACATTAATTAATAAATATCTTAAATATACTCATTAATTAAAATATTAATTGGAATAGACTGCATTTTGGGACTGTATGACATATTTCCTCAATGAAATAATTTCCCAAAGAAAAATGAAATAACCCGCCAAAATATTCAAAATCATCACAACAAGGGTAATGCAATAGGAGTTTTATCGGAAAACGGTTGGCAGACATGACAGAAGGCTAGAGCTGCCCTCATTTGACTTTTGCAGAAGTTGCAAAGATGAAGATGAAGAAGAATCAACCTTTCATCTCTTGTGTGAATTCACATACCTTTTGCTCTAAAAGAAAGAACATTTTTGGGGTAATTTTTCTTAAATAAGTAAATTATTTCGATCTGTCGGAGGTGGACTTAATTAATTTACAACACTTTATAAAAAGCTTCTAACCGTTTTAATTAGGAGAAAATAATACTGATCCAGTGTACTTTAATGGACCTAAACTGGCCTAAATGTTCATCTGCAGCTTTTACCACCTACCTACTCCCCAAAATCAAAATCAAATAATTCTCAAAATAGATGAATTCTCAATTTAACACTTCCCAATTAGGAGTCTATATTTAATTTTATTAAAATTCTAAATTAGCAGTCATATATTTAAAAAAAAAAAAAAAAAAACAAACATAAATTTAACAGTATTGTATCCAAAACTTCAATTCTACGATAAGAATACTTCAAATTTTGAATTCCACAATCCTCAGAAAACTTTTTGGGCTGGTAATTTTAGAATATATTCAGTTTTGGTGGTTATTATATAGTTATTTAATTTTAATAAATAATTCTTTACTTTTTCCAAAAAAAAAATACACAATAGTATGCAGAGATACTATTTTGAAAATACCACTAAATATTTACGATACATTATCGTCAATTATTTGGAAATTATGTTCCGAATAAAAAAAGCAAAATGTTTTGTCTTCTTTCTAAATATGCTAGCTTTGAAAATTTATTTGGGATTCTCTTCATGTTTGTTTTTCCAAAATTTTTCCTCCAAATGAATTCAAAATTAAATGCCTCTTCAATTTCTTGAAGAATTTTAGGAGGTGATACAAAATTTTCATTGCATTTCAATATAGGCTTGATGGCACCTGGCTTGATTTCTAAAAATAACGGATTTTAAGTAAATTCCCAAAAATTTGTATGAAAAATAACTCTTCAAAATAATGAAAAACTGGAATATTTTCATTCATACAAATTTTTAATTTTTTTTTTTTGTGCAGTTTGCAGTAGTGACTAATGAGTTATTTCATACAGTTGCTTTTTTCCATTAATTTTCTTTTCCATATTTTTCTAAAGACAAATTATTTCTCTATTTACAAATTATTTCTTTTTAATGCATTAATTTTCGATATCCGACTTCATGATGTTGAGCAAAAATAAATTTTGTGAAATATTTTTACTCTTAAAACTTCTAAAATGTGTGTGATACTTTTTGGTTTTTTTTTTTCTAAATGGTTCGCAGTTCAATTTAATGAATTAAAAATGTTAATTATACTTAAATATTTTCTAACCACTGTAAATTTTTCAAGTCATTTGTAATATAACCTCTTAAAACAATTCAACCAATATATGTATATATATATATATATATAGGTATAATAATTTAATTAAAAATAAACTTACCAACTAATGTCGGAAGTAATACACAATTTGGTCCAGGTGTTGTCATTTCGGCAGAAATTTTTCCACGTTTCACTGTTGGTGTCCATGGTCTTTGTTCAAATCCGGCAACCATATCTATTTTTCGAACTTTTTTTCTTGGAAAATTACAAATGGATGGCTGTGAAAAACAACACATATTTGTATTTTTAATAGTGACCCTCATTAAATAATTATTATTTTTAAATAATTTATAAAATAAAATATTAATATTATTTTATAAAGTTTCATTAAGCATTTTATTAAGTATTAAATTAATAAAATGTCAAAAAATAAAATTGAAATTTTAAAATTTCATAATTTTAAAATTAAAAATGATTTTTTTTTTTTTTATTTTTATTTTTGATTTATAATTTACTTTTTCATCAAGAATAATTTTTTCTTTAGCGAATTTAACCATTTTTTGATAATTTCGAAAAAAATATACAAAAAAAAGATTAAAAAATAGAAAAGGAAACAAAAAAATAAAAAATAAAGTAATTTTATTTAAACACTTAAAAAAAAAAAAAAAAACAGAAACAAAAAAAAAAGGATTAAATCTAAATATAAAATTTTTTAATATATGACAAAACGCGTTTTAAACTTTTTATGAATTATGATTTATTTGTCAGTTGTTTTTTTTTTTTTTTTTTTTTGGAATAGAGAAATTACAAATGATTTTTTTTTTTTTTAATTTTTTTTTTACGCGTATATGAACAGAATACTTTTCTTTTGTTTGCGTTAAAAATAATAATTTCCATTTCTATATAAAATTCATTCTGAATAATTAAACTTTATTCTGAATTTCTTCATACGGATTAAGGTAAGTGGCTGTAATTCTGTTCTATGCTTTTAATACTAGCCCTGTTTACACTTGTCAACAATGGTTGTTAAAACTGCTTAAAAGCTCTTTGCGTTTACACTATTTTTCAGTTGCAACTTTTTATAAATGTGCGTTTATAAAACTTTTTTTTTTGCGAGGGTAAATGTCGATTATCAAAAGGGACTGTAGAGAAATGAATGTGGGACTTTAACCCTCTAAACACCACCTACCTTTTTCGACCAAACAATTTCAAACTTTTTTGTCGTTTGTTTTCGTTTTAAAACTTTTTTGTAGAAGAAATGAGAAAGTCGGGAAGAAAAAGAGGAAGTTGTAACTAATGATTGCAACACGATGTAAACAGAGGGACTTAAAAATTGCTAAAACGTTATAAAGAAAACAAAAATAGATTTAGCTGATATTTAATGAAAAAAATCGTATTGGTAAGTATATTGATTTTCCTTTTAAATCGGACAGAAATAGTACACTCTTAGCTGGATTTAGGAACATCAAAACTTCAATAGGATGAAATGAAGGCTCAATTACTTAAAAAATTGTTGATATATTTCGACAATACAAAAAAAAAAATAGGATAAAATCATTATTTATTTCACTTTATTCGTTATATATATGAAAAGCGTTTGAAATAACAAGAGAAGATAACAAGATAAAAACATTGTAAAATATCTTGTAAAATTTTTAAAATTATATACAAATGCACAAAAAACCAAGTCACCAAATCAAACGGCTTGTTTTAAGAGTATATTTTTTCGTAACTATAGATTTACTATATGTGCAGATGTTCTTGATTTATCTCAGCTTCTAAAAGAGCTGATATATGCAAATATGAACACTGCAACAAACGAGAATAATACTATATGACCATCCTGTGAAATACTTCGAAACTTTTAAAACAAAATGGAAAGTCTTAAAACTGATGAAAATTTAATCGTAATATCAATGGATGTTACAGGGATGACTACTACACAAATTATTTATTTATTTAAAAAATTTTTTTTTTACATCTATAAAAGACTTTTCTATAAACATCTATAAAAGACTGATAATGTATCCTTCTTGTGAACTATATAGAGCCAAGGTTAATGTAAGACAAAAGAAGATCAATGAATCTATTACGTTTTAAGAAAAGATTAATCCGTATGCTTACAGGAATGATTGTAGTTTTTGAAACATTTTTATTTACCTTAATTCAAAAGCCTTAGTTCAAAAAGATAAAGAGCAGCTTTGATCAAGAGATATGTGATGATTTAAAAGTTGATGATAAACTATATGATTGCATATACTATGATAGGACGAATTCCTTTAAAATTACTATTTTAATTTCATTGTACATAACTAAGTTCCATATATACATAAAATGTTTTAGTTTATAAAATGGGAGATATTTAGTTTAAAATAAAATTTTTCGAATTTCTAATTAAAAAAAAAAAAAAAAAAACTGCATAATATAATTAAATTACTTCCAATGCCGTATTATACTTAGATTTAATAACTATACTTTTTTTTTTAAAGATACCTTTTATTGATTAGAAATCAAAAAACTTTAAAATTCAATATAAATCCATTTGATTTTTTATCATTAGAAATTATGAATGACTTTTAGACATGCTAATTTTAAAATACGTTATTTTTTCTATTCATTATTCATATGAAACTTTACTTTTTCCTCCAAAAATTTTCGAAAATTACAAGAAAATGCAATAAAAACTTTTCCCATTGATCGAATGGTATTTGTATTTATTGTTTTTTTTCTTTTCTGCCTTTGAAAATTTTACAGAAAATTTACGCCAATATTTATTTTTTATGTAAATTAGAAAGCTGTTACCTTGATTTTAAATGTAAATAAATGTTTAACAAACAAATATGTTGGTATTATTGTGTTTTGATCAAGGTAAATGATACGAAAATGATTTCAACTAATGAACATTTAATATAGGAATATTAAAGAATTGTTATTTAAATTGCCTAAAATGTACTTTTTAATTGCATTTGGTAATAATTGCACAATTAAAGATGAATTGATTTTTAAAGAGAAAAAATATGTAAAATCTGCAATTATATTCAAACATAATATATACAACATTCACTTTTTTATGGTATAATTGTATTAAAGATATTGCTGACGCTGCCCAGTTCGAAACTATATATACTGAACTATATATATACTGGTTTTTCTGAACTTATCGCACTAGCTCTTGATACTAAACACTTAATACTTATTTTCTTACATGTATACCTACGAATATCTATTGGGTAGTCGAAAGTATAGACTAGAAATTTAACACATATCCAAATACGATATTTTCAAATACACTAGGAATTTTTCGGAATTTCCCGAAATTTATTAAATGCAATTAGGTAGTATTTAGTGCGAAGTGCGATAGAATCGAAAACGCCCTTAATGTGTGTCACCTAAAGTTGTCTAAGCGTTAATGTCGAATATCACTTAATTAGATGGACGGTGTTTTTTAGAATTTTCAGGCAGTTTTCATATGTATTTGACAATTTAACAATATTACATTTTTTTTTTTTTTGAGTTTTGTTTTGAAATTTTTTTTAAAAAAGTTTAAGTGTGTATAAAAAATATCAGCTGAATCATTTTTTTCCCACTTGTTTCCACCAATAACCATCATCAATGTAAAGAAATATTTAGTCTGTTATTTTGTCTATACCGTAATTTAAACATTTATTCAAAAAATACTGAAATTTTTCACAGTGTACGACCAAATATTAAACAAGTTTATATACTTAAAGTATATATACAAGTTTATATACTTATATAGTTTAAAAAAAATCAGTTTATTGATATTTATTATAAAATAAATTTATTGAATAATTAAAATAATTATTCAATCATAATAATTCATCATAAATTTTTTAATACACTTTTTGCGTTCTAAGAATATAACGTATACATTTATTATCAGTACTTTTTGACTTATTACTATGGCTATCTATTGTGTTTGGGGCTATGGCCTATTCAATATTAACTTGCATTCTTAACCTTTTTTCCATGCGTATCACTTTGTCAAAGCAGCTTTTTCGTTTTCTGCTTTTCTACCTAACAGATCGACCAATTTCAAAAGTTAGTTCTACTAGTAAACCCCAAAAGTTAGTTCTGCTAGTTTCATATAAATGAGAGGTTACTGTAAAAATCAAATAAAAGTTTAAAAGTAATTTCTGTTTTAAAATAATGAAAACAAAAATTTATCTACAATACAGCAAAATAAAAAAGTACAGCAAAAAAAAAAAAAAAAAATTAATTTATTCCATTTTAACAATTTTCACTTGACGTAATTTCCATAAATTTGTTCTAATAAAAAAAAAACAAAATTCAATATTTTAAATTAACCTTCAACCATACGACAATTTGAGAAATTTCAATTAAGGTTTGCAAAAAAATTGAATATCTACCCATTCCATTCTATTTCTAAAATTATTGTTTTGTTTCTATAGGTTTTTTTTTTCTTCATTATGCTAACATGAAATCAATAAAAAAATATTAAAATTCACACCCAAATTTTGCAAAAATAACCTCTAAATGTCATCCATGTATTTTTTGTGTTTTTTTGTGTTTTTTTTTTTACTTTTTTTGTACTGTCATTTCAGAAATCAATTCATTCAATACAAAATGTATACATTTAGACATTTATTAATAAATTTAATTGACTTAAATTTCTAAAAATTCTGAATTTAATTTAAAGATGCGGTGTCACTTTGGTGAAAATGACAAGAGTTCAAAGTATAAACAACGCACAATTTATTGTTCATAATAGCTATATTTTATTTGTTTCCTAAAATCTGATTTTTTGTTATTAATTTTAATAAGATTAATTGTTCATAATTATTTTTAAATTGAAAAAACAACTTTTATTTTGAATATAGTTGGCAACCCATTTTGATATTTTATTTTTAAAAAATGTTTAAATTTCACCCAATTTTTTTTTACTTCTTCATATGACAATGACGATTATAAGGTTAATTTAAATATTAAAACTTTTATTCGTATTATTGTTTACATATTTCTGTGCACTGTTGAACTTAAAAATCATTTTATAAGCTTTCCTAATCCTATTTAATATTCTTTATTTCTTCGGTAGGTGTTAAGTAAACTTCTGTCTGTTCTATATAGTTTTTCAAAAAACTTCTTCAGTTTGAAAATTTTAAATAACATTGGCTCACTAACGGTTAATTTTAAATAATTTCCTTTACGCAGCTTAACAAATTTGCATTGAACATCTAATCATTTGAAATTATAATTTTTACGAATTTTGTTCTGCGTTTTGCAACGGATGGACCTACACAAAAAAGGTTTTTTACAACTGTTTTTTTTTTATATGGCCAATCTATGTTTACATTTTTATTTTTTCATTTTGAACAATGTAGAAAGAAGTTTTAAAAACAGAGAGATAGACATACAGAATTGAAACTATTAACCATTTTGTTTAAATATATTAGCTACACCTTACTAACAACTAAGGATCAAGACCAATAGATGCTATAAACACTTCAAAAAAAAAAAATAAATCACAAAATTTTACATTAGCACGCACTCTTGAAGTTTAGCGATATAAAATTATTGACACTAGCATGTTTCACATGAAATCGTCAAAATGCCATCTAAAAAAAAGCATATATCTAAATGTATATGAAATACAGGCATTTTCATAAATAACCTACAACTATGCAATATCATAGTCAAAGAAGCACTCGTATTTTGGGATTCAGAAGTTGGAGTTCAAGAATACTAGAGTTGATTACAATGGCTAAAGCCGTGCGATTGAATAATATGAGTAAAATTTTATTGTATGAAATTCTTTTATACTACAAAAAACGGTGACAGTTCGTCATTGCAGAATTTTTGTAGTGCCCCAATTATCATGATGCCCTAAACAAGTTTTTAATCCAGCACCGGTTTCTAATATATGAAAATATAGTATAAATCTTAGTTTAATATCAAAAATTAGGTCAGGTTATTAACTAATTTTAGAAACAAATACAAAAGTCCTAAAAATACTAAAATATTTTAGTTTTAATAAAATTTTTTCAAAATTTTTTTTGATTATTTGTAGATAATATGAAAAAATATGATTATTGATTGATGAAAAAATTTGATTATTAATTTCACTCTGTCCGTCTGTAAGTGGGAAAATAAAAAATCTGTTTGAAAAACTTCTACACTGTTTAAAATCAAGTAATGATATTTTAAACATAAATAGCTGTTAATAAAAAATTAATTTTGGAAAAAAAGACTTTTTTCTCTAGTTCTATCCTTTACGGAGCTGTAGACCGTAAAAGTTTTGAAATGTTTATATGTCAATTTCTGCTTAATATGTCTTCAATTTAAAAACGTCAAACGACAGAAAATCTTTGAAGCTCTTTAAAAATCAATATAAATCTATATAATTTTTTGGAGTTGAGTATTTAAATTTACCGTCACCGTTCTTCGAAGTCCTTACGAGAATCTTGATAAGCATAAGTTTCATCAGAACTGAATTTTATACTTCATCCTATTTAACTTTTTTTAATTTTATATGATTTTTTTTAAATTTAAGAAAATGTCTCTTGATTTTTCATTTGTCAATTTTTTCTTACTTGTTTTAAAAAAAATTACAAATTTTTATGTAAAAGACATCAAAATTCTAGAATGCGTTTTATTGTCGATTTGAAAATGTTCATTTTTAACAACCTTTCGTTTTACATACCATCTTGTTTATTTACATAGCAAATAATTTCGGATATGTTTATTTATAAGTAAATAGTTATTGAATATTAATTTTCATATGACATTTTGTTGTGATATCCTGATGATTATTTTTATACGATTGAATTTTTTATTTGAAAGCTTCCAAAATCCAATAAATAGCGTAAAGGATATATATATATAAAAAAAAACAAACAAAAAAAACCGAGTATCACTAAAATGTTATCTATTTTTATTTCTTTTTTTAATCGATTCGCTGATTTCCTTAGTACGGAATGGTACCAAAGTCTATAATTTATGTTTTTTCACACAAAAAATAAACTTTATTTTTTGTTTATTATCTTAGTTTTCTAAATATGTAAACGAAATTGAACATTAAATGTCATGAAAACAGTTGTTATGTTGTCTTTTTTTTTAGGTTATGCATGAGGTGTGGAATTATTGAAAAGCGAGAAGAATCCATTTTTTTTATATAAGTATAGGTGGAACTTAAACCAATTAAACACCATTAGAGTTTTTTGACAAAAGAATAGTTTATGAAGTTTATGAATACAACCTGAAACACATGTTTTTGATTCATTATTTCTGAAAAATGCTTACATGTTTATGGTTTTGTTTGACCCAACTAAAATTATTTTCTAATAAGTGAAAAATAAAAATTTAATTTTAATAAAATAAAACTTTTCAAATATTATTTATAAAAAAAAAAATTTTTAAGTAATATTTTGAATACAACTGGAAGAAAACTGAAGCAGCCAAAAAATCAAAGTTTTTAAGCGAATTGAAAAAAACCTATTAAATGAATTCGCTTTGAAAAATATGCAGTTGTGTGTGAATAAAATTAGGTCGAAAATAGATTTGAAATGTTTTAAAAATTTAAATTTTAGGAAAATCTAAGATTTCAGACTTGCTTTAGGAGAAAAATACTATTGAAAGTATGTGTTTCCAGACTTAGTAATGTACTGATATTAATCGAAATTTTGTTGTAGTTCAATCATTTTTTGTTGTCGAAAAATCCTTAGTATTGCAATAGTAATAAACTGTATATAACATTGTAACCTATATATTATAACATTCTAATTATTAAATTTATTCATTTCTATTTTATATTTCAATAATTTTTTTAATGCTGATAATTTTCCTTTGTGTATTTCCGCTGTCATGGTATTTCCGTTAAGTTACAAATAATGACAAAAATAAAAAAAAAAAAAAAACCAAAAAAAATTTACTAAAATTAGGATTATTACTATTTCTCCTTTTTCATAAAAACTTTTGTATTGAAAATTCCCTAAAAGCACACCCAAAAAAAAAAATAATGTGTATTCATTTTTTATTTTATTTATCGTCTAAAGTCTATTATTGTCTATAACATATATACATATAATACTAAATGAAAAGTTCCTTTCAAAATGAAGAGATTAATAGAACAGTTCCTTTCAAATATGTGACTTCCTTTTTAATACATAATATAAAAACTATAAAACAAACTTTTTAAAAATCTGTATGGGTATAATCCGAGAATGTCAACTAAAGTAATGTCCAATTGACTTATTGGACAAAAGCAAATTGATAACTTAAAAACATTTCATGGTTATTGAGAATATCAATATAAACGTCGAAAACTTGTTCAATAATTGCAGCTATCATAGTTACACCCAAGGAATGGTAATAATATTAGACTATTTTTGTTAAGAATCGGTTTAAAGAATTACAACAGCATTTAAGAATTACAATTGTTTACCGAATCATTAAATAAAATAGACCTCAGACACTAGGCCGACACAGGAATATGTAGAGGTTGTAGGAAGGAGGGTGAAATGATATTAATTTTTGTTGTTATTTTATTATTTAAACACTAAATTATTAGTTTTATAATTTATTATTATAGTTGTTATTTTAGTTATAAAAATATATATATGAACACTCGGTACGAATGACTGAGCTCTGATGAGATTATGAAATAAATAAAATAAAATATAACTAATCAAAGAAATCAATATTATATAGGAGGTATTTCTAAAAGCAAAATAAAAGAAGATCTTTTATATATAACATGTATATTTAATACAAATCAAATTCAAGTAGGCATAAGTAAAAACTGATGAAAAAATAATAACACACTAAAAAAAAAAAGAATAAAATGAAATGAAATATGAGAACATAAACAGGTGAAAACTAGGAGCAACCTAACAAAAATAATCAATTTTTCTTTTTTTTTGTTTCTTTCCTTTGAACTTATTAAATGTAGAGTTTTCTATTTTTATTTCTTTTTTTTTTTTTAGGATATTACAGGAGTAAAATATTAACTGTCTTTCATTTTATTTTATGAATTGTTAACTTAAAGATGAATTATTAAGTGTATTTGAATGTGTACAAATACAGGTATGCAGCCATACGTATATATGATCTCAATAATTCGTAAATTAAATGGATTTTTATTTATGAAGTTTTTTATAGTTCATAATAATAGTTGTTATTGTTATTGTTTTTCAGAAAAGAAGAAAATATTATTGTCAAAATGTAGGTCAAGTTGGGAAAATGAAAAATCAAAAAAACAACAACAGTAACAGTAACAGGAAAAATCAACAAGAGAAAAAACAAAATTTATTTATTGTCAACCGGAAATAAATACTAAAGGAAATTAAAAGGTAAAAATAATTTTCAAGAAAATTTAAAAAAAAAAATTTTTTTTTTTCTTTTGTTTGTTCTACATATGTTTTCAACATAATGAAAATTTTATTTGTCTTGATAACAGTTTTTGAGTTTCAAAATACGATTCAAACAAAGGAAACAAAAACAAAAAAAAAATTTAATTTAATTGTATTGCATACAGTTAAAAAGAAGAAAAAATATAAGCAAGTTATATGTCAATGTCATTTTGAAACGTTCTAGAAAATACTTCAGGTTTTTTTTTTTTTTGTTTTTCCCTAAATTACCCTGTCATTTTTCATGATTATTTTTAAAATGTACGATTTTTTGTTACAGTTCAAGGATTTAAACTGCAGTTATAATTTCTTTTTATATAAATAATATAAAAAAATGAATTAAAAAAAAAAGATTTTATTAAAAAAGTAAATAAATGCAATCTGTAGGTAGCTACTTTATTTTATTCTATAGATATCGAGTATATAACTAGATATAGAATATTAGATATGCACTTTTCTTTAACAATACAATATACATTTTTGTCTTTTTAACGATTTTTAAAGAATTTAAATTTGGTTGTGGATTTTAAGAAATACATATTTATATTATAAAATAATTTTCTAATTAGTCTTTTAAGTAGTCTGTCCGTTCTTTCGTCTGCTCAAAAAACTTATACGGTGTATAAGATAAAACAATGAAATTTTAATTATGGGTGTGAATTTCTTAAAAAACATAATATTTTCGAACAACTGCCTGCCCATTTTAACTACAGTCTAGTCCTGCCCATTAAGTAATTACAGCCCGTCAAAATTGGAAAGCCCCTAATTTCAAATGTGTATATATGTTAGATTCTGCTTAACATTTTTTCAATCTTAAACCGACAAACGACAGGACATTTTTTTAACTTTATAAATCAATATTAAAATTATGCAATATAGTATTTAAATTTTTCTTTTAGCACCTTAAAATTTTGAAACAAGACAGATCTTTCAAAATTAGCATATTAAGTAATCTTAGAAAATTATTTTTTTTTGTATTTGCTAAAAGGAGAAGCTCTTATTAGGGATTGAAAATTTGTTATTTTTAGACACTTGTTCAAATTTTGTTTAAGTATAAAGCAAAAGTTATAGCCTCAATATTATATTTCTATATTTTTCTTATATTTCTACTATTTTTCTTTTAAATAAATTAAAAAAAAAAAATGCACGTTTTGGTGCAAATCATAATACTAAACTGTTTTTATTATTTTTTTTTTTTGGAGAATGTGCGCCTTTATGTAAATCAATTCTATGAATAATCAGAATAGAATTACATAAAGTTTTCTTAAAAAATCTAAAGAATTGTAATTTCAAAAGTAAAATAAATTGTTTCTAAATCCCTAATCATGCATATCCTGTTGTACAATAATAATCAAAACACATTAAGCTGTTTAATCTTTTTCTAAAAAAAATAAAAATAAGTACGAACATTTTACTATATAATGAATTTAATTGTGAACCTAATTTTATATTTTGTAATATGGAAATATTAAGTATACTTATATTATAGTAAGATGGTGATCTTTTGACAAGTCCCAAAAAAAAATAAGGTTCTACTAAAATGTTTTCGAAAACATTTTTAGGCAGAATTATTTTTCTTTATAAAAACTTTAAAGTTGAATAAATTTTGTATCATCTGACCAATGGTGTAGTAGTAAGTCACCGGTTTTTCAGATGAAATGTGTCGGGTGGGTTCAAACCCCGGTCAGATCAAAAATAATATATAAAATATAATAAAATAATGTAAACAAAATATTAAATATAATTATAATTTAATACTTGTACCGAGATGGCCCACATGCTTTAAGGCAAAAGAGTCCTAAAAATATCGGCAGATATTTATATCTGGGCGATATACAAGGAATATAAAAAAAAATTTGTATACCTGCAATATTGCGTATGATTTAACATGTTTCTACCTCATCTGTTATTTCATTTCATCATGTTTTTCTTATTTTAAGATTAAGTAGTCATAGTAACTAAATTTTTTATTAATTTACTCAAGAAAATCCATCTGAAACTGGAACTTGTTAATTGATAGAAAATCATATATAAATTACGTATTAAAGCTCATACGGATTCATTTATGTGCCGGTTCCAACTGTGATAATACCATAAAACTCAAAATCCAGTCAATACAAGTTAAGAAAGAAATAAAAAACTTCAGCTGCAGATGCCATATTGGACTTAGAAATCACTTGGCCACTCATAAATCCTGGTCACAAAACATTTTACCACTACTAGGGAGGCCTCAATATTAAAATAAGTTATATAAACCGTCTTGCCGGTTAGAATTTTAATTTATTCAGAAACTTAAGCTAAGTAGTCAAAACGGTCTCTATTAAAAGTTTGTTTTTCAAATTTTGATGCCATAAAAATTAAGAGGTTTTAAAAACCATACGGAAATAAAAATTTCTTTATGGTTTTGTAAACCATATAAGAACATAAAAATATAACAAGTTTCTGAAGGAAATGAAATGAAACAAACCTTTTATTTTTAAAAGTTATGAGACTTCTACAATTATTCTCCTGCAGTAATTATCTTTTTGTTGTGTTTTAATTTTTTAAACTTATTTAATCTGATTACTTAATATAAATTTTAATAAAAGTTGTAATTAAAATGTTCGTAATGAAATACAAAAAAAGCAAAATTTATTTGTTTAAGTCTTTCAACAAAACGATTCATCAGTTCTTTTACTTTTGATTAAAGATAAATAATTATAGTTTTAATAATATTCTTGTAAAACTTTTCGAGCACGCAAACTTAACAATCATATTTTTAATCAAATTAATGTGAAACTAAAAGTGTACTAAAGATATTTTAATTACAAAGTAAAAGTAAAAATTAAGAAAAGTTTTACTTTTCATAAAGAAAATTTTTTTTGGCAGTGATTTTTAACAAAAATTTCATTTTACTTTTTAAAAAAAAATTTCACAATTAATAATTTTACCTTTTGGTTTGAAATCGCCCATAAAAAACAGATTACTTCATGATTTTTTAACGTATGCTTGATTTATTTCTGAATTACAATAAATAGGTTTTTTGAAGTGGAAAAAATAAAAATTTGTGCAAATTAATTAATGACCTTAATTTGTTTATTTAATTGCCCTTTTAATATTAATTTAAAGTATTTAGAGCAGAATAAAATAATATAATTGAAAATAAATGTAAGTTTCAATTAAAATTTTTTCTTAAATATTCAAATATTTGATTACTTTGTTATTATATCTACTATTATAGCCAAAATATTGGTTTTGTAGTTAATATTTTATTTTGAATATACTTTACTTTAGGAACATCGCCCGATTTTTTTTCGAAATTTACTGAGAGATACTTTAGATCATGTGATGGAACGTTATATGCGTCGAACCCTAAGCGATCAGGACACTAAGGGTTTCAAAAAAGCATTTAAAAATTTAAGAGGAAACTTACTTAAACACTCGTAGCACCTATATTTTTATAATTATACAAACCCCTACCAAGGCTTATCGGTTGTTTTTTACGGACTACTACCAAGGCTTATCAGCTCTTTAAGTAAGTTGCTCCCATAAATTTTTAAAGGGCTTTTTGAAGCCATTAATGTTGCCAACGCTTAGTCGGAACCATATGGCGTTTCATCACGCAATTTAAAGTATCTCTCAGTAAAGTTTGAAAAAGATTCAACAATGTATCTTAAGTAAAGTATATCCAAAATCTATTATTATAAAATCTCTCATGAAAATTTAATAAAATCTTACATATAAATTGCAACGTAATTGAATTAAATTTAAATTGTTAGTGGGGCCATAATCATCTACGGGCGCTGTCCACGTACTCTTTGTATAATCGAACTAGATCGCCGCTGACCGGACACTTTGCATCTTCTTATTTTTGAAAAACTATTTATATATTTATACCTTTCCAGACTTTTTACAAAACCTAGAAATTTTTCTATAGCATATTTGGTTCTCGTAAAATTTCTTGAAAAGGGAACAGTTACAACAATTTTTTTTTTTCATTTTAAATAAAATTTAAAAGTGTGAAATGGCTAAGAAAGAAAGCATTATTACTTTATTTCTTCAGACCTACATAACATTTTAATTAAACTATCTTAAGAATTTAAATCTTGTTTCTTTTTCTTCTAACAATAATATTGAATATGGTGTGATGGTGTATTATTAAAAATAAAAATTCTAAAAATATTTTATACAAGAATATTGACATGTTTCACGTGCATATAAGTAAATTTCAATTTTGTAGCTTATTTTAATCTAATTTACATGTTAAAATGTCTTTTTTTTTTTTTTGATATTTTAAAACATAATATTTAATTATTTTAACAAAAAAAAAATTTTAAATCTGAAATTAATCTGATTATGACAAACGGAAAAAATAATAAATTAAATATTTTTCAAGCTTTTGAAAAACAAACTCTTATAATTTTGTTTTATGAAACGAAATCTTCCGCTCGCGTCAACTTTAAATGTATTATGTAATTTTTACAATAAATTCCTACACTTTTAAACACATTTTTAAACACATAAATAAAACAAAATTAATCTAAAATTCGATCTAAGATTTAATTAAACGATTGTCGATTATTTTTCTTAATATTAGGTATATTATTTTAAGTTCTTCTCTTATATACTTTTCAATATATTTTTCAAGTTCATGTTTTAATAATCTTACTTTATTTTATTTAATAAACAGTTTTACTTTGAATTAAGCTTTCATAATTTAATTAACAGTTATTAAAAAAAAAAAAAATCAAAAAAAAAATAATTGTCGGAATAAACAATTTTTTAGACACAAACCAACTGATCAATATGATTGATGTAACTAATTTTTAAAATATTTTTATTTAGTACTCCTGACTGTTGTTTCGAATTATTTAAGGAAAATATTTAAAATATTTACATATACTGTATTTATATATATATATATATATGTATAAATGTATGTATTAAAATTTGTATATAATTAATTAAATAAATTACCCAAAAAAACATATTGTTGTATAATTGACAGTAATTTTATTATAATAATTATATTTTGTATAACATTATGTTTGTGTCTGTTTTTATTTTTTTTTATAGCGCTATAGTATTAACATTAATACTAAGTTTTGAACGACCTTCTATTATTAATTTTAGCATACTAATCTTTATACACTCAGTAAAATAAAATTTCGTTTTTAAATATGATAGCCCAATGGTTATTTTACTATACCTTTACTTTTTTTTTTATAGTGCATTTGTTTGCCACATAAATGTAAACAGGAAATTACACAGCCTTTCATTTTCAAACGTGGCTGTAAGGGGAAATAACTCTTACGACATGTGTTGGATTCGAACCCACATTCCCTTGGTGTTTACAGCGTATTTTATACGCTCTTATTCGCTAGGCCACTGAGGCCCCTACCTTTATTTATAATTAGAATATTTTTTGACAATTAAAATTGTTATAATTGCATTGGGTCGGATCGAATGCACAAAACTGATCTTGATCTTACCAATTTTTATGCATAAAATTGATCTTGAACTCAAATCTCACTTATCAATTTTTAAGCATAAACTAACTAAAAATTGTTTACTTGGAACAGTAAGAATTGAGTTCGAACTCAGTTTTATGCATTCGACCAATTAATTCTTATGATACTATATAGTTAAAATCAAATACAAAAAATATTTGAGTTAAGAAAAGTAAGGGGAGAACCTCGGTGCCGTAGTGGTAAAGAACGTATAAAATATAGAATAATTTCTTGTTATGACATTTACAGCCACAGTCGGAAAGAAATATAGCTGTGTAATTGATAATTGCCTTGTTACATTTATATCTTCTTGTACATAAACTGCATAAAAAAGAAAAGGTAACAAAACAATGATGTAACGAATTTTGAAAACTAATATTTTAATTTTAATAAATATTAAAGTTTATTTAATTTAAAGTTATGTTTAAAAATAAAAAATTAAATTATTTTATAAATTAGCACATTCCAAAGCAATTTTTCAAAGAATGCAGGTATAGCGGGGATTAAACTTTTTCTTTCGTTATTTTGTATTTTATTTCGTTATTTTGTATTTTATCGTTATTTTGAATATTTTTTAGAAAAAAGCAAACGAGGTTTAAAGTAAGCAAAGTAACCATTGAGCCATCATTGTAACCCAAAAAATTAATCGTTTTAAAAAATGCTTAACTTTGCTTACTTATCTGTATGAATATATTCTACAATAAATATTAAATAAATTATTGTATATATAATGGATAGAATATCTGATTTTAATTTTTCATAAAAAATAAAATATGATTTTTGTTTTTTTGTTTTCAAATTATTGACCGTGAACTTTTTTAAGGTATCAGAGATGAAAACTTTCAAATCCAGTACCAGTATTATTATTTTTTTTTTTTTGTGCGTTTTCTAGCATTTGTTTTTTTTTTTTTTTTGTTATCCAAGTTCAAGGCTTGGAAGTATTTTGCGATTTTGCCATTATTTTTTTTTGACTTTGTTTTGTTTTCGTTAAAAAAAATGTTAAAAAAATTCACGATTTTTATGTATTAAAATTAATTTTACCTTTTTTTTTTTTTTGTTCAGGAATAGAATTATGACAATTAACTTTTAAACTATAGAACATTTAATAGTGTTTTCGGTTATTATTTTAATTATAAGCGATTTTTTTTTTTTTTAACTTTCAGTCTATGATTTTTTTAGGCGGTTTCATGATTTTGATAAGGCGGGATGATTTGTGTATTTTGTTTGTATATATAATTTGTTATGGTATAAGTTTAAACGTGTGAAAAGTACAATTGGAATTTTTTTTTTTTGGAAGATTAATCGTTTTTTTTTTTTCGTCATGGTCTTTATTAAATAGGATAAAGATGTTAGTTAAAGATTTTTGTTTTTGCTGTAAACGGGTAAAAGTTGGGTTTTAAATCATAAAAGTAAATATCGCAACGACTAATAATACCACAAATAGTAAGATGGAGGAATATGAAATAAGTATAGATTTAAATTTAATAAAAAAGTAAGAAACAAAGATAGAGGGAAAAAAAAGAAAGCTGAGACTGAGATGGAAAAATGTCAAAATTAAATGATATTTGTGACAGAAAAGAGGAGAAAATTTTTATTTCTTAAGTAATTAAAGTAGATATTAATTGAACAATGATTATACTTATGTTAAATTAGATTAAATACTAATATCTTTAAATTATTATGCTTTTGTAATTATAAAATTCTTTAATTATATCAATTTTTTTGTAATCACGCCTATTTGTTTTCATACTCCCCAAAATGTTTAAACTATAGATGATAGTTAAGATATTTTGCATATTTTGTTCAAGTTAGTAAAAAAGTCGCGTATACTGAACTTAATTGAAATCATTAATATATCAATTACCTTAATATAGGTAAAGAGAATACGGAATTATTATACTTTTATGAACAAATGTTTTTATGGTTTATTGTACATATTTTGGTCTGAAAATGTCTCAAGCTTTAGGTGAACGAAATAACTATGTTGATAAAGTAATCTAGTTCTTAAAATATACAAAAAATCTCTCAAGACAAGAACTTGTACAAGAAAAAAAGAATGAGTGAATGATGTAAAATTGATTTGGTACGCAATTTTCAGTATATACAGTATATCACAAATTTGGAAGCTACTGTGTAACAGAAAAAAACATGTGACGAAATAAAATTAATTTTCGATCATCTTATATTGCAGAAATTTATTGTTGCCACATTCGACTACGCACCAAAATATTTAGCCAGTTTATGCTTTCAAAAGTAAACTACAGTCCTATGCTCCGATTTTTATATGCATATTAAAGTTATTTTCAACAAGTTTCTAAAGGCAAATTTAGATTTAGATTTAAATTCTTTATCCAGCCTATAATATGCAGTATAATAAATTAAATTTAGTGACGCTTTTTGAATGAGGAAAAGCAATTTCTTAAAGGAATCCAACATATTTCTTTAGCTGCAGTCATATATGTTCACACTTATATCTATATCTATATACATAAATCTATTCATGTACAAATACGCAATAATTAGAACTTTTTTTTTCTTTATTTTCTGAACAATGCGGTTTTTTTTTTTTTTATTTCACACACAATTCATCTAAATCAAATTACTTCATTGTATCTTCAATAAGATTAAAATCAAGATTTCTTCATTTTAAGTATGATAAAGTGGTTTAAGTTTGCCTTAAGCGAATTACAAAGAATAATAAAAAAAATAAAAAAAATTTTCTCTGAAATTTATTATTTTTTTATTGGGCAAAAAAAAAATATTAAATAATTCTTAGCCAGGCTTAAATTGAGATTACCTCATAACGAGTTTCTAATATTCAATATTTAGTAAGTTTAATTAAAAAAACAAAAAAAAACAACAGTTTTAATCAATTCTGTTACTTTTTTTTTTAGTTGCAAATATCTAAAAACAAATGTACATACATATATATTTGGCTTAGGTATATTTAAATAATTAAAAAATTAAACAAGCTTTTAGCAATTTTTTTTTTTTTAATTAGTTGACATCATAATTTGACATGAATATTTAGAAATCATTAACTATAGAATCATCAAATGAAATGTTTAATTTTTCTTCAGTAAATTATGTGAGAAAATCTTTAAATTCTTTAAATCGAAAATTCTATTCAATGTTAGACCAATCTAGGCAGTATTTTTTGTATCCAATTTTAATTCGAATTATATTTTTGTGATAATACTATTGTCTAGATATTTGGGTTTCATTATAGCGTAGCTTAAACCTTATAAAAATTTAACTTATATGTAGGTGTTATTGAAAATTATATTTACTATAGTAACTTTATATTTTAAATAAAAAATTCAGTTACTACTGTAAAAAAAATTGATAACCAAAGGTTTTCATTTTATCTCAAATAGACTATAACTAGGTATTTTACCCTACTTTCACTCTAATTAATTTTATTGAGAATAGACTAGGATTAAATATTTCACCCACTGGAAATCCAGACAATTAAAATTTTGGGTATACATAGATTTTATCAAAATTAAATTTTAATCAGATATATATAGAATGATAATCAGCTGTTCAAAGGGCTATATTAATAGAAATCGAAATCCAATTTACTAAACAATTTTTAAAATAACTCTAAGAAAAAATCAACTTTTTATTATGTTTAATTTCATTTCATTTTAAAAGAACCATTTAATATTATTATTTTTCTATAGAGCTATATCTACTACAAAACATTTGTTATTCTGCTGATCGCAACACAAAGTTATCTATATAACGGTAGGATATTCATAATCCACCCACATTCTCTTTCCTTGCATCATCCTTTTAAAAATAAGCCGAAATATAGGTAACATTTTTTTTTATGCCTCATTATATTGAGTTTTCTTTGTTCTGTTCTTTTATTTTTGCCCTCAAAACTTATAAAGTGACGTACTCTTAACCTATATAAACAGCTTAATTCAACATAATGTTTTAATATACAACAATTTTCCAATTTTAATTTAGTGATAATGAAATTTCGTAATTTTTAAAAATTGTTCTTCACTTCAGTTTTTTTTTCTTTTTCCGTCATCTGATTTCATAACTATTTAAATTAATTCATAAATAATCAAAAACAAAAAAAAAAAAAAACAAATTAAAATTAATCTCAAGACGACCTCATATTTATTCATAAGTAGTTAAAATTTAAATAAATCTATAGATACATTCATTTATTTTGAAAATTTTATAGTGTATATATTCATTGAGGTATATATTTATTTCTCTTTAAAATTTCAGTATGTATGTACTTATGTATGCATCTTGAAAAATATATGTAATACGTAGGTAGGTTTTTTTGGTTACTGTTTTGACAAATTTAACTAAACATGATGACAGCATGCATATAACAAAATTAATCGGTATTTAATTAAAATCGTTCAATAAAAATGAGAACAGCTTAAATAATCGAAATACAAAATATAACTTAATTAAACATTTTTATATACAAATAAAATGATTTCTTGTATTTTGCTATAATTAGCTTCTAATTAAATTTTTCGTAAAAGTAGTTTAAATGTTTTGAAAATTAAGAAAAACCATACCAAAGAAATCTTAAAATATTGTAAATTATTAAAACATATGGCATACTAAATAGTATGAAAAACAAAGATCTAAAAAAATCATATACATTATTAATTTTTGTTTTAATGCATTTCTCTGCCACATAAATGTGGACAGGAAATTACACAGCCTTTCCTGTTCAGGCGTGGCTGTAAATGTCGTAAGGGGGTATAACTCTTACGACGTGTGTGGGATTCGAACTCACACTCCTTCGGCGTTTACAGCATATTTTATACGCTCTTACCCACTAGCCCACCGAGGCCCCTGCAATAATTTAAAAATAAGCGCCACAAATTTTCGGCAATTTTTTATTTAATTTTGCGTTTTTAAATATCGATTTTCTAATTTTTTTCATTATAAAATAAGATCCAAAATATTAAAAATAAAAAATTACGGAAGTGTGAAGTGTCTAAACAACCAGACTCGCGTATTCTGTTCGATAATAGAAGACGCACGGAAGCAACATTGCTAAGACTTTAATCGCCTGAATTGACAGAGGGTGCAATATGTACTTTTACATTATATCAATTTAGTACTGCTATATATGCATAGCAGAACTCCCACAGCTCTCAGAAAAAATAAAAATTTTCAAAAACTAATTAGTTGGGGTTTGGAGGCGATATTTGTGTATAAGAATTAATAAGTATTAATAATAATATTAATAATTTAATATTAGAATTCCAAATTCAAAAATAGTCATCTATATAATATAATTCACACAAACAGTGATTCAAAAGAGGATGTTAAGAGATGTTAATTAATGCTAATTGTCAAAAATCATCCTCCTTTCGAAATTTGAAGCTCGAATTAAATGCGTTCTAAAAATACAAAGGAACTAAAAATTTTCAAAATTATGGTTTTACATAACGGTAAATTTAAATATCAAATTGCAAAAACTTTTCTAATTTTTATAATATTTATAAAGTTTAAAAAAGTTCCAGACTTTTGACGGTTTTAAAATTGGAAAAATATTAAATCAGTGCTTATATAAATAGTCGTAATTGAAAATAGACTCTGCAATGAATGCGGCTGCATAAAAACTTTGTTTCACACAAATTCCACATAAATTTTTTAAAGAGGCCTATGGTTAAAATTTCTTTGTTTTATCTAAAACCGTGTAGGCATTTTTTAAACAACCGGATGGGCAGACATACGAACGAACTGAATAAAACTAATAAGCAGTTTTTTAAAAAATGTTTTGAAAAATGTGCTAAAAACATTTCCCTTGTTACAGTTATTGACTCATTTTCTAATTTAAACAATATAAATTAAGAAAAATATAAATCTTAAATTCAAAATCGCATGAAAAGCGTTCGCATAAAATGAAATCCAAAACATGTACAATTCAGTGTTGTAAAATTCTTTTTTTTTTTAACATTAACAAAAACTTATATAACAAAAACTTAATTTAAATATATTTTTATTATTGTTAGTTTATAATATAATATTCAAATTTTTTTTATTCTTTTATTACCTCAGCTTTTTCAGATTTAAAAAAAAAAAAGTAAAAAAAAAAAAAAAGAAGAATAATTAGAATTAAATAGAACGTTGGATTGAATCATTTGTTTTTTTGTGTTTTTTGGAAAAAAAATTTGCGCATTTCTTGGATTTGCTAATAATTTTAAGACGGTATTTTTATTTCTTCTTCTTCTCTTTTCTCTTTTATGTACTTTATCTGTTATTTGATTTAATTATTTTTTGTTTTTTTTTTCGAAAACATGGTTTCGTTTTGTTTCATCAATAATAGCTGTAAATAGATACTATGATGTCACTTTAATTTTTAAAGTAAATCAAAGTTCAATATTATAAATTTCTAATGGATTAAAATATTTCGGATTGACTAATGTTCGATTCGGTAAATTATTGTGAGGTAATGATTAGGTAAATTTGTTTTTATAAACTATAAAAAAAAATATATTTAAGCATAAGAATTTTTAATAACGAGTCATAAAAACTTGTTCTGGCACAATTTGTCATCTACCGCCTGGATAGGGTTATTATATGTTACTGTTACAAAAATTCGGTTGGTGTGAAATTTTAAATCATTTAATTTTAAGATATAAACAACCTAAAATTTTAAATAAATTCTGTCACGTGATGTTTTAATAGACGTCTATAATAGACATTTGACATTTTAAGCTCAGCTAACGTCTGTTTCGATCTCTAATGCCTTAGGCATTATAAGTTTTTTTTTTAAATAAAATTATTTATTTATTTATTTTTATATGCCATAGTTTTTACAACTAAACTGTTGGATAAGGTTTGGACTCTTTGCCTATAGAACGAATACATTATGTTAAATCAAAAAAAGAAAAACAAATATAAACTGAACTGTGAAAATACAAACTTGTGACGAAAGATTGCAAAAAAAAAAAAAAATTCAAAATACTGAAGTTAAATTATTCTTTACATGTATTGTTTGAAATTCTGAAATGATTAAAGAATGCTTCGATCGTTTACGATTTTATGAAAATTCTGCTGATCTTTTGTTATAGCGATGTCGTGGTTCCAGTACGTTCTGCTATTTTTTGGCATTATTGGCATTTGCGTCTTTTTTTTTAAATCGAAATAGTTCCAGCAAAAGTATAGAAGTTTACCCGATGTTAGTCCCCAATTTAAGCTAAGTTGTGAAAGCTTTATTATAACACATTTATTATAATAAAGTTTCAACAACTTAGCCTAACCTATATACCCTAACCTCATTTCGGTTAAGTTTTACTTTGGTTTATGCTAATATAAATAACCCAAAACTATGAATTCAGCTAATTTAATTTTATCAGAATTTGTTTTGGAAATCTAATGCAAAGCTTGTAAGTTGATATTTAGAGACTAATCAAAATTACGAGTCAAGAGCAGAGTTAGTCTCTTCTTGTTTAATATCTTTTAAACTCAGTCTCTTATAATTTGTAATATTACATAATTTATTGCATCATATATTGTTCCATCTAAACTATAATTGATTTATTTTAATTAAAAAATTATTGAATTTTTTTACGTAATTTTATAGAAAATTCTTTAATTAGCTATTTAAAGTATAATTGAAGTGTAAATTCATTATTATATTAATTGAAAGAAAAAAAATTCTTAAAGTTAACATAAATAATAATTTATTGTCAATTAAATATTTTTATTAAATTTTGCATACAAGCTCTTTAAATATTAATATATTAAAATCACATAAATAATGTAATAAATATTTATTTATGTGTTAAAAACTATAATTAATTAACTTTTATTCACAAAACAAATCAAATGTTTTGTTTGTTTTAAATATAGACTATAGTTTGTAAAATGTAATTAAAGTTTTTTATCATCTAAAATTTAAAAAAAAAAAATTTTTTTTTTTATTGATTTAAATTATAGTTATTTTAGCTTTTCTTTTATGACCTTGTAAATTTAAATTTTAAAAACTTATAAAAAAAAAAAAAGTTTAAAAAACTCTTAATTACAGTAGTATGTTAATAAGAAGAGTTCATTTTTTTCTTATGATTTTTTTAACTTAATATTAAAAACGAACAGATAAGTAATTGACTCGATTCAAAAAAAAAAATACGTTGTATCTCAAAATTATAGAATATTCCTTACTTGTTGTTGCTTCGAAGAGGAGTAGGAGACCCTTGCACCTACACCTTACAACCTGATGTAGTCCGCTGATCGGTGAGCCGCTGGTCATTTACAGCGTTTCATCGAGAGAATTTACCTATACGCTTCATTAACCGTACTAAAATTGTACAATTCAAATCCATAATGGCGTGGGGGTAAGGTTTTAAAACAAGGCAAAAAAATAATTTATTTAAATTTTCCAAAATATCTAGAGTAATTTGTAATAAAAAAATACTTCTTGAAATGAAAAGTGATACATATATAGTGAAAATGGATTCAAACCTTTTTAAAATTAAAATTTAATTTTTAAAAACTATTTACAAAAAAACAATATAAAATCAATTAAATAATTTAAAAACTAAAAAAAAGTGCAAAAAGAACGTAAAAAAAATTTTAAATTTCATGTATATTAAATTTTTAACAGAATAAAATTTAATTTAATTATCTGAACGGAATACGAGACTAAAATATATGTATATATTTGTATCAATTTAAAATGTTAACAACACCATTAAAACCAATACATTTGAATCGATATTACGTTACATTCTAAACTTAATATCTAATCAGTGATAATGCGTAAAAACAAAAACAACAAAAATAAAAAGTAAAAACAATTTCATAATTTTAAAGCTTTTCATTGAAAAGTAAATGAGATCAGGAGTGTTTTTTTGTTTTTTTTTTTTTTTTTAATAAATCTTGTTTGTTGTTTCCTACCCATATATGTACACTCAAAAAACACCAAAAAAAAAAATCTTAATATCACCACAAAAAGAAAACAATCCAAAACCAAAAAAACAAAAAAAAAAAACATTTTTCATTTAATTTACCTTATTCTCTAATACTCATATTAATTCTCTCTTAACCTTTTTTGGCAATGATGTAAACTTTTTTTTGTTTCAAAAACATTTTTTTTTTTTTTTTTGGTTTATAAACCACAACTTTAAACCACAGTAAATGTACACAGTCTGTAGCTTACACGCAGTCTTTTCAAAATAAAAACCACACAAATTAAATAAAAATAAAAACAATAATCAGATTTCTCATTTTTTATTTTTTTTTTTTTTCATTTAAAACTAGATTGAAATTGAGCTTACTAAATATACACACGCACATACACATGATAAGTTAAATTTAATATTAATAGATTTTTAGTACCGATCTACCAGTAAATTCATGTTTGATTGAATGACTTTAATGATTTTAGTTGCGTTTATAACGCACACATTCACAAAACTACAAAAGATTAAATTAAAATAAAACAAAATTTATAATAAACCGGCAAATAAAAATAACATTAACAAAAGGGAATTAAAAAAAAACACCTACTGAATAGAAATTAGATTTATTAAAACCAATTTTTTACTTGTCTTTTAGTTGGTTGTGGCAGATATTTTTTTGTTTTTACATTTTGGTTATTATTATTTTTTTTTTTTACCTTTATATTCAATCGATACGGTAAATATAGCTTTTGTTAAGTATTAAATTATTATTAAATATTACCAAAGAGAAGGAAATTATTAAACATATCAGTCGGGGATTACAACTTCCTATATAGGAAATTTTAAAATTTAGATTTTTAGATTAGTTTTAAATACAAAATTATAATGGCATAATACCAATTTACGTTAATGACATAATCATAGTAGGAAAAAAATCGTTATAACACGAACATTTATCTTTTAAAATTTCGAAAAGTCTATAAACCAGTAGTGAAGCTTGTATTAAACTATATGTTAGTGTAAGTATAACTACATTTTATTTTTGAAAGAAAAATTTAAAGGCAGATTAATGAACTAAAGAAAAATGAAGTTCAAGTATACTTGCAGCACTCCAAAAATAATATGGCGTAAATGACATTAAAGATTTACAAAAGTTCAATATGTGTGTGGACTGTACTGGCCATCTAACAATTCGAGAAACAAAAAAAAAACACAAATATTTCAGTATGGTTCATTGAAAAACCGATAGCAAAATAAAGATCTAATTTTTTTTTTTAATGCCACATAAATGTGGACAGGAAATTACACAGCCTTTCCTGTTCAGCCATGGCTGTAAATGTAGTAAGGATGAATAACTCTTACGACGTGTGTGGGATTCGAACCCACACTCTCTCGGTGTTTACAGCGTATTTTATAACCATTAGGCCACCGCGTCCCCAAATTTAATTTAAAAAATGTTTTACAAGCTTGAAAAGAAATTTATTATTTAATATAAAAAATTTAAAATTAAAGGCATAAGATTCAATTATTTTGAGGAGACTTGAAAAAAAGGGTGAAGCTTATTTCTTTTTTTTTTTTATATGAATGAATGTATAAAATCTTAAAGCCCTTAACAACGGGATTAAAACTATTTTTGAATGGAATATCGAATATCGATTACATCGGTATTAACTTCGGTATTATAACTTAAAAATGGAATTTCAATGCACATAGAAAAATGATGAATACGAACAAATGTAACACACAATATTACTTTTAAAGGAGAAGTGTGTGTGAGTGTGGAAGATCAAATTATTTTAAGTACAATAAATAATTTGTATAAGTTCATAAATAATGGATAAGTTATGAAACAGGTTTGTGTCCATGCTATAAATTATTTAATTTTTCTTTGATATTTTAATCAATCGACTACACTTTTCGATGTAAAATCCTAACATTCGAAAGAAAATGAAAAAATTTAACCTCAATAGGAAGTTGTAAATACCACTCTTACAGACAAATTACCTATAAAGAGTTGAGTTATAACAGAAAAACACGCATTAACTAAATAACTGAAGCAATTGTAGCATAAAAAGAAATTGTATTAATTCTGTTGAAAGGAAATAGATAAAATCTAAATTAATTTTTTTAAATTGGCAATCTTTAGATAAAATGTTAAGAAAATAACAAAAGATAAAATTTTATAAATATTCAGTATGATTTATTGTATTTTTTTTTGTTTATTGTATTTATAGATATACAATTAATTTTTTGAAACGTAATCTTCGAGTACATTGATTAGAAATTGAATTTACCGCATATTTTTTAGTTAAAAAATTAATATTTTATTCTTTATTACTTTTATTACGATTTCATTACTTTAACTTTATATATATATATAAATAAAAAATGATTTTAAATATTTATACCCGTACGATAAGGATCGGGTATATTAAAATTGCTCCTCCGTTTGTAACACCTCGAAATAAGCTAGCTAGATATACCTTCAAATGTATGGATCGGATCAGAAAAAAATTCTAAGTCGATTGAGCTTTGTCCGTCCGTCCGTCCGTCTGTCCATCAGCAAGATAACTCAAAAACTAAGAAAGCTACAGTCTTGAAATTAACACAAAATATTCTGGTAGTAATTTGTAGGTTCCCTATTTTTTTTGGTTGAGTTTGGACCAAAACTTAGGGTAGCTCTCGAACACCTAACTTTTAGATCCCCACATTTTTTTTGAAATAGAGCTATGATATTTTAACTGCTGATAGATCTCACAAAAATATTAATTTTATTTTTAATAACTTTTTTTTGTAGCCCCACCCGTTACGGAGCTACAGCTCCCCAAAGATTAAAAAAGCTCTATATTTAAATTGTTATAGCACAAGTTGTATAAGGTATATCTTCATTTTGAAAACACCAAACGATTACTACTTTTATTAGCTTGAAAAGTATATATACAATAAATATATAGTTGTGGCATACGGTGTCTTAATTTACCGTTATGCGAAACTCAAATTTTGCAAAATCCTTTAACCCTTCTATCTTCTAAACGGTTTAAGTTGGAAACTTGAAATTTTGACAGAAGTTAGATCTTTGAAAATAAGTATGAGTCATTTCAGAAATTTTTTTTGTATCACCCCCGGTTTAGGGGGTGTAAGAGGTCAAAAACTGAAAATTTCCTATTTTTAAACACCTGTAACTTGAACACCTGTTAAAATTTTTTTGAAGTAATACACAAAAATTAAAGCTTCAACATTATACTCTTATTTCTGTTAACGACTTTTTTTAATAATATAGGGTTACTTTATAATTAACGAAAGTGTTACTTGATTTTTTCAAATTTTCTAACAAATTTCTTTAACGAATTTTTTGCATTTTGTTTTACTCGATAATTTGAAATTGTTGAGGATATAATGCGTAGTACAAAAAAATGTAAATAAATAAACAACATAACGGTTGCTTGAAGAATTTTTATTTATATGATATTGATATATATACATACTTATATAATATCATGTTGATTTACATATCGTATATGTCTCTGATGAATGAATGATAAGAGTATAGATGTATATTATATAGCGCTGTATTTACATACATATATGTATTTTACTGTACTTATAAGAAATTATTCTGTCAATGGAATATTTAAATATAATATAATATAATATTTAAAATTATATTTACTATTTTGTACTAAGTAAATTTAATTCACCGCTTGGTATTAAATGGTACTATAGAATATTTGAAAAAATTTTGGATTGATAATCGTTATGTGGAAGGTTAGAATCTGCTTTTGAAGAATGTAACATATAAACATATAGTTTGAATATATGAGCAACCCATAGTTCTGGAAATTATAAAATTCATCCAAATTATTTTAAAATACTAAAATATTTAAAAAATAATATTGTAAGCGGAGTGACAGGCTGTGAACATACTAACGGTTCGTACGGGCATCTAAGAGTTGACAAAGGCAACTGTAATCTTCCTCGTTTTTAATAAAGTTTTAAATTTCAATGATTTTACATTATTTAATAATTATTACATAAATATTATAATATATCAACGACATAATATTAAATTAAATCTGTATAATTAATTGACTGTAAAAAAAAAAATTAACATACAAAAAGTTTAAAGAACTTTTTCTACAGTTTTAATATAAATTGTATACAAAATGATATTTAATATTTTTATATATATATGTATATGTATATATAAGTTTCTTATTACTTTTATACAATTATCTTTTTTTGTAATTCATAATTTTAATTTACTTTTGTATATATAGAGTAAATTTTATATTGAGTTTTTTTTATATATAATATGTAAAAATAAAATTTCGTTTTTAGTAATATTCTATATTTAGTATATAAGTGTATATAAGTATATAATGACATAAATTTTTCATGATTATTTTGTTCTTATTTTATTTTTTTTTTAATTCTAACCTCAATTTTTTTTTTTTTTATTCATATCACCTTAAATAGCTAATTGAAAATATATTGAGAAATAGCAATGTATTTAACAAAATTTAGTTGCGTTGTTTTAAACTTGTTAAATAATTAACTAAAATTAAATTATGACTAAATCTAGTTTAATTTTAAAATATAATATGTAAAAGCAAAAAAATAAAAAAAAAAAACTAATTTTATTAAATTAATAAATTTAATTGAAATGAAACCAATTAAGTAATAAATTATTATGAGTAGATTTGATTTAATTAATAAAGATTTTAGTACATTTTATCAAAAGACATAATATTACGAAAACATATTTCAATCAAAAGTTGTTTCACAAACAAAATAAATTTTTGATGACAGAAATATGTATGTTTAATAAAATAAAAAAAAACGATTCATATCATACAATGAATCAAAGACGATTCATTTTTTCTTATTAAATTATTAAATAAATCTGAAAAATCTTGAAAATGAGTTTTCTTTTAGTACAAGAAGAGCCGTAATCTCTTTTTCTCATATTGAATCAAATTTATTGAAACCCTCATTTTTTGATTCCACAGTACAGTTTCTTAAACCAAACTGTAAAAAGATATAACTTAGAGTAACATTTAAATCACATAAAAGGTGATTTAGGACAAACAAGACTTTTTGTTAAAATGCCCATTTGCGTTTTTTATAAAATATGTATACTTTTTTAGAAAAAATTTTGATAAAATGTCCGTTTGTATGAAGGTTTTTATGATATGTCCTTTTTTCTTTAATAAAATATTTAGTATTCTGGTATTATCCAAAGAATATCTTATTTGAATTATTTGCATATCTTTAAGGCGATTTCATGTTATATATATATAAAAAAGAAATTGTTTTAGGGCATTAACATTTTAAAAGATTGTTAATTTTAATCAATTTAATTAATACAAGCCTTAAAAAAGTATCTTTTCTAATTTGTTATTCTTTAATAACCAAATAAGTATATAAACTTGCATAATATATTCCTGAACTTAACAAACCATTTTCTATTTTTATATTTGATTTTAATGTCCTGTCAATCAAAATTTTATTATTATTAGCATTTAAAACTATTTTAAATATTAGAAAATTGTTTTTTTTTTTATTACTTATAACATTTTTCCCTATTTTAAAATTTTCTTTCTATAATTGGACCGCAAAAAAAAAAAAAGTAATAATAGAAATAGAATGGATGATAGAATGAATTATGAATGATCGATTTATATAATATATTAATTGGTATAAGATAAACATTTGTTGTTTCTCTTTTAATTTTACTTTATTACAAATTAACTCTTTTTTAGTAGCATGATTATCTTTTCTTATTAAACTAACCTTCCCTAACTATTTAATAATTAACTCAAATTTAATAATTATAATTAAAAATTACTTTCAACTTAATAGAGTTAAAATAAAATTTAGTCTGACGAGTATATTAGTTATTTATACAGCATCCAAAAAAATAATTAAAAAAAATCTATGCAATATATTTTCATCTGTCTGAACATTTTTTAAAGAATGATATACATATTTGCACTTAAAAATGAAAATTTGCACTTAAAATGAAAATACTTGCATTTATAATAAAAAAAAATTTGACATATAGTGATTCCCTTACTTTTCTTAAAGTAAAAATGATATAATAAGAAAAAGGTAAACGGTAAACATAGGGCCTAATGGAGGGCATTCAGAAGTTTTGTTTAATAAATCAAATCCATAGTCATTTTCTTTTATAGATTTTAACTTATATAGTTTTTCTTTTTGTTACTTCTCAACATTTATTATATTTATAGGGAACGAATTTTTAAGATGCCATAATAGTGTTGCTTGTTTACGTATATGCAAACAAGGTTTTACTAGTTATAGCAGTTATATTCCACCTTTCATCACATGGAAATATTGTTTTCATATATTTGGTTTTCTTTTTTTTTGCACAATTAGATGCTATATTTACATGCCATATTTGTGTAATATTTGAAATAAGGTATATTTTAAGATTTTTACTGGTTTTCTTTATTATTAATAAATAAATCAAATAAGTCAAATTCTTGTCTTTTCTTATTTTCGATTTTATTATGTTTAACATTTACAATCAAATATGTTTTTTTATCAAAAATTTTTGATTGTTTGATTGTAAGTTTTTTTTTATAAAACTTTCATGTAATATTTTGTCATAAATACATGTAATTTTCTTTAATATATTTAATACTTTTTAATAATATCGGGGGCCTCGGTGGCCTAGTGGGTAAGAGCGTATAAAATACGCTGTAAACACCGAGGGAGTGTGGGTTCGAATCCCACACACTTCGTAAGAGTTATTCCTCCTTACGATATTTACAGCCACGCCTGTAAAGGATAGGCTGTGTAATTTCCTGTTCACATTTATGTGGCGGAGAAATACACTAAAAAAAAAAATAAAATACTTTTTAATACAATATTACATTTAATACAATTTTAAATATCTATGAAATTTTATTTAATATTTAGATACACAATTCCTTTTAATAGATATCCTGTAATAACTTGAATTTTATTTATAAATAAAGAAAAAGAATTTCTCACATAAAATTAAAATCAATAAATTCATTCAAAATTAATTATTTTTCTCTATATTAAATATTTAAATAAAAATTTGAATAAAATTTTTTATATCTTTTAAATAAAAAGTTTTATTTTTCTATATTTTTATTCCATAAAATATTAAATATCATTTCAGTTTATATTTTGTAAGAAGAATTCCAAACATTTAACAGATTTTTTTATTATTTGGATGACAGAATATCTTTTGTCTACCAAAATAAAATAAAAAAACCAATCTTTAAGTTAATTAAGAATTCCCATCTGTAAATTAAATACAATTTCTTATTTCTCGCAGTATGAAACAGTATAAAATAAAATATAAAAATATACAATTATATTTGAATCCATATTTTCTTTTTTATTTAAAAGATTATTTATGAAAAATAATTTCCCAGTATATATCCATCACTATACTAGATCTAATTACCATCGATTATTCTAGAAACTAAAGCTTATAGTCAAAATATGAATAATAAATGACTTAGTGGATGCCCTATGCTCCTTATAGTAATGGAGAATCTAGGACTAATAAATCGCATACGATTAATCCAATATTGAACATATTTTTCAAGCAATTAAGGCTTTATTTCTGAAATAACACACTATAGTCAAATATTTGAAAACTGTTAATTTGTTGCTGATTTATTAGCTCTTTTATTCACTGGACGGTTTTTTAAAAATAAAAGAATATACAGATATTATGATATTAGCATACTGTAAGTGTACTCATTATTAAATCAGCATTAAAATTGAATTAAAATTAAACTTAAAAATAATAAATCAAAAGCAAAACAAAAAAAAAGCATATATATATAATAATCATAATAAAATTACAAACTCTTTATCACTAGAGGGTTATCATGACCCAAGATTTACAAATTTCCCTACTTATTAATATGCTTATTGGTTAAACCTTTTTATTATTAGCACATATTTTTTTTTCAAATTAAGTCAGAACTGTTTAACCATAAAGAAGGGAATAACTTTTTAGAAACAAGTGTTTAGACAAGTTAGGATTAAATTTAAAAAAAATTCACATATCCCTATAGGAAATCACACAAAATTTAATCATAATCCGATGTAATTAATTGGACCATCTCTTGGAATAATAAATTGTGTATAATGATTATGTAATTTTATGAATTTGGACACAAATTTGAAAAAAAAAAAAAATCATTTATCAAAGAACTGTAACAGATTTCCATATAGGCATTCATCACATTTAAATTAACCGCAGTTAAAGATAATCATATCTTTATGTTACTTGTCATTTAAAGCTGAAAAGTTTTGAGCGAGAAGTACAAAACCTACTACATATGCCGCTCTAGTATTTTTGTACAAACACTACTTTTTTCACAATATATATGAGATCGTGGTGAACCTGTTCAAGTTTGTTCTCATTTCATATATTCGGTAATTTTGTTTGTTATCCTAACCATTTTATAAAAAATAATCTTTAATAGTGAATAAAATTTTTTGACATTATGAAAATTTGATATGACATTAACAAAATTTTTGGAAATAAAATGGACACCTAATTTTGGAAATAAATTTTGACAATTTGTATACGTTTGTTGTGGTTTGAATCTTTCAATGTTAATTTATCAAATCTAACTAAACACAAATATCAAAATATTCACCATATGTCACTCTGTATGCAGTTGTTACTATTGAAAGTTCTATTACCCTAAGAAAATGGCAAAAACAAAACCAATTTTCTAAATTTTTTTTTTTTTTTTTTTATTAATTTGACAATACTGTGATTCTCAAGGAAATTTTATATAAATAGTCTTACATAAATTAAATTAAAAAAAAAATCAAATAAACATTTTTATGTTTAGTTACTTGTATTTAATAACACTTACAGAATTTTTTTTTTCCTACCTATATATAAAACTTTTCACATATATGATTTTAACATATCTTAAGACCATTTCAGCGTTATTTTTTTTGAGTAGGTGTCAGAAATTCAACTAAGTGGTAATGTTTTCGTGTATTTTTAAAATAAAAATTTATTAGATATAACAAGTGTTGGAACCTGTTTTGAATTTTATATATATATAATATTATTTGTCATTTTGTTTGAAGTTTTTTTTTCCCTATAATTAAAAATCTATGTAAAAAATTTTTTTAAATCTTAGTTTCAAAAAAAGAACTTTTAGTTTCATTCTGATGTCAATAAATTGTAGATTTAAAAAAAAAAAAAAAAGAAAAAAATTAATAATAAATTGTAGACAATACTTAAAATCTTACTCATTTAATAATTCCATAAAAGTCTTCCATTATAATAAATCTTTTGATCAATTTTAAAAAAGAAATGTCAAAAGAAAGTCATTTTTACTATAATTGGAAAACTAATCCTATAAATTATGTATATAAAAAAAGGTGCGTTTTTTGACACTTTTTTAACTTTTTTTTTGTTAAAACTAAGAAAAAATTTTAGAAGTTTTATTTTTATTTTTTTTTTTTTTGGCTGAATAGAATTAGTAAAAAAAAACTTATAATCCCAAAAATATTTAGTTTTATTGGGAAAAAGAAAAATAAAAAGTTTAGACTTAAAATTTAAAACAAATTACTGTACGGAAAGAAAATTAATATTTTGTTTCAAATATCTGTGGTTTAAAATAATTTTAAATTCAATTTAAATTATCCTCAACAATGTAAAATTTTTAATAAATACCAATTAATAAGTATAGTTACAATAGTATGGGTAATTTTTGTGGTATATTTCGAACTATGGTATAATCTGCCGAATTATATGATTCCTTTACTAAGTTTTAACATATTCTTCAGCATTTCATGTTTCAAAGTAGTGGTCACAGTAATTAAACTAGAAATATTTTTTATAGAGAGATGAGCTCTTTTTGTTTAAGAAATAATATTCATTAATAAAAATCCTCGTTCGGCCTTTACTCATCTTAGAGCAATAGAATTTATTTTATTCTTAGCTTGAATTGTATTTATTATGCAGTCTTTTTCTCCAATTATATTTTGTTCATATATAGTTTCTGAAATCGTTTATGAGAATTTCGTAATTATTTTATTTAGATTTTCAATTTTTCGAAATATCCACGAGCATATAACTTCTTCTAAATGTCAATCGATAATTAACTATGTTAACTATAGCCTGCAGCGATATTATATTTTATTTTAAGTATACCTTAATATTAATTTGAAATTTAATTGATTGCGAAATAAGAATCACTTCAGTTAACTATTAAAAAATTTAACAATCGGTTCTGTAGGTTATAGTTAACAATTTAACAATCGGTTGTGAAACGGTTACAGTTCATCACTTGCCTATAAATAAATATTCTGCTACCAAACATCAAACAATTCCACAATTTAGAATTTCATATTTCTTCTGTTCTTCTGAATGATTTTCATATTTCATCTGTTCAGTTAAGATTTGTATAAGCTTCAAGTGTTCTCTGTACAATTTGAACATAAAACTTTTCTTCTTTTATACAATAATGTGTTCTGTTCTACAACACGAAATATAATCGAACCACTTATTTTCATCGAATCACTTAAGTTTTTTTTTTGGATTTTATTCTCAAAGTTTTTTAATTTAATTTTTATTTCATTTCTGACTGAAATAAACAGGTTTCATTGTATTTTTTTTTTTTTTAAGGTATACTTATTTCATCTATCTTCAAAATGCTATAATGGTCCATTTTAGATGATAGATTCATATAGAGTAAACACTAAAACACACGACTATACAAAATAGTTCAGACAACTCTCGACTTATTCTTAAAAATTTTTAAATAAAAATATGTGGGTTTATGTAGGCTTTTTATTAAATCTTGTATTAGCTATTTATTTATTTAATTTATGGCAAATAATTTTCTACTAAACTATAAAAATAATAAATAAGTTTTATTTTGGTAGTTTTATTTTTTGTACATATATAGAGAAAAGTGCGAAAAATATTAAAAGTATATCATGTACATAATATAATATACAACAACAAACTAATGATAAATTTAATCTTTACTTTTTGGAATAAATTCAAACTTTCATCACAATACATACATAATATGTACTAAATATTGTATATGTATACAATAAATAAATTAATTTTAACATGTGTTTCTGTATAAGTGTATGTAATTAAATATAGATAAACGCGAATTTCTCTCAATTTTTTTAATTTATTTTTTTACTAATGAAGAAAGTCAAAATACTTCTTTTAATAAATTTTTAATTTAATTATAAATAATTTAGAGATTTTTTTGATTTAAAAGAAAGTTTTTTTAATTACATTAATTAATGATTGTGTTAATGATCTCAAACTTTTAAATTTATACATACTCAAACTCCTTCTAAGATAAATATATCTATACATACATAATATATTCCTTATTTATTCAACTCAATAGAATTTTAATCGAATAATTAAAACATTTCAATATTCTAAACTTTTATATTTTTTACTTTTCCTTTATATGTACATACAATCACGTCATTTAGCTTAAATACAAAAAAAAATCTGTTCCAAAATAAACTTTAGCACAGGTAACTATTATATATATCCTATGCTTAAGTATATATGTATATTGGAATTATGTATATGTATATTCAAATGTATATAAGTGTAAAGATTTCATGTATGTTATATTTTCTATATAGTTAATAAATTTCTTTGACGTGACGTGAATAAACCTAAACGTGAATAGGTTAAGTTCTGACCTGTCAAACTTAATACCGTATAGATATATAATAACGCTACCACGAAAATTTACCTAAGCTACCACCACCGCTACGATTTTCAAACCTTTGTTTGAATCGTTGTTTTCAGTTATAATGATATAGTTTAAAAAAATTTTGAATTTGTATAAGAGAATTGTCAAAAACACATTTTTGATCTGTCAGTCAGTGAATGAAAAACATGAAAAAGAAATTGCAATGTTGGTTGCATTGTGAATCGGACCAATGCTCATAAATTTTAATCTTGAATAATTAAAAAACAATATGATATTATACAATTTTTAAAAATATCGTATTTATACATTTATTTGATAAAAAAAAATATGTTTTCAGATCCTAAATATATCGGGTATCTTATCCGAATTTTACTCTTCAAAATCGATTCGATTCCAAGATAATAACTCTGTTCTTTTAAAAAGGTTTTTAAGCCATAATCGTTTTATGTTTACACCATTATTCTATTAAGGTTTTTTTGTATATAGTAGTAATATTTAAACACTAAATTGTCCCGATATATACTGGGTGTTTTTATACAAAAATATTATATAACTACTAGCACTCTGTATATACTTATTATATATGATTACAAATAACTAATATAAAAATTTGAAATACTGTATTAGTTTTGCATTGCACAATTTAATTAATACTTTTACAAGCATTCAAGAAAGATTTATTACTATTTTAAAAACATAAAAAAAAAAAAAAAACAACGTAGAAAATTTAAAATCAGTTGAGGTTCTTCTTATTTTAAATTTTCATAATGTCAATATATATTAATAATAATAAATACCTATAGGATATTATGTAATATTTTGTTATAATTAATTTTTGAATAAATTAATTTTATACTCTCTGTAACAAAAGTTTATGTGCCAGAAAAACTATTAACTGTTTATTAGCTTAAGTATATTTAATTGGACATTTTCTATATTATTTTCAAATGATATTATAATTTTTGTGCTCTAATGCTTTATACTTAGTTATTTTTTACATATCGAAATCAAATGTTGTAATTTGAACTTTTTCTTAAAATCTTTCTCACGGATCAGATCACTATTAATTGTCCAATATTTTACTATACTTTTTTTTTAAAAAAGTTTAACAATAATTAAAAAAAAAAAAAAAAACAATATCACACAGTCCAAAAAAAATTTTTAATATTATTATCAGTTATTATCATTTAAAAGCTTTTAATTAAAATAGCATTGAAAAAGTTTACATTGCTAATAAATGTTTAAAATTTCAAGTAAACAAATATTTTTGTCAACAAAATATTTTAATTAGAATCTATTAACCCTATAGTGCATTTTTTGTTTTTCTCTAATATGGTAAATCATAACCAAAACATATAAGGAGTTAAAGGAGTTAAAGAAATGCTAATAAGAATGCATTAAAAAAAAAAAATTTTAATTTATTAAAAAACAAATAAGTATTTAATGAAATCAAATGTTTAATAATGGGATATTTTTTGTATTTTAAACATCATATGAGACTTTATTAAATTTACTTTATTGTTTATTAATAGTTTATTATTAATTTCAGTTAAAATATTTATTTTTAATTTAAATTTTAAATATACCTTAAATAGATATAAAAAATATTTTATATTTTCATATGATCGTAAATAATTTTCATTTTTCAATAATTAATACAAAATTATGATAATTTTTTCAAAAATTTTTTTTTTTGTTTTTAAGACATTTTTTAAATCGAATTTTAATATTAATAAAATTATTTAATTGTCCACTTAATAAAAATTAAATAATTTTTAAAAATAAAAACAGAATTAACAATTAAAGGTATTTTTTATTTAATTTATTAAAATATACTTTAAAATCTTAAAATAAATTTATTTTTTTCTTTTACTTTAATTTTTTAAAAATATTATTAATAATATTATATTAATACAATATTTATTAATATTTACTTACCACAAAATTCTAATTTAAAATATCCTCAATATAGGTTACTTATATTATTATATTTTTCTTTCAATTTCGTTCTTTTGTTATTGTTTTATAGATTATTTTTAATGAATACTTCGAAATGAATGATTTAAATATATTTATTAATTAATATTATTTTATTTAACTTTGAATTAAATTCAAAGTCCACCTTTTGTATTTCCACTTATTTTTTTTTTTTAATTAAATGTCTCTTTTAATTTTTTCTTTTTTAAAAAGGAAATTTATTCTTTAAATTTTATTTAATTAATTTTTTTCTTTTTAATTATTATTAATATTATTAATATTATATTTATTTAATTTATTATTAATTTTTTTTGTTTTTTTAATTATAAATAATTTCGTTTTTAATAAAATTAAAGAAATTAAAAGAAAGAAATTATATTTCGATAGGAAAGTGTTCTGTGAAGAAAAAGAAGAAAAACAAAAACCGTTATTTACCAATTAAAATACATTAATTAATAACGTTCTAAATAAATATTTTTCTGTTAAATTAATAACTGTTTTATAATTAAGTAATTATTAAATTAAACTTACAAATTAATTAAATTTTTTTTTTTGTTATTTTTATGGTATGGTAAATTTACAAAAAAATACAAAATAAAAATCAAAAAAAAAAAAAAAGAAAAGATTAATAAATGTTAAAGTAAGACACAGATAAACACAAGAGAAATTAAAAACATAAAAATTCGCTTTAAAGAATATCGCGTATAACAGTAAAATTTGTATACGTCTTAACTGAATAACGTTTTAATTTTAACTGAAAAATAAAATAGAATTTCAATAATAATAGAGTGGTTTAGTAGTAGGGTATACGTATGTATAATAAGAAAAAAAAAACATTAATAATTTTTTTTTTTGATTTTTTAGGAGTATTTTTTTTTTTTTTTATCCGCGACTTGAATAAAAAAAGGAAAAATTCAAATGAAATGAAAATAACAAGACTACAACAACAAAAATAACAACTAAATAATATATACTTGTATATACATAGGTATAATAAATAATATTTACAAAAATAAAAAATAAATTGTTGTTATTGATTATCTATGAAAAATTACAAAAAAAAAAAAAACTGAATAAAAAAGCTTTTTTTCTAACTAAAACAAAAAAAAACACAAAACGTTTAAACGAGTTGAAGTTGCCTTATTTTACCGGCTTAAAATTATTTGGTCACTTTTTCTACTCATAAATAAGCAGCAGTCAAATTGACAGACGATTAAAAAAATTTATATGAAAAAGTAGAAACAATATTGTTTGTTTGTTTGTTCGTTTTTTTGAAAGTTTATTTCGGAATCGGAAACTTTTAAATACATACATACATATGTAATATGGCACTAAATTTACAGAATTGTTTAAAAATTCATAATGATATTAATTTATGGTGATGTGAAATAAGATCTAATGAGATAGAAAAACAAATTTTAATGTTATATTTTCTTTTTATGTTTATTTTAATTAATTTAGTTGAAAATTTCATTAAATTGTGATGTGAAATCCTGTCAGCAGAAAAAAAAAACAATTCTTATAGGAAGATAGAAAAAACACCGAATTACATGAGAAGAATTTAAAATCTAGGACTAAAATATGCTTCAGTATATTATAACTTCATCAGGTGCAAACGATTTATTGTTACATTAAATTATATTAATTTATAAAATTTATAGTGATGTAAAGATGAGTACTAAACCAATCTATAATTAAAATTTAGTAGTTTTCAGCCTACGTTTTATGACATTCCGCTAAGTTTTTAATACAACTACCAACATATTTAAAATTTAGGTACGATTTTCTATTACAAAATCTACATTAACATATAACATACATATTAGATATGTTTAGAATCATGATTTTTTTTTTGTTTTTCCGTAGAAATTTTGTATCCCATGGGAATTTTTGTTATTTAGATGTTACGGTAAAATATACTTAAACACCAGCTACAGGGCTCCTAGTTTCAATATACATTGTTGGGCTGAATGGAAATGATGATTTTGTATAATTTTTCCCTACCTTACTAAATTTAGTTCCTTTTTCTTTATAAAAGTCAAAGTAAAAATATAATTTGCACACTATTGTTTAAAATAAAAAAAAAATAAAAAAAACTGTCGTTATTTCTTAAGGTTTTATTTCACTTTACCATATAAGGGAAAAAAAATTACAATTTTACGGTACAATACAATGTGACTTTTAGTATTTCGTGATGTAATTTTTGAATAGATTTTTTTTTATGTTATAAATGCTAATACAAAATGTGACGTCATTGTTAAAAATATTTTTCTAGGTAGGTAGGTAGGTAGGTAGGTATGGTAAACATGTATGTATGTATACATATATTTATTTATTGGTTTGTTTATTAAAAAGAAATCATATGTTTTTTATTATGACTTTTCATATATTTCTTGTTTTTCATTGCAAGTTTATATGGAAAACTTTAAGTTTATATAATAATTTGTATTGTTGTTTTTTATTTTTATTTTTTTTTTGTTGTTCGCTGCAAATATTTAAATTAGTTGATGGAAAATCATGTAAATGAAATGTTAAATAGAGTCTAAGATTATTTGAATGAATCGCATTTTTAATAACCATTGCGTGATTAAAAATTTTCATTTTTATTTGTTTTGTTTTTTTTTTTTTTTCTGCATTAAGAATAATTAAAACTATTGTTATAAAGTCTATGAAATTACATATTTACATGTTATGTAAATACAGTAAGTGTTAAAGTAAATTATGTTAGATTGAAATTAATATCTTCAGACATATTTGCCACAGATTAGAGTCATTTTTATAATATTGGGTAATTTTCCAAATAACAGAACCATACCAAATTGCAAGATTTCTATGAAACGAAAAATTATATTTACTAAATTTAAATTAACTAATTGATTGGGATTGTTGATAAGAAAAACAGTTCATCGTCTGGTTTCTTTAAATAGCTAAGACAAAAAAGGAAACAATAGGTGATTTATTCATAAACATATTTTAAATCTATTTACTTCTTCTTTTTCTGTATAATTTCCGAACAGAAAAACTTATTGCAGAGGAATAATAACCTACATACTTTGAATCATTGCCTATAATATTCGAGTAGACTTTTCGAACATTAAGTTTTTTCATCTCTGTAGATCTATTTTTGGCCAAATTTATTTAGTGGTATAACAGGTTGTTAACAGGTTCTTAACAGATTGCACAATCCTTCCTTCACCTTTTTTTTTTCTTTTTTCTATTTGAAGCTATAATTATCAGATTGTGATTGGAAATTTTAAATTAATCTTTCAAAGAGGATTTTTATAGATTTGTTGTAAATATTTAAAATATCTTATCCTTATTCTATACTTTTTATTCTAAAAAAGATTCAAAAAATTCTAAATGTGATATGTTAAAAACACACTAATCACACGTAAATACACTGTAGGTAGTAATAATAGTATTTAAATTAAATTCTTATGCATAATGCTTACATTCACTTTATATGTTACAATTCATCTTATAATATTTCCGTAATTGAAACCTGATTATGTACGGCATACCTTTGGACAACTTTTTAAATTATAATCACAACTTAATTGAATTTTAATAATTAATTTATTAAATGCTTAAATAAAACCTTTGTAATATCATTCATTATCTGCTAATTGGTTAGTTGAAAATTTATCATGTGGAAATTTTTGTTATTCACTGTACATTTTTATGCGTTTTGCATAACATTTAATTTGTATATGTATATATATATAATGGTAATTATGCGTTTGCATATAATTATTATGCATGCATTCACCATTAAAAAACATTAATAGAAAAAGTGATTTTAATATGCAGCAATTATTTTATTCTATGTTAAAGGGTGGGGTGTTATGACTTATGACATTTGAGTATTCGGTCAAATCGATCGGTTTTTTTTTTTTTTTGTTCTATATTATAATATAGACATAAAAAAAATTACAGTTAATATATATATACATATTATATAGATATATTATATAGTTTATATGACTTTGAATGAATATAACATTTAAATTATTTAATTTTAATTATAAATGCAGAAAATTTTGATTACATAGACAACTGAAGTCTGAAAGTTACCATTATTACTGTTTTGCGTTACAGTTTCTTTTTCTTTGTGTCTAATAAAACTAAAAGCAAGTATACCTATGAATAAAAAAAAATATTATGATACACATGCATATATGATTGTATATATAGTGAAAACTTTAAGAAAAATTCTGAAATATTTGAAATATAATGACTGATTGCTCATATAAAAATATGAAATGAGTTTATCAAGTCAAAAAAAAGAAAAAAAAAATTAAAAGGAAATGCAAAAATTGAGTTTAATATCATTTAATTAAATTCAGTCATTTAATTAAATGAATTTTTAGTTGAAGTATATTATAAATGAATATATGTATGTATAAGTAAATTGCAAATTGCAGTAATAAAAATAATATTATATTATTACAAATTTATGTTGTATTCATCATTTTTACTTTCTTATAGACGAAATAGTAAAGATTTTAATGAATTGTGTAAACATGATAACTCAAGAATGTTGGATTCTCGGTGAAAGCAATTTGACATATTTATTTTATATAAATATAATATACTTTTTTTCGAGAAATTTTTGTGTAAATTCGCCTATATTTGACTAATTTATGGCAATAAAAAATTCATTGGAAAATGTAATGCGCCATTATAAAAAAAAACAAGGCAGAATGTAAACCAACGGTTTTTAAAGGCGCACATCATTTTCCAAAATACAGTACAAATCTAAAATACAGTCCTTGCATCAAAATTTGTACTACTTTTCTTAGAGTTGCTTGCATATCTTAAAATTTTAAGGCTCTAACTAAAAACGTGCCAGAGTTATGAAGGACGAAAAACCTTGCAAAATTTTGTCTTCACATAACGGTAAATTTAAATACTAATTTAAAAAAAAAATGTATAATTTTGGAATTGATTTATAAAACAAAAGTCCCGTCGAAGTTGCATGTATTTTAAAATTTTAAGGTTCTAACTTTAAACGTGCCAGAGCTATGAAGGAAGAAAAACTTTGCGAAATTTTGTCTTCACATAACGGTAAATTTAAATGCTAAATTATACAAAACGAGGAAGAATACAGTTGCCTTTGTCAACTCTTAGATACCCGTACGAACCGTTAGTATGTTCACAGCCTGTCACTCTGCTGACAATATTATTTTTTTAATATTTTAGTATTTTAAAATAATTTGGGTGAATTTTATAATTTCTAGAATTATGGGTTCTACATATATTCAAACTATATGTTTATATGTACATTCTTCAAAAGCAGATTCTAACCTTTCACATAACGATTATCAATGCAAAACTTTTTCAAATATTCTATACTACCATTTAATACTAAGCGGTAAATGTATATTAAATTTACTTAGTACAAAATAGTAAATATAATTTTAAATATTATATTATATTATATTTAAATATTCCATTGACAGAATAATTTCTTACAAGTACAATAAAATACATATATGTATGTAAATACGGCGCTATATAATATACATATATACTCTTATCATTCATTCACTAGTGACATATACGATATGTAAATAAACATGATATTATATAAGTATGTATATATATTAATATCATATAAATAAAAATTCTTCAAGCAACCGTTATGTTGTTTATTTATTTGCATTTTTATGTACTACGCATTATATCCTCAACAATTTCAAATTATCGAGTAAAACAAAATGGAAAAAATTCGTTTTAAAGAAATTTGTTAGAAAATTTGAAAAAATCAAGTAACACTTTCGTCAATTATAAAGTAACCCTACATTATTAAAAAAAGTTGTTAACAGAAATAAGAATATAATGTTGAAGCTTTAATTTTTATGTATTACTTTAAAAAAATTTTAACAGGTGTTCAAGTTACAGGTGTTTAAAAATAGGAAATTTTCAGTTTTTGACCCCTTACAGCTCTTAAACGGGGGGTGATACAAAAAAAATTTCTGAAATGACTCATACTTATTTTTAAAGATCTAACTTCTGTCAAAATTGCAAGTTTCCAACTTAAACCGTTTAGAAGATAGAAGGGTTGAAGGATTTTGCAAAATTTGAGTTTCACATAACGGTAAATTAAGACACCGTATGCCACAAATATATATTTATTGTATATATACTTTTAAAGCTAAGAAAAGTAGTAATCGTTTGGCGTTTTCAAAATGAAGATATACCTTATACTACTTGTGCTATAACAATTTAAATATAGAGCTTTTTTGAACCTTTGGGGAGCTGTAGCTCCGTAACGGGTGGGGCTACAGAAAAAATTTATTAAAAATAAAATTAATATTTTTGTGAGATCTATCAGTGGTTAAAATTTCATAGCTCTATTGCAAAAAAAATGTCGGGATCTAAAAGTTAGGTGTTCGAGAGCTACCCTAAGGCTTGGTCCAAACTCAACCAACAAAAATAGGGAACCTACAAATTACTCCCAGAATATTTTGTGTAAATTTCAAGATTCTAGCTTTCTTAGTTTTTGAGTTAGCGTGCTGACGGACGGACGGACGGACGGACATGGCTCAAAAGTCTTAGAATTTTTTTCTGATCCGATCCATACCTTTGAAGGTATATCTAGCTCGCTTATTTCGAGGTGTTACAAACGGAGGAGTAATTTTATTATACCCGATCCTATCGTACGGGTATAAAAATGTATAATTGTGAAATTGATTTATAAAAAAAATCCTATCGAATGGCATTTTTAAGCAGAATGTTAAGCAGAACTTGAGATATACACATTTATAAATTAGGCTTTTTCAAAGTTTGAGTGGCTGTAGCTCCGTAATGGCTATATAAAGAAGTTGTTCTACAACATTAATTTTTTTATGAAACCTACTCACGATTAAAATTTTATTGCTCTATCTTAATGGTGTAGAAGTTTTATAAACAGACGAACGGACAGAGGGAAGTGGGGACACAGTGGTACAAACTAATAGTCACATTTTTTCAAATTTTTTTTTGGGAATGTGCTAAAAATTATCGCAGAGTTCAGAGTTAAAGCTAATTACAGTTAAGAAATATTCATAATAAAACTTTTGGGAACAACCAAATCATTTATTGTGTTTTTTTCCACCTTTTTCAGTTGCGATGATTTCCTTGCGGTGGATTTTTTGGCATGAATTGATTCGCTATAAATTACTTCCAATAAAGTAGTCTACATGATGAAAGCGACAACCAGAAGCGGATTTTGTTGTATATTAAAAAATAATTCAAAATATAAAAATAACTTAGTGTTTACAAATTTTTTGAAAATAAGTTAGGTCTTATGTTAATGACTTCAGCAAAATTCAAAATTTGATTGATCTAACGCAACAGATTCGGGTAGCTGTCATACTTTAGCACTTAATTAAGCTGGACGTTTGAAATTTTGTTAAATTTGATCAAGTTTTATAGCAATAATTTATATGAAATTTGGTTGTTCTAGGCCTCTAGGGTAACAAAGTCGGTTAACTGTCATATCATGGCAATGAAGTTTTCGTCATATCATGGCAATGAAAAGTTGATTATTTGAGTATCCCAGAGTTGATATAGTCAATAATACACTCTTTCCCGTTTATTTCATGAATTTTAATAATATAGAATATTTAAGTTTTTTTTTGTATACGTTTTTTGGGTTATTTTATTTTGTAGCCCTTATTTAATGTTTTCAGAATCTGTTCCTAACTATATATACATAGTTAGGAACATATATAGTTAGGAATATATATACATAGTTATATTTATCATTTAATATTTTAAGTTAATATACCAATAAACAATATTTTATTTTTAACTATCGCTAAATTCAATGTTTATTAAAAATAAATCTTTTGAAATTTTGGTGCAATGCTACATTAAAATAATTGACATATTATTTTACCTTCATGTGTTCTAATTTTATTTTATTTATTATTTAAAATAAAAAACAAATTTTGAACTATATTTTAAATATTGTTTCAAATATTATAAATTATATTTGTTGGTAGACAATAACCTTTTTCTTTTTTTTTTTGAAATATAAACTTATATACATGTAGTAAAGAAAATAAATTACTTGCACCTAATTTTTGTTTTTGTAAAATTGAGGTCATTCCATCACGTTTAAAAAATTTAAGGGTCAAGTTCTTTATTATGTATATGTATATTTGTAATGCAAGGTAATAAGTTTTTTTTTTTTTGTTTGATTATTAAATCAGGAAAAATAAAAACATAGTCATGTTAAGTATATACACAATATATTATTATTATTTAAAAAAATAACAAGACACATAACATAATATGTATTATAAAATACATGGAAGGTCAAGTGTAGGAGAACTTGATCCAAATTATTTTATTAAGATAGATTTAAAATTGTTGAAAACCATTCTCTAAAATAAATAATTAAATTTTTTTAAATTGTTATATGTATAATTGAGTTTTTTTTAAGAATATAGAATCGTATTTATTAGAAATATCGTAATAAATTATGCTTCTTGATTCGACAGAACATATACTAAAATTGGAACAATACAGAGAAGATTAAGCATGGCCCCTGCAGAAGGATGACACGCAAAATCTTGAAGCGTTTCAGATTTTTTACATATAGATTCAAGACTAAGTTTTTAAGCTGGCTCATACATGCCCTTTACGGCAACCGGCCCAAAGAAATTAATAAATTAGTACTTATACTTGTTATTAATAATAATAAATAAATAAATAAAGATTAAAATTCAAAATGAATTTTACTTTAAACATACTATAATTAGTAATTACTTATAAATTTTCACTTAATTCGTGCTAATCATAATTGAAATATATGTTACAAAAGTTTGAAGTTTTTATTACAATCCTATACGTATACCTATACATATAAACAATCTATATGCATCATTTTGTAATATAAAAAAAGGGGTCTTGGTGGCCTAATGGGTAAGAGCATATTAAATGCGCTATAAACAACGAGGAAGTACTCGGGAACCTCAAATATGATTATAGTTATTTTTCATATTTAGATTAACACATTAGTGTAGATGTATTTTGGTTGCAGACTTACAGGGGACATATAGTCTTAGAAAAAGAAGCCGTTTAATTTGTTTGCTTAAAACATTCTTAAAAAATACCAAAGAAACTTTTTTTTTTATTCTTGATTAAAACATTAAAACAAATAGTTACGAGTTATACATTTTAATTTTTAAATGTCTTAGGTTTAACATAAATTGTGATTTCAAATTTACCTTTATTCGTTTTAACGTTGGGCAAACACTTTTTTTTGCAACTCTATTTTACAGTTTACTATCAAGAAACTTAAATATTGTGCATTTTTTAATATATCAAATTTCTGTTAATTACAGCTTTTTTAAAGCCCGTTTTTGAAAAAAACAAAGTTATCTTTAACTTTTAGCAAACTGAAGAAATTTAGAATTAAATCATTTGAGGGATTTCGGTGGCCTAGCGGGTAACAGTGTTTTGTTTTGAAAGCAAAAAAAGAAGTTTTGTAAATATTAAGTTAAAATCTAAAGGAATCGAAAGGCAGTTCTAAAAATTTGTTAGTCTTCATTTTGGAAACTTACAGATAGAAAAAAGTTCAAATATCTGGAAAAGTTTAGAAGTCCGGAAAGTTCTTCCCGATACTGTAGGACTTTAACCAACCAAAAACCAGACTCTTTTAAACTAAACTTTAGGTTGGAACTTTTAATTAAAATGCACAATTTGATTTATGAGATAAAATTATGGGAAGAATTTTTGGGAAAAGAGATTTAGGAAAATTTAGGATTATGTATAGGATGGCTAAGAAAATTTGGAAGTTAAAAAAATTGTATTATTGTATTGAAAATTAAATATTGTGTTGTTTGTATTGACAGCCGACCGTTTTTATGATCGTATAATCTTTCAAAATGCTGATATATAAACTCGACCTTAAATGATACCGCAATTAACATTTTTAGACTGAGGCTAATTTTTTAACTGAGGTTTTATTAAAGTGTTACATTAAAATATTGACAAATTAATGACAAAACAAGGATGGAAATATATTTTTGATTAATGACACTGTTATAAATTTTTACAGTAATGAAAATTACTGTATTATTTTTATTTTAAAACTTTTACAAGATTTTACATCATATTGAATTATCAAAAAACATTATTTTAAATTTTTTTGTTTACCTTATGTCATTTTATTCAAAATTTATCAGTTTGTCTGATTTTAAACGATGACATTATATTGATTAAAATTAAGATTGAATGTTTGTCAGCGTTGGTCGTCATCATTTTTTTCGTTGTTTTCAACATTTTATTTATCAAAAAAATAAAAAAAAAATAAAAAAAGGCAAAACAAAAAAAAAAAACATTTCATAATTTTTTATCATTTATTTGTGCCTCATATGGTCTTTGATTATATTGGTGACACAATTGTTGATTGTTCTTTATTAATCAACAATGAGGAAAAATTATTTTTTATTTTTTTTCTTTTTCACTTTTTTATTTAAAAATTTAAAATAAAAAAATTTAAAAAATATGAAATAATAGAAATTATTCACATAAATTTAAAAAAATATGAATTTATTCTTGAATTTCATATGCGATATAATATGTACATAATATATATTTATTTTCGCTTATGAACTCAATTACGTGGTATATGGGGGCGATTTTAACTAAAATAAAAAAAAATAAAGTGTATTATATTTATTAAAATAAAAAAAAATAATATAAAAATAACTATTTTAAGAATATTCTAGATTTATTGTTAGAATTGTTAATAGGTATTGAAAAAGATTAAAATAAAACGATTAATGAAACTATTTTTAAAAATATATCGGGTAGAATTTATCTTGAATTGAAACTTTTTTCGAAAATATTCAGAAGCTTTGTTGAAGCTTTTAATAATTTTAAAGGCTTCAATAAAGCTTCTATTAAATGCATAACTTTAAGTAAAATAATTAATAAAAATTAAGGCATCAGTTATATATATATATATATATATATAAATATTTTAATATAGTTATAAGTTCTAAGATCTTTATTAAGTACAAGAAAAGTTCAACATTCAAACTATTTTTTGAAGAATATGGATCTAAAGAATTTAATAAAAATTATTTAGCAAAATCTGGTGGTTAGCATAACGAAATAGATGAGTTTTTTGGGAGCGGCCCGTAATCCTGCTTTACCGAATCCCGCTTTCCCAAAATCCCGCTTTTCCAAAATCCCGCTATTGTTAAAAATCTCGCTATTGTTAAAAATCCCGCTATTGTTAAAAATCCCGCTCTTTCAAAATCAAGGTATTTTCCTTTTCCAGAATATTTATATATATGTGTAAGATTCTAAATTAGGATTTTAGAGTTTGATTTGAAAACAGGGTTATATGCTAGTCTTTTACAAAATATTTATTAGGTATATTGTGAGATTCTGAATTCACTGGCATTTTGTAAATTTCGGTTTAAAAATTAGGGTTTTTTCTTTTTCTAGAATATTTATCGCTTTTTATAGTTTTTAATAAATAAAAACAAAACTACTGAAAAAGCGGGATTTTGTCTTGGCGGGTGTTTGGAAAAGCGGAATTTTGAAAAAGCGGGATCTTGAAAAAGCAGGATTTTTAAAAAAGCGGGATTTAGTAAAGCAGAATTAAGGGCCAGACCCGAGTTTTTTAAATTTCAAAATTTACAACAATTGAGTTAGACGACTTAATTATGTTTTTATATTAACTCGTCCGTGTCCGCTTTTCTGTGATGCATAATGTTGCCTTTTCGTATGGAGTACAAACAAGTGAGCATTCTTTTATGTTAATTTAACGGTGTTTATTTGTTTATATATTTTACGTTTGACTACCTTTTTCTTATATTTTAATGATTGTGATTTTACCCTAACCTAAATTGATTTGTGATGTTCTTTTACTATCTTACATAAAAATTTGAATTGTTAAAGATCTATCAGTAATGTTACGCGTTATGTAATAAAGCCATAGTTCATAAAGCCAAATTTTACTAATATGGCTCTATGACCCTTTCAAATGAGTCATAAAGTCAAACTCCCAATATAAATGAGTCATAAAGCCATATGGTGTTATATTTTATTCGATTATAACTACTTTAAAAGAAAAACTATTAAACCCTAGAATCTAATACTAAAATCTCTCATATATACATAAATATAAATATTCTGGAAAAAACGAATTACGCTGATTTTGTACTAACTCTAAAATCTCTCCTAAGTCAGAATCTCGTATATACATATATGTATATGTATGAATATTCTTTGAGGCTCCTCAAGTTTAATAGATTACGCGATAATTTTCTATTGTAAAGATTCATGAATATAAATTTTTGTTGACAGGTGGACCAATGGACATAAAACCAATTTCACTTTTGATACAACATCATCAAAAAAATAAATGAATTTAAATAATGTAAAATATATACATATGCACAAATCTGAAATCAGAAAATATGTTTATAAAAATTAACACTCGCGAATGTCATTAAATTCCATACACAAACTTTCTTTATCATCTGAAAAGTACGTCCAACTCAACTTTTTAAATCCGTTTTCAGTGCATTATTTTCTTAAATTAATCCTGTGATTTTCAAATATTTTTGTAATAATGAATGAAAAAGATATATTAAACATATTTTTACATTGAACAAGTGGCGCTTTAGTAAGATGGTTTTTTTTGCTATACAAGAAAATAAAAGTTGAAAATCAATTAGACAAGTTTTATTAATTCGCCTTAAAATGTAAGTTTTTTTGAGAACGTTTTTCTATTTTAAAACATTAGAAGAATTATTTTTCACAAAATGTCATAGTTGAAGAAAGCTTAGAAAATTTATATTCTCCCATCAAACGGCACTTTTTTTAGTATTGTAATCAACAAAAACATAAAATATGTATTATTTTAGTACAAATTTAAGTTACTGCATAATTCAAAATTTTCACTAAAATCAAAACTAAAAAAATTCAAGTATACAAAAATGAACAAATCCGAAAAAATTAGTGTTAATCTGAAATTTAATTGATGATAGAAGATCATACAATTTAATTATATTTTTTTTTTAGCATGATCACATATAATTAGTTAAAAGTAATCATTTTGAAGTAAAGGTCGTTTATATTGAAGAAAACTCGTAAAAAAAACAACAACCAATATTTCTTTTAAGTTTATTTTAATTAAAAAATTAATAAATGATATTCGATTTGATTCCGTGTGACATGATAAATTGAAATTTTATTATTTTTTCGTATACGCGCGATACGGTAAATTTTTATAGTTACTTTTACACAAACTAATAGTTTACAATTAAGTGTAAATGCATGGCAGTTTGTACTAGCGATAGCTCGACTGTATTCCCAATAAAGTTAAAATTTGACTAAAATTCAGTTAATATTATAACTATGAGTATATCATAGTGATTTTATCTGCTTCTCAAACAATTTTCCTTTTCTTTTTCGTCATTTTAATTTTGAAATCAAAATTCATCTAAACAAAAAATAATAAAATAAAAAGTAATTAATTACATTGCACATATTAAGCTATTAGTAATATTAGTGTTGAAATATAGATAAGAGTTTTTATTGGAAGTGGTATATGCAGTGGTAAAACTATTTAAAAATCCTAAAACAAGAAAAGGTTTACCTAATTAAGGAGTTTTTGACTGATTAAGAGAACTCAAATTTCATACTTATTGTATAGAAAATAATTTAACAGAGTGCCCCCAATAAATACGAAGTCGTTACAGAAATATTCCTCCCTTCAATAGAATGTTTTGTTTCTTTGTGTGCGTCTATTAATATTGATCTATATTGTTGCGATAAGTGATAAGTACATTGATGATAACATCGATAAGAGCATAGCTTTTTATGTTATGTTTGTATTGGACATTTGACAATATAGTCAGCATTTTATTTTTAAATAGAAGTTTTTTTTCCACAGATAAATGTATCAAGTAAATTATACACGGCCATTCTAGGTGTAGCTGTATATGTCGTAAGACGGAATTAAATGTTACGATGTATGTGGGATTCGAACCTACACTCCCAATAGAAGTTAATTTTTGATTTAAAAACAACATTTCATTTTTTATAATCAATAAGAACGAAAAAAATATAATAAAGTATTCTTAATGATACTGTTATCGTTTATCGATTATTAACGCAACACATTAATTAAATATTCGTGTTTAATTTTCTATGCTATGCTAGTCTCGATAACTTATAATCTAAAGCAGCTCCACTCCAATACATACATACCCTTACTTATATAATAGATAAAAACAATTTGAAAAAATATGATTCTGTATAAGGAAGTGAACGATTTTTAAAATAACTTAGCCTGAATGTTAAATTCATTAGAAAGCAGTGTCAATCATCTCAAGTATCTACATATCGTTTAACAATCTAGAAATTATATTCTAAGAAAAATATTCTTAAGTTGCATTTTTAAAACCTTCCACATCTTTAAATTAGGCTACTAATTATGATTTCTGTTATAACTTTTACCGTTTCGAATGTAGTTGAAATAAACCGATGGTTTCAAGAAATTTTGATACATTAGTTATTTTTCTACCCTCTTCCATCTACGCTCGTCTTTCTCCAACTATAGGGGAGAATCTGTAATAGTATAACTTTTATATCTACAAAATATTACATACATCTACAAGGTTTTTAAAAATTTCGTCAAGAATATTATTAGTGCTAATCAATAAATAAATACAAGTAGTCTGAAATTTTTTTTAAAATTAATTTTTATAATACCCATAATATGTTATATAATCTAACTTAGGGTCCTCGGTGGTGGTGTAGTGAATAAGAGCGTATAAAATACACTGTAAACACCGATGGAGTGTGGATTCAAATCCTACACACGTCGTAAGAGTTATTCCCCCTTACAACATTTACAGCCACGTCTGAACAGGAAAGGCTGTGTAATTTCCTGTCCACATTTATGTGGCAGAGAAATGCATTAAAACAAAAAATAAATAATCTAACTTATGATTTTATAGACATACCATGAGTACAAACGAGTATAATTCGATAATAAATATAAACATTTAAAAATTTAATAATGAAAAAAAAAAAACTTTGGCCAAATAAAGTAAATTTTGATATTAAAAATTTCTTATTATAATTAATACTTAATTTGAATATTTTCATTTTGAAGAAATGGTAAATTTTTAATGATTGTCATAAATTTATTTAACATTTTTTTTTTTTTTTGTGTTGTTCGTTAAACAAATAATAATTAAAAAATTTAACACATAATATAAAAATTAATTTGTCAAACATAATGTAAACAATGACATGGCGCGAAAAAAATTATTAAATTAAATAAAATAAAATATTCAAATTGAAATTCAAAAAAAAAAAAAGCAAAAATTAGCAAATTTAAAAAATAAATTAAGGAAAATAAATTGAAATGAATTTTTTTTTTTCCTTTCTAATAATTTTTGTGAACATCCATAATAAAATTTCATTATTAACGGAAATCATTTTGATTTAAAAACGTGTGGTGACATCTCTGTAACAAAGTAAAAGTTTCATCTTTTATCCAGAAATGGATGTTAAAATAAATTTAAAACACGAGTTAGCAAATTCTATTTAATAATAATAATATTTTGTATTTTTTTTTAATATGTTTTTTTTTTTGCATTCAATTGTGTAACAATATTGGACTGTAGTGAATTGAATTGCGTAGGTAAAGGTCACATTGTATTGTTCTCCATTGAAATCTAATTACATGTTTTTGCTATTTTTTATTTTCTTTTTTTTTTTTTGTTACTTTCAATTAAATATAGGTGGGTTCAATTGATTTCATATATTCTATTTAGGTTTTCATTTTTTATTTTTCTAATTTTAATTTATTTTTTTAGGGTATTTGAAAAGAAAATTTTCTAAAAAGAAAATGAAAAAAAAAAAAAAACTTAACTTGATTATTCTGTTTATCTGTCATTTTTTTGATCTTTATCACAATCTCCAAACCAAACAATTAATTGTACCATAGATTTTAACCTGATATTTGGTCTCATTGATGTCATTCGAGATTTCCACCTATCCTCGCAAAAACAAAAATGAATTTTCTTTATCTTCATAAATTAATAGTTTTCTCATTAGACTCATTTAGTAAAAGACTGATTAATTTTCGACATAGTTGTGCTTCGGAGATTATTAGTGCTATTTATAGAGAAATATTTTTTTTTAATGAGGCTAATATTTGTATTAGTTTTAGCATGGTTTCTATTATAAGCTTTTCTACGTAATTCTTCCAAAATGGTTTTTCGTTCCCATTTTTATTTCATTTTGAGGATGTCATAATTTTATCGCCCTCTAAACATAAGCCGAAATATTGTTTCTTGTAACCTATTTACAATAACAGTAACAGTAACATAAACAGTCTATGTAGGTTTATGAACATTTTTGTCTTGGTGTACTCTTATGATATAAATAATGTTACTTGTGCCAAGAGATAGCAAGCATTTACAAGGATTATATAGTTTTAGTGTGTTATCAAGGTTAGCCATATATAAAAACTTCGAGCCAAATACAGAGGACTGAAGTATCATTCTATACAGTCATACAGTATAAATATGATGTTCTATATATTAAAGAATTCAGTAGCGAGGGTCTGAAGGCTAAAATATCTTAACCATTTGAAAGTTTAAATATTCGTAATATAAATACATTTTAATTTAATAGCAAATAATAATAGTTTTAAAACTAATAAATTATTTGGAATTAACTATGTACACTCAAATTTTTTTTTTTTTAGTTTATTCCCCTACCATTTAAATGTAAAAAGAAAATTAACAAGCTTTTCCTTTTCAGAAGTGCCTGTTAAAGTTGTAAGGGAGAATAACTCTTACGACGTGTGTGAGATTCGAACCCACACTCGCCTCGCGTATTTTATATGCTTTTACTCTCTAGGGCACCAAGGCCCTCCAATTAAATTTATTAGAGCTTATTATAGCTTAAATGTTAACATTTTTAAAATCTTAAATTTTAAATTTCTTTAATATTCGGCCATAGTTAAAACAATGTGTTATACGTTTTTTTGTTTTATTGCGCAAAAGTTGCTTGTTTCAAGTTCATATTTTCATAACTTTTATGTGTTATTTTTTTTCTATACAAAATATTAAATATTTGATTAGAATGTTTTTTTTTTTTTTTTGAAAATATAAAAAATCATGAACTTGAAATTATTTATTTTGAATTGTTTTAAAATTATTAAAGTATTTCAAATTCTTATGACATTTTTAATAAAGAGATCATAAGAGAACAAAATAATGTTTTAATGAAGGAGTTTTATTGTTATAATGTATACGTATGTATTTATAATTATTTATTTAACCATTTCCTTTCAAACAATGATTAAGAAATTCTATTTAAAAAAAAAATGTATAAGTAATTTTCACTTTTTATTAAAAATTTATATTTTAAAAGTTCTACATGGGACACGCGTAATACGTATAATAATTTTTGGATGTTATTATAAAAAAAACAGGGGTTGCATCATATGAATACAAATGTTCTAAAATGAATTGAAATTAGAAATAAAATTTATATGTATATAGAATATCTAATATATACATTTTAAGATTTTAATAAGAATCTAATATACAAATCTTCTGGGAATCTAATAAAAATTCATCTTCAGTTTTTTTTTTTTGAAATTTGAAGTTGTTCTTACGTCATAATCTGTTCAGGAAAATCAGGAAACAAGATAAACTAGTTTGATATTTATTTACTTAAAAAAGAATACGATAACTTCAATTTATAATTATACTTATAGATACTCTTATACTAATTTCAAGGTTGCACAAATCAATCTTTACGAAATATCTATGGTGGTACTGTTTGTTGAAGAATACAAAATTTAAACAATTTTTTTTTTCCTTTTATATTATTGCTCAAATGATCAAAAAAACAAAAAAAAAAAAAAAATTATACTAAATGTACTAAAAAACTACTTTTTGCAATTAAATATTATTTTGTAGAGAAACTGTTTAAAACAGCTTTGTGTTATTAAATATTTTGTAAAAAAATTACGCAATTATTCAAAAAAAAAAAAAAAACAGCATAAAAAATTAACAAAAAAAAAAAAAAAAATGCATAAGAAAACAGTGATGTCATATACATCATTGGAATTTGTTGCATAAATATACAAGTTGCATTTTCCTTACGCATTATTAACAAAATTATTTTAAAAAGCTCCCACATATACATATCGATTTTTTTTTAAGACTATATTACGAGTATTAGGCTTACGTCCCTCATTTCAATAAAATCAGTTTTGTCAATGTGTTTTTTTAAATTTTTTGTTTTAAGGCAGGAGATGTGTTAGTGTTTCCAAAATTGGATAAAAAAATTTTATTTAAAGGTCAATATAATGACTTCATCATTTAATAACAAACATTAATACGGGATTAAATTTATATAAACTTTAAATATTTTTTTATTTTTTAAAATGTTTATTTGTATAAAAAACAAAAAATAATTACATTGTTTGTCATTCATGGAAAAATAATTCGATTAAGCAACTTAAGATCTTCACTTTTATGTGGTTCAGAAGCTTTAATTTTCATAAATTATGAACGTATATTATAGTCTGACGATAAATTGAGGCATAAACATTATTAAGAGGAGTTTCTTCAGAATTCCTGATACCTGAGAAAAGAAATCGAAAAAAGCTTTCGTAATTTCGATTTTTATTTAATTTAGCACCTTTTTTTCTAATTTTGATAAACTTAAAACAAAAATTTATATATGAAATCGTTTTTAAGTAATTAAATCTTCAATCTTAATTTTTTATAGGAGGGCATCTTATAGTTATCGAAAAAACATAAAATAATTGTCAATACCTTACAGAAATCAAATTAAGTTTTTTAGCTTAAGATTCAAAAAGTTAAAGTTTAATAACGATTTTTTACTTTTATTTGTTTTTTTATATTTTATTGATGAAGGATGAGGTAACGCGTTAGTAATCACAAGAACTTAGGTCTGTAGTGTATTTTCAAAAAATGTAGGAGAATCTATTCGACCAGAATATTGTTGTTTGATTTCCCTACATTTATGTCACGCGATAAAATCATTCTGACAGAAGAAGCTTTGAAAGATTTTTAGACCCATGTTAGAGAATTCATCTAAATCTTGAAAAAAACAAAATACAGAGAAATTTTTTACCTTTTTCTTGATAGATTGAGACAGGTACAGAGAAAATCTCTCCAAAAACCCATGCCCTCTATAAGCTCAATTCCACTGAAAAATCTACAGTTAAGATTCATATGTACATATAATCTTCTAGCATGTCGGTCGAATACCGACAATACACCTTAATAACACCAACCAATTAACAAAATTTAATAATTGAGTCAAGATCAATTTTTTTTCGTGTTTACAATTCTTTTCTTATACTAGGTATGTACATATATAATATGGAAATTAAAAAAGAATTATATAAGTTAAAATATTTTAAATATAGTAATGTTTTAAAATTTTTGGTGGTAGGTAATTTCAGTTTGATAAATTTTTAGTAAACGTTTACGAGCAGTTAAACAAAAATTAATTCAATCAGATTTTTTTGTTTTTTTTTTTTCAAATTTTTTTTTTGATTGTTAATTTTGTTGACAGCAAATTTTATATACATATATGGTAAGACAAGATTACGTTCATTCATTACGTGTACTACTACTACGTACCAATTACCATAACATTTTGTTTCGTTTCATTTTTCGTTTCGTTTTGTTTCGATTCGTTTTATTTTTTTTTTGTTATATTTAAAAAGGAGAAACTAATATTTTTTTTGATTAACATTTTGATGATTCATATTTTTAGACTCTTAAAGAGTGTTTATAGATGAATTTATAAAGTGTCGCGTCTATGTAGGCGATAAAATGATAGAATCGATACATTTTTAGTATATGTACATATATATGTATGACAAAAAAATTGGAAAAAAGATGTTAATTTAAATGTTTTTATTTATTTAGAAAAAAAAATAGAAAAAAAAGAAAATAAAAACAAATATGTATATATTTACGAAAAATTCTATTTAAGAGCTAATTAAATAATGAAAAATTTTTCTATTTAGAATTAAAAAGTTAGTTATATATATTTTATTTTATTATTTTGGTTTTTTTCAATTAAATTTATTTTATTAATATGTATTTTTTTTTTTTTTTTTGCAGAATTTACTTTTAAGGTTATTAGATACTTAATAGAGTTGTATCTATAGTTAAATAGAAAATTTATATAATAAAAGCAAAAAAAAAAAAAATATTAATTATAAAAAAGTAAAAACAAAACAAAAATTATTATATGGGTATTTAATTTGTTTGTTTTCCTTGTAAATTATTTCTTTTTTATTTATTTATTTATTTTTTTTTTTTAATTAAAATTTATTTTTAAAAATGATTATTTAACAAGAATCAATTTAGATAAAATTTTGTTTGGGTGTAAAAATTTTTTGCAAAATATATGAATGTAATTTAATAATAAAATTTATTACCTTGCTAGGTTAATTACTTTCTTTTAATTAAATTAAATAATTTTAAATTTTGATATCTAATTGATGAAAATTGTATAAAAGGTTTTACTAATTCAATCAATTTGATAGTTGCCCTAACAATTTAACCAATTTTGAATTAAAATAATGAGATTTATTACTATGTAAAATAAATTTGTTTCGTAAAATCTAATAATAATCATTTTTTGTTTGATCGTAAAATGTTTAAGGAAATCTAATTTCATCTTTAAATTTACTTGAGAACTAGAGACCGAAAAAATTTAAAATATCCTGAAGCAAAGAAAAAAAAACAATTTAAGAAGTATCTCTAAAATAGAAGCAAAGAAAGCCATTTTTTTTCCTAAGGAAAGTGGGAATCTTTCAAAGACACCAAGAATTTCCCCCTTGGTAGTGTCAGATTCTTACTGAACGCCCCCCGCTTTAGTCAATATAATGGGGTGAAATCCTTACCTGCGAACGCAGTATATTGGCTAGGGAGTAGGGATAGGAAAAGATAGGAAATGTATACGTAAACATTGAATTGGGAGTGGGACTGTAAGGAAACAATGCCTATTATTATTACTATTTTGCTCACAGTGACTATAGCCGTTACAATAGTTACAACATGTAGTAGTATATTAAAACCTTACTACATAAGGTAATTTTTGAAGGCAGCCGCCACTGTCACTATATCGGCTATTATTATTTGTATTATTATTACTTATTAATATTATTATCATTTTACTACAGAGTCAGCGCCATCAGTGGATTACAACGTGCAACAATATATAACACCTTACTGCATGATATAACCAAAAATAGCTTCACTGTAGCACTACTGATTTAACTACATATAAAGACTTCATTTAAATGTATCTATCACTTATATCTTGTAAGGGTCTGATACAAAAGGTTACTTTCTAAAATTTCGCCAATACAAAATTCCGCTTTTTCAGTTGTTTTATTTTATTTATTCAAAACTACAATAAAGATGTAAATTTTTTTAAGAATCTCACTTATATATAAATATTTTGGAAAAGGCGTATAACTCTGATTTGAAATTCAACTCTCAAATCCCTTCTAATTCAAAATATTACATATAAATATTCTGGAAAAAGTGTATAACCTTGATTTTGTAATCAACAATTCCCCCGAATTAATTTTGTTTACAAAAACATTTCAAAAATATAAAAATATTTATTTGTTCTATTTTTCTATACAGAAAATAATAATAATAAAATTCTATATGTAGCTAATTATAAAAAAAAAAAAAAATTGCTGTTTACTTATCAATTATCATCTTTGCTTGTAATAAAAAATAAAAAACAAATCCAATTACGAAAAAGCGGGATTTTTATAAGAAAAGTGGGGTTTTTAACAATAACGGGATTTTGTCTTGATGCGATTTTCTCTTGTCGGAATTTTGAAAAGCAGATTTACGTTCCGCTCTCACCTTATACTTATGGTTGCGGTACAAAATTCCGGTGGACAAAATCTCGTTTTTTTGGCTTAACTTTAAAATAGTTTGCACATCTTGTAAGAAATATTATTTGGAGGGATTTTAGATTTCGATTCAAAGGCAGGGTTTTCGCTTTTTCAAGAATATTTATATATGTATAACATGTATATGGGGGATTCTGAATTAGGGGGGATTTTAGAGATGGATTCAAAATGAGGGTTATTCGCATTTTACAGAATATTTATACATATGTACTTATATTGTAACATAAATTGTTTAAGGCTAACAAAAATAAAAAAAAAAATTTAATCTTAACATAATAAAAAAAAAAATATAATATAAAAAAATAAATTTTGAAAAAAATAATATTTTCAAAAAATAAAACGACATTTTATCCACCGAGATTTTGTCAAATATTAACTTTAAAGATTTAAGGATGAAGCATTTATTTTTAAATTTTTTCCTTAATATTAAGAAAATTATAGTAATTTTAAAATAAGCCGCGATAGGTAGCAACAGATTTATTTATTATTTTATACAATAAATTATATTTAAAGTTTTTAAAATTATAATTCTTTACAAATTTTATAAAGTGGTTTTTAACCCGAACTATTTAGATTTCACTTTCGCCTAAATGTATGCAATATTTTTTATAGTGAATTTCATATGAAATATCACAAGTTTTTATAAAAATTCAATGTAACTGCATAATTCTATGTGTTTTTAAATATTAAGATAAATAAATAAAATAATACATTTATTATAAAAAATAATTAAAAATTATTATAAAACTAGTGCTATATAAAAACAAATATGATTAAATGTTTTAGATTTTAGATGTATGATAATAAATACATTTACATGTAGCTTCTGGCATTTTCTTTGTAAAATCAAAGTGCATAACATACTTCCGTTTAAATATAAACTTACTAAAGATAGTTTTGAATTAATCTAAGATTTTATATTATTTTAATTATTTGTTAAAACGAAAAGAAAAACTTAATAAATTTTTAATATACATTTGGTTCTTTTTTTTTTTGTTTCAAACCGAAATAATTTTTAAGAAAATTAATAAATTGTGATGGACACATGTGATATGTTCAAAAGGATGCGGTGAAAAGCTTAATTTCGACTTAGATATTAATAAAAACATTAATACATACAATTCACATTCCGTTAAATTAATTAAAGACAAAACAAAAAACGATTATTATAAAATGCAATCCACAGGTGGACCAACAATATGACAAACACTTTTATAAAACTTTTTTTTTTGTGCAGTCAATTTGTACCAGAATTAATTAATATTTTACTCAAATAAGAATTGTACCTTTTCCTTTTTAAAAAATGCACCTTTTTATTTTGTTAAAAATGCAGTACTATTTTATGAAACCTTTTTTATTTTACCGGTATAAGAAATATTTTATTTGATTTTAAAATGTATACATACTTCGTTTTTGTACCCTTACGAACGTAATTCTGAGGGTATAATAAATTTTCCACTACTTTTTTGACATGATTTAGATATTGCAAAGTATATTTTTGCTAAGAATCGAATTCTAAATCGATTTAGCAACGTACGTCCATCCGTTCGCACAATATCTGAATTTTTTACAATTTCACTTTTGTAAAATTATTAATTTCACTATTTAAACTGAGTAAGTTCCAACGACGCGTTCAAGTGGCTATCATACAACTTCTTTATTTATATGAAAATTATTCAGTGTCTACTGAAGCTACGAATATTAACTTTTGTAAAAAGTAGGCAAGTATTATATCAACATCTTTTATAAAATTTGGTTGGTCTACAATAGCAGGTTCGGATAATTGCTATACGACATATTTTTTATAAAAGCTAATATATATATATATCCTGATATTTTGATACTTAATTTTGGTACTCTAAAAGACATTTTGTAAAAAAAACGGTTAAGTTTTATCACAATAACTTCTATAAAGTTTAATTGTTCTAGTGCAACAGGTTCACTTAGAGATTTCCGAACCAAATTAATCTATAACATCTGAAATTTTGTAAAAGATTATCAACTTTTTCGGCAATAACTTTTATAAAATTTAGTTGGTTCAAAGAAATGGATTCGAGTAGCTGGCATACAGCTCCAAAATTTCTAAAAGATGATTAAAATTTAAAGAAACAACATATATTATGTTTGTACGGATATACCCGGTCGACTCAATCTACTCTAGAATCATATTCGTTTATAACACATTTTTCTAATTTTTTAAAAGGTAGACATAAAATTGTTGGTCTATCTGTATAGATATTAAAAACAAAAAAAAAAATATATTTTATTGCAAAAACACTTTTGTAATTTATTAGCTCTCAATAATAAATAGACCTGATAGCACCAATATTCAAGTTCATTGATGATGTTGGTAAATTGTTTATAACTAAAAACTGTTTTTACTGTCTTTTTTATATAAAAAATTAACTTGAGCTCATTTTAAACTTCTTCATTCTTATTATTTGTAAATATTTTATTTTAACTTTATTCTTTTTGTTTTTTTTTTTTTGTTTTTTTTTACAATATTTTGAAATTAAATTAAAAATGGATACCGATGATTTCCGATTAATTCAAAATACACACAAAAAAAAAAAAAAACAAAAAATATAATTGAAAGTTATTAAAAAAACAAAAAAAAACTTGACATGCTTATTTTCAAGGTATTTCTTAAATATCTTTAATTTTTGCTAATGCAATTAATAGTATCTGATAAATTCTTTGTTATATTCTATCAAATTATATGGTTAAGGAGGAATCATATGATTATAACAATATAAATTTTTTTTTGTAAGATTTTTCGCATTTCATAAAAATACAAAAAAAGAATTTGTTTAATAAAAATTTAAAACCTTGTTTAGTATATAACAAAAAATTAAAAACGTGATTAACAGAAATAAATTAAAAAAAAAAATTTTATTTGTAAAAAAAAATGATGATATTAAGAAAGAAGAGGTGATAAACGTTTAAATTAATACTACTCATATTAGTAGATATTTATTCATTGAAAATAAGTATAGTATCTATAACTATATAATAATTAGTTAAATATGATTTTTTTTTTTTTATTAAATAATTAAAATTATTAATTAATTATTAAAAAAAAAAAAAACAAAACATTTTTAAATTTAAGAAATTATTAATAATTAAATTTGATATTTAATTAATTAATTTTATAGATTATTACATAGTATAAAATTATATTTTTTTGTTTTTAGTAATTGTTGTTATTTTATAAGGTAAATAACTGTAAATAGTACCTTATATAAAAATTGAACAAGGAAGAATATTTTTAAAGGCGCACATTTTCTAAAAAACCAAAAAAAACTGTTTAGAATTACAACAAATTTTGTTAATTTTTTCAGAATTTTACATTGTTTATATACATTGTATACAAAGATACCATCTTCAATTTTAAGAAAATCCTATGAAATTAAGAAAAGCCTGTTATAGTACATGTAAAATTATAATGTTGGAGGATTAATTTATTTGTGTTTTATTTTGAAAAAAAAATTGTACAGGTGTCGAAAAATGGTAAAGTTTCAATTTGCCACCGCTAATAGATTTAAAACAAAAAATTCTGATGTAAATTGTGTTTTTTCTAAAAGATCTTTCTTCTTATGTTATTTGTAAAAGATCTTAAAAAAGCTCTAATTAAAAACACTAAAAAAGCATTCTGGAGTTATGAACGAAACAAAATCTTGTAAATTTAAATACTAAATTTTTAAAAATTTAGTTTTTATATTGAAAAATTTTCAAACAGAACTTTGATGGAGTGTAGTTTTAAAATTAGTGAGGCTAGATAAAAAAAAAATTGTTCCGCAACATTAATTTTTCTCTCTAAAATCTACCTATTAATAAAATTCTATTTAAAAAGGTGTAGAATTTATGTAAATGGACAGACGGGCGGACGGACAAGTGTTATTAGAAAATGTGCTAAACATAAATATTAAAAAGAGTTAGTTAATTTTACTTTTACTTTTCTTCTTTTTTTTCTACAATTTAATTTATACTAATGGTTATTTTACAGAATTATAAAAATTGTGATAGTTGTGATTAAAAACGTAAACTTTTAATAATATGTAAATTCAAACTTTTATCTGTTATCAAAATCTGAGCCCATCCTTCCTTTTGTTTTTTTGGTGCAATAAAGAGATATTTTGTTTATATTATTTATTATTACATGGACGACGAACGTGAATGTGAAGCTGAAATTTCCTTTGAAGGACTGGTTACTTATTACTGCACAATATTTGGTCAGATATTTCTTTATTTGTATCGGAAAATATTTCAAAATAAAATATTGCGAAATATAAGTATGATGATTATTTTAGAATTTAATGTGCTTAAGTCACCAGTTAACTATAAATAAATTAATCTTTAGCTTAAATTAATCCCCAGTTCTTTTTTTTTTTTTTATCAAAGATAGTATCTGGAAAAATGACACTTAACATAGCATTTAACAAGTATATATATATAATATTAAAGTTATATCTGATCAATGGAGCAGTGCTTAAGTCACCAGATTTTCCATCGAAAGATCAGATCATATTCAAAAAAAAAAAAATATACAATTAAAAAAAATTAATAATAAAAGCTGGCCAACATGGCCAATGGCGAATTATCGATTATAGTATTGATACAAGATCAGTAAAAAATAAATAATAAAATTAATTTTTACACTGTCCTTTATTTTGAGAGATTTTGTATTAAACAGAAATTTAATTTTAAACTTTATTGTCATATCTCTACTAAAACTAAGTATTTGTTAAGCACATATTAAAATTAGCTTGACTGACTGTTTTACAACATTTGTATAAGTTTTTGTTTGTTAAACCCATTTTCCTATTGCAAGGCATAGTGTTCAATGACCGGTTCATATTAATATAAATGAATATGTATTAAATTATTATATAATCATTTTAATTATAGCTTCTTTGTCTTATTATCATTTCGAATGCTTCAAATCATTTTCATCTGTTTTTAAAAATTTTGAATAAAAACGTTTAAAAAAATTGTTTTATTTTTAAATTATTGTGCTTTTATATAAAACTCGTGTTTATCAGCTCAATGTATTAACAGTGCAATTCAGTGCATTTCAAATAAAACAATTTTTTACATTTGGAAGAAAAAAACCACATTCAGATTGAAGTAAAAAAAAATTTTAATTTAAAAAGCTTCGTAATAGATACTTACATATTATACATGTAAAAAACTGTTAACGAAGTTCATTATCGTTACACTTGTATATTATGCATTTAAAAAAAAAAAAAAAACACCGATACATGCGATTAATTTTTTTGGTTTGATAAAATTAAAAAAAAAAAATTGCATTACCATAATTATACTGTCTAACACCTATTCTAACTACAACCTAACATGCATTTAAAATGTCCATCACAATTTTTCAATTTTTATATACTTATAAAATATTTTAATTTTCCATTTTTGTATGAGATTCAGAATGAATTCATGGTATCACGGATAACCTTGAAGATTTAGGAAAAAAAAAAAAGAAAAATAAATCAGCAAAGAAAAATGTAAATCATAAGCTTATTAAAAAATATAAACAACAAATCAAATTATGTGCGGTTTGATTAAAACTAGTTAAAATATGGTTGTAGTATTTTTTTTTTATAAGTACATATTAAGTTCTTATTCTATATTTACAGAGTGTTACTAAAAAACGTATGGATTCAAATTTTAATATACAGGCTGACTGAATCCTTATAAAATATGTCTTAAATACGTCTTAGAAATGTAAACATTTAAGAAAATTTACAAATTATGATCAGAAACATTCAGTAACGATCATATTATACCTCAAATTTACAAAAATCTTTCAAAAAAAAAATAGTGCTAAAATTTACCGAATTGTGCCAAAAATTATGCTGACTAAATTTTACTTTAAGAATAGTCCTAAAAAATGAAAAATGAACTAAATAAAATGGGTTTTTTCATTGGCGATTCAATTTTCAAATGATGATAATTTAAAATATGGCATCAAAATGCCAGTTCAATAATCAAGCTCTAAGACTCATTCCCATTATTTTGATTTTTAAAATTTTCAATTTCTGTTTTTCGATGGAGATCGATAAAGACGATGATGATCATATTTTTGACCGGAAGATATAAGTTTAAGAACTTTATTTTTTATTTGATAAAAAAGGTGCATTTCCAGAACAAAAAATGCTTTGTGTTTTTACTTTGGCCGATCGCCACTTATTATATTAAATGGTGTGTTAACTATTAAGAGAAGCAAAATAAAAGAAGGGTTTTTTTTTTAATTTAGTTGAATTTATAATTAGTTTCTAATTTAAAATACAAAAATTGAACCAATTTGCAAATTCCTGTTCTACCTGTTGGACCATTCTACCATTTATAATTGGTCATTGATACAATGAATCTAAAACAACTTGAATATGATCCAATTATAAATCGAAATGGTTTTAGATTTAATTTATAAAAGTTTAATTTGACTTTTCAAAATTTCGAAAATAGAAAACAATGCATTATTTACAATCAATGCAAACATATTTTGACTGAGATGGTTCGGTTATATGTATTTTTGATTGAAAAAATTATTTAAATAAAGTATTTTATTTTCTAAATTCAATCATAGGATAAAAATGGTACTAGGAATATTTTTAAAATAATATAACATCTGACAATAGATATTCTTATTTTCAAATAAATTTTTAACAATTTCATGATCAAAATGATCAAAAATCAACTATGATCATAAAAGAATACGTTTATTTTTTGTAAACTGCATATTTTAGCATAAATTTAAAGATTTTTAATGCAATGGTTGCGTTGAGCAAATACGTCATATATATCTAAGTAATATTTTCAAAAACACAATAGAAATCAAAAAAACAGTTATCTATATGTATTTAAGATTTCTCCTCACTTAGGCAACCACTCCTCACATGAAGAATCAAATTTTATTTATTTTAACTATCCACATTTTAAAAAATTCAATTAATGAAAACAAGAAATCTTTTTTAGCACATTTCAAAAAATTTTTAAAAACGCTTATTAAAATTTTATTCAACTAGAACGAACGAACTTTTTGTTTCTGTTTTTCAGAACACCGTGTACAAATATTAAAATGGTAAATAAAATAGAATTTTGTTTTTTTTTTCTTTTATATTCTTTTTATTTTTCTTAAAAAGATTGTATTTAAAATTTGTAAAGTAAAGTAAAGTTGTATTTTGATTATTGACCTAAATTTTTATTTACCATATATATGTATATAATATATTGATTGTGCAAAAGATGAAGAATTGTCTTTTTTTTTTTTTGTTTATGTACTAGAAATTTAGAACATATAAAAAAGATTAATTACATAATGTATAAAAAGTGTATAAAATGTATAAAAATGTATAAAAAAAAAAAATAAAATTTTTTTTTGTTTTTCAATTTTTATTAATTAGATATTTTGTATTATTTTGTATTTTTTGTATAGATATTGGGATTGGTATAATTTTATTGTCAAAAAGTATAATATTTTGACTTAAAAATTGGTATAATTTTCATATTGCAAATAATTTCAAGAGTTTTTTTTTCGACTTTTTAGTTTTTGAAATGTAAAAATAATGCAAAATATGGTTGTACTAAAATAAGAAAATAATTTGCATCAAACATTTTTTTGTCAATATGTCGCCGGAAATTAAAGCGTAATGGGAAAACAATTTTAATTAATTTTTGAAGTAAATTTTTATTATCTGAAACTGAAAAATAGAAACAGTTACTTAAAAATTTTATTCTTATTTTTTATTTTCCGTTAATTTTCTTATTGACACGTGATGGCTGACTTTTTTTTTGTATAATTAATACGGTTATATCTCACTGAATATCCATTTTACGTTAGAAATTCATTTTCACTTTAAGCTTATCTGAATTATTAATCTATAGCCTATAAATTTTAGAAAGTGTCTTTTTTTCTTAGTTATGTGAACTATAAATAGGTTATATACGAACATTTATTTCGAAACTTTAATAACATCATTCAGCTCTATACCGTATTGTTAAATCGGATTTATGACCATTTATTTAATTTTTTGTTTTTGTCTTTTCAGAACTCTTCTTTTTTTTTTTTTTTTGGAAAAAGTCACTCAGAACAATTGCAGGTGATTTTTCCGGATAATGTTAGCCTTTAACCAGCCATGAAACAACCTCTTTTTAAACTTTAGGTTTGGAACTTTCTTCTATATTCCGTATTCGTTGTGTTCATAACTTTTGCGAAATTATAGCGTTGGCTAAGTAAGATTGCGTTTCAAAATTGTGTGTCTTAAAATATCATGATTAAAAAAAAAACTGAATTTTCGCGATATTTTTTAAATAATATCAAATTCAAATGAAAAGTTGAAATTTTAATATTATAATATCCAATTCTATATAACTCATATGAGTTTCGAACACCGTAAAAAACAAATCCCATCTTTCAGCTATTTTTAATAGGTGTGTATAATAATAAACCATCAAAAAACTCTCTTCCAAACCTCCTGAAAAATCCTTTCCATAACTTCATCCTCGAAATTAAGTTGTACATTTATATTAAAAGACCCATCCTAAAGTTTGGTTTCAAAAGAATGTGGTTTTTGTGATCCTTTAAAATTGCACACTACCCAAAGAAGCTCCACACAGTTTCATTGAGTGGCTTTCAAAGCTTTCCACTGACCGTCGTTAAAAAAAATTTGTACAATAAGAAAATATTCTGAAACTTTTTAACAAAGCAGTCAAATTGCTGCGATCCGTCAACCCTTTACCAAACAAATTATTAAAGTTTGTAACTAAACGTGAAGTTGCTCCTAGTTACTTTTTTAACATATACATATTGTTGTTTGAAAACCCCCCAAAAAACCAGTCTCATATTTTATTAGTGATGTTTTTGGGATGGGATTAGTCAAGTTTTGATTATTTGGACTTTGTAATTTGTTAAAATAAGCAAAGCTTGGATATTTCAGGATTACTGCTTATTTTTTACATTTCTAGTTTTTCGTAATATTATTTTAAAAATATCTCGAAAACGAAAATAATTAACTAAAACAATGACGAACACGATTTTGTATCAACTTTTTTTGCTTCCCTCTTCTCCAGTTTTTTTTTTTTTGTTAGTTCTCAATAAATCGGGGTAATATGCTTTGCAACTAATAAAGACATTAATACAAGCCATTCATTAATTTCATAAAAAATGTTATATGATCCTAAAACGATTAGATATGAAATGACCCCAATAAACTTTTATGGTTAATAAACAACAAACAATCAAATTTTAGATATGGAAAATGCAACTAATTAATTTGATTATTAATATTCTTAAAGAAAAGATAAATCTTAGAAAGTAATTTATTATTTTACTGCATAACCTAAAAAAAAATAAGGTAAAATATGATAATGAAAAAATATATTTATGCAATAAATTAAATTTCGCAGACGTATTGCACTGGTATTAGTAAAAAAGATTATTTAATACCTAGTGCAAATCTATTTACTTAATAAATCTATAGATACGTTATTTTGAGACTTTTTAGGTTATTGTTTAATAACCTCTCAAGCATAACAAAATTTTACTATCTTTTAGGTTCAATCAACTTTAAAAAAAAAATCAAAATAAAGGAAAACATTTATTTTAACCTTAACACCTTAGTGTTAATTTAAAAAAAAAAAAACATTTGATTTCATATTAAGAAAATTGTCAAATCACACCGATTAATTTTGAGTTTTTTCTTATTTTAAAGTTGTTTAAATTGCTTAATTTTTCTTATTTAATCTTCAGTTTTACATATAAAATGTATCTTAAGTAATGCAAACCTAACAATATTTGTATTGCATGAAAATTTAACGGATAAAAAATTTTCAAGAAAAATAAATCAGTACCTATACTACCTGTCTAAATATAAATTATAATGTACTTATATACTGTAGATTCTTAGAAAAAGGATTCTTAGAAAAAGAATTTTAGTTTAGAAATATGTAGAATAGATAAAAAAATTTGTAGGGATATTTTGAAAAAAGGTGCTAATGTAATTCTTCTTAAACTTTACTAAATCATACACATATCAGTTATTGAAATTTGGGAAAGTCATGTGATGCCATATGATTCCACAAATCCGACGTACGCATTATAAAACCAATTTCCATAACCTTTATCATTACCCCGTTAATAATTGAAGAAAGTCTACAGAATTTCAATTTAAATCAAAAAAACAAACAAAAATTTAATGATCTCTTGTGCCACAATGGGTTAATGAAATTAATAAATAATTATGTATAGGAAAAATTACTGGAACTTTACATAAAATTAAGATAAAACTTATTTGATAGATTAAGCAAACGAAATGAAGGTTTAAGATGAGCTATACTGAAACCCACCAGTAACTTAGTCATTGATCTCAGAATTGAAGCATTCAGTAAATTACAGAAAATTGAACCGAAATATTATAAATGTAAGATTCAATTTGGAGAAAAATAATAAATAATGTAACAGGAGATTAAAGTTAGGCTGATCCAATAATTTACATTCTTTTATATAATAAAATTTCTTATATAATAAAATTTTCCATCGTATATAACCATATAATATTTTGTCTTTGGCTTTTCGAATTCGTATTTGGAATTTGCCTTATACCCATCGAATGTTGAAACCATTTGAAAAAAAAGAAGTATTTAACATTGTTATAAGTGCATCTAATAATTTTTTTTGTTTAAAAACGATTAAAACAAAAAAAAAAATGATTTTCTTTTGAAAAAGAAGTGTGGTTTAAATTTAAAGATAGATAATAATTTCAAAGTACAAATAAATCTTCTTCTTTTTTTTTTTTATAAATAAATCATATTCTTTCAAAATTATATTTGTATTATAGTTGTCACAAAAAAAATCAAATAAAAATAACTTTTATTTATAATTTATTACACAAAAATTTTTCAGTTAGTACCAAGCAATTGCAAAAAAACAAAAAAAAACAAAATTAAAATTAAAATTCTTTAAATATTTATTTTTTAATAACCGTACATCTTTATGCCAATATTGCGTACAAAACTACAAAATATATAGTATTTAAATTAATAAGTAAAATATTTAAATATTATGTTATATTTAATATTTAAAAGCCATCTGTCGTATATAATTTTAAACTTAAATTTAAAAACTTGTAAATGATTTTAAACATAATAATAATATGTACATATGTATATATATAATATGAATATTATTAACTGCTACTTATACATAAATCATATAATACTTAACATTAAATTATCTTAGTTAACTATTTTAGTTATTAGCTACATATACACAATCTATATATATAAAAAAAAAATACACTCTGTTTCATTTTTTTAAGTTCACATGAAACGATATATTGCATATATCCCAATATTATAACCGAGAAGTATATTAAAGTTGCAATGCAATGCAATTCATTATTTTAATAAATCTGAACTGGATGAAAAGTAATTTTTAGGGCGTTTCCAGACCTCTCTTGCACTTGATACATGCACTTCGCACGTCTTAGACTTTCGAAGAAAATACTAATTTATCGCACTATTTTTCGCAGTAAATATTTAAAAGGAATTAAAAAATTTATAACAGTACAGTACTATATTTTTATAATCAGAATTACCTTAATGCATATTTTTTTTTACATTTTTATGTCAAATTTATTTCGGCTTTATTTTGTATTTAGCAATATTTATGATGATTATGGCAATATCAGATAAATACTATTTGTATTTGTCAAATTTTCATATAAAAAAAAAATTATATTTCAAACTATTTATTTACAACTTACAAAAGTAAAAAATGAGTTCTGAAAAAAATAAATTAAATAATTGTTTCGTACTATTTGCGCTTATAATTGTGACCAAACTTCGCCCTTTTTTTTTTTTTGAATATTAATTTTATTTTTTTTTTTACAAACTTTAACTTTTATCTTTCATATTTTTCATATTTTACTCTTTTAGTGCGATATTTAGTGTCGTAAAAAAAATACTAAATTTTGACACCTAATAAAGAGCGATTTGACAGGTGTCGTGCTCTATTATTTTATTGAACAACTAAAACTATTGTTATGGATATCGGTATATTTCTTTTTCTTCTTTCCACTCCTATAAGAAGCATAAGGCATCCATCTAGTCATTTATTTTTCGTATTTAACTAAACTTCAGTTTCGGGAAACATTAGTTTTCACTAAGCCGTTGATTTTTCGGGTGTTGCTATTGTACAAGAGTATGGAACGCAAATATTTGTACCCCATCTATCTTATACATTAGATATTATAAATTACCTATTATTTTATTTTTTATTTTGTTATATAATAAAAATGCCAACTGATATAATATGACATTAATTATATGATATACGTATATACTTATTTTTTTAAAAAATATATATTATAAAAGAAATTTATTATTATTTTTATTAAACTATATTACCAAACCGGGATTTGAACCTCAGACCTTCTGGATGAAAAACCGGTATCTTAATCAATCACTACATCACTGACTGGATAAAATCAATCATAAGCCAACTTTTAATTTGATTTCTTTGTTTTATCGATTAATTCGTACTTAAATTCACCGTGTAATAAAAAATATTTTTATAAATCGAAAATCCAAAAGAGTTGGGTAGAAAATCTCAAGTTTTAAAATTTTGCATTTTAAAATCTTGCGTGTCAAAATCTTGTGTCTCAAAATCTCGGGTTTTAAAATATCGTGATTTTCGTAAGGAAAATAAAATCATGGAAAAGGAGAATAGAGTATTCTCTAGAGTATTCAGTAATAAAATTATAATTTTTAGATATATTCACATGCATTGAATTGATTTTTATAATAATCAGTGGCTGATAAAAATATAGCGGTCTGATCTGCAAATTTATTATTTGAAAAACAATTGATTAATATACATTTTTCTGTTACTTAATAATAATGGCTCCTCAATTCAAACTTTTAGGGTTGATTAAATTAAATTAAATTAGTGTGACAGAGAAATTGTGGGGGCTGCCACCTTCAAACTTCCACTAAACAAATTATTGAAACTCTTATTTTGCAACGAACTCTAAATTCTTTCCTGATGATTTTTTTTACATACGCCATATTTAAACATTAAACAATTTAAAGTATAGTGCTACACAATGGAAAATATGGCAAATAAAGTGAAACGTAGAATTTTGAAGCACGAGATTTTGATACGGATCTCGATTATATGAAGCAAGATTAAAAAAAAAGAAATTTATAAAAAGATCAGATTTTACGGGAGATTTTAAGATACAAGCTATTATAATGTCTCTAACTATTGATTATAAATTAAACGTCTCTGTTAGATATACTTATCGAATAATTCAAAGTAATGGTACATAATGGAATATATGGAAAATAAAGTAAAACACGAGATATTGATACGTGATATTATAAGGAGCAAAATTTTAAAAAACAAAATCTCACGTATCGTTTATAAAAATTTTATAAAACTTTCAGATTTTATGACAAGAGATTTTGAGATAAGAGCTTTCGCCTCTATCTATTAACTATACGTTAAACGTCTATGGTAGATCTACCTAACGAATACTTCTAAAAAACAAAGAAGGACAAGTTAATGTAGTATATAGTAAATAAAATATAGCACTTTAATAATTTTTATTTTTTTTTTATTTTTATGACGGACAGTGGAAAATATCGAAAGTCAGTCAAAGCAAAGAGGTTACTACATAGGTTTAATATACATAACGATATAATGTACAGTTTGGTTTTGAGAAAAAAGATGAGGAAAGGATGACTTGGAATTGTGTTTGGGATAATTGGGTTTGGGATAATTAGGATTATCGAGGATGAAGGGAAAAACTTGTAAAGTTATTTTGAAGAAGGTTTGTTAATGTTCTTTCTAAGTTTCGTTATATCGTACAAAAATAAATAAAATAAATATTAATGATTACATCTAACCGTCACCTTAACAATATAAAACAAAGTGTACCATTATATCATGCAATAACTTAAATACTACATATATAATACATAATAACAGCCATAAACTTAATATCTTTATTTTTATTCTTTGAACTATGAATTATACCATTGTATATGTATTAGTAATATTTATGTTCAATTTTACAAAACAGATATACTTTAAATATTCGTTTAAGTTGGTAAAATTTATTTTAATGTTAACCAATAATAAGAGCTTTTATCTAAACTTACTAACAAACCAACCTAAATTTTAAACTATAGGTTGGTATAGGTATAAGAAAAAAAAAAATCGTTTTTTGTTTTTTGCAGATAAATTTATTTAATGGTATAACAACATTAACATTTTCGTTAGTTAGTTTCGGTTTAGAACAACAATTCAACGGTAGTACGAGTTAGTTAAATAATTTACGTTTGTTCTAATAACTTAAATTAATTGATTTAGAATCTTTTTTTTTTATATATTTTTGTTTTTTATTTTAAATTTTAATATTGATTTTTTTTTTTGTTTTTTTTTTTTGTTATTAATTAAAATTTAGTATCTATAGAATATGATTAGATTATATTTTATATTACTAATTATTATCACATGTGAGTATTTTGTTTTTTTTTTTTTTTTGATTTGATATTAAAATTTTTTTTTTATTAAAATCTTGTTTAAAAAAAAAATAAAAAAAAAATAAATATCTTAAGTAATTGTGGTTCTAATTGAAAATTAATTAGACATGATGAAAATTTTGAATGTGTGATTTTAAATTTCTTATTGAATTAAATTTAATTTGAAAATCGATTGATTTCTTGATTTTAAAGATGAAAAGATTAATTAAAAAAAAAATTATATGGAGTTAAAAAATTATTATGTGATTTTTTTAATTATTGCATTTTTATTTACTGGCAGTTTTTTCTTTGTTTTTTGTTTTTTTTTTGGCAAAATTGTGTTTTAATTGTGTTTTTTAGTTAAAATTGATCTTTTTCAAAATAAAATTAAAATTAAATTGATAATTGTGTTAATATCATAAACTTTTTGAAAAAAATGAACTCTTTTCTAAAATTTTTTTATACTAATTAGTATTAATTCATTTAGTATAGATGTAATTTATTTTCCTATATAAGTTATTTTCAGTTAAAAAAAATGCACTTTTATTATATTTCGTAAAAAAAAGGACTATTATTGCCATTTTAGAATTTTTCTTTGAAGAAAATTGTGAAAAATTAAGAAATCCTTTTATTTTTCAATTTTAAAGATAGTTTATACAGTTATGAAAAAAAAAATTGTGCCAGAAAATATAATGAGTGAAATGCATAAAACTATGAGCTTGAGCTCATATCTCGCTTTTTCAAACAAAAACTACTCTTGAATTCATATTTTTGTTTGAAAATGTGAGATTTGAGTTCAAGCTCAATTTTATTTATTCCACCCAATGTCTCAGCATTGAATTTTATTTATTAACTTTGAAAAGATGTTGTAAAACTGTCCAACTTCCAGATGACTGTCAATGTCAACAAGTGTTCATTTTATAACCCCTCATTCAGAAACGGGAGAAGGGCGACAATACAAAACATTTTTTTTGAAATAATTTATTTTCATTCTACGATCTCTAAGATCTTACGTATATTAAAATTTGAGACTTTAAGTGTTTCAGAAATACGTGGGTTCGAACATATTTTTTTTATATCGATAAAATTTTGATTTTAAATAAAGGATATGAGGACATGATAGGATAGGTTTTATATAAAGGATATGAGAATCATATATTTTATATTGTTAATTTTTTGCTTTCGCGGGAAAATTAATTTTTAAAATGAAATGGGGCCGCAAAAAAAAAAACAAAAATGAATTTAAATCTTTTAAACATTAGAGAAAAATTAGAAAACATTCAGATTTGAATTTGTCGCGCAATCAAATTTTTAAATATTTGATTTTAAATTATCTAAGTTTGAAAATTTCAGAATTTTGAATCGTCTGAATGTTAAAATGTCGAAATTTTAAATTACGTGAGTCATGATTATTTAATTTGTGATTACATGTCTGAATTATGTTTTTTCTGAATATCCTCGATAAATATTCATTATAATAAACCCAACAATTGTGTATCAACGAAACAATAATTATTTAAATCAAATACCTTTAAAGTATCTAAGGGTATTCAAATGGTTATATCTCAAGTTCTGTTTAATATTTTTTCAATCTAAAAACGTCAAACGACATGAAGATTTTAAATCAGAATGGTTTATAAATCCAATATGTATATTACATAATTACAATATACATAATTTGGTATGTAAATTTACTGTTACGCGGAAACAATATTTCGCAAGTTTTGAGAATTAAGTAACATAAGTTACCACAGAAAACTGTAATTTTTTGTACTTCCCCCTGTTTAAGAGGGGGGCCAAGGCGCCAAAAATCAAAAATTTTCTATTTGTAGACACCTGTAACTTGGGCACTTGTTAAAATTTGTTGCAAGGCATGAAAATTAAAGGTCAAATATTTTTTTTTTAAATGTGTTAACGCCTCTTCTTAATTACCTTAAATCTGGCTAAAGTGTCTCTTGATTTTTCATAATTTTTTCTTGCATTCTTTGAAAAATTTTAATGCAAAAGAATGCAATCCTATACTATGCTTTTATGGTTTTATTTTTGAAAATGTGCGACTTAAAAAACCTTTACTTCAACATACTAACTTGTTTAATTATATTTTTAAACCATTATTAATTTTTTAAAATTTTTAGTAAAAGAAATAACACCTAGTCAATCACAAAATATTTCAACAGTTAGATTCTTTTTTTACCACGGGTACGTAATTCTTAATTAGTATTATAATAACTCAACTTAATATCAATTAAAATAAGTTACAAATTTTTTGTTTTTTTTTTCAATTCTAGCCCTAACATCACAGACTATGAAATCTTTAGTATTGAAGATAATTGGAAAATTTTAAAACATCCTTTATTTAATAACAGTAAAAGAACAACATGTTATATACATGGTTATACAGAAAATCAAAATTCTAAAAGCTTAGAAACAATTATTGCAGCATATTTAAAACGTTATATTAATTTTAATTTAATTACATTAGATTGGGCTGAAATGGCAACAGGACGATACATTGGAGATGCTGTTAAGAATGCATTCATTGTAAATATTGTGAATTTTAGAAAGTGATTTAATTAATTTAAAAAAACAAAAAAAAACAATATTACAGTTAGGTGATTATTTAGGTGATGTTTTCAATAGATTCTTTGAAAATGGTATGGATTTGAAAAAATTTCATTTGGTTGGTCATTCATTAGGTGGACAATTAGTTGGTTTTATTGGTAGAGCAATGCAAAAAATTTCTCGTGGAAAAATAAAACTTTCAAGGTAAAATTTATATAAAATTATTCTATTAACATAAATAATGTTTTGATAACACTTTTAGAATAACTGCTTTAGACCCTGCATTTCCTGGTTTTTATATAATACCATTACGAAAAGCAGTTAATTCAAATGATGCTCATTTTGTTGATATTATTCATACTGATGGTTGGTAAGTTAATTTATTATTAATAAACTAAATAAATGTATATATGTATATATTTTGTATAGTATCTCTACATATGTGAAACTAAATCTTTTTCAAGTGAGTTGGGTTAGAAATTCGAAAAACAAATTCCATTTCCAATATACCATATAAATAATTCCAAAAAAAAAATCGACAAAAAAAACTCCACTTAAAAAATTCAAAATTTAATGCAAGCATTTTAAATAGTGGGTCTACCGCCCCAAAACACCTGTTTAAGAAATTATTGAAATTGAATTGAAATTGAAATTACACAATTGAATTCTAATGACACAATTATTGAAACTCTGATTTTGTAACCAACTTTAAAATCCCTCCTAATTCAGAAGCTCACATATACATATGTACATTCAAATATTTCGTAAAATATAACTCAGATTTTGAATTCAACTTTAAAATTCCTCCTAATTTAGAATCTAGCATTACCATATATACATATATATAAATATTCTGGAAAAGGTAAATACCCTGATTTTGTAACCACCTATAAAATTTTTTTTAATTAATTTTTTACATGCTTATTATGTAATTATGGTATTATGACATCATCGCTTTTAAACTCCAAAGCAATAATGAAAAGTTGTACAAAGCATCTTAAGATTGCACTTATTTCTGCATCCTTTTTAAAGTTCAAAGCTTTAATGTAAAGTTGTGCAAAGCATTTTAAGATTGCACTTATTTCTGCATCCAGATTTGTTATTTTTTTTTTTTATTTTTTAATGTAAATAAAATTGTAAGTAATGTAAGTAATTTTAAAGAAACTCCTGTACAATTTAAGATAATGGGTCGAATGCATAAAACTAAGCTAAAACTGAAATCTTACATTTCCAAACAAAAACTATGAGTACGAATGTAAATTTTGTTTGAAGAAGTGAGTGTTGAGTTCAGGCTTAATTTTATACATTCGAGATCAATATGTCACATGTGAAAAAAAATGTTTTACTTATTTATTTCTGGGATTTTATCTAATTTGCAGTGGTGTCTATGTTACACAGAATAAATTTTTAATTTATCAGTACTTTTTCATGTTAAAAGCCTATAAACAGACGAGAAAGTTAAAATATTTTGTTTTTTTCTACAATTTTATAAATGATTAAACAAAATGTCTGTTGTTTGATATCTTAAGATTGCATTAGAACCTTAGTTTATTAGAGTTATAAACTTTTCAATATATAAGATTCTTCCCTTATTTTTGGTCTTAATGCTTAATATTCAGTTTCAGGATACTCGCCTCTTTATAAATTCTAAACCTATACATCTATGTTATTTAGAACAGAATTGGCGGGGTCATTTTTCATATTTTGTTCTAACTTTATAATTTCCAATTTTTACTAGACATAATAATATGAATATCTAAAATATATAAGCTATCAAATCTTTACATTAAAATCTAAAATTAAAGTTCTATTTTAATGAATATACTAAGTTTTAAAGTATTAAATTTATTAAAGGATATATGGTGGTCCTTTAAGTACTGGAACAGTAGATTTTTGGCCAAATCGTGGTGGTCTTACACAACCTGGTTGCCCTAGAAGAGATTTCAAACTTTTAACTGATACAGGTATGTTATTACATTATATATATATATATATATATATATATATGTAATAATATATATATAAAAAAAAAATGTAAAAAAGATAAAAACTTTTTTGTTTAGATTTGTGCAGTCATCGTCAGTCATGGAAATATTGGGCTGAAAGTGTTTCAAATGAATATAATATTGAATTTTGGGCAGCAAAAGCATCATCATGGCAAGATTTTCGAATACGTTCACAATTTATAAAATTACCATTAACTAAAATGGGACTGAATTGTCCAGTAAAGTAAAGAAACTTTTTAATTTTAAAAGAATTAATTCAAAGATAATATTAAAAATTAATTTTGGTTTTTTTGTTTTTTAGTATTAGTGGAAATTATTATTTACAAACAAATCAAAAACCTCCATTGGCCAGAGGTTTAGAAGGTGCCACTTATAATAGTAAAAATATAATCAAATATTTACGAAAAAATTCAATATTAAAAAATCGATTAAAATATTATAATTAATTAAGTTTTTTTATAAATTAAATTTAGTAATTAATTTTTTTTTTTATTTTATAAGTATTTTTTTTTTTTTAATTATGTACAAGTTTAGCATATAACTATGTAAGTGTATATATAAATTTATTTAAAAATTTATTAAATTTAATAATTAAAAAATATTATAATATAATTTAAAAATTTACGATGCTTTAAATCGTAAATTGTTTAATGATTTTTCATTAATAAACCATTTATTTTTCTCTTTTTTACACAATTGACTAACACACAGCAGGTCCATCTACAAAAAAAAAATTTATTTCTTCAAACTAAAGTTATAAGAAATATTCATTCTATCTATTAAAGCAGTATACGAATTATTATTATTAAATTTCTTTTTGCCAGTCAGTACAAATTATATTTCGCGCCTCAAGTAAATTTAAATCAAAAAATGTCATAAACGTCTTCAGCTGATTTGAGAATTTTTTAAAAAAATCAGCTAACTCTGAATTAAAAAGACATGGATTTTATTGACGTAAGCCTTTGTTAGTTAATCATATGCCTTAGGAAAGAGATGAATTTCAGTAAAGTAAGCAATACGTTTTTATATGTAGTAGTTATGAAAGTATTTTGTTATTAATGAGAACATTATGAACAACCTAGATTGAAGCTGAGAAGAAAATACGAAAATATAGTTTTAATTAGTTAAAAAGTAATTTAATACTATGGAAGCGGGATCATATCGAACGCCGGTTTATCACAATCCTATTTTATCAAAATCCAGTTTTTTAAAATCCAGTTTTTTTAAAACCCACCAGCTATCTATGTAAAAAAAATAATTGGTTGAAAATAATTGAAGTTAAATTTAAAAGCAGGGTTATATGCTTTTACAACAATATTTATATATGTGTATATGTGCGATTCTAAATTAGAAGGGATTTTAGAATTAGAGTCGAAATCCCGCTTTTTCCAGAATTTAAAAGAAAAACAGAATTTTAAAAAAATAGGATTATGATTAATCGGCCTTCGTAGTACACCCTATTTAAGTATTATATGCTTTATTATAATTATTATGCAGATAATAGCTTTCTCCACATTCGATATCAAGTAAAATAGTCAACTATTTAGGTACCTATTTGTCTTTTTTTTAGTTCTGAACAGTATATTAATTCCTCGTTTAAATGTGTATAATTTTACCATTACTGTAGCATAGAATTTACTATTAGATGGAAAAAAATGATTTAAAGTGGATTATTAACTATAATCTCCTAATGAGATCACACAGTTTATTTCTTACATTTTCTTTTTCTCTTTTTTTTTTTATTTTGTGCATTAACAATTAAAAAATGAGTTCTTTCGGTCTTTTTCATAACAAATTTTATTAAAAACATTTTTTGATTTTCTTAATTATGTTAGAAATTATATATATAATTTCTGATTATGTCCATTTAAATTTTAATAGTAACTATACCTAAATTTAAGATTTCTTTAGTTAAACATTTTTTCAAAAATATACTAAAGTTTACAATTTTCACCACCAGAATGAGCTTGTTGTATAATAAATTCCGTTAGATGGCAACCATTTCACTAAAAAAATAAATAACTTTTTATTATAATATTTAGGTTCGGTTCATATGTACATTTTCATGCTGTTACATAGTATTTTATATGCTTTTATATTAACTCGTCGGTGTCGGTTTATTTATTTATTTATTTATTTATTTATTTATTTATTTATTTATTTATTTATTTATTTATTTATTTATTTATTTGTCATTCTGTCACATTTTTTATTATGTTAGTAATCTGTTCCCAACATTTGTAAGTGTTGTATGGTGCAGAGGAAAGTGTACATGTTTGAAAAAAATATGGATAATTTTGTTCGAATCCAATGCAGCTTTTTGTTTTTTAACTATCTATTCATCAACATTTTTTGAATAAAATATGTATATATTATGTATGTATATATGAATTTAAAACTTAAATTTTTATCTCTTATTCATGCATACAATACACACGCAATATATTTTTGATCTTTCCTCCTATAATAAATAGTATAATGTCGGTTCATTGCACATGATGTTTTGTTTTAGCATATTTAGCAAAACACAAACATACAATATTTTATGTATGTTGCTAGATTATTTTGGTTAACAACATTTGTTTAGGATTTAAATCAAAATATTTGCTGTCAACATTCTTTATTGCATATTTGCATATTGAATATGCATGGCGTTAAAAATTAAGATTTTATGTGTTTTATTTAGGAACATTTATTATGTATATTGTGTATATAAAATATTATAGTATATTGTATTTATACATATAAAACTTTATTCAAAATAATTCCAATTGCCAAATTCAAATCACATACATACATACATAATATTATTTTTGTACATACATAGTAAAGAATATAAAAAGTATAAAGATCGTTACAAAATTATGCTTTAGCGCATTACGAATTATGATTTACAAATAAAATTTTGTCAACACAAAAAATGAAAACTACATAATATTATGTTAAACTAATTCCCTAAATTATTTTGTTCCGCTCCATTTGTTCACAGTTTAAATCAAGATACCTATTTGTCAAAATTTTTTTCAAGTCTCTTAATTTTCTTAAACATTTGGTATAAAATAATTGTAAAACGTATTTTATATCAGAAACAATAATGTACATATGTATGTGTGAATAAAAAATATCCCATATTTTTCAAATTCAAATTATGTGCTTCATTTAAAACTAAAAAGTATAAAATAAAATAATATGTTTTAATTAAATTTATTATTTTAAATTAAATTAAATTTTTAAATTATTAAAATAAATATTTTTTATTAAAACCGAATTCGCCTCCTAAAAAGTAGAAAATAAAATTGATTGCAAAACTTTAGCTTTTTGGACTGTTATAATATAAAAGTAAATTGCTGGAATAAAAAAGAAACACGTACCCCAAATTTCCCAGATTTTTATTTAACCTTATTCCAACAATTTACTTTTATCTTTTATATTATAACAGTCCAAAAGGCTAAAGTTTTGCAATCAATTTTATTTTCTACTTTTTAGGAGGCGAATTCGGTTTTAATAAAAGCATATTTTAAAAAATATTGTTTTTTACATATTATTTTTTAAAATTAATTTGTGTGTTAACAAAAAATATGAAAACGGTTGGTTTCAATTTCTTCAGTTACAATTAAGGATAGTAATAAGTTTTCTGTTAACATTATTTTATCAGCGTATATACTTCGAGACGCTTTACATTTTTATAAAGTTATTTTTATTATTATTTGCTTTTTTAGATAAAGAAAAAATGTCAAGACACCACATGTCATTATCTGAATAAAAAAAAACTTATACATTAAAAAAAACGTCTTAAATATTATTTAATGCATTTTGTCCTTGTAATTTTAATAAAGGAAAAAATTTTAAAAATTTCGCATTTTTGATAAGGAAACCATAACCTTTTAATGTTATCAATCATACAAAAAATGCCTAGTAATATTTTGAATAATGCCCTAACGTCACTACGAATAGGGTATTGAAAGTAGAAGAAGAATATTTTGAAAGACCGTTGTAGAAAAAAATATAAATATGTATGGTTTTAAAAGATAGCAACTATTACATGGTTTTTACAGTTCTCGTATCAAGTTTATTATAACGGTAAAATTTTTATTTTTACTTAGATACACTACTCGAAAATATTGCATCAAATAATAATTAATATGTGTTTGATTTTCTTTTCAAATTTCTCCAAAAAAATTTGTTTTATCTTAAATCAGATTTCAAAGACCAGCATTTCTTGAATATGAATAAATAATTCAGAATGCGGAATATGTATATGAAATCCTGAAAAAATACAAAAATAGTTAATTATTTTTCAGAATTTTTTTTTAATTTTTTGCACAACACTTATATTTTATATTGTAGATATTCACACAGTAGAACGTGTCTCTAGCTAATCTCCATGACAAAAATTGTTGAAACCCTGATTTTATTTAATTTTACAAGAAAATAAGTTTTCGATTTTTAGTTTGTTCTCCTGTGATATAAATGTGACAAGAAAATTAAGAAACCTTTTCTTTCTATGGTGTGGCGGTAAATGTCTTAAGGGGGGAATTATTCTTACGAGTTACATCGTGTATGGGATTCAAACGCAAACTCCATTGGTGTTTACAACGTATTTTATACGCTCTTATCCATTACGCCATTGAAATTCATATAAAAAAGAAAAAAGAAATTTAACGAGATTTTACGAAAGTATAGATTTTGAACAGGAGAAATACTACTATTATATAGCTTCACAACTTAGTTATACCCCTTTATAAATAATATTATTTTAATAACTTATTCAACAATCATATCATAAGATTATTTATAATAAATAAATGCTATAAACTAAAATAATAAAAATATGAAAATTAAAATACAATAGAAAACAAGACATTATCTTATCTATAACTCCATATCACTCTTTTTTATGAACTAATAATATTTTTTTATTATGCTTTTAATATAACATACAAATTAGAGTTTAATTGTACATACACTTTTTAATTAGGTACTATGTAAATATAATATACTTTTTAGCATATTTCCCAAAATTTAACTTATTAATTTCACTCTGTCCATTCGTCCATTTACAAAACTTTTACACCGCTTAGAATGGACCAATGAAATTTTTAATATAGATCAGTCTCAAAAAAAAAATAAGTGTCATAGGAGAATATTTATATGTACCATTGTAGCATCTACTACGAAGCTTCACCTTCACAAAATTGAAAAAAACTGTATTTTCAAATGTTTCAATCTGAAGTTCTGTTTAATATTTTTTCAATCTGAAAACGTCATCGGCATCAGGAAACCTTTTATTGGCTTTATAAATCAATATAATTTTACTAAATTTTAGTTTTTCCGTATCTTCGGAACGGTTTTAGACAAAGTCTTAAAATTTTGAGAGGAAGAAGTTCTGTCAACCGTTTAAGAGCCCATTCTGCTGATAAACTAAAACATCGATGTTTTTAGAAACATGTATGTAACTTCGATACTTGTTTAAATTTGTCATAAATAAATCAGAAAACTGCCCAGCTATAATACAATATTATATTTTTATGTGTTTCGGTGTTTCGGTATTTCTTATTATTAATATAGAGTTATAACGTTTACAAAAAGAAGAACGTGTTGCTTGATATTTTTCAATTTTATTTTACAATAATGACAATAATGAAAATAACATATTGAAAATTTATGACAATATTGAAAATTTTCATTCAATATATGTAAGTACAATCCTATAATATGTTTTTATTGTCTTTTTGTAAATGTGCCTCATGTAGTTGTAAATTAAAAAAAAAATTTAAATTCCTCTCACATTTTAATATGGTGTTATTAAAATGATGATGATTACAAAAGTACCTATACCAAAAAGTCGTTAAAATCAATAATGAAATCAACATTTGGTATTACAATTTTTTGCGTTACAACTTTTTTTTTAAATTACAATTTTTTACTTAAAAAACTAGAAAAAAAAAAAAGATATGAAATAAAGCAGAAAAAATATATACAAATTCTGAATTCTCATTACAACTTAACAATATACGTTTACTAGGGGCCCCTGTTAATGTGTAGTTAAATTCTATGTTGAATCATAAAGTAACTATATACTTATATAGTTACTTTATGGTTGAATCCCAATTCATATAACAGACAGTTGCAGTTTAGAAAAATAGAATTTATGGAAAAAATACAATCCGTAAAAGTTCAGAAAGCTAAACCAAATTCGTCAAAACACTAACTGAAATTATTTTTAAAATAACGCCAAAACAGAATTAAATTGTATAAAGAACCTGTAGTTGGTGTACATTTACATTATATTATATTGTATATTTACATTATTTGGTATTGTGAGTGAGGACTATTATGTCTATTTATTTATCGAGTTCGAAATAAATGTTTTAGAGGTATGTGGGGAAAACAGAATAGGTATCCGTAAAACATTCGTAAAATGCACAAAGTTTAGAGCAAAATACAGTTAAATTTTTTTAATGAGCAACGTTGTCTGTAACAATATTGCCGTTGTTCGTTTTTCGTTGCCCTAATGTAAAAAAATTGAACTCTAAAAAGACCCTATATTTGGCGTACAATCGTTGATTAAGATTGTACATGTAACATGGTACAGAGGGCGAGAAAACCGTACAAATATTACCACAATTGTTCAAATGGTAACCCTGCATAAAATTGACATACAAAATATTTAAAAATAAAAAATTATTCAAATTTAATTTTGGTTGTAAGAACTGCTGTATACTCAAATTTAAGTATATAAGAAGAAATTGAATTCAAAAAGGAATACAATTAGAAAAGTTTTCTAATCATTTCAAATAATATACAAACATGCATACATAAATGCAACAATTTAATAGAAAAGTACAAAACCAAAACAATATGTACATATATATTTGAATTTTAAGGAGACTCGCCCGCTGGTTATACATAAGTACATACTTAGATACATATTGATTATTAATATCAGATCAATATCATTCATCATTATTTAAAATTTCAATAAATATTGTGATAAATGACAATTTTTATAAATTTTTTAATATTTTTCTTTATACATGCATAAGTTAAAGTACATTGCATACATATAGCCAAAGAATACTTGAGCCGTTGAGGTCGAGTCGAGTCGAGACTCGTGACTCGAGAGGAAAAAAAGAATACACAATTTTAAAGAGAGTAAGTGAGAATGTCTTTTGTAATTTTGTTTTTTTTTTGTTATTCTGTTCTGTTGTGTACGTTTTGTTACTACTACCGCGTACCGACTATCGTAGGTACCATACTACTGTAATGTAAATATGAAATGTGTTGTTTATGTTTGTTATTACTTATTATTAATATTATGTATACGGTTTTATAGTAGAAAAATCGTAAAAAATATGTAGTTACTGATGTTCAAAGCTTGAAACGGAATTCATAATACGTAGTGTGTGGCTGGAAACTACTAAATTATAATTATAGATTATGAAAAGCTTAAATTTATTAAAATTTTAATTCTTATTCACAAAATAATAAAATTGTTATCATCTTATCTAAAATAAATTTGTATTGTAGTTTGCAAAATAACTGTTTCTTGTTTTATGTGGTGTGCAAAATTAGTAAAATCAAAACAGTAACAATCTTGACTTTATCTTTTTTTTTGTTTCTGTTTATTTTTTCTTACGAAAAACCACATTTATAATATTGTAGTTTCGTTGATAATACTCTGTATATTTTTGATAACTCATATCCAAGGGAGCGGATCGAAATCTCTTTATTATACCCTACACATTAAGTATAGGGTATATTAACTTTGGTATGGTGTTTGTAACCACCAAAAGGAAGCGAGTTAGGTATAGACATGTATATATATTCTGAATCGGAATCACCTCCTGAGTCCATTTAGCGATGTCCGTCCGTCCGTCCGTCCGTCCGTACGCACGATAACTCAAAAAGTAATGATGCTATCTTGATGAAATTTATACTGTAGGTTAACAATGACTAAGGTAAGGCGAGGATTGTAAATGGGCGAAATCGGACCATGCGTTCGAGTACCTCCCATACAACTCCCAAAACCGAACAAGTATATCTTCGAAATTAATAAAGATACGAACTTCAAATTTGATACGAGGGTGCTGTTTCCTAAATCTCTGATTTGCCTAAAATTTGAGATGAATTGGAATGGTCGTTCGGGTACCTCCCATACAACTCCCAAAACCGAACAAGCACATCTTCGAAATTAATAAAAATAGAAACTTCAAATTTGGTACTAGGGTGTTGTTTCCTGAATCCCTGATTTGTCCAAAATTTAAGATGAATTAGAATGGTTGTTCGGGTATCTGCCACACAACTCCCAAGACCAAACAAGCATATCTTCGAAATTAATAAATATATAAACTTGAAATTTGATATAAGAATGTTCTACCCTGTTGATGTCTCTAAAATTTGAGATGAATTGGGGTGGTGGTCCGCGTGCCTTCACACACTTTCCAAGACCTAACAAGCATATTTTCGAATTTAATAAAGATAGAAATCTGAAATTTTGTACAAAGGTTGTAAAAGCATTTATTTTTTTAGCTTAGTTATATTAAATACCTAACTAAAATAACTTATGGATTTTTAATTTAATTTGAATTTTTTAGGTGTAGGGTATAAATAAGTCGGTTGCATCGACTTACGGTTACTTTTACTTGTTTTTAATCTTATTTGCCAAAATTTTATTTTTTCAATATCTTACTTTTTCAAAATCTTATTTTTTTTTTAGTACGTACCTAAATCTTATTTTTTTCAGAAATTTTTTTTTCTGAGAAAAATTGATTTTTAAGAACAAAAAAAAATAATAAAAACCATTTTTTTTTTCAAAACTCTTGTATATGCTATTGGGGAAGGGTGCATGACACTTTACCGAAAAAAAAATCTCGAATTTAAATTTTGTTCAAAAAATACAAAAGCCTGAAAAAATCTTGAAAACGAAAAATAAAGAATTTAATTACAAAAATATTTCGGTGAGATTTTAAAGTTGGTTACAAAATCAGAATTATGTGCCTTTTACAGAATATGTTATATACTATATAGGTACTTATTATGTAAGTATGTGGGAAGTATATTATATATATATGTATATGTGTGGTTCTGAATTTTAGAGTTGGATTCAAAAGCAAAGTTATACGCTTTTTCAATTATATTTATTTTTATGTATGTGCGAGGTTTTGAATTAGGTTAAATAAGATTTTGGAAAATAAGATTTTGTAAAAAAGAGATTTTGGATAATAAGATTTTGTAAAATAAGATTTTGAAAAAATAAGAATAAAATAATATTTGTTTAGTTTGATTGAAAAGATCTCTCACTTTTTTAACATCCTTGAAATTTATCGTAATTAAATGATCTATATCGATCATGATCGTAATTATATGATCCAAGTATACTAATTTATTTATCTAATGGATGCAGCAGATCTTGGAGGTCCTGGACCTAATTTAACACATTACATTTTTTTACGATTTCGACAGTTTTTCTACAGTGGGAGATCTGAAGTTTTGTGAATTGTGATATGCACCGATAGTTTAAAACTCCAATAAGGATTCAGCCGAGTTCTGCATAATCCAAGTAATTAAGTTTAAATTTTTGAATGTTTTACATACCTATAAGTTTTCAATTATATATAAATGTCATAAAATGAATGAATGAATGATTTTTGAAACGAAAATTTTTAAATCCGAGCGTACCAACCTTTGTTTCATTTTTATTTTTTATATAATTTCATCTATAATATTTTATGAAATTGTACTTAATTATTTAAAAAATAAAATGTTTTTGGCTATAATTACTTTTTTTCTAATACTAATATCTATAGTATTCTTAGTTTATATCCATAGACAGTATATTTACTTTGATCTGATCCGTAGACCGTAAGAAATAATTTAACAGACAAATTTAAATCAAATAAAGTTTAAGTACAGTACTATAATAATAGAACGAGAAAGAGTATAGAGTGAACTGTGCATATATTTTTTCCATAAAATTCAATCATCTTTTAGAAAATGTAAGATATCTGACTTAATTAAGTACTCAGATATATTTATGTAAAAATTGCAGCGGTATGGCAGTTATTTGACTAAACCAAACAAATTTTGAGGAAGTTATTATCGTAAAACTTGTCATTTTTTAAAAAATTTCAGATATCTAGCTTTTTAAGTATCAAGTCATGAGGCTACTGGAACCGCACTTAGACCAATTTTAACATAATCTCGTTGGCCTAAACCTTATTTATAGCTGAATTAAATACTGAGTTATGTTCATATAAAAACGAAGCTGTATAACTGGTATTCGAAATATATAACTGTATTTTTTTTTTACAGAATCCTATCTACATTATTGTTGAGTTATTCTGCGGACCGATAGACGAGCGCACTTAGCTAAATCGATTCAGAATTAAATCGTGAGCAAGGATATACATACTTTTCCATATTTATGTTGTCTTCCTTAAGGTACTGAAAAATTTATCATACGCTTGAACTATCTTAGTACAGCTATAAAAAAATTTTGATATGAAAATGGTCATAAAATTTTACCTATATCTATTGCCTATTTACTATATAAAGTAAATTCAATAAAAATAATATTTAATCTCGTCCGAAAACAGCAAATATTTCACTAATTTTCTATCTTTATTTGATTTTGACGTTAACGATATACTAAAGTTTTGAGCTTAACTTTGAGTATACAAGAATAACTAATTATTTTTATTTGTTTATTTGTTTTGGGTTTAACTATAGATAAAATTAAACTGTATGCACTGCTGAAACTGTTTAAAATTCAAAAATTGTAATCATATATGTAATATTAACTTAAATTCTTTTAAAGCTTGCGAATTAACTTTTTTATATTTGATTAATGGACATTTTGATTTAGTATATGTATTAACATAATTATGAAAGCTTTTTATATATAGCTTTGATTATTTTGTCTCCAAAATGAATGAAAATGACTATGATAAGAGTACATATACTCTTTTATACTAGTTAATAATTAAATGATAATTATTAATATATTAATGTTTATTATATAAATTTTGTAACCCAGATGGTATTATGGGCGAAGATTCCTCAAAATCACAAAAGTAAAGAAAATGTATTTTTATTGCTACTGACATAATAACACAATATAAAACTCCAAATGTCTGAACAAATAAATGACAAACCAATTACATTATAGGTTCTGTTTAAGATCATATTGTGTTTTTATAGGTATAGTTTTTAGCAGTTACTATAAATTATTATTGAAATTGTAATGTACAAGATTCCACTTACACCCCAATAATAATCTAATAATGTACAAGATCCCTCAAAGTAGTAATACATTCTGGATGAGGTTGAAACAAAAAATTTTATGAAAAAAGAGGGCTTTCATAACCCCAGACAGGGTTTATTTCATGATATTTTTGAACATTTCAAAGAATTAATTTAAATTTTTGAAATGTTAAATTGTCCGAGCATTGCCTGCCTTTTTTAATCTCCTCTATCACAATCTTCCATATTTTCCAGTTATGTCTGACATTTTTCAAGTTATGTCTGCCACTTTTGTCACTTATATCTGATTTCTAATTTCAATAAATTAATAAAAGATTGAGATTAATATGTATTATAAAATACTTAAAATTTAGGATACGCAATTTTTCTTATAGAAAATATTTATTTGAAAAAAATTTCCCTCAAAAATTTTGATTAGAAATTTTGCCTTACTGGGGTAAATAAATTTTTTTACTTATCAATATAAATTCATAAAAATCTCTTCTCATTGCGTTTTTTTTTTTTTTTTGTTTTTTTCTGTTTTTTAGATATCTACTAAATAAATACAAATTACGTGCATATTCAGAATATTTTAATTTAGTTTGTTATAGCCTGTGTTACAGCGAAGACCGAAAATATAATTTAAGTTCACCGGTTATAAAAAAATAAATATTTTTTTTGTGTTTTTGTTTTTGTTTTTTTTTTTTTTTTTATCAAAGTCCAATTCGTGTAAATAAAAACAAAATGCAAAAACCAAAAAATTTAATTAATTTTATTCGTAGAAATTATTCGAAAAAACTTGCATATTATCAGGGTGTTAGTACAAAACCATTAGTATATGCAACATTAGGTCAAGAATTTGAAAGAACAGCTGAAAAATATTATGATAAAGAAGCTTTTGTTGCATGCTATGAAAATAAAATATTAACATATGGTGAAACATTAAATCAAGCTGATCTATTAGCATCAAAATTAATTAAATTTGGTTTAAAACCAGGAGATCATATTGGTTTATGGTCACCAAATACAATACAATGGTTTTTAACATTTATAGCTGCTGCTAGAGCTAATTTAGTATTAGCATGTATAAATCCAGCATTACAATCCAATGAAATAAAATATGCCTTAAAGAAAGCGAAATGTAAAGCTATTATTGCTCGTGATTCATATAAAACACATAATTATTATGAAATATTACAAGATGTTATGCCCGAATTAAAAATATATAGGAATGATTTTAATGAATTTCAATCTAAAGATTTACCATATATGAAAAATATTATAATTGATTCAAATGATGATAATTTAATTGGTGTAAATCGTTTTAATGATTTATTAAAAAGTTCAAAATTTTCTAAAGATGAAATAAATATTATTTATGATATACAAAAAAAAGCCCAACCAGATAGTCCATTAAATATACAATTTACATCTGGAACAACTGGTCATCCTAAAGCAACATTATTAACTAATTTTAATTTTGTTAATTCTAGTTTAATATTTGGTGAAAGAATTGGTCTTAAACAAACCAATTATCAGCATCGTCTTTTATTACAATCACCATTATTTCATGCATTTGGTTTAACAACAGTAATGGCAAGTATATTATATGGTGCAACATTAGTTATTCCATGTCCAACATATAATCCAAAAGAATCTTTAAGAATTGTTGAAAAAGAAAAATGTACATCATTATTAGGTACACCAACAATGTTAATTGATGCATTAGCAGAACAAAATCGTAATAATTTTAATGTAAATAGTTTAAGAACAGCTGTTACTGGTGGTGCAACATGTACATCACAAGTTTATAGAGATGTAAAAAAAATTTTTAATTTAGAACATTTTAATATTGTTTATGGTTTAAGTGAATGTACAGCTGCTGATTTTGCATCATACGGTCATGAAGATGATAATTTATTAGAAAATACTGTTGGTAAAATTTATGATCATTTAGAAGCTAAAGTAATTGATGATGATGGTAAAACGGTTAATTTTGGTGAATCTGGTGAATTATGTTTACGTGGTTTTGCTGTAATGAAGGAATATTTTGAAGATGAAGAAAAAACAAAAGAAATTTTAGGAAATGATAGATGGTTAAAAACTGGGTACCTACCTATACCACCTATTACTTATATTATATTATTAAAAATTCATCTGATATTATTTTATAATTCGTTTTTTTTTTTTTTATTTCCCCGTGTTTTTTTTTAGTGATCAATTTATTTTATACGAAAATGGATACGGTTGTATAGTGGGACGAAAAAAAGATATCATTATACGTGGTGGTGAAAATATTTTTCCAAAAGAAATTGAAGATTTTTTAGAAACACATCCTGACATATTGGAATCACAAGTAATTATATAATATTTTTTAATAAAATTTAATTCAAAATTTAGTAAAATGTACTCATAAATAAATTTTTATTTTTGTTTTAGGTAATCGGAATACCTGACGAACGTTTAGGTGAAGAAATTTTTGCATTTTTACGAATGAAAGATCATCGTCCCGATTTAACATTAAAAGATATTGAAGAATTTAGTAAAGGAAAAATAGCTAATTTTAAAGTACCAAAATATGTGAAAATTGTTAATGAATTTCCAAAAACAACATCTGGTAAAATTCAAAAATATAAATTAAAAGATATGGTTAAAACATTTAAAACATCAAATTAAAAATTATTAATATAAATAACTGAAAACTATAAGCATACAAAAATGTTATTTTTAATATCAAAAAATAATTTAAGAATAAAATATGATTACAAATTCTAAAAATTGTTTTGGTGCTGCTTTTAATATAAAATCAGATAAAATATTTTTAAAATATCAGACTTTGGTTTGTGACTTTGCTAAATGATAAATGATCTATTTATTATCTTTACAATCAAAATATGTAAGAATACAAAATGAAATATTAAACTATGTTTAAATTAAGCTTAAAAAAATTTTCTACTAAAATTAAGTTATAGAATGTGTAGTCAAAGGCATCAGTTTTCAATTCATGAGATCCTCCACTTTGAAAATTTTTGCACGCAAATTTATTCAAGACTTAAAATGAAAATGGCATTTTTATAATAAATGCATTTTTATTAGTTTATACAATCGGTATTCGTTATTAAACTTATAGATAAAAAATCAAACAAATTTTCAATGTTAAAGAACTAAAATAAAACAAAACTAAAATAACATTTTATGCTTTCCTATAAGCTGAAGTTTAAATTAGGGAAATTTAATTGGAATGCCGTCTCGATGATTTTTTCATTACTTTTTATCTCAAATAGAACTATCGCATATCGAAATATGATAACTTTTCAATTAGAGTGATGTCGATATCATCTCTTATTAAAGAAAGATCGCCTTTATTTGTTTATTTCGTATCGATCTTAATAGTAGCAATACTATTCGTAATATTTTATATTTTGCCTGTTAAATATGTGAACCATTAGCATTATTAATTTTATATTGTAAATTACCGGTGACATAAGGATATTTCTGGAAATGCCATAAGGAAATGCCAAAAATCAATAAGATTTTTTAAAAATGTAACTATACTTTCAAAAACTTTGGACATGTGTACCAAGTTATGAAAAGTAATAAGAATTTGTTTTGAGTAACAGGATTAAAGCATTGCATAGTCAAGTCGTTACAAATTTCGATTAGTCATCACAAATACCCATTGGATGTAACATGATAAATTTTACATGGAGTAACAGGCGATATAGGGAGTATCGTAATTAACAAAAATTTGTATGGGAAATTTCTATATTTAAAAAACATCTGTTTAATCTTAAATTAACGTCTTATACATGAAAAACGGTATGTTTTTTTTTTTTAAACTTATATGTATATAAAAAACTTTGAAGACCCTTATATCTCGAAAACCATTACAAATAGATAAAGTCCTTCCCGTCGATTTTTTGTTTGTTTCAATATCACTCCCCCGCTCTGTCTAAAATTTATCTTGAGTACTCTCTTGATAAAAATAAAATAAAGTTTCTATATATAAGGTAGGTATTATATTTCTAAACGTTTATTATTATTAATAAACATATTTTGAATTAAAAACAAATAAATAAACAAATTTCAATAGAAACTTGAACACAAACTCGTATATTCTAAGTACCTACCGTAACAATTAATTTATGCGAAGTGTTCCCAATTTTACAATTAATTTCAGTTTAAAATGCATTCACTCTAGAATCTAGATCTAAATGATTAATGAATACATACATTAGTTCTGAATATAAATATTAAAGCGTTCGGAAAGGTATAATTAAAAAGAGGAAGAATGTAGTAGGGTTGGCACACGTACCACCATAATACAACATGTTATTTTCATAAAATGGTATTCATATTTTATTAAATTTGAGATATCTAACTTAATAAAATAATGAGATATATTTATGTAAATTTCCGAATTGTATGATATCTATTCGACTCCGTTATCCCAAACCTATCAAATTTTAGAAAATTTTTTACCATAAAACTTGATGATCATCTTTTGCGAAATTTCAAATGTCTAGTTTTTCATACATAAGTACCAAGATAATATGAGCATAGAAATTTAGTAATTGCTGTGCTTTTGAAAAAATTTTAAATACCCATCTTATATAGACATTATGTTATGCTTGTATAAAAAAAGAAGTTTTAACCTATTAGTAGAAATTGTTTAATTCTATAATAGCGAAACTGTCATTTACATAAAAATGAAATTATGAAAATTTCTAAACCCTATATACGTACGTTAATTTTTTTAATTTAGCGTGGATGTACAGACGGATGCATTGAATCGACACAGAATTCAATCTTGAGTGAATTCTCGCTATATATACTTATATTCATATATATCTTCTATATCTATCACGTCTCCTTTAGAGTGTCACAAACATAATGGCAAATTTATTATACCCTTTAACTCTTTTCGTATGAGTCAAAATAAACTGATGTATATAATGTATAAAAAGAAACATTTAAAAAGCTCTCTTTAATATACTGCATTACTTTTTGACTATTGTACACTGTATGTATACTGTAGTAATTTATACACTGTATTTTATTCATTTATTTGAATAGGCACTAATAAAAATATTGAAATGTAAAATGGATAAAAATTAAATAAATTGGCGGTATACATAAATATATAGCCATAATACTATTATTTACTACAATTTCTTATGTAATTCGAATTTTAATTTAAAAATTTATAAATTATAAATTAAACAAGTAATGAAAAAAACACGGTTTTTCAAAAAAGCACATTTCTAAAATTAAAAATAATGGGAGATGCATGTATTATTAAATGTTTTTGATTAAATCTAGGATTACCTATTACAAGAAGATATACCTTTTACGTTTTCCAGTTCATTTAGACAGAATAATATACTTATTTATGATAAGAAAGGAACATAATGAAAAATAAAATTTTAAGCTTGGCTTTAAAAATACATTAGGTAGAAATGCGTGTATTTTTCTTAATCTTCCGGTCTTACATTATACAAATCCAAATGAAAAATATATTTTCATTGCACCTTCCAAAGCATTGTATTTTATGTAATACATTGTAATATTATGTATGTATATATACATACTTAAAAAAAATAAAGAATTCTGATCTTTGTTAGATTTTTTTTTCGTTAGAAAAATTGGAAAAATGGAAGTCGCACTTTCGTCATTTTTAAGTTATCCCTCCACTATTAGGAAAAGTTGTTAACACAAAAAAAAAACAATGTTGGATTTTAAGTTTTGCATAATAATTTTTTGTCACTATTATAAGCAGCATAGAACATCTTTATTATTTAAACTTGAATAAGCTTTAGTTTTCGCAATCATTAATTACACTAAGCCGTTGATTACTCGGCTGTAGCTATTGTATAAAATTGTGAGATGTAAGTATTGCTTTTATTTCGACATCATCTCTTATCTTATACAAGAATTATTTTTTTATATTATTTTTTATATTATTCTTATTCTTTTTTTATTTAATTATATTCTACTAATTATATTGCTATAAGAAAAATTTATATTACTTTTTATTAATCTATATAATCAATATAATTCTGGGATTTGAACCTGAGACCTTTCGAATAAAACACCGGTGTTTTAACCATTGGCTGGATATTACTTCAAAATAATTTGGATATGTGTTCAGGTTACAACACATATTTCAAAATAGTGAACTTTTCAATTTTTGATTTCTTACAGCTCCGAAACAGGGAGTGACACTAAAATATTTTCTGAAAATAACTTGTACTTATTTCTAAAGATGTTTTTACTTTCAAGTTTCCGACTTAAACCGTTTGCAAGATAGAAGGGATCAACAATTTTGCAAATAAAAATTGAGTTTCGCATAACGGTAAATTAAGATACCTTATGGTAAAAATATATAATTACTATATAAATATTTATAAAGCTAATACAAGGAGCTATCATTTGGTGTTTTCAAATATATCTTAATTTTTTATAGAACTTTTTTTTTTTGTAATTGCATTTCCCTGCCACATAAATGTAACAAGAAAATTTCACAGCCTTTCCCTTTCAGGCGTGGCTGTAAATATCGTAAGGGGGAATTACTATTACGACGTCTGTGGGATTCGAACCCACACTGCCTCGGTGTTTTGTACGCTCTTACCCACTAGAGTTACCTATAGAACTTGTGTTATAAACAATTTAACTATAGGGTTTTTCAAACTTTGGAGAGCTGTAGTTTCGTAACGGATGGAGCTAGAACAAAAAGTTGTTGCATAAAATCAATTGTTTTTGCTATGCCTATCTGTATAGTTATAGTTAAAATATCATTATTTTATTTCAAAAGGTGAAATTTTGTAAACAGCCAGATGGACTGATGGTCATAGAAGAGAGTGAAACTAATAGGCCCATTTTTACACATTTTTTTGAAAATGTGCTAAAAAGAAATAATAACATATTAGTATTAAATATTTAATAGATATTTGAATTGAATATCGCGGTTTTCACTTTTATTCTATAAATAAAATAAAATTATGACCCTTGATTGATATTTGTATAAATTTTTTATTGTGTATGAAATTTTTTTTTTATCATAGGGTTTACTTACAATAATTTATAATACCCGTATTTTATTCTTTTTGGAACAGGAAGTTTAAATAAAATTAAATCATATCAATTATCACAACTAAAAATAAATATTTTAAGTGCATTTTTAAAAGTATTTGAGAAAAATAATATGTTCATTGATTTTGCTGTATCTGTTCGTCTATTTGTGGATTAATTTTATTTTATTAGAGCACTATACCCAAATTTTTCGACCAAAGGTACAAGACGTAACGTGTTTCAGGCGAAATTTCTTGGTTCAAACTGCGGTTAGGTTAAAATATTATATAAAATATAATAATATAATATAAAAAAAAATAAATATAATTATAATTTAATACTTGTACCGCAATTACATCTGAAAAGAAAAAAATTATTTATTTCCTCATCACATTACATGTGGTGGGGAAATCAAAATAAAATAAAAATAAATAAAATTTCTATGCTTCGAAAAATAAATAAAAACATTGCGCCATGCCAGATTTGGATTGTATATGTAACCCATCCTTTTTACGTTTCACCCCTCTTATATATAAACCACATTGTTTTTCTTTAGGTATGTACATTTTTCGACTAAGGTTCAACGGCTTCATTTTGTCGCTGCACGCTGAGTCCTGAGAATACTTTCTGTTATTCACAAAAAATATTAAACATTCAACAAACAAACAATAGTACCTATAAATTGTCGAAATGTTAATAACTAACAAAATATAGTTTGAATACTTTAACGTCAAAATGGTAACCTGTTGTACATGGAAAAAAAGATTATTTCAATGATTTCTGTTGCGTCTTCTTGTAATTTAAATTCAATCTGACATCCTTCATTAAATTTAAAAATTAATTTTTTCGACTTACATTGGCTTCCTCTTATATAACGTCAATATACAATAGGTTGAAGCAATTGTTTTAACGAAATCGAAGTAATATTAAAAAAAAATATTATTAATTTTAGTGTCCATAATATTTTTATCATAAGAAAATTTAAAAATTTTTAACTTAAATCAATTTAAAAAAAAACGAGGAAGACTTTTAATTTTATGCTAAACATACATGGCTCTTCATATTTATTCAAATTTTTTAAAATCGCGTTAAAACATTTTCAACCCAAAGAAAATATATTTAGTTGCTGAGTTGGCAATCAATTAATGTGATTATATTGAGTAGGGAATATACAAACTTGTCTGTTTTCAAAAAAAAAATTTGCATATTAGGTAATTGTAACGTTCAGGTGGGAAGTTAATTAGTTAATAATAATGACACTTCATAATGACACTTTGACATTTGTAACACTTGTTACCTCTACACTCGAATAGAATTAAAAAATTTAACTCCGTTAATTTAAATTTGAATTTTGAAACGCAATTTCTGCCATTAGTGGAGTTTATTTTGTATTTCATGATTTCGAAATGACCTTATCTGTCACAGAGTTGTCTCTAATTCTTAGTAAGAAACCAAACGCTACTTCTGGTAGAAAATAGTATCAATTTACATGTAATGAAATAAAATGTCATGTGTTAATTCATAATTCATGAAATTGATTTATTAAACTACAGAATTGACATTTACAAGTAGGGGTAAGTTAACCTTTTTGTTTTTTTTGTTTTTTACATAAGAGCAGTTTTCAAAGGATTCCTGTTAAAATAAATATCTAATTAACAATGAAAACAACATTTATTTTTTTTTTTTTTTGCAACAATCAACTGCTATATTTTTGATATTTTTTTTTGTTTTGTTTTTGTTTTTGCCTTATGAATTTTAATTTATATATAATATAATATTATATTATTATTTTTTTAATATAATTATTTTTAAATTATCACATTACTAAAAAAAAAAAAAAAAAATAATAATAATAATTAAATCTACAATTAAATGTTAAATATATATATTTAATTTAAAAGTATAATTTTATGATTCTATAAAATTAAAAAAAAAAAAAAAAACTAATTAAAATCAAAAATTAATAATTTAAAAAATTAAAACAAAAAATACAATATTAGGTTGTATATTGAATATAATATTTAAATTTTATTATTTTTTAATTAAAAATGTTTTATTTTGATTTTGGAATTAATATTTTATTTTATTGATTTATATTCAAAAAATTTCTTAATTTAAAAATTCAAATTTAATGTTATTACATTATTAATACAATATATTAAATATATATTATTTATTTATTTATTTTTATTAATTTTATTTTTTTTTTGCACAAATAATTTTCAAATATATTTTCTGAAAATATTTTAATAATATTTTGATTGAAATTTAATTAAAATGAAATACATTAAATTAATTGAACGAAAAAAAAAAAAAAAAAACAGAAATATAACAGAAATTAAAAAAAAAAAAAACAATCTGGATGGGTTTTTTGATTTTTAAACATATTCATTTATATATTTAATTAATATTTAAATTTATTTTATTTATTTTATTTTTTTACAGATTTGTTTCTACATTCATTTGAATTTTATTTTGTTTTTAATTTTTATTAATTATTTTTTTATTTGTTTTTATTTTATTTTTTTTTTTGTTATATTATTGTATAAATCATCATTTGGTTTTTAATATAATTTTTATTTATATAATTTTAAATATTCCTTTTTTTAATTTTTTAAAATATTATTTTTTTTTTTTTGTTTTTCTTATTATTTTTCTTGGTTTTTGAAGAGATTAAACACATTCTACCAAATTCTACAAATACAATATTATTTTTTTTTTTGCCTATAAATTACTACGAATACAGAATTAATTAATTTTTTAATAAAATGAAAACAAAAAAAAAACCAAAGAACTAAAATTTTTATTAGTTTAAAATTATATTTTTAAAAATATTAAAATGTCTGGATGTAAAGTGCAATTGTATTATTATTATAGTTTATAAAAGTTCAATACTACAGTTAAACAAAAAGAGAAATAATTTATTAATATATATGTATTAATAATTTTATTTTAATAAAGTTTATTTTCAATTAATATATTAATTATTGTTATTATTAAAAGAGACTTTCTATATTTTGAACAAAAAAAAAAAAAAACTGTTTTTTTTTCAGTGAATTTAAAATAATAAATTAATTACATTCTATTACAGTATATTGTATCTGTAAGTTATATATAATTAAGTATAAATAACAGTTCTTTTTTGCACTATTGAAACCTTAAGTGAATTTTAAACTGAATGAGTCTAAATATTTAATTCATTGCGCACTGCTATAAACATTTATCTATTTGCTTATTGTTTTTTTTTTTTTTTTTTGTGAAATTTACCGTTAATCATTAATAAAATTAGCATTTTGTTTTATTTAATTAATAATATTCACAGTTTATAAATTAAATACTAATTCATATATATGTATATATTTTTTTTTTTTTTTAATTTTTAATAATAGGTGTTAATCTTTTTTATTAATATTAAATATTAATATATTAATATTACATATTATACAGTTTGCTCTAAATAATATCCAAATATTGGACTTTAAATTACTAAAAGCGCAATTTAATGACCTGTGAATTATTATTAAAAACAAATTTAATACATTTTTTTTTCTCTTTGACAAAAATTATAATGATTTAAAATAATATGTTAAAGATATAATTTAATTGGTAATTTACTTTTTATTAATATAATTAATTTTTAAAACAGAGAGTAAAGAAGAAAACATGGATGTTGAATAAAATGTTAAATGAAAACTTATTATAATTCCAGTTAAATTAATTAAAGTAAAATTAATTAAATCTAGAATTTATTTCAATTATTATTATTGGAACAACAAAATTAAAAAAAAATTCAAAAATAGTTTTATTTATACACTTTAATTAATTGCACTGCATTTTAAATAAAAAATCTATTAATGTTACGGGAACAATTCGATACTTAGGATTGTAAAATTTTGACGTTTGTTTTTTTTTTTCTAAATGTATTAACATTTTTTTTAAATAAAAATTATAGACGGGCATCTTGGGCATCAATATTGAAAATAATATAAAAGTTCAGGGAGAAATTTCGCGAACATATATGTCAAAAACTGCTTAAAGCTAATGTTTTACAAAATTAAAGAGTGGCGACCTACAACAAAAACAAAAAATCACCGTCGGGTTTTTCGTTCACCTGAAAAATTTGTATTTTCTAATTTTGTCGCCGTAAATTTTTATGTAATCATAAAATGACATTTACTCTACATTTCTTTTTTTTAGTTTGGCAAAAAAATTTGTTCATGTCAATAAAAATGTTGACTGTTTCTTAGCTGTTTTCGTCGCAAAATTTACGTTCGCAGACGTGAAGGTGTGGTTTCACCTTTAAATAAGCTGTAATCGGAAATGTCACAACTAAGATAAAATGCAAAAGAATTTGATCATCTAGATACTACATTTAGTTTGATAAAAATGACAAAAATATTTTTGTCGCATTGCTGTTAGACTTTTGCAGCAAATATCATTTCACGTTTATCATTTGACGCGATTAAACCTAAAAATAAAAATTTGTGACATAAAATTTAAAAAAACAAAATTAAATTTGACATTGTTGGTGAATTATTTAAGGCACAAACATCAAAAAAAAAATTGAATCCACTGAAAATGGAAATTCGATGTTCTTCGAACTCCAGTGTTCTTCGAAGTCATCACTTCAACATAAAGATATTATGTTCTGAAAATTTAATTAAAATTAAATCTAATTATTAAAATTTTTTATTTACTTTTCAGAATTCATTGTGTGCACACATAATAATTTTTTGATTAAATTGCAATTTCAAAACATGCAACTGATATAAAAATGACATTTCCATTTAAATGATTTGTATCTCACTCGATTATACTGTAAAAGTAGTAATCTTAGTAGTATCTTAATCGATTATACTGTAAAAGTAGTAATCGAAATATGATATTAAAAATTACGATACTTAAATCAAACTACTTTTTTGATTAAACTACAAATACAGCTTACCTTAGTGCGACATTTCTGATAACACCTATATATATAACAGATTTACTCATATTATAACATATTGTTTAATCATGTAACTTTTTATTATTGATGTAACCTTGTTCTTTTTATTTTTTGATTATGTATATTTTATGTAACTTTTATTTATAAATTCTGAATAATGATACATGAAATCTTGAATTCATCATTTTAAAAATCATAAATACTCAACAGAATATAATTATTTGATATAAGTAGTAATGATGGCAAAAACAGTATTCGAAACTATATATTTGATATCGATTATTATCGATTATATAATAGAATATCATTATTATTGCAAAGAGATATTTTGAAATAAATCTTAAATTAAAAGTTAAACAATAAAATTAAATTAATAAAAGATTTAGATTAAAACTTTGAAAAAATTAATTTAAATTCACTGAATTTTTTTTTTGTTTACAATAATTTTAATAACACAATTTAGGTTATGTTTTTTGTTTTTGTTTTATATATTTAATAAATCTTACAAATAGTTCTCAACATTTATGATTTTACATAAAATACAAAACAATAAAATGGAAAATAGAAATAAAATTATTAATTATTTAATTAATTAAAAAAAAAAAAACAACTCTTATCGTATTATAAAAAGTTTACGACACAATCTCAAAAATTTATTTGATTTTAAAGTATTTTTTTTTTTTTTTGTATGTAAATAAGTTTTTTTTAAACATTATTTATTTATTTAAGTAAAATTCATAAATCACATTTAAGAAGATTTTTATTTCAATTTATATAATTTATAATATTTATTTCTTTATTTTTTTTTTATTTTTCTTTTTTTTTTTTTTTACAAAATACAAATAGAATTTATTAGGTATATATTTTTAATTTTTTATATACTTTTTGCTGCAAATGAATTTTAATTTTTTTTTTTTTTTGTTAATTCTAAATTACAAATATTATTTTTTTTTTCCTCTAGATTTTGTATTAATTTGTTGTTTTATATTTGGTTTTTGGAAAAAAAAAATTTAATGTCGTATAATAAATATAAATGTTTTAATGTTATATTTACAAAATTACGACAAGAGCGTTTTTTTTTATATATTTATATTTTCAATATTACTTTCTTTATTGTTTGTTACTTTATTTGTTTTATTTTTTGTTTTTTATTTTCTTTTTTTGCAATAAATTTAAATAATTATTTGCTTTTTATTTTCATTGCAATTAACTTTGTTATATTTCATTTATATTAATTTTTTGTTTTTTTTTTCTAAATATTTTTGCAAGCAATTTGAGCTCAGTTTTCAATAATATATTTACAAATTGGTATTTTTTGTTTTTCCTCTTATTTATTTAATATTAAATACTAAAATATTATAAATATATAATTAATTAATAAAATTTATATATTATATATATATATTTAACTAATTTAATTAATTTTAATTTTATTTTTTTTTAAATATTTTCCTTTCAAGTATTATTAATAATAAATTGTTTTTTTTTTGTTTTTGTTAAAATATTATATTCATCATTGAAAAAGTGCGAAAAAAAACATATTTATAAATATATGTATATATAATATAGAATAATATTAATGTAAGTATGAATAAATGAGAAATCAAAAATAGTTTTATTTTATTTTTTTATTTAAAAACTTTATTTTTCATTCTATTATTTTATTTTTGTTTTTTTTTTTTTTAAATTCAAATACAATTCAAATTTTATTAAACATATATTTGTTGTTGTTGTGTTTATTTTTATTACATTTATTATTTGTGTATATAAGTTAGTGTTGTTTTTTTTTGTACATATTTAAAAACATGCAAATCTTTTAAGATCATTAAACAATATTTTTATATTATATTAATTCACATACATTTTATTGTATTTGTTTTTTTTTTTATTTCATTTATAATTTTTGTAATTTGTTTTTTTTTTTTATTTCATTTATAATTTTTGTAATTTGTTTTTTTTTTATTAATATATTTTCTTTATTTTCACAATTAATTTACAAAGTTTCAAAAATGTTTTTCAATTTCATTTTATTTTATTTTTGTTTAATTTTAATTTTTAATTCAAATTTATAGAACGAAAAGAACAAAATAATTATTATATATAATATATATAAATTCTTTAAAAATTTATTTATATCATATTTTTAATATTAATAGCATATTTTTTAATTACTATTAATATATTAATATATTTTATTTCAAAATTGGTTTTTTTCTTTGTTTTTTTTTTTTCATTATATATAATATATTTAGTTTACACATTATTTTTTATTATTTTTTACATAAAGAAGACATAATTAATAAAGAGTGCACCTAATTTTATTTATAAATTCTTTTTTTTGATTTATTTATGTTATATAAATTTAAAATTTCTTTTTCTTAATTTTTTTTTTCAAATAAACTAGATTTAATTCAGTCAACTTTTTTTTTCAATTTTATTTTGATGATGTTTAATAAATTTTAATAATAAAAACAAAAACAAAATATTTAAATTTGACAAATTTAGAATATAGAAATTATATACTTTTAATAACATATTAATAAATATTAATTAATTTATTAATGAATTTTAAATTTGGTAAAAATTTTAACTTTGTAAGACACATTGTTAATTTTTGTTTTTATTTCGTAAATATTATTAATTAATTATTTAATATTTATTATAATTATTAAAAATATGTATATAAATCCATATCAATGTTTTTTTTCTTCTTCAGATTCATAAAAGATTTTCAATAATCCAATCATAAAATATTATTTGTATTTTTAATATATTATTGTTTTAATAAATAGTTATTATTTATTTATTTTCAAATTTTTGTTGTTTAAATTTTGTTTTTTTTTTTTATTTTCTTTTTAAATCGTTTACTTAAAAATTTTGTTTAACAAAATTATTCAAGAATATCCCGATTAGAGCACATTTTGTAACTGGTACCATAATATTATTATTTTTATTTTATTGTTTATTTTTTTTTAATTTAAATTTTAACACCAATAAAATATTTGGCTAAATTTGGTTCTAAGGAAGTTTTCTTATGAAGTAATTCCCTATTATCATAATAAGATGAAGGATCGATATAATTTCATTTATATCTATATAAAAATTCATTTAAAATGTGTTTCATTCATATTTTTATATGTTTTGTAATTAAATTTCTTTATTTTATGATATCATTGCTTTTTATTTTTATTTTTAATGATTAATTATTAAAAACTGTCTTCATCTTCATCTACTACATCTACATCATTAACAACAATATCATCTATATTATCAACATCATCACAAACACAATTATCTATATCATCATCATCATTATCATCATCCTCTTGACTCTCAATATCATGAGCATCATTTGGATCATTAATTTCTTTATATAAATTGTATTCATGTCATACAATAGATTCTGGTGGAAATGCATCAGCATCTGATGACCAACTCACTTCCATTGGTGTACCATCAAGACTATTTGCATATTTATCAAGTAATAATGCTTCTTCAATAGCCAAAGAATTTAAATTATGTTTATGTTGCTGATGATGATGAAGATGATGATGATGATCAGATTCTGAATTTGAATTTGATGAATTTGTATCACTACTTATTGATTGACTTTGACATGGACTTTCATCTGATGAACCAGAACAACTTTCATCTTCTGAATTAGTACCAGATACCATAGCTTCGCCAGCTGATTCTTGAATTAATGGTTGAGATTTTTTGAGCGATTTTAAATCTTGTACAGATGTATGTGTTGGTATTGATGATGACGATGATGATGATAAACGTTCATTTGATATTGTTGTTGTTGGTGGTAATGCTGATTTATCACATGCTATTAAATGTCTAGAATTTTTACGATTGTAAATATTTCCAGAAATTGAAGTAGCACCTTCATCATTATTTTTTTTAATAGTATCATTAATATCATCATCTTCTTCATCTTGTGAATATGTTTTTGATATTTGTTTAACAATAGGTGTTGATGTTATTGTTAATTGTGATTTAGGGGGAGAATGTGATGTTTTTTGAAATTTTGATGCATGACGAGCATATGGTGAACTTGAACAAATTGGTTCTTTCCATGATCCAGGCAATTCAATTTTCTTTGATACAGATCCACCACTTGTATTTTGTTTTAATTGTTTCTTTTGATCACATCCTTTAATATTGATTGATTTTGAACGTATTCTAGGTGATGAAATTGAACCATATTCACTTTCACTATTGGAATGTTGTCTTTGATGTGTTACTATTTTTTGATGATTTTGTGGATTTAACATTGTTGCGGAAGATGATTGTTGCAATGGATTTATATTTGGACTACAATTTGGACTACCACCACCATTTATTGCACCAGGACCGGTAGGTAATGAAAGTTGTCTTTTAGCATTTTGAATTTTTTCATTAAAACTAGATCTAAATGAACCGGCACGTTTTACCATACGTGATGCAACAACTTCTGGTAATTCATCGTCCATTTGTAAAACCCATGATACTGAATCACTTTTTTTTACAACACCTTTAATAATCGGTGAACCAGGCGGTGAATCTTCTTCTTCGAATGTTAATCCCGAAATTAAATTTCCACTGCCTCCATTCGATCTTAATGGTGTATTATTAGATGTATTTAAATTTAGACTAGAATTTTGACTTAAATCTAAATTATCTTGACCTAATAATCCTAATGATCCTTTTGAGCATGAAGCATATTCTGATTTGGAGAGTTCTGCTACAAAAGCATTGAATTTTTCTGAATTTTGTTTAAGGCGATACTGTAATTCTTCATTATGTAACAAAACTCTGGTACGATTTTTAGCTTCTTGGGCGCATTGTTCTTGTAAATGTTTTATTTTGAATAATAACTCCCTAAAAAATAAAAAGTAATTATTTTTAATTAGTTTATATTAATAAATTACGTATAAAAAATATAAAAAAAAAATCTTACTGTTTTTCTTCATCTTTTGCTCTTAATTGAATTTGTATATCTTCTAATCTTGATTCCATACCAGAATATTTTATTTTTAATGCTTCAAATTCTTCATTTGCTCTTGTTAATTCTTGATTTTTTCTTCTTAATTCACAAATATCATTTAATTTAATATCCATAACACTTCTTAAACTCTCAACTTCATTTTCTAACATTTGTACTTTATTACTACCATTACTAGACATCGATAATGACATAACATTATTATGACTACCACCACCATGTATTGTATTTATTGTTTTTGGTGATCTTAATTTAATAATGTCATCGTCATTATTGAAATTTGATGAAAAATTTTGTTGTTGTTGTTGTTGGTGTTGCTGATTTAATGATGATGATGGTGAAGATGATGATAATGATCTTGTTACTGTTAATTCATTTTGTGATAAATTTAATTTTTCTTCTAATTCACGTTCACGTTTCTCTGATTCTAATCGTGTTAATTCCAATTGACGTGTTAATGTTGTTACTTTATCAGCTAAATCACGTTCTAATTGTACACTTACTTGTAAACGTTCAGTAAAACTATCTTCTGCTTCTTGGATACGATCTCGTAATTCATTTTCATTTGTTACTAAAATTTCAATACGTTTTAATAAATCAATTTCATTTGATCGTGCTCTTTGTAAATCTTTTTCTAATTGTTGAATTTTAATATCAGATTGTTGTTGAAATGAATTTAATTTTTTTATATGTTCTTCGTCTTTACGTGACAATTCAAGTTCTAAGAATGCAATACGTTCATTTGCGCTGGTTTGGAAATCATTTAAAGATGTTTCGACTACAAAAAAAAAAAACAGGATCAAAAATTATTATATTTTTAAAATAGTTCTAACGGAATATTTAATTTTGGTTCTATATGAATATTATTTGTACCTTTTGTTAATTCACATCTGTGCAGGGTCTGCAATTCTTGTTCCCTGGTCATGTAGTAATGTTCTTTATCAATTAATTGATCCTGAAGATCTGAACATACACTTCGAGCATCATCCAACAATGATTGTGTTTTGAAAAGATTCTTTTGAGACTGAGAATAGTCGTCTTTTACTGATCGACAAGCAAAAGCATCCAACTGTTAAAAATAAAAAAAAATAAAAAATTTAAAAATACAAAATAATTAATAATTAATATAAAAATAATTTGTTTTTTGTTTTTTTTTTTTTGAAATGTAAACATATAAAAAATAATATAAACAAGAAAACAATTATTTGGTTTTTGTTTTGAAAATTCATTATTTTACAATATTTAAAAAATTTTCTGTCATTCCTGGAAATCCACGCACAATTGATAATAAAAAATAATGAAATATTTGAAATAATTTACTTTTCTTAATATTTCTATGACAAATTTTCATTGTTTTTATTTTATAGTTTATTTATTCGCGGCTAAATATTTATTTAAAACTGAACGGATGAATTGTCTGAATATGACAAAGGAATGACGTTTTAAACTATTGGAATTTCTTTTTAACTTAGCAAAGAATTAAAAAAAGGAAATAACAACGCACTCTAGATTGAGATACTCACTCATGTCAATTGAACAAGAGCGTCACTATTTAACACCATTTAAACAAGAATTAATTTTAATTTTCAAAAAAAAAAAATCTAATTAGAAAGTGATTATATACTGATTACATTAGAAATTTTTAAAAACTTGTTTAATTTGTAATAGAAATTTAAAATAAATATACATATTACTACATATTTACTTTTCATTTTAAGGATCAAGTTTTGTTAAATAATTAAATATACATAATATATACATATGTATGTAGGTATCATTTATTTATCATTTGTATTTTGAAATAATAATTTGTATGTATGAATACTATGAATATTTAAAAAAAAATTAACATTCGTTAATCATTTAGTATGATTCTAAAGCATGGAAGAATATTCAATACAATAAATAAATAATATTTTTTTTTAAATAAATATTTAAGTATGTAATCATTAGTAACATGATATTTTATATTGATCTCAATTTGTGGTAATACGTCGAATGGAATTGATCTTCAAAGATACGTCGATGGATGATATTTAGAAAGTTTAATAGAAGGTGAAGTTTAGGTTTATATTTGAACTACCCAGAATGCTTTAGCAAGATATCAGAGGGTCGCATATCATATTTATTTGATTTTATTTTGTGTTAAGACATTTTAGAAAGATAATTTAGAAAAGGCGAAAAAGGATTTCCTATACGTTTATCAAAAATTACTCTTTTTTTTCAATAATTACAGTTTGGCAAAAAAAAAATAAGCTAAAAACTAGCTATACTCAAATGATACTTTGGAGAAAAAAAATTAATACAATAACTACATATTTCCATTTAAAAATCTGCAGGGTTTATTTGAGCCCTGATTTAGATATTATAATTAACATTTCTTTCCTGTTGGATAATTTAATGTAATTTTTGGTTTTACTAAATTTACACCTGAGTGAGTACTGAATCTTTCATTAAACGCGATTGATCGTCTTTACAGTTATATTAATTAACATTTTCTACATCAAAAAATAAAAAAAAAATACAAAATAATTAATATAAAAACAATATAAATATTTTATCAAAGCAATGCATCAAGAATTCTAAAATTTATATTTTCCGTTTTGCATAATATATGAATGCAGTTTAAATTTTAAAATAATTTGGGTAAAACTACAATTTTTAGTTTTTAGAACTGTGTACCTATACGATAGGGTTTGATTTTGCTCCAAAAAATTTCATTTAATGTATTTCATATTGCGTTTCAATATAAATTTAAAAAAAAAATTTAACTGAAACCATAACTCTCCAAAACAAAAATTTAAAATTCTACAATAAAATATAAAATATTATCTGAACAGTTCTTAGTACCGAACTACCAATATACTACAAACAAACATATTATATATATGTATTTGTCTAATACACTTAAACTACATAATCATAGGGCCTTTCCACATGGGTAGTGTCCTCTTTCGTCATTTTTTACTTTTACCTTCGTTTCATACCCTCTTGCCTATAAACTAAATTTGTGGTGGCGATTTTTAGGAGTAATTTTTTAAACCAAAATTTTAGAGTTTAAAAATTTAGTCCACTAACACAAACAAAAACTCAAATAAAAATTTTTATGAGGGTCAAAAAAATTTTATGTGTACATACGTTTCATTCTCGTTTGGAAAATTAAAGAAAAAAGTTTTTGAAACGGTCGCAACAAATTTTTAAAAAAGTAAAGTGATTTTCGATCTTTCACTTGATGAAATTATTAAAATATATTCTATTGACAAAAAGAAATTATGTGCACAGTACAGTTTATTCTATTTCTAGGTAATATATATTATTTATATATTATTTATTTTAATATATATTTATTTAATATATATTATTTACATAAAAATTACAGGCAAAAAAATCTTATGTTACTTAAATACAAAAAAAAATTTATTTGTTTTATGCGTGCTTTTTTTTTATATTTATTATCTACCTCTCGCAACAAATTTTGTTTTAAAATGAAATATTTACACACACATATAAAAGTAACGACTATCGAGAGGAACAGTATGGAAATAAAAAAAAGAGGAAAGTAGTCACGAAACGAAAGAGGACACTACTCGTGTAGAAAGGCCCATAGAACCTATTTTCTGACATGACATTTTTTTTAAAAGATTGATATTGAGTTTTGTGTAGACTTCCATGAATAGTTGTAGGATGTCATAAACTTTAAAATTTCAACCTAATTTTGCTTCCTTTTTTCTTAAATTTTTATAGGCGTGTTTCTACAAATAATTTTTTTTTTTTGGTTTTAAAACAATGGTACCCTAATTTAGCGTATATATTTTAGTAAATTTTCTATTAAAGATTAAAAATTTTTAACACGTTTAAAAATTTTCTAAAGGTATGGATAATAAAAAATATAAATTACCAGTTTCAGGTAACTGATGGAATACACATTTTTGATGGTTCAAATTCTTTAAATACATTTCAAATATAACGGTTTTTTTGCATTTAAAATTATGAACAAAAATAGGAATGTGATATAATGGGGATACGTTCAAAATCACTATGTGGTTCACTAGGTATCACTGGGTATTTTATATATGTATATTTTAATTAAAAAATATATATGTAGATGTTTATGTTTTATTTAACGGATTTTACGAAAAGTAGTAGAGTGGTCCATTAGAAATTGGGTGACTGACTCTATGCGTTTATCAAGTATTTCAATTGAAGGTTAAATATTTTGAATTAAAAAGTTTACAATATGCATTATACTGATCCACTTAAAATTAATCATTATCAGTTCATTGCACAAAGAAATATTATTTAAAAAATAAAAATTTTAAAATATTATTTAAAATTTAATATTTACCTCCCATGGATCAATATCCATTAAACAAATAATATTTGATAGGCTCATTTTAGAGCATCAAATTTATTAACACGACGCCAATTCAAATACAAAAAGTGTTTATTTTTCGACAAAAAAAAAAAATTAAATTCACCAAAAATTATTTAAGTCCTTTAATTTATAACTAATTATTTTATAAAATAAATTTTAATCTTTTTTAAAAAATTTTTATTTAAATTTTCACTTCCGATTGGTTTGTGTTAAAAAAAAAAAAAAAGTTTACTTCTGTCCACTTTGACTGTTCAACTAAAACTAATTTCAGATTTTATTGGTATTTTAAAATATTAAAAATAAAATTCAAAAAAAAAAAATAATTTAATATATTGTCATTAAATTTTATTTTTTATAAACAGTGAAGCATTTGAATAGTAAGTAGTAAAATCAGTTTATGGAAGGGAACATTACAATAAAAATGGAGGATTTTTAAGTATAAATAGGGCAGGTAAACTTATATATACATATAATATACAAAGTATCTTAAAAATTATTTCGAAATTTTCCCTTAATCTCATCAAAACAAAAATTTACCGTAATTAAAGCAAATAACAATATTACCTGAATAAGTATTTAGAATAAGTTTTATATTTTCTAAAATTGAGTTAAAAGATACAAATTTTGTATGGATAAATTTATTTGGAATGGTATGGATAAATTGAAGCATGTTGCAAATTTAAACGTGGCATTATTTTTACCTGTTCTAAAACTTATGACAATCTGTTGAATTTTAAACTTTTATAAATTTTGTTTTTAAAGAAAATTTTAAATTAATTTCCACTACAGGTTGTTTTTAGCACATTTCCAAAAAAAAATTTGCTAAAATGAGCTTATTAGTTTCAGTCTGTCCGTCCGTCTGTTTACAAAACTTCTACACCGTTAAAGATAGAGAAAAAAAATTTTAACTATGGGTAGGGTCTCATAAAAAAATTAATTTTATGGAACAACTTTTTCATGTAGCCCAATCCATCAGGGAACTACACCCCCTCAAACTTTGAAAAAACCCTATTTTTAAACGCGTATATTTCATGTTCCGCTTAACATTTTTTCAATATTTGCTATTTTCCTATTTTGAAACATCTGTAACTTAGGTACCTGTACACATTTTTCTTCGGCAAGACAAAAAAATTAAAGCTCGAGTAATATATTTTTATGTGCGTTAATGGCTCCTTTTAATTATATAGAGTTCCAAAGTTACAGCCCCTCAAAATTGCAAAAAAGCCCTATTTTCAGATGTATATACCCCGGGCTTTGCGTAATAGTTTTGCAATCTAAAACCACCAGAAGACCAAAAATTTTATTACCAACATAAAACAATATCAAAATTATGCAATATTTTGTAATTTACTGTTTAAATTTACCGTTATGTTAAAACCAAATTTTGCATGATATTTCTTTTTTCATAACTCCGGTACGCTTTGAGATAGGAACCTGAAATTTTGAGACGACAAAGAACTTTTAGAATTAGTATAAGTTTCCTTGGAAATTTTTTTGGTACAACCCCCTGTTTAAGAGTTATTACGGCTCAAAAATTGAACATTTGCTTTTTTTAGACACCTGTAACTTAGGCATCTGAAAAATTTTTCAGCTCGTCAAAATTCCAGAAAAGTCGTATTTTCACATTTTTTATTATTACATGAAATTTTTTATTATTACGCAAATTATTGTGCAAATCACAGTTCTAAACATTTGTATTGTCTTTTGGAAATGTGCGCTTTTAAAAACCGTTGGTTTACATTCTACCTTGTTTTTTAGTACAAAGAAAAACAAAATTAAATATTTCATAACTGGTTTCTGTAAAGAATTCATAATTAATCTTTTTTTTTGTCCTATAACTATATATAATTACAATAAAATTATTTTTAAAAAAATGTCCTTAAATACTCCTTTCATGCAATTTTTTTTTCAAAATATTTTTAATATAGATATACATATATAAATATTCCATATCAATAATTTTTATTTAAGTGTATAAAAATATTTAAATTTTTAAGAACCACAAGGGCGTAACATGTAACATCCCATCTAAATATAAGTATTATAAAAATTTGCTTCCTTGTTTATTTTTAGTACAATCCTTTCATTTAGCGAAATATGCAAATATATTTGCATTGTACTATACTATATACATATATACAAATTTTACACATCATAGAAATAGAATTAATAATAGGCAGCGCCTGTAATAAATACTCCAAAATTTCAAATGAAATTAAGAGTAAAAAATTGTTTTTGTTTTATTAAGATTGCACCCCCTATTGATTTATTTTTTTTATCTTAAATAGAACAGGGGTTGTTATTTTTATCCTCTTTCTTAAGTTTCTTTTTTTTTTTTATTTTAGGGCAAAATATAAATCTTTTATTAAAATTCTTTGTAGAGTGGTTCATTTGGTAAAGCAAAATTGCAACATTTTATTGTCATGTATAGCCAGTATACTACATATACAAGTATGTAGTTTGCAGTGTTTGTAACATGTATAGATGCATGTTATTATGGAATTTGTGAATAATTAATAATATTAATTATTTTATCCCAATTGAGGTGTTAATTAAAGAACTTTAACAGTGAAGAAAATTTAATAAGTCGATGGACTTGACTTATTGAGGACGAGAATTTGCAAATATTCTTTTTTTTTTAACGTTAATGGCTTAACTTTAACATCAGAAGCAGCAGGTCTAGATATTTTTGTGATAACATGGAACAGCTTGTGAAATTTATTTATAGTTTGACAACAACCTTAAATTTGTATCGTCTCGCTGTTTTTTACATACATATGAACTGATTTTATAGAAAATTTTTATTGTATGAAGAACGAAATTATAATTATCTATCTATTATTTTATTACATAATTTGTACCGAAACTAAAAATAGCAGAAAACAAAAGAATTCTATCTAAAATAAAAAAAAATGCAGATCAATTCTATAACTACAAAAAAAGTCCTATCAATTGTCCACTATTATTATCTGTCTCTTTTATCACAACATTTATGCATGTACATCTCATCCTCATGTTTCCAATATACATACTTTTAGGATAAAAGTTTTATCCCAACACGCGGTATAGACAAGCTTGTCAACCTAAATGTTGAGCAGCAGTTAAGAAAAAAAAAAGTCCTACAATATATTTTTCTTTTATCCTATAAATAAATGTCATAAATATGAGATTTTTCTAGCGCAAGGTTGTATAGTATCAATTGAATATAATTTGATCCAGTTATCATTAGATTAAAACTTAAATTTGATTAATTTTATGTAGTGTATTAAAATATAACTTTTAAATTTGGTTAACCTTCAAAAATTCAATAAACTTTTAAATATAAAAAAAAAAATAAAAAAAAAATGAAAAAACTGACAAATAAATATTCCTTAAGGACATCTCATCATTAATTTACATTTAATAATCATTAAAATGAAAAATATCCCATAAGGCTATAAAAATAAACAACGAATTCGCCTTTAACCTTTGCATATTATTATTATTTTTATTATAATCATATCCTTAAAATTCACTTCCCACACCATTTATTTTTGTTTTTTTTTTTTTTTGTAAAAACTTTTCAAGGATATCACGTATTTTGATGATCTACAATCGAATCCTTCCTTAATATATTCATTTCATATCCGTGTACATATGAATATTTATAATGAAATTTCATTATTTTTTTTTTTTTTATTAAACAGTAGGTTTGACGACAAAAAATAATTTTCGGTTCATCAATACATAAAAATTAAAAATGATTTCAAAAGTATAGTGATATTTTTGTATCAGTAATTGCCATCGCCCAATGATTCACGATTTAAACGTCAGCTAATAACGATTACAATTGGCATGAAACGTTTCAGAAACAAACAAAGTTTGAAGGAAAATTTGAATCTATTAAGAATAGTGCACCATACGAAAATGGTTTACAGAAACCTCATTATAATATGAAAGATAATTATGTATAATTTAATTAAAATTCAATGAGTGAAGTTTTTCTTTAAAATTTTTCAAGTTCTACGAAAGGGGAAGTGTACATAGGTGCGAGGACATAATTGGGTGATAATGTGTTCCATAATAAATTTAGAACTGTTAGTTATGTACGAAATATACCAATGGATATTGACATTTAAAATTTTCAATAATTTATCGACCCTGAATTTTTAATATGTCACCCTGATTTCATAATTGATTGCAATATTGTATCTGTAAAGTGTATCTTAATTGTTTGCTAATAATGTACACATATAGTTCTTAAAAACATATTGTTAGAAAATCTCTGTAATATTTTCATTAGTGGAAAATTTTACATAATATTTTTTTTTATCTTTTTATTGAAACAAACAAACACAAACATTTCTACTAAAATCAAGGATATCATCATTAAAAATAAGAGGAATATTTACAAAAGTCGTATATTAAAAAAAAAAAAACTGTTCAGCTCGGCAAATACAAAGCAAAAAAAAAAATTTAATAAAATAATTTGTGTAAAAGTGTGTAGGTGGTGTAAGTTTCAATTATAATGAAAATTGCACAAAAAAAAAATCCGAATCCGTCAAAGTCATGTGGGACTCCCTGATATGTACTTTGTATAATAATCATTAATATATGGAGAATTTGATTTTTATGATTCATATGAGATTTTAAAAGAAGCAAGAAAAAACAACAAAATTAAATCAACTTAAAAAGGATATTTTCTCCTTTTGTTAATTTGTATATGTATGTATACATGTCCTATTAAATCCTTTTGTTTTATATGAAGTATAAGATAAATTTATATAGAAAGAAAAATGAAAATAATGAAAGTGAAACAATTTCAATAATTTCAGGGAAAGATCTTTGCAAAAAACTACCCATAATTTAATAAAACAAAGGAAACATCAGAGATTTCCATTTTAAATAAATTTTTTATTAAATTTAGTTGATCGGACATTAAATTAAATCAATTTGGAATACATATTTGGAAAATAAATATTTAATGTAAATCGAAATATATTGAATTTTAAACGAAAAAAAAAAAAAATTAAACCCGGTTTATTTTAAACAGATCTAAATAGTAAATCCCGAATTTATAAATAAATCTATGGAACGAAAATAATATAAAATGAAAAATAGTAAAAGAAGTGTTAAGAAAATAATTGGGATTGAACTTTACAAAAGATTGCACAGCTGATAGGTTTTTAACTTTTTCCGGATGAAACTACTCTAAAATTTTGTGTGGCGGTCTAGGCGCAAATGACAAGAAAGGTTTAAAGTGTCCGTTTGAAAATTTTGGTTACTTACTTAAATAATGGTAAATATCTTGGAAATTAAACTAAAGATAATTTATTATATATGTATATGTATACCGGTATACCCTCGTTTTAGTATAGGAAGGATAGGATGTAAAAAAAAATAAATTCCCATGATTATGTATGCATTCAAAAATATTAATAACTTAATAATGTTTAACTATACATATAAGAAAGTATGTTTGTGTTTCACAAGAAATTTTTAAAAGGACATTTATAGATTTTTAGAATTAAATAATAGATTTAATATAAAAAAAACCTATGCAGAATAGCGTTTTTTTTTTTCCTATATGAAATAGGTGGAATTACTTACATTAAATTGTTTTATTGAATAATTTTAATGTTTTTTGCTTCAGTACACATTTTCTCAGAGGGTAAATTTAACATTATTAAATAGTAGACTGATTGATATAAGATAATTAGTAATTCGCCAGGTGTCAAAATTAGTAAGTGATGACTTTGATTTTAAAAAAGTCAATAAATTAGTTTTTTTTTTATTTCGTGTATTTATAACATGTGGGAGTATAAGGATCAAGAAAATAAAATGTAGGCGTAGTTTATATGAAGGTTAAAAAATTTGTAGGGATCAAGGCACAATTTCCTATTTTTTTGAATTAATCAAAATTATTGATTTTATTTTCTGTTAATATAAATTTTAAAGAATTCAAAGTCTTAGGAATTTTTATAAACGTTTAATTTGTATAAAAAACTTTTTAGAAAAACAGCAACAAAAGCAAAAACATTTTTTACTTCGATATTTCATTAATTTTCTCTGGAATAAAACTTGCAATAAATTTGTTTTTTTTTTTGTTTTTTTGTAATATTAAAATTTTATGAAAGTGAAATTGTAAAAAAAAAAATTTAATACATACATATATATGTACATAATAAATTTAAAATCAAGCAAGCGAAATGAATACCAGATTATCCTAATAAATAATTTTATGTTTTTTCGTGGATTTTTATTGTGTTGTGTTAAATTTTTCTTCATTTTCTTCCCATGTAATTTGTTGGCTGGCGCCGACAAAATTACTTGAATATCAAAAACAACGATAATAAAAAAACGTTTTTATTTTTTTGCAAAATTATTAAAAATGTCAAAAACACCTTTGTTTTAATATATTTTTTTTCAATACTACCTACACACGTTTTATATATTAATTTGTAACTGAAACAAAAATAAAAAAAAAAAAATAAAAGAAAATTAAATGTTGCGCGTTCTAAAAATTTTCATTGCAACAAAATAATAATATTGATATAAAAAAAATATATAAAAGGATATTGTCAACAAGAAATTTTACAAGGATTTTCTTCGCTTTATTTAAAAATTTCTAAAAACAAAAATTATTTAAAAAAAAAAATTTTATTATAAATTTATGGCAATTTTGAATACATATATATATATGTATATATCTGATACATGCGTACCGTATACTAACATATGAGTATAATTTTACCTTACATATACATTAATATAGATTTTTACAATTTAACAACAGTATTATAACAATAACAAAAATAATAAAACAAAAAAAGAAATGATATTTATAAGAAAAACAAAAATATCCTGTCATCGGTTCACTATTTTATCTTAAATACCACTTTTTATAGCGGTTCTTGGTATTTCAAAAAAAAAAAACAAAAATCGATAAGTAACAAAATAATAAAATAACGGAAAATAGAAATATCCTATAGGTAAAAAATATGAGAATATATATAGCATTATAAAAGGTTAAAAATAATAGGATGAAAGGATGTACATACTGATATTAGATATTTTTGCACTTTTTTTTTTTAAAGTGACCATTCAATTTTTAAAAGTGAAAATTTTTACAATTTAAACTTAATATTCAATTTGGATGAAATTAGTGCATTAAAGCGCTCACTTTTTTTTTTAGTTTTGAAGAAACTCTATATAATTAACAAAAGATGTTAACATAAGTATAGATAAAAGTATAATATTAGAGCTTTAATTTTTTATTTCTTAATTACAATTAATTTCCACTGATAGATAATTTTCAATTTTGTAATCCCTAATAGCTGGAATAGTAGTACAGCAAGGAGTAAGTAGTACAAACATTATTTTTGATGTAACTTATTCTAATTTTCAAATTCGCTCCTTCTGCTCTCAAAATTTTAAGGGTCCAATCAAAAGCATTCCGAAGATATGTTTTGTTATTCCATTTTGTTATGATTTAGTGAAAGATACATTAAATTATAATTTTAAATAACGGTAAATTTCAATACAAAATAGCAAAAAATTTTATATAATTTTTCTATGGGTTTGTAAAGCTTAAAAAATTTCCTGTTGTTTGACTTTTTAAATTTGAAAACTTTTAAGCAAAACTTGAGATATAAACTATAGATATAAAATAATGCTTTTTGCAACTTTAAGTAACAGTAACTTCGTAATGAACGAGGCTATATAAAAAGTTGTTCAACAATTTAAAGTTTTTATGATATCTATGGCTAAAAATGCATTGCTTCATCTAAAGTATTTAGAATAACGGACGGACAAAAAGAGTAAAACTAATAAATAAATTTTTCAAAATTTTTTTGGAAAATGAGGTAAAAAGAACTTAAAAACAAAAGATTTTTTCTTACTTTAAAAATTTTTTATTTTAGTTGAAATTTTTATTAATTTTTAGACAAATGGTCACCCTAATTACCTTACAATATTTTCTTTTTACAATGAGTTGGAATATTTAGTAGGTATATTAAAAATGGATATGGATTCAGTCAAAGTTGTATTCATGTTACTCTGACAATAAAAAAAAATATTTTTGTGTCATATTATATTTTTTTGTAATATAGTTATTGTAAAAAAGTAAAATAATATAGTTATAGTAAAGTAAAATAATATACGAAATGTAACAGAATATATAAAAATATGAGTTGAAATTTAAGTGATTATTGATTTGGAGACATTTATAGGATCAGACAGTCTATATTGAAAGGATTATCCAAATTTGAATATATATATTTTTGTTTTTTTTGTTTTCTTTGAATAAAATTTACATTTTATTTTATTTTATATTTGAAAATATACATTTTATAATGTACATAATATTATTAAATAAATTTAAATATAAAATATAAATGATTTTGGGTTGAGATTTATTTTTATAAATTATTATACAGTATAAAAAACAAGACAAAACATGTCATGTAGCATGTAATATAAGTATCTATTAAGTATTTTATTGACTTTGTTTGAAAAATAATAAAAATATTTAATTTAACAGAGTATGCTATTAATTTATCTGTGGTGCACAACATTTTAGACAAGTTCAAGACAACATCGTTGTACAAAATATAGTTATATTGACTTAAAATAATTAAAAAAAAAAAAAAATAATATTTTAAATTTAACCTAAATTAGAGTTGCAAAAACTAAAAAAAAAATTGAAAAGAAAATGTGATCTCGATTGAAGTTTTAATAGGTAGTTTTAAAGAAGTTTCAACAAATTTTTTTATACGTGGTTTAAAGTACAGAGCAGAACTCGGGAAGCTGTTAAATAAATGTAGTGGTTTTGTTTATACCCGTACGATAAATATCGGGTATAATAAAATTACTCCTCCGTTTGTAACACCTCGAAATAAGCGAGCTAGATATACCTTCAAAGGTATGGATCGGATTAGAATCAAATTCTGAGTCGATTAGCCATGTCCGTCCGTCCGTCAGCACGCTAACTCAAAAACTAAGAAAGCTAGAATCTTGAAATTTACACAAAATATTTTGGGAGCAATTTGTAGGTTCCCCATTTTTTTTTGGTTGAGTTCCGACCAAAACTTCGGGTAGCTCCCGAACAACTAACTTTTACATCTCCACAATTTTTTTGAGATAGAGCCATGAAATTTTAACTGCTGATAGATATCATAAAAATATTAATTTTATGACAATATTAATTTTTCTGTAGCCCCACCCGTTAAGGAGCTACAGCCCCCCCAAAGTTCCAAAAATCTCTATATTTAAATTGTTATAACACAAGCTCTATAAGGTATATTTTCAATCTGAAAATTCCAAACGATAGGTGCTATTATGAACTTTATAATATAAATAAATATATACTTGAACTTATATATAATAAATATATACTTGTGCTATACGGTGTCTTAATTTACCATTATGCGAAACTGAATTATTACAAAATCCTTTAACACTTCTATCTTCTAAACGGTTTAAGTTGGAAACTTGAAATTTTGATAGAAGTTAGATCTTTGAAAATAAATTTTTTTTGCATCACTCCCCGTTTAGGAGCTGTAAGGGGTCAAAAATTGAAAATTTCCTATTTTTAAACACCAGTAACTTGAACACCTGTTAACATTTTTTTGAAGTAATACATAAAAATTAAGCTTCAACATTATACTCTTATTTCCGTTAACAACTTTTTTTAATAATATGAACATACTAACGGTTCGTACGGGTATCTAAGAGTTGACAAAGGCAACTGTATTTTTTCTCGTTTTGATCTAATGTTATCCATACGTCCCATCTCCATTTTCTTAACATGAAAACGAGGAAAGTTTTACTATGTATGAATGATGACAAGCACAGCAGTGTAGTACAGTAGGCTTTAAACCTAACCGTTGAATAATTAACAAGCTAATAAACAAAAAATTTATGCGAAATATTTTATCTAAATCTATACGTAGCAAATTCACAATTGAGTGTAAAATTATTTTGGCAATAAAATCTCCAATATTTTAATATAATATTTCTAATACCTATTGTTCTGATATATAGGCCTCCCATTATTGTCTCCAACATGAAACTGTTGTATAAACAGATAACGGTATAAAAAATGCAAACAGATAATAATCAAATAGCATATAAAAAAATATTTAATTTCAATTTAATTTTAGTTTCTTTTATAATAAGTGTGAAGATTAATTCGCATTTACTTACGAAAGTAAATATCATTAACCAGAAAGATATTAAGAGTTTTCACATAAAAAAGTATCGAAGGAAAATAAAATTCAAAAAAGTTTCATTATGTGAGCGTTTCAATACAAAATATAAATTGTAAAAGAAAAAATTACAGATTACAGATATTATGATTGGTTTAAGGAAATGTTTCGTTGGTATCTTTTAAAAAAATGTTAATTAATTAGTAATTTCAAAAATATAAAAGAGTAAATATTTAAAATTAACAATAAAGTTGAGCTGTTGAGAAATATTAGTCTAGGATAAAACAAGGAAGAGGAAACAACAACAATATCTATTAAAAATTTCCACCGATCCTTGAAAATTCTACGATGTAAGACCAGTTTTCACTTTTACATTAAATCCTTATTTGTTTTAAGAATATATTAGCAATGCATTTTGGCTAAATTGTACATCAAAGATTATGAGCATTTCTGTAACACAACATTAATTGAAATTCGATTATTACTTAAATCCAATATAATAACCTTCTCATAGCAATCTAAAGCTTAGATAATAAATCTATCCATCAAAAGATTACAAATTTATATTTTATGATGTTTAATCTTTAATAAAAAAATTTATGATAAATAAATTGACATTTAAAATATGTATGCACTCATTCCGCAGAAGCGTTTAAGTTATAAAGATAAATTTTAGATTTAAAATAAATAAATTGACATTTTAACATTTTACATTCATTCTACAGAAGCGTTTAAGTTCAAGTTTATAATAAATGATAACTTTAAAAATAAATTTCCATTGAATCAAAATGATTCATTGCCTTTGAAATTTTATTTTGTTTATTTTCTTTCTTTGATTTCCAATAAAACTAAAAAAAAACTATTAACATTTTGAAATCTTTTAAATTACGATATTAAATTTTCCGCAAATTTTCATATCATTTTTTATTATCACAAAATTGAAACAAAAAATAAATATGAATCTTTTAATAAATTTTTCTTCTTTGGTTTCCCTTTTTTTTTTTTGTTGGCATTAAATCAAAATCTGATCACGTATTGTTATAAATTTTTTTTTACGATCTTATTTATTTTGTTATATTGTCATGAAACCAAATTAACAAGTACCTAAAACTACATTCATTTTTTTTTATTCAATATCCAAAATAAAGAAAATCATCATGAAAATATTTTTGAAAAATTAATGAGAATTATGGGAATATGATGATGATATTGCAGATTTAAAAGAAGAAAAAAAAACGTAAAAAGAATCAAATACCAACAATTGCCATGAAAAAAAACTATTTTCAATTCAATTGGGGAAAAACTTTGAAAAATTTGGTGAAAATTGATTTTTTTCTTCAATTATTTAATAAAAATTTTATTGATTTGTAAAAATATAGTGAGAAACTTTTATTTTGTTATTGTTGTTATTTTTAGAAGGACATTTACATTGTAACCAATGCCATTTTTTTTTTCTTTTATTTTACAGGACTCTTATCATAAAAAAAAAAAATTTTAATCAAACAATTTTTAATTATAGTTTTAATTATAGTCTAAATTGGATTTTACTACACTTTCTGTCATGCTATATGATTAGTGGGGTAATATGGTAATATTATAATTGTTCAAAATGGGTTGGTATAGAGTTTCATTATTGTCTCAATTTTCGAAATGAAAACAAAGTAAAAATAGACGTTAGAAACTAAAATAGAATTATCCGAATTAAAAAAGTCACAATATGTTTTCAATATTTCATATGACTTCACAGATCAGGAGATATTGAACCAACTTCAAGAATAGGAGGCACACTTAAGGCTATTTTAAAGTAATTCAAAAATTTTTAAAATTATGATTTTTGATTATTTTGCAAAAGGATGATTCCTAAATTAGATACATTGTTACTGAATATGAATGATATCATATAAATATCATTTCAAAATGATAATTCTATCTGATAATGAAACTTACCGCTTAATATGTAGTATAATAATTATGAAATAAACCTACACTTATACGTTTTTATATATAACAACAAAGGCACTTATATTTTCGGCACTCTTATATTTTCGAAACTGCTCTTAATAATTTCCAACTCACAATTAGTATTAAAACTTTTTATTATATTTTTTTTTTGTCTTTGATTAGAGACTTTTTATTTTTGCAACATTAAACAAAGTACTAAAAACGAAGTTTTCCACTATTTAAAGAAACTTAACTTAAGTAAAAAAAATCAACAATTATCAAAAACTTAGCGTAATTCTTGAATTTTTTATTATCTATTTTACCAATTCTTTAATTAAATTTTACTCTTTACATTACTCTTAAGCAACCTAATCACTATTAAATCTCCCATTTTATAAATCACTACAGTCAAGAAAAAAAAAAAAAAAATGTTTCCAAGAATATATTCCAGATTTTATCAGCGAATAAATACAATAGTTATTTGTGAAAACTGTACCAGTACATTTTTATTCCTACCATATTCTTCTGAAAATTTTACTAGTCTTTATAAACTGGGGCAAAGTCTTATAACAAAATTTACACATGAAAGTTTGGATTAAGTCAATATAAAAAACTAATCTGGCAAGAAAGTTAAAAATATAAACAAAAAAAGATAAAAATTTAAAATATGTACAAAAAAAATAAAATTTTTTTAAGTTTATTTTACATTTTTCACTCAAGAAGAAAATCAAAATGAAAATATTTACTTTTCTATAAAAAGTTAATAAATTTTATAGGAGTTTAAAAAGTTTTTCTTCATAGAAAATTTAACAAAGTAAAATTCAGATTTTATGAAAACCCAAAAAATTCTTTTATAAAATATCTTTGTTGAATGCAACTAAAGTATATTGTAAGGTATTCACTTTGATTATTTTCTTTGTCTGTTTTTTTTTGTTTTGTTTTTTTTTTTGTGTTACCTGAAACTTTTTTGCTTTAAGGAAAATATTTTCTTATAAGATTTTATTCAATTCTATAAACTTTTATATTATTAACTCTATAATAATTAAATTTTTCCACTTTTACATTGTAATACATTTATTTCTTTTCACATCACTTAAATCTTTTTTAAAATTCATTAAAAAGTAAAGGAGAGGATTTTTACTTTTGTCTTCAAATATACAGTTTTAAAATAATTTTGAAACGAATGCAATGTCATAATATATACTTTACACTATATACCTACTCTACTCATTAAACTGAACTTGATGATAATTTTCATTTTCATTAATTTTAAATAGTACAATATTAAAGGAATTGTATGATTAAATTTGAATAATAACGGTAAATCCCTTTCTTTAACCCCATTAAAATTAGTTTGATTTTCTTTTGAAGAAAATGTTCGTTTTTCTTATTCTAAGAGGCTTTTTAGGATCAAAGTGAATCTTTTACTCTTCTTCAAATAAAAACTATTAAATTTTTCCATTTTGAACTTTTAGATTTTGTAATGTTCGACACTTCTAAAAACTACTCTCTCCAACTCATCAAAAGTACTAAAATAACAATTTTCAATATTGAAATGATTTAATACTGTTGTAGTACAGAAGGAAAACATGAACAATAAATGATTTCAATAGACAACTATAGAATAGAAATTTAAAACTGATGCTATTAAATAGAAAAATTAAGATGAAAAACACTCACAAGGGATAGCACAAGATGGGATATACTGCGAAATATATGATGTAGTGCACCTAAATAATATGCATGACATTGAAAGATGTTGAGACAATGAAAAAAAAAACATACATATGTTTAAAAAAGAAATATGAAAAATTATAAGAAATTTTTTAAGAGATCGAAACATAAGAGAAGTTAATTTAAGTTCGAAATGATTTTTTGATTACTAAGAATTTTTATCTATGATAAGTTCGAGATGTTGGCCTATTAAAAACTCTTACTACTCCTAAGTTTCTAATAAAATTCTAGATTTTAATTTTTATATTTGAGAACCTGATAATTTGTTGATCTTTAGTTCATTTTTAAAAATAACTTTTCATTTTTCATTTTAGTAGCGACGGATTACTATTATAATCCATAAAAAGAAATAATAGAGTTATTTTTACCCCTTTAAAACTCATTTTGAGAGAAAAGAAAAAAAATATAAAAAAACAAAATAAAATAAATAAATTAAATTTTTCCTATTCTTTACTTACATCATACACTAAGTACTGCAGAAGTACTCCAAGTGCTTCAATACTTTTATTACCATCCGGTATACTCAAATCCAATAAAGATGTCTTACAAGTTGTTTGTTGTTCCTGTTGTTGTTGGATTGTATTGAGTTGTTGCAACTTTTGTTCTTGTTGTTGCTTTTGTTGCTGTTGCTGTTGTTGTTGATGATGCTGTTTTTGATAATGCTGTGATTGTAAACTTTTATTTTGTTGACCAGGTTGTTGTTGAGATTGCAGGTGCTTCTAAAAATAAAAATTAAAAAGAAGAAAAAAAATATTATTCCACGTAAAATTCAAGGAAAATTACATTTATAAAATTTAAAGGAGGATAACTTTCTTTAAAAGGATATAGAGAATTATAAAGGTAGAAAAAAATAAATGAGATTTTCTTTTTTATTTTCTTGCCCAGACCAGATTAATTTTCTATTTTTTTTTTTTTGTTCTTTTAGAGGCAATAGAAGCTATTATTAAATAAAATGAATGTATTATTTATAATGAACAAAAGAATGAATTCAAGAAAATAGAAATTAAATGTTAAAGAGTTTAATATCGTAGTATATTTGATTTTAATTACATGATTTCATGACTATTTTCATTAAACTGAGTATTGAAGAATGAAAAAAAAAAATTAAATTTGAGTAAAAGTAAATGGATTACTAATTAGTAAAACATTCTGTTGTACATTGTAATAATTAATTATTGTAATATAGTTGAATTATTATAATATTAAATGTAACTGAATTTACAGAAAGAAATTAAATATTGACACGTCTTCATAAGTGTAAGATTGCGAGAAATTATGTGATATGGTTTGCTGACTTCAATAAGATTGATGATGACTCTCAAAAGAAATAATGAAGGAAAAACCCGATAAAGTTTTAAGAAGAAATTAAATAACAAGGTGTAGGAATAAAAACGCCACATTATAAAAAAGGAGATATGAAAAAGGATTCAAAAACAGTCTTAAGTTATTGGCAATTTTTTAATATTTTAATAACAATAGAACAAGGATAAAAAAAACGCTTTAGATGATATATTAGTCATTAAATTTTTTTAAAGTACGATCAGTATCTAATTTAATTTCAACAGAGTAAGTGGCATCAACTTCAATTGCCTACACATCAGACAAAATTCGCGAAGATTATTTACCAGTATTCCAGTAAGAATCCCCTCTTTTTAGTACAAGGACCAGATATTCATATAAAAGATGATCGTTTGATTACTTTTCCCCTTCATCTTTAAAATTATATGAAGGAAGTTTCAATTTTTGCCATGTCAACACATAGCGCAAGCTTATTAAATCTCTTATTACATTATCAGCATTTTGACGATCAATATAGATTCAAATATTGTAAATCGTTTTCCATCATATATTTAGGCCATCCCATTTGAAAGTTTGTGTCACTGTTCAATAGTTAGAGCTTTACAATTGCTTCGAAGTCATAAAATAAATATGACTCCAATCATTTAATCTTCAACTATTTAAGTTTTAAATTCTATGTTTATTTTTTTGATACATTTTTATACAGAAAATATGAATTTCTATGGATTCCCCATAAACTTACACAAATACAAATAATAATTTTATTTATATTTACGTTTAGTTATATAAAACATAGAATCCTAATTATAAACTGTCAAAATGACTAGCCAATGATCCTTAAAAAAGGGTAACAAAACATTACAAATTCCTTACAATATAAAAATTTGCCTGTAAAATAGACCGTAATTAAGTTAATACAAACATTCAAAACCAGGATAACGATTTAATCCTTTCTTAGGTAAAGAAGTAAAAATATAAAAGAAAAAAATGGGATAAAAAAAAATTAAAAAAAATATAATAATTGGTATTTTTCTTAAACTTTTATAATAAAATTTTAAATTTCAGTTTTTTTTTTGTTTTTCTTTTCCTTTTAATATTTTAGGAAATTTTTTTAGTATTCCTTTCCTTTATTTTTTGTTGTTGTTTTTATTTTTATTTTTTTTTATTATAATATTGTTACAAATTTATGATATTAAAAAGGAAAGTTTTAGTTATTTAAATAAGATAATTAGAATAAATTTTCTTGAAAATTACTCTAAATTAGTTCAACAAAAAAAAAAAATAAAAAATAAAAAAAGTTTTCTTAATATATAGCGCGATTTTATAATATTCTTTTTATATTTTTAATGGCTATGGCTTATGTTAAATTAGAAGAAAAAAAAAAATAGGATTAAAAGATTTTCTTTTCTGAAAATTAAAATATTTTGAAAATACTTCAAAGAAATTTTTACCATTTTAATGATTTTTAACTGGAAGAATTTATTTAGAAAATAAATTTAATAATGAGTTCTTCCTTTTTGGGCTTAATTGCTCATATATACAGTTATGGTTATAATGAAAGTACATAGTGTCCTTTACTAATTTAATTACCTATCCATACCATATCACTTTTGTAATGAAATTTCTAAAATTTTATTAATTTAATTTTATTAAGTTCCATAGACTAATATAATGACATAAAGTCTATTTACATGGTATGTTTGCCTTTAATGTGGGACGAATTAGAAGAATGTAGCGTTAAAAGAATACTTAAAATGATTGAAAAATACAAAATGTGAATGACAGTTAAATATTACAAAATACAACAAAGAGCAACAAATAGATGAAACGATAATTCAGTACAAACATTCTAGACAAAATATGGTAAAGGAAAGTCGGCCACAATTAAAATTTAAAAGCCAGCGAAAAAATAATGTAAGTGAAAACAATGAAGTATCAAAGATTGAAGCTTTTTATTTAATTTTTAAAGATAAAATAAGTATTTAGTTTTTTAATTACGGTACAATTTACATTCGCCCTAAATTGATCTGGAAATAAACCTGTTTAAATTTATCTGTTTCTAAATAATTATTTCCAATTGTCGCAGTTCAAAATTCAACAATTCTTTGAAAATTGTAGGAAATGTCGTTCTTTTTAAATCTGACTTTTTGTTTTTGAAAATCTCGTCTTTTAAACTAAATTTTTCAAACTAAAATGGTAATGCCAAAGAATAACATTAGAATAATAATTGTTTTACAAACGAAAGAAATTTTACCCTACGTTATAAGAGTTACGTTATACGTTAGGTTTCATTTTCACAGTTTCAATAATTTGATTTGGTACAACACCATTTTAAGTGCAAAAAAAACAAAAAAAAAAAAATCTGAGCTTTTAAAATTCAGAACATTTTAAATACGAATAAAGATTTTGCAAAACGCGAGATTTTAAGAATTAGATTTTCAAAAACAAAATTTCGTACCCAACTTGTATTGTTCTAATGTTATGGAACTTAATTTTATTCAAGTTAAATCCTAAAAAAAATTTTGTGACTCACTATGATAAACATTTTTATGAACACTATAATTATATGGAATTTTGTTTTATCTTACCTTTTGTAAATTATTTGGTGATCCATGATTTGATACACCTTGTGGTGTTGCCGTTGTTGTTGTATTTCCAAGATTTCCATTACGTAATTTTGTACCAGAAGTTGGAGAATTACCATTACAAACTGATAAAGGTGCATTTGTAGCAACAATTATTGTTGAATTATTATCTTTAATACGATTTGATGTATTAATACTACCATTTACAGTAGAGTTGTTACCACTTTTCAAATTACCATTTTGTTGTTGTTGACTTAAGAGTCGATTATGGTCTGAAAGAAAAAAAAATTTTTTTTTTTATTTTCGAAATAAATCAAATTAACAAAAATAAAAACAAGAAAAAAAGTTTTCAATTATTTATAAGCAAAAAAAAAAACAAAGATTTATTTTATTATCCTTCTATAGTTAATACTCAAAAAAGAATTTCTTTGATCGCTTCAATGTTAATTAAACAAATTGTTTTTTTTTTTTTTTTTTTGATATATTTTGAAACAAATTACAAAAAATTACAAATTTTCAAAGAGAACAGTGTTTTTTTTTAAATCTTGCAAAATACAATAAATAAACTTGAAAGGACCTTTTATAAAAAAGAAAATCGCTTGCATAAGAAAAAATTTTCACAATCATAAAATATGATTTAAAATTAACTTGAAGTTTAATTAATCATGACTTTCGTTTTTTCTTATAAGAATTGAATTAATCATAATTTTCCTTATCCTTAATATTAATTAACACAAGGAATAATGCTTTTATATTAAATGCAATTTTTTTTGTTTTCTTTTTTTTTTATTATGCTTTGCATTTCTGGATCGTTAAATGTTTAAATAACAATCAAGATTGAAAAGGACACGTTTTTTTTTTTTTGTTTTGTTTTCATTAAAATTTTTCGGATAATTAATAAAATTTTTAATTAAAAAAAGTGAAAGTTATTAATTGTAATGTCTTTTATCACAATTATACACACTTTATTTTAACTTGATTGATTCAATGCAAATTTATGACTATCGGTTGATAAATCTGGTAATTTATTTTTGTACAGAATGACTTATAAATTCATTTACTTAGATAATATTTAAAATTTTTTTTATGTTTTTGGTTATAATAAATCCTTAATATTTTTTTCTTCTCTTTAGTTATATACGGAGAATATGCATGAACCGACGGGAACAGAAAGGTTAACAATCCCACTACGGATAAGCCAAACATATTGTTTAGATTCTAACACTGAGACTATAGAGAACTAATAAACAGACACATATGATGGGAGAGTACAACATTAGATGAAATAACAACCTTGTCTCAAATAAACCGAAAGAAATCAAAATAACAGTTCTTTTCATCATCGCGCGGCGCAGAATTGACCATTCCAGGCTTACTCTTAGCTATGTTTTCGAAAGGCAATTTGGTTAACATTCAAGTTCTTCCGATGATCTTGGCTTATCTATCGCTATACGCCATATTCTTGAAAATTTTCCTCAATACAACAATGAAAGGCTCGGATTTAACATAACAGGTCAAAAGATACTGGCAGACAACGACTCGGTATGCATATTACTGACTATATTATCAATTTTCTTAGTAAAATAAGCTTGTCTAGGGCGATATATTTAATACCGTACCTTGCTCGTCGGACTTAATTTAAAAGTATCTCTTTTTTGTTCTTATTTCATAATCATTAATAAATAAGAATCATTAATAATGCTAATAAAATAATAGCATTAATACCTTACCCAATAACTTATATACTAATATGATATAACAATAACGCAATTAATGAAGATGTAATAAACTTTAATAGAAAATATTGTTAGTTTAAAAAACAAAACAGCAAAAAAAAACTAAGATTGAGAAACCTTTAGTGTTTATAAGCCTATAAGCCCATTAAAGAAATTTTTATTCTATTTCCGTACTTCCATTTTGTTCAAACATCATACAAAGTACTACGTTTTTTATTTTAAATTGGATGGTTTGCTAACAATATATACTTAATACTGTAAATTATTTTAAGACACATTTGAAAATTAATGACAATAAAAAAAATAATAATTGATAATAAAAAAAAAATTATTTAATCAGTTTAAAATAATGTCTTTTAGAATAAGAATCAATCTATGGAATCTATAGATTTACTGATCGAATAGACTGAATCTATAGACTTACTGATTTTTCTAAAATTCTAAAAATCTATTAAACTGCAGCGTTAGCAGCTAAATCATGTGTATTAAGTTGTATTACAAAATAATAATAGAATAATCCTTGAAATAAATAAAATATTTTTTTTTTCAATAGAAAATTATTTTCTCAACCAGATTATTACGAAAAAGAAGAACATAAAAACATCTTCACTTAAGATAATATGATGCTTTATTACGAAACTTTTATAATAGGGGGTTTTTTTTAGTTATATAAATTATACATATAACCACAATATAACTATTTAGGTTATCCCAGATTTTTTCAATTATGGCTAGAACTACTTTTCATATAGTTTGAGTAAATATTTATTTATTATGTTCTCTGTGTATCTTTTAATTATAAGATATGCAAATAAATTTCCTAGAATTTTTAATCAAATTTTTTATTTATATTTTGCTTTTATTTTTTTTAGAGTTATCGTTATTCAGTAATTTTTTTTTTTTTTTAAATTAACAAAAAAAAAAGGATTTCCAAATATTATACATTTTATTTTTTATTTATAAATAAAATGTGTTATAAATAATTCCCCTGAAGTTTTTACATTTCGAGACTAAGAAAATTATATTGGCTGTCTGTTAATTCCTGCTTATAATCTAACCTTTTTTATGAGATCTCCAATTACCCTGTTTAAAATATGTGTTTTGTTCAGGGTGACATATATATGTAAATAAATGCTGCAAAAATTTCTTAATTATATGTCACTCAAGTTAATTACGACTTACGAGTACTTTAAAAAATTAAATCCTTAGATTTAGTCAAAAATTAAGGTTTTCTTCGTAAAATACTTTCAATATTATCTCATGTTTTTATTTTTTTTTTAATACCCTCCTCGAATTATAAAAAACTAACGTATAAAACATTAAAATTAAGATAAAATATAAATCGGTAAAAGACTTGACATTTGAGTGACATTTAACTGTAATTACAGTTATTATAATAACTCTTATCATAATAATTTTTATATTTTACAATTAAATTTTATATTAGTAGTATTGCCTAGTTATACATTTTGTATATTTTCCAGAATTTCAACATTTAAATTCTAGAAAAAATAAAAAATAAGAAAAAACAAAAAAATAAAAATAAATTATTTTAAATTCATTAATTACATATGTATGTATGTACAATTCTTTTATAAAAACTAAAAGAAAAGTTTGTATGGATTTATTGTAAAAGGAAATAAATCTGGGAAGTCATAGTAAAAAAAACAAAAAAAGCTACAGATAAAAGTTTCATATTTTTAAACCAGAACAGTTATAATACAAAACAAAAACAACAAAAACAGGACATGAAACTTTATTTTATAAAATTTTAATATACTTAATATTATTCGTTATATCTGGTCATATACTTATTATGTATACATAGTACCTATATATTAGTTTTATGGTTTTTTTTAATAAATAGAAAACTGTTTAAATTTTATTTTACTAGTATAGAATATTTTCTGTCTAATAACAATGTATAAAAAAAAGTAAATTTACAAAAAAAAAAAAAAATAATAAAACAATTATTTCCTTACAAAAAAAAAAAAAATTGGAGAAAACAAAAGAGTTTTAATAACTAGGTATAATAAATAATACAACGCAACAAAAAACAACAACGAAATCAAAATGGCGCCGCCATCATTTAAAATTATTAAAAAGTACGTACCTACTTATATGTATGTATATATATAGAAATACTAAAAAAAAAACAAATAATATAACTAAAGATACGCGATTATTTAACTACAATTACTGATTTATATAGTTGCAAAAACAATAAATTTGAAAAATAAAGTCATATAACTGATTTAAAACAGTAAAATGTAACAGTTACATGTATATACATATGTATATTGTAAACTGTTAACTTAACAGCAGGCAATTGAACATTAAAAAATTCTAATAAAATTTTAATGACATCATAGGAAATATAGAAAATGCATTGCTTTCATAAAATCTTTAGAATCATCAGAACTTTTAATATAATTTTTAAAATAATTCCTTTTAGTTGGGTGTTCCACAGATCCTATACGTATGTATGTATACATTTAGTATTCATAACGTATCCATTCAGTATTCTTTAATATCATTAAATAAAATATACTGAAGGGAATCTTGCCATGTCAAGTCAAGTCAAGTTTTACAAGTCAAAATGCTATGTTTCAGCTATTTTTAAAGTAAAGGTAACAAATACTTAATGAATAAGTACAGTAGGTAATTAAAGAATGTATTTAATAATTATCATATGAATCCAATACTAACTTATGATTCTAAAAAATAAGAGTACCAAAACTAGAGTTATTCAGTAGGTTGCCTTAAAATTTCATAAGAATATGATTAATAAGGCATGATTAAAAAAAAATAAAAAGGGGTTCACATACATACTTGTTTATCGTGCCGTAACCTAATAACGGTATTTTCCCTTTTTAAGAATCATAGAAATTTTAAAATGTTAATTCAGAAATTATGAATGATTAGAACAAAGAATTGTCTAATTTTTTGACATTTCAAAATTAGACTGGTGGTGATAGTTTGAAATGAAATTGAAAATTTGTTTATGAAGACTCATTGCTCCTATAACTACTTGTACAATTCAGACCCTTTTTTTTTTATAGTTTCTCTTCTTTTTCACCAACAAAATGAAATGAATATATTTTAACGGTAAATTACACAACCGAAAATTTAACGTTTTTAATGTCAATAATAGAGTTTTGTTCGCAAAATGATTTTTCTTATTATCTTTTAGGAATAACTAATTAGTTTACAAAAACAATTCATTTGTTTGAAATCATTAAGTTTTAAAATGAACGTAATAAAAAGTTTATTTTTAATTAAAAGTTGAGTTTTCAAAAAAAAAAAAAACAAAAGAAAAAAAAATCGTAATATTACGTAGGAATTCAAGGAGTTTGCCTATTATAAATTCTACTGTAATACAAAATTTAAATTGTAAAATAATTATATTGCGAATGGTTTTCGTTTGTTTTATTTTATTTTTGTATTTTTGTTAAAAAAAAAAAAAAATTTTTAATGTTGACTTTTTCACTCCCTCCCCAACATAAATAATGCTATAATATTTTTAATTGGCATTTTTCCAAAGAAAAATTAAAAAACATTTTTGAAAAGTAGCTCAAGAGATTCAATATCTTTTGACATTCAAAAATTTTTGCATAAAATTAGTAAAGTTTTTTCTTAACTAACAGATGACAATATGTATGTACTATGTAATCTATTCAAACTTCACATAACATGATGGTTAATAAAATTTAATATACATATATTACAGATGGTTCCAATATCTTATAATAAAAAGAGAAGCTTGAAAACAAATAACTGGAATAATATGTTTAGTAATTAATTAAATTTAGAGCTGTAAAATAACATTTCAAGGTTTTTTCACATTGAATTAAATAAATATTAGTAACAGGTTCAAAGCGGAGAAACTGCAATGAAGCGGATATTACAATTAAGTTTAGTACAATTAATTTAATCACAATGTGTACAGGGGATTTTACTAATATATGCGATAAATTAATTTAAATATATCCAAATTATTTGATTATTCACTTTAAGTCTTTGTCATTGAACTCTTACCGCTTAATTTTATTAAATTGGGACTACAAAGTTGAGGTAGTCTTGAGAATTCTTTTTTAACCTTAAAACATTCTTTAATAACATAAGTATTTTTATACTTGATGTGCAAAATCTAAATTTTGGAATTTAATTTTTGCGACATAAACGTGAGCCTAGAATCCTGAACAAGATATGGGTTATCCTTTACTTGATCTTGATTTTTTTTGAAATTTTGCAAAAAAATGCTTGGGCATGAATATGTTTTGATCCGCAATGACGGATTCATGTCATTAACGAGATCAAATAATCCTTGAAAGTTTAATTTTTACTAAGCTATTTGAAATTTTTCAACAAAGTGCACATTTTTAGAAAGCAAATTTTATAAACTTTCAGATAAGCATGAAATGTTGTCAATAAGAGATAATATAAAAAAAAAATATCAAACGTAAATTAGATTTTGAAGGGTTATTTTGACCTCCTTAATGGTGTCATCGCCAATACAGACCTCAACAGAGTATGTTTCTTTATGCCCAAGCATATTTGTACTAATTTGGAAAAGATCCTGTTTACGAGCTAAAATAAAGTAGAGCTAAAAAGATATATATACGAAAGAAAATTTTATATCCTTTTATATTTTTACCATAAAAATTTTCCACCTTGAAATTGACTTTTCCTATATTCATATTATATTATTGATAAGTAAATGTTTTTTTTTCGACTTTCATTGAATTTCAATAAATTATGAATAATTTTTTTTTTTTTTTTCACAAATTAACAACATAAAAACCCACCACTCAATTTTTTAAAATAGCAAATCGTAAAAAGTAAATAATTTTTTTTTTATTTTTTGATTTATTTTAATTTTCTTCTAATTTGGAATTCAAGTCATATATAAACATTTTGCAAAAATCTACACTTAATTTGTAATTCAAGAATAAAAAAATAAAAAAAAAAGTTATTTTAACGTACAGTGCTCAACTTCTCACCTGACTTTAGTATATCAGAATATAAAGCTCTTATGAAATATTGATTAAGTTTTTTTTTATTTGTTTTCTTTTTCTTTTATATTTATAGAATTCATTTTATTCTTGTTTTTTTTGTTTCGGAAAATTTTGTAACACATATACAATTCACACACCGGAAAATTAAATTTTTAATGAAGAAAAAACAGCAGCCAACAGTGATAGAAATTATTAGAAGTCAAATATAAAAAGTCTAACAAATTTTAAAGTACTTCTGAAGGAAAACATATGGCACAATTAAGAAAGAAAAAAAAAAACATTTAATTTTTTTTCCCAATGGAAAAAAAAAAAAATTTTCCTTCACAACTGATTTTATAAAATTTTTTTTTTTTTTTTTTTTAACAATTTCTGATTTAAAATAAACTTTGTAAAAATTGTTCAATCTAATTAGATTGGGTACAGTATTGAACAAAAACATGGTATTAAAATTTTATAAATTATCTATAATAAAATCTTATGAAATGATAAAATCTGTTTTTATTTTTTAAATTAATTAATTATCATCATTCATAATTGATACGAGTGATTTAAGGCAACAAATAATGTACGATGGTATGGACTAACACGAAAATGGTTCTCAAAAGTTATTTTTAAAGAACTAAAGACAATATTTTGATTTCGATAAAATTCCAAAAATGTTCTTTACAGAAATTTTGGTGGGTTTTGCAACAAATTTTTTTTTAGATGAATATCTTGATCAATCAAAGTAGAGTTCATCTAAATAAGGTGTTCAGTTAATCTCACACCTTCAATACAAATATTAAATTTTTTGTCAGATTATTTGCTCTGAGTTTTTGTCATAGTTTGTGACCGGTTGTTTTATAAATTGCTAATAAATAAATTAGACATAGGGGGCAAATTCTTTATTGTTATATAACACGACGTAAATCTTCCTGAAACAAAATTGTTGAGTTCGATGTCAGGTACTTTTCTGTTATCAGCAATTGGGAATTTAAAGGCATCATTTAAAATTTTTTGTTAAAATTAGGAATATGTATACTTATTGAATATACTTATTGAAATATTTAAAAATTGAAAAAAAATTAGCAGTCTTGTTTTAGTTTTGCTCATTATAAATTCTTTATCTTTTAGAATACAAAACAAATTACAAACAAACAAAGAAAATTTTGAAGATTCAAACAAACATTTTCTTCTTCAAATTTTAAAGAGGTAACTTTTCAAAGAATGCATAAATGCAGAGACCATTGCAACAAAATCGAGTCATTAGCAATAAAAAATGAACAAATGCGAGCGTCAATGGCAATAAAAAATTTGAAATTTTGACAAATACTCAGTTTATGACAATAAAAAATCTGGCTCATTATTTGGCTATAAAATTTAAGATATAAAGACTGACTTTATTTATAATAGCCCTTAAATATCTCCCTTTTTTTTCTTTTTTCTATAACTCTTTATCCGATCGAGACACTGCGTATTATAAAAAAAATATATTTTAAGAGATTAAACTTTAGTTTCAGTTTCGTATTAAATTTAGCTAAGCCGGAGATTAGTCGACTGTAGAAATAATACTATTCTGTACTATTTATTCAATTGTGCTTCACAAATTAAACGTCACGTTAATTTTTTTTATTACATAAATAAAATGTTTTGTACAAGACTGTGTAAAAGTAGCAATTTATTGATGAATTACAATTAGAGAATAGAGGTGATGACAATAACAGAAACTTTTCAAGGATGAATATAATATAGTAAATGATCATGAAAAATGCAAAGTATATTGTGAAAATTATTAAAAATTTAAAAATAAGTAAAGAAAAAAAAATTATTTAAAAACTATCTTTTATGCTTTTTTATTTTGTTTTTTTTGTTATAAATTTTTAATATCCAAAATAGACTATAAAAATCGGAAATTAGAAAGCAGAGAACACTGAAAAGGAAATAAAATTTTACAACTATTACATAGTGTTTTTTCAAAGAAAAAATTTCATTTCTTAGGATATTGAGTATAACAATGTCTGAAAAATCTGTTTTCTCAAAACATTTAAAAATAATCTTTTTGGTCCTGGATTTTTTTTATGAAAATAATAAAAAATTCTGTTCCATCTCATTGTGATTAGATGTGATTAACTCAAATTTTAAGATTTTTAAGTTTTTTATCTAAATAAAAGAGAATTAATCCATATGGATTCCTTTAATCTATAATGTAACTGTTTAAGATTTATCTGTTCAATACATAATTTTTTTAATGCTTTTATAATTTAATATTCTAAAAGGACAAAAAAAAATGTTGTTCATGATCCAAGATATGCAACACTAACATGAAATCTGAGTCTTAAGATACCAAAAAAAGTCAACTTATAAAAAAATTTAAAATAAAACCTTCTATACTTTAACCATAATTTATTCTAATGCCATACCATAATATTAAATCTTCCAATTTATTTTCATTATCCCCTTGAATTTTTTTAATTAATGTTGGACCTAAAGCATAATAAAAAAAACACAAGTTTAAAAAAGTTAGAAGAAAGATCACTTTATGACTTAATATCTTTAGGTTTTTTTCACTATTTTTGGGTTTTTTTTTTTTTTTTTAAATAGAAATTATTTAAGTTCTTAAAAAATAAATTTTTTTTCTTTTTTAGAGAAAAAAAAAAAAAACACTTAAATTTCTTATTAAGGATTGCCAGTTTAATAAAATGAGTTTGAAATGAAAACAAAACAAAAAAAAAGTTAAATAAATATAGTTTAAAACATTTGTGGCACTATGTAGACTGTAATAAATTTATATGACTTTAACGTGTACTTGTCTTCTTATAGCAGAAAATGTTATTGATTTAACTGAACAACTCCCAATGCAGTTTCTGAATTTTTTTGCGGCATAGGTAGAAACAAAATAAAAAAAACACTAAAAATGGAAGAGAAAGACTATAAAAATAAACTATGGAGTGAAAAATACTGCATCAGACAATCTAAAGAGTTTGTGGGAAACTATAACCGGAAAAAATATGGGAAATTTATAGGATCCATTAAAATAAGCTGAGGATTTTAACAAGCTTCCTGTTGGAACATTATCAGGTAAAGGGATAATTAAAGAAAATTGGATAATGAGAACGAGCGTACATTAAGACCCAGTCAAGAAAATAAGGCATCTGCAGGTCACACGTAGTCAAAAACTACGTAGCTTTACTCCAAGAAAGACATGTGCACCTAGGACCATATTGCTTTATCGAAGATGAACTACCAGAAATAAACCAACTGCAGATCTTCAATTTCTTAGAGCCAGTGCAAGTGAATAAGTAAAGACAAAGATATGTGGAAACACTTAGTGGTATAATACATCTACATCAAAAGGTCATACAGTGTTACTGATAGATACCTCTAAAATAATAATAATCTAATCTGACTGAGATAACGGTTAATTTTTACTTAATATATTATGTAATGGTTTCAGTTTTCACAAGCATTTTTAACCTCAGTATATATATATCTGTCCAGTAAAAGCTATTAAATTGTTATAGATACATAATTGGGACGGAAAATAAAAGGAATCCGTCAAAATTCGCGATTTTATTTCAATCTTTTTTCAAATTTAATATTATAAAATCTGGCAACTCTTTCATTTTTAAATTAGTTGAAAATTATTTAACTGTAGGTTTCTCTGAGTTTCATTAAAAACCATTTAAAATTCTTCATTAGAAGACAAGAAAATCCTTGATGAGAATCTTTTCATTTTAAGACAATTGTTTTTAATGGTGTTGTTTACCATAGTTTATGCAGTTGTAAATTATATATTTAAAGATACACAAATAAGGAAAATGTATCTTGTTATAATAAAACTTTTTGATATTTTCTCTGTTTATTATACGTGATAGTAATATGAACTTTTTAAAGATAGTTAAACTTTTAAAAATTAAAATTACTGCCTTGCAATTTATATTGCACTTTCCTAAATGAATAACAAATTTAAAGAAAAAAAAAAATATATAAACATTTTGATTATAAATTGCATTTGGGTAAACTTTAATTAAAATAAAGTAAAAAGTTGAGTAAAGAAAAAAAAGAAAGAAAATTGTTTTTATTCTTAAGTTGTTCTGTTTTTAAAAGCGCCTAAAATTAAAATATTTGGGAAGTAAAATTATTTTAATTTAAAATGAAAGTTATTTTTATAACATTTGTAGGTTTCTATTTGTTTTCGTTCTGCTCTGCTTTTTGTTTTTTTTTTTTTTGGTTTTATTCAAAATTTGTCTGAACTGAAAATAGTTTAGTATTTTAATTTTTTTATTTTAAACTAAAAAAACATGTATGTAAAATTGTCGAGATATTTCCTACGGATTGTTGTAATTTTCTATTTGTTTTTAATGTTCTGTAAGCCGATTTGGATAATAGGAAGTAAAAATTATTTAAAATTAAAAAAATTATTTAATAAATCGTTTATAAGAGAAAGAAAATGTAAAAGAAAAATGATTTGACAGAAATTGACCGGTTTATCATCAAACACCCTTACAAATTTTGAATAAACGAACAGGAACTAACATTATTTTATCTTACAAGAACTAAACATAAAAATTTTAGTGAAAACTTAGTGGTTTAAGTTGTAAGTCACTTTTAGTGTACTTTTGTTTAAGTTAAATACTCAATATAATGCCAAGACGTGTCAACAACACTAATTAATTTTAACTTTTTTACTTTTAACTTTAATACTCCCTTGGTAGTATTTATCAGATTCTTACCTATCTAAACTTATTAAAACTTCATATATTGACTAAACTCATCTCCCTTTTTAATCAATATATTGGAATTAAATTCAAGGGAATTGACAAAGAAGTAATGATAGGAGAGGATAGGATAAAGATCCGCAAACATTTAATTGCGAAGTTAGACTATAAAGACACAATAATTCCACCCCTCCCATTATTATTACTATTTTGCTATCAGTGATAAAGCCATAAACTGTTATAAAATGCAGTAGTTTTTAACACCTTCTTGCGTGACGTAATAATTGAAAACACTCTATCGTCACTGTAGCAGCTATTATTATTACTATTGGTATTAATTGTTATATTATTACTATTTGCTACACAATCAAAGCCATCGGACTACAGCATAGAGTAGTACATACAATATAGCATAAGCTAGCAAAAAGTAGTTCCACTGTAGCAACTGTTTTTATTATTATTTTACTTATTCTTTGTTTATGACATAGCCCAGGTTTGAATCCGAGACCCTCCAATTGAATCCGAGATGGTCTCGGTTGAATCCGAGACCATCCAATAGCCAACCTCTTAATCACTACGCTGTGAGTCAGATAACAGAATTAAAATTCAGTATTTTGTTAATGTTGTTAGATTCACAAAGAGCTTAACCACCGCATTTTTATTTTTAAAGTATTGAAAGTATTTTAAAGTAAGAAGTAAAGAATGATTAATAATCATATAAAATGTATAGTTTTATTAGCTGATTATGGGTAAGTTCACATCGGATGCATGCATGCGGATGCAAACATTTGATTGGTTGAAAATATATAACGTATTAATGATATGCTACTTTTCGCTCATTTTAGATGCAAAATTTTTTGCATCCTCTATAAGAAGCATACAAGATGCAAATTTGTTTTAACGTGAAATATACAGACGTAAAATCAAACGTCAAAAATTTTAAACGTTAATATTTTGAAATATTTTGAAGATGGATATAATAAGAAGGAAAAAAATTGGTTTGCAGTTAATATTAAATCTAACTTACATATATATAATATAAGTTAATAAATTATATTTAGTTTATATTAATAAAAAAATTTTCTTACATAAAATAACCATTTTCTCTGGTTTAACCATTTTGTATTTTGTAAATAAAAAATGTTTTCATCAAATTTCAAAACAATATACGCACACTAGCCTACTGGGTACTTTCAAATAAAACTTTCAAAATAAAATTGTCGTCATTTTGCATCACGTGAATGAGTGGATGCATAATGGATGCAAAATATTCGTTAATATTACCAAAGAGTGCACGAAATGTAACCGAAATAATTTTTGCATCTGGATGCATTCATCCCATGTGAACTTGTGATCCCATGAAATATGTCTTTCTTTTTCTAAGGTAAATTGCCAGTTTTATTGCGGAAAATTTAAAGTTAATTATTGAAAAATAGATCCAGTTATGGTATATAATTAGCTTTTTCTTCTAATTCAGATTTTTAATAATTTTGTAACCCTTTTTTAAACTTAGTTTTAGCTGCATAATTAACTTTCGTTTCTAAGACTGTTTCTAAAAAGTATTTAATCTTAATTTATTGAAGGTTTTTGTTTTAAATTATTTGAAATTAAAAACGACATATCAACTACTCATTTTAAATTCGAATTAAAGAGTGTCAATCTTGTGTCAATTACTTTTTATAGAAAATTAAAAAAAAGAACCAATTAAGAATGAAATGTTTTAAAAATAAAAAATGTCAATTTTAATTTAAACAAATTTTTTTTATTTTTTGTAATTTTCGACTGTTGTCAAAAAAAATTTTTATTTCTCATTTCGAAGAGAATCAAAATAATATATGTAGCATTAATAAGTCTATGCATTCCTTTTATTTAATTAAAAATTAAAATACATACAAATTTTTTAAATATGTTCTAATTATAAATAAAATGACTAAAAAAATCAAAACCAAATAAAAATAATTCAAATTAAACTGCCATGACAATGAAAATTATTTGTTAGAACACTAATACAAAAATAAAATTCTTCTAAGTACTACTCGTATATGTATTAATGTTCACCATGAAAAATAAACTTTTTTTAAACGAAAATTCAAAAATTGATTGATTACGAAATAATAAATAAAAATAAATTTACAAAATAATTATATAATAACGAGTAAAAAACACCGAATTATTTTTAAAAAGAGTTTTAATTGGTGAAAGACTTCTTTTTACTGTGGTGGCACATTTTTAAACCTTTCAGACTTAGTTTATTTCTAAATCCCAAAAAAAAAAAAAAAAATAATTTGGAGCTGTTGTAAAGGTATTAGATAAAATTATCTACATTGATAAATTCACCTATATGTATTATGTTGCATTAAATTTTGCGATTCTGGAACGTCCAGAATAGAAGACATTAGGTAGTAAGTGTTTCCAGTAGCGCTCATACTTTTTTAGGGGTGTTTAAAAGCTTATAGATGAATAAATATGAATCCAAGATTTGAGAAGGTTAAAAAAATTATAAAAATAAAACTGTCTTCTTAAAAATTGCTAATCATTGTGGGTGTTAAAATATTCCAAACGTTAATAATAAGATTAATGTCTTTAAAAATATTTAACTGAATTATTTAACAAACCTTTATATACCACCACGCCCTCCAATAGTTACATCCCTAATATTCTTATCAGTGTCTATTTTTTCCTCTTCGCAATTCTAAACTTGATCTCAACAGTTTATCAATTTAGTTTAAATAAATCTAAAGTTGGTTTAATTCGTTAAGCTAAATACAAATGGAATTTTTGTTTGTTCTTCGTATTTATTGATTTTTTCTAGATTCTCATCAATAATTCATTTTTTCATCATCTATCGCCAAAAAAAAAAAAACAAAGCTCCGATTCTAATGTTAAAGATAATGAATGTAAATCAGCATTTTATGGCTAATTTATTAATTGTGCTAAGCTATAGGATGGTAGAATGAGTTAAGGTAATTTTTTTCAGGAAAACATAAATAGTGTTAGCAGTTGTTGTAATTTTAAGCTCTTAAATTAATATAAAATTTACTTAGAATACCCTTCAAACTTTTATTTCAAAGATACATGTAACATCTATTAAAATATATTATTATATAAGTGGGTTGAAAGTTAACTTATTGTTATTATTATTTTTCAAAAATCATAGTTTTTTACTAAAAATTTTTACTTAGATATACCTATAACAAAATAATTATTGTGGTTTATATATACATACATTGTCTACAATGTTTCAGTCTTGCAAAGTTTTAATTTATTTTTCTTTTTAGCAAACCCACATAAATTCCAATCAAATTTTATTGATTTTTTATTGGTTTTTTTTTTTTTTTTACTATTATTTACTCATAAAGTTTTATCTCTTTCATACTCGGTTAAGAGATTATGTACGTTAATTTTGTTTAGAACTTTAGTTAATGTATAATGCGTATTGCTTTTGTATTTTTGAAACAAAAATTAAGCAAAAAAAATTATTTGTTTTGTCGACAAAAATAAAAAAAAACATGAAAATTATAAAATATCGACAAAACTATCTGACCCAGTTTTCCATATAAGTTATTAACAAGTTTTTTTTTTTACGCGAATTCACAAATTTACGTGAATTAAAATTTTTTTTTTTCACATATTATGTTTTTTTTTGACGCGAACGCGTTAAGGTTTTTTTTTTCTTGTTTAACATATGAATGACAGATATGGTAATTCATTGCATTTCTAAAATCAGCGTAGACTGAGTGTCTTTATAAGTACAGAGAAGCACAAAAAAAAAAACGAATTTATACATATTTAATGAATTTACCATATTATTGTTAACAAAAGAAAATTTGGCAGGGTTAAATTAAGGGGAAAATTTTTAAAAAATGTTAAAATACGACTAGACATGATATTATAGAAGGTATTTATTTAGAGTATTTTGGTTCTAAGGAATTTTAAGAACAAAAAGTTAACTCTCTTGATGTACCACATTTTGAATTGAACGTAAAATACTTATTGATATACACAAAACATTGGTATTATCAAAATTATTAGGTGTTTATAACGTTAACTTTGTAATAATTTAAACATATCATTTGGTAAAGGTAAAATTAAGTAACCTAATACACAAGGTAAAATTAAACGCATTACTACCTATATATATTCGTTTAAAATTTCCTTCTAATCTTTTTTCTGTTTTTTTTGTCTGGTACCGCCTATAATACTGAATTTTTTATGGTAACACGCTTATCCTAGTTACAATTTTAACATGTAGTTTACAAAAATTTATGTTAAAGTTTAAAGTGATAAATTTCCTCCGAACCTTCTTCTAATTCATTTTTTTTTCTGCATTATTAACTTATTTGTTTTTATTTTTTCTCTTACTCTTCAATTCTTAACTCTTTTTCAAGCTCTTGTTTATGCCGCCTTTACTCCAAACCAAACTACAGAATTTAAAAGTAAAATAATCTTATGTGTTTGCTTAAAAAGTTCAAAACTATCAAGAAGAATTTTTCGGCTTAACCACTTACCCCTTACAATAGATAAAAAATTGTTCAAACAGTTTTCTGCCATCTCTGTATTATCAACGTTGTTTATAATTTTACTAATATTTTAAATTAATGGTATTGTGTATACATATATGCAAATACATAAAAAAAAAAAAAAAATTAATACATGGACAAAAATTTATTTTAATCTTTTAAATAATAGCAAATAATAAGATTTTCATTTTAGTATTCTCATTAATTTTAATTTTTCCTTAAAAAAACTAAAAAAAAAGAAAAAAAAATGGTATAACTTATTAGGCAAATTTTCCACCTTACATTAATAACATTGGAAAACTTACATAAGCGTTTCATTAAAGCAACAAAAAAAAAAAATAACTTTTTTTTTTTTTTGCAATTATTTGCAGCTGCTGTCACAGTAGTTACTGTTTTAAATAACTACTCTTATAAATATATTATAATTTATGTATCAAAGTATATCTAATGTATATATGTATATAATATCTTAAGATACTAAAAATGTACATAAAATATAAAGAAAAAAAAAATGAATAATATAGAAACACATTTTAAGGTTTCACCTAATGTTATGAGGTTGATCTTCTAGAATAAAATATAAGTATATAATACAAAATAAAATTTCATTAGGTTCCATTCAATGAATTCAAAAAAGAAAAATTAAAAAATTATGGCGGCGCCCTAATATGGTGATAATATAGGAAATTAGTTTGTGATTGTATGCTAATGGGTTTTTTCTATTTCTATTTTGAAAATTTTTATTTTAATTTTAGTCATTAGTGTTAATAAAACCCTTAAAAAGTGGGTAATTAAGATAAATGAAAAAACAAAATAAAGAAAATCTATTTTTTTCAAGTAGGCATACAACATGAAAATTTTAATCATTACTAAAATTAGAAAATTAAAATAAAATAAAATAAATTATAATATTAATTTTTTAATTACAAATAAAGCTGGTTAAAAAAAAACAATGTACCTATATTCAAATCTAAATTAAATACAATGTGTTACCAAGAATAAATGCTTTAACATTATATACTTAAGGTTTTTTTTTTACATTAAATTAACATTAAATGGTGGTCTGGTATTTAAGGTGTAATTAAATATAATGAAGTGTTTTTTTTTTATAAAAGGTATTTACACTTTTACTTTTGAGCAGCAAAAGTGTGTAAGTATCTTTGGAAAAAAGAATTTTAGTAATATATAACTAGATCTGTTATCACTAAAATGCAGTTTATTATGCAGTTTATATTACTTATATGCTATGTTTAAAGTCCAATTCAATTTGTTATTTTTTAAGCGATCGGTTAAGTTTTATATAAAATAGTAGAGTTGAAAGAAAAAGATTAGTGTATAGTCATGTAGAGGGGTGTAGCTGTATTTATATTAGTTCCATAAAAGAAATTTCGCATTTTTAAAGAACTTAAAACAAGTATTCAATTAAAAATTAAAGCAAAAATTAATATTGATTTGAAAGATGATTTAAATTGTATCCTTTGATGTTAATATAATTTCGAAATTAAAGAAAAAAGACGTAACTTCTTCAGAAAAAAAGAAAACTTCTCAGAAAAAAACGTAACTTCTTCTTTTTCATACCTCTTCTATCATACGTTAAAAGTATTTTGAGCGCGTTAAAGTTCTTATTCACATTTAAAAATTTAAATATGACATAACGTCAGCTGCATGCTTGTCGATATCAGTTACTTCGCATGCTTGTCAACATCAGTTACTACTATAATTATGGATCTACTATAGTATATGTGTATATAATGATATGGATCAAATAAGAAAATGACGTGGATCAAACAAGAAAATATCACTTTTATGTTGAAATTTTCATATACCTATTTCGTCATACAAATTGCCAACAATCATACAGCCGATAATACGCAAAAACTATTTTGATACGTTTTTCTTTCCTCAACAATTATCTTGTCCCCTTCCACAATTTAATTCCCCCCACTTAATAATTCCTTATAGAATTCAATATTTAATATTTCTTCTCTATAAATGCACCACAAATTTTTTTCTTCAAGAGACGTCTAGTTTCTGATTACTATTGCAATTTTTCTTTAATTAATAAGTACATGTGTTCTATATTTTGTTGTTTTTCTTTTAAGTTTTACTATCATATAAATGGTTATATTGTCTACACGTAATTTTATGAAATTCCATCAAAAAAAAAAAAAAAAAAACCAAACTTATAATTTTTAGAATCCCATTTTTAAAATAATCCTTAGATATTTACAAAAAGAAAAAAAAAATTATAACAAAAAAAACAATGGACCTCTCTTAAAACACATCGTAAACTTAAAAATATACGCGAAATTTTATTTAAAAATAATAAAATGTAAATTATTTCAAATTAAATTTTATCAACTTGACTTTATTATGAGTCCTTGAATAAACCCTAAACAAATAATAATTCTATCATTTAAATCTCAAAATTTTTTTATATATTTCTATTATTATGGCTACCATTATAATATGTATGTATATTGCATCTGTATCTAAATCTGAAATACGAAATTTATTGATAAATTTAAAATATGTACACCTGTCACAGATATTCTTGTATCTGTATTTCAAGGTAAGTACATTCTTATATGTTCTCTTCTCAAAACAAAATATTGACCCATATATATATAAAAAATAAATATTTTTCAATTTCAATTAAAATTAAACAACAATCTATTAAAAATTATTCAAGAGAATGTCCACTTCAAAAAAATTTAAAATTTTCTATTATTATTTTACTATTTATGAAGTGGATTTTATTTTCACCTATAAGTACTCGTATTTAATTTCGATTACCTGTTATAATAGAACAGGCGGCGGCGGCTGAATAAGGATATAACATTTTGTATTTTAATTTAAATGTAAATTTGGAAAAACCAAATAATTTGGATTTTCCACATATACGGCAAAATAAATTTAGTTGGTCTTTACTCTATATCTGAAGTATCTAACAAATATACATTTTATTTTCTAACGAATTATTTTTAGTTTTTATGTATAGTTCTTTAAGTGAAGGTACAAACACTTTATTATTTTCTTATATTTTTAAAAATAATTAAAATGTTTATAAAAGTAATTATTGAGGTATTAAACAATTGGTTATTTTTAAACTATACGAAATAATTTTTTTCGTTTCTTCGCATTGGTCATTTTTAATACATATACGGTTTCAAATAAAACAGATGGGAAAAATATTTAAGAGTATAAAAATTTAGTAGCTGTATACAATTGAATAAAAAGCTAAAGATTATTTTAGAATTTTATATAAATTCTGATTACTGTTGTTATATCTAAATAATCGAATACTTGAGCTACTATAGCTAAGAGAACGCATTATTCTATGCACGAAAATATATTATTTAGTTAAGAGAAACATGTTTTGGAAACGTTGGGTAGCTGTTATTTCGATAACTGTAGATATCAAAAGAGGTGTAATTCTCTTCTTTTTTGTTTGCTTTTCTCAACCTCTCTCTTAATATAATTTTTTATAGTGGTTTTTCAGAGACTATAAACTTAACTAACAAAAAAAAATTTTTTTTTTGTTTCTACTCCTAGTTTCTACTCATCCTAAATTATTTACTATTATTATTTGACTAAGCTTCGGTTTCTGGAATCAGTGAATTCATTAAGCCGGAACATATCAAACGATATATGGATATCGCTTTGTTAGTATAATGTATAATTTAGACAAACATTTCTCATATAAATTAAAAGGGTGGAGTTAACATAAAAACAAAAATACAGATGGGGCCTCGATGGCCTAGTGGGTAAGAGTTGTTCCCCCTTACGACATGTACAGCCACGCCTGAACAGGAAAGGCTGTGTAATTTTCTGTCCACATTTATGTGGCAGAGAAATGCAATAAAAAAAAAAAAGAAATATAAAATAGCTCTTTCGGTTGTCGGACATTTTATTGTTTTAAAACGATTTGAATAGAAAACTAAGTTTTTGACTTAAAACAAATATATTGCATAATATTTACAAATTCATCTATACAGTTATGTTCTTTAGATATGATGAATGTATAAAAAACACCAGCAAGCATACATTGCATAAATATGTTCTTAAAAAAGGTAATGTTGGATTTTTGTGCTCGAATTTAATATTTTTTATAATAAACATTCATAGTAATTGAAAAAAAAAATTCTTCGAATTTGAGTTAATTTAAGTCTATCTGAACTCAATGTTCAACTGAAAATTTGAGTCCGTTCAAAATATATATCCCTTAATATTTGGTTTGGCTTAACTTATGAATGAATTCACATAACTCATGACATGAACGAAATCAAAATTAAAATTGAGCGATGATTTGAGGTTATCAAATGAGTCCGTTCGCTCATTTACAACCAGGGAACTTTATTATGATTACAATACTTTACATCTACAATGATAGTTTTTTTTTAAAAACAACTCTTATTCTATACTTCGAAATAATCCAATACGTATATCTTATGCATATAAATATATATTTAAGTATTTTTGTAATTTCAATCATTCGCAATAAATATTGTTCTTAATCATGTCATGAATTTAATCCAAATTACAATGTATAATTACAACAATCTATAAATTTATTATAAATTAAATTTCCGTCATTTGATCTCTTCTCTTTACCAGGTAACGTGACATCCGTTATATGTTACCTATAACACAATAATAAACGGGTCTATAATGATTCCGAAAACAAAATGAAAACCATAATTGAATTTCCTATTTTAATTACTTCATCATTGTAATCAACATCATCATAATCATCATCATCGAATCGTCAATAATATTGAAATCGATTCATAAAAAAAAAACAATCATTTGTAAAAAAAAGTTCTTAGGCTTTTATATTTCAAGTCCTAATTGAATAGAACCTTTTTATTCTTTTACACTTTATTTGTATAAATAAAGCCTCCCCGCCAGTTTCATATATATATGATGTATATTTGTTTCTTTCATTCTTTTATTTTTTTTGTTAATTTACTTACTTTCTTCAATGCAAGGTTTTGTTTTTAATTAATTCGCGGTTTAAAATTCAATTATAAATTATAATGACGTCGCTTACGTAAAAGTTTGTAAATTGAAAGAAAAATTCGTACGTGATGAACGTAGTGGAAAGCGAATATAGAGAACATTAATTGAATATAAACATTGATATGGAAAATTGATTGAAAAGAATATTAAAGATGGGCAGCAGCAATTCATTTATTCAAATTTTTCAAATTATTTTTCAATGATTATTTAATTGGTGCTTTAAGAACTGAGAATGCTTATAAAAAAGTCTGAGTATTTAATTTAAAATAAAAATGCATTTAAATTTTTAAAATTATTCTCTCTCTATATTGATTGACCATACTCATGATCCCATTTTGTTAACCTCATTTAAATGAAAACTAGATTTTCAATTATTTGTGGATATTTTTATTAAAATTTAGATTTTTCGACTCTTTCAAAACAGCACATTGGCATGTATTCACAATAAGTTTTCAACCAAAAAAAAAAAAAAAAATTCAAAAACGATAAAAAATTGGATAAATGCCGATATTTATAAATAAAAAATTGAAAATTTCATTCTTAAAGTTCAAATTATTTTATCCATCTCATTTTCTCTTTCGGCTGTAATATCATTTAGATTGATTTTATTTTTTCCGTTCTGCCACTAATAACATTTTAGGATTGGTTAACAAATTGAGGACGAAATATAAAAATAACTATCTATTTCTATTATTACAGATAATAATATACATACATATATATATATATATATATATATATATATATGTATTACATAGAGTCAGTTTCATTATAATTCATGTCACGTTCTCGTAATTTACAGTAATTTTTTTCCCTCTATTTTATTTTTTTTTTATGTAAAAAATTACGTCCTTTTTTTAGTGTACGGGGAAAAACCTTTTACCACTGTTATTTATAAATAGTACGGTACAACAAAATTGTTGTCTTCTACTACCATATTATTTACCATAACTTCTTTTTATTCCTGCCTAGACATTTAGTAACTTTATAATACATTCTTGAGCATATAATTGTGAATCTGGGATAAACAAAAATGAAACTAATACTTTATTTGAATATATTTAAAAACGGAGGCTGTAGGATGAGATAAACTAAATAAAACTTTAATTTTTCATTTATTATTCATGTTCTTTGAATTTTTTTTTTTTTTTTTTTGAGAATTCAGTTATTTTGCGGGATTATATTAGTTAAATTCATTTTTAGAGCAAAAACAAAAAAAAAAAAAAATTAAAACAAAAATATAGAACTATAAAAATCTGTTATCTAAAGATACTTTTTTTTTTTCTGTAGAGTTGAATAAATTGTGTATTAAAAAATTTCTTCCATTTTTTATTTTTTCTGGTAACTATATTCATAATACATACTTATATATGAAAAGTATTGGCAACACAAAATAAAAATTGACTTCGAGATTTTGATCAAATTCAGCCATTTTAAATCTAATACTGAGTCGGTATTAGTGTTTATCATATCAAAAATATATATAGAGATTTTATTTAAAATAAGGGTTACCTCCGCTTTGGCTAACGGAAATTGGAGGGTATAATCAAAAACAACAATGATTACAAGTGCAATAATTCAAAAATGTTTAGACTTTTAATAATATATGGTGCAATTGAATTTTTTGTCGAAATCTTTGTATTTTTGTCAAGGTTCAGAATCAGAAATGAAATTAAAACCTTTTTATAAATATAAGAAAAATCAATACAGTTACAGAATTCGTATCTGTAAATAAACAAAAGTGATTCTTTTTCTATACAACCCGAAGTGATAGTTTAATAATCTGAAAGAATTGGCAACTCCTCCTCCTCCTCCGAAAACTTAAATCCCTAGCTTACCAATCATTTAAAATAATTTTATGTATATATTATACAATACATAATATCATATATATTATGAACACACGAAAATGTTAAGATGGTAACACTTTCAGTTTATTTAACCGAAAAACTAAAATCATTTTTGGAATAAATTAGTAGCCTTTTTAAAACAAAACAAAAGTATAAAAATAAAAAAAAAAAGATAGAAATAAACAAAAAATGGAACTTTTTTTCGTTATTGTTTTTTTGAATTGAAACTAAAGATATTTTTTGTTAGTTATCATCATTTTTGGACATTTTATCTTTTAATAGTCTTATAAAAATCTCGTCCAGAAAGTATTAAATATTTCAAAAAAAGAAGAAGGGTAGAAGAGGAAGCATAGAAAAAATATAATAATTGTTTTTTTTGTCCTCTTCTATATTATTTCAAAAATTTATTCTACTTAGAACAAAATTTTTTCATTTAGTTTTTCTTAATTTGCATATTTTTATTAAGGGTTACATTTAACGTGTGTTCTTTTCTAAGATCCTTTATAAATATTAAAGTTTTATTTTAAGGATCGAGGGTTATATTTATATATAATATACATAATATGTATGTAAGTATATGTAAAAATAAAAAAAATAGTCTAGAAACGTTTAAAATAAAATGAAACTTGTTATTCATAAATTAAATTTTTTTATTATCGGTGATTTGTTATAAGTAAAGTTAGATTCAATTTTTTTTTTTTTTTTTTTTCTGTTACATTCCCAAATTTGGGTAGGTACATATAAAATTTAAGAAATTCTTGAATGTAAATAATTTCTTATAATAAAAAATAAATAATAAAATTTTTTTCGTAATATTATAATTATTTACAAACAGAAACGTTATAAGAATTAAATTGAAAGAACACAATTTATTATGATGTCTCATGAAAAATACTAAATAAAGGATATTTGAGTTAAGAAAGTTGGCACGTGTCAATTTACTTAAATGCAACTCAAAGAGAAGGTATAGGTAAAAATATGATGAAAATTAATTATAATTTTTCTTCATTTTGTTTTATTCTTAATTAATTACTTATTATCACAGGACTAAGGCAAAAATGTTATACACATTGAAAAAATTAATGCATATAATTAAAAAATAAATTTCCTAAAGATGTCTGCCAAGAATATTTTTTTTTTTCTGCCTTATCAGAAAAATAAATTTTAACTTGTTCTACTGTACAAAAAAATTAATTATTATTAAATTAGTTGAAAAAAGTAAATAATTTTTTAGTAATTTTTAATTATACTTTATTTTTAAATATCACAGGGTGGTCTTAAAAGTACTTTGTATCTTTTTTATCTTATACTTTTATATCTAAACCCATCCATTAACTAATAAAAACCCTTCCATAAAATAATAAATAAAAATCTTACCATCTTTCCCGAACATTAACAGTGTGGGATTCCTTCTTTATAAAATATTTTTCGTAAACATTTCAAATCGTAAACACCTCATTAAAAAAAAAACAATAACTTTAAAAATAAAACATTTATTGACTCTTTACACTGAATTGCATTATTTTTCAAGTGTTAATCAAAATTGATTAATTAAACTTAACCTAAATTTTTTTTTTTATTCAAAAAAATCGAACAGTCACCCCTTTCTTTTTCTATTGATTACCGATGTATATATGTATATGCATCTTATAAATAAACTAAAATTAGATACAGTTATATAGTAAATAAAACTTCATGTTACATGACAAATTACAAAACTATTTATAAAACACCTCAAAATAAAGACAAGACAGAAATGGAAAAAAAAAAAACAAAAATTGAATATAAACAGAAATGGGTTATTAGATCATCAGATCAACAGAAAAGCAATAAAAAAAAATTCCCGAAAACTTCCGTCAGACAGAAAAAACTAATTTTTTTTTCCCTTACAAATTCTTAACATTTTGTTGTTGTAAATTTTTAAATTTGTGTTTTACACTTGATAGATCATGCTTGTGTTTAAAAGTCATTACAAATTTCTTTTAAAATTCTACACTAAAAAAAAAAAATTCCCGGTTTTAATTTTTAAATTCGACTATTTTATGTAAATGCATATTATATCTAATTTACGTTTGAGAAGATATAAGTATTTCTAAATAAATATATGACATATGTACTGATTTTTAATTAAAAGGCGGTAAGCCCTACTATACTACTTATACCAGAACAATTTCCACTAGACAAAATTCTTTTCAGCATAATTCCACAGACCACAAGGAAACAATTCCACTCAGACAATTTTTTTTGTGAAAAAACAGGGCATTAGAACTCAGAAAAAGCAAATGATCTTACAAAGAAAAGTTAAACTGGGCTAGTGAATTTTATTGTTAGTTGAATTATAGAGAGTGCAATTTTCGTAATGGAATTATACAGAGTAGTAATAATTTGAGTGGAATTTACGAGTGAAAATGTTATTAGTGAGATTGTGTCTAATTGAATAGTTTTGCATAAGCAAAACAATAAAAGATTTAATTAGTATTTGATACTTTTATAGACCTTCTTCAGAAAGACAAAAAAACTCTTTGTTATCATAATATAATTTCAATTTATCAATGAGTATTTTGATAGTTTCTAAACAGATCTGAACAATAATATAATTAAAAAGACTTGGTTCAATACAGACACAATTTCTGACGCCACCGAAGTCGCCATCGTCGCTCTAGTGTCATGGACAGAAAAATACTAATACTAATTGAAATTATAGAATAGTTTCCTCCCATCTGGTATGTAAAAAGAATATCATATGAACAATAACAATAATATTATGGATTTTAATAAATTTTGATCAGTGTATTATTTTTTTATAGGGTTTTTGCTATTTTTGTTCTTCTTTTTTTAATTACTTTAAATGAAATTCCCATTACAGAAAAACTGAGAAAAATATAATTAATATTTTCATTATATGTACACATTTTCCTTTAAAAATGCTATTTTTCTTTATTATGTTTTTTAAACGTTTTCAACATATCATGAATTTGGAAAATCTCCAAAATTTAATACGAAAAAGAACAAAAAAAAAAAAAACAAAAAGAATAAAAATACAAAATTATTTTATTGTGGTAGTTCGCGATCCAAAATAAAATGACAAAAATGAAAAATGCAAAAAAAAATTTTTTTTTTCTTCAAAATAAAATTAGGCCGAATCCAGTCACACAATATATTCATTTTTAATATTCAAGAAAAACTTGAAAAACAGAAAATAAAACTAAATAATAATTTTTTTGTTTAAAAAAATAAATTTGCGATCAACGGATCATTTAACATAAGTGCCGTTAAAAGAAAACAAAAAAAAAAATTGCAATCAAAAGCAAAATTTAAGGTGATCGTAAACAATAAAAATATTATGTACATGTATATAATATGTCCTCCTGTTTCAGAATTTTGAATGTTAAGACCAACTATGGATTATTTAAGACAATGATTCAAGTAGTACAATTCAATTTTTTTTTTTATTTTTATATGACAGCGACGCGACAGTAGTCACAAAACAGCTGTTTTTTTTTTTTTTTTGTTTTGCCATAATAATAATTGTATTAATCAGAACAAAAAAATTGATTTTTCATTGTTATATTTTTTGCTTGTATAAAACACTCTCCAGAAATGGAAATGCTTAAATGTTTTTTTGTGAAATTCTTGTTTTGTTAAATTTTAATTTTAATATCTTACATTTTCTTTTTTTGTTTTGTGTTTTTTTTTTTTTGGATCATTAAACATGGGAAATGTCAATAAACAGAAACAAAAAAAAAACAAACGGAACCAACAAAGGTAAAGTATTTAAGTACATATATAATAAAATTTGGTTTTTTTTTAACAGGGTGACTTTTGTATTTCTTATTATTGTCATTTGGCTCAAATTTTTCTTAGAACTTTGGGAATTTATGATTCAAAGGAATTTAAATCTTAAATATTACAGTCCTTATATAGTTAACATATTTTACTTGTTGATTAGTTATAATTTTAATTTTCGAAATGATGTCCTATGAGGCATTATATGTTAAGAGGATGGAAATTAAATACCTAATGCAAAAACTTTTCTTGCATACTAGATTTCTACATAAATTCCTAATTTCGAAAGGTGAAGCTGTGGAGTGTGGAGTGGAGTGTGAAATTAGAAAATTTAAATATCATTATTTTTTTAATAAACGGTGCTTTGGTTACCGGACCTTGTATTATTTATTTATGAGAGAATAATTATTATATATATTTTTAAATTACATTATTTTTGGACTTGATTTTTAAGCGAAAAAAAATCTTTATTTTTTTTTTATTGTCGGATTTCCTTAGTTTTAAGCGAAACCTTGATTATTTAAAATTAATCTTTTCGAACAAAAAATTAGATCGAACCGAAGTAAGATCAATATTACCTATACATATATCTCAAATAATTGAAAAGATCAACCCCGTGTTAATCATTTTTAAAAATCACTTTTTTAAAAGTAAGAGTTTGTCCTTGTCATTTATCTTCTCCTTTCGTTGAGTCAAAATGTACACTGTGAGTTTTTTTCTTCTCTATCTTTCCCTATATAATGAATATAGTCTCTATCTAATAGTGATCAATGAAAAAATATTCAAAAATTGTATATAGCTACCAAAAATACAATTAATATATTAAGTCAAGACTGTCTCGATTAATTAAAGTATCTCATAACTTTTTTAAATAATTGGAATAATTACCGAAAGTAGACAACTTATAAGAGTTGAAGTTCAAGTCCATTATAATATCCATTAAAATGTAAAAAGTAATTTTTTTTTCATAAAAAGTATATAATATGTGTGTACCTAATCATACATAGTTAGGTAATTTTTTATGTAGGATTTTATAATTTATTATAGTATGAAACTGTACTAATTATTTCTTTAACTATATATCTGATGACAAAATGACCGGATTTCCATTTCAATTTTTTTTTAGATTCTTCTCTTTTAAGTTTTTAAGTGTAAAGTTCCAAAGATTTTCAGGTGGTTGCTGAACCAAAATTCTAATTTCAAATATGAAAATGGAAAATAAACCATGAATGTTTTTAAATATGATTCGCAAAATAATAACAAAAAAAAAAAACAAAAACAAAATGTTTACAATCTTAAGTTATTATGAATCTGATAATGAACCAAAAAATTAAAAAAAAAAATATATAACAACAAAGTATTAATAAATTTTAGTATGAAACTGCGTAGGTTTAAAAAAAATATTTATGTTCACCTCACCTCTCTACAAATAACACAAAGCTTTGGTTTTTTTTTTGCTGTTTTTTTAATATTTACTTTTTTCGTATCTAAATTTTTTTTTTTTTTTTGTGGTATTTTGACTAATATGAAAAAAATTAATCTAAAGATAAATATCAATAGTTAAATAGTTGATAGCAACTAATGAAATGAAAAATTTAATGCCTACGCGTACTTAACAAAACAAAAAAATTGTTTTTTGTTTTTTTTTATATTTAATTTAGATGATTGCAATCGCTTTTTTTTTTTTTTTTTTAATATAGTTATTGAAATTGATACCTAATTTTAATATCTGTATTAATATTTAAAATTAATAATAAGTCTAATATAATATTTTTTTTTTAAAAATTATTTATAAGATACATAATAAATAAAAGTTGAGTTCCCAAAAGAGATCGGATTTTATTATATTAGTAGGTTATTTACCATTTGAAATGGTAAATAGTGATTTGATGATAAATTTAAGAAGAATTGGACTAAAAATTGTAGAACATACACTTTGGGAATATCGTAATAAATTTATTTACTAATAAATTGTTAATATAATTTCTAATGTTCTTAATTCTAAAAAAAAAAAAAAGATATTTTTCACAGATTTAAACAATATGATCCTAATATGGAAAAAATTTGAATGATTTTCGTTTTTCGAAACGGAAGGAAATTAAATGACTAATATTTAAATGATTCGATTTAAAAATGAATTAATTAGTGTTATTAAAAAAAACATTTTCTATGCGGTAAAAATAAATTAGGTGACTTTCTTTTTTTTTTTTTACAATTTTTGTAAATAGGTGAAATTAGATGAGATTTTAAAATTGTTTTTATTTCCTAGCAAATATATAGGTTTAAATTTCTTTAATAGGAACATTATTTTTCTAGAATAAAATATAAAAATATATATTTAAAATTATTTCTTACCATATTCGTTTAGAAAATTTTCAAAAAATTGTGTAAAATTTGTATCATTATAATAATCCTCATAATTAGTATTTAAATTATCTGAATAACTTTTAATATCCAATTGATCTTCTTGTTTCATAAAATTATTTCCTTTATTATTATTTGTTATATTTAAGATAAATTCTTTTTCATAATTGTCATTTACAACATTATCATTTTGAATATTTATTTTGAAATTTTTATTTTTTTCTTCAGTTTGTGACATATGTTTTGTTTGTTCTTCACTTTCTTTCTCATTTTCGTTTTTTATTGTTTCTATCGCTTCTGAATTTTCATCTAAATCTTTTTCTTTGTTTACTTTTTCTGGTTTTAATTCTTCCTTTTGTTCTTTGTGCTCGTCGTCGTCCTCCTGCTCCTTCTCCTCCTCCTCCTCCTCCTTCTCCTCCTCTTCAACTTCTTTTGCATATTGCTTTTTGAGAACGCTTTGTGCATCTTCATCCTTCATATGATTTTTTTTTTTAATATTTTCATTTTCAATAGGATATTCTAAAATTATTTTATTATGATCTGGAGTTGTTTCATTTATTTCAATATTTTCTTTTAAAACTTTATTCTTTATTTGATCTTGTTCTTTTATTTCGTTCTCTTCTTTTTCATTCATTTCTTCTTCATCTTTTGTATTTGTTTCATTTTCATTTTTCTCCTTTTCCTGATATTCATATTTCTGATTCGCTTCTATTTTATTAATGCTTTGATTTTCTTTAATTATAGAAAGTTCTTCTTTGCCATCATTTTTATTAATTATTTCATATTCAACTATATTTTTTTCTTCTTTGGTTTTATTTACTTCTGTGTCGAATATTTTGTGTAAATTTTCCAAAATATATTCTTCACCTTTGGTATCATTTTGTTCTATTTCAAATTTATTAAATAAATTTTTATTATTCTTTAAATGCTGTTCATTTTCTGAAAATATTGTTTTTTCATTAACGTTTATATTCAAGATAACATTATTTTCAATGATTATTTCATTTTGTTCTTTTTTGTTTTCTTTTTCTTCCTTCTCATTATGTTCTTCAGTTATCGCTTCCTTTTCTCTACATAAATTTAAATCTTTTTTATTTAGTAAAACATTTTCATGTTCTTTACTTTTTTCTATACTTATTACATCGTCTTCATTATTTTTCTCAATTCTTATGTAATTGTTTTTTTCTTTTTCTTTTTCTCGTTCTTTTTCTTCTTCTATCACTATTCCTTCGTGCTGTTTTATTTTCCATTCTGTTTTTTGATTTACTTTGACTAGATTTTTTTGTGGAACATCACATTTATTACTTAAATCACTACTACTACTACTGCTACTGCTATTATTACTAGTTTTATTTACATCATTATTATTTATTTCATTTTTAAACGAATTTTTAATTTCCCATTTAAATTCTTTATTTATATTACAATTACAATTTTCAATTTCATTTTCATTTTCTCTTTTACAATCATCATTGTTACTGTTATCGTTCATAAAATCTTCTGATTTACTTAAGGAATTTTTCAACACTACACTATCCTTTTGATTCCATATAAAACTGTTAATACAGGTTCGTTTGTGAACACCTTGAAAGCAATAATTCCGTTTGTAATTTGATTCTTTTGAATTAAAAAGACGACATGATAAAATTTTTCTTTTTTTTGGTCGTTTTTGATAACTGTTACTATTATTACTGTTATACACTGATAATGATTTACTGTTATTGGATTTATTTGTAAATTTACGGTATTTATTTTTATTCTGAATTTTACAGTTAAATGATTGCAACGATAATGATTTTTTTTTTTTATCATCAATTTGCAATAATTGAATCTGTTGGCAATGTTTTTGCCGTTGTTGTTCCCATTGTTGAATTTTCACTTTAAATACAACTGGACGTTCACTTTGTAATATAAGTGTACAATTTTTTGGTTTTTTAAAATGTCGCCGGAAATTATGAATTTTAATAGAATCAAATTTTTGATAAGTTTGCTTTCCAGTTAATGTTCTTGATTTTATTCGTTTTATTGTTATTAATTTTTTACCTGTACGGCACATTTTAACGCGAATACTATCCATATAATTGAATTAGTTTTATTGTTGTTATTTTTATTTTGCTGATTTTTAGGATTATTTATTTTCGATTTAGACATTTTCTATTTATTTAGAAAATAAAATTCTTAAAAAAAAAACTTATTTGATAATTCTAAAAAAATTAAACAATTATATATTTTAATTTTATATTAACATCTATAGTTAATCATCTTAAGATACTTTTTTTTTTCTTTATAAAGTTCTTGTATCTTTTTATTTATTTTTATCTATGGATTGTAAGTATAAATAAAAATCACTAAAAGTTAAAAAGTTTATATATGTATTACAATTAAAATTAGAATTTATTTTAATTTTAAAAATAATTAATTGAATTTTTTAAAATAAAATATGTAAAAAGAAAAGACGATTACGACGAATTTCAAGGTGAATTTTAAATTTGTTATATACGAATATATTTATAGTAAAATAGAACGCGAGCACTAAAACTGATCTGCTCAATTTTATTATTTAAAATTTGTTTTTGTTTTCAATTTAAATTTTAATGCTTTTAATAACATTTTATTTACTTTTAAAAGTTTCTTTTTTACGTAAATATCCCTTGTAAATTTCAAAGAGTTAATTAGTGATGAAAACTTACAAAAAATCACAAAAAAGAAAAAAAAAATACTTTACAAAATAAATAAAAAATAATATGATAAACATAAAAAAAAAAAATTAAAAGATAAAAAGAAAAATTTAAAAATAAAAAGCAATTTTCAATTAAAATTCACCGAAAAATGCTTTTAAAAACCATTAAACATAATATTATGTACATTTTTATGATAATTTTTTAAGTACAGTATCGTACAAAATTGTTAATGTATTACATAACATAATATTATCATAACAAATGAATCATTAATAAACGAAATACTTAAATATATGTACACTTATGTACAGTACGTGAAGTAAAATTTGACAAATCATAGGTTAAAACATGTTTTCGGTGACATTTTCTGTTTATAAATAACGGAAAGTTAAAAAAAGTCTTCAAAATCGTTTAAAGACTAATAACTTTAAGGCTTTCTTAAAATTAAAAAAAAAACAATAACAATAAATACATAATTGGATATAAAATATTGGATAATTGGATATAAAAAATAATATAATGAAAATTATTTAAAAGATCAAAAACTTTCTAATTATAATATACTTTATAAAGAAGCTGATATTTGAAGCGAAAATAAATCCTTTCAGCTTATAAGTAAAGTTAAGTACATAATTAAGAATAAGTTTTCTGAACGCTTTTTAAAAATTATAATAAAAAAAAAGCAACATAATTATTTTTAATAAAACATTTTGAACGTTTAAAAATATCGTTTGGGTATATTAGTGTATAAAGTAATAAGTTCTCTACAATCTAGACATTGTGGAATACATATATTATTTGATTACAAATTACATAGATAAAAAAGTAAGCAAAAAAAAACCTTCAGTTTCAGGCAAGAGTTTAATAGAAAATCTAACTAAAATAAATTCATTTTTTTAACACGGTACGATAAAATAAATTTTTTACGCAACTTATGTTCATTACTTGATCATTACTTGAACTGTCCTATAGTGTAGGAGTTAAGTCGGCAACCTTTTAAACGAAAGATCTTGAGTTCATAGGTTTTATAGTTCGTAATATAAAAATTATTAATAAATAAATAATACGTGTAGAAAAATTATATTTATATCTAATTTTATACAATAACTATTGCCGAGTAAGCTTAGCGAAAACAATGATTCAAAAAATTGAGGACAAAAATTTAATATGAATAATAAGCGACTTGGAAGCTCTTTATAGGAGTAAATTGAACAATGCTGATTATTTCAAAATTAATAATTTATCATTATACCCGTATGAACTATGTTCAAGGGTATAATAAATTTGCCATTACGTTTGTGACACCATAAAGGAGTCGAGCTAGATATAGTCTCAAAGGTATGGATCGGCTCAGAATCGAATTCTGAGTCGATTAAGCCATGTACGTCCGTCAGTCCGCACGATAACTCAAAAAATAAAGGAGCTAGGAGGCTGAAATTTTTTTTACGTCACTTTTACAAAATTGTTAGTTTTGCTATTTAACTCCACCATTTTCGGCCGCCGGGTTCGAGTAGCTGCCATACAATTTCTTTCTTTAAATGGAAATAACCCAATGTCTATTCAATCTAGGTATCTGAAATTTTGCAAATGATGATCCAGTTTTATGGCAACAACTTCTGTAAAATTTAGTTATGATGATATGGCAGGTTCGGAAAGTTGCCATACAATTTCTCTTTTTAAATGAAAATAACTCAGTGTCTATTGAAGCTAGCTATCTTAAATTTAGTGAAAAAGTATCGAGTTGCATGCCAAAAACTTTTGTAAAATTTGATTGGTCTAAAGCAGCCGGTCCAGGCTTCTTGCATTTCTTGGACCTTAATGAAGCTAGGCGCAATAGATTCGGGTAGCTGTCATACAACTGCACAATTTACATAAATATATCTCTGTAGTTCGGTACTAAAACATCTGAATGTTTTTAAAAGATGATCAAGTTTTATAGAAACAGTATATATTACGTTCATACGGGTATCCCAGAGTTGACACAGTCTACTCTACTGCACTCTTCCTCGTTTTTTTTTATATATTATTAGTCAACCTTAAGAACTACATTATATTTATTTTTAACCCTAACTGTAGAAAAAAGCTTTTCAGCAATGCTCTATATTTTGTAATGTTTAAATTAGCATTATAATACTAATAATATATCATATAAATTTTATGTTTTATAACATACACATTGATATCATATATATATGTATATGTACTACTTTAACATTGAAGAGCACAAACAAGAAAATTAGTCCTTTTATAATGTTTTTAATATCTACTATAGATATATATACAAACATATATAATATGTACATACTAAAACGTTATATCATATGTACATAATATAAAATATATTATTAATAATATATTAGTTAATTTTGATTTAATTTTAATTCTTAAAGTAAATGTTGATTTTATTTGCGGTAAGACATTTCTTTTCCATTTTAATTTGAATATTTAAAACAAAAATTTTTTGTTTTTTTTTATTATAAATTTAATTTACATACATTTATTTTAGTACTTATTTTTTTTTCTTATTTAAAATTCCAGACAATGTTTATTTTATAGGCATTCCAACCCGGCAATCAGATAAATTAAAATAAAGAAAAAAATGCTAGACAGTAACACAGCTATATAAGTAATAAATGTAATAAGTGTGTGTGTGTGTACAGAATTATATAACAGATAGGTAACAGTTAATGTTGTAATATTTTTGTAAAAAAAAAAAAAAGACGTCAATATAATTTGCGGTTGTTACTACTGTCATATTAATAATGTACCTATGCACTATCATTACTACCACCATCTATGGACATCAAAAAGAAATCATTAAACGTTTTTTTTTTTTAACAATATTTTAATTTTTTTCTGTCTTCTTTTGTTTTGTATCTTTTTCTATTTAATATGTTTGTCCTTTTCTTACGTCATACAAAAATATAAAATAAAAAATCGACAGGATGTGTCATGTGTCTTGTCTCGGTACGTACGTTTTTTTGTAATTTTTTTTTTTACTTCATTTGATGCGAACATTTGAAAAAATATAAAAAAAAATTTTGAGGAATGGGCGCAATAATTTCCCCTTCAATTTTGTATTAATTATTATTGTTATTATTTATAAACAAATAAAATTAAATTAAAAAAAAAAAAAAAAAATATTTTGAAAGCACAAAAATAAAAGAAGATTTTAAAATGATTCTTGCCAAGAAAATTTTATTTATGTATGTGCGCATTTAAATAAAAAAATGTTTTTAGGCTATTTTTGGTAAATTTTTGTAAATTTTGTAATTTTAAATTTTGTTATTTAATTTTTAATTGACATTGGCAAAAAATTTAATTAAAAATGAATGCATTTATTTTGAAATAATCTAAATTTTTGTAACAAATTAAAAAATATAATGATTAATCTTTAATAATTAAAGTTTTGTATATTAAAAGACACTAATATTTCTTTTTATTTCTCAACGTACATATAAGGGTGCGGATTCATTTAAAAGAGAAACGAGCCTTAAAGAGAAACGAAAGAAAATAGTGTTCAATACAGATGATAACTTCATATGATATGACTCCCACATATTTTAATGGTCTCCTTTTTCAGATATTTTGATATTGGTTTGAATTCCATCCAATTTGTATGAAAAATATTTCTATTGTTATTAAAACGCTCTCTCTTCTTGGTAGCCGATGCTCAGATAGTTCTATTGTATATTTAAATGAAAATCTCATAGAACTAAAAATATTTGTTCTTATGCAAAAAGATTTTTTTTGCCTTTATTCAAAGCTATGTGAAAAGAAGCTACTTGTTTTCCCAAAAAAAAAATTTTTTGGAGATAAAAATTTGGTTTTTTCCCCTAACCATCTTTAATTGTTCATCTTAGTCTATTGTTTGATCAAAAAATTGAAGTTTTGGTTAGTGCATTTATTATCCCAGGTACTTGGAGAGGAATATTCTTTGTGTATCACTTTATTACCTTTTAATAATTTTCATTTAAACTCAGAACAAAACAAATAACAAAAAAATCAAGTCAGTTACGATTTTGTGTATATTAACAAAGAATTAAGTCTCAAATATTCCTTCACGAAGATGGTTTTTGTACAAAGATCGAATGTTGTACCTATGTATAATTGTACCTATGATAATAATTCATTTGGTGGAATCATGAGATGAACACTATAAAATGTAATGGAAAGATCTTTGAAAATGTAAAATAAGAACTAAAGATAAATTTAGGCCAGTCAACCTCACAAGCCTTTTGATATACACGTTAATATCGAGAAAACTTAAAATTTTTCAAAGGTGCAATAGTAGAGCTTTTTCCAAAAATTATCTTCAAATTTTGTTGTATTTCAGTAGAATTAAATTTATCAGAATATATACATAAGACATTAAATAAAATCATTACAGTAGGGGAAATTCCCTATTTCCTACATGGTAATAAAGGCATATGTCTGTACAAAATGAAGAAAGAAATAAAAAGAAATATTTCTTCTTAAGAATTGTATTTTTTTTTTTTTTTGAAAGAAGTCATTGTCCACTATTTTTTGGTACTGGACTTACAAAACTGATTTTAATTATTTGATCTAATAACACCTGTCGAATATATTATTAATATAAAACTATATACATATTTATACAGAACAGTTTTATTATTGTACCATATATACTAAGAAAAAATAAAACCTTCATCAATATTGTTTATCTTTAATTACCGTCAAATTTAAAATATAGACATTACTAGTTTGTTTCTTGTTATTCCATATTTAACCTCAAATGAATCAAATTTTATTACCTATCAACAATAATAAAAAAAATAACAATGACATCAATCAATAAAACTATAAATTAATTAGATATATATATGTAAGATATTTTGAAAATTAAACATTTATTTCGATTATTGATTTAACACCATAACAATATGCTAAAGAATTAAGTTTTCAAATTGTCAATAATTAAAAAAAACATTCTGTTAGAACTTAAAAATATTTGTATGTCAAAGCAATTAAGGTTTATTGATTTAAATTTAATTTACATTTAAAACTTTTATGAGAAGTTCGAAATTGAAATAAAAGTTTGATTGAAACCATCATTTAAGAGGAATCAGGAGGAGGAAGGAAAAATAATGAGGAGGAATAAATTTATATACTTGGGAGATTTGAAGAAGGGTTATTTAGAGATGTGCATTTTGTTTAGAAGAGATATTATGCTTAATTTTTTTTTATTAACACATCAACCATATTTCCTTCCAACATTTAAACCTGACAGATGACTAATTAGAAAGCTTTTAAAAATCTTTCAAATAAAAATAATGTTTACTCAATAACTTTCACTAGTACTTATCAGACATTTTGCTTAGTACAAAAGTATTCGTTATAAAGAAGGCTCATCATTTAGAGAATTATCTTTAACATATTTAGTCATCATTCATTTTTATTAGTTTGTTACTTAACTACTCAATGACGTTAAACAAGTCATTGGTTGCGTAGACCTAAATTACACACCTAAAGCCTGGTTCTTAATATTAGATTATTAACCCTAGTATACAAGAGCTTAGAAATTGAGTTGCTCACTTTCAATATACGTCCATTTGTTAATAAAATTCCCTAATAAGAGGAAAACTAACATTGCGAACAGGTTGCTGAACAAATATGATATTAGCCATTAAACGACATAACCGGGAGGAATTCAAGTTAATGAAAAAAAGCCTATAGTTTTATAAAGTGAACATTGTATTGCATCCATCCAAACAAGATTGAAAAAAAGTGAAATAAAATTTTTTTTAACTGATTTAGTACGAGAAATATCTATATCACGATAGGGATACTATATGCTTGACTTTAATCTTAATGAATTGGTCTTACATAAGTAATGAAAAGATGTATTCAGGGAAATCTTTTATTCAACACATAACAAATCGGAGAGCTAAGTTAGTTTTTTTAATTATGAAATTGTAGCTTATTTAAAATTCAACCTACTATCGAGGATCAGAACTAAAATAGAAGTACCATCAACTCTTTAAATACGATGATAAATGATTTATAAAAAACTGAAAATTCTTCAATATTGCGACAATGTTGCAGGAAAGAGTTATAATTTCAATTAGATCGTATTATCAGATGTTTTAAGTAAAAATAATATATTTATTAAGAAAGAACTTCCTCAGATTATGTCAAGTCATAATATACATCAGAAGATAAAGCGTATCAATTACTTTCTATGACGAACAAGTATTGTCTTGTACAAATTTTTTGGAATTAACAGAATGATTTTCTTCTTATAACAAAAAAAAAAAAAATAAAAACAACACCTTTGTATTAATTACGTTTTCTTCAGCCCTTTTATTCGACTTATCATTTTTGCGTTTTCACGGGATTACCTTATATATAGTTATACAGATGTTAAGATTACAATGGGTTTACATAAAATAATTGTACAGGCAGATATTATCTAATAATTCTACCAGATGATTACATAAAAGTCAAAATTAGATTCTTGCCAATACCAAAATTAACAATTGCCATAATAGGTTTGAAAAGAAATAAAGAGTAGGCTTTGTTTAACATAATATGTATGATACATCACTTTGTGAATCATTTTTTTGGTTAACTACCGTTTAATTCATAGTTTATGTATAAGGCAATTTTTTATGACCACTAACCAAAAACTCCATTTATTATTATATTCTTTCCAGTTTTAATAAAATTAAAAAAAGATAGTAGCTAGTTTTAAAAATGTTTAATAATCATATTAGACTTAAATTGCAAATTATCACATTTTTGGATTTTTTTTTTTTGGTATTTTGTTCTTAGCAAATAATTAAATGTCATGAAATAATATGTCAATGTCATAAATGACAGATAAAAAAATGTTTTTCTTCATTTTTTAAATGTAAATTAAAAATTTTACATAAAAAGAATTTTGTTTATAAATTTAATACATAAAACAATTAGAATAAATTACACTTCAAAAAGTAAAAAGAAAAAAATAAAAAAAATTTCCACCCACAAATAAAACTTTTATTTCTCGTGAAATTGAAAAATATCACACAGGTTCAAAAGAAAAATAAGTTTTAGTGGTTATGATTTCATCTACGTTTTTTACTATTTCCAGTTATTTATTTATTTATTTTTTTTTTTTTTTGTTGTAAAGTTTAAGGAAAAAATTTAGTTTTAAGTTACATCATTATTATTCACTACAGCAAATTATTAAATAATTTTAAAATTATTCCGTAATTTTAGTAAAACATACATATTTTAAAACAGATTCTGCTTTGATTCCTAGAAAAGTATATGTTTAGTTAATAATTTTATTTAATATTTGTAATTTTTTTTGCAAAAAATGAAGTAGGGTGAGGCTACACGTTCGTTATGAAATTAATGTATAGACTAAACAAACATTTATCCTATATGGGATTGTAATAAGTTGGATTCTCTTTAGAATTAAAAATTTAAAAACATTATTCAACCTCCTAATAACTAAGGGGTGAATCAAATCAAAGATTTTTTCAAGAAAATAAATACAATGTGGTTGTAATTTTAATATTTCCTGGAATTAACAATGTTTACTAATGGAAATACATATGTACATGTTGATAAGTGTGGAAAATACAATGGAAGTACAAGTTTATGAGTGTGTGACAATGGAATGGAAGTACATGTTTATGAGTGTGGAAAATACAAAATATTGATGACGCGCACTGGTTTTTACCAAATATTCGGGGGCCTCAGCGGCCTAGTACGTAGGACCGTAAAAAATACATTGTAAACACCTAGGGTGTGAGGGTTTGAATCTCACACAAGTCGTAAAAATAATTGCCCCTTAATACATTTACAGCCACCCTATACAAAGTAATGGCTGTGTAATTTATTTGTCACATTTATGTGACAGGGTGACAACAGGGCAACAGGGGAATAAACTAAAAAGAATTATTTGTATAGGATTAAGTGTTAAAACGAATTAATTAGTTAAAAACTGATTAACTAAATGACTAGTTTTCTGTTTTTTCGTTTTTATACGTAAACATCATTTTTTGATGTTTAATTAAAAACTAAAAAATTTTAAAATTACTGCATATCTTAACACAATTTTAGTTCAGATCCTGTAAATATTTCTCGTATTTTACTTCCGGTTGTTTTCTTTCTAAAAGGTATTCCTTTAATATTTGTTTCATCCTAATATACAATTAATTCAATATATTTAAAAGTTTTAGTACAAGTTTCAACTTTGAACACACATATCTTTTAAATTCTATGAAAAATCAAATCAAATCAAATCAAATTTCCTAAAGAGGCCCTATACAGGCCCTGTTCCTATTATAGTATATTCCTATACAGGCCCTGTTCCTAGCTAGTATATTAATCGTGAAACTTTTTTAACAGAAAAATGTATCTTTTATCTAAAGAAAACTTGGAGATCAAGTAGTAAAAACCTAAAATCAGAAAAGTCATTTGATCATCTGATACAAAAGCAACCATGCATAAGTGCAGAATAAACCTTTATTATATAGGTTGCTTGCGTTTTAAATTATACTGCAAGAGAAACTGATTCGCAAAATGACGTTTCCAATTTCAGCTAAAGATCGTTCTAAAAGCCCCTTGAATTAGCAGAAGAAAAATCTAGAACAAAATAGCAGAAACTAGGGAATGATAACAGAAAAAATAAAATATTAGTTCGTTTTCGTTCGTTCATTTAATTTTCGTTTAATAAGCCAATCGAAGAATAATACAAAATATTACTGTCTACCCTGAACATACATTCATACAAAGATGCGTAATACATCCATGTACTATGTAACATCTTAAATAGTTTAAATTTTTTTAAAATAACCGATTATTCTTTGTTCAGTTTAATTTAAATTTAATTTATAATTTTTATTTTTGTTTTTTTTTCCCCAATTAATCATTTAAAAAAAAAAAACAAATGTATTTCTTACATTATTCAAGTTTCCATTTAATTTTTTTTTTTTTTTTATTGTTTTCTGTAATAATTTAAATTAAAAATTCATCCTAAGAATCTGCTGACTATTGTATCTTTCACCCAAATGAAAAGAAAAAATTAAGTACATAATATGATGTCATAATTAAAATGTTTTTAATTTAATGAAGATCATAATAATGTAGAACAAAATATGCACATAGTATGTTAATTGAAAATTTTTATATTTAATCTGTGATTTTCATATGATCATAAAAATTAAAAAGAGAACATAACGAATTAATTCTTGAAATACTCATTTATGGCAGACATATTTTTTGAATTTAGTACCAAGGTTTCAAATTATTACATATTGTCCTAATATTTTTTAAGTCATAATGTATGTATGTATGTATTGTATATTGAAAATATAGGCTTTTTCTATATACATATATGAAGAAAAATAAAACATAATTAAGTGAATCGAATTTTAGGTAATAAAAAGTTTTATTTTATTTGAACGTTAAAAAAAAAAAAAGAAAACAAAAAAAAAAAATTGTTGGTTCTGGAAATTATTTTTCTTTTAGTTTTAATTTTAAAGTTCACTTATTTTGAAAAAAATAAACATCAATAATTTTCTTTTAATATTTCATTTCAATTTATTGATTTACTAATCAAGTGTACTAATGTAATAAATCAGATATATAACTACAGATAATACTTATATGTATATGGTAAGTATATTTGAAATTAGACCATATATAAATTGAAATTTTTTAGTTTTGTTGATATTAAAGAACAGGAAACCATAACCACACTTTATTGTTTAGTCGTCTATCACAGTTTGTATATAAATTAATTTGTTTAATAAATTTTATTAAAGTAATATGTATAGTTATATATTTATGAGGTAATCCAATTTGCTTGATAATTTAAAATATTTCATCACGGCCATTTTGAAAATTTGAAAATTTTATTTGAAAGACCATTCAATTTCGAAGATGTTGTTAAAGAGAGTTAGCTTGTTTTTTACTGACATTTTTTTGATTTTTCTAAACAGAGAATTAAGAGAGTCGATCCTATATATAGGTGTCAAATTAAAAACAAATGCTTACACTAAAAATTAAAGAAGGGTTTTTCTCAACAAGATTTTGAAACAATATTCTGAAACATATACATTGGAAGGCCTTATTAAGTGATCAAACAGGAAATTGAATTAGAAATAATTAACCACTTTGTGCGTTACTACATTAAAAGAACTTAAACACACGGGTCATATTTTTTTTTCTAAAAGTTTGGTAGTTTATATTGTAATTGTCTATAGTTTATATCATAAAATAAAATAAATAAATATTGTATAAGATTAGCTAACATAACTATTTGTGTTTCATAATCTTAGTCAAAATAATGATTTAATAAATTGAAGGTTTGTCCAATATTTGTGCATGCCCTATTTATAAATGCTCCCTTATAGGAAAGAAATGAGGAAAGAAATAGAAAAAATCTGAAACAAAGATTTAAAATTTAAACTAAAAAAAACATTCTAATCTTTTTGAGTCACAAAATTAAAAAAAAAGATCACCGAATATATGGTAGATTAGTTTTTTGATCTTGATCTCTAAATAAGTTGATACAAATCGAATTTTATTTTAGAAATTGATAAAAGCTGGTAAATAACTGAAATTATCATAAAATCGCTCCCTAAAAGCAAACGTCTTTTAAAGTAATATTTAACACGTTGAGTCCCATTGTATATCACCGGTGAACATCACCAAAATGTTTCAAAACTCCATGTTAACCAGTCAACATGAAAATAAATAAATAAATAAATAAAAAGTCCCACGTATCCCAAATAAAAATTGCTCAATGTTATCAAAATCTCAAATTAATTTAATGATCCTTCTTTTTAGCTTCAAAAATATTCTTCGACGATGCTTTGGAACGAAACGCTAGTTTATTTTTATGTTCACCGCGGTGAGCATGGAATTTTGAAACATTTGAGTGATGTTCACAACTGTGATACACGTGGGACTTAATGCAAGTTTATTTTTATGTTCACCGATAAATGTCGGACTCAACGTGTACTTTGAACTTAAAAAGTTGTATGTATGTGAAATTAAACTTTTTTTTTTTTGAACACCTTACCATTTAAGCAAAGAAAATTATAAAAAATATAATGAAACCAAATTATATTTACGTCCGTTTATAGTTCAATTAGAAAAGCAAGAAATAACCCAAAATAAATATACGTAAAATAATTAAATCTACACCAAAACTTCTTTTAAATACATTAAGACAAATCTTAATAAATTTACTTCTTTAGGATTCCTTTATTCACAAATAAAGCGGTTTTTTAATTTTCATTAAATACTTATATATTGTTTTAAGATTTTACGTTATGAATTTGAAATAAATCACTGAGTAAAGTGTAATCTGCCAAATTCAAAATCGGTATGGTTTGTGTCTTTGATTTTAGCACAATTTTACAGATACGTAATTAATTTATAGCAAAATGGGTATAAAAGAATATTGTCAAAAAATTGGAATTAATGAAAATTTATAATTTAAAATAATAGACATTTTTTACATTTAGAAGTTTTTATTAGCTAGTTTTATTAGCTAGTTAGTATTATTTTATAGTTGAAGGTTGTAAAAGAAACAATTATGCGATATAATTAGTTCTTATTATAATGGATACAATGACAAAGACAACTTAAAGATACATCGTTTTACAATGCTATAAGTACAATTTAATTTTATAAAAATTATTTTAATAATATTGAAGACAAAAGTAATAACTGCCAATAATTATTGTAAAATATGTACACATAGATATAAATTTTAAAAATCATAAAAATAATGACTGTGTTGTCTGTCTATCTATATACGATATTTTTCGATGTACAAAAAATATACATTTATAAGTTTAAAAATCTGTGCAATTTCAATTTGAATTGATTTTAGTTTACTTATACTTTGTTTTGGTTTTTTTTTTTTGTATACATAATTTTATATCTATTTTAATATTGATGAGAAAATTGAACTTAAATAGATTTTTCCAAAAAAAAAAAAAACTTTTATTAATACTTATAATTTTATTCATTAATTGTTTATAAAATTTATGTTTATTTACCATTCTTTTATGAAATATTTATATAAAAAAAACTAGTTCAGAAATCTTCAATAAATATTCAAACAAAAAAAACCAATTTTAATTCTCATTATTCTAAAAGAAGGGTCTAAGTCTAATAATACAATAATGATTATAATAATGCACTCACAACATAATTTATTTTAGAGCAGACATCGTAATAAATGAAATTAGTTCCAAGAACATTGAAATAATATGTAAAATTATTGGAAAAATGTTTGTTGCTTGTATAAGAGTGTATAGTTAAAATGAGGTTTGTTTTATGAAATTATATTGAATACAAAAAATGGCATTATTAGAATTAGAAGAATCAAGAGATTCTTATGAATTTTTGTACTTGAATTTTAATAAACACTTTTACGACAATATTGACAATTACTATATTTGATAATAAATAAGTGATGTGATCGATAGTTCTAAAAGTTTAAAATTCTCAGCTTTCCAGATTAAAAATTGTTTAACTATTTATCTCAAAACCATTTCCTTTGTCTACCTAAAACATTCAATTAATTAAATTAACTATAAGTAGATTAAAAACTAAATGAAAAACTAGAAGAGAAAGTTGAACTAAGTATGCACCTATACAGTTTTAAAAAAAAACATTCTAATCAGATAACTACAGGTGAAAAAAAACATGATAATGCACTTGGAATAGTATACCATTATTGTTTATCACCCCTGTGGTCTCTTTCAGAATAGTAAGGTGAAATGAAAAAATAAAAAAATAAAATTTTTAAATTAAAAAGATTTTTTATAGGTAAATAAATAAATCTATACTTAGGCCTTTTCCGACTTTATCGCTCTAGCACTTGCCACTAGACACTTCACACTCTTTTCTTGCATGTATTACTCTTTTAATTTGATGTGATTTTTAATGTGATGTATTTGCCGAACATTTGATGTAGTCGAGAGTACACTAAAAGATTGACAGATAATCAAGTGCGATCAGACAATTTAGTGCACGCACTAAAAAAATTTCGGAGTTTTTCGGAATAAATTTAGTGCGAGTGTGAAGTGTAATAGTTTCGGACACGGTCTTAATATATAGATTTAACTACATCCTAAAAAATATTAAAAATATAACAATTATTTTTAAATAGCAGTTTACATATAAAAACAATCACAATTATTTAAAAAACTAACAAAAAAACTACAAATAAAAAGCTTAAAATAGTTTTTGAACATGTTTTGAAAACATTTCGTTTTCTAGAAAATTATTTAGAAAAACGTTTAAAATTTAAACTATAAGATTATAGCTTTTTTTCATAAAGTTACAATTTTTAAGATATGAATTCAAATTACATGCAAAAAAGCATATCATTATCAGTTTTGTACTCATTTATCTGATCATCAAATGATGTTCATCAGTATTGATTTAAAACCTGTCAGAAGACCTTTAATGAATTAAAAACTGTTATAAATTATGATTATCTTTCACATCATGAATTTTCGAACAACTTGGGCACTCATTAAACTCTAGATCAAACTGCGCTTGCTCTAAGTCAATTAATAAAAAAATATACTCGTGTTCTTCCACTGAATAATCGCTAAAAGAAAATTATTTAAATTACAATTGAAACTATCAAACAATCTAATATAATATTTAATCATTTTTTTTTTATTAAATTTATCTTTTACGTTCAATTTAAAAATTAAAAATAATTTTTACTATGTCAATTATTATATAGTTTTTCATTTACGCAATACCATTCAATATCAATTAAATGTTAATAAAATTTAAATATCTGTAGACATAACAGTAATGTATTACAAATTCATTACAATATTTGTATTACATTTTTATAATTCATAACACATCCACACACTCTTCATATACAAAAAAAATTTACTTTTTATGAAATTATAATGAAATTTAGTTGTAAATTCCTATTTTTATTTTTACTTATAATTTAAAACAAAAAATTACGTCTAAACATAAGAATGTTTTGCACAAATTATGCAATCATCAAAAATTACTTCATAGCAATTCAAGGGAAAAAAAACTAACAGCAAAGCATATATATACATCATACATATATGTTTACACATCCAATGCAACTTTTAAAATTAATTAATAGACACTAAGATTTGTTGCCAAAAACAATAATTAAATAAAAATAAATTTATTATTATAAACAAATTAAAATAAAAAAAAGATAAAAATTGGCAAAAACTTATAAAATATTTAAAAATCCCCATATTTCCTATATTTCCTGTAAACAGACACGATCACGTGTCAGTATTCAAAAAAAATGTGTAATTTATACACTAACTTTAAATTAATTTTATTTTCTTTTTATCCAAAAAAATCCAATCAATTATTTTTCCTAATTTTCTAATTTTAATTTTTTTAGCTAATTTTAAATTATTATAATTTTTTTTTTAAAATTTTTTTTTTAATGTTAACATTTTTTTATTAGATATTTAAATTGTAGACGCCATTTAATTAATTTTTTTTTATTTTATTGACATGATTTGTCAATATTTTAATTTTTTGGCTCAAAACCGACCGCTGCCTGTTATTCCTTTTTTTTTTTGTGTTTTGCAAACAATTTGTATTATTAATTTTTTATTTAATTTTTTTCAAAAAATTTACTGTTTAATTTATTATTTTTGTTATTTTTTTTTTGTTTATCATCAAATTCCGAAAAATTTAAAAATATAATTTGTTTTTATTATTTTTTTAATTTTGCAACTGTGATTTACGTACAGTTGGAAAATAAAAATGGAAAAATTTCCTAAAAATCTGTAAAAAGATCAGGAAAAAACAATATTAGCTATAATATGCATCGAATTGTTACAAAATTTGTAAAATTGTGAATTAAACCGCAAAAAACCGTTAAATTAAATATAAATTTTTTTTTTAAATTACACTAATTTTATTTGAAACAGTCATCATATTATAATAGAAGCAAGAAAGCGATTAATTATGTATACATAATTTCTTTGTACCGATGAATATAATTTTAACCGTACCGCTATAAAAAAAAAAAAAAAGCTTAATAAATCATTAACTGAAACCGCTCTAACACAAAACTAAGAAAAATACAATTTTTCGCCGTCCGTTATAATCATTCATTGACAAAATCTATCAATCAACTGATTCTAAAATTTAAAAAACAATTATACGTTTTTTTTTTTTGTATACATATTTTCATCCATTTGAATTCACTTAAATTGGACACTCTATTTCTACACAATTTATACAAACAACACAACGAAATATTTAAATTAAACGATCAGTTCTCGGGTTTACTGTAGATAATGTGATCGGAAAAGAAGACGAACAAATTACAATTAATTTTTTTTTAATTTTCTTTTTTTTTTTTTTTTTTTTTTTTTGTGTATCAGACACATTTGAAAAATGAAAGCTTTTCCGATCAGCTGTTCCTTTGTGGAAAATTCAAAAATAACGCTTTTTAAAAAAAAAGAAAAATGATCGCGCCAAAATATTATATTGAAAGCGTAAAAGTGTTACGCAAAAACAAAAAATACAATAATAAAAACACAACAAGTCACAATAGTAAAAGTGCAAATTGTATTCAACTTGTTCTTATGAATAACAAGTGCTTAGTGTTAAAACATGCCTACATATCTATTAATACATAAGAGAAAAAAAAGTTGTTTTAGTTGAATATGTTGGAAAAAAAACATTTTGTACAACATTAGCATCAAGCATAAGAAAAACAAAAAAAAAACGAAGGAATGACAAAAAAAAAAAAATTAAGTAAAAAAAAACAACACTATTATTTGAGCGAATATGAGAAAATGTTGCTGGGAAAATTCTCATATAAAATAAAGAAAATGTTGCTATACATACATATATTTGCATTTCATGATGTTGACATGATGATTCGTTTGTTTTGGTTCATTTGAATACAATGTCAACATTAATTTTTATTTGATAAAGTAATAAATTTTAAAATAGCGGGAAAATAATATTGAGCAATATTTGTTGTGGAATTTTTTATATGTTTTTTTTTTAATTTTAATAATATTTATGGATTTACACATTTATAAAATTTATTTAAAAAAAAAAAAAATTATATAATCATAAATGTGTAATATAAATGAATTTAAATATTTGTTAAGAGGAGAATTAATGTTAAACTTTAAAATTTGAAAAAAAAAAAAATTTCTTAAAATTTCGTGGTAATTAATTATTTTTTTAAACTTTTAATAATGTAGTAATTGTATTTTAAAATTTTTGGGTATATGTTTATCGTATAGATGCAAATTTAATAGTTTAGAAAACGTGGGGGAGTTGTGTGGAAAATTGACATTTAGCTATGTAATCTTTTAAAAGATTCTTCATAATATAGTTGGATTTTTATTTTAATATGGCTTCTCTAAGTTGGTGTTAAATTTGAAGTTTCTGTTGTATAGTGATCATAATATTAGAGACCAATCTAATTTTAATTCCTTTTTTTGGCGATAGACGATCCTCTATCGCTTGTATAGTTCATTCATGTAAGTGTGTTTATTTGTATTTTATAACTTGAAACATTTTGCTATAAACAGAAAACTTAGCTTGATTATACAATTTTAATTTTCAATTTTAAAATTCTATGTTACAAAATTATTGTAGATATATCAAAAGTCTGGATTACAAAATATGAATTATAAAATTTTGAATTGGGTACATCAGAATTCTGAGTTTGACTTATATATTTTTTCCTTTTTTCCAGACATTTCAAAAAAACCTCACATGTTTCTTGTCACAAAATTTTGTAAATTCAACACTGTGCAAAATCACAATTAAAAAAAAAAAAATTAGATTTTTGTAATTGGATTAACGAACTAAACTTACTTGGCTTGTCTTCTTAAATTGTATAAGGATTTGTAATTGAGAAATCTGTTTTTTATCTCTAGTTTAATTAACTTTTTTTACAACCTTTTCATTACGAAAATTTTCTCATAAAATTAGAGAAACTCTTAGAAACTTTTGAAAATTTTTTTAAGAAACTGAGCATATGAACACGATTACAAAATGTTTTAATATCTTAAATGAAATTTTTTTTTTTTTTTATTATAATAATTTATTTAATTTCAGATAATTTTACAATATAAATATAAAATTATGTATAAGAAATTAAAATTTAAATACAAATTAATTTTAATTACCACTAATTTTACTTTTAAATATAATTTCTAAAATTTTTTATATATTTTTTAAGTTTATTTTTAAATATCGCTACATTTTGACAATTTTTAATTTCCGTAGGTAAAGAGTTGAAGAGTTTAATTGCACTACATTTTAAGCTTTTTTGTTGTTTGGATGTTCTAGCTTTAGGTATTACAATATTTTTTCTATGTCTAGTAAAATAATTATGTACATTCTCCCTATTATTTAGAATTACTATTGAAATTACTATTTAGTATATTATAAATGTATTTACATTTATCAAATTAAATTAGTTGATTTATATCAAGTACATTAGTTACTTTGTATAATTTCCTAGTACTAGTTTTAAGATTTATTTTAAATAAAATTTTTAATGCCTTATTCATTATAGTTCCAATCGAATTTACGTCAAATTTTGAACAGTGACTCCAGCTGCATATATTATATCTAATTCTTGATAAAATGTGACCATTGTAAACAAGCTTAGCTGCATGATACGGAATGCCACCAGATCTTTTTATAGCCATACATATAGGGATAATTTGTTTCTTAATTTTTTTAATGTGATTATCCCATCTTAAATTTTCATCAAATATCATTCCTAAATATTTAACGCTATCCACTCTTTGAATTATATTATTTTTTATCTTCAGAGTAATATCATCATATTTTTTTTTCTGGGTTTTGAATATTATGTAATTAGTTTTTTTGGCATTTATACTTAGCTCATTATACTCTAACCAATTACATAATGTTTCCAAGTCCTTATTTAGTACACCATCCAATTCTTTCATTGTTTTAGCTTTTGCAATCAGGTTGGTGTCATCCGTATAAATATTGTATATTGACATGATATTATTTTTTGGTATGTTCATTATATATAGTAAGTATAAAAGCGGCCCAAGAAGAGACCCTTGTGGTACACTTGTTTTTATTAATAGTTCATCGCTCAAAATTTGGTTTATTTTAACGCATTGGGTCCTATTTGTTAAATAACTTTTTAATAAGAGATTACAATTTCCTCTTATTCCCATGTTCTCTAAGAAATTAAGTAATCTGGAATGATTTACCATGTCAAATGCTTTTGTTAAATCAATAAATATCGCACCTACATAGAAACCATTATCTAATGCATCATAGATTTTCTCCTATTGTTGCTGTAATGGCTGACTCTGTCCCACTATTTTCTAAGAAACCATATTGATTGGTATCAAAGCCAATTGTTTGTGTAATAAAATTTCTAATTCTTATATTAATTGCTTTTTCAAATATTTTTGATATAGAATTTAAAATTGAGATTGGCCTATAATTATTACAATCTTCTTTTAACCCAGATTTATGTATATGAACTATAAAGGCTTTTTTAAGTTGATCTGGAAATATTCCTTCTGTAAAACACTTATTGATTATTATCTCTAAAGGTTGTTTTATAACATTAACCAATTCCTGTAAGTCTTTAACTGTAATTTTATCTAATCCTGGAGTTGCATTTTTATTTAATTTCATGATAATTTGATAGATTTCATCTTGTGTAACTGGAGTAAGAAATAACGATTTACTATTATATATTTTATAGGCAGCATTATTAACTGTACTACAATTCCAATTAGTTTACAACAATTTTCTATTAGTTTACTTTTATTAAAACCTTTACTTTTATTAAAGGGAATTTTCATTTGTTTAAAGACTGATTGAATGTGTAAATTGATATCATGTTCACGGAATATAAATTTTAATTTTGTACTTACTTTAATAAAAATATAGACATAATTAAAAAGGAAAAGTGTATAGAATACTAGAATTTAATCATCTTTTAAAAATTTGAAGATATCTTTAACTTAATTAAGTACTGAGATATATGTATTTATGTAAATTTCGAAGATGTACTTGTAACTTCTACTGGCCCCGGTTGCGCCAACTATCTTTTTGTACATAAGTTGTTGCCCTAAAACTTCATCATATTCTACAATATTTCAGATGTCCAGATTTTTATTAAAGTATACAACTAACCAAGACTATTGCGTTAGACTAACCAGGTCATTGCTGGCAATAGTCATTGATATAACACTTAAATCCTTTTGACAAAATTTGAGATATTTAGCTTAATTAGATTCATATTAAGAGTCATATTCAGATATTTAGCTGAATTAAATATTGCGCGAGTTTTGTTTATTTAAGAAAAGAAAGGCAACTATTCGAATTCGCCGGTTGAACTTTTCCAATTTCAATATTGAAGCTGAAACACACTCAGCTAAATCGACTCAGAATTCAATCCTCAGCAAGAATATAATAGTACCAGGCTATATATATTTTTCATACCTATTCTGTCTCCTTTAACATATCATAAAGAAAATGGCATTTGTAAACTACTATATTACATTGACTTTATAAACTACGCGTATATAAAGAAGCTTAAAATAAAATAATTTTTTTAAACTTAAACTTAACTGCAATTAATGTCAGTAGTGTCATCAAAGATTAATAGATTCCAATAAATAATTTCCAAAACTTACCTAAAAAGAAAAACAAAAAAAAAAAAATTTCATTAGTATTAAATTATAAAAGAAAAAATTTCAATTAATTTAAATAAATTTTAATTAAATTTAATTATTTATTTTATTAAAAAGTAATAAAAATAAAAAAATAAATATTTATTATTAATTTATAACATTAGTATAAATTTTCTTTAAGAATTACAGAATTTAATCACAAATAAAATAAATTTCAATTTTCAATTATATCCTAAAGTAACATTAAAACTTTTTATTTGCTATAATTAAAATATTATAAAAAAATAAATATAATCTTAAAAGATATTTTCTTTTTTCTTTTAATCTGTAAAATTTGCACAAAATAGAAAATTAGTTTTTTATTTTTTTATTTTTTATTGTTTATTTATTTCTTTTTTTATGGTTTCATATACACAAAACAACACCAAAAACACATTGACTTTTAACAAAAGCTATTCATTGTATTCCTTTAGAAAAAAACAAAAACAAAAAATATTTTCCAACTATAGTTAGTTTAATTTTGTATCATTCCAATTCAAAAAAAAAAATATGCACTAATGACGTCATTCACTTTTATATCTTATAGATAAAATTTTCTTTTTTTTTTTTTTTTTGCATCTTTAAGGAGCAATTATATCATCAACATAATATAATATAATATATATGTGTACACAAATTTATATATACATATATTTAAATATGAATGCATTGTATATAGAAATAATTAACTCGCTAATAATTATAAACATAAATCATGCTTAATCTTTCTGAAAAGATCTCATTAAGAAATTAAAATTTATTCTGGGAGAGAAATAAAAAAAAATTCAATTCAAATTACATTTTTATAAAATTAAATGTAAAAACTTGAATAGTTAAAAAAGTCTGTCAAACTAAATCTATCCAACTAAATTTTTAATTATTCAGTAAATTTAGAGGTTCTGAAGTTTTTTCCATTATTTTTGTATATCTTATTAAATATTATAAAATATTTTATATTTTTTTTACAGTTACACCAGTTACAGGTTTTATTGGTTATTATAGGCATAGGTAAGATGAAGTGTACTGAATATAATTGAAAATCTTGTATAATACAAAATAGATATTTTACTTTAGTATTCCCATTAATGAAGAACAAGTTTATGGGCTATTTTCCTTTCGGATGTGGGCCCACTTATAGTATAGAAGTATTGAGTTTTCTTCAATGTGATGCTAAATACAATTTAAAATATGGCTGTAACGCGAGGCAGAAACAATATTTCGTTTTTCTATTTGAGTTTTCACACTTTCATATTAAGAAATTCAAAAACTATGTGACTGAAGCAAGATCTTAACCCATGTTGATCAGCATTATCAGTAAAAGAAAATTTTTTGTCAGTCATTGACTGCCGACTGCAGAGATTATTGGTTCAAATTTATTAGCGATTAATAAATCTACTTTTTGAGATAAAATCGTATTTTTATCTTGTCAGCATCATATATTAAATTTCATTTCTATTTAGGTAAAATATAGTATGTAGTAACCTATATTTTTTATTGTATGTACAATGAAAATGTTAGTGTTAGAAATGGAAATTTTTGTAGCCATTTTCAATTCTAGAATATCTTTTGATATTCAATTCGAAAAATGTTTTCAACCACTTACAGAAATAACCGTATTCGGTTCTCTTCGGCACTATTCTAAAATTTAATAGGGAAATAATGTCATAAAGTATGAATGTTGAATTTTACTAGCTCCAGTGAAACAGTTTTTAATCACGTTCTCAGAGAAAACCCCATTTTTGGGAATCAAATGTGACTCAAAATTTGTTAAAAACTGATAAGTTTGGAATATACATAAAACCTTATTGTAAAAAATAACTTTAAAATATTATTAATTTTGTGTTATATATTGGCGACAATGGAGTCACAGCGATGTTTTAAGAAATTGTAATTCCATACAAAGAGAAATTTAATGAATCAAAATTCATCAAAATCTTGAAGTCGAACATTTTATTATTCGAATGCTTTCCTCATACAACATTCATTAATTTAATATATCAGCTGCCCACCAACAAATTAACTCTTAGAATCTAAAAACTGTATAATGCAGTATCTTTCAAGATTATCATTTTATTTTAAGACTTTTTGCACTAAAAAAGAAAACAATTTCTGATGACAATAACGGAAACTTTGTCTATTCTTTAACTTAAAATTAATTGTTTGGAACAAAAGTTTTTTATTTATTTTTGTTTTTTCTTTTTTTTTAAATTAAATCAAACTTTTCTCATTAAATTTGTCATGATTTAAGTTGCAATTTTATTCACACAACATCAATTTACCAAGATGAATTAAATCGAAGAAATACAACAAAACTTTTATCATCAGTAGTGCAACAACATTTATTGCAAGAAAATTATAATTAATTGTTTTCTTTGTTTTTTTTTTTCTATTTTTCTTAATTTCAAGTTGCGTGGCATTAAAATCCTTCATCACAATATTGAAAAAGAAGAAGAATTGTGACATTCACCACAGTCACAGTATACAAATTAATTTGTATTTTTCATTTTTAATTAAAGAGTTTATAATAAATTGTTGCAAAAAAACATTTTTTTCCCCATAGATATATTGTTATTTATGCTAGAAGTTCCGTTTTTTTTTTAATGTGTGTCAATTAAAAAGGAAAAAAAACACAATAGCAAAGAAAAAAAAAACCACTAAATGTATGCATGTTGCAAAAAATTAAGTTTTTGTTTTGCATCGTTTGTTAAAATAGAAAACAAAAAAAAAAACAACAAAAATTAAATGCCTTAAATAAATTATTTTTAAATTTTTTTGCTCAATTATTTTCAAGAAATTGAAACTAATAATTATTTAAAATTTACATTAGGAACAAATTTAGTAGCAGTTGCAATTAAAGACGACAACTCCCACATTTTTTTTTTCTTTATACAATTGAATCATTATTTGTAACGTATTCTTTTTTAAATGTGAAATATTGTATTTTTTATTGCTAATTCTGTACCCTTCTCCATTTATACATATCTTCCAAAATGACGACACAAGGAAATTAATTTAGTTTTTTAGTTGGATAAACATTGAATGTATTTAATTCCATGTTTTATTGTTGAATGTGGAATGTAAGGAAATAAATAAAAACTTTTTTAATGCATTTCTTTTTTACATAGATATATCTAAAAAATCCAAAAAAAAAAAAAAAAATATTTTCCAACAGGAATACAAGTTATCGATGAAGGGGAAATACCGTTATATTTGTTAAAAGTAAATAATAAATACCATATTCATTCAAATATAGCTATATTGATTTCGTTTTATTTATTTCCTTTGTATAAGACAAAGATTAAATCAATGTTTTTTCCTCAATAAATTTTTAGTCCGAGGTAGCAGTGTTAAGTTTTAATTTGGTTTCAACAATAAATAAAATTAAGAAATTATTGTAACAAAACGAAAGTAAATTGTGATACTTGAAATTATTTAATTAGGGATATATATATATAGTTTGTTGTTCTCAAAAAAGTTTGTTTAACCCCCCTAACATTCTTAACTTCATAATATAAAAAATCTTTTAATGTTATTTTTATTTTTAATATCTAACAATATAATTTTTACAGTAATAATTAAAGTATTGTACTTTTCTCAATGACTTCTAAATTTGTATTCTTTGTTTTCATTAAGTTAAAAGAAAATAAGAAAAACGTTTATATAAGTATATTACGTACTTATATAGCGGTAGACACACGTGAGGACTTAATATTAACTTAAAAAACGTCATCATATATTATAAAAAAAGATAATAACATTAGCGGAAGACGATAAGCAAAATTCTTATAGTTATTTCTTATATTTATTTTTTTTTTTTTTACATAAAATGAAGCCTTAGAAAAATACATAATAATATGATAGCATAACGTTTAAATTTCTAAGTATTAAAGTGCAAAGCTATACTTTAAAGTAAATATTAATGTTTTAATATTATTTTACGATTGTAAATTGATATAAAGAATCTAAAAAAAAAAAAATTTTAAGGTTTAAAAATTAAAATTAAAGGAAGTTATTTTCACTGATTTCAATTTAAAATTAGTTTTTTTTTTTAAAGTAAATGTGATTAAAAAATTATGTAGCCTACAAAAAATATAGAATGGAACTTTGTCTATTTTTTATATATAGATAGTAAAAAATTTAAAATCTTATTGAAAACTATTAGCTATATCGAACTGTTAGTAATTGAAGATACTAGAGTACATTAATTAAATTTGTTTTTAGTTGATAAAAATGAATTTACTATGAATAATAAAAATAAATCGCTGTTATTTTAAAATTTATTTCTTCCTCTCCTAAAACAATGCATCAAAATTATATGAAAATGATATCAGTGTTAAATATTAATTTATTTTGTACTTTATTTTTTTTTTTGAGGAACAAAGAAAGTTTTTTTAAAATATAACAATGACATTTTAAACAATAAACCAATTTACATTTCAATAATTTTAATTTTTTATATTGCAAAGTTTTTCTATATTATCTCAGGATATTTTGACACAAAAAAACACACAATTAAATTTTTATAATTTATATTTCTTACATTTTGCTAATAAATACATAATTAACAACATTACTTCGCACAGAAAAAAAAGGAACCAAGAATGTAAAAACCGTTACATATTAAAAACGTAAATACAATCAATTTAAGCATATTATAAGTTACGTACACGTTACTCGTTAGGATAACATATAATAATAGATTTTGATGATTTCAAATATTAAGTACAATAATGAATATTTTTGTATATTAAGCAAAGCTTGAAATTTTCAATCAATATGAATTGGTTGGTTTACGTGCGGCTGCAAACTTTTTTAGCAATTTGCCTAGAAAAAATTCTTACATCATATGTAGAGTTTGAACCTGCACTGCCTCAGTTAATAAGTCATGTGTATAGCCATGATCCCATCCACCGATACCATCCCCATCCCATTTATATTAAATTGTTTTTAGATTAATGTCTGGCATTGCATACTTCAAGGGGTACAACGATTAATTTATTTTGAGAAATTCATGTTATATGTATAACAGAAAAAGAGGCAAAAAATATTCAAACAATCGCAAGTTTTTATTTTTTATTAAATAAATTAAGAAAAGAATTGATAAAATGGTAAAAACCAGCTAAAAAAAGGTACCAAAAAGAGAAAGTACCGATTGTACATACTTTTAGAGAAAAGTGAAATAATTTTAAAAAATTAAGGGATAACTTCTGATTCTGAATCGAATTTAATTTTATAGCCTAACCAACACCACTCTGTTATCTATAAAAAAAAATCAGTTTGAAAAATAAAAAATAAATATGAATATTAATTTGGCCAGCTCTGTAAACTTTATAAAACATCTAATGTACAGAATTTTAGTTCTCTATAGTTTTTTCTTTTTTTTATAAACGAAAAAAAAAACTATTTTACCTTTTTTTTCCTGTAATTATGTTGAAAAGTGGATAATAATGTGAGGAAAGAACTCATTTCACTAGTATAATTATATGATGAATGAAGGAATTCCATTTTTGTTTTTATATATATATTTCTATATATGTAACTTGGAAAAAAAAATTTAATTGTTATTATAAAAGGTTTTAAATTTAAATGTTTTTTCCAAGGAAAAGTAACAAAACAAAAATAACAATACAGCAAAGACATTTTTTGTTTTGTAAAGTTTTTGACATAGAAAATGCTGAAAATTTCTTCTATTCTGCTTGGACATGAAATATTCTTTTAAAGTTAATAAAACAATTAATTTTAATATAAAATTTAAAACTATGCCATCCTTATTGTATAACCTGCTATACTTATGTAAAAAAAAATTTGAACCAAAAATTTAATGAAAAGTTTTCGAAATCCTTTATGTATGTATAAGTATTTAACGATAATGTTTAATCCTTAGTATTTTTTGAGTCTTGGAAGCATTTTTAATGACATTTGTTGAAAAATCGTAAAAAAAAAGATATATGATAATGAAATGAACATGGTGTTAGTCAATTATATAAGTTTCTCTGATCTGCAGTTGGTTATTGTCTCTACTTGTTCGTAAGAATGACGACGAATACATTAAGTTAATACAAAAACAACATTGTCCTTAAAGAATAATGAATTTAAAATTATTATCTAATAATAGCTGATATTAGATTAGATTAATTTAGATTATATAAGGCGTATAAGTAACACTGCTCCTTTTGATGTAGAACTATTCTGCTCTCTATATTACTATGTGCGTTGTTGATTTTGCCTTCATTTATAAATCTTCTGTCGGATTAACTGCCTCTAAGAAACTGAAGACCTAGTGGCTGAGATATAGTTTAAACTTTAAGCCAGCTATTGTCTGTACCGCGATTTCATTTGCTCTACACTATTTGCTATATCAAACAAAATTTTTGCAAATAAACGAATAGACAATGAATGGTATGCAGAATCTCATAAAATCAAATTAGAAAGATTATATCAGATAATACTACATCAGAAAATAATAACTTTTTAAAAAAAAAGTGTATAAAATGAAAACAATTGTGTAGCATCCGATTGAACTTTTAATCTATAAAGGCATTTTTATATCCAGAAAATAAAAATGACTAATAAAATTTTAAATGATCATCAAACATCCAAATATTTAAATTTCAAATATTCTGTAAAACTGATAAAAATTTCCAAAAAAAAATATTTTTTTTTAAAATAAATTAAAAAATATTTTCATTTTTTTTTTATTGTTTAAATATTTAATAAAAAAGTAAAAACTAATTTAATTTAAAAAGTAAATATTAAAAAAAAAACAAAAAAAAAAAAAATCTGTTTGATTTTTTTCATCGATAATTCAATAAAATTCATCACATCCATATGGGGGTTTTTATATTTATAACAAACAAAATCACAAAAACAAAGCGTTAATATATGGGTTATATAATACAGCAGTTACTTGTCCACATATGATGCAAAAAAACTAAAAAAAGGTACAATACTCATTATAATATATTGTGGAATAATGTGTAACATAAAAAATTTAATTAACGTTTCAATATTAATTCAGTATATTCTGTTATTTTCCTTCTTTTTTTTTTTTTTTTTTAAAGTTAAATAAAACATAATATGATGGTGGTGAAAATTTTTTAATTAAATTTTTTTTTTTTTTTTTAATATTTTGCAAATGTGTGAAATATTACAATCAATATTTACAATAGTTATATTATTTCTTTTTTAATTGCATTTCAATATTGCGTAATATATTGCAAAAAATATCTTTTCGATTATGAAATAGATTTAAACTATACTAATAGGTATGTATATTATATAAGGTGTCTGGCTATAGAAAATCATGAAGAAAGAAGATCGATAAATAGATTAAATTGCTAATAAAGAACGGTTTTTTTCTTAAAATTTCATTAAATAATCGAGTTCTGAGGTTTTCAAGACATATTGGTAATTCTATTAAAATTCTTCTTTTTTTCGGTATAATGCATAACAAATGTTTATCCCATTGCCCATTATAATACTGGTACTGTCAATGGTATTTCCTCTAGAAACTAAAGATCTTACCCGTTATTTTAGTAGATCTATAGTAAAGCTCCACATTAAATAGTGACAGTGCAAGCAAATTAATATTGAAAATATTGAAAAATATGTCAAAAATCATTATAATCTAAAAACAAGGTAAGAATGTAAAACAAAAGGTTTTTAACGGTGTACATTTTTCAATAGATAATAAAAAGAGTTTAGGGGATATTTTAACTTGCATCAAAATTTCTCAAATTTTCTTAAAATTTTTTATGCAAGATATTAAGTGTGAAAAATCAGGTATGTGATATTGTCAATGTGATATTAAGCGTGTTATTAAGTGTGTAAAATCAGGAGACAATTTCTTGAATTTGAAGTATTATTTCATTTATTTTGAACAAAATGTGACAAAGTGTCTAAAAATATCAAAATTTAAATTTTTAATTCTTAATAGCTCTTAAACAGAGATAGGCACAATAAAATTCTCATAGGTAACTTATGCTAATTCTGAAAGATTTTTCTTCTCTCAAAATTTCAAGAATCTAACTAAAAGGGTGTCGGATTACAAAGGATGTAAAATTTTGAAATTTTGTCCCACATAACGGTACATTTAAATAAGACTAAATTGATTTTTCGGAATTTAGATATTGATTTATAAATATAATAAGCAGAAAATAGGTCTTTTGCAAACTTTCAGGGTGTGCAGGTTCAGTAATGGGGTAAGAATGTAAAACAAAATTACTCTACAACATTAATTTAAAATGTAATTGTGCTATTTTAAAAGGTACAGAACTTTTGTAAACAAACTGACAGACGCGCAAAGTTGAACTGATCTATTTTTTTTTTGAAAAATGTACTAAATGCGCTAAGTGTGCTAAGTGCTTGGTCAATACCAAGAAAAATTAAATACAAATTATACCTATAAATTTTATGTATAAATGAAAAACTTTAAAATTAAAAACTAAATTAACATTTTACAAAAGTCCTTGTTACTATTCTAGGGAACTTAAACAAATTTCGGAAGTTTCTTTGTAAAAAAAAGTTTTTATATATAATTTTATTAAACCCAGTTAAAAAAAGTTACATATCTCGAGTTAGGGATAGAGTAAATCTTTACCTTTTAATTTATTTCTACTTTATCCAGCCGGGGATACCCTATATGCATTTAATAATTATCATTTTCTATTAATATCCTTTAATATTAAACATATTAACATTAACTTATTATTTTTTATTATTGATTGAAATTAATTTGACAGATTTTACTACAATAATCTGATGTCGTTATGTAATACCAAATAATTTATGTATTTTATTATATATATGTACATATATTTATTATCTATACATTATTTATATTTTTGGTTCATAATAAAAGTATTATATTCATCTTGTATGTATTATTAAAATGAATACATGATCATTTATTTTTAAGTATTAAAAACCTATTATAATAATTTCCACTTTAATGTAAACGATAACCTTATGAAAATCAAAATTGATTATCTCCACAATTTTATTTAAGAAAATACTGAAGTATTAGTAGTAGTAGTAGTATCTAGGATTAATTAAAACATATGAAAATTCACAAATTTTAATGTACATTTAAAAGTTGGCATACTAAATTGTCAAAAAACTAAATTTCAGTCAACTCTTAATTACAGTCTGTCCTCTACAAGTTTCAATCCTTTTCATAAAAATTTCTATCAAATTCTGACAAAGTGACTCAATTTTATACTAATAATGAATTAAATATTATTCTTGAAAAAAATTGATAAGTGTAATATCATACTTTCTTGGTGGTTAATTTTTGGTCATTAAAGTCAAAAATATCTTGATTAAAACTTTTGGTACGTAGCAGCCCTATCGTTTTTTCTTGTGTGACAAAAATTATATCGTCCCGTTGAAATAACATATTTTCATAACAATTTCCTTAAATCTTTTTAATTTCTTAATTTTTGTAGTTAGTCACTTTTAATATTACAAACCAATTAATATAAAATTTATATTAAAATTAAATTAAATATTAAATACATCAAAAAAGATTTAAATACAAATATTAATTCGTAAATAATTTTGAGGTAATTGAAATTAATATCCATATACATATATATCTAGCTATATATATATATATATATATATATATACATTTTTTTTTTTGTTGAATTTAATTAAATTAAAATTATTTATTGAAACATATTTGATAAAAAAGTTACAGTATTAAAGTAATAATTAAATTATTTTCAATCATTTAAAGTCATGAATAAAATTTTATATTGAATTTAATAAAGATGTTAAATTAAATATAATTTTATTCATTATCTAATAAAAAATAAATTATAAACCCGAAATAATTAGATGTGATATAGAAACCAATGAAACGTTATATGATTTATGAAATTAAACGTTACATGTATGATTTATATTTTTAAGATAACGTTATTAAGAAGAAAATTGTCAGCAGTTAAAAGAGGTACCAGTAGGAGGAAAAGGTGACTTATGAAAGAATTAAATGTTAATTACCAGAAGTAACCATTCAGTCAATGGTATAGTACTTTTATTTGAAAGACCTAGGGTTCAAATAAGAGTCGCTTAATAAAAAACAATATAGTTGAATAATAGCTATATATAATTAGAATATAATTAAATAAAAAATAAGTACGTATACATAATATATAAATATATTTAATATTATATCGAAATATATAATAAAATAAAAATAAAATAATTTTTGTCTAAGATAATAAATAGATGGCGTACAAATTTGCGTACAATAGTCTTCTACAATATAGCCACAGCCGATTAATCAACAGCTTAATGTATAGCTTGGGATTTCAGAAACTGAAACTTAGGCAAATATGAATAATAAATGACTGAATGGATGTTCTATAGTGGAAGAGTGGAAAAGACAAAAAGATATATTTCAGATTACTATCAGAAAGAGGTACCAACAAGTGAAATAGATCGCTTACCAAAAAAAAAATTAAGTGTTAAACACCATGGGAAACATACTATATTGCATTAAAACTTTGCAAATAAAGTAGATTTAAAATTAAGCTTCTCATCTTGCTGTATTAGTACTGAATATTTTCATGTTCTCGTTGTTTTATTTATCTGTTAATTGCATTAAAATTAAAAGCAATACATGACATATGTCATTGTCAGTGCTTGTTATTTTCACTTATGCAGCACCCATACGATAAAATTTTCATTTTTTAATTATGACTTCGCTCTTCTTTCAGCACCAAATTAAAGTTTTCGCTAAGATAACCATTCAATTTAGAATTTTAATAAAGAAATTTTAACAAACCGCAGATTTTATGTGAATATAAAAATCAACATGTCTTGTATAGTTAATTGTAGAAAACATTGTATCAGTGATTTATAAAAAATTTGATGAACATTTTTGATGACCAGATAACATTAATGTCAATGGACATAATTTAAACTCGAATGAAATTTTGCATTCCCCTGCTAAATTAACCAAATAAAATGTGCAGGTCTTGAAAGAGATATAAGTGATAAGATTAACGCATGCGTGTACCTTGGGTTCAGTGTTTAATGTATCTTGTAAATAAATAATTAATAATAACTAGTTGATAATGGAAAAAAAAAAAAAAATTATGAAGCGCATATATATTCCTTATTGAATATATTGATTTACATATCTTATGGTTTTTTTTTTTGTATATTTTATTTTTATTTTCTAATTTATTTTTCTCGCGTTATTTTTTAACATTTAATTTATTTACATTAAAAAATATTTTACGGTTTTTAATAAAATGTACATTTAAAAAACAAAAATGCATTAGGGCATGCTAGTTTTATGCTTTTTAATTAATAATTTTATTATTATTTATTTTAATAAATATTTCACTAAAAAAAAAAATTTTTTTAATTATTTTAATATTAATCGTCCTTTGTCATAGACAAACACTCTACACTTAAAAAAAAAAACAAATACATGTGTCACTGCTATTCCTTATCCAACAATTTCAAAAAAAAAAGACAATGGACTCTAGATATAGGGTATAATAGCTTTTTTTTAGGTTAAAATTTTTTTTAATATTAAAACACATTTGTCCGGGAGCCCTCATTTCCCTTTATTTTATAATATAAAAGAAATATTATTAAACATAATAAAATTACATATTAAGTACAAAATTAAATATGCCTACAACTTTTGAAATTAAAGTCGTCATCAATGACAATGACAATGTCTTAAATATTTTTTTTGGATTCAAGCATTAAAAAACATAGTTATCCGTTTCGTTTTTTTTTTTTTTTCAATAATACTTATTAAGAAAAATAAAGATTACAGTATCACATCATTACATTATACAATATTAAATAAGAATATATTATTTCATTTTTAAGGAATTCCCAAAGCGTCAATATAGCAGAATTGAATGAAAATATTAAAGGACGAAAAAGAAGACAGGAAAGGAGGAAAAAAAAAAAATAAATCAATAATCATAAATCCCAAAACAATTTCATCAAAATATATATACATACAACACTTTGACTTGTACAATACACACACACACACACACATATATAATATTATGTATTGTAAATATTTTGTATACAAGATATAATAAATACATAATAATAATCAGTATATAAATATATATACATTATATGCATGTATAAACTCATATATAAATCCATTTCAAAAACATAACCTAACTTTTTTTCTGAAATGAAAAAGTTTTTTTTTTCAAATATTATTTAATATAAACATTTACACATCCTTGTACATAACATCCTATATATTATTTTACCATGAAATGTAATTTTTGACAGATAAAATTTTGAATAAAATAAAAAAATTTTTTTTTTTTTTCTTTAATTTTATTTTAATATGAAAACTTTTTTTAATTATTTTTTAATTATTATTTATTAAATAATAATATAAATTCATCAATTTTAAAAACTAACTAACCTCCAAAATTACTTTTTTTATTAATGACACGTCGTCGTTGCATTCTATTTTCTTTAGCTGGAAATTTTGTTATTTGTTTTACATTTGTGGTTTGTGTTATTGTTGTTGATTTTTTAATTTTATTATTAATATTATCATCATATTTTCCATTTTTTAAATTTATATTTGTACTTATAATAACAATTTTATTCATACTTTTTATTTAATTTTAAAAATAAAATATTCTTTTTATTTGAAAATTAATTAATAAAAATTAATTTTAATGTTTCTTGACAGGAAAAAAAAAAAAAGAAGAAAAACCACAACCGGAAATCACTATTTAATACTTATTTAATTTGCATATTTTTATTATAAATACGTGTAGATATATTTAAAATTACAGAGTGTATCAATAGTTTAATATATTTTTTATATTATGAAATTATTTGGTTCTTGATTTTTTTTTTTTTTTTGTTGCATTTTAATTTATTACACGCAATTCATCACACTATAAAACAGTTAATCGATTTTTTTCTTTTCTACAAAATACAAGAAAAAAATATAGAAGAAGAGAACATATAAGAAATAATTAAAACATGTTCACAACACATCAAGCATTGAAATGAAACTAACAGGAAAAAATTTTCAATGAAAAAGAAAATTAGAAAAAAAAATAAAAAATAAAAAAAAAAAAAAACAAATAAGAATTACTTGTGTACTTTTGTACTCTGTAAGGAAAAATTCCAAATTTACAAATTCGAATAAAACAAAAAAAATAAAACCAATATTATTATTTTTTTTTTCTTTTACTTTCAAAAAGGATAAAATTAGGACACACACGAAGTATACGAAAACAAAAAAAAAAAAAAATTTAACAGAGAAAGCAAAAAAAAAAAAAAAAATAACTAAATAAATATTATTATTATTTTATTTTTACTGTTATTTATTTTGTTCTTTTGTTAAAAATCGATTTTCCCTACATATCCTTTTTTTTTTTTTTTTTTATTTTCTGTTTCGGTTTTTTTTTTTCAATTACGATTACATTATAATAAGAGAACATACAAATACACAAATATGTAAACACAATTTTTTAAAGGATATTTTCGTTTTTCTATACGAAAAAGAGAAAGCAAAATTAAAAATAATTTTCCGCCAAACTACTGTTTTATTTTATTTTTTTTTCTGTTTTTAATCTTTTTAACTGTTTAATAAAAGTAACTGTTTTATTAAAGTAAAAAGTTTATATAAAAATACTTGATGATTTTTTTTTTATATTATAAGTTTTCAAAATAGTTTTTTTTATTATTATCCTCTTTGTTGTTATTCTCTTTAATTTTTTTTGTTTTTTTTTTTTTCGTTATTTTTTCATATCATTTTTGACATTACAGTTATATTAAAAGGGTACATATATATATGTATGCTTAGAACATATTATGTCAAGAATTCAATAAAGAAAACAAAAAAAAAAAAAAAATTGTTCTACGTACGTATCAACAAGTTGAGAACCACTGTACTGCTCTATATGAAGTTTGCATTTTTAATATTATGACAGTAAAACATTTTGGCAGTTAACCAGTACCTCTTAAAGTTTTACTATTATTTTTCTTTCATAAACAAAGTATATAATATAGTAGAAAATTCTGTACACTAATATTTCTTATGTTAAGTAACTGTACATAAAGAATAATAGTTGAATATAAAAGAATAGTATGTACATATACAGAATAATAATAAAAAAAAAACCCAAACAACAAAGCATAATATAAATTTCCCGCCTGAAAATATGCACTATTATTATAAATGAGTCATCGTTTATGAATTTTTTTTCTTTTTTTGTGTTTTTTAAAGTACTTATATTATAACATATAAACTTTTATTTACTGTTACTTTTATATATGGTAATATTGTGCTTGGTAATATTTATATATAGATTTCCACGAGGATTAAATTTTTTTTAAATATTTGTGTGTGTGTGTGTGTGTGTGTATATATGTGAAATTTATGCTGTAATATATCCTTGGACCAAAACGAAGATGAATCATCAAGAAGATACCGATAGAATGCAGCGCATGTGCAAATTTTTTTATAATATTATTTAAAGATTTTTATTTATAAATATACAGTTAGTTAGGTATATTTAAAATTGAAGAATTTATTAATACATGATTGAAAAATTTATATGATGAAATAAGAAAAAAGAGTTCAAGGGACGAGAATGACGAATTATATATTATATAGAAAAAAAATAACCAATATATTGATGAATGTGATAAAAGATGGTTTCAGTTGTTGATATATTTTTTCAATGTGTTTGTAAATTTTTTTTTGTTTTTTTTTTTACTGTTGTATTTTGTTGTTTATTAACTGTTTTGTTGATTATTTTAACAAAATATTCATATTGATATTGTTGAAGTTGTTGTATGTTATTGTATATATATGTTGTTTTTCATTATTTGTTATATATTTGAAGTTTTCTTTTTTAAGATGTTAAGTTTGTGTGTTCATGGAAAACTACAGGATAAAGGAGGTCAGGAATTTAGTACATTATTTTTATTTTTTTTTTTCTTTTTCGAAAACAAGGTAATATTTCACGTGGTAAATTGTTATTTATTTTTTCGTAAATTTAAATTTATGACACTATTAAAATTCAAAAATGAACACGTGTCAGGTTGTATAACACAAATATTGAAATGAAAATAGATATAATCAAGTAAATTTGATGTGTAAATTAATAATTTAAATGGAATTTCTAATAAATAAATGATTGATTTAAATATAAATGATATGGAATAGATTGTAATGAAGAAATTTTCGATATGGGAACATTAATTATTTAAGTGAAAGAAATCAAAGGTATGTCTTTTTTTTTTTTGGTTTCTGAAGGTGAAAAATTTTAAATAATTAATCAAAATATATATGACAAGAATATACTTGAGAGTAACTGAGGTAATTAAAATATTTAATTGTATCATTAAAAATGAGAGAAAGAATCAATTCTGAAAAATGTAACAATTAAATTTAAAAAATAGTATGAAGTACAAAGAGTAACGCGATAATAGACTTGAGTTGTAGAATGTACAGTTTATTTTTCTTGTAAAAACTTTATGGACTCTCGCTTCAAGGATAATAAAGGATAATAAAAAGAAATATTTCCAAAAGTATAAAATTGGAATTTATTTTGAAATTCATGTCATATGAATTACATTTTATGTTAGTATAAGGAAAATTATTTGGAATGTTGCATGTGGGCTAGGCCTGCTATTAAAGTCACAAATTCTGGCAAATGTTGGTAATACTAAAAAGCATTTTATGATAGCAGCTAATGATATAGTAACAAAAAAAAAAACGCACACTTGCAAAACAACCAAACAACATACGAAAAATCTTTTTACTACTTAAGAAAACTTTAACAAAGGGTGATCAACGAAACGCGGTCGATCTAAAAAAAAATATTTAGCGAAAAATTAATCATGCATAAATTGAGCTCTAGTAAAGTTACTTAAGAAGAGGCAAGAACACGACAGTCAACCGATTAAAAAGAAATAGTATATTAAAAGTAGGTATAGATAGAACTTTTGCTTAAGGTAACCACCATCTTAAAATTTTGTAAATGAGTTGTAAAGCTGAATATTATATAGATGATGATGTAAAGTACATTAAGTACAAATGTACTTAAATGTAGATATTATATAAGAATTTTCTTTATTTTGAATAAAAGAAAATTATGTAGAATGTAAGAATTTAGTTAAAAAAAAAAAAAAAAATTTATTATATTCTTATGAAGAAAAGATTAAGGTTATCTGATGCGTAATTTTATTTTTTTATTTTTTGTTTTTATTCATGCCTTTTTATTTTAAAAACACTGAATTTTCTGAACCCAAACAAATTTTAATATAATTTTTTTAATTTTACTTAAGAAAACAAACAAATAATAAAAAAAAATTAATTACAAAATATGCTAATTATTGTTTGCTTTAATAATAAATTATATTTCATTTTAATTATTTTCACTATATATAGAAAATCATTATTTATTATTATTATAAAAAAATTTTCCGCAATTTTGAATATCTTAATCGTGTTATTCATAAGTAAGTAAATATAAAAAATTATTTAATCTAATTAAAATCATACACAATTATTTGCAAGTTATTGTTTTATTGTTACTAATAAAAATATGTATTACAAAATGTTTTTCATTTTTTTTAAGATTTTCTTTTTCCGTTACATAACGGTTTAAAATTTAATGAAAATAATATTACAAGAGTTAAGAAAATTAATTATTGTGCAAAATCTAATATAAGTAAATAAAATATTGTAACACAAAAAAAAAAGAAAATTATTAAAAAAGAAAAATCATTCAAAATAAACGCGCGCGTTTATTAAAAAAAAAAAAATAAAGTAGCACAAAACAATTTTTCTTTTTTTTTTTTTTTGTTAAGGTTTTCTTCTTCATTTTTCTTTTTTTGTTTAATTGCACAATAAAAATACAATAATTTTAATTTTTTTAGAACCGTTAGAAAATTGATTAATACATATTTATTTTATTTATATATCAACCTATATAGGCTTCATTTATTTAATGTTAGTACTGATACCTAAAAAGATAATAACGATTATTTTCTTTTTTTGAAAATAGTTACAATGAATACTAACTATTTATTGTAATATGATTGGTAGGGTATAAAAAAAAAACAAAAAAAAAAAAATAAGAACGATAATTAACCTATTTTTCATGATAATTTTTATTTTATTTTTTTGTTTGTTTTTTTTTCACCTCAATAATTTTTACATTAAGAGTGAGGAATAAGTCTCATGCTGTTCAGAATTTCTTTTTTATATTCAATATAAAAATTAAATGAAGCCAAAATAAAAAAAAAAAAGTAATTTTAAGCTGCACTGGGGGGATGGATGTGAACGAATATTTAAAGTTATTTAACAACTGATAGAAATAATATATTAAAAAATTTATATGAAATAAATATAGGATCGTTTATTTATAATCTGTCTTTGAAGTATAACTTTTAAAAAATTTTAAAAAATAATTGATTCAATAAGTTACTCTTATTGTAAAAATATGCAATTTCTTTTTAAAAAAACTCTTAGTTGAAAATATGTGAAGCAGTTTTATGTCCTTGCGCATTGAATGAAACATCCCAGGAGTTGAAGTATAGTAAAAAAGACTCGAAATTTAGTTTTGGAAAAATTGATTCTTCTTGTACAATTACGAATTGTACCATTACAGCTTAGAAAGTTGATTACCAAAATCCCTTATAAAATTTCTACTATATTTAATTTTTTCATTTTTCTTTTATTAAAATTTATCGAATTTTTTTTACTAATTCTAATTGTAGTGTTTATATTACAATTCAAAATGATTATTTTCCGCTCTGTGGAATGTTCGCTCACCATTTTGCCCATTATTATAACTTCCTTTTTTGTTTAATTATAATTCATGATTTTTTTTTTTTTGGATTTTAGTACTTATCGTTATGAATCTTTTTCTTATTGCATTTGCTCAGTGCATTGTGGATCCTAATATCAAAGTATTCCTTTTACATTATACACAAAATAATTAACTTAAAATTGATCATAGATATTTTGTTACTTAAAGATATTGAGTGCGAATAAATCGAGTGAAGTCTAACTATCACTTTTTAAAACGTCTAATAAGTGATAAAAATAAGTGATAAAAAATTCAATAGATATTTTAAAAATTTCTAACTATAATAATATCATCATCAGCAGGCTTTTAAATATTTTAAATTATTTAATTATTCTATTAATGATTTTCTTTTTATTGGTGAGTTTTCTTCAGTTTCCACATAACTCAAATTAAATCAGTTATGACAGTATTTAATATGAAAAACAATAAGGCAGTATTGTAAAACGAAAAGTATTTAAAGATGAACAATTAGTTTTCAAAAGACAATAAAACAGTTTAGAATTGTTAACATCAAAATTTTCAATTTCAAACTCTTTAAGAGTTTGGGACAAAAAAATTTTGTGACATAACTTATACTAATATTATGAAATATCTTTTTTCTCATAAACCGAATATTGTCTTTACATAACGGTATTTTGATAACGATTGATTTCAGTGCGTTTAGTTCGAAAAAAAAGTTTAAACAAAACTTGAGATATACACTTTTCAAAAAGGGGCTTTTCCAATTTTGAGGGGTTGTTTCTTCGTAGACCTACATAAAAAAAAGTTGTTTCACTATTAATTTTTTAAACTTAATTGATTAAAATTCAATTGCTCCATCTTAAACGGTGTAGAGTTTTGTAAACAGACAGACGGTCGAATAGATCGCCTGACGGACTAACGGACTAACGGACTGACGAACTAATGGACTGACGGACAATGTACTGACAGATTGACATACGGACTGACAGAATGAAACTAATAAGCTTATTTTTGCAAAATATTTTTGAAAATGTGCTAAAAATATATGTATAATGTCAGTAAAATATTCTTAAGAGTTAATGTATTTTACTGTTATGGAAGTATTATAACAGTAATTTTCTTTTTAAATATTTTAATTTTCGTGTAGTAATTTCGTGTTTAATAATCAATTTTTAATTTAATTTTCTTTTTTGTTAATTTTTCATTTAATAATGGTGGAAATGAAAGAAAAAAAAGAAAAAAATTCTATCTAAACCATAATTTTTGGTTTTTTGGATCACAAAGAAAAGAAAAATACAAAATTAAACCATTTTTTTATATTTTTACTTAGTTTAAGTTTGTTGCATGTTCATTAAAAGAATGAATAATAAAAAATTAAAATGAAATAAGTGAGAGAATTGGTGAATGAATGAATGAATGAATGATTGAACAAAAATTTTTTTTTGGTTTCTTTTTTTTTTTTTTTTTTTTTTTTTGAAACGATATGTGAATATTATAAAAAAAAAATATTACTTTTAAATTAAAATTTATGTACCTATACATTTTGTAATACTTTAATTCCGTTTCCTGATTCAGTTTTATTTTTTTTTAAAGATATTTTAAGTTAACGGAAAATTGTAAATAAAAAATTTCTCACCTGTTAAATTAGAAAAAAATATGCAGAAACTTTAAAAATTTTCATAACTTTAATTTACTTAATAATATATTTTACAAAGCTTTACAAAATTCATAACTAATACTATATAGTATAAATATTACATAAAAAAAAATTTCAATGACCTTTAAATTTAATTTTTAATATTTTTCGTTTTTTCTTTTTTCTTGATGAGTTGGCCCCTCTAAAATACTTTATGATACCATATAAATTTTATTTCAAAAAGCCAAATAAAAAATAAACCGTTATTTGCTTTAAATCTATTTATTTATGATATGCTTCAAAATTTTTAAAAGGACCCAATTGGATGAATCATCCCCCACCTATTACAACAAAAAAAAAGGAAAAGAAAAAAATAAATAACGGAAAAAAATCCTTTCCGTTGAAAATGCTTTTTCATGTATAATATAATATAGTTATGTACAATATCAAATAAGACCTTGAATAATGACATTTTTATAGTTTGGAAATTCTTTTGAAAGGAGGAACTGGAAGAAAAGAATTAGTAGAAGGTTGAGGTGTCAAGAGTTGATAAAATTGTTATACGGATTAACTTACTACATGTTGTAAGGATTCTTGTTGATTACAATATACATGTTCTTACTTTTCCACTTTGAAATTTATGAAATAAGGGAAATTGGTAAATTTTTTTTAAAACACTTTTATTTTGCACCTTTTTACCTAAATATAATTTTGTTTAAAAAAAACCTTATTCCCTGAAAGCGTTTTAGTTAATAATGATTTTGAAAACTGCTCCAGTTCTTTAAATAAATTAATATGTTCACTTTTTGAGAGTGATTGAAATAAGTTAGGTTGGATAGGAAGAAATTGAAAAAAAAAAATTTGATTAGTTTTTATTTAATCAATAAAATAGGTCGTTGGTACTAATGATGTTTTTCCCTTCATAACTCGTCAGACTAATCTGGACTCATCGCTTTTAAAGTAGCATCTTGCAATGTACTTCTACTGAGAGTCTAATTTTACAGTTTCATGGAAATTTATGTTCCATTTATGTTCCGTTTCTGTTCTGTTTATGTACAGAAAAATTTTGTATATTCAAAACTAAACTCCCTTTTCAAAAGGAAAGGCTGTGTAATTTCATTGTCACTTTTACGTGGCAGAAAAAAAAGCAGGAATAAGTAAACTCATAAATCAAATTGCTAAGAGACTGCTTTAAATCCCTTGTATCGTTCCTTAATAGTTATGGAGGTATAAAAAAACAATGAAATTAGACCTAAAACAATGCATTAGACTTAATGTATTTTATAAAAATAAACTTATCTCCGAAAAACAGAAAAATATAGAATAAAACGAAAAAACAAAAAAAAAATAAACAATACGGAGAGTCCTTAATTGCTGAAGTGGTCCGTTTCTTTCTTTAATGTAAAACTGGTACATATAACGGTAATATAATATAACAAAAAAAATATATATATAACGAGTGTGAATCATCATATCCAAGCTGTTATTCATGATTTAATACCATGATTTTATTTTTCCTTTTTTTTTTTTGTAATGGCATCAGGTTTACTATATCCTTCATATAAAAATGGAGGACCTATTATATGTATATTTATATTATATATCTATATTTATATAAAATTTGGTATTAACAGACAATTGAATGGTATCATGAGAATATTTGTAATAAGAGAAAATATATTTTTTTTCCTTTATTTTATATTAAGAACATATCTTGTATGTACCATCATGTGTTTGTGTGATTATGTGTAAAAAATATTAAATTAATATCCTTGAAAGATAACATCGAAAATTCTATAGAGGAGAAAAACTAAACAACATCCTTAGAAACAAAAATAAAAAAATAAATATAAAAAATTAACTTTTTTTTTGGGGTAAGCGATTTTTGAAAGTTGAACTTTTTTTTTATGAAAATATTTTCTTTTATTAATGATTTTGTCTGTCTGTTGAAACAGTTTTATAGTATTCAAAATATGTTTTTTAAGTTAATTGATAAGAAATGATACAAAAATTAAATAGTGTTTTTACATATATATATATATATTTTTTTAATGCATTTCTCTGTCCATAAATGTGGACAGGAAATTACACAGCCTTTCCTGTTCATGCGTGGCTGTAAATGTTGTAAGGGGGAAAAACTCTTACGGCGTGTGTGGGATTCGAATCCACACTCCCTCGGTGTTTACAGCGTATTTTATACGCTCTTACCCATTAGGCCACCGAGGCCCCTGTATTTACATATTTTAAGGATAGTAAAAATAAACTCTAAATAAATTGAAAAAATTAATCGTAAAAGCATTATAAAAGTTAAACGCGTTCTAAACAAAGTTAACAGTAGTAATGATATGAACAAGTTAAAATTAAAAATAAAAATAAAAGAATTTCTAATCTTTAGTACAAAATATATATGCAACTGGGAACATTGAAGTTAAGTTGAAGAGATTAAATGCAAAATTGAAACATTAAAAACAAGGTTTCTCAAAATAAAAATATTTTTTTATAGTCAAATATGATTCTGTAATTTAGTTTTGTTCTGATTATATGTTATTTTATATATTATAATGATACGTTGAAGAATATTTATTTTCATCTGTGTTATCTTCCAAAGAAAATTAAAAGGAAATAACTCCAAGCAGAATGACGTTACAATTTCATGATTTAAAAATTTTACAAAAAATCTTTGATTTAGCTAAAGGTAATTTGAACTCTAATCGAAACTACCTATATTTTTAGTATTTACCTATATACTACCTAAAGGAAATTTATGCAGAATTTCTGTCAACTGAAGCAGAAGAATAGTAAAGTAAAAAACACTATAGAAAAGATGGAAAAGATCAAGCAAAGTATAGCATAATGACAAGCACGATACTCTCGAAAAGAAAAAAAATTAAAATGAAATTAAAGAATTATCTACTGGCTAATAAAATTTTATTAAATTTTACATCTACAAAGATTATGATATAATGATCCATAAAGACATTTTAAAATGAACATTTCTAGGCTCAATAAATCAAATACTGAAGCATTTTAAATATGTTTTAAAGGCAGTTAAGAGATTTAATTGAAATAATAAATTTTATAAAGAAGGAAACTAAAATAAAATAACAGAAACACCTTTTAAGAATCGTTAATGATGACCTACTTCCGAAAGGAAAAAGACCAACCCTTAATTGGAATATTTAGATACTTAATAAAGCTTAAAAAAACCGTTAAGTCAAAGTAGATTTTTAAATAAGAATGTATCTCTAAATCAAATTACTTTTTTTTTTTTGTTATACAACAGTTTTTATACAAAAGACAGTAAAAAGACAATTCTGAAAACTACTATTATATTAACGGTAATCATTTTAACATATTTTCTTTAAAATAACTTTACAAAAAAGAAAGGAAAAAAAAAACATATAAATATTACTTTCTTTAAGAAAACACAAAAAGAATATTTAGTATGTTACAAAGTTAAGTAAGTTTAAGTAACTTGTAATGTTTTATTAGTTTTAACTTTTATCATTTAGAGTATCGGGTTTAATTTATCACCAAGAAAATTTTTTAATATTTGTTTGATATTCTTTGAGAATTTTTTTTTTTTTTTGTTTTTTAAGAGGTATAAGATACTGTAAAAGTTTTAATTTTAGTTTTGTTTCATTGTTCATAGAAAACAAAAAAAAAAAAAACAAAAAAATAAATGGTAAAGTTAAAGCATATAAAATTATAAGAGTTTTGAATGAAAATCAATATTATTTTTCTTGTCATTTATTAATAAATTCATAACATATCTATCACATGGTCTAATATGACTTTTATCATTTAGAAAAATACTGGATATGTGACTCTTTACAAAGAAATTAAGAATTAAAAGCGATTTTCAGCTTTCTAAAAATTTTAAATGCCGAAAATCTGTTTATTTAAGTGTAAATAATAAAAAAAAACTAGCCCTATTTAAAAATGAGATGAAATAAAGAAAACATAAAATAGAAACGATAAAACCGCGTATAAGGTTTTTATAATATGTAGTCGGCTAAAAAATTCTATACCTTTTAGTTATTTAAATCGATTATTGATTTCGAAAACCCCTACTGGAAAATAAAAAATCGATATCAATTTTTATTGATTATTTGGTGTAATCAATAAACTGCTGCATTTAAAACAATATTGATCATATGCATTTTAGCGAAAGAGATTTTACTTCTCTATATTATTAAATCCTTTCTTACTCTCTAGTCACTGTAGTCACTCTCTAGTCACTTCCCCTTATATGAATGAGATTATTGAACAGTTTTCATAAAATATTCATCAAACGTATCTTATGAAGAAAAGAATTCCGCTTTTTATTTTATTCAATCTCCTCCTAGCCACTATAATGCGAAAGTGGTAAGGGTATCATTCCATTATATTTGCTATGCTACAGCTTTCTCTGTGAGTTTTATGCGTAAAAATGTTCAACTATTAAAAAGGATATATAAGTTTTTTTTGTGTCTTTTGAAAAATCTTACCCCGCTCTGTAATTCAAAATGAAATCAACAACAGTTTTAATTAATTACCTGAATGTAACTAAGAATCTTCGTTCAAAACAATGAAACTACTTTTGTAAATTTCATACTTTTCAGATTTGTGGTTTTTATAAGAAGAATATCCTCATTTCAAAGACACCGCTTGTATAGATTAACTTAACTATAAGTAATTTTCTAAAAAACAAAATGGATAAGCTTAAAATTCAACATTTAACATTTTAATATTTGTTCTTCGGATTGTCAAATATCTATACCATACATAATAGTCTGTAAATATTTTGTTATAATATGTAAATATAACGGTCGTTTATATAACATACATAATATAAGATTTCAAACAAAGGATTTCTTTAAGAAGGTTTTTAATAAATACACAATGGTAGTACACATAAATAAAATCCATTTCAAAAAATACAATAAGTTTAATTAAAAAAAAAAAACAAAGAAAAGAAAATAAAAATAAAACAAAAAAAAATCATTTATTTATTGTTTGAACTTTTTTTAATTGTTATGTTATAAAAAAAAAGAAAAAAAAAATTAAATAAAAGCGTTTTTATCATTCAAGTATCTCTCTTAACAGCACTTTGACATATGCTTATATAATTTTTGATTAAAAGTTTACATAAGTTTTTTTTTTGTTTTTTCTTCCGTAAAAGAAAATATCGTAGGAGTTTTTTTTTTTTTTTTTTTTTAAATTATTTCAATTTCCATACTTATAATAACAAAAATTAAGTAATATCATGTCAAAATGAAAAGCTTTCAATGTTTTTTTTTTTTTTTTTTTTTTTCATTTAATGTCACCATTCAAACGTAGGTATGTTTAAAAGATTACTTTTCTTTAAAGTACATAAAAAAAATTATGAGTTAAAAAAAAAAAAAAAAGAAAACTAGAAATAAAAACATACGAAAAAAAAAACGATTCATTTATAATTTGATTTTATTATTTAAAAAAAAAAAAAAATATTTTATGAGGCAATATTAAAAAAAACCCCAACAAAATATGAATGAATTAAGGCGGCAAAACGAAATGAATTCCTAATTTTTTATCTTATGATGAAAATTATTTTCAAGAATTTCAAAAAAAATTTCAGATATTTTTTTTACATCTATAGATTTAATAATATTATTTTTATATTATATACATATGCTATATTAAACATAAATGAAAGGGTTTTATTTTGTGGCTGAACTGTTTAAAGAATTTATTTAATTTTATAATGATGAAATTTTCTTTTATTACATCAATATTGGCCAGAGATTGTTTTTTTTTTATAAGAACATTATAAATATTATATAAAATAATATATAATTTTTATATAATTTATATATATACATATATATATATATATAAATATACTTCTTAAGCTCTTTTTGTTTTAATGATTATTTATTATTTAAGTTTTATTTAAAAATTATTTATTAGTTTATAATTATAATGATTCGGTATACTAAAAAAAAATTAATCTTGTAAACCCAATAAAAATGCATTTTTCGAGATATTAAAAACTAAAAATAAAATTTATACATGTGTTTAAAAGGGGTCAGATGATATCTAGGAAAAAAAAGTTTAAAAAAAAAAAAACTTGAAAGTCAAAAAAGTGGAAAAGTTGTCAACGTGTCATGAGAGACCACACTCTATTTATTTTCTAGATATTTTGTAGTTATATGAACTTGTTCCGAAGAAATGAAAAGCTTAAGTGCCTCCTCTTAAAAATTTCAACCAAGATACAAGAAGGTATGCACAGACTAACCCCAGCTCCGGGTATCGAATTTCGTTTATAATATGAAAGAAAAATCCTTCCAACATCCAGTAACTTTTCATATTTCTCAATTTCCTCTAATCCTATTTTCCCAATCCCCAAACCAAATAGTACATTGTACAAATAGATTCTAACCTAATAATTGCTTTAAAAGAGGAGAGGTGTTTAGTAGATAAAAGTTCAACTCTACTATCAAAAAAAAAATTCTCATGTTAATCTTATTAGTGGCTTTCGATATTCCCACCTACCCTCTCAAAAAAACAAATTTCATTTAGATAAAAATTTTTTTGTATATAATTTAGGTTATCCTTCACAATATTGCAAAATAGAAAATCAAAACAAAAAGAAATATATTGATGTCGATTAGTCCTGGTATCTATATACATATTCTGCAAAAAATTGCAAAATAATAGATAAAACAATTTTTTTTTTTTTCATATATATTTCAAAATAAAAGCATATAAAAACACGCTTAGCACAGATTTTGTAAAAAACTTGAAAAAAATATTTGTTTTCAATATAAAATTCTAGATGTTTTCTCATTCAAGATTTTTTTTTCCAAAATTTTATCTTTAAAATATTTTGATACAAGAAGATTATAAAAATAAAAAATTTTGTTTTTGTTTTTTAAATAACGTCGTGATCGCCGTTTAAAGCTACTTTTCTTTTATTAAGGAAGTTGTACATTAGTTGTTGCAATAATGTATTTTTTTTTTTTGGTAATGATGAAATCCTTAATATAATTTTAGATTCATTTTTGAAAGTATTTAAGTATTTAATACTATTAAAATATTAATAAATAAATATTAATAATTAAAATATTATTATTTGTTGTCTTTTTAAGATCTGTAGCTAATCGCAGGGAAAAATTATGGTCGAACGTAATTATATAACACTGTTATATATATTAAAAAAATTGAACCAGAAGTTTTTATGTCCTGGTACACTTTGCTTCAGCTTTGTGTAAATAGAAATTTAAAAATCTGCTGTTGTAACGATCTATTGCACCCCCTCTAATACTAAAGTGTTGTGAATTTTAACTTCACTTATGTATACTGTTTCTAAGAAACTAAAGATCAGTATTAAGTATATTGCTGGCAGTTCATCTTCGGGGCATATATGGGTAAAGTTCCGCAGTTTTTAAATTATTTCCTTGGAAATTTTTCTTTTTGACAGAATTTATATCTGCCGTCTTCCTCTATTTTTTAAGTAACTATACCCTTAATTTTCTTAAATTTTTTTGAAGTACCCCATTAACCAGCAACGTCTCGACGAGTAGCCCGTTAGAATTCTCATTTTGTTTTTACTGGATCATCTGATTTTTTAATAGCTTTTCCGGTAAAAACTTGTCTTATATTGCGTTTACCTATACGGTAGATTAATACCGTTAATACAAACACAAAATTAGCCGAATTAAATGGTCTATTTTAGATAAGGATTTCAAAATTTATGAGAATTCGTAATTAAAACAATGATGTGACTAATACAGATTTCTGTACGAACTTTATCAGTGATTAAAGGAATGATAAAAATTTGAGTATAAAAATCCGATTAATGCTTAAATCAAATGTGGGAATACATTGTGCAAAAAAAAAAACAATAAAATAAATAAATTATATTAAAAAACAAAAAATTGTAATTACCTTTATCTTTATCTTTGTTTTTATTATTACTACTATTATTAGTTATATTAAAACGAAATGAATTCCATAAAAATAATTTTTTACATCTTATTACTGGATTTCTATATAAATCTAAATCACTATTATAATAATTTGTATGATTCCATGAAAATCTTCTTAATTCTTTTGGTATATTATCATAATTTTGATTTTTATTTATATTAACATAATTATTTATTATATTATTATTATTATTTTGAGTGTTATTATTACTATTACTATTACTATTATTATTTTGATTTTTATTTTTATTTTTATGATTTTGAAATTTTTCACGTAATGATTTCATTTCGAAATTATTCATTAAAAAACTATTTGATTTTTGATTTTGAAATAATGATATAAAATCATTTAAACCCATATTTTTAATTATCAATTAATCAATCATCAAATTTATTATTAATTTTTTTTTTTGTTTTTTTTTTCCTTTTTAATTTATTTTCATTTAATCCAATATTTTTTAATAATATGACTTTTAATATTACTTAAATTTAATTTAAATTTATGTATGTATTCTAATTATTATTAGTTTTTAAAAAACAAACAAAAAAAAAAAACAAATTTACTCAAAAATATCACTCAATACATTTCACTCAAATTATTTTATTATTTAATTGTCCTGAGGACTTTTATTGTTAATTGTTTTCAAAAATTTAAACTTTTAAATTTATTTATTCTAAAATTTAAATAATTCAAATTCATCTAATGGTTTTATTAACACTGAACTGATTTTAATTTTTTATTTCTTTCCATACCAATAAAATAAAAAAAATTTAAAAAAATATTCAAAATATGGGAAAATGTTAAATTCCACTCTCAAAATTTAAAAAAAAAAAAAAAAAAGTAATAAAAACCACAAAAATGTTTTTTTTTTTCTTTAATAAACTTCCGCAGAGGAGCATCTTTTACTTCAAAAATGTCAAAAAAAAAATATTTAAAAAATTCATAGTATCTATAGATATACTAAAACGAAAAATAAAAATATAAACCGATGGTTGGTATACACAAATAAATCACCCACGATTTTATTTCAAAATCCAAATTAAGATTAAAATTACATCTTTTAAACAATAAAAATTAAATTAAAAAAATAAAAAATATAAACAAATATAAAAAACTTCGCTAAAAAATAGAAAAAATGAAAAAAATGAAAAAAAAAACGAAACGCACAACGAAAATACTAGTCGATCGATCGAGCTCGTATTCGGTGTTGTTTTACCTTCAAAATAAAAATAACCACTAGAGTTACCATCATCATATACAACCATAACCAATATTTCATTTGTATAATTTTTTTTTTTTCTTTTTTTTTTTTGCATTATCTTACTTTAATTTTGAAACTCCTCCCCTCCCCCTTCAAATCACCCTAATTTTTTTTTATTTTATTATACTATAATTTTTGTTTAGAAAGAAAGAAACAAAAAATAGAAATGCCTACCTGCCGAAACAAAAAAAAAAAAAATAAAAAAATATTAAACCATATCGAAAAAATTTTTCTTTTCTTCTATGTAAAAATTTTCTTTTTTATTTTTTTTTTTTGCTTTTTCTTATGAAAATTTGCTTATTTTTGGAAATCAGTGGGTTGAAATATAGAAAATGGGATGAATGGAAGTAGAAAGTTTCAGTCCACTTTTTTTTGTATTGTAGGAAATTTATTTTTCTATTCTCTTCCGTTTATGGGAACAAAATAAAAGGAACGAATCACTATTTTAAAAGCAAAGAAGGAAAAGATATCTAAATGTATATCGGTTATTTTTGTAAGGTAAAATAATTGTAATATTAAAAGGTTATTATAGTTTTGCAATTTAGATAAAAAGTATCACTTAATTTTTTGCATAAGAAATTTGAAAAATAATCCCAAATTTTCTAAAAAAAAAATATAATCACTTTTTAAATTGAACTATAAAGAAAATATTTGACTTTTTAAAATTCCTGACTAAATTAACCAAATCAAAACAGCATTGTATTTTTTTTTTGTATAAAGTGCAAATTAGAACAATTCGTCTAATAAACGATTCTAATTCAACCTCAGCGAATTCTCCACTTAACCTCCCGCCATCTATAACAGCAACACTTATTCTATTTTATAGATACTTTATAGGAATGGGTACTTGTTCTGATGACATTAAAAGTCTGATGCCTCTATTGGAAACATTTCAAAGAAAAACATGGTGAGCTTCTACTGCTCACACCTATATATATAGGTGAAAACTCCAGATGACATAAATCAGTTTACAGAAATTCTTTTGTGGGTCGAACCCATCGCTAATGTACAACCATTTCCCCCCTCATGTATCACGTAGAATTGGTGAGACATACAAGGTGATTGTTAAAACTTAACTTCCCTTGACTAAGTAGCATAGTACTAAAGGTCAAATAACGTATTGTTTAGTCAAAAAAAGGGAAATCGTGTTTAGTGAGTTAAATAAGACTAATAGAGGACCCATACAGCCCACCCACAAAATTGTACTCGTTCCACTGCTCTACAGTGTTTTTGAATGATTCCCACCTGTCCTAAAGAAAAAAATGGTGCTTAGTTTAAGTTTTAAAACAAAACGATTCATTTTTCGTTAATTTTGATTTAAAACTATTAGAGTAATTGAAGCTACTCTAAAAATTCCTAAATCAATCTGTAAAGTTTAATTAAAGTAATACAATATTACACATACATAATGCATTAAAAAATTTCTTACCAAAGTTTTTTTTTCGAAATACTTACAAAATTAAATTACTTTTAACGAATTTCTTACTAAGAAACTAAATAACGGTAATAATTATATTTCTATCGTTATGATAATTTTTTTTCACGTTAATTTTATTACTGCTTTTTTTTTTTTTTTTTAACTATAACAGTTAAATATTAACTGAAAGCGATTTTTGTTTCTTCTTTTTTAGTATCTTTAGTTATTTCTAAATTTTTATTTATTTTTTTTTTACTTCAAATTAAGCGATTTTTTGATTTATTTAAGAGCTAAGTTACAAAAAAAAAAAAAAAGAAATGAATGAAAACTTATTCGATCTGGTTAGAAAAAGAAAAAAAATAGCAATAATTTTTTTTTTAAATAAAAAAAGATTAACGATAGAGGGGGGCTTATAAAGTAAACTTAGTAACAAAAATTTGTTTTTTTTTTTTGTTTTTAGATACTTATTTTGCCGGTACTTTAAAGTGTTAATGAAAAGTTAATAATAAGATCAAGTTTTGGTATTTCTTTTTTTTTTTTTCAGTGATTTTTAAGTGAAGTTTTAATTGTCTTAAGTGATTTATAATAAAGTATGGACTTTAATTAATTTTTTTTTTTTTTTTTAGAAATTTTAAACCGATTTTTTTTAATATTACCACCAACGTTTTACCTTTTTTTTTTTTTTGGAAAATTAAATGATTACGATTTTTACGATACAAATTTTTGTATACTTAATTAAATTTTATTAACAAGATCTGAATTTGAGATTCTTATATGGATGTATTTAGATATACGTATTTAATTAATTGCCTTATCAAGTACTTAAGTAAAATAACTTCTGTTTAAGATAATTTATTTACATATTCATGCAATATATTCATGAGTATAAATTTAAGATGCTTTAGCGATCTTGAACAAAGTTTCCGATATAGTTGAAGAATTAAAGGAATTGTAAAACAAAAAGACGTTTAAGGAGAGTGTTTTAAATGGCAATTTAAACTAGAAAAATCATATATTTAGGTTTCTAATCTTTAATCGTAACTTTTTAACGTTAAACAAACACACTCACACGTGTATAAAAATTAATTAATTAATGAAACTTTCACCTAAATCTGAAGAATTCTTTTATAACCTCTTAGATTGTAAAGCGTTTAATATAAGAATTGAGTTACTCTGTATATTTTTTATTTCACATTGTTTATATATAGTTGTTTTATATTTGACAGCTTAGAAAAACTCATACTTATTCAGTTTTTTGTAATAGATTCTTGTCTTGTTTTTATAGATTCTTGTGAGATTAATTTAAAGATATTAGGTATATAAAGATTATAAAAATTATTTTTTTTTTGTTTGCAACCCAATTTTAATTAGAAATTTTAATTAGAAAAAAAAAATGTACAAAATTTTAATACATAAATAAAGGCTTTTAATAATTTGGTACAAAAATTGAATAACAAAAGCTTTCTATTTCTAAACTTTCTAATGCAACTACAATAATCGTTTAATACATATTTTATTTTCTTTTTGAAATAAAAATTGTGGCTTAAAGTTGAAAAATTTAAAGTTTTTTAAATTTGTTCTAAGACTAAATCTTTTTTCACAATGGAACGAAGACGTGATGTGATTTTTATTCATACTATGCTTTTCTTATTAATATATTCATACTATACAGGCAACGACGCCGTGATTATATTTCGACACCATACTATGATACTTGAACTCAGCTCAGTATTTATAAAAAAAAAAAATATTGTAATGGTACTGTAGAGTTAAAAATGAATATTATACTTTCATTCAAACTCAAGCCCTTAAAATCAATTCACGCTACAAAAGCACGTAACGACGCTGTGATGATGATGTACCGTACCAACACCATATATTTATTTACAACTTCAATTTCATATTTTTTTGTAAAGAATGTTATGAAGAAAAATATGTTGCCGTCACGACCAAAATTGATATTATGTGACGCTACTGTACCATCGTCGTCTCGACGTCGTTTTGTACCGTTGTAGTAAGAATTGATCTGGCAAGCACATTGAATAGAATTAAAATACCAGTTGTTAACCCTATTACTCGTGTAACTTTTTTTTTATAAATATTCGCGGTGGGTTTTAACCAATTGAACCAAATTTAAAAATAAATAAATGTGCGCTAATAATATACGCACTATAATAACCCTCAATGATTTTTAATCTAGAAAATATAAATTTACAGCTGTAAATGTACACCAAAATTAATGAAACTTTACCTTTGTCTTATACTAAAATTTGATGAAACAAATATTTCTTCAATACAACGTTTAATATTTAGTATATGTTTAAAAGACAAAGAATTCAAAATTAAAACGAATTAGAGTTTTTCAATTAAGTGCACATAAATGACTGTTTCTCACATTGCAGAACATAACTAAAATTTTTACAAAATCAACGCAGATGACAATTTACCTTTTAGAAAATATTAAAACTCAGTTACTAGAAAAATGAAGAGTATAATGCCTAAGAGAAAAACAAGTTAAGTGAGTAGTAAAGGGTTAAGAAATGAAAATAATTCGTTAAACCAAAAGAAGTTGTGTTAAAATTTAATAATAATATGGTTAATAAATTTTGTTTACAAATTTTAAATTAACGTATACCCTTATCTTTAACCAAAAACTAATCCTAAACTATAGATACTTTAAATTTGTATAAAAACATAATTGCAAAAAATATAATTAAGCAATGTATCACCATCTCCTTAGTTCCTCATGCTGTCTAAATAAACAATATAATAACTTACTGATGAAAACCAAACCTATTGGTTGCATATGAGTGCCTATCTAGGACCAGTTTTAAATTAAAATTAAAAGATATGCAATCAAAGAAATTCTCTTAAATTAATACACTTTAATTTGAATAAAACCTTGATGTATTAACGTACATAATATAATTTAAAATGCAATTAGATTAAACAGAAAGAATTTTTAAGCAGAGTTTCTATCTGAATATTTATCATTAATTAAAAACTCTATTATCAAAAATATGCGTGAGTTTAAATCTGATTAAAAAGAAAACAACTTCACTTTTTAATTTACAAAAAAACATTTCTAATTTTAGAAAAGAAATCGAAAACTGTTTCAAACCATTTCTGACATTTAATTATTTAACTACATTATATACATAAAATGAAAATTTTTAATCTGCAAAAAAAAAAAAATATATTTAATGAGAATTAAAAATGAACACCTATGGTTAACTTAAATACAGTTGTTTTACTATATATGAGAAAATAAACATTTTATTAAACGTATTAAAAAAAAAAAAAACAACAAAAACTCCTCTTCAGATATGATTTTATATGCTCTGATTATTTGCTTCAAGTAAAAACGATGTAGTATAATTTAATAAATAAATAAAAAAAATATATAAAACAAATATCTTAAGATACAATTTAATTATCATAATAAATAAGAAAAAACAAAAACTATATATTTATTTTTTTTTTAAATTAAAATTAAATAAAAACCATAATTATTAAATTTTTTTATTTTTTTGTTCCAGATGATGCTCCCTGATGCTCCCGCCGTAAATTCTCAGTACTTTTTTTTCCTAAAAATTTATTGAATAAAGAAATATAAAAGATTAAATCTTTAGAATGAATACTTCATCAGATTTTAAGTATAGATTAAAAGAAAATAATAGTTAATTTACATTTATATAGATTTACAATTACAGTTATGTTTTTTTTCTTTTATTGAAAATGAGATGGACCTGACCTTTTCCATTTTTCTTTTTTTTTTTTTTTTCTGTCCAATTCAGTCTATCTAGTACAGATTTCAAAGCGATATGTACGCGAATTTTTAAATAATAAAAAAAAAAAATACATTTAAAGGTATAGAGAAAATACAAAAAAAAAAATAAAGAAAATTTAAATATTTTAAGTTCAAATCACTCATTTAAGTTCATACTCACTGAAGTACATTACATTGTAAGTACCTAGGTACCCACCTAAAAACACAAAAAATCAAATGAAAAGAAATATGAAATAAATTACAACTTTAGATTTAAAGATACAAAAAAAAAAAAAAAAAAAAAACAGAAAACTAAGAAAACAAAACAATAATAAAATATAAAAAAAAAAAAATTCAATTTATTATCACAGCAGTGAAAGCCAAAAATATTCATTAGACACATCTAATTGAGGAACTACCGTTAAAAATGATGTTTACCTAAAAAAGGTAAATATTTTTTGTTTATTATAACTGGTTCTAATTATTTAAAACTTATAATCGAATTATGTGTCAAACCTAACATTCATCTTAAGAATGGTTTTAAAGATTTATTGCTTTCGGATTCCCTTCTAAATAAGAACAACATAAGAAGGCGAAATTTCAATTCTGAAGTATAATTCGTCGAAATAGCCCTAAGTTTATTAACAAAATTTGTTTTGTTTATTTTATATTTCATGAAGATTGCAGAAGTTTCTACTTTTTGGGAAATCCTACAATGATCACCTTCATTTTTGATAAAATACAATATATAAACACTATTGCAGTTATAAAAAAGTAATATAAAATCTTTACTTTGTCATACATATTTTAATTTAATTTATGAGACGCGAAACAATTTTTTATTTAAAAAAAAAAAAAATTTTAATAAAATGGTCAGTCCACGGGTCACAGATACCAAAAAAAAATTTTTACTTTCATTAAAATTGAATTACCCTATTCAAAGACAAAAACAAAAGAAACAGATTCAAATTTCTCTCTAACTACGAGTATATGTATTTACCGTTACTATATCTTTAAGATTTAAAAATGAAATAAATCTATGGTACTACAAACATTTTCTTTGTTAAAATTTTTTACGCATCGATTAAGGTGATATTTGCGAAAAAAGTGTTAGCACTTTTAAAGCATAATAAAAAAAAGTTTTGTTTTTTTTTATGTTTTGTTGAACTCAAAATTAACCTAATAAATTCACTAGTTAGAATTTCAATTAACAAATCCAATTCGATACAATATTTAATTTAAGTGGTTGAATTTTAACGGTATAAAGAATGTGGTATTTATTCATAAGTGATTTTTTATAGAAGAATTTATTTATTTCTTTATATTAATATAACCAATCACATAGACTACCATTAGGCCTTTAGGCCATTACAGGTCGATACTATTATTAAATTATAGACTAATATTATTTATTTTGTTTATATTATATATTATATATTTACACTATATTTGGTAGCAAGCCATGTGCTTAACAAATAGGCCACCGAGGCCCCATAAAAGAATTCAAAAATTATTTAATCCTTTATTACATATTAACATTATATATTTGATTCTTCAAGGAAGGTTTGAGAATCACTTTTAACTAATTTTGCTTTGAATTAAAACCGTTTAGAACTTGTAATACGATATGAAATAATACACCATACCCTTAACTATTAAAGAGGTTCCTTAAAAGAATCATAGAAGAATTAATAATTTTTTTTTGTTCCAAATTGCATATTTCTAGGCGTGTGGTTAAATTTAAAATTTTAGTTAGAAATTTACAATTGTTTGTTTAACTAAATTATTATTGAATCGGTAGTAATTTTAAAAGAAAATTAATACAAACTATAATATATGACGCAGTTCACATACTGTAACAAACCTTCAAGCCACAAATCAAATTAAAATACATTTTTTTTTGAGCAAAATTTTTTGGAAAAACTTTTAATGGTATCATTTATTTTATGACCGACCAATTTTTGTTGAGAAAAAATGATAAAACAAAATTTCATTTATGCTACAAAATTTTATCAAAATTATAGACAGACCAAAAAATCAAAAGTAGACAACAACCTATAAGTTAAAACGAAAACAAAAGTTGAAACATGCTAAAAAAAAAATTTAGCTAATTTCGTCAAAAAATTTATGCGAAATTTCAATTAAAGTGAAAGAATACAAAAACAAAAAAAAAAAAAATTGCTCATCCTTGAAAATAATAATTTAAGGTGAAATATGAAAAAAAAGATCCACCTTGTTTTTACATTTTTCACCTTCTCATTCTTCTTCTGTAGCAATCAGAATTTACCAACATTTGTGGAATCATAGGGTGGCGTAGAATACGAGGTACCTATAGATTATATTAAAAATTTTCACTCATATTTTTATTCAAAAACAGTAATAGCAATTGTTTGAAATATTATTTTTGTTTTTTTTTTTTTTTTGATTTTGTTGCTAAAATGTTGATTTTCGAAAGTTGGTTAAGTACATGACAATTTTATATTGTGTTTATAATATTGTGTTTTGTTTTTTATGCTCCAACATTAACTTGCGTTTATGATTATAGAAAATATGAAAATTACCGCAAATGAATTGGAAAATATGAAAATTTCTAAAAGGGCGATTATGTTATTTAAATGTAACAAGATAAGCACATAATAATAATTGCATATGTATAGGTACATAATAGGTATATAATAATAATCTATACACAAATGAAAATTCATTTGAGAATTTTGTTAAAAGTTAAATTGCATGAAAATTATGGATAATTAATTACGAAAAAAATGGTTTTAAAAAAAAAAAAAATGGTTTTTTGTTATTGGGGTTTTGTTGTTAGATTTCAAAACTTTTCATTTAATTAGATTTTCATATAAGCATTAAATAAAAAAAATGCTTATGAGATTTTAAAAATTGAGATTATTAGATATGCAAAATAAAATTATGGTTACATGAAATAAAACCAATTGATATTAAAGCTAAAAATCATTTCACATTAACAGATGATGATAAAATTTTAATCCATAATAACTCAAAACTTTGGAAAAATTTAATAAAACTTAATTTTTTACGTATTACGTCTAAGTTATAACATGTATTTCAAAAAAAAAAAAAAAAAAAAGGGGCCTCAGTGGGTAAGAGCGTATAAAATACGCTCTAAAAACACCGAGGAAGTGCGGTTTCGAATCCCACGCACGTCGTAAGAATAATTTCCTCTTACGACATTTACCCCCACGCCTAAAAAGATAATTTCCTTGTTATATTTATATGGCAGAGAAAAACATCAAAAAATAAAAAATATTTGTAATAATGTATGATATCAACCCCAAATCTCCACTAAACAATTTATTGGAACCCTGATTTAAAAAAAAATTGTAATATTTTCCATAACTGTTTTAATAATTTAAATATTTAAACTGCTTTGTCATTGAAATATGTGTAAGAAAAATATCGCCTGTACTTTGGAACTCCAAATAGTTTAATAGAAAATGGTATGTTTTTTTTAAAACTAATGGAAAAGGGATGTAAAGCCAATTTGGTTTTTAAAAATCAAATAAATCCCGAAAACAAAAATTTCATGATTTTGGTTTTTAACAAAAAAGTAACTGAAATAAAAGTGTATAGCCTTATTTCATTCGGCTTTATTTCTTGTAACCAAAATTATTTGTTTAGAATTTTGGTATTATTTCAAATTTTATTCATATTTTTTTTTTTGGTTCGATTCATAATTAAACTTTATTAGGGTATTCGAAAAAGTAAATAAAAAAATGATTCAGTAGTAGTTATTGGTAAGTAATTGAATTTATTAATTAGAAATTATCATATGGTTTAATATTCGTATGGGATATTTTATTATATTCAACCATTTTATTTTAAATTTATTAATAAAGTGTTATTAGAAAATTATAGGATTAATTATGTATAGGTAATTATCTTCAAAAACCATTCATAATTTTTCTTTTTTTATAAATGGGGAAACTAATAATAAAATACCGGTTAATTGCATAAAGCAAAAAAAGTATACTTACTCTATTATTGTTAAAAATGTTAATTACTTCAATTTTCTTTTAACCTTTAAGTGAGTAACGTGGTACAAATGTTATAATTCTGTTTTTTAGTATGAATATTTTTACGGAAGAGTAGAGGTAACAGACTAATTACTAATTACAACTTTTTCTTAAGAAAAACAAAAATAAAAGTGTTAATAAGAAGCCAAATTGTTTTTGAGTATATTCTTTTTAGCCCTATAAGTAACATGAGACATTTTTACCAAATGTTGTTTAGTTTTTCCAAAATTTGCTTCAAAAGGTTTTTGGTTTAAATTGGTTAGTTTCCTTGTATAAGTATACATTTAGTATGTCTAATCTAGTTGCAAAATTTTTGCAAATACGACATTAATTGGATTTTTCTTCAGTAGAACGCATTGTCAACAATTTATCTAAGTCTTTTAAAAGGGGCGACGAGTGACTTTTGTAAGTTCAGCGAGGCAAGGCAAACTAAGGTTTCTTTTTTGGAATTTTACATTCTTTCACTTGTATTTTGTATTTTTTTTTGTTCATATCACTAGAAAATATTGCGTTTTGAAGGGGATTTTTATTTTATTTTAGGGGATGTTTAAACAAAAAAAAAAAATAAAAAGTGGATTTATTAGGTGGATTTATTAGGGGTAAAATTCTTTATGAACCTTCTTAATTATAATTCAAAACTATAATGAACACTGAAACAGTAATCCATAAACAATTTTAAAAGTTTTAAATACAAAGAAACAGAATAACTCTTCATAATTATCTGGTTTGGTTGGTTGGTTAGTTGATCTTAAATACCAAGAAAGAGGTTCTGTTCATAAAATTCTTTGTGTTACATTTGAACTACGTCGCTGTAAATGTATAATTATTTCGTCGCTCAATCAAGGGTTAAAAGAGTTTATTTTTATTTATGTAGAGTTTTATATAACTGAATATTAAATCAATTCAAAGAATCACAATATGGTCGCTGTAGTAAAACTATCGGTAAGATAATTCTTCATATGATTTCCGTTTACGGTTTCATAATAAGTACAAATATATAATTGATTAAGCATTATTGTTATTTAGGTATTATAATACTAAAACAAGGAGTTATGCTTAGTTATAAATGCCATTTATTTTTTTTTAAATCTTATAAACCGAATATACATACATATATCGACTACTGCAAAAACGCATGCATAAATATTAATTTTTGATTTCAAATATTTTCAAAAGTACCTAAATAATATTTTAAAATGAAGAAATATATAAGAAAAACTTTTGCTTAGTCAGAAGTTAAAGAAGGAGTGCAAAATTCAAAAATGTTTTAGAAAAAAGTACTTTAGCTATAATATTTTTAATCATAATCATAATTGCAGTTTTTTAATAATATCACTGATAGAAAAAAGGAACGTAGAATACGTATGCCGTATACCTTACCGATGTTATGACAAAAGTCCCGGTAAAAAAATAAGACAGAAGTCCCTGGGAGACTGTAACTCTGATGACAAGTCTCCTAAAGACATAAATAAGACATAATTTCCCATAATTATGTATTTATATATTTGTCAATGCGATATTCTATATTAGAACTTAGGAAGAATTTTAAAGATGGTTATAAAATCAAGTTTACTCCTTTTTTCAGAGTATTTATGTTTGATCTGAAAAAAGGGAATCTACTCTGATTTTGCATTTAACTCTAAAATCCATCCTAGCTTCGTCTATGCATGATTCTATATTAGGATGAATTTTAAAATTGATTACAAAATCAAGGTTGCGCCTTTTTCCAGATTATTTATTTATTTATTCTGGATAAAGGGAATATCCTGATTTTGTATCCAACTGTAATATCTTATCAAAAAAAATATTTAAGCCAATAATTATACTTTTATAAATTTTGGAAATAATTGATTGTTTTAATACTGAATTATAAATATTTCAGTTTAAGAAGTCATAAGTTCCCAAGCAACTTTTGGCCATTTTAAAGGAATTAAAATCCCCCGAAGAATTTTGGCTTGTTTGTTGAGTTATTAGTCGCCTAGGGATTGGACTTCCTAGTGGATTTATGACTTCGGGATTTTTGTCATATCGTCTACCTACCTATATTTATAGGTATAGGTAGACGATATGACTATATATTTACATATATTCAGATTTTATCATATTGTTAGAACAACGTTGAATAATGAAACAGAGATATAATTATACCATACTATAATATATTATAGTATAGACTATATAGCAGAAACTAATCACCATTAGTGCAACTGCTGCTTCAAAAATAACAAGCAGGGAAATATAATGAAACAGAGATGTACTGATCATATAAGGATATAACTATCTCCCCGCCTAAATGACAAGATCACCAATAGGTACTATACAGAAAAAACGTAATTAAATCATCATTACAAACAGTAGTTATCCGTTAAGCAAATGATATATTTGATTGGTAACTTAAATCTAATGTAATAACATAAAATAAATTTTAATTATATAATAAATTTTTTCAAACTCTAAAAAAAATATTTGTAATACAATTTCTATTTATTGTCTTTTTAATCACAAATTCATGGTTATTGTTATTAAATGAAATCCAAATCTTTAATATTTTATATATACAAGAAAATAAAATATATAAGTATGTATATAAACTGTTTAAAAGTTACAAAACATAAATAACATTTTCCTACCTATAACCACAAAAGTAAAACAATAATATCTACAAAAACGTTTTTGAATAAAGACCCAAAAAAAAAAAAAAAACCCTCTTCACAAAAATGGAAAATTAAAAACCACACAATAGCCAGTAGCGTATAGATGGACAGTACATCAACCATTTTTTCTTTGTAACAACAGTAAGTCACTTTTACTTTCATATAAAATTTATTTAAAAAAAAATTTATAATAACTATTATTAAACTAAACAGATATACCTTTATAATATGTAACAGATTTTTTTTTTTCTGATTTAGTTTTTTATTATTATTTAATCGATCATTCATTATAAATATTCCCTGAAATAAATGATAGATTAACCAAAAATCGTTATATAAACCGTATCATCAATAATTTAATTTTTTTTTTTTCTCTTTAATCTTTTTATTTTTATAATCCAAAATTATTAGTTAAGAATTTGATTTTATACTTTAATGAAAACTGTATTAGATTGTATACTCTATTTTTTTCCTCGATAAAATCAACAAAATAACGGTTAACAAAAAAGAAAAACGAACAGTTAAAATAATTCGGAACGTTAAATATTTAATCATGTTTGTTAACAGTTTAAATAAAATAAAAAATATAGAAAATATTTTGTTTTAAAGTGTTTTTTTTTTTTTTATGTACAATATTTTTATTGCACAATCTTTAACAGTTAAATTGGAATTGAACCGAAAAACTATAACAGACACATCAAAATACACAGTTTCTTTTATTGTTTTTTTTTTTTTTGTTTGATTAGTACATATACATAACCTCAAAAAAAAAAAAAAAAAAATTTTTTAAAAAGTTGCTCATTTGCTCAATAAAGTTTGTCTGTTCATTTGTATAGCTACATAATTCTATGAATGTATTTGTGTAATTAAAATTTTTAGGATTTTATCAAAAAAAATTATAATTTTATTTAACATTTTGAGTCCTGTGTGAATCTTTGATAGTGCACACTTTCTTTTTATTATTAATATTACCTATCTAAATGTCATATGCATCTCCACCTCCATACAATAAAACATTTATATCACAAAACATACCTATCTAAATGTCATATGCATCTCCACCTCCATACAATAAAACATTTACTTATATCACAAAACATTTTTATCTAGTAATGATGTATTGATTAGCACACCTCTCCCCCTTTGATTTAAAAAAATAAAAAAATGTTTGTATAAAATAATATAAAATGGCGCACAAATTACAATATTTGTGTTTCATAGTGTTGCACATTAACTACAGTCGAGTAATTAACAACTTAATGAAAATGATGATCCCAAAAACAGAAGCTTCAATTTTCTAAATTAAAAATCGTATAAAATTTAATTTCTTTTTAATTTGGTAATGAAATTTACCGTTATTGGCAAATTGAAATCGTGCCAAATTTCGAAAAAAGGTTTCATCCACCAATTCTTAAGGTTGCAAAAATTCTAATTTAAGAAAATTAAAAATATTTATTTGAAGTTCAAAATTGATTTAAAACAAATGTTTTGAATTTCCACCCCTCAAGAACTACTTATACAATTATAAGGGAGTAGAACTCAAAAATTTACAATTTTTAAGAGATGCAATAATTAAAAAATTTAAAATTATAAAACAATTTTCCTAAAATTTAAGATAATAGCACTTGCTTTTTAACAAAATATGTATAGGTGCTTTTAAAACTTTTTGATTTTACATACTGCCTGCTTATGATTAATGTCTGCATGCTCTTAATGATTTTATTACGATTCGATGTAAAATTAATAAATAGTAAACTGTTGAATTAACAACATACTTGTTATTTTGTTACTACTATATATATATATATTCTTGTTTAAAGTTTAAAATAAATATACATGTAATTAAAAACAAAAAACTAAAACTTAACTGACCGATTATATCTAACAACCACTAGATTTAAATTTGATAATATATTATGTATGCATGCATTATAATATAAAGATTAGACAGATTTTTTGATTAGGAATTTTAATTTTGCCATTACGTTTAGATTTATAATTAAATTCTTAAACAAAATATAAAAAACATTTAAATACTAGAGATTAAGAAGCTGTCATTGATTTAGGTTGAAGCAAAACAAACTGAATTTAAAATAAAGCTTTTATTAAATTATGACAAAAGGATTCTTATTTCCTAGATCCTTTAAGATTTTTAAAAGCAAATGGAAACTTAGTCAAAAATAAAATTATAACTTAAATCAAAAGAATTTAAACGAATATATGATTTTATGGAATCTATTATCTAAATATTTATATACGTATATATATATAGAGTATTTGACTATTTGTATCTTATAGTTTAAAGTGCAAACATATTTCTATATACGGTTTAAGTTTCAAATCAAAAAAGACAACATACAGCAAATATGTATTATGTCCATCATGAAAAATATTTTACTTTAAATCGCTTTTGATTTTTGATTTGTGTTTTTGTGTTTTTGTGTTTTGTTGTGTTCTTTTTTTTTTTTTTTCTTTTATTTACTGTTAATTAAGTGAATTGTGCACGCATATCGTGCACTACCGGTCACCATTCTTCAACTTTAAAAGCAAATAAAACTAAAAAATATGTACATAATGTGTAAGTAGATATAAAGGAAAATTTAATGTTCAACTTTACGCAAAAGTTGAAGATACAGAAAAAACAACAAAAAATAAAAAAATCAATGAACGATAAGCCATTTATAAAATGATAAATAACCACTACTACCGGTATACTAAAAATGTATTTTTTTTCTTCATTCCATTTGACTTAACTGACATGCTAAAACTTCTTTCCTGATATCGTCTATATAGTTGTAATGTTTTCTATTTTAATTTTTTTCAATTTTACCTATTAGGAAGTTAATTTTTCTGTTTTAGGAATAACAAAATAACATAGGAAAAGAAGACATCAATCATTCAAAATTAATGTTCGAATATACAAAGACAATTATTCCCTTAAAATTTTCTACCGCAATAGGTTCTAAAGAGTAAATAGATATAATAAATAGTAGACTGAAAATATTAATTCAGGGCTTTGAATAATTCAAAAACTTAAAATGCATTTTTTAAGACAAAAAAAAAAACTTGTATTTATCATTCGATTCATAGGGGAAAGGAATTTTAAACGAGAAAGTAAATAACACATATTGTATCTATTGCTAAAAATTTATGTGACACACCCATACTTAAACTATAATAATTGTCTTGGTATCCCAGTAGAGTTATAATTTCAGTATCTTAAGGTTAAGTTGGTTTTGTCAAAAATTAGTACAAAAAGAGTTTAAATATCTCTGTTATTTAGCCACCTATTATATAATTCTTTTCTAATTAAAATAAATATTCATGAAGAATATGACTAAAGGGAAACAACTTAAGTCGTCGGACAGGTTAATCATCAAGATTTCAAATAAAAATTTCGGTTAGATCTTATAGAAAGAGTTTACATTACATTATATACATACATTACTATATAAAAATTATAACGACATTATGACGACGTCCTACCAAACATGCCTTAAAATATTGTCCTGTTATGACTGAACGCAAAAAGAAATAAAATAATATTATACAAAAAGCATTCACTTGAACAAAAGAAAACAAAGCAAAAACCAGGTAAAACCAAAGGTTTTGAAAGGCACACATTAACTTTGGTTAACCAAAACCAAAAAAAACATTAACGGTTTAAATAATAAAAATAAAATAGTTAAGATTGTGTGACTGTTACTGTAACTTGCACCAACATTTATAAATTTTCACAGAATTTTATATGTAAAGAAAAGTTGGGGAAATCAAGAGACTTTTTTCAAATTTAAAATAAAAACCTATATAAATAGGAAACGCTCTTAACAGAATATAAGTATAATGTTGAAACTTGAATTTCTATGTGTTACTTTGAAAAAAAAAAACCGCGCAGAGACCTACGTTACAGGTGTCTAAAACTAAAAAATATTTTCAATTTTTGACCTCTAAAGCCTCTAAGAAAAGTACGAAAATAAAATGTTCTTATTATGCTGATTCTAAAAGATCTTTAGATCTCTTATTTAAGATTCTTACTAAAATCATACCGGTGATTTATGAATCGTTCCCGAGGAATAAAGAGTACTAGGAAACGTCCCGAGGAATACATAAAGTACTAAAAATACAAAAAACTATGCTGCATGATATTTTGATAACTGAAAATAAACAAAATATCCGATTTTGCTGTTTTGCATAAATTGAATTTTTTTATGAATTAGGAATACCATATCATAGAACTCCTATAGAATTTGATAACATATAAATCATATAACAGCCCTCTAATGTTAATATTTATATAACTATTCGGTGCAAGTTTTTAAGTTCTTTTTTTTTCTATACTAGTTACTACTACTTATACCACTAGATTTAAATTTGATAATACACGTGTTCTTCACTATATTTACTATTAAAAATTTCACACGTTAAGATTTCACTATAGTTAAGGTTTAAAAAATTTCACACGTTATATAATTAATTGTAATTTTTAATAATTTCAGTAAAAAAATATATTTTAAAAAGACTAAAGCAAATATATCCAATTTTGGACAACTTATTGTTTATTATTATAAAGTAAAATTTAAATGAACTCACGCCTTAATTTCAGACGATAGAAAAATAAAAAAAAAAACATGAAGTATATTAAATTCAAATTTTTTCTATTTTACTCAATAATTTCCTTTTTAGGTTTCCTTTATTAATTGAATGTCCAAATTTTTATGAAAAATTATTATTAATTATTGTGAAAAGGAAATTTTTCATATTAGTTTTTTTTTTTTTTTTTTTTTTGAAAAAATTTAATACTAAAACAAAACATACAATTTTTTAGTTATTCACAAAAAAACAAAAAAAAAGGTAGCCATATTTTAACGTGTACAAAACAGTACAGAAAAAATAATATATCCCATATAGGTATTTTAAGATTTTAGTAGATTGTAGAATGAGGAAAAAAAACTGTAACGGTAATTCCTATACTTAACAATTTTTAAAATAATATGAAAATAAGGTTAAAAATATATTTAAAATAAAATTAAAAAAGCGGACAAATTGGTTTAAAAAATAATAAAAAAAAAAGGAAATCAAGCATATCTAGTGTTAACTAGGAGCAATTGAACAACATAAAATCTAATTGTGTATATCTGATAGTCGAACACACAAATTTGATAACGCAAACTATATGTTAAATATCTGGAAATTCCGTATATAGTATTTCGATAATATATAGATACAAATAACTCAAATGGAATTTCAAGGAATAATTTACAGTAAATTACTTCAAGGAATAAATTACAGTAATAGTTAATATACGATATGATTTTTTTACATTTTTAAGTTCGAGTTTCAATTCTTTGAATATCTGATCCTTTTTTGTTAATCATTATTTTATATTTTTTTACTTTATAATCGTCTACAAAAGTTTAATTTTTATGAATTGAACTTCTCAAATTTTAGCAACTTTGTTCCTTTCAATAATTTAATTAAATTTAAGAAATAATTACTTTTTTTTTTAAATCTTTTAAATCATAACTCCTATTCCTACTCCTTAGCCAATATGTTGTGTTAGCAGTATGCAATCTTTAATCCCATAATAATGACTAAAGCAAGTAGGTGGGTTTAGTCAGTAAAAATCTGACACCACTGAGCGGATATTCTTGATATCTTTGGATGATTCTCACCTCCGTCAAAAAAAAATTTAAATAATAAGTTCAGACATCTCTAAAACGATTGAAATAAAACAGACATCATTTATCGATTCATGCCAATATTAAGAAATCGTCTATACTCTATCTATATAAACAAATGGTCACCAAAATTTTAAAAATTTAAAAAAATACCTAATTAAATATGAAAAAAAAAAAATTATTTTTAATATTTATTATCATACCAAAAACATGATTACTTATTACTTAGTAAGATTAATTACAAATTTCCTAAAATTGGATGTAAAACATAAGGCCCCAAAAACAAAAATAAACCATTTAAAAAAACGTGGTAAAAAAAAAAGACTTAGTTATGAAAATTATTAATTAAAAAAAAAATCCACTTTTGTCTTGTTATGTTAATGTGTTCTGTTTTTTTTTTTTTTTGGATGGGATTCATGTTAAAAATGCACGAAAAATATTAATCAGTTATAAGAATTTAATTTAAACAGAAAACAAAATAAAACTGGAAAATTTTATTTTAATCACTTTCTTTCATCATTTTCTTTTTTTCGTTTTTATTTTCATTCATTTTCTATTAGACTAATTTGAATCACTGTTACACTAACATGCAAACAAAAAAAAAAAAAAAATGTTATCAATCAAATTTTGACATGGTTGTTTTTTTTTTTTTTTTTTTTTTTTGTAAAATAAAATTTGGGATTTCTATTTCTTCTTTATTTTTTTTCTCACTCTCTTCTTTCTTTCGAATTTATTCTCTTCTTCTTGATTTCTCTTCACTTGTTTTTATTTTTGTTTTTGTTTTGATATTTTTTTTTTTTAAGGAAGCTGTGCTGATTGACTTCTGTAAAGGAAAACATGACGATGATAAGTAATATACATTGTATTTCGTCACGAAAATTTTTAAATGACAAGTGATATTAGTAACCGTTATTATAAATTTTTTTTTTTGTATTTTGGTTTTTCCTATTTTGTTTTATTTTATTTGTTTTTGGATAGTGAATAAAAATTGGATCTGGTAGCGCAAAAAAAATATTGTTTTATTGTTTTATTACGTATTTGCCATACCCTCAGACAATAAATTTTGTGATGAGTTTTCACTCACAATAAAAAAAAAAAAAAAAATCTCATTCACTAAATTAAAATTTTATTTAATTTGTTTTTTTGTTGTCAAATATACTGTGAAATTATATCAAACCGTTACTAAAAACAAAAAAAAAATCATTGATCTGGTAATTTTTTTTTTTATATATGTATAGGAAAAGAATAAATGTACAGTCTCTGACAAAATTAAGTAATGTAAGTAATTAATATCCTAATTATCCCTAATTATCTTAAATAGCAGCTTCTTTTAATGGCTATATATTTTTATACATTTTCTAAAAGTTGTATTAAACGTAAAAAAAAATTAAAAAAAAATTTGATCTAATCTATTTTTTTTTTTTTTATTAAAATTGTGTTAAAAAATAGATATAAATTATTTTTGGTTATTTAACACGAAAAGTGGGGTTAAAAGTAGTCGGGAGGAGTTGGTAATCAGATTTACTCCATCTACTCTTTTTAAAAGGTTGGTGTACTTGGGAATATAAAAGAATAATTTACTCTGTAAAAGGAACGAAAACACTATATGGATCAGATACTATAGTATATACGATAAAAACAAAAACTAAATATTTTTTTATTTTACGAATGCTTTTGACGCTGCAAGTTAATTATTAAAAGCTTTAAACAAAAATTTTGATTAATTCCGCAAATATTAACAAACCTTGCAATTCTCTAAATTTCGAACAGGACCAAAATTAGTTGCATCAAATATCTTAAGAATATATGTATAACAAAACATATTGCAAATAATAAACTCGAAACTGGCGGGTAAAGTAAATCATTCTTTCAAAGCTTCTAAAGCTTTGAATGTTATATTTGTTAAAAAGCTCAAAACAACAAAGTAAACAAAAATTTTGAAATTTATGTCAGAATTTTTAAAATTCGAATTTTGTATATCAAAAATTTTGTAATTCAGAATTTTGTAATTCGGCATTATGTACCGAACCCAAAATTGTGCTTTTATTTTATTTAGTTGGTTTTGTTGAATTGAGATTTATAGCAGAACATTGTATTTCGAATTTTGTAATTCGTAACTATGTACCGAACCCAAAATATACAGAGCTTTGGATATATTGAGCTTTTTATACAGTTATACAGTAATTATTTTTTACTTTTTTTTTTGGAATTTACAGAACTTCTTTAAAGGCAAAACATTTTTTATAATATCATACTTAAAAATAGCAAATAATAAAAAATATATTGAATCTATTGACCCATAAATATTTAAGTGGGTATAAATATTAAAAAAAAATTTTTTTTCTCATTTTCGTTAAAAAAAAAATCATAAAATTACTTTTACCAATAAAATCCAATATTTATTATAAATCAATATTTAATGAAAATAAATCAGTTACAATTGATTAATTACAATTTTGATTTTTTTATTTTTCTATTGAATAAATATTTACTCAGTTAAGAACAAAATTTTTTTAAATAAAATCACTTTGTCAAGTAAATATTTATTTATTATTTTTAATTTTAGTTTTAAAATCAATTTGTTTATTTACTTTTAAAGGATTTAAGAGAACAATATAAGAGTATTTTGTCAAGGTTAGAGAATTAAAAGAAAGTTTACTTTAGAAAATCCGTTAAGAAAACCGATTAAAAAAGAAAATTTTCTTTTCTTTGTTTTTATTTTCTTAAGGTTTATATTTATTTGAATGATGTGTAAAAGACCTTGACTGTTATAGTAAAAGTAATGGACTATTAAATTGTTTAAATATAATTATTGCCAGTGTTTCCTTTTAAAATTCTTTTTTTTTTCATTGTTAAAATAATTATGTCCTGTCCTACAAAAAAGTATCATAAGATTAAATTAGAAGTTAAAATATAAATAAAACAAGTAAATGAAACAGTAAGTCGATGCAACCGACTTATTTATACCCTACACTTAAAAAATTCAAATTAAATTAAAAATCCATAAGTTATTTTAGTTAGGTATTTAATATAAGCTAAAAAAATAAATGCTTTTACAACCTTTGTACAAAATTTCAGGTTTCTATCTTTATTAAATTCGAAGATATGCTTATTCGGGTTTGGGAGTTGTATGGGGGGTACCCGAACAAGTCCTCCAATTCATCTCAAATTTTGGGCAAATCAGGGATTCAAGAAACAACATCCTAATACCAAATATGAAGTTTCTATCTTTATTATTTTCGAATATATGCTTGTTCGGTGTTGGGAGTTGTGTGTAAGGTACCCGAACAACCACTCCAATTCATCTCAAATTTTAGGGATATCAGTGATTCAGGAAAACAGACCCTTGTACAAAATTTTAAGTTTCTATCTTTATTAATTTCGATATGCGTATTCGGTTTTGGGAGTTGTATGGGAGGTACCCGAACCCATGGTCCGATTTCGCCCATTTGTAATCCCCCCCTTACTTTAGTCATTGTTAACCTACAGTATAAATTTCATCAAGATAGCATCATTATTTTTTGAGTTATCGTGAGTACGGGGGGACGGACATCGCTAAATCGACTCAGGAGGTGATTCTGATTCAGAATATATATGCATGTCCATATCTAACTGGCTTCATTTTGGTGGTTACAAACACCATACCAAAGTTAATATACCCTATACTTTAAGTGTAGCGTATAATGACATAAAAATATTAATTTATGTAATTCATATAATATTTATGTGAAAAAATGATTCCTCTACCTCTTTTACAGTTTGTGCATATGCGAAAACTCCTAACCTTTTGGCATGCCTACCCATATAACTGTTCCTCGCATAAAACCCCTATTAAGTTATCGATATTGCAGCGACTGAGTACAGTTTCAAAGTCTTAATGGCAGGTTGATTACACGTGAATGGAGGAGAATACATTTCTTTTAACAAATTCACAGCATATTTTATGACAAGCTCTTTCGCCTGCCTGATCATTTTAGCTTGAAACACGCTAAAATAGTTAGAAAGGCGAAAATATCCATATATACATACTTATGCACAACATAAATTAAAATGAAGATTTCCTTAAATTTAAAGTTTAGGAATAAAAATATTAAGTGATTATATCAAAATTGAAGGGCAATATATTTTACGTATATGTCAAAAAAAAAATAGGTTTAATAAACCGAAAACGCCAACCTAAATAACTTAAAAATTTTAGATGTCGCTTGTTAATCATAGAAATAATATAAAACTATGATTTTTAAATTTTTAGTAGTTATTTATTTGTTTGTTACTATCATGCATTGGCGATCTACAAATTAGGTACGCATGTGACAGTTAAGATTTTTAGTCCGAATCTTTCTAAGAAAATATTGTGGAAAAACTATGTATAAGGATTGTTGAAACACCATTTTTCTGATGATTGTCAAGAAATTTTCTTGCCTTAATATATAATACTTTATAAATAAGATATAAAAGGAAAAATTATCATTAAGAAATCGGTGCGCAATCTACAAATATTCCCGTTATTTGATTTCAGTTATAACAATTATCAATTCTGCTAAATATAATCACGGTCTTCATATACCAACATATATGTATAGAAGAATTTTTATAATATTATTTTGATTTTGTATTCGAAAATTCGAAAACTCTTTTTTCAATTAAATTCAACATTGTTTTTAATTTAATTTTTTAAATCTGTATTCTATCCATCTATTATCAAAATTTTTCATCTAAAAACTATTAGAATTTACTATGATTGCTCTCCGGGTATTTTTAAAAAAAATCCTTCTTTTTCCTCATTCTTTTTCTAATTTCGAATTAATTTTTGATTCAAAATCTAGAAATTGCCAAAAAAAAATTGTTTGCAGTACACAACAGTGACAATCTTAATAAAAATCAAAAAACAAAAGTAGATATATAATATAAAAAAAAACATTCTTTAATGTACTACCAGTACTACAGTATAAAGATATTAGGTTATCATGTGCTACAACAAATTTATCAAATCATCAATCAAGATTTCCGTCAGCATAATGAAATTTCAAGCCAGTGACAGTAAAAGTAGCAAAAAATAAAATAAAAACAAAAACAATGTATATAAATTTCGGTTTATAATGGTATTTTTAAAATCCACCCGCTGATATAGTCTTGCATTTGATTTTTGTAGAGCGTAAATTATGACCGTTTTTTTTTAGTACTTTTTTTTTTTATATTGTTTTCGAATTAGATTTGTAAAAAAAAAAAAACACATTTAAAATTCAAATTCACAAAAAAAAATTTTTAAAAATAGAATGAAAAATGAATATTGGAAAAAAAAAAATTTTATTTTTGTATTGTTTGTTGCGAATTTAATTGTATTTTTTATCCAATTTCTTAATTAATGTTTATTTTTAAAATCAGAATTGGAGAGTATAAATTTTATAAAATATTGCACAACCGTAGACTGTATCTTTTTAAACTTTCGGGTTTAAAAGATTCTAATCGTGCAAATAAAAAAAAGGATTGAGTTCAAGACAGATCAAATATCCAAAATCGTCCTTCAATAATTACCTAAAAAAGTTTATAAAAATGTAAGAGCCACAAAAGAGATTTTTTATTTTTATATTGAAGTTTATTATATATGCGAATTTTTCAGAGATTGAGGTTGATCAGATATTACATATAATGTAAATTGTCTAAAGATAATGAATAGATAATCAGTAGGTACAGAATAGAAATACAGTAGGATAATATATCGTATCATCCACTTATCTTATCACCAATCACTATCAATGAAATAATTACTTTTGTGATAAGTTTTTGTTGGGAAGAAACCATATTTTGTAATAAAATAACTCAATAAAGTTTTGATTAGTAAAAAAACACTCAGTTATAACAAACAAAAATGATTATTTGATTAGTGGTAAGTGGTGCAATAGAGCCAAGGTAACAATAAAGTTGATATCATATAAAAAGTAAAATCAACGTAAAAGATTTTGTTATTTTTATGCCCACATTGAAAGTCTGCTGGAAGATTTTTTTTATGTTACAATATTTCATATTTTAAAATTAATATATATATATTTATATTGTAATAAAAATTAATTTGACGATAAAAGCTAAAATTATATGTACATCACATTTGCATAGAATAAAAAATTCTTATTTGATTACTACCACGAACATTTTTCATTTACAACAATAAAGATTCAAAAAAGAATTTTTCTAAGAATTTATTTAAATAACACATATCTTATTTTGGATTTATAAATTTAGTTCAATTTTATTTTTAATTTACCCACTTATTTTTAATCAAAATGTTATGTGATCCTTTTTCTTTAAAAAAAAATGTCAACAAGTATAACAAACTTTTTTGTAATAATCATCACTATTATAAAAGAAACTATTATCCTTTTAAATTTTTTAATTAATTTTTAAATTTTTTATATACTTTAAACATAAGTTTTCATGACAGAATTATATTATATAGTTAACTAGATTGCGTATTAGAAAGAATTTAAATATTATGTACTTTAATATCCAGTAATCCTAAAAATATGCAATTTTTTTTAGGTATAAAATTTATTACTATTTTAGTTATTCAGATTTTCATATCAAGCTCTTATAAGACCAATAATGGCATATGCCATCCCTATTTGGTTTAACATAAGTGCTAGCACAATGGAACTTATTAGAAAATTTGAGAGAAAATGCATTAGGGTCTGCATAAGTAAAACAAGAAAACCAGAATCAAACTTTCAACATTTTTATTCAAACAAAGTAATATATAAAGATGCAAACATAATAAGATTCGATAACTTTGCTATTAAATTAATACGTAACCATTTTAATAGAACTCTACAAGTAACGAAAAATAATCTAGTGTCAAATATTTATTACCACAATTATGAGTATATAAAATACAGCATGAATACAGGATTCATTGCACCGGAATTTTTTATATACCTAGATTCAAATGGTTACATTCAAGATCAAAACCATGTTCCCTTATTATTTCATTATAATAGGCGAGCCACGTGCAAGATCATTGACTATATTCCGCGAAACGTAGATTATTCGATGTTGAAATTTGATAGACATATACCAGAAAGGGACAAAAACATTAGTAGAAATTATTGGTGGTTAGAAAACACCTACATAGAAGATTAAAATTATTTTTAATTATTTAGGATAAGTAGGTTAGTATAGGGTAAATTAGATTAGATTTATAGGTTAAGATAGGATAGATAAGTTAAGTTTTTATTTTAAAACTCAATAGAAATAAATTTGGATTTTTAAATGAAATTTTTACCAAAAAATAATAAATAAAAGGATGTAAATTACCATGGAACATTTAAAGATTTATTTTAATATTAAAATATAAAACCTAAAATTAATGTAATAAGAAATCAGGCCATCTTAAAATTAATTATTAAACAAAGTAAACTGATATTTTTAAATTTTTTTTTTGTAAGTTATATTTACAAAATAAAAAAAAAAAAAATAAAAAAAGATTTTAACCTGTAGATTCATTTCTGTAGCCCTCTTCGACTTCTTTTATATTGAATTAGGGTTTATTTATTTGTACGAAATAAAGAACTGACGGACTTTTAACTTAATAAAATAAAATATAAGTTAATTATCACTGAAAGTTGATGTGTAAAATACATTTTTACTACCTACATGAACTGATATTTTTAACCTACATCTATTGAACATTCTTTACTATTTTAGAAATTGAAAAATAAACAATATTTAAATTTTCATTAAAATTTTCTTTTTTTTTTTTTTGTTTGAGTGTAGTGTAGGTGTACCAGAATTAGATGAATAGAAGGTGGTTTTAAATATAAAAAGTTAAATTCTGTATACAGTGTTTTCTATTACAGTATCTCCTATGATTTTTATAAAAACAAAAAAAAAATGATCCATTTTTAGAATAAGTATATAAATACATAATACAAATTACTATGAAATATGTATGTCTAGTATGTTGAGATCTTGATAGGTTAGAAAAAAAAAGAAACAAAACTTTAATAGGATCTCAAATTAAAATAATTCTTAAACAACTTAAGGTTAATAGGTTAAAGTTCATATGAGTAATTTTCATCTTTCTTTTTTAATTAATATACATATATATAATATGTATATGTTTAATGAATTCAAATATTACAATTTGAGGATTTAACAAAATAAGAAAAAAAGAATAAGACTAAAATACTTAATGTATACGAAAATTTAACACTATTTAACTAATACTTATAAAAAATATTTAATTTGTTGAATTAGTTTTTATATTTTACATAAGGGATAATAATAATGACTATGATTAAGATTAATTTATTTTGACTTTTAACTTATTAAAATAGTTTTAGAATTAAATATTTACATATACACCACAAAAATTATACTTAGAAACTAATTTTAAATGGAAAAAAAAAAAATA